>CM024544.1:8807681-11207681 GCA_014182365.1 Eucalyptus tenuipes | reverse complement strand
CCGCGACATGAGTCGTTTGAGGGTCGGTTCCATGATCGTGTAGTCTCGCGAGCCCAAAATCTCCGAGTCTTCCATTAAATTCAGTGTCCAGCAAGATATTGCTAGCCTTTATATCCCTGTGTATCACCACTTGCTCCCACCCTTCATGCAGATAAAGCAGCCCAGATGCCACTCCTTTGATCACCTGTAATCTTTGCATCCAATACCTTGGGTTGGTTATAGAGGTACTTGTCGAGGCTTCCATTGGGCATGTAGTCGTAAACCAAGAGCAACTCCCTTTTCCGGCGGCAGTAACCAAGGAGTGCCACCAAGTTGCGATGACGGAGCTGTCCAATGCTAATGATCTCAGCTACAAATTCTCTCATGCCTTGTCTCGATTCATGGGAGACCCTCTTCACCGCAATCTCTATATTCGATTCACGTAAGATTCCTCTATAGACCTGGCCGAACCCGCCAGCCCCTAATAACTCTTGGTCCCGGAATCCTTTCATTGCACTGCAAATTTCCTTTTCCTTCTGATCACATAAACTACGCCCAAGATCAGCATCGATACAACCAAAAGAACCATCAGTGGTAACACGATAGTCAGTACTTGCAACGTCTCCTCTTTCTTTCTCCCTGGCGACGATTCTGCTGTGGAACAAAAAGAGAGAGCATTCCATCATATGGTGCTTGGTGGACGAGGGCGAGAGATGGCGGGGACGACCTACTGTGATGGGACTCGATTTTGCAACAGGGGAGAGACGAGATAGGGGCAGTGCGGCCAAGAAGATGAAGAAACAGAGAGAGAGAGTAAAAGGAAAAACGGGCGACGTGTGGAATTATGTGTTGTGATTAGGTCTACAGAAAAATAATGAGGAGCACCAATCGGTGACCGGCTGCTAATTTGAGCCATAAAAAGAATAAGAGCCTGTATTTTAGCGATACTTGAACCGATCTCAGCTTACTAGTACCACTAATTGATTTATGATATAAATTCCTATAATGTCGTTTGCATGAATGAAAATATCAAACTATAAGAGGTGTCTGACACAACTTTATAAGGATTTGACCCAAAAAAAAATTATAAGTAATAATTTTGGACTCCCTTGATTAACATAGCGAACATTCCACTTTATAGAACTACTCTAGGATGTGCAATTAACACCACGGTCGACTAAGACTAGAAGTTGAGTGAATGGGTCATATTCTTAGTTGGTCATAATAGTAAACGATGATAAAACCCTCCAACTAACCTCTCTGGCAGCCGGTGCCGGCCAAGAACCCGTCGCCTAGGAACCCATCCGTGCACTTGCACCGGAACCCATTTCCGCCGCCGTTGGGCAGCCCTGAGAGCCTAACACAGTCCGCATGCTGGGAGCACTCACACTCGTCGCCATTCACCCACCACGACAGCTGTAACATCTGGACGTCCACCGACACCGACACGTTGCTCAGCTCCCCTGCCGATATCGACGACAGAAAGTACTTGCAGTCAAGGGCGAAGAGCCCCGTGCGGTCGAGAAATTCGGTGCTGGAGTGGTTCGCCTGCTCGGGGTAGCAGCTTATGCTGGTATTGGTCTTGTCTTTAGTTCCGCAGAGGGACTGGAATTGGGCCTGGATGAGCTGCGTATTGGGCACATCGCATAAGGAGATCTGCGTGCAATTCTTGAGGAGGACGGAGTTCTTCCCCATCGGGGCATAGTTGCGGCCGTAGAGATAATCGATGACACCGAACGGGCGGTCGCACTGGGCCTCAATGGTGATGGTGACGGTGTCTGGGGACACGGACTGCACCAGGAACTCCGCGAGGCGGGCGTCCCCATCCTCGGTGCAGTTGAGCGGAATTGGGCAGCCCAGTGAGAACCCGAACGGGTACGTCAGCTTCTGCTTCGCGGGCGTGCCATCGCGACAGGTCTGGCTGCAGGGCAGGCCGACAGCTTTATGCGCTCCAGCCGCAAGGATCGGCAAGACCATGCCAGGCAAGAGGAGGAGCATGGACAGAGCGGTCTTCGGCATCATTGGGCACATCGATCCGACTTCGTCGCAGCCTCGAGTGAAGAGAAGTTGATAGAGAGATTGTTGTAATTATCAACGAGAAGCATGAGGAAGGACCAGTAACTGGCCGAGGGCCCGAGAGAGCAAGTTTTCCTTCAGTTTCCCTCTTCAGCGGATTAGGTTTGGTTTTAGTGGGGAATCATGTTGGGAAGAGAGGTAGAGTCAGAACAAGGACGTGATGAATCTTTGAGAGCGCGAGAGTACTTAGAAAAAGCCCTGATTGAGCAAGCAAGCAATCAATTCTCTGGTCTTTTTTTATATATTTATTTTCTTTGTTTGGGGATTATGTTATGTTGGGGTTTTATTAAGAAACTCCCACGTTGTAGGTCCCTAAGCCAGTCAAAATTGACCTAGAAGGCCGGCAAAATGGAACGATGATTTGACATGTTGGGCGCATCGTCCCACGCCCTCCTGAGGAATTTTAGACAAGAAATAGAAGGAAAAAAGAATGGCCCAATCAAAAATGGAACAACGATTTGTCTGCCACCTTTGCTTTTTCTGATTCCGTGTGTCCCACGTGTCTAAAACATATCCGTCGGCCAATAGGGGTCGTGCTAAGAATTTAAAGGATCGTGAAATGACGAGTCAAAAGTTAGGCTTGTTCCCAGCAAGTTCGCCTCTATATTAAAACGCGCTCCATTTATTTCTTCTACTTGTACTTCTCACTGTTCACAGATATGCACAGTTATCTTGCACCTTCTAAGTCAAGATTACACCATGAAGTAGATTAGCTAATAGCTAATAGCTAATAATCATGATATGTACATCATGTGCTTTCCAGATCATTAATAACTCAGGACTAATTTGGATATGAGTATTCATCACCCTCTCTCATTACCATTTGAAATTTAAGATAAGCGAGTCGCAAATTTGGAATTCAAGATAACATATATCAAACAGCTTATGATTACATCATAACCAAATAATAGAGTTTTTATTGAGAATTTTGCAAGTTAAACCACTACTGGGTAGAAATATAGGTCAAATTTCAAAAATTATATTTTAATCTCCCTGAAGAGAGTTACACATAACAGGCAAAATTTCATCCATCCATAGAGTGACAATTAGGTATTTAAATCCTTTTTTTTTTTTCAGAAAATAAGAAAATAAGACAAGAAAATGTAAGTAAATCTAAACAAATGTAGCTAATTTATCTACAATCACGTTGGATGATGTAGCAGGAACTAAAATCACCTATATACTCAACAAGTAGTAAACCTATAATAATGTCTAACAAAAGTCTCTTCTGAGTCAATTTTAACCGTCTTTTCGAAATAGCAACTCATCTTATTTGAATGACAAGATATCAAGTAAGTGATCAGCATTTACATGCTCCATCTGGTCCTTTGTTGGCATTTGTTGCATTTCCTAATTTGCCCTCTTGATGTCAAAAATCTTGATAGGCTTGAGTATTTTCCAAAAAAAACAATTTGTGCTTGTGAGAATAGAAGTTTATGTCATATATATATTTCCAGACATGGTTTCTTTTACTAAATTAGATCAAATTTCTAGCAGCAAGAGAAATAATAGAGGATATGTTATAGTAGCTTGATTTGTCAAATTCTTCAGTAATTTCTTATTGCTAACTTTTTTCACGTTTTACTTGTTTTTAATTGGTTAGTTTTTTCATGTACACTATTTTTCATATTGCAAGGAAAAAATTGCTAAGAATTAGAGTACAAGTCGAGTTGGGCATGGGTTACTTCCGTGTTAGATCGGATATGAGTTGCTTAATGATATTACATATTAATGGGTCAATATTGATTAAATAATTCAACTTACGTCAAACTCATTTTGGACCAATCTAAATCCGACTTGACCCACTCGTTTGATGGATCTAGTTACGCTGTGGCTCTTCTTCATAAATGGGGCAACTCTTTGAGGTTATATCCTTCAGGACCAATCTAAATCCGACTTGACCCACTTGTTTGATGGATCTAGTTATGCCGTGGCTCTTCTTCATAATTGGGGCAACTCTTTGATGTTACATCCTTCCGTTCCATGGAAATACTACTAATCCTTCCTTTTCTTAAGGCTCTCATGCCTTTTAAACCGGTGAAGTCACGCCTTGAGAGGAGCATCTAATATGAATAGCAGACAAAGAAGCTTTAACCTCTTTTTCTCTCATTCGGCACCCCAAACATTCCAATCGCTAATCCACGTGAAAAAAATTCAGTTTGAAACCTTATACCTCGATGCATTAAAGCCCGAGATTCATGAGATGCTATAGGAGGTTCTTTACCGGTAAAAAAATCTTCATCCAGCAATACATGTAGCAACTACAACACTAGATGTGGTCGGTCTCAGATTGTCATAATGCGACTAGTATTGGATTCACATGTGTCAGGTGCATGCCACTCTACCTCCCCATTAATCAAATCAGTTGCATCAAAACGATTTTGCATCCTTTACATTTAAAATCATTGCTTCTTATTTACCACTTAAAACCCAATACTTCATATGCTGAATTTATTGTCAAACGTAAAAATTACACTCGGAAATAAGTTGGCACTGTTGTTTCATTTTCACATCTTTGTTTTTCTTTGAATATACCTCTACCACCATTTTAATTCCCACCCATCCTAACTCACAACAACTTAATCCTTAGCAGCTTTCCCCCCTTCCCTATGTTCGTCGCCGCCACAAGCCCTGTCGCGTGCCCTATGATCGGGATGCTCCTCTTGTTTCCGTTTTTTTTTTTTCCTTTTTAAACGACCCTTTGTGAGGGGGTAATATAAAGAAAATGAATTTTGCTAGAAACTTTATTAAATCGGTCTCACAACGTACATTCATTCTCATGTAAAGACAGAAGTCCATCTTCAATTAAGTTTTCGTCTGGACGTCTGCGCGGGAGCTTGACTTTGACATTGACCAGCAAAGGATTCAAGGACTCGACCAACCGGGTCTTGGAGTCTACAAGATGCATGTGAATATAGTGGCAAGCCAGCTTTTAGATCACCTAATTTCCACATAAGACTCATCTACATTGAGGAGTCGGATGCATTGAATTCACATGCACTCAAATCACCTAAGAATTATTATTATTTATTGTTCTATTTAGTGATCTTCATCTTGGATCCCTCTAGAAGTAAAAGTTGATTAATAATTGCAAGTTTAATGGTCTTTCTACAACGTGGCTTCCATAAGGCTACGTTAGAGTCTTCTGTTTGATTTTCCAACACTCCATCAGTTCATTTGAGTATCTTGACTACCGAGTCGCATATGAGCAGATATATTTTCTTGAAATAAAAAGAAAATATTAAATCGGTATATACTTTCTTGGAACAAAAAGAAAATATTGAATCAATATTTATGTTTCTTACATCTGTTTTCCCACCTTACTAGCATATCAGGAATTTTCTGATATTCAAATACTTTCGGTATAAAACTCTTAACACTTCAACTTTAAGAATCGAATAAATATTCAATTATGAATACAACAATGCTAGATTTATTAAAATTGATTTTTGGGTCAATATCAAACGTATTCACTGATGAAAAACAAGATAGGATGTTGAAACCAGAAAATCTCCCGAGTGTTAAAACAAAAATCCATGATGAAGAAAATTGATTTTGCTATAAACTTTATGCAATGAATGTCTAGCCCCTCGAGAAAGATTTCTTAATGAAAGACTAAAGTCGGTATTGGCAATTGTGAAGAATAGGAAAATGCTGCAATTTCAATTATAAACTTATTGTACAAATTCTAATTCAGTCATTAAACCTTTCAAAAAATTGATGTACTTCGACACTGTTGACTGAAAATAAAATCAAGTCCTCCCAACCAATTCTCACTTGGAATTATTAACATGATGGTCGACCATCCTGTATATCATGACTAGCGTTATGATGTGGATAACTTTACTCGAAACGGCACTATTTTACTTGATTTTCTGATTTTCTTTTCTTTCTTTTTTCTATTTGATATTAGTCATCTTCTTCTTCGTGATTTGATGTTTGGGAAATCAATCGTGCTATCTCTCCATGGATTTGACCTCATCCAAGAAATTGTGTCTAATAACACAATAGTGAAAATAGTAAATTCCGTATGAATCTATAATTCAAAATCGAGAATCTCGAGCATTATGTACATCTTGGATCCACATCTTTGCTTGTTCAATTAAATGTCTGTAAAATATTTTTGTTAGAGCGCATTCTTCAACTTATTTTCACTTCTGATTACAAAATTGTCTAACAATAGAAAAAGTTGTGTATCTTATCTAGGTTTCAACAAATGAATAGAAACTATATATCGTTCTACATGTCCAAATTTGAATATTTTGAGTGGTTTCATTTAGTATTTCGAACCAAATAAAAGTCAAAAAAGTGAGCTCCACAAAATTTACATAAGAGTCAAGAGTTGGAAACGTTGAATAATAGATCGGTCGAGTCTCTAAGTACCTCACAATTACGCATGTCATGGATAGTCTGACCAATTACCTTCTTCTCGGTCAAAACCAGCTCTTTTACGATTTTGTAGGATCGTTTATTGAAGTGCATCCCAATGTCATCTCTTCTTCATTCGTTCTATCAATACAAGGGCGAAGAAGTCTCGTTAAACCACGAACGTCAATTCCAATAACATCATACCCATCGCAAGCGCAAATAGAACCCTCTTATAACTCTTTTTCTCACCACCATGTGCCTTTGACTTTCGAGCCACTAGCGAAAAGACTTCCCCGCTTCAAGACTTTCCCCACTTCTAACACAACGATAATCGAGCTCATCAGCCTCAGATCGGCGAACTAAATCCAGACATGTCGTGACAGGCGTGAGACCTTTTCGACAAGACCCGAAAAGGTAACCTCCACCTTAACACTTGGCAAGGAAAAGAGAGAAATGAAAAGGATCAGGCCCGAAGTCTGCAACTCGTTACATGCTGTGAGGTCGCTTTGGCTATTTGAAATTCGATTATTCAGGAGAACAGAAATAACTCGGGTGATGCCCAATCCCTGTAAATAAGATAACCGGGTGCCCCGTGTGACAAAGAGGACTCAAATACAGAGAACTTGGGAAAATCTATCGCTTCACCAGCGATGTTAATAAACTTGTGAGTTAGGTTTGTGTGTTTGCACACAGAGAGAGATGGCAAATTACAATCGTGAAGAAATTTCAGTTGCATTATCATCCTAAGGATGATAAGGACAACAATGGCGTGGCAATGAGTCCTATCTACAACTGACGAGCAACACCGCTAGCATAGTACTGCATCATCATCGCCCCTCAAACTCAGAACTATAAGTTTTTAGTTTATATCAAGGGATAATAAAAAAACCCAACAAAGAAAAAGGAAGGGGGAAGGTTCAGAACCTATGGTTTTCTCTTGTAAATGCATAAAACACAAAACTTCAAAATCCCAATGCATCATTACTTTGAAACAAATTGGAATTGCTCACGCTAACACGGCATCAAAGTATTCAAAGCACAGCTTTACCTAGCCAAAAAGATGGCGGTAGGATTTCCAGGAGATGGCGGATTCTGTTGCAGTAGCGAGGCAAGATTACCAGCCATTGTTAGAGCATTGGGGTCCGTCACCGACAAAACTTCCACTTCTTCAAGACCAAGCTGCCTTCTAATTAAGTCCAGGTTTTCTTGAAGAACTTCAATCTCTCCAAAGGGAAGCTTCAGATCCAGAGCTTGAGCCCCAAGAGTCATTGCTTCATCTTTCTTGAATTTCAAAAAGGGCATGCAAAGCTTTTGGATTTTCTTGAAATCGCTGGACTGGCCTACACTGCTCTGCTTCAAAGCTTCCATTATCTCGCTATCGGGTGCAAAGGAACGCGTTGTCCTGTTGTACTTGTTCTGCAGTATCCTTAGACACTCAGCTTTCCATCCATCATATTGTTCGTTTACATATATCAAACCTCTCAGCTTTTCTTCACTTGGTGTGGTAACTGCTCCCTTATTTGCCTTCTTCGAGCCAAAAATCTGTTTCTGAAGCAGCTTCCTCATCAAGACAATTGAATCTTGCAAATACTTATTGGCACTCTTGAGGGTTAGATCTGGAGACTCAGATAGAGGCCAGCCTGCTTTTACCACGAAACCATCCTTTTTGAGAAGTACCCTCCACACATATTCTGCATAATGAGGACAAATAGGAGTAATAAGCCTTGTTTGCACATCCATAAACCGCCACAGCAGATCTCGGTTCATGCCACCAGTACCACACGACAGTCTGTATTCATCTCTAGCAGCCTGAAGATCATAAAAGCCAGTCTTGAGAGCTTCACGGAACATACAATCCTGGTAATTCTGTTCAGTCAGTTTGACAGCAAAATTGATTTCATTAGCAAACACTCTATCTGCATAAGTAGACGGTGGACCAGTTCTCAAAGAGGACTCTGCTTCCAGAACTTCTTCCATCCATGAAAGTTCCTTCGTGAGCCTCAAAATTGCAGCATTTGCAGTCTCAGATACAAAGTTGGCATCATCAACACCGTCACCAGCATCAGCCAGAGAAAATCGTGTGGCGTCTGCAGAAAATTCCTCAATGGACTGGCGCAATGTTTTGAAATTCCCAGTAGACTTCGACATCTTTTCAGAATTGAGCATGAGGAAGCCGTTGCACCTGAATCCACGAGGCCAATGTCGCTTAGCCATGATTGCCGTGTGATTGTAAATGGAGAATGTCAAATGATTCTGGATGAGGTCCTTGCCAGATACTCTTAGATCAAAAGGATACCAATATTCAAACTCCTGCTTCATGTGGTTAAGCACAGATGATGGAATATCAGATGACTGAGGATAGGGACCACCACAGAAAACAAAATCCCACACCTCATCGGTCATTTGTTCAGGTTTCATCGAACTGCTAGAACCATACATGTCATTTTTATGCAAGAGGTGAGCTATCGTGTAGTAAGCCATGTAAATAGTAGAGTCGGATAATGACTCCACAAGGAATTGCTCGTCCCAAGGGATGCGAGTGCCAAGGCCAAATGATCGTGAGCAAGCCCACTGGTTAAGCCAGCTCAATGTATGCTCAAAGCCGTGTCGTGTCTCATCAGAATACAGATTCATGTTAGATAGGCATTCCTCAGCCAGCTTCTTCCATTCAGATTCCCCATAAGTGATGTACCACTGATCTGTAAGAGCAACAACACATTCATCACCTGACCTTGACATAACCCTTTTTTCAGGTTCACTGTACATAATAGCCTGTCCAGTCTCTATAAGCATGCTTCTGATCAATGGCTTCGCTTCTTGCACTTTCATCCCTGCAAATTCCCCCACGAGCATAGTTCCTTCAGTAAATCCTTTCAAGTATGTCTTCTGCTTTGCTTCTGCAAGCTTATCTTTTTCATTCTGACTCTTAATTTTCATATCTTTGCAGACTTTTTCCGCAGCTTTATCTCCAAATTCCGGAATATTAATGATTGGCACAATCTCGAAGGGCAATACCCAGTCATCCTTCACACCAAACTTTTCCCTGAGACCTGGCTTTGCTTTCAAATCATGCAATGCCATGTAGTCATCAGGAGCATCGCTGGGTACACTAGTCACAATCCCAGTTCCTTTGTCCATAAGGATGGTCAACATGGGTAGAGCATAAATAATCTCATTAAATGAAAGTGGTGACTTCAAGGGAAGACCAATAAGATCATGACCAGTCAGCTCCACCAAGCAAGTAGGCTTCTCTGGTATCTTGGAGAATCTCTGGTAGGCCAGGTTGAGGGCTGCCCTGTGAGCAATAATGAACACATCGGTATCATTGATCTCAAAAGCTCCATATTTGCCATCTGGCAACACCCATGCATTTGTTTGCCCGTACATGGTCTCAGGTCTCAAAGTTGCAGCAGCCAAGAACACTCTCTTCCCTTCCAAAACTCCCATTTTTGGTGGAAATGGTGAAACTACCTCCATCTTTATGAGAGTGTAGTCCTGAGGCTGAACTCCTTCACCACTTGCCCGGTCATGATCTGCACATGGTTGGCCATCTAGAGGAGAGTAAATTGTGTACCGCAGATCTTTCACAATTTTACCCATGGACTTCAGCTTCCTCATTTGCCACCTCACAAAGGAGTCAAAAAATGGGTTCATTTCAGTGGTGATGAAGGAACGTCTCCAGTCACAACCCAACCCAAAAACCTTGAGATCATCCATCGCCAATGGAGGAAAGAAACTCAACCAGTTGTAAGGATCCTGAAATTTTGATATTTCACCATCCGAGAGGCCAAGACTGCGCATAATCTCCCACTGATACATCTGCCCACCTGATTTTGAAGCAGCCTTAGATTTCTTCCCCTTGAACTTGTCTTTCATGGCTGGTTCAGATGCATTTTGGTCCTTTGGTTCCGATTCTTGATTTACCTGATTCTCCTCTTCACTTGGAAATGCTGGAGGATCACCAAACTGTTGGATCTCCCTGGCCAGTTTGTCAGCCGATGCCTTGATGGGCATACCAGTGCAGTGAAAAGCAAATGGCAAGAGCACATTTGCCCCTCTTAGTCTGTGATAGGCTGCGGCAAATTCAAGCTTGGAAAGCGAAAATGCATGTCCAAGATGCAAAAACCCATTCATATATGGAAATGGAAAGTTGCCAAAAAACTTTTCACCCTGTTCAGGAGGTTTTTCACAAGATTCAGCATTGAAAATGTCTTTTTCTGTCCACCAGGTTCGTGCCGTAGCCTCAATCTCCAACAGACGATCCCGTCTTGCAAAGCTTTTCCCTCCCTCAGTCGTCATCCCAATAAAACGAGAGAACCTACAGAGTTTAAATGCGCAACGAGATTAAGTACTTCAGGTTCTTAAGTGCAACTACCAATGGCAAACACAAGGTAGCCTGGTAGTCCACAAGAATCAGGCATAATGTAGAAACAGAAAAAACATGTCAACTTGAAAAGCAGAAAGAGAGACAATTGATAATTGGAAAAGAACAGTGGCTAGTACATGGTGCTCTAGTAAAGATGCGACTATATTTGTGCCCGAGAGAGAGAGAGAGAGAGAGAGAGAGAGAGAGAGAGATCCATTACAGACTGGATAAACCAAAGAGAAAATGCGACACAAACAATTTGGCATCAGCAACCATTGGAGTGATTTTAAAAATATACAACATAAAAAATAAAAGGAATAATATTACACAGATTGGACAAACAAAATCGAAAAAGCGACAAAATTAATTTAGCATTATTCACCATGAGAGTGATTTTCAAAATACACAAGATAAAAAAAGAAAAAGAAAAATTGCCAAAGAGTTAAAGCTAAAAGAGCTTTGCGCTTTCCCGTCAACCTATTTTATACCGGATAAGACATATCAACTTGGAAATACATTTAGAGATTAATATCGAAAACACCACACATATTATCATCACCACTCAATTCCTCAATATTAAAAGCTTAAAACAAAAGACAGACTGAAGATACATTAGAAGATGGTGAGTCAAGAAAGTCCATCTCTTAGGTGAAAAATGAAGAGAAATATAAGGAAAGTCGTGAGGGAAGGAAGACGAAGAGTAGATATACGGGAAGGAAAGATAACCTTTATAGGTCTACATAACAGCTTAGTCATCTTTTGTTACGGCGTCTTCAGTTTGATGCTCATTTATATTGTAGTGGCCTTCCAATTTTGTTTCCTTTAAAGATGAATACTTGTGGAAGGCAGACTACAGCTACGTCTAATGGGCTTTGATGACTTTCACATGGGGTTTGATATCATGTAGTGTTGTTATTCAGCAAATTCCATTATTAATCTTAGCCAACAAGATTACATCTGTACCATGATATGAGCATTCATAAAGAGTAAATGTATCATCATCCAAAACCATACGATCAGATGCAAAAGAAAGAAAGAAAAAGAAAAAGAAAAGAAAAGAAAATAACATGAAACAACTCACCGAAAATATATACGAGGAGAGAAAACGATAGGAGTCCTTTTATAATGCATGTAATTCCCAAACCCACTCTACCATCTTCTCCTAGAATAACAAAAATGAAGGAAGGAAAAACATCTTATATGACTATTATAGAATGAAGAAAAAACAATTGCCGAAGCACAAAATCAACTCATCGTCAACAGTCAACCTCAATCTTGAGTGAAGAGAGAGGCTTGAAGCTAAGGAATGCAGATTATCAATAATTGAAAGAGAGATTTACCGCAGTTGAGGAAGAAACAAGAAATTCTCTAAAGTAGAAATTGAGTTGGAGAATGAACAGATAATTTGGCAATCAATATGATTAATTACTCAAGCCTCATATGAAGATGTGACAACAACTTGAAATAAAGTAAACTCTACGGAAGCATCTTGCAGCATCTCAATGAGTGGCTTAAACTAGCTATGGCTGGGAGGCATTGATGCCAGAGAAAAAAGTATAGCACTTCTCAGAGGTTCGACGAAAAGTGTAAAGATTGAAAACTTTGCATCTGAAAAAGATTATATCCCCTTCAGTGGAGTATGTTGACCCGAATAGCCAGTGTATCAAGCTCTATATGAGATCCACTAGACAACCTTATATAAGAAAAAGCACTCTATTGCATTAGGAGTGAACAATTCCCACGAGTGCCAAAAGAAGAACAAATTATGCTACAACGAATGAGTTGGGTACATAGTATCTACACATCAAATATCCATGCATAGTGGCTAAATATTTTACTGAAAAAAGGTTTGAACAGTCAGACAAACCCACTCATTCGGTTATGAAAATGCCGAACTTCTTCCAGCCGGCTCAAGGATTTAGAAGCAGAAAAAATTGAACTTGATAAATAGATCAGCAGGAAAAAATAAAAAACCAATGATCTGAAAATTGAACCGTTATAGAACTGAAAAGAAAGTATTAATGAGGACAAAATGCTGCCTCAACAGAGCAAGATGACTCCAATATAACACTTAACAAACCCTGCGATAAAATTTACAAAAAGTATGGGAATTTGCAAAAGTGACTCAGCTTTTCTAATTCACATCAAAATTCAATTTTTTTCGACATAACCGCAGCCGCAAAAAGCCCAAGAACACAAACTGCTTTCGAATTTTCTTCCACACACGAATATCCATCGAAGCGATAACCCACAAATACATTCGACCGTTCCTAAGCCACTTACTACAGCCTCATTCGATCTCGAATCGAACGGGCTCCGTTTCAACCCAAACCCGTTTCCGACCAGAACTATCGGCAGTGGCTCGTCTCAGACCGAATCGCAAATCGAACGGCATTAACAATTCCTTCCGCTCGCCGCCTAACACTCGACCTCTACGGGCAGTAAGCTCGAACGGCAGATTTTGCAGAGGGATAGCAAATTCGACTTTTACCTGACAGCCCTCTACAGCGACAGGCTCCACGCACCTCGCGGCACCAGCCTCGCGCCTTCCCGACGACGCTGAAGATTCTTCGACCGGCCGCGGCTTCTTCCCCTGCACCCAAGAACGGCGCCAAGCTCGTCAATCTCGAGGCACAACTCGATGCCTAACCCGATAGGGGGAGCGAAAACCGGGGGGATGACCTACCGGCGACCTCGCCCGCTCGTCTGCCACTCGGTCGGCGGCGGCGGCGGCGGCGGCGGCGGAGGCGGAGCGGGAGGAAGGAGATGCCGATGAAGATTTTTTTGCGTCGAGCGAACGGCTGAGAAGGAAAGCTATATAGGACGGGAGATGCTTGCGAGAAGGACGCGAGAAACAGGAAACCCTGCGGGCTGGAATCGAACCCGATCCGACGGCTGGTAGAACGCGGAGGACAGTGGGTGAGTTGACGCTGCAGATTGGACGGCCCATTGGTTTGGAGTTTTCACGCGTATCATAGCTCTCGAAAATCCTCAAATTGATACATTTGTGACAAATTTATCCTGAATTAATTTTTTAATCATCAAAAACCTCAAACTGATACACATTTAACAAATTTACCCTAAACTAGTGCACTTATGACAAATTTACCCTATATTAGTTTCCGTCAAATTTAACTGTCAAATTACAAAGTTAAATGATACGTGATAGTTGGTTAGCGTATAAATTTACCATTTTACTCTCCTTTTTCTTATAGTTATACAATGTTTGTGATTTTTTGTGATATTAATCCAATTTAATTGATGGTATATTTTTAACAAACGTATCAATTTACGATTTTTGACAGTTGAATAAATTAGTTTTTGGTAAATTTATCACAAATATATCAGTTTAGGTTTTTTATGATCAATTGGGTAAATTTGTCACAGGTGTACTAGTTTAGAGTTTTTCATAGTCAAAAAATTAATTTTGCATAAATTTATTACATGTATATTTGTTTAGGGTTTTTAGCGTATCAACCTGTTTTTATCCCCGAAAAATTTTATTTTATTTCAATTTTGTTCCTTTAAATTTATTTTTTCTTTTGAGCCAAAACTTAATTTCTCCAATTTATTTTTGAGAAAATTTCAAATAAGAATTTGAAGTGAATTTTATTCCAAATAAAAGGCCTAAAGTAGTTTCATTATTAAATTAGGGTTATGTTAAATTTAAAGGACTCAACTTTTCAGTTAGTCAAGACAATTTCATGCTTTACCTTTTTTTGAGTTTTTTCTTTTTATTTTTTCTTTTCTTCCTTTTTCTTTCCTTTCTTTTTCTGGTTATCCCTTTCCTCTTCACTGGTGGCCAACTATCGGCAAGGGCCTGAACAAGGTGACTCTCCCCAGCAACCGGCGAGGGCTTGTAGCCCCTCATCCAGCAGACAACGTGGTTACTAGAAAAAAAAAAAAAAGAAAAAAGAAAATATAAATATAAATTATTTAAAAATAAAATTGTCTTTTGACAAAAATGCCTTTGTCCAACCTGAAATATTCAATTGGCCACGCAACTGCCAAAGTTAGGCCTTTTTTTGGAAACTTTCATAGCTACTTCAAGTCATTATTTAAGACTAACATAGCTACTTTACGTCTCTATTGATATAAAATCCACTTGAGACCTTTACTTGAGAAAAATTATGACATTTCAAGCTTTTATTTAAAATATTCTCTTTATTTTTTTGGATCGAAAAGAAACATTTCTGTTCATTAATTAACAGTATTTGAATAACACATGATTCATTGAAATTTGCGGTTGGGTTGAACTTGGAGAAAATGCAAAGTCATTTTCTCAAGCATCTTTGGCTCAGGGTTTATTTGATTAAAACAAATACTGTTTGATTGCTTTAGCTTCACCAATTCCATGGGCTAATCACCACTAGCAGTAGCCCCCAGGTCGGCTGACTTGACGACCCTAGGTCGGCTTAGCTTTTAGCAGAAATGTCGAGGAGCGGCTCAGCTTTTGGCAGAAATGTCGATGAGCCAAGCAAGGAGGGGGCCGAGGAGAGCGCCGATCAGCAGGGCAACACCACGTCCGCAGCCGAGGGCCTCAACCCAGATCCTGTGCCTGAGATGAAGTCCAAGTCGTACATGGTCAAGAGTTCTGTCGGAGCAGGTCGTTGGACCTCGGCAACCGCGGCTGAAAAGCCAAATTTGGGTCGTGAAATAGGATGCGCGCTTGGAGACCAAGTTGAAGCCGTACAAGGGCTAAATCTGTGCCGGAGAAGGTCGTCAAACCTCCACAACCGCCGTCAAAGGGCCACGACGATCGATGGGATCCTTTAGACAAGCCAAATCTAGACTCTGGTATCGCGCAGACTAGACAACAGATTTGGACTCTGCTGTTGCACAAACGAGGTGACAGGTCGCCAAGGCCGTACCACCCCAACCGCATCGTGACACTAGTGTTGCGCAATCCAAGTCGACCCATCATTGGCATTTGTACAACTCCTCCGTCTCCACAAACTTTAGATCTGCAAACAGGAGAAATAGTCATGAGAGTAAAATCGAAATATGACATTATTAGTGAAGATAATTTGGGTTAAATTTTATATTTTATCCGAAACCTAACATAGACTTTTAGCATTTATAGAAGGCTTAAAACTTTATCCAACGCCTTAACTTTTTGCCAAAAAGTTTTTGGCAATACTAAATGTGCATTTTGGAAATGTTAAAGCTCCTTACCTTGACCTTTAAGCTTTGCCAATGCTAGCATTTTCCCAAAGTGGCCGAATAAATTTTTGCCAAACGTCTTAACTTTTTCTAAATGAATCTTAGAGACTCAAAGTCCATTAAGAATGCTGAACCAAATACACTTTATAAGTCTCATAAATTTCCATGCCAAATAGAGTTGGAGATCGTGCCATAAGAGCCCTTTAATTAAATTCTTCGAGAAGGAAAAAAGAGATTGGATACTTAGTTTCAGTTCGAGTCATGAGTCATGACAGTTCAACCAAAAAAAAAGTCATGACAGATTCCAAAATGCATGCACCTTAATAGTTGTTCTATAAAATCTCTCACGATGCTTTTCTGCTTTATCACTTGAATTAATTTGTAAACTAATCTCTTATATAGTGCATAAATTGATGGAAAAATTCTAAATAAGGGCCTAAAGTATCTTTATTTTCTCAAATAAAGCTTGAAGTGGACCTTATTTCAAATAGGGGTTTAAAGTACTCTTATTTTTCTCAAATAAATGCCTAAAGTAGATTTTGCTTCAAATAAGAGTATGAAATGGTTAGGTTAATATCAAAGAAGGACCTAATTTTCTAATTGGTCAATAGATTTTTTATCATTTACCTTTTTAAATTTTTTTCTTTCTTTTTTTCCTTTGTTCGGTTTTCTCTTTCTTCTTTGCCGATGGCTAGTCTCAAGTGATAGCCAGCCACCAGCAATGCCTAGAGAGGGCCCTCGCCCACAGTCGACAAGGGTGTGGGCGAGGCGATCTCGCCAGTGGCCAGCGAGGGCTTGCAAGCTCTAGTCGGCGCTTGCCGTAAAAAAAGCAAAAGAAAAAAAAAAGAAAAGTAAAAGAAAAATAACTTAAAGAATAAAATTGTCTTTTGACTAAAATGCCATTGATCAACCAAAAATCTAGCCGACCGGTGACCGACGAGGTCAGACCTTTATTTGAAATTATTATGACCATTTCAAGTCTTTATTTGAAATCGACATAGTCACTTTAACCTTTTATTTGATACAAAATTTACTTCAAGCTCTCATTTGAGAAAATAAGGGTGCATAAGATTTATTTAGAATTTTCCCTAAATTGATTGATTTTTTTTCTGTGAATTTGAAAAGATACGCTCTATTATAACTTGTGTCGGACGCTAATCCTCCCGCATGCGAAAAGGGACGTGGAGAGCAAACCTACTTGAAAATAATCAAGTATATAATAACTACTACTACGCATTTAAAAATGCATAGTTTCGCGGGCACACGGATTCTAAAGTTCAAAATGGGAAACGAGTCAGCAGCAAATCGCATTTATCCAAAGGAGGTTGCACATCACGGATGCTGAACAGGTTCCATTGCTTAGAGTCCCCGAAAGGATTAGAATCGACGGGCGTGCGCTAGTACAGACGCCGTCGTTGTCGAACCTTGATCTGCTGGTCTTGTCTTTGTTTTGTCCTCCAAATCAGGAGGAGCATCGAAGAGGATCCTGGCTGGCGCACCGGGTTCGCACCTGGAAATGCTTTGTCCCGAGCATCCTAGAGATTCTTCGTGGGCGCACCGAATTCTCATCCGGAATGCTTTTCCCCGACATTACAAATTGTACGCGTTGTTAAAACATTTCTTCCGGATACTTGATATTGAAGTCTTCGTCCAAAGACGGCTCCAATGCTGGGGAAATTATCAAAAAGTTCCCTAACATATTATGCTCGTGCCAATTCAAATATAAACATTTCAATTTGGTTAATTTGGTCCTAAAGCTTTTGACAATATGTCAATTTAATTTTAAACAATTCAATTGTGTCAAATTAACTCTAAGCGTTTTGATGATTTAACAATTTAATCCTAAACTTTTTAACAACTTATCAATTTAGTTCTTCAAACCAATTTCAGTCGGAAAATACCGACGTGATAGTTTGATTAGCATCGGCCATCCTACGTGGCACGGCCGGCAATAACATAGATAAATTTTATAATTTTTTTAAAAATTAATTTTTCAGAATTTTTTATTTTTTATTTCTCTTCTTTTTTATTTTTTTTTATTTTTTTTCTTTTTCAACTCTTGGCCGGCAAGGAATTGGTTAAAAAAAAAGGAAAATAAAATAAAAAATAAATTAAAAATTACAAAAATTTAGTAAAATGTAAAAATTGTCCATGTGGCCGCCGTTTCATGTAAGATGCTCAATGTTGGCTAAACCACTACGTTAGCATGTTTTGGCCAAGAGTGGAGATTTAGACAGGCTCTCATTTCACATAATCAAACGTACAAATAGCACCACTTGTGCACGCTCAAAAGATGTGGGACGAAGTCCCGGAGGTTGATGAGGATCGATTCATCCCAAACGTATATCCTAAGTTTTAGTAAAACATGGACACAAGTTTTGAGCTGGCTTAGGCGGGTTAGGCCTTCTGCAATCAATTGGTTTAAATTCCTAAATTTTACACCCGAGCTGAGATGGTATGCTTTTATTTTCTCAGTGCATTCCTATGTTCATTTAGAGAAACATGACTGAGTTACTGCGTATCAAGAGAAACATAAGCATGTCTTGTCTACAACTCAACTCACGTTATCCATGGCCGGCAGCACATGCACGTACACGGACACACTTTGAAATCAGATCCGACGTTAGAAAGTCGGGCGCTTATTCCGAGAATGGATAATCCCTGTATCTGATCCGGCAATCCTTAAGTTGAAGCCGAACACCCGTACTCCGTTCACATAGCTTCACAATATAGTCAAAAGTCTCTTTCGAGCAAGCGCCGCAAACCGTAACATGCACCACCGTCCATGGTAGATTGTCTGTACTAGTTGAATCCCGAAGTCGCCATCTTGTCCCGCAAATCATATAGGACATCGTGGTGATTATCATGCATTCCTCCTCAACCTCATCATCAACTTCTACTTCTTTTTTGAGCTTCCGTTTGATCATCTCCACCTTCTCTATTATTAGTCTCGACATCGACTCTTTTGGCAACCTCATCATTGGATCATTCTCGGCTTCTTTCCATGCTCCTCCATCAACAGAATATTCTGATGAGTCTAAAGACTCCAAGCCAAGTCAACTAGCTCTTCCGCCACATTTGAAGTTTTCCGTGCTTCTTAAAGTCTTTGATAGTGTGATACTCAAAGAACACCACATCTCTGCTTCGCAACATCTCCTTGCTTCAGGATCCTACAATCTATAGCCAAAATCCTCGTGAGCATATACTAAGAATATGCACTCCTTTGCATTTCCATCTAGCTTGGCTCGTTCATCTCTTAGTATGTATGCAAATGCCCTACAACCAAACATTCCCAAGTGACTATAGGTTGAATTCTTACCATTCCATACACTTATAAAGTCTCGCCTTAGAGTTGAATCGAATGTGATAGAATTAACAAAACCACTACCATCCTTATTATCTCTCCAAAAAGAGTTTGACAGCTTCGCATTGGAGAGCATACACCTTATTCTCTCATTTATTGTTTGATTCATTCTCTCGGCAACACCATTGTGTTGTGAAGCCTTATGCAATGAGCTTCGTAGTAATCCTTAAATGGCCATCGATATTCCCCGCCATTGTCAGTCCTCACTCGCTTCATTTTTCTACCAATCTACCTTTCTAATTTCACATGCAAATCCTTAAAGATATCAAGAACTTGATTTTCTCCTTTAATGCAATACTCCATACCTTCCTTAAAAAATCATTTATTTACGTAACATAACAAGAACTACCATCGGTAATTCTTGAAGTCATAGCACAAACAATAGTATGTAACAAATCAAATCAATTAGTCTTTTTCAATGGTGGAATAGATTTAAAGGCAACTCTATCATTTTTTCCTACAATGTAGTCTTCGCACTGGTTTTAGAGGTACTTTTTATGTTTGGAAGTAATTTCTTCAACGTAACAACCTTCATTCAATTCCCACTCATATGTCCAAGCCTTTTGTGTCAAAGCTTGGTAGATACCTCCCTTACTGCATTAACATCTCCGCCGCATAATTTTGCTTGTGTGGTATAGAGCAAGATGTTTTTACTCCTCTCACTACTGCCAGGCTGCACTTGATTAACTTCAACTTTTTTTTTAACCGAAGTAACTCACATAACCATCAGAATTTAGCTTTCCTATGGAGATCAGGTTAAAGCGAATATTAGGGATATGTCTTACCTATTTCAATGTCAACTTGCATCCATCGTTGGTCTTGATCTCAACCTTCTTACGCCAACAATTTTTTTATGAGCTATTAATACTCATCCTCACAAGGCCAAAGTCTCCAACTATATATAAAGAGAAAAATCTCTTTTTGGGACTAAGCGAAATCCAAAATCAACTAGCAAAATGGTGTCCTAGCATATAAAGTTAATGCTCTCATTAGTGTAGATAACCATAAAGTCTTCAAAAAACTGTAGTGACTTTTACAACTAGTGCTTCAACTTGCTCCTTGGCTACCTCTCGACAATCTCTAATGGGATGCTTGGTTTTTCCACAACAAAAACAAGCTCTCTTCTCAGTCTTTGGCCTTGAGATTAAACAACATTTAGACCCATGATCTTTGCTTCTTCCATGATCTACTTTCTTCTCTTATTCATTGATAACAAGAATTATATCACCATGGTTGTTATAACCATCATCTTTGTACTTTTGCTCTTCACTTAGCAATTTGTCCTTGATTGACTATACAATCAATGCTCCATCAAGTGTGGAATTGTGAATTGACGCAACTAATGGGTTGCAAATTTTTGGCATAAACATTGTTAGGAAGTGTGCATGCAAGTTCAATGTGATCATCCTCTCCATTGCATCGATTTGATTCACTAGACTTCCCATAGTGCCTATGTATTTATAGACAATTGTTTCATTTTTGTACTCTGTACATGACATATTCTTTATCAAAAAGTTTGCTATGTTTTAAGATGTATTTATTGTGTAAGTCCAATCCAGGTTTATCCACAAATCATAAGTGTTGTCTTCTTGGGTGAAGTTCTCAAAAATGCTTTAATCGAGCCACTTTCTAATGGTGCAAACTCTTCTTTTGTTAAGAATAGTCTTCTCATTCTCATCATCCTCCTCCTCCTCCTCTTCTTCTATCGCTAGTTTCAAGGCTTTTGAGGAGTCTTCTCCTCACTCTCCAACTATTGTTAATTTAGTAGTGCCAGAGTCTTTGCCAAGCTCTTTGGAGGTATTCTTGTCTTGATTGGCTTTCACAAGCCTTCAATGTAAAGATGATCCTATATCTTGCACCTCCATATTGCATAATTCATAGCCGTGAGCTTGATCATGTTTGCCTTGTCTTTTGACATCTTGCTCTGATTCCATTTTGTTGTCAATTAAGTAGGATCATGTTGGCCTTGTTTTCTGACATCTTGCTCTAATACCACTTTGTTTTAAATTAAGTCGAATCGCAACCAATTACAATGGAATTCTAATGTCAAAATTATGCAATATGCAGCCGTATATTCTCTTTGCAAAAAAGAAAAGAAAAAAAAAGACATAAATAGCACAACTAACAAGAGACAAAATGAACAATACACTAGAATTTTTACGTAGAAACCCAATGTGGGAAAAATCACAAAATGCTTATTCAAGAATTGCTACACTATTATCAAATGATTATAATTAACACTAACAGTGTTTTTCTCATAATAGATTTTCACAATTGTCACAAAATGCATAATCATTTAATGAATTCTCAAGATCTCTCGTCTTTATATACACATCATTGAAAACTCTTGTAATCTCTAGGAGTTTTTTTTTTTTTGGTGCATAGAGAAACCTCCACTTAAGCCCTTCTGCTTATAGTAGTAGACCTAAACCCAAGTTAGGAATCCTCTTTAATTGATTGACAATCACGTACTAGTTAGAAATCTCCCTGATTGATAAAAATTTCTCTAATTGAGTTATCATCAAAATTGATTCAATTTTGGTATTCTTCCTAATTAAGCCTTCTTATTTAGACTTCTCCATTTCAGCGTCCTATCATAATAGGACTCCTTCCTATTAGGCATTCTTAACAAGCAATTGTCAGAATATTTCAAATCAACCTCGAAGCATGTTGGGCCGCTCCTAACACGGGCTACCGTTGAGCTGTATCCTAGTTACAAATTTCCTTCAAAGACCGTCTCGAGTTTGAAGAAAGGGCGGGGGAAGAAAGCAAAACCCCATGAATTGAAACATCCAGTTTTGTAGCGGAAGGAAGAAACCGGAGTTCCTTAAAGTTCATCAGATTCGGAGACACCCATGTTCCATTTGTGTCGCGAAGCCCTGCTTCACGTTAGGGTTCTTCAACTCGCTCCACAAGCCAATTCACTCCGCCTGCTGCTCAGATTTTCCTCGACCTTGTCGAAATCTCGAGCGTTCAGAGTCTCCTACCTCGTCAATTCTTGTGGGTTGTCTCCAGAATCGGCTCTCTCCGCTTCCAAGCTCCTCAAATTTCAAACCCCAGCAAGACCGGACGCAGTCATCGGCGTCTTCAAGAACCGAGGTGTCACGCCGGCTCAAATCTCACAGATCATCGCGAGGTTCCCCACGTTGCTTTCGGCGGACCCAGATAAGATTCTCTCGCCAAAATTCGATTTTTTGCGCTCCAGAGGGATCTCCGACCTCGAATTAGCCAAGCTCGTGGTTGTGGTCCCGTGGATTTTGGGCAGGAGCCTAGAGCAGCATTTGGTACCCACTTTTCGTTACGTTAGTAATTTGTTACAATCCGATGAGAAGGCCATCGCAGCCATCAAACGTGCTCCTCGATTATTGTATGATAATCCTCAAGTTGAACTTGTTCCTGAAGTCACGGCTTTGAGGAATGCCGGAGTGCCAGAGGGGAACATCCGGCATTTAGTCCTGTACCACGGGCAAATGTTTTGGTGCCGGTACTTCAAATTTGAGGAGAACATGAATAGGGTGAAGGCAATGGGTTTTGACCCTTCCAAAGTGAGTTTTGTCATGGCTCTGCGCGTGCTTATGGGCATGAGTGAGTCGGTGTGGAGGAGGAAAATTGGTGTGTATGGTAAGTGGGGTTGGTCCGAGGAGGTGGTTATTTTTGCTTTCAGGAGGTATCCATTGTGTATGATGTTGTCGGAGAGCAAAATTACTGCCACAATGGACTTCTTTGTCAATGTTGTGGGGCTTGATCCTTTGGTTATCTCCCAACGTCCACTAACCATCACATTTAGCTTAGGGAAGAGAATCGTTCCTCGGGGTTCAGTCTTTCGAGTTCTACTGTCTAAAGGTTTGGTTAAACCCTGTAGCCTGTCTACATTGTTAACTGTTTCAGAGCAGAAGTTCCTGGAGAAGTATGTGACTACTTATTTGCGGGAAGCGCCACAGTTGTTGGCTCTCTATAATGAGAAGATGGGTCTTGCATGCTAGTTTGGAATTTTTGGTACTTGCTCAGGTTAATCTAGGATAGGATGCTAGTAAAACCGAACAAAAATTCGGCTCTTCTTTTTGTCTTTTGTCTCCGTGCTACTTGATAAATTTAAATTCTCCATCTGTGAGGTTATTGTTTCATCCCTTCATGTTTGATATTTAATCCTCCTATCTTCTGTGCAATATCTCCAATACCAAAACTAAATTGGAACTTGAGGAAAAATCGAACGATAGTGGTCCTTCC
Source organism: Eucalyptus tenuipes (assembly GCA_014182365.1). NCBI lineage: Eukaryota > Viridiplantae > Streptophyta > Magnoliopsida > Myrtales > Myrtaceae > Eucalyptus > Eucalyptus tenuipes. Next base: position 11,184,138 of record CM024544.1, on the reverse strand, counting down.
TTCTTTTGACAATATTAATTTTCCTTCCTGTAAATTCTCTTTGCCTATCTGTGTTCCCCTCATAATTATTCTTGCAATGTGTCCCTGTAATAATGAAACTATTGGCTGTGCTCGAACCTAAGGTACTGAACTGACTTAAGGCAACTCCTAATTAGTTTTACTTTATTTTACTATTAACTTAACTTTGTTCCCTGTCACCTGGTGCCATGCTAGTAGTTCTTCATGTTCAGATAAATATTCTTTATTTTTGCCAGGTTTGGAGATATCACGAAGAAATGCTCTGATTAGTAATTTGTACTTTCATAGATAATGACAAAAATTACTTGTTTACGGTTTTGTCTAGACTCAAATATGAAGTGGATATGTTCCCCTGGAGGAGTTAGATTCCAAATTTACCAGTATAAAAGGCAACTGTGTTTTGAGCCTCTGATAGGGTTTAATCATGGATTTCAGTATAATTAGGGCAACAAATGACTTGAGACAGGGGGCAAATCAATGCATGCTGCAAGTCAGTTGATCCGGGGCAAAATCTTTTTTAAATTTAAAGAGGCATCCTTGGTGTAAGGAGTCATCTGAGAGTGATATTGCAGCGGCGATGAACTTTTTTGTCAACATCCTTATCACTCAAAATCCCATAAAGATGCTGTCCAACAGTTTGGCTGGAGAGACTGTAGCTTGCTCATATGCGATTGTTTCACCTAATTTCATGAGGAATTTTCTGACTGCTAATGGGGGATGGTCCTCACTCATTTGAACTATGCAGAGAAGATGTGTCTCACATGCTTGATTGGAACTTGAGGTACTTGGTGGGAATTTAGAATGTTCATAAACGAAAGGGAAAATTCTCCTTCTCTTGCTTGGATTTTTGCTGCTTGGTGAAGCTTGTTTCGTCATTTAGTATCTTATTCATTTCATTCTTCTGGCTTTAAAACTTAATCCAATCTTCATTGCAATTTATTGGATACTAGAAAGGGAAAGTTCAGGCCTAGCAGGGAGTTGAGCGGTTCTGCATTCTCTTTGCAGCTGTTTAAATGTCAACCTTTCTACACAAGGAATTGTTCTTTGTAATTTCTAATGGTGAAACTTCTGGTTTCACTCGAAACTCTTGTCCTATAGTAGCTTACTGTAGCTCCTAAAGTAATTGGTCTAACTATACTTTAGTTTTTAGGAAACTTGACACTTTGTCCTTACATCTATATCTTTCTTTGTTATCCAATGCAACTGGTGCTTCATAAACAAGTTCCTTTATGCTCTTAAATCTTACATGGGAATATTTCATGGAGATTAATTTATCCATTAGCTTGTTATATCCATGGATCTCTTTTTCCAGAAGCACGGCTGGTCAATGGACGTGCTTCTCCATCATTGTTACTTGTCCTGAGGCCTTGGAAAATTTCGAATGACAGTAATAACACGTACCCAAATTGTGAGTGCAAGATTGTGATGGTTTAAGATTGATATTTTTATGTGCTTGTTGCTTTGAATTGAGCTCCATGCAAGTTCTTTCAGCCGTGTGGTTGGCAGGAAGTGACTTTCCGGTTGATTGGTGCTTCTATCATGTATGTAAATTCTTTTCCTTCTCAGCATCATACAAAGCATCACACTGAGTTGAATATTTCAATCTTCATCTGTTTTTTGGCTATTCAAATAAAGTTGCACTACTTGAAAAGATCTTGGTTATGTCCTCTGTCTCCAGGCATAAACAGCATCGGGAGGAATAGAGAAGCATTTCTCTATTGCTTATTTCACAATATAAACCAACATCATTTTAGTAAGCCGTCATGAGACTTTCATTCAAGCATCTTTTGGTCTGCTCATTCCCTACATTACCTAATGGGATTCAATCATTCTTCATTATGTAAATAGGTCTTCTCTGCTTTCTGCTACATTACTACACTTGATGAGAAATGGTGGTGAAATGCTCTGGCCAGATCTGCTAATTGTGCAATTTCGATACCCAAGGCGAGGTTACAATAGATCTTCCGGAATTCACTTCAAGATAAGCATGGATTCTTTCGGAAGCTTCGTTTTGCTCTTAAGGATGATATCCTCTCTGAAACTTAACTTTAAATTAGATGTTTGCATTGTCACTATATCTTGTCTATAGAAAGATAGTGCCACGAGAGCAATTTTGGATGGGTTTGGGCAAGTCTATCTAGCTAGATAGCTCAGCCCAGCGCTTTTCCCCCCCCCCCCCTCTTTTTGTCCTATCTCTAACTCTCTCTCTTTCCGACTTTTATTCTACCTCTTTATAGAGCATGAGAGCTGAATTTCACACATATGATACTAATGTCCAGACCCATCTAGGCCGCGTTTCTAGTGGCTAGCCTAGCCTCTTAAATTGTACTTCTTATCAGGTGAAACGAGAAACAAATTAGGGCATATCTAATGATCACTTTTTACTTTTTATGCAAACTCACTTATCATAGATCGAAGCAAGTCTTTAAAAGGCTCAAGGAAGAAGAAATAGGCGGTTGATTCGTCATGGGGTGAGATATTCCGTAATGTCACCTCTCATATTCTCACTCACCTGAGAATAAAAATATATGATGGGAATTTGGGAAAATTACCCAAAAAGTCATAAAATCTATTGTAATAGTGTCGATTTAGTGCTAAATTTATATTTTTGGCGAATTGAGTCCTAAACTTTTTGCAATTGTGTTAATTCAGTTCATCTGACTAAAATTTGACTGGTCGGCTTTGACATGGACATCGGCGTACAATTTTTAATAATTTTTATTATTTTTTGGAATGTCTAGATTATCTCATCTTTTTTTCCTTTTTTTTTTCTTTCACTTTTTTTCTTCTTCCTCCCCCTTCCTTTCTCCTCCTTTTGGCGATCGGCTAGTGGAGAAGGCTAGTCGCCGAATTGAGGCGGCTAGCTAGAGGTGACCTTACCAAACCACTGGCGAGACGAGCCCCCAAAGAGATTGGGATGGGAGTTCGAAGAAGAATAAGGACAAGGGCTTCTTCATTGCTATGACTTTAGGGCTGTCCATGTTTGGCAACATTGTGCACAGATCTATTAATGGGTAATCCTTGCTCCTTTGTCTTCCTCGTGTCTTGCTCATGCCTTGCCCAGTGATGGCGAGGCGAGCTTGCTATTGGCCGACCGCCTTAGTTCAGTGATCAGCCCTCCCCTTTGGCTAGTCATTGAAAGAAGGACAAAGGAGGGGAGGAAGGAAAACGAAGAGAAAAAGAAAGGAAAAAAAAAAAAAGAAGAAAAGATAAAAAAAAAATTAATTCAAAATTTTAAAAAAAAATTATTAAAAAAATTATCTTTTGGCATTGGTTGGTGTTCACACAGCACCGGCCGACTAAATGACTGAATGGACCGAACCGACACACCGCAAAAGGTTTAATACTCAATTGGCTAAAAAAATAAGTTTATAATTGAATCAATATATTTATAATAAAGTTTAGGACTTTTATGGTAACTTTCCCATAGAAAATTGGGGGCACCTTCGGTGGTGAAGGTAGACATCATGTCAAAATTCCAGTCTTGGCTACTTCCGACTAGGCAGGTATAGTAACCTACGTCTAGATTGAGAAAGTGCGGCTTCAAAAGCGTTGCAAGACAGGCTGAGCTTCGCTCAAGTCTCTCAACCAACTGCTTGCTCCCGTTTTCTTTTTTCAAAGTTTAGGCAAAACAGAACTAATGCCCGAGCCACTCATTTGCTAATTGGATTATATTGCTAATCCTTATGGAATAACGAAAGGGTTCTACCATTTACTTCTCTTGGATGGGAGCCTCAACATTTTTTGTCATAGTTTATTCTTGGTCGATCATAAGTCTCGACATTACTTTTATTCGAAGTTGATTATTTCTTTGAAAAAATCTTGATGTGCTTAATTATAATTTATTTATAAAAAGGATATTCGATAATATATCTATAAAGAAATCGTACAGGACGCCTTGAAAGTGATGGAGCACGCTTATGGATCAAGTCAAATTAAGTAATGGATGTAATAAAAACGCATGCCGGAAATAAATTGCGTAGTTAGCTGTGTAGTTTGTATCTCCAGGATATTATATAGAGAAAAGTGCAAGGAAGAAAAACAATCTTGGACGAACGAGGAACAATTCAACCAGCAGTCTCTCTACATTACAAGTCGCTGGCCACGCCTGCGAGAGGCAGAAAGAAGCCAGAAAAAAAAAAAAAATCACAACTTTAAATTTGCGGGGCGACGGAGTGACGCCGACGAAGAAGAAAGGCGTTCCATCGTTACTCTTTATAAGTGAGAAACTTGAGAGTGATAATTTTCTTCTTTATGCTTTATTTTTTATTTTTTTTTTATATTTATATTTTGACTCCTCAAGTATTGAAAATTTTTAAAATTGACCCCGGTGCGTGTCGGAATTTCGGACTCGCGTGTCGAAGCGTTTCGGGAAGGGTTGACCACGTGTCCGATTTCCCAACACTTATTGACCGCGTGTCGGACACAACACGGCGCTCCAGAAAAGTATCGATACTTATTAGCCAGCAGAAAGGTGGCGATGGCGAGGGCTAAGCCCTCAACCACTTGCAACTGTATCTTCTTTCTTCATTTTTTTAAATAATAATTTAATTAATTTTTAATATTAAAATTCAAATCTACACCAAAACATTAAGTCAGCTATCCGGCGAGCCACGTATGCGAGCAAAATTAATAAAAAATTGCCACATAAGATTTTTGGCGAAGTGGCACTCAAGTGTCATATTTTTCGAAAAGAAAAAATAACACTTAAGTATCACTTTTCTAACTTTTGACACTTAAATTTCCCCCATGCCAAGTTTTAACATTCAAGGTGTACTTTTGCTGATTTATGACTGATTAGCCAGTGTCTTCCTTGAGGCCTGCGGAGCTAGGCCAACAGTCAAATGACCCAAAACCAAGTTAGTTAAGAAGCTCAAGTGCCATTCTACACGCAGTGTCATGATAAGCAGAGCAAAACATTTTTCTCTATGGAGTTAACCCCAAAATACAAGTGGAAAAGGAAGAAACGAGCAAATGACAGAGTATGGTGGCTTCAAGCAAACAAACATTAAGAACATAACATGAAAACGGTCTATTTGAAGACAGGAGAATCCAAAGGAGGAAATTGCCTACTTTTAAGCCGTTAGAATTTGGGATTCCGAGTGCATCAAATTCGATAGAAAATTAAGAGGGAGACAAAACAAGAATATCTATGGCTGTGTTCTTCCACGATCCGTATTTTACGCCATCGCCCCTCTGCTTGATACATACTCTTATACATGTGAAACGCGTGTGGGTATTTGACAACCAGCAGAGTACAGAAAAGATTAGAGCACAGTTGATATCCCAAAATCTCCAACAGAAGCACTCCTTTAGACATTTTCCTTTCAATTGTGTATAACTATGGCATGTACAATGAAAATGTGTGTATCTACTTTCTTTGTAGCCCCTGTCGTGCTTTTTGACGTCCATGGGGTCATATCCATACACCCAAAAAAAGAAGAAGAAGAAGAAGAAGAAGAGTAAGAACATTCCACCTGTGGCTGAATCCTGTCCAATCGTGGGCTTCTCAACGACTTCCCAAAATTCTGATGGGCAAGGGTAATTGAGAACAAAGAGTGAACCAAAGGCTATGTGATCAATTTGCTGTTGCAACTCCTACAATGTAAAGCTCTTCATGTAGGTATAAACACCGCCGCGTTATACTCGTTCAGCACGAAAATCATGAGGCATTGGTCAAATCTCGTGACCGCACGGAGTCACGCTTGAGGAAAAAAGCATAAAGAAGCTCATTCCACACGTCCGGAACACCAGGCAAGCACCAATGGCTACAATCCTGCCTATGGAGCGAAGCAGGACCCAACTTAGGCCCCAGGTAATACAAAGAGGAATGGCCATCTTTTCTGCGTGCTGTCATAGCTGTGATATTCAGCACTTGAAGGTTCTTCTTTACTGTTTGGTTGGACCTTAACAAATCGGTAAGAATTTTCAGATGGACCAACGAAACTGGGGAGGAGCCCAAGTCGGGTAGAGTCTCCAAGTGACATGTTCCTCCAGACTTCCAGTCTCCACCTCTGTTAAGAACATACATGCCGTGGTTACTTTGAATAAAAAAAGAGCGGTAACAACAGATGAGCAATATCATATAACTGACTATAAAATGAAGCTCAATACGCTCAAGAGTGTCAAAATTATCTCCCTCATCTTCCAAACCAAGTGACTTGCATCTCAACCACTCTTTACAGCGATGCAGTGTTCAAGGGGCATGATATCACAATTACAAAAAGATTTTAAACCCAATCACCACTTCTTTCTGACACTTAAAACAAGTCCTCGATTATTTGTTAAAAAGTTTTAAGAAAAGAAAATGCTGCTAATTATAGAGAGTCTGCAGCGCTATGACAAACATAAGGAGGAAAGCCGCTGATAAGCCATGATCCAAAATAGACATGTCACATCCGAGAGAAAAGACAATGTCATAGTACTTGCATGGATCCACACGACCTCATTTTCATCTAGCCTAATGGGATTAAATGCCATGGGTCAGGACCATAGTGCTCATACTAAATTTGAAAGCATAAAAATAGTCAACAAGAGAAAAATATCACGAGACAAAAACAGGTTGCTTCATCTTTCAAGAAAAAAATATCATAGAACTATATACAGTTAAAATTTTAGTCAAAGAATCTGGTATCAGTGGTTTAGTGGTCATCAGCTTAAATGCTGCTTCCAAGCAACAGAAAAGAGGGAAATAAATATCCAATGTCAACATGAGAGAAAATCGCGCTCTTCTGATGCGAAGAAGATGAGTGAATTCACTGAGGTCAATAGAAATCAGCTTACCTAAAATGTACAGGTGCATAGGATCGAAAGTAGACCTGACTTTTGCTCATATTCACGTGAGCACTGATCCAGTCAAGTACTGTCTCTAGCGATCTCCGATATGCATCTCCAACAGTCATATTCATCTTAACCTCATTTCCAACCTGGAAGTAAGAGCCCCTGCCAAAGACATTCAGAGGAATCAGATCTAAGTTCTTAACATTCATTGTGGAAAACGGAACCATTTCTCAAAGAAACATAGGGCAAGAGTAAGGCTAAAGGCCCGAGGTTGCATCCAACAAAGGTGACCAAAGCAAACGGAATTTTGTATTTCAGGGAGAGAGGGGCTTCCTTAGTCAATGGCTGGATAATGAATCTTATGACTGATTGTAAAAGAACTAAGAAAACATGGTCTGCCGAGGATACAGGAGAAACGTCCGGCAAGCATAGCAACATTAACTATGAAAAGCCCTTAAACTTCCTATATTACACTCATAACCGACAATCCAGATCTGGAGGGAATTAGTACATTCACACACCATCTCCTTAACAAAAACATGGCCAAACGACCTAATATATAATGAGCCAAAGCAATGACTTCCCATCTGAATCAGAGGCTACATTTGTAAAGGTGGTGCAGAGGGAGACATTGAAGGGAAACTTGCCAGTGTGCAATCTAGACCAATGTATCATTCAGCCATATGATCAAACTGCCTAAAGTAGCAAGTAAAGTGTCATTTTGCAGTTTGCAATCCAGGAGTATTGCTTGGAACAAAGTCCCTGTATTTTTTAGGGGTCAACCACTTAACGGGACAAAATATGACAACGGGATGATATAACATACTTACATGCGTACAGTCTTCTCATAATTCCACCAATGCCCCGTATTGAGAACCAGCAAATCAGCATCTGCCCACTGTTTAGAAGTCCAGTCAATCTGATCCAACTTCAGGGTAATCTTCACGTCTTCTGGAGATCCAGCCGGAGCTCGGCCTTGCACCACTAGAAATGGGGATCTGTAATATTCGACTGTGCAGTTGAAGTCTCTGAACTTGTATACCAAGAACCCAGTGTGCTTAGTGATTGGTCTACCATTCACTTCGTAGACTGCGGCCTTATCCGAAAGAGCAGAGGAGAGCATGCAGAGGAGGGATTCCCATTGGTTCCGACCAATTGAGTCACCAACAAACACAACCCTTTGGTTGCGCAACCTTTCCAGCATCATCTTTGCATCAAATCTGTACTTGATTAGACAGAGAGAAATGTAAGTATATTTGTTTTCTTGTGGGAAATTGAGGACAGGATTCATGTAAGAAATGCTCTGACATTGGATGTTTGGTTCATCACCACCTAATTAAAACAAGGAAAAAAAATTTAATTGAAGATGGCTCTGATCATGTAAAATTATCCTCAGACGATATTGCCAAACAAAATACCAATTAAATATTTGATCCTCGCCATCTAATTAGAACGAGGAAAAACAATTAATCCAAGGTGATTCTGAACGTACAGAATTTAATAAAAGATGATATCATATCATCAAATGAATTACAGGTTCAATCATCATAAGACTTAGATTGACCCCCTACTGCTAAAGCTAATTTGAAGGCCTTCTGTCAGTCTCAACTTTCCTACTGGAACAATTAATTGTGCACTTATCTATAACAGCGGTTGAATTGGAATTATGCAGCATGAGTAAAATAGATCCGTTACAGGCTCTGCAGTTGACAGACAGATCAAGGAAATTCAAGGGCAAAAGAGAATCTCCTATCAGATGCTTGTTAAGGCCTTGCTAAGGCATGAAGATAAATTTGGCTATTGGATATCATCCATAAGATACTGGAAAAAGAACAAACAGAGCACGACAATGACATATCTAACCACATGCTGGAGACACCTTCATCAAGTTTCAACATCTAAACTGGATTATGTGTAATTTGTCCAATAACAGTAAATTTGATTACTAGCAAGACTCTATATGCACTGAACCTCTGCAGCAGCAATTCAACTTAAAATCTTTATTCTTTACATAATACAGAACTTAAGCATAGTATTTACTTGTAAACTACACTTATGTCTGATGGTCTTCTATAACTCTGCATAGTATCAAAACATAAGTCTTATGCTCAAACCTCCCCAGACCCCTCAGTATGATCACTTTCACGTTTCAATCTTAGGACAAACAGACAACAGACCCAAAAAGAAAAGAGAAGTCTTAGGACAAACCCTTCAACCGCGCATGGGGTGAGTGCTAGCATTCTATATTGAGCCCATGTCGTCACCTAGAAGGTCCCCCCTAATCACCAGACAAGTTGAACATCAATCTTCATTTCCTCAAGCTCTAGCATGAAGCCCTCCCTTTCCGACACCATGTAAGTTATTTGGAAGAAAGTTTATCTTTTTCTCTGTTATTTGCTCCTCAATTAAATTTTGCTCATAGTTTTTCATTGTAACCATCGCATATGGACAAACTATTTGAAAAAAGGGGATCGAATCATTTCTCTTCTTCCAGATTAGGATTGAATAAATTTCAATATGACAGTGAAAAAAAGTTCAGTTTGAAACATCATTGGCCGAGAGTAAAGCACCGAGCTAGAGTTCCTATGAAGCTAGAAACAACAAAGCATGAACAGAAATTTCATCAGATTGGTCCTTCACGAGAACATCCACACCCACGAGTTCACAACCTATCAAATGACTGGACGGTGAGCATCCAAACCTACCTTACCGTATAAAATTCCGAACAACCCCAAATGGAGACAAAAGCACCAATCAAGAAAACCAACACATGAACAATAAATGCAATCATCCTTCAACAAACAACACACAGCGTGAGACAGATGTCTCAGAAACAGCTAGTCATAATACAAACTCCTCCAACAATTAAGGCGAAAAATTAATAGCAATAAAATGGGAAATTGGCAAAGCAAATTTTACAAAATTATTCAAAAATTGACACAACAACAACAAAAGGTGCGAGTGAAGAAACCTGGGCAAGTCACACATCTTGGGTTGCCATCTCCACTTGGTGTAGAAACTATCAGGCCTACCATTCTCAGAACATCTGAAACCATCATCTATCAAGGCACAATCTCTGCTCTCATACAGAGGATACCTCTCGTCCCACACCCAATTCCCATCAAACACGTCACACCCGCCACCGCTCTCGTCAAGAAACCTGGGCCGCCCAGCCGCCGCCTCATCCAGCGGCACCCGGCCGCCACGGAGCCAGGGCTGCCCAGTGCTCCGTAGCCTCTGAGTCACTGCCCTGTAGTCCAAGTAAAAGCAAGAGCCGATGAAGAGGGCGGCGACAAAGAGGAACCCAACTATTCCGATAGAAGGCTCAAGAGGGCTCTTCAGGCGCTTAAATTTGTTCAGTACGCTCAAGTGGGTCACCATTTCTGAGCACCCTGATGCTTTGTTCTTGGACATTTCGGGGGAGAGAGATGAAGGTTCATGGGAGCTGGGAAAAGACAAGGTGCAAAGACAGGCCTAAAAAGTGGGAGAGGTGGCTGTGCGTGTGAACGTGCTTGCTGCTTCTTCTTCTTCTTCCTTCTCCTCCTCGTGTGGTGGGTCTCACAAACGACTGCGACAAGTAAGAGCATTAAATAGAGATGCTGAGTGAAATTATGGGAATTATTTGCTTGTCTGATTCGGGTATTAACCTTCTTTTCTTGCCGATTCTTTACTCCGTCAGTGAGTCAGAGAGAGAGAGAGAGAGAGAGAGAGAGAATTTGTCCTCCAGGAAAATTTGGGAAGAAGAAGAAAGAAAACGAAACCGAATTCCAAATCTGGCGGCCGAAAGACAGAAAATGCAAGAACCCACCAGCCCAAATGTCGAGTTCGTCACCGAAATCTTGCAGTGGGGATTCGAAGCGAATATTCACGGACTAGAAAAAAGGACAGAAAAACGAAACTACCCCGATGAACGGATTCATCGACCAAAACCCAAACCCCGAAAAATAAAAATAAAAAAGAATACTTTTTTCCGACCATAACGTTAGACTGGGTCTAGGCAAATTCAAGAGCAGGATTTTATTAGTGGACATCGTGTTGCTCGTGCCGACGTGGGTCTCGTAATGCGTGCAAGCCTGCTCGCTCGATAGCGCCACCGCGACGACCACGACTTGCAGGATCCAATGACTCGTTCCTCGCCCGTGCGTTCTTGAATTCGTCTCCCCTTTCTTGATTTTTGCTTATTTCATTAGAAAATCGGGTAGAGTAAGAACATCCGCGCTCTCCGACAGAGACAGATACGGCGTTGAGTTGTGTAAGAGAGATAGACAGAGAGAGAGAGAGAGAGAGAGAGAGAGAAGAAGATTATAGTAAAATGGTCGAGATTACATCATTGTGAATGGACAAAGAAGAAATCGTCCGTTTGATTGCGACGGCGGAGTAATCAGTGCGATTTCCGGGACGGCGTCCGACGTGCGCCCTAGTCTGGGCGCCCGGTCACAGCACGGAATTTCCAACTCCCACCCCCCAAAAAATAAAATAAAAAAGGAAGAATCCCTACCGACCCGACCCAGTACAATTGTCGGGCGATGGAACGAGTAGGTGTATGCCGCTTCTAATTATTAACAATGATTTTCCCCCTCATTCACTAATATTTTCCCTCACATTCGTTAATTTTGTGAAAAATATTTTCTTACCAAAACTTAAATTCGGAAAAATAATTTCATTTTTTAAAAAAACTAAATTTTTTTTTCAAAATATGACAATGTATTAAGCGGCAACTAAACTACTATCTTTGAAGACGGAAACCTCAATATTGGTTCCCGAGTCCCGACATTCAAGAGCATGTCTCCAGCAGTTGGACTCGGGTCCATCGAGACTAGGCTCGGGACCTCGATGCTCAAGCCTAGGCCCTGATGCCCCATGCCCAAGTCCATCGAAATCGGATTCAAACCACTAGTGCCCATACTCAATGCTCCGGCATCAGAAGTCGAGACTATAAAGATTGTGCTTGGGTCCTTGATGCTTGAACTTTGGTCCCAAGCATTAAGCGCGAGTCCTTAAAAGGCTATGTGCAACCTCAGCGCTCAAGCTCGAGTCCTTATTAATGAAACATTTGTTATTATAAAAATATTTTTAAAAAATCAAGTTTGTAATTATTTTTATTTTATTTTCTTCTTTTTCTAATTTCTTCCTTCTCGTTGGTCGTCGGCCACATCGATAGTTGGTGAGTTTGTTGTCTCTAGTTGTGAAGCTAGAGCCTCGCCAGATTGAGCGAGCTCACGATGAGGTTGGGTGAGCTCGTGGCCTCTGGCAAGGAGCTCAAGCCTCACTAGATCGAACGAGCTTGCCCAAAACCCACAAACTTAGCCTTGCTAGATCAAACAAGCTCATGGCCTCTAGCGGGGATCCTCAATCTCACCTATGGCCATTGCCGTGGTCGATGATTGGCTAAGAAAGGAGTAAAAAGAAAAGAAAATTATATAATACTTAAAAAAAAATCTTTTATAATTTTCCCCATCAAATTTTTCTTACCAAACAATATAAAATACTTTCTAAATTCTTTTCTATTTTCAGCTAAATACCGAAAAATAAAATCTTTTTTTTTTTTTTTTTGTAAAATGACTTCTTGAAAAATAATTTTCAAAAATAGTACATTTTCCACAATACAAATGGAGCCTAACTATATTTTTTGATTACGCAAGTAGTCATGCAAATCCTATATGATTCAATTTTGAATATTGTTGGATGTTTCGACCATCTCACATTTAATAAAAATAGCGAGTTTGCAAAATTTACAAGGAAAGGTCGAAGTTAAGAAAAGATGTCGCCCAAAATGGGTTAGAAATTTTGAGGAGAAAAAAATCTCCCGATATAATATAGCAAACTTCACAGACGGTGCATCCTCAAAAAACAAAATTTCCCAATAAATCCATGATTATATTGTTATGATTGCAAACAAAGAATGAAATCGTAATTCAAAAGTAAACCAGATATTCAACACTTCAAATCATGGTTCTTTTAACGCTATGTTTGGTAGAGGTGATTAAAGAAAGAAAAGAAGAGGTCAAATAATTACGAGAAAGAAGAAGAGAAACGAAATGGAGGAATTTAAGTTAAAAAGTCGATTGAATTTTACAAGTGAAAAGAAAAAAATGGAAGGCGGTATGAATTAATCGACCCTTTTTTGTACTTGGGAAGTGTAAAATAATATCAGGATGTAGATAGGTGAGAAAGAAGAAAAATTTATTTATTTATTATATTTGGAGGGATTCAAAAGAAGCACATTAGTTACATCAATCCTTTCCAATCCATTCTTTGAGAACCTTTCTCTTCTCTCACAATCTTCTATAACACGCACAACATAAATCTCTTAACAATTTCCAAATTTAAAAATTGTTGTTTATCTTTGGTAAGTTAAATCTTTCTCACAGGGAAGAAATTTAAGCCCTTCTCTCTAAATATACCAACCTATTATACAAGCCCTAAAATGCATGAGGAAACGGAGACCAAATGGCATAATTTTGGCTATTTCTGGTGGAAGGAAATAGAGGGGGATCCTTTTCCCAGTTCCGTTTTGTTCTTTGGTGTACAGTTAAGATCGAGAATGAGCACTCAAGCAAGACTGATGATATCGTGGATGGAATGAAACTTGCGGCGGAACGATGGCTGCTTTGCGGCCGGCCGGCCGGCCGATGAGGAGAGTAGGGCAAATATGGAAAATATAAAAAGGAAAAAGAAGTAGAACATATCTAGACCATTGAGCATTCAATGATTCAGATGTGCTTTCCTTTAAGGCTTCAATTTAAAGGATCTTGTCCTGAAATTTAAGCCGCTCGAAGAATTGGAAGAGAATACTATTCGGCATGAGAATTAACTTATAATTTCCACGTCGACGAACCAGTCGAGGCCTTAGTAAATCGACCCGCAAGCAGCAATACTTAGAATCCTATTATATTTTCTCACATCAAGTTCGTGAGCATTGAATACATCTAGACAATCGATTTCTATAAATCGCACATAGAACTGCACCCGATCGAGTGATCAAATCATGGTGTACATCTCCACCGAGCTCATGTTAGAATTTTCCATCAAAGGGAAACACTTCCCTATCCAGAAACTTTACAGAACAAATTCTCAAGATCATAAAGATGTTAGTCAAATTTTCAAGATTGAAAGAAACTGATGCATCCTATAGACGCAGCCAGACATTCTTTAGCATTTATTTTGCTCCTCTATGTCACGTAGAGAATTGGAGATTTTTCATTTTCTGGGTCTTTGTTTGTTTTTGGCTAACACTGGATCCACTAGCACAACAGCCTTCAGAACTTCACTTGAGAGGAGATCTAAGGAGCAGGTCCCTCAAAATCTTCTGATTTCGCGCAAGAGACACTCCACCTAACCAAACCATCATCTGTACGGTCCAAGATCGTTTCGGCCATGACACTTCAAACAGACTCCTCACCAACAACCTGCTCATGAATGATATTCCTCCTTTGGTCGTTTCTAGGTTGCTTTGCATCTACATCAACAGCTCTTTTGTACACATGCAAATTATGAATATGATGGAGTGGGGGGCTGACTATGTGCCTTCTGAAATAGAAAATTTTCACACCAGTCTAGTAAAAGTGGAAACTTTGGTGAGGCCATAATCTGTTGGATTCGTCTAATAAACTCATTGCACCTCGAGCTCCGATTCATTTCATTGCCCTTGATGGCATGCTGAATAAAAATGATAAAACTCCACAGAAGCTACTAACACGCAGCTTGGTAAGAATTAGAAAACAAGCCACTGGACCTAGTGGAAATCAACCGACTTCTCTGTGTTCGATGATCCAAATGCGTTGGGTCCATGTGCACTGAATTCAGGTCAGAATTGTTTTGAACCCCACGGCAAGTTCATAGCGATAAGGTCCAAGATGTCTAGCCTAATCTATACAAGCAAGTAAGGATCTAAGTCAGTAAGGCTGCTTGCAAATCTGGCTGCGGGAAACAAAAGGAGAATTTTGAAATTCCTCACCAGTGGCTATAGTATTGTGCCTCAGCGATTCATGAGTTTAATATTCAACTGAAGAATGCCCACTGCCTTCTTTATCGACTAAATGATTGACCTGTAGACCGTTGTCATTATCAGTTTCAGCAACATAATCAAGCAACAATTAAGGCAATTGTTGTCACCATACCCTAGATATGGAAACTTTGTTCTGGCGAGGAAGAGAGGCATGGCCACAGGAGAATGAGCTGCCACAGACTTAGAATTCTTGTCCATCATAGCTAATTGTTGTGCCAAAGAGGCTCAGTTGTACTCTATATTACAAACTTAAGCATATTAAGATCCAACTCAAGGGAGACTACAGTTTCCATGAAGTAGATCAATGAAATGAATTGCAACTCCAAAGTTTTCACGCCTAAATCATCATCGAATATACCTCCGAACTACAAAGGCAATATAACCAGCATTTGTAAGTTGGAAGGGGCAAGTTAACGTCCACGCGCCCGTCCACGGCCTCGGCCTCGGCCACGACCACGTCCCACAGCCCTCCCTAACATAGCAAGTAGCACAATTGTTCATGACATAGCAGAATGTAAAAGGAAATGAGGATCAAGGCAGGTAAAGTTAAGAATGATTTCGACAAATTATATATAAAGTTCACATACCTGCAGTTGGCTTCTTGGGCTTGACCCTTGGTGTCTCTTCAACCAACAGGGTCTCTAGATTCAAACTGTCAGGAAGGATGTAGTAGCGAATGTTGTTACCCCTCACACTCAAGTGATCAAGAGTCACAGGATTTTTCCCCTTCAGGGTAAGTTTCACAGTCTTCAGATGCGTGTTCATGCTGATATCAACACCTGTAATGACCCAACACTGTACTCTGATCAGATCAGTCATGCATCTCATAACTTTAGAAGCAAGTGCTTTTTATAAGTAATATCCACAAATAAAACGTAATCAAACCATAAGTACACAGAAGTTGTATCCTTCTTGTAGTAAATAGTGTTAACTACAATAAATTAAGACATAGTCTTAACTACAAGAAATTAAATCAAAATATCATTTAATAACAAGTCAAGGTTAAGACATGACAGTACCATCCATTAAAAAATTTCATCAACTTCTTCAATCTAGAGGAACAGAAACAATAGTACATCAAACAAATTCCAGAACTTCAGTATGCTTGAGTGATTTAAGCCAATACCACTCAGCATAACTCCTCCTTATAGAAAAGATATGAAACAAAGACCATAATAACCCAAATGAACAAGTTCTTTGGCCAAATAAATACTACAATCTCTAACTTCCACTCCCATTTCAATTATGGTCCTTTCAGTTCCCAGCATGTCATTTTTTGTTCCATAAAAACATGGAGGATTTAACTTCAATTTACCCATGTTTCAATCACCCTGTTTGATACTGAGGTTTTAATAATTAGGAAAAAGGTCCTGCAAGAAAAGAGCAACAACTTAACTTAGGTAAAGTAGAGGTCATCAAAATTGTATCCTCCATCGAACATCCAGCTAGCCATTCAATGAATGACACTACTACAATAGATTTTATCATCAGAACAGGAATGTATCTTAGTCTGAGATAATATAATCACCCCAGTAAAATTTCTTCCAGGTTCCACAGATATTAATTGAGAACTAACGTATTTTAGAGATCACATTTACTCAACTCAAACAACTTTCGATATAATATGATCCCAAGGCCAAAGAAGCAGTATAACTTCATGTCCCAGTACTGAGGAGCAGTATTCTAGCATCTTCAACTCAACTCATCACTAAAGCAAACAAATGGCAGTCCATTTTATTTGGCAGACCTGAATTTGAAAAATAATAATTCATGTATGGACATGTGCATCCTCACTAGTTGGATTCTCATAAAAGGTATGGACATGTTCCTATACTCCCAACTGTCACTATATTTATTGTGCTTCCAAAAGTTCCATGAAGACATACTGTCATTCATGACCAACATCACAGAGAGGGACTTTTCTGGTTCACAAAGTCATGCAGCATAAGAGTTTCAGCCAAAGCATCCAGGGTAATCGTGCTGAAATATGACAATAAGCTGTTAATTTTATCATTTATGTATTTGGCTAATGAACTGGAACTACTAAGTTGACAAATCTAACATAAGCATACATTTTGAATCAATCCTCATACAAACCGATGTACAGAATCCAGGATGACAACAAGTAGTACTAGAAATCAAAAGAACTTTAAAAAAAGCAACTCACTCACAAACGTCTGAAGGAAGAGGATAACCCTTGAATGCAACAGTTACACATACACAAAGTGTTCCATAAAGCTCAAAGATCTTAGATGGAGAACATTTGCATAAATTTTCCTAACACTAAACATGACACCACACATTATGGGTCATTACTAGCGAGCAATTTGTTGTAAGAGAAAGGAAAAAACACACGACAAGATGAGCAAAACGACATAAAGAACATGAAAAGTTACAGAATTTTCCCATTTCCCGGAATAAGTAGCATCTGACAAGCCAAAGTAAAGAAAGAAAAAGCACGTACTATATCTTGTTGGTAGGAAATTGGAAAACAACTCAACCTATCCATCACACTCCCTCCAAACGTAAAGACACGAACTAGTCGCTCGTCGATGCAATTCAGAGGCCACTCAGGACCTCTTTCACAGAAGGAAGAACGAAATCCCGCAACTTTAAAAAGCCACCCTCACCCATTCCACAGCACCAGCACACCGTTCCTGGGAAGTGCCCGAACACACTTGCCGACACGTCCACGAGCTCAAAGTCCATCCAACGAGTCCAACATCTAGAGCAACTGAAAGTCATAGATTGAGCAGAACTCCAAAAGACGTCTAAGGTAATGCGAATCACATTCTCTCTTTTCTCAACTCCCGCCCCGCCCAAAGGATCACCCGACCATCTAGCGAAGCAAGTTTGACACTTCTCTAGGCAGTATCTCCGAATGCAGAGATATATCTCGAACCATACAAGGGAAAAAAGGTCGACCCAGAGAGGGAGAGAAGGGGAGGGAGAGAGATACCTGTGATGGTGCCATGAACGACGGTCCCGTTCTTGAGCTCGATGGAGACGGTCTCGTTGTTCAGCTTCATCAGAAACCTGACGAGCTTCATCGTCGCCTGTTCGCGAGGAAGACGATGACTAGGGCTTTACTCCCCAGTTTCTCTACTTAACTAGCCGAGAGAGAGGGCCGAACTTAGTTAAGGCTTGGGCTTGAACATGGGCTTGAGCTTTGATCTTGGGCTTGGGCTTCGTCTTGGGGCTTCATGAAATTCATTCTTCATAGCAGCATGCCCCCTTCGGATCTTAATTTGCTATTGGAAAAAGTCATGTGTTCCTGCAAAGTATTAGAGAGAGAAAATAAAAGTATTAAAATATTATTTAAAAAAATGTCGACGTTATTATGCCACGAACGACTCAATTGACACAATTTTATTTGTGTTTTATTTAAAATTTTTTTTTTCTCTCTCAATTTAGATTGAGGAGCTCTCTTCTCACGTTCTATTTCTTAATTTTGTTTGCGTTTTATTGCTCTTTTCCTACTTTTTTTTTCCTCTCTCTTGATTTAGATTAGGGAACTCTCTTCTCCCGGTCTAGTTGTCGATTTGAGAGTGTGAACTTTTCTGATCTAATTCAGATTTAAGTGATATATTCTCCCAAACTAGATTTGAAAGTTTAATAAATATACTTTTGGAGATTCGGTATTCTTCTACTCTGTTCGTGTATGAGTTCTCTATCATCTTTGGATTATGAAGATTTGCTTCTCCACATATTAAATCTACGTTTGTTCAACAACCTAGTTTGATTATCTCTATATAGCAATGTTGTAGAAAAAGCTAAACCTAGACATGCACCATCAACTAACAATATCATAATTATTGGAGAAGGAATTTTCGACGTATACTCATTACCGACAAAGACACGTGATCTAATGATTGATCATTAATTATTTTGCTTGACAGATCCATTTTTGTGAAATGAATGTGTGTTTAACTTTGTTGGTGCTCCGTTAATCCTCTTTATTTTCTGGATTTGATTCTGCTTTTCAGTATTCTTGCTTTGTTTAGATTTGTTTTGTCATAAGAACTACATACTTTTTATGTATTCTTTTGAGCAATTAACACAATTTGATACAAGTATCATAATAGGTTTAGGACTTTTTATGGTAATTGTTTCCCAACACCGTAGACCCAACACCTTTGAGGAGGATAAGGTCTACGGTGTTTGACGCCACCGCCTCACCGGCCACTCCCACTTTGTTTAGGCCATCGTCCTCTCCTTTGATGGCTAGTTCACGCTCTTCGGCTCCTGGGATGGCGAGCTCCGCCTCCGCCGACGTCTCAACCCACGGGTGATCATTTCCCTTCCACCGACACTTTAAACTCTTGTAGCATCCCATCTATGGCGTTTCACGCAAGCATTGGTATCATGATAAGATCATGGCTTCCCCATGTTAAAGTTGGATCTGCATGGTAGCTTCCTTATATGATCATTTGGTTAAAGATAATTGTGTCTGGTTTATCAATGAGATCTAATATTAGAGAACTGGCAATCAACTTTCACCTGGGTTAGCCTGATGAGAAACATGATCATGAAACTATTCATCAATGGATGATTCCTTTGAGGCAAGTGCTTCGTCTGTTGCCATGGATCTCGTGGAAGACTGATTTTTTATGGTTCTTTCTCGATTGATGACGCGTGGAATGGTCTCACAAGCAGGAGTTTAAGGCTTAGACGGCAGGGTATTGACTTTGGAATGATGCCAGCTAGGGCAGTCCAAACGAGACATTCAAAGCTGAAAATTGCAACTTACTCCTCCCAACTTTGACTTTGTTGCGTGGAATTATTAACTGCATTCAGATGCCAGCAGATCAGACTATATTAAAAAAAGAAGAAGCAAGATCTATTAAATCTTGTGTACGAAACTTGAAGTTTTCTCCGGTGAATTAATAAACTGAACAGTGATTACTGGTCGAGGAAGTACCTCCGGATTTATCGTCATATCTAAATAAGAAAAAATTAAAAATTTCTTGGGGCGATTTTATGTATGGTGGGAACGGTCTATAAAATTGGTAGTTGATTGGTCCGATAAACTGCAAGTAGGGCCACATCAAACATTCAAAAACATTACGTCGCCCTCAATTCGAGTACCTAATAATATTATATTAGTAGACCGATGGCTGTCAAATTCTAATATCCCTAAGCACTATTGCTAGCTAAGGTTAAATATTGGCTATCAAAGCCGTGTAATCTAAATTCTATATGTCCCATGACTAATACAATGAATATGGGCTGCCCATGCAAACTAGGCGTGAGCATGGTTCCAAGTTTTACCCTAACCCATATCTTCCTATTCAAAGAAGAAGTACTTTAGTTTACAACTCTTCTTTATCTAGTAATTCGACCTATTGCTCCGCAGCCCCCCATCAGTTTACTATAAAGAGAAGAATCAAAAGGATCAACGCATCCAATACTTTCACCTTTTATGATTCCAACCGAGAAGACAAAAGAGGAGAAATAACAATGATTATCAAAGAGAACCATCAAGTTAAAAGAATGAAAAAAATTGACAGTGTTGAGAGGATGAGAGGAGGTAGTTGGTCCCATGGAACCTAAAAATCAGACCATTGGAACCTCTTCAGTTCCAAGTTTCAAAGTATGTAAGATAGATTTCGGGTTCTAAAAATTAAAGAATCTTATTCGATGGGTAAGTTTCAAGTTTTAAGTTGGTGGAACTTGAAACCTAGAACTTAGAGTAATCTTTTTTTTTGTTGGTATATACGTTTTTGCCCGATACTATCATATTCCATGATGTTTAATAATTAGTGTATAATTTGGAATCATTAGTTTGAGTTTTCATTTTATGATTGAGATTTTTATTTTGTTAATATTTCATGTTTTCCATATGTCCAAAAATAAGTAATGGTTAGTGAATTAAAGTAATGAGTGAGGGGTCATTAAATGTGATAATTCACTGCAATCATTCGATTAATAATATATGAAGAACCTATGTAGACTCTAAAATCTATGATAGGGTAGGTTTTAGGTTCCAAAAAATGAAGAACCTATTCTAACGTAGGTTTTAGGTTCTAGGTGTAACTTGTACAGAATCTCGAATCATTCACCCCTAATACAAACAACGGACAACGTGGGATTTTTGTAAAGTAAATTCGTTTAAATTTTCAGATCCTGTTCGTGATAGACTACACTAAAATGAATCACGGCTCCTCGGACAAAATTCAAATTCACCCTAATTTAATGTCAACGCTCCATCGCTGCCGCTCGAAACCCCTACTTAATGAGCTCATCCTCTACTCCATCAAAGCACCAACATCACCCATTTGACCCTCGAGCTAAAACAATGATGCTTCTTCCTCCTCCCTCTCCTCTCACCATCATCCTCATTCTGCTGCTCGCTATCAGCACTCTTGCATCTTCAGCCCAACCCTACCATGCCCTAGTTTCGCCCATCACCAAAGACTCGTCCACTTCTCTCTACTCCATCACCCTCGGTCCGAAGGACGGCGGCTACATCATCGACCTCTCGTCCCCGTTTTCATGGCGTCGCTGCGACCCACATGATACCATCCTTCCCTGTGGCTCCCAGCAATGCGTCGCCGCGAGACGCTACCAGCCCCAACCCAAGTCTTGTCCTCATCAGAGTAGGGTCCAAATCGGTGGTAAGAATGACTCGAGCCCCGGTCATCAATTTTGCTTGTGTGCAGTGACAGCATCGAACCCCGTCGCCAAGTCATGTGCGTCGTCGGAGCTGGCGGCCCACAACGTAGTGATTCCTTCGACGGATGGCCACGTCCCGAAAGCAAAAATTATCGTGAATGGCGTCCCGTTCGCTTGCGCTCCAGAATCGCTGTTTCATGCTCTCCCGTCTGGATCTTCAGGAATGGCAAGCCTCTCGCCCAGTTCCTTATCTCTCCCCTCACTGTTCAAGAAGGCTATAGGAGCCACTGTGGTCAACAAGCAGTTCGCAATTTGCTTGCCGAGCAGTTCTTCATCCCCTGGAGTGAGCTTCTTCGGAAATGGGCCGTTTTACTTGCTTCCACCACCAGGTATCGATGTCACACAGCTCCTCGCGTCCACTCCATTGCTTAAGAACCCCGTGATGAAGCACAATCTCGACTACTACATCGACGTCCGATCCATCTGCATCAACGGTGAGCCGGCTTCGTTCTTGCGGCGCATGCTCGAGTTCGACTCTCTGGGCCATGGCGGGGTCAAGCTGAGCACGGTAGTTCCGTACACGACGCTCCGGAGCCACTTGTACCGGCCTTTCCTCGAGCTCTTTGCCCGGTTGACGAGAGGGATCCCACGTGCGAAGAAGGTGAAGCCTTTCGATCTGTGTCTCAACACGAGTGCGCTAGGGTCAACAAGGGTTGGGTTGCCAGTGCCCTGGATCGATCTTGTGCTCGGGAACGGGAAAAACTGGACGATCGTCGGGGCAAACTCGATGAAGCAAGTGAGCAACGACGTGGCGTGCCTCGCGTTCGTCAACGGCGGGGAGAGGGCGGAACAAGCGGTGGTGGTCGGGTCGTATCAGATGGAGAACAACTTCTTGTCGTTTGATCTGGTTGGGCAAAAGCTAGGGTTTAGCTCGTCGCTGCTGTTCCGTCAGACCACGTGCTCTAACTTCAATTTCACGTCTTCGAGTTGATAGTTTCTTCGCGTAAGTGTGTTTTGTTTTGGGGTCATTAATTACATGGTCAATGGTTCAGTACAATTTCCGCAATCACCTCATTAATTGTCGATGCTCGTGGTCGGTTTGAGCCAGATGAATAAATAATGCATGCCTCGAACAAAGAGACTTGCTGTCAGGTTTTCATATAGCCATTCTTTCCACCATCCCCTGCCCCCTTGATCAGGAGATTACAATCATTAATATCCCTCGAATTTATATTTAATTGACTTTTTGCAACGGTTCATCTTTCCCTCGAACTTTGGTTAGAGAAAATTCCCCCGATCACTTTTGATTATTTATATTTAGTTAGCTTTGCATATGAATGATATTCATAACTTGTAATATACTAATTAAAAAGATGCGGTTGGAGAAAAATATAATTCGTGTTGGTGATGTCCACAACTTGTAACTCACCAATTAGAACGATGATATGACTTATTATTTCATTAACCCTGGTAAAATTGTACAAGCAAATCTTCGATTGGAACTTCAACCGTTACATGGCTTTTTTCCCATCCTTGATTGGAGAAAGGCTTGTGATGATTGGTGAGTCATAAAAATAGATATCATTAGATTTATGTTTTCTTAAGTTTTACGTTTTGACCATGTGAATACACGTAATCCACTAATAAAAAAAATCTCCCCTCTAACTAGAGATAGAAGAAAGCACAACCTCTATTGTACTTAGGGTTTAAGGGCTATATTTCCCTCAATTCGTATATCTAATTTGATGGATATCACCCGTATACAAACTTACTAAACAAATATAATATGAATGGTATACATGTCATTAACCCACCGAAATCGGGTAAGAGAAATTTTCTCCAACCAAGAATATGGGAAAGATGGCTCGAAAATAAAACCGGGGCAGTCTTTTTTCCCCACATTCAAATTGGAGGAGACTTTATGCTCCCCAATTTTCGATTGTCCATCTATACCCTAATTAACATCACCCATATGTAAATTCCAAACTTAATAGAAAGACAAATACAAAAGAATCCGAGTGCCATTAGTCGGTGAAATAGAAAAATATGTGGTGTCCGGCAGCAATTATGAATATTAAAAATATGAGTATTTTAATCATTATATGGTCAATCGTACCCGGCGGAAACAGTATAAAAAAGCTTGTGCATTAGTGCCCCAATTAGTTTATGCGCACACCTATTTGTCTTTACCAAACGTGCACTGCATCATTCTGGATAAGAGTTCCCATCGGATGCGTCCGATCATCATCCTCCTGTTTACGCGATCTCCCTCCTCATCCCGCCGCGGACTCGATTCTTCGCGAACACAGCGCGTCGAGCGATCGGGCATGAGCCTCGAGCGTAGCTATCGCGCCCGGTGCATGCGGGGCTGGCGAGAGTCAAGTGAGTGAGAGTGAGTGACTTTGTGATGGTCGTAATCTCCAGCGCTTGGTCAAAGAATTCGTGCCGAAACCAAGGCGATTCGATCCCGAAAGTCCAAAGCTGGAGACAAGATCCCGAGCATGTTGCCTAATCCAGTGGGTCAGTGCACGATGGATTGGATTTTTTGGCGTATTTCGCTCTTGCTATTTTAATGGAAACTTGTCCAAACCCTTCATCTCTCACCGACAAAACTCATCCCCAACCTCACGAATACAATGCCAATCCACATCATCTTCCTCGCCGCCGCCATCATCACTCTTGCCCCTCCTCCAACGCTCTCACTCTCAACCTCCCCGCCGCCGTCGCCGCCGCCGTCCTCGCCCTTACTCGCGCCGATCCAGAAGGACCACACGACCCTCCGGTACACCCTCTCCGTTTACCTCAAGACCCCTCCCCAGCGCCTCGACCTGCTCCTCCACCTCGGCGGCCGCTTCTCCTGGGTCGACTGCTACTCCGGCAACTACTCCTCCTCCACCTACCGCCACATCCCCTGCAACTTCTCCGTCTGCGTCCCCCTCGACTCCCTCGCCTGCGGCTACTGCTACGACCGCCCGCCCGGCCCCACCTGCTCCAACAACACCTGCGAGTACTTCCCCGAGAACCCCCTCACCCGGAAGGTCGGCCTTGAGGACGCCCTCCTCGACGCCCTCGGCCTCCCTTCCACCGACGGGTCGAGCGCGGGGCGGGTGGACGTCGTGCCCGACTTCCTCTTCTCCTGCGCCAAGCCCAACCTGCTCTCCGAATTCCCTAAGGGGACCTCCGGCCTCGCCGCCCTCGGTTTCTCCAACGTCTCTCTTCCTGTGCAGGTCGCTGAGGCCCGGTCCCTGCCGCGGTGCTTCGCGTTGTGCCTGTCCGGGTCGCGGTCGGCGGCGGGCGTGACCTTCGTGGGCACGGCCGGGCCCTACAACTTCCTCCCCGGTGTAGACCTCTCCAAGGGCCTCACTTATACGCCGATCCTCCTGAACCCACAGGGAGACACGGTGATCACATACGCGCGGGAACCGGCGGCGGAGTACTACGTTGGCGTGACGGCTGTCAGGGTCAACGGGAAGGCCGTGCCACTGAACGCCACTCTGCTGGCGATCGACGAGGAGAGCGGTCGCGGCGGGACCTTGATCAGCACCGTCCTGCCTTACACCACGCTCCAGACCTCCATCTTCAGGGCAGTCACCGAGGCGTTTGCGCGGGAGGCTTCCGCCGCGTTCAACCTCACCACGATACAGCCGGTGAAGCCGTTCAGCTTGTGTTACTCCGCCAGAGATGTAGGCGTCACCCGCGCGGGCCCAGCCGTGCCGGCGATCGACCTGGTGATGCAGAGCGAGGACGTGTTCTGGAGGGTGTTCGGGGCGAATTCGATGGTGAGGATCCAGAGGAACGGGACGGACGCGTGGTGCCTGGGGCTCGTGGACGGCGGGGCCGCGGCGTGGGCCGCGATCGTGATCGGAGGGCACCAGGTGGAGGACAACCTGCTGCAGTTCGACCTCGGGTCGATGAGGTTGGGGTTCAGCTCCTCGGTGCTGGTGCGGGGGACCACTTGTGCCGATTTCAACTTCACGGCCGACAATCATACGTGATTCGAACGTGCACTTTGGCTGGTCGGAACGCCAACCTCAATCCTGAAGGATGATGGGGGATGGTTGGTTTTGAAATAACATGTGATACCCATCTTTGGCAGCATGAAAGAGGGGAGAAAGTTGATGAAATAATGCAGTTATACTATAATTAATATATAAAATTAATGCATCATAATGATGTGAAAGATTTTTATTTATTAGGCAATTTTAAAAACGTGAAAGATTGTTAGTAGGCAATTAAACCGATGGGTCGTGATTTAAGTATATGTATATCAAAAGAAGTGCACTTGATAAAATTATAATTATAATAATACTTAAAGAAGATCAAAGTCATTTTATCTAAAACCAGCTTAATTTGAAACTGATTTTGAAAAATAGAGAATAGAGAAGTTTGAATCTTTAATTTATTATCTTAATTTGGAACTGATTTTGAGAATTTCTCCGATCACCCTTTTCATTGTTGGTTCTAGCCATGAGTGTCACCTAAATTTATAGTTAGTTAATTTTGCATATGAGTGAAATCCATAACTTGTAACGCATTAATCAAAAGGGTGCAGTTGGAGGAAAATATAATCCTTGAGGGTGATATTCACAATCTGTAACTGATCAATAGAATGGTGGTTGGAGTAAATATTGACCCCAGTAAAAAAATACAAGCAAATCTTGGATTGGAACATCAAATGTTTTCCCATCCTGGATTGGAGAAAGCGTTGTGACAATTGGTGAGCCATATAAATGGATATCATTAGATCTATGTTTTGTTAAAGTTTACACTTCGATCATGTCAGTACACATAATTCACTGACAAAAAAAATCTTCCCTCCAACTAGAGATAGAAGAAAGCACAAAATATATCATACTTAGGATTACAATTGAAAAATAAAAAGGGCTATATTTCTCTCGATTCGTGTATCTAATTGATTGGATATCATCCGCATGCAAATTAACTAAACATACATGGTATGAATGGTGGGCATGTTATTAACCCTCGGAAATCGGGTAGGAGAAATTTCCTCCAACCAAGAATCACGGGAAACATGGCTCGAAAAAAAAAAGAGGGCAGTCCTTGTTCATACTCAAATTGGAGGAGACTTTATGCTCTCCAATTTTCAATTGTCCATCTATACCCTAATTTTTTTTTTTTTGGTCGAAAACACAGATATATATTAACAGACATAGGAACAGTCTTTATACAAAGCTTCCGAAATTAGGAGATCTAAGAGATGACTTGGAGGAGAGATAGCCCAACTTGGAGGAAGTAAAGACAGCCCGTGGGCTTTGGCAGCCCAGTCAGCTAAGAAATTTTCAATCCGGCGGCAGTGTGCGATTTGGAGAAGAGGAAAACAAGGCAACAACGCCATTATCTCATCAAACAGAGCTCTGTGTTCCCAAGGAGTCAAGCTAGGGTTTTTAACGGCGTCCACGAGCACCAAGCAATCGGACTCTAGCAAGACGCAATCCTGAGTTTTCCCTTTCTGTTGTAGAAATTTGAGTGTAAGATTGAGGGCCTATGTCTCGGTTTCCAGAGCTGAACCCGCAGTGATGGTTTGGGTAAAACCAACTATCAAGTGGCCAGAGGAGTCACGACACACACAAGCGATGGCGCCTTTGTTGGGGGACGTAGGGTAAGCACCATCTATATTAATTTTTAGAACACCCATCTCTGGTGGACGCCACATATGCTCAAGGTCTGATGTCTGCATCTTACGTTTCGGGGACCTACTGTTGCTGCACTTGATGGATCTGGCGTGGGCAAGAGCCAACTGGACAACCCAATCAGGAACCGGTCTCAGCTGGCGGAATACAAGGCTGTTTCGGGCCTTCCATATATGCCACAATACAGAAGCCACAGTCTCTATATCAGGTATGGTATCCTTTGTATCGAGTAGATCTGTTAGGCAGGCATCAATTCGATGAACACCTCGAATCTGATTCGTCAGTTGGAGTTGGGGATGGGACCATATTGCTTTCGTCCATGTACATGATAAGAAAATATGTTCTGTCGTTTCCGTTACCTGATCTGTACATACTTGGCATACCGAATCTAGAGTGATGTGCCTGTGATATAGGTTCGCTTTGGTAGATAATGCATTTTGACACAAGGACCACATGAAAATACGAATTTTGGGGGTGGTCTGCATTTTCCAATTTTTGTTCCATAATCTACGGGGTGTTTGGTATGATGAAGAGGCCCTACTGTGAATATTATGTGTGTTCTGTGATCTAATGAAATTATATCCATTCTTGACTGTATACATACCGTTCTGTTTGCCCTTCCAAATAATTTGATTTGCCGTGTGTTGAGGTTGAATCTGTATGGCCAAAACTTCATTGACAGTGTGCTCATCAAAATTGTGTCAGAGTAGAGTCTCATTCCATACATTTTGGCCTGGGATAATAGGGCCACCGATAATTCCACTCGGTAGCCATTTGTCCTCCCTTATTCGGATTCGTCGTCCATCTCCCACAGACCACTGTAGATTGTGTAGTATGGAGTCCCTGCCCAGTAACAAACTATGCCAACCCCAGGAGGGTCTAGTCCCTTTTTCAGCTACGCAGAAGTCCCGGGAGTGGAAATACAAACCTGTAAGTAAGCTACTCCATAGGGAAGTTGGTTGTTGGATCAGACGCCAAGCTTGTTTGGCCAATAAAGCCTTGTTGAAAGCAATAAGGTCTCGAAATCCCATTCTTCCATTGTCCTTTCGAGTCTTCAGTGTATCCCAATTTTTCCAATGCACGCCAGATTTGCCACTTTGAGACTTCCACCAAAACCGAGCAGTATTTTGTTCTATAGACTTGCATAGAGACACCGGGATTTAAAAAATAGACATTGCATATTGTGGAACGGCTTGTACTACTGTTTTAATAAGAATTTCCTTACCGCATTTGGAAATGAGTTGTTCTTTCCATCCTTCTAGCTTGGAATTTACTCGACTAAGAATCCATGCGAACATTTCTCGTTTAGATTTCCCCCAATCCGACGGTATGTCAAGATATTTCCCAGTCTTTGCTAAGATAGGAATGCAGAGTTCTCTAGCCAAATTTTCCTGAAGGCTTGTAGGACAACCTTTGCTGAAAAAAATCCCAGACTTGTTACGATTCACCTACTGTCCTGTAGCTAGGCAATATTGTTGTAGAATGTTTGATAAGTGCTGGCATTCTAGGAGTTTTCCGTCTAGGAAAAAGATAGCGTCGTCTGCAAAAAATAGATGGGTTAGAGTAGGACACCACCTGTTTAATTTAGTGCCTCTAATGTTGCCCATATCCACAGCTTGGCTAAGAAGTTGAGATAAGACATTCGTCACCAGAATGAATAGGTATGGAGATAACGGATCGCCTTGTCTTAGTCCCCTGGTCGGATGGAAGAAGGGTAAGGGTTCTCCATTAAATTTAACGCTTAGGGAGGCCGTAGTGATGCACTGCATTATCCAATGCACCCACTGAGCATGAAACCCAATCTGAAGGAGGTAGTCTTTAAGGAAATCCCACTCCACCCGATCGTATGCCTTTTGCATATCAAGTTTCAGGACAGCTTGAAAAGTCTTAGTCCTCTTTCGAATCCTTAGTTGATAGAGAACTTCTTGGACTATAAGAACATTATCTTGAATCTGCCTTCCACTTACAAAAGCACATTGCTCCTTGGCTATAAGTGCTTGTAACCAAGGTTTTAGTCTATTTGCAAGAACTTTTGATATGATTTTATAAATAAAGTTGCAAAGACTAATCAGTCTATACTGATCCAACCGTTTTGGGTGAGGAGTTTTTGGTATTAGAGATATAAGCGTCCTATTAAAATTTGAGTGCATCATACCTGATTGGAAGAAATCTTTGACTGAGAGGAATATATCTTCCTGTAAGATATCCCAATGAGACTGATAAAATTGTCCATTCAAACCATCCGGAGCTGGAGCCTTTATCGCTTCCAGTTGAAAGGTAGCTTGTTTGACTTCCTCTATTGTAAGCTCTGCTACAAGGGCAGCATTCATTTCCTCGGTCACCACAGGTATACATTGATCTAGGACAAGCCTGTAGTTGCGTGCACCCACTGAACTGTATAATTTTATAAAAAAATCTTGAGTCATGTGCTGCAGAACGTGTGGATCACGAATCCATTGCTGATGTTCATCATGTAACATGCTGATTCGATTGCGTTGTCTCCTTTGGATTTTGGATGCATGGAAAAACCTGGTATTTTTGTCCCTCCATCTAAGCCAGTTTAGTCTTAATCGCATAGCCTAGTATTATTCTTCCTCTTGCCATAAATGCTGAATTTGTTCTTTCAATCTATTAATCGTCGCCTGGGAATGCTGATTATTGGGTTGATTCGTCAGGTGAAGGAGCTGCTGCTTAAAAATATTGATCTGACGGTGGCCATTGGAAAACTTGGATCTACTCCAGCGAGTCAGCACCTCTGAAACAACCCTAAGCTTTTGAGGTTGGGTTTTACCTCTTATCTGGGAATAAGCCCATGAATCAGCAATGATTTGATGGCAGTCTTGTTCTTGTAGCTAATATGCTTTAAAAGTGAACGCCTTCTTTTGTTTGGGAGGAATAACATCAGTTGTTAAAAGGATTGGACTGTGATCCGAACCAATTGCAGGTAAGGCATATACTTCAGCGGTAGGAAAAGTTACGCGCCATTCCATAGTACAGAGCACCCGGTCTAGTTTTTCCTTTACACAATCTTGTCCATCTCAATGATTCATCCATGTGAACGCACAGTCTTTACTAGGCACCTCCATCAGGCAGCAGTCATTTAGTAAGTCACGAAAGGATTGCATACAGTGATGATCGGCAGGCCTCTTCCCAACCTTTTCCCAAGGATGAACTACTTCATTGAAATCTCCAGCACACACCCACGGGAATGTATTATAGTGGCTAATCCATCTCAAGTCGTCCCATAAGGCCTGTCGAAGATTATACACAGCCGGCGCATGTAGACATATGAGTCGCATTGTATGCCCATACTCCCCTTCCCTACAAACCATATCAATGAAAGCCGAAGTTTGCCAATCCACTGTTAAAGTTATTTTCTCATTCCCAAACACTGCTAGACCACCGACCAGGCTGATAGGGTTTTCGATAACACTACTAGGGAATCTCAGCCTCCTTTGAATGCGACAAAGCAATTCTTTCTGATTCTTAGTCTCCATTAAAAATAGAACGTCGGGCTTTTCTTGGGCCACCATGGCCTTTAGTTCTCGAACTATCAGGGGATTGCCCAAACCCTAACAGTTCCAACTGAGTGGCTTCATTTGTCACTTAATAGCTGTTGAGGGCCAGCCACCATTGCCCAACTCTCCTGTCCTGCTGCCGTAAAGATAGGAGCGTCTTGCAGTTGAGTTTCATCAAGACCCTCTGAGACCTGGCTCCGTAAATCATACGGGTTGTATCGCTTTGCTTTCTTAATAGGTCCTGCTTTTGCAGTCAAATGTGCATGCTTCAGCTTCTTTGATTTTGATGGACCCTCTTCTTGTGCCTTTGTGACTACTAGCATCTGCGAGGCAGGGGATCTTGCTGCTATAGGATCAGATTCCATTGCCACCGGTACAGGTTGTTTCCATTGTAACGGTGCTGCCACTGTTATGATCTGCCCTTCTGCTGGAGATTCTATGACTTCCTTCTGCTTATGTTTGTGAGTTTACTCCACAAGCATCAAAATGGGAGGCGGTTGAGGAGTCTCCAGGATAACCTCTTCTTCATCGTCCGGAGACGGCTGCATCTCATAAAAGGTACGCCAGAACGGGCTGTGTTCCCGAACCTCAGCTCTTAACCACTGACCATAATACATTGTACTCTTACCATCCATTTTTTCAGCATCGAATGGGAAATTTTTACAGTACATTGCATAATGCCCTAGAATGCCGCAAGAGTAGCAAAAGTGAGATAATTTTTCATAACGAAAATCCAACCATATATTTTTGCCATCCAGTTGAAGAAGCTGCCCTGTTTTTAGCGGCTCGTGTACATTAAGTTCAACTCGGGCTCTGCCTACTTTAAGAGCTGTGCCCTCTTTTTGCTCTACCTTGACCTCTAACACCCTACCAATATGGCGCACAGCCTTACGAATCATAGTATCAGTATACCATTCCAAAGGAAGTCCAAAAACTTGGACCCAAAATGCACAGGTTGTGAAATCATAGCAATGCAAAGGAGTATTTGGTAGCTAGGCCTTTAGAATGACCAAATGATTCGAAAACAGCCAAGGTCCATTATCCAGAATTCTCTGTTTTTCGCCTTCTGACTGGAATTTAATGACATACATGCCTGCTTCACTTGGGGATATTTCTACTTTATCCGTACGCCATGCCCGTTTCATAGTATTCTGGAATGCGGGAAAATTAATGGATGGGTTTGCAAGAATCTTACCGACCAATATCAACTTGCATTCGTCTAATTTTTCCTTTGGGGGTGCCTCATCGTAGATTTCAATGGTCTGTTCTGACCATAGGCGGCCCATTCGATTGCACAAGGCAGCAAGGCGAGTGTTATCTCCAGGGTTTGCACAGTCCATCTTGAGCTAAGAAAATTGGAACAATTGTCGTCTTGGAACAGATAATCCAACTCCTTGCTGGCATCTGGGGAAACTTCAAAGATGCTGGGCATACGAATTTATCCACATGCAAAGCGATCGATTCAAAGCAGGAAATTGGGCACTAAGAAGCGAAGTCGCCATAGAAGTAGGTTAAGGAAACATGCAAAGAAACGGATGAGTGGCTAAGCTAACTGTAATTGGAACAAGAAGAGGTGCGATGGGTGGAAATGCGGTTTGACAAGAATGGATAGTTACTGAGGGAATTTGCCATTAAGAAGGCAAGAGGTACAGAAGCAAGGTAATTAGGGTTCAAGGAAGACTCGACAAACTACCATGGCGGTAGAGGAAGACTCGACAAAACGAGAGAAGGAGCATCATGCGCCATTTATCTATACCCTAATTAACATCACCCATATGTAACTTTCCAAACTTGAAAGAAAGACAAATAAAAAAGAACGCTAGCACCATTAGTAAGTGAAATAGAAAAATATGTGGTGTCTGGCAGCAATTATCAATATTTAAGATTCCCATACATGAGTAATTTAATTATGAGAAATAATTACGTGATAATTGTTAATCTACTAGTTAGAATAATAATTTATTCTAAACAACAAAAAATTAAATCACAAAAAATTATAAATTTTTGTGAGATCCATTCCAACAATTCAAAGCCCTTTAATCATTATATGATCAAATGTCCCCGCGGAAACAGTACAAAAAAGCTTGGGCATTAGTGCCCACTAGTTTATGCACACACCTTTTGTCTTTACCGAGCTTATAGCGCATCATACAAAAAAGAATTCCCATCGGACGTGTGCGATTGTCCTCCTCCTGTTTACGCAACTCCCTCCTCATCCCGCACGCCGACTCAATTCTTCGCGAACACAGCACGTCGAGCGATCGGGCATGAGCGTCGAAAACGAAGCTATCCTGCCCCGTGCCTGTGGGAGTAGCGAGTCAAGCGAGAGTGACTTTGTAATGCTTGGTCAAAGATTCATGTCGAAACTAGGACAATACTGAGATAACGGCACGATTATTCCTAAAGCATAGCAGCATCTTTTGAACCACAAAGTCATTGTTTTTTTCTAACAGGCAACCGGCTGTAATAATTTGAATACAGCACGTAAACAATTGGGCATGAGCGTTGAAAACGAAGTTATCGCGCCTGGCGCACGTGGGAGTGTCAAGTCAAGCGAGTGACTTCGTAATGCTTTTGTTGTAGAATTCATGTCGAAACTAGAGTAATGCTGAGATAAAGGCACCATTCTTCCTATAGAGTAACAGTGCCTTTTGAACCACAAAGTCACTTTCTTTTCTAATAGGCAATCAGCTGTAATAAGCTGAACAATAATTCCGATTTTAACAGAATTACTGTTAAATTATTATTGTCAAAATCAAATTCCAAACAGTTTTACAATAATTTCGTAAAACTATTGTTAAAATCAGAATTTGGTTTTATGATTCTTTTTTTCAGTAACTTAGGCTTGATAAATCACATGTTTGTGTAACATATCAGGCCTGATAAGATCTATGCTACTCAAAATAACGGTTGCCTATAAGTTGG
This sequence comes from Eucalyptus tenuipes, assembly GCA_014182365.1. Taxonomy (NCBI): domain Eukaryota; kingdom Viridiplantae; phylum Streptophyta; class Magnoliopsida; order Myrtales; family Myrtaceae; genus Eucalyptus; species Eucalyptus tenuipes. The sequence continues at coordinate 11,150,623 of CM024544.1, read as the reverse complement.
ACGATAATTTTGATTTGAAAGGAACTTATCAAGCCTAACTTGTTGAAAAAATTCATAAAACCAAATTTCAAAGACGGTTACCTATGTTATACAAACATGTTAGTGATCTATGAATGAAATTATGTCCATAGTTACACCATATCAAATTTGGGTTAATTTTGTAAAATATCTATGATATTTGAAAATCGACATTTCAAGTCCCTAAATTTGTTGTACTTATACGGTGCACATATCTAGCAACACTAAAATTAAAAATAAATCACACTCCCATAGCATGTCTAAAAATAAAACATCATTGAGTATTTGCAATATAATTGCCATAAACACACCCAATTTTTTTTTTTGGGGGGGAGTAGCTTTGAATTCTCACACAGATAAAAGGATAGATAGTCCTTGCACGTATCCTAATTTATGCCATAACATGTTTATATAAATTATATAACCATCTTCGAAATTTGGTTGACTCTTTTTCAGTAGCTTAGGCTTGATAAGTTCTGTTAAAATCAGAATTATTGTTCTAACTCAATTACAGCCGCTTGCCTATTAGAAAGGAAATTAACTTTGTAGTTCAAAAGGCACCCGAAGAATTGGATTTTGGCATATTGCGCCCGTGCTCTCTTAATAGAAACTCGTCCAAACCCTTTTCTCTCAGTGACCAAACTCGAAGGCACCGAACCCATTCCAACCTCACGAATACAATGTCACTCCACGTCCTCGTCCTCTTCCTTTTCCTCGTCACCACCATCTCTCTCACTCCTCCTCCAACGCTCTCACTCTCGACCTCGCCGCCGCCGCCGCCACGGCAGTCCTTGCCCTTACTCACGCCGATCCGGAAGGACAACACGACCCTCCGATACACCCTCTCCGTTTACCTCAAGACCCCTCCCCAGCGCCTCGACCTCCTCCTCCACCTCGGCGGCCGCTTCTTCTGGGTCGACTGCTACAGAAACTACTACTCCTCCACCTACCACCACATCCACTGCAACTCTTCCATCTGCGTCGAGGGCGACCCCATCGGCTGCGGCTACTGCTCCGGCCCCCCGCCCAGCCCCACCTGCTCCAACGACTCCTGCCTGTACTCACCGGAGAACCCCCTCATCCTGAAGGTCGGCCTTGAGGACGCCCTCGTTGACGCCCTCGGCCTCCCTTCCACGGACGGGTCGAGCGCGGGGCGGGTGGAGGTCGTGCCCAACTTCCTCTTCTCCTGCGCCGGGCCGGACCTGCTCGCCGAATTCCCAAATGGGACCTCCGGCCTCGCCGCCCTCGGGTTCTCCAACGTCTCTCTTCCCGTGCAGGTCGCTAAGGCCCGGTCCCTGCCACGGTGCTTCGCGTTGTGCCTGTCCGGATCGCGGTCAGCGGCGGGCGTCGCGTTTGTGGGCACGGTTGGGCCCTACAAGTTCCTCCCCGGAATAGACCTCTCCAAGAATCTCTCTTATACGCCGATCCTCCTGAACCCACATGGAGACACCTATGTCTTATACACGCCGAAACCGGCGGCTGAGTACTACGTCAACGTGACGGCTATCAAGGTCAACGGGAAGGCCGTACCGCTGAACGCCACTCTGCTGGCGATCGACCATAAGAGCGGTCACGGCGGGACCATGATCAGCACCCTCGTGCCTTACACCACGCTCCAGACCTCCATCTACGGGGCGGTCACCCGGGCGTTTGCGCGGGAGGCCTCCGCTGCATTCAACCTCACTGCGACACAGCCGGTGAAGCCGTTCGGCTTGTGTTACTCCGCCAGACACGTGAATATCACCCGCGCAGGCCCAGCCGTGCCGGCGATCGACCTGGTGATGCATGGCGCGGACGCGGCCTGGAGGCTGTTCGGGGCGAATTCGATGGTGAGGATCCAGAGGAACGGGACGGACGCGTGGTGCCTGGGGCTGGTGGACGGCGGGGCCGAGTTCCGGGCGGCGATATTGATCGGAGGGCACCAGATGGAGGACAACCTGCCGCAGTTCGACCTCGGGAAGATGAGGCTGGGGTTCAGCTCCTCGGTGCTGGTGCGGGGGACCACCTGTGCTAATTTCAACTTCACGACCGGCCATCATGCGTGACGAGGTCCCAAAAGAAGCCGCCGCATGATTCTAATGTGCACTTCGGATGGTTGTTGAATTAACCCGTGATGCCCATCTTTTGCGTCATGAAAGAGTGGAGAAAGTTGATGAAATAATGCAGTTATACTAAAGTCAATATATAAAAATTGGTACATTATAATGATGTGAAAGATTGTTATTTATTAGGCGATTGTAAAAAATTTGAAAGATTGTTGGTAGGCAATTAACCAATGGGTCGCTATCTAACTACATGTATTTCAAAACCAGCACACTTAAAATGAATAAAGATGGAGATGAAGAAGAAGAAGAAGAATAAAACCAACAACAATAAAAATGATAATAATATTAAACCAAGATCAAAATCATTTTATTTAAAAACGACTTAATTTGAAAGTGATTTCGAAAAATAGATAAGAGAGAAGCTCAAAGCTTGAAATTTTAATTTATTATCTCATTGTTTAACTTTTTATTTATTTATGAATATCGTCGAGTAAAATTGGAATGGGAGAGATGACCTCGAGTTTTAGAGATGACCTCGAGTTTTATCTTAACCATTAATATGGAATCATAACATCGTCTAAAGAGTACAACTGAGAATAAACCTATCCATATAGAAGAAAACAAAAATTGTAGTTTTGATGAAGCTAATAGTATACAAAACCCTCTTTTATAATAATTCTACAACACAAGTACCCAAATATATATATATATATATATATATATATGTATATATATATATATGTTACCCATCTAATTTATCAAAATTTAAAGTTTAATCATAAAGGAAATGTCTTTTGTGTCTAAATTGACAAATACTTTTACTTGGGAAAATTACCAAAAAACTCATCAACCTATTACAATTATGTCAATTTAGTCTTAAACTCTTTTTTTTTTGTCAATTCAGTTTTAAATATTTTATATTTGTGAGAATTCAGTCCATTTGGCAAAATTTGGTTGGCCGGTGCTAACATGAACACTAATCGGACCGACCGTCGACCGACGCTAACATGACAATTTTTTTAGATAATATTTTATTTTTTGAATTTTTTATTAATATTTTATTTTTTTGATTTTTTATTGATATATTATTTTTTGATTTTTTATTAATATATATTTTTTTTCTTTTTTCTATTCTTCTTACCGTTCTTCTTCTTCCCCTCTCCCCCACCCCTCGTAGTGACCAGTGTGGCTCTAGCAAGGGTCATAGGTCCTCGCCTAGCCAATCCTAGATCTAGGTGAGGCTTGAGAGCCGCGGGCGAGGTGACCTCGCCAACCACAGTGAAGGCGATCTTGTTGGCGACTAGGGAGGCCATGGCCACCTTCGCTCATGGCCGGTGAGGCCCTCATGGCCCCTAGGCCTTTGCAAGGTGCCTCATGGTCCTCCCCTTTTGCCTTATGGTCCTCCCCCCGTCTACCAATGGTTGTTGGATCCGATTGAGCCTCACCGTTGCACTTTAACCTCGATATGACGCGCCATGGCTAAGGCTGCCTTCGCTCGCAACCAGCAAGACCATGGTGAGGTTGCCCTCACCCAGATTTGAGTGAAGTCGCCTTGCTCGCAGCCCCCAAGCCTCACCCAAATTTGGGTGAGGCCGGGCAAGAGCTTTGCGACCCTCATTGGAGCCTCACCAGCCACTAGGGGGGAAGAAGAAGAATAGTAGGAACAAAAAAAAAAAAGGAAAAAATAAAAATACTAATAAAAAAATATTATAAAAATTGCCATGTCAGTGTCAGCTCAACAATCGACACTAACTAGAGTCTACGTCAGCACCAGCCTGTTAAATATAGCCGAATAGACTAAATTGGCATAAATGCAAAAGATTTATGATTGAATTAGCAAAAAAAAAAAGATTAAAACTGAATTAGCACAATCACAATATGTTTATAACTTTTTAGGTAATTTTCCTGTTTTATTTTGCATGTCCTACATTCAATGTATAACGACCTCACATAACACATCATATATACCTACCGATGCTAGTAGCAAAGAAGAGAAACGATACATATCAGAACACGTTTATCAATATATGCTCACGCAAAACGCGAGCAACCTGACTAGTTCAAATTCAAGTTTAGGCAGTGATGGAGATCTAAGAAATTGCAATATGACGTGTTGGAGATTTGGTGTATCTTAAATTAGGGAAAAATACCAAAATAGTCCTAAACCTTTTGCATTGGTACCAATTCAGTCCTAAACTTTTAATTGGACCAATTTAGTCCTAAACCTTTTTACATTGGTACCAATTTAGTCCATTTGGCTAATTTAAGCCGGAAATTGCTGATGTGGCCGTCGGCGGTCTTATGTGGCGCCACGTGGACAAATTTTATAATTTTTGTATATTTTTTCATATTTTTTAAATTATTTTTTCCTTTTTCTCTTTTTTTTTTTTTTTTCTTTTCTCCTTATCCTTTGGCTTGCGAGGTCGCCGACCGGCCAACCATCGCCGGTAGGGGTGTGCAAAAGAACCAGGATCTGCCCGGAACCGAACCGGAACCGCTCGGAACCGGCGGTTCTTGAGGGAACCGGTCCGGTTCTTGGTTCCAATTTATGGGAACCGGTGAATACCGGTCCGGTGCCCGGTTCCATGGCCGGATCCGCCCGCCCTCCCACCCGGACCGGACCAATTAATTTTTAATATTGAAAAAAATTACTAAAACAAACCCTAGATCTATAAGCGATCTAATCGCCATTGTTTAGCAATCGTGTCTCACTTGTCTCTTCGGTATTGTCTCTCTCTCTCTCTCTCTCTCTCTCTCTCTCTCTCTCTCTTCTTCCTATCACCATTTCGATTCCGTCGACGGAGATGCAGCAATCTAATCCCCGAGCGTCGACACCACCGCCGCTGTTGTCCGCCCCCTCGCCCCGGCCGCCACAGCCTCTGCTCCGCCCAGCAATGACCCACGACGCCACAGCTCGCCTCCGTGCCAGCAGCCGTGAGTGCCTTTCGCCCGCTCGCTCGTCACCTCGATCGCCTTCGCTTTTGCTGCTTTCCGTCCAAGCACCACCACCGTTGCTTCGCTCCAGGGCCCCCTTCGCCCGCAATCCGACGCCGTTGTAGCCCTTACAGACGCGACGACCGACGGCAGCAGATCCCGAACCGGTCGCTGCTCCGCCGCCCCTCCGTGTGATCCCTACAGCCCCTGCGACTCCGGTTTCCCCTATCCGTTGCTGGTTCGCCTTGCTGCTGACGCCACACCTCCGCCGGTCTCCTCGCCGGAGCTCCACATCGGCGTCCATCCAGAACCTCACCGCCGTTTTTCCACCTCACCAAATTGCGACACCAACCAACGAATTGCTGCCCCGCACAGCGGAAGTCTTTGCCTCAACGAGCCTCTGCTCTCCTTCACCGCGTGGGTGCCTCGACGATGACGTCGATTTCGCCGCCGCCCTGATTCGGGAAGCCCAATAGCAGCGACGCCGAGCTTGTTCTATTTTTCCTTCTGTTTTCCCTTCATCTCGTGGTCAGTGAGACCGGTTCCATGGATCCACCCAGGAACTGGACCGGACCAGCGGTCCGATTCCCGGTTCCAATTTTTCGGAACCGGTCCTTAGCGGGCGGTTCCTGTTTCTAGGTCGGGAACCACTCACTTGGACCATGCACACCCCTAATCGCCGGCCACCGGCTGGTCTGGGCGAGGGCCGCCGCGCCCTTGCCGGCCACAAGCGAGGGCGTCGGCCCCCGCCCAAATCCAGGCGAGGGCCTCTGCGCCCTCGTTGGCCACGAGCGGAGCGCGGCGGCCCTCTCTCGTGGCGGGCGAGGGCACGACCGCCCTCGCCCAGATCCGGGCGAGGGCGGGACGCCCTCGCCCGCCACGAGCGATCTCACCGTCTGTTCTTCACCGATCTCGACCTCCGCCATGGCATTCGGCTAGAAGAGTGCGGTGAGGCCCGATGTCGAGCTCCACCAGCCCAAATTCGTGGACAAGCTCTGGGCGAGGGCCCGATGCCCTCGCTCCGCGCCCTCGCCTGTGGCCGACGAGGGCGTAGAGGCCCTCGCCAACCAACGGGTGAGTGTTTCGGCCCTCGCCTGGATTTGGGCGAGAGCCGACGCCCTCACTTGTGGCCGGCGAGGGCGCGGGGCCCCTCGCCTTGACCGGCCGGTGGCCGGCGATGGCGGCCGGCCGGCGACCTCGTCGGCGAAAGGATAAGGAGAAAAAAAAAAAGAGAGAGAAAAAAAGGAAAAAAAGAAAAAATATAATTTAAAAAATCTGAAAAAATATAAAAAATTATAAAATTTATCCACGTAGCGCCACATAAGACCGCCGATGGCCACGTCAGCAATTTCTGGCTTAAATTAGCCAGATGGACTGAATTGGTACTAATGTAAAAATGTTTAAGACTAAATTGGTCCAATTGAAAAGTTTAGGACTGAATTGGTACCAATGCAAAAGGTTTAGGACTATTTTGGTACTTTTCCCTCTTAAATTACGATATCGTGCCTCGATCGATATCACTTCATTATAAATTGACCACCGGTGTCGTATGAATTTATTACACCATCATAGCATGGAAACTGCAGTCGAAAGCGAGGTAAATTACAAACATTGCATAATTAACAACTAAGACCGGCATGCCATCTTAGTATATTTTCATTTGCGTTGACCGGGAAATCGATTGCAGGGTCAACGAGACCCGGGAGATGAGAAATCTCACAAACCTTATTCCCGAAGCAAAAGCCATTGAAAATAAAAGCTCATCTCAGTCATACATTGGGGCGTACATTGGTCTGGTTCCCAAGTTTTGGTTCTATTAGGCAGGTATCTCTCAAGTGATTTTTGGAAGGATCGGTTCAATTTTCAGTTCCACAAAAGAAATTGGATTGCCCAAACTAACCAAGATATCTTTATTTTTATTTATTTTTATTATTTTGAGGCAAACCCTAATTAGTAAATTATTTTTTGCTTTTAATGTTGAGAAACTCCTACTTGTAGAGAATAGAAGAAACCAAATAAAAAATAAAAAATAAAAAAATAAAAGGAATCGCCAATTTCGGGACTTGACCAAACTGGACAATCGGGTGAGCTAGTTCCACAAAATGGAGAACTAACCTTGATCAATCTGATTCCAAGTTTCGGGATGGGAACCAACCTACCCTATAATTAGAGCTTTGAAAAATGCCCAACCCGCGCCACCCTAGCCCGAACCAACTTGCCTTTGGGGTATTTTCGGGTCGGGCCTTACTTCAATTTGGGTAAGTGTTCAAGTGTGTGGGTAATGCCAAATTCGGTTAGGTTTGGGTGACAACCCTAGCCATTGGAAGACTCTCAATCGTCACTCATCTCCCCACACTTCTCAATTTCTGTCGTCTCTTCCACAAACCCTGAACATGATGCCGTTCGCTCCATCCCTAACCGTGTGAATGCCCAAGTCACCAGAAGTAGCCACTCATACTCAATAGTCGCACATCTTCAATCGGGAGAGGCTGGATTCATCGTGAGTCTTCTCCATTTCTCTAATTTGTCAGTGAGCAAGTGATGATTCACGTTTTTACTATGCATGATAGGGGTGTCATTTGGTTGGGTGGGGTCGGCTTTCCACGCTACTCGACCTGACCCAAACCATAAAAGATGTGTGTTCTCTCTGACTCGATCTGCATAAGAGGCCCATGTGTCAATTGTAAGACAGACTCTTGGAGATGTATCGGGAAAAAAAAATTCAATTTACTTTATAACTCATAGCAGACATGCCTTATTGTGTTATGTGATGGGATTAAAAACTTTAATTAGATTCCATTCATGAATTGTCGAAATTCTCATTATTTTACGAAATTGAAAGGTAATTCACTAATAATAAACATGGTGGCTAGGCCTTTTTGACCCCAACAAGGTGACCGGAGGCACTTTTTTAATCTTTTCTGGCTATATTTTTGGGAGTGAACTCCAGGCAAATATGAAGCGCATGGATACAGGTTATGCCTTGGAATGACATCCTATCTTTCGAGATAAAGAAGGGCGTGAACTTTTTGTACGTCGTATGCCTACTTTTTTTGAAACATTTCCGGTTCTTCCAAATCATTCCCGCAGGAGATCCGGACCCATTTTTTTCGATCCTTCGATAAAAAGATTCATTCTCTTCATAAAAAAGACGTTTGCATATTGGTATTCCTTAGATATAGCTAAATGATGATGTATCGAACTACTCCCTTAACCACTGACACAACCAATATGATCCCCACAATATAAACATTCAGTCTTTTCTTAACCAGAAATCCTCACTATAGATCTCGTTCTTCTATCTATAACAATAAAATTACTTGTTGAAGACATTAGCAACCCTTTTATCTGTGATACTCTTAGAACCTGCAAATTATTATTACAATTAGTAATTTAGTACTCAACATATTCTTTGTTGACACCTAAATTTTGACTATTTTATTTACTTGTTCGTCATATAAAAACTACATTAAGCATTGTCGCGACCTAATTTTTGGGTGCACCACCTAAAGTTTAGGCTAATGGATTACTAAGTTTTAAACTTAGCTCGGACTCTCCCAAGCCCATACCAATTCGCGACTTAAGGTTCAAATATTTAGAATGCAAAAGATTATTAGCTAGGAGTCGCCACTAATCAGTTCACGGTAGGTCAATTAGACACCTAAGTAAAATAAAGGGAGATTTATTTTACCCTACGAACTGCAGGTGTACGGGGACTTGGTTACACTAGAATTTTCTAATGTACGGGGACTTGGTTATACTAGAATTTTCTAATGCCCTTTCGATACCATTTTTTTTATTTTTTAAAAATGTTTTTGCAAGCAACTTGGATTTATTTTAACCTAAATTACTCCCATGCAAATATAGTGACCACACAAGTGCTCAACCATTATTAAACATTCAATAAATAAAAAAAATTGCATCACACAAAACAAACAATTTTTTTTAGGGTTTTCTTAGATTTTTTTATAAAAATGCATTTTTAACTACATGACCTAATTTTACTAACAAACAAATTTTAATTAAATGACCCTATTATGCAAACTAGTTAATATGCACCTCATGACCTAATTTTACTAGTAAATAAATTCTAATCAAATGATTCTATTATGCAAACTACTTAACATGCACCTAGTATTTTGTATTTTTTTATTGAAATTCGGAATTTAATAAAAACCCTAATTAAACTATCTAAAAAGGGATAATTTTCTAATTTATTCTAGGGATTAATTTGACTTAAACCCTATCCTATTTTAGAAAACTATTTTTTGGAAAAATGAGATTTAAAATGTGCAAACATTATCTAAAACCCTATTTAAAAAAATTATTTAGATTCAACCCTAACTTATTTCTAAAAATGCAATCCTAAAAATGTAATCCTAAAAAAAAAAATTATAATTTACTAAACCTACATGTTTGATTTACCAAACCTATATGCTCATGCAAAATTTTGATTTTTCTTTTTTTTTTTTTGATTTTTTTAATTTTTTTAAAGATAAGTAATAAATATTTAATCTAAACTATCAACAAAATAAAGGATTAAATAATCGAAAAAATAACCTGTTGTCTCACGAGGTTAAATTAACGATTATCATAATCCTAATTATCACGATAGAGGGTTCAAAATAATTAAAAATCTGATCCGAAGTCTTACGGATCAAATTAATAATTATAATGATTTAACAATTAAAATTCAACCAAAAAGCCCAAAAATTAATATAATTAAAAAAAATGATCCGATGTCTCTCGGATCAAATTAATAATTACAATAACTCTGGACAAAATCCCTACGGATAAATGCCTACAATATTTACAGATATTAACATCCAATATCACAATTTAAATACCTAAACTAAAAAATGCTATCAAATGAAATAACCAAAAAGTAACCTAACAATAAAAAGAGTAAAATAAACTAAACTATAAAGAAAGTAAAAAGTAAAAGTAAAAAAGTAAAAAGTAAAAAAACAAAAACTACCTAAGGGTAAGTAAAAGTAAAAAGTAAAAAGTAAAAATAACAAAAACTACCTAAGGGTAAGTAAAAGTAAAAAGTAAAAAGAAAAAAATAATAATAAAAAAAACTACCTAAAGGTAAGTAACGGAGACAGGGGTGACGCCGGGGGAGGAAGGTCGTCGGCCGGCGCGGGTTCGGACTCCGGCGAGGGCTGGACGGCGCCGGGGTGCTGGGCGGCGACGGCGAGATGGGTCACGGGGCGGAGCGGCTACGGGTCGCGTTCGTGGGTCGCCGGCGTGCAGGGGGAGGCGGCGACGGCGTCGGGCGGGTGCGGATCTGGCGGACGGCCGGCACGGTGACGGCGAGGGGCGCCGGTGGCGGCGTCTGGCGCGGGTCCGGCGTCGCGGGCGTTGAGGCGGTGAGAAGCGCCGGCGTCGGCTTCTCGGACGGCGATCGGCAGGCGCTCGGGCAGGGCAATCGCGGCGGGGCAGCAGCAGGTTGCGGGGGAAAGGTGCGGCGGCGTTGGGCTCGCAGGTGAGGCGGAACTCCGGTGGCTGGATCGGCGAGGCGTCGGGGTTTCAGGGGCGCGGAGCAGCAGCACTCGAAGCAAGGGCTCACGGGCCGGTGCGTGGGTCGGGCGGTGGCAGCTGCAGGGGCGCCGGATTCGGCGGCTGTCCGGCTTGGGTCTGGCTGCTGGGCGACGGGCGGGGCTTGGGCAGAGGTTCGACAAGGGGCTGCAGGCGGCGCGGCGGTGGCCGGCGAGGGGCGCGGCAGCGCCGAGCAGGGGAGTTCGGCGAGGGGAGACGCGAAGAAGACGATGAACAGTTTCTTCTTCTTTTTTTTTTTTTTTTTTTTTTTTTCGTACGGACAAAAGGGGGCTTTTCTTTTTGCTTTTTCTTCTCTTTTTGCACGAATTTTTTCTCTTTCTTTTTTTTTTTCTCTCAATTTTTTTGACAAGCCTCTATAGTTACGACAAATAAACCTCTTTTTATAGTGATTCAAAATGGCCGCCTTATATGGCATTTCCCGAGTTTCCATCTCTTGTCACATTAAATCAAATCAAATTAAGGCGTGATTTGTGAATCGCCCGATTTTCTTCGGATTTCTTCCATTTTGCAAAAATTCTTGCCCCTTATTCGCTTGATTTTTAAATTGCTTCTACATTTAACAAAATCCGAATATCAATCAAATCAACTTTCCCTGCATAATTCAATCAAATCAATTTCCCCCATTTTCTTTCATTTTTTCCTTTTATTTGTTCAAAATGCAATTTTTATTTTCCTCATTTCCCTAGGTTTGCTAAAATTAGGTGTCAACAAGCATTTTATAACATTTACATTTAGGTAACAATAATATTTAAACTTATCTTTAAAAGAAAATTGCCCTAAAAAATTAAAAAAATTAAAAAAGAGAGGATAAAAAATAACATAAAAAATAAAATATTTGCTTGTGGAGGGAGATTTTGAAAGATTTTGGATTTTGGATAATGGAGCCTTTTTTCTTGTTGAGCGTATCCCCTCGTTTCAAAAGACGATTATCAGCGGTTGTGTGAATTATCTTGGAAAATCTTCACAAAAGATTTTAGATTTTGGAGCCATTTTATTGTTGACCGCATCCCCTCTTTTCGAAAGATGATCTTCAATGGTTGAGTGAATATATGCAATCATATTGGAAAATCTTCACTTGCAAACCAAACTTGTTTTTTTTCTTCTATAAATAGAGAGTGCAAGGCTTCATTTAAGAGGGGGGAGAAGTTGGCGAAGCGCTGGCGAGGTTTCATTCAAAGAGGGGAGAAAAGCACTAGAGAAATAGAAAGAATTTGTCTTTCTTTAGAGTTGGGGTATTGGCAAGTCAAAGAGCATACTTTGTCCACTAGTCTTCTCCCACAATGGCAATGGCTTCATGTTACCACTATATTTGTTACTAGTTCCCTAATTTTCAAACCTTCAATGCGATTGTTGTTCACGTTGTTTGAACAATTGTCATCTTGCCCACACAATCAGCGCAAGGATCGATATTGCTTGTTGTCCGTTTGGAGTCCCGACGATGGAGTTTATTGTTCCTTGAAATGAGTCGATCCCATTGATGCCAGCAGCTTTTCTCCAAGACATTTGCTGCTTCCGACGAGTTCCCACAATGATCGAGATTGTTCGTTGTCCGCTGCTCTTTGTTGAATTGCACCCCTACCTTGATGACAAAGAATTGCATGCTGCCCCTCCAACACTAGCCTAATCCGAGTCAGTCCAGCAGGTCCTTGGTTCATGGGATGGGCCTCACGGTCCCTTGATCATCATTTACTCGTCAAGCGCCGGTGAATTCTCGGTCGTACCTCATTTGTCAGTCCACAAGCCTTGTCACCGTCCCCTCGAGAATGCTGTGCCCAGACTAGGTAAAATCTTTAGACTAAATTCAGTTCAAATATTCGAAGTCTTAACTTGTGATCCTGACTTGATTTGTTTTGTCATACATAATCGTTATCCGATTAGGAAAGTTGTCATATTAAGTCATAATAATAAAAAATGTTGAGCTGCGAGACGTCGGGTTAGATTTTTTATTATTTCGACTTTTCATGACAAATTTACGGATTGTGTAATTGATTCGCATTAAGATAATATGTCATTGATTTGTTTTGGTAGATTATCATTAGGACATACATTTCAGTGCGTCATCGTCATGTGCACATCATATATCATACATCATATATCATGCATCATATGTCATATCTAGAATTTAGGTCCATACACATTTCATGTTTAAAGCAATGCACCTTGATTTTTAAGATTCATATAATGTCAGGATAATTTTCCTTTAATAAAACCAAAAAAGGAACAAAAAATGTTATTTAGTTCATATAGATTTCATAATATGCATGTCATATGTTGCACTTTAGTTAGAAAGTCATACGTTTTAGGTTTAATGTTTTAGTATTCCCATCATGTAGTTTTTTTATCAAAAGAAAAGAAAATGTCAAAAGATGAGCGTTGCATCATTATGTTACTTTCTTTTCAATAAAAATTATTAAGTCATTTATAAAAAAAAAGGGAAAATCTCAAATAGGGACCCAAAGTGCATACTTTTTCTCAAAAGATGACCTAAAATGGAGTTTGTCTCAGATAAGGACCCAAAGTGGTCATTTAGTCTCAAAGAAGGACCTCACTTGCCGGCCGGTGAACAAATGCGTCTCCAATGCATATTCCGGTAACCTGATTAGGGGTATTTTTGTCCATTTTTATTTTTTTTTTAAATTTCAGTTTGTTCAGTTCTTTTTTTTTTTTTTTTTTTGTCGATGATTGCATTGTTCATCATCTTCTTCGTCCCCTCTTCACCTTCTTCTTACCCAGACCAAGAAGATCGGACTTGGGAAGAGCCGGTGAGGGCTGGATGCCCATCAAAGAGTCACACGCTTTGAGGTCTTGTAGAGAAAAAGGCAACACCTCCTAGCACCACCACCAGTCACTTCCGCACATTGAATAAGCATTCGACATGTAAAAGCATAAATCTGACGAACCAAGAGGAAGAACATGATGATAAACGCATAAGCAAGCGACTTTGAGGAATCAGCTCTACTCGAAGAGATTTGCGAGTCATGAAATACCGTTTTCATTTGCTTAGCTAACAGCAGGAGTTTTATCTTATTCCAGCTTTCACTAACTACAATGATGCTTTAGTGAATCGAACATGAGTCGGATTAGGATTTTACAAGTTTTGCTTCAGGCGTGGAAAATATTGATTTCCACTCTCCCTATTCATCTTCTTGCCCAGATCAAGAACACTGGACTTGAGGAAAGGCCGACGAGGGCTCAATGGCCCTCGCTCGCTACCGATGATCACTCGCTGCCAGAGATGGGCATTGAGCCCTCGCTTGTTGTCGGCGATGGGCGTCAAGCCCTCGCCAGCCTTTCCCCAAATCTAGTGTTCTTGATTTGGGCAAGAAGATGAATAGGGAGTGTGGAAATTGTTATCAAATTTTCACTTTCTTGTCATTTCATTCCGACTCCTTCGCTGACGATGTCCGAAAACCCATTCCTCAGTCTCTTCCAAAATCTTGAGAAGATATCCAACTCCATCCAGACCCATCTCTCTACCTTCATTGCTCGTCCCGCTAACTCGTCGCAGACTAATAACAATGCTCTCTTCTCCGTCTTGAGCTCGCCCAAACCGAGCGTGACAAGTGCAAATTTCCAAGCTTTCGGACTAGAAGAGGTGCTCAAGAAGGTGGGCACTTCGTTTTCCTTCCCCTTTGTTTTGTGTCATTACCGTCTCGAGTGAACAATTTAGGGTTCTGCGTGTTTTGGATATAATGGTGTGTATGCTCGGTCGGTGTTTGTTGGTATTCCTAAGTGAAGGCAGCAAATGGGTGCCTTTCGAAATGTATAATTGCAGCGTGTTGTTTCATGGGGATATCAAAGCAGACGCGCCTTGAAGAAGACGATGAACAGGACAATCAAAAATGAAAAAAAAAAAAGTTGGACGAAAATACCCTAATCAGGCCACCGGAATATGCATCGGAGATGTAACTATTTACCGGCCAGCGATTGAGATCCTTCTTTGAGACTAAATGACCGCTTTGGGTCCTTATTTGTGACAGATTTCACTTCAGGTCCTCTTTTGAGAAAATAAGGGTACTCTGGGTCCCTATTTGAGATTTTCCCTAAAAAAAAAACACAAAGGTCATTTACTTGGTTAGTTAATAGATTAATTCATAATTAATCCTATTTCACGTCATCATTATTTAGTGTAGGTTGCATATATATATATATATATAAGGAGAAAAGATAATTTATCGGAGTTGCATTATTTAAAAAGAAAAAAGAAAATCATAGAAAGAACATGCATTCATATAGAATTACCACGTCATCCATTCCATATCATGTAGCACATGCATATTTGGGATCATGTAAATTAGATTGCACACATATTGTGATGGTTCAAGTTATGTAATATAAATTGCATCTCACATATCATTAAAGTTAAAATCATGCATATTAAATTTAGATTAAGATTGCATATAATTAACGTTTTAAAAAATAATAATAAAATAGATGTCATGTCATTTAGAAATCATGTTTAGGGCATGCATTTTTAATCAGCTTTTTTTTTTTTTTTATGGTAAGTTTTTAGAAGAGTAAATCTTAATAAAGTTGTAGTTTATTTTGCTTAATGTTAGTTATAATTTCTTACAATCTATCACGTCGGTTTATTGAATGTTATTTTGTTGATTGTGCATCTGCATGACTACCCTTTGCATGTTAGTAGCTTAGGTTAAAATTAATCAAGATTGCTTGTAAAAATATTTTTGAAATTAAAAAATGAAAAGGGTACCGAAAGGGCGTTAGATTAATCTAGTGTAACCATTTCCCCGGACCTATTGAATCTCCGGTTCGCAAAAGTATTCTCCCATACTTTACTTGGGTTAATGGCGGCTCCAAATTGAGTATAATTACACATTTAAATGGACTAATTCTTAGTGTCAAGTTGCGATTGGTAGGACTTGGGAGAGTCCGTGTTAAGTTTTTGAACTTAGTAATCCATTAGCTTTCTTTTGAGTAATTCACCTTCGGAAAGGTCGTGACATTCTTAACTAATACAAAACAGCTAGCAAGCACCAGCTCATTAACAAAAATCTTTACATAAATTATTAATCAAATTCAGCCACAACCACGTGGAGAAATGAAGCAAAAGTCTCACTTCGACGAACAAAGGAAAGAAATGTCGGATGCATCGAATAATCCTAATACAAGCCCTCAAAATTAAGTAGCAAGTGGGTTTTATTTATTTAATTTTAAACCTATGAAAGAATTTCTATTTATTTGTTCGAAGTTGTCACATGTAAATAAATAAATTAAAATGGACGAATATCTTTACAAACTAACCAACCAAACCGACCATTCAATTCAACCGTCCACAGCATCCAAATTTGACTACGTGCGAAACCCTTGTCATGATTATAGTGTTCATGTCCTATGGTCATTTAAAATATACGAATTATTCTCTAGAAGACGGGAACCATAATCATTTATCACTGACCCTATGTCAGATACTTCTCTCTGGACGCGAAATGGCATTATAAATTTTGGATAAAATAATTAAATTACGAAAAATAGGGTAAGGGGGATGCACTGTTTTTCCATATTGATTAAACCTCACTTCTTTGGATGTGTTCAAACCTATCCAATGTCGTTTTTGAGGAAGCCCCCCCCAAAAAAAAAAAAAAAACAAATAAAGAAATATTATTAAAAAAAAAAAAAAAAAACTCCGGACGCGTGACGCTGACTCGGACTTTATTCTTGCTTCGTTATTTTATTAAAATCACCGGACCATTAAGTATTTCTTCTCGATCTAGTGCTAATGTATTTTTTTTTTTTTGTGTATTTCAGATTTTATTTAAATAATTTCCCGCCCACGAAGCGAGAGGTTCACTCTGTTATTATTTTATTTGATGTTTCATATTTAAGTCACGGTCTTAAGTCAAATATTCGGCTCCCTCCCCTTTTTTTTTGGGGGACCAACGTATACACGTCCCCCTTATTGGAATGGCTGTAAATCATGGGCGCATCACATGCCTCATGTAAATTATTGATTCGAAATTCAAAGTAATATATATGGCATTATTAATAGAGACCAAGCATATAAGCTGTGAGTAAAATCTTATTCTTCATTAGGCCATTGCGTGTCTAGTTTTACAAGAATTCTTTTATGAAAACAGACACGATTGAGCTAGGACGTACGAGTTGAGAGGCATATGAAGCTTGCGTGGCTGAAGCTGGTCATGTTATCGGTCATGCGTGTAGTGCAGTAGCTCTTGGTGCTTCTACAACATAAATGTTGTTCGCCCACAAGATTTTTCTGCTTGGCTAATGGAGATTGAATTAAAAGGGAGTGATGAGGCTACTAAACTTCCTAGTGTACTTTCGTTCCAGCATAGACTTTTCATGCCGTGAGTCTTAGAATAATTACAAGCTAGAAACAGTCAACTTCGGCTAAGAAATCTCAATTATACTGAGTCAAGAAATTGCTCATTTCATCACTTCAGGGAGAGAAGTACAATTTAACTTTCGCGCATGAGACAAGTCATCGGTTGGAAAGGCAATTTTATCATGTAACACTTGATACTTGAAAGAGAGAGGTTTAACAAGGACAAAAATTAGGTTGTGAAGATTGTTTCATCAATTCATTTATTTGCAAACTTTGTTTATATGTACAGTTTCAACTCGTTGACAATTAACTAAAAAGGAAAGAAACCGTATAATATCATATAACCTCATTTAGAGAAATTTGTCAAATGTAGTTCACACGAATATGTACTCTTAGCACATAGCAATTGACTTAGCATTGATCGGAATGTCATGTTTGTACATACTTACGACTTTTCAACTGAATGATTGCATTTGTCTAGCACAACATAGAATCGTTTTTGTTTCAAACATACATCTAGTTTTCTATTAGCATAAAAAAGATTTTATTTTTCTATGAAACAATATAGATTTTAAGCGTACTTAAATACAATAAAATAGTTGTTCTCCAATTATTCCAATTTAGAAGGCTCATTGATGAAATTTTTTGATAACAATAGAGATGATTCTAGTACAATTGAAGTGCAAATCAAGATATTATAAAGAAAATATTCGTCTTTATGAGAAAGTATTTGAAGAATGAAAGCATTTTATGATATCTCGAGCATCAATTGATGTGATATTGTTAATTGATCAAATTGTCTACAATCGACGACATCGCGAGCACCCCCCCGACTCTTTCCCCCTGAAAAAAAAAAAAAAATCCCCATTTTAAATGTTTAAAACTAGAAACAACCTCCATTGTCAATTCTACATGTATCTTTCATGACACAGAATAATATGCTTCACGTATCTTCATTTCTCTTTCTTTAATTCGTCAGAAAACTTCACATTCAAGACGAAGATAGGAGGGATTCACGTGTAGGGCTGTGTGTGGAAGCGTGCACCATGTGCCATCTGCGGTTGACCCAACTTTTTTATTGGAAAGCAAGTGACTATTGATTAGCTCGTCTCACGGATCTTGTCTCTCTCTATCTTTCGCTTGTGCTGTGTTCTTATATAAACTTCTCCGAGACCAAGCCTTGGGACTTCAGCCTTCGCGACTTACCGCAGAAATTGCCAAACAGAGAACCCAAGAGAGCACAAGCATGGCAGCAGCAGCGGCAGCAGCAACAGCACCAGCCTCAGAAACCCTAAAAATGGCTTCATGGAAGAAAACCATCTCGTCCCCATTCCGGAAAGCCCGCACTTTCTTCAACCAGAGCCCCTCCCGAGACAAGAAGCCCCGCCAAGGTCTGCCCGTTTTCACACCATCTCGATCCCCATCTCATCTAAGTCCATACGCCCTAGAAATGAGAAAAGACTGCGCTTTCGTATGATCTGTCTACTGATACGTTTCTCGGGGCATTTCGTTTGTCTTGCAGAGCACGGGAAGCGAGTGAACATGACGAACTTGCAGGGCGAGGTGATGGCCTGCGCTTACGAGGATGTTCAAGTGATGTGGTCGATCCTCGACAAGTCCAAGGCTATTACATGCGACTGAACAAGAAAGATCTCGAAAGAAAGGCTCCAAAATCTTCGCACTGCCTTGAGCAACCGATTTCTATTGTAGATACGATGATCGACCGGTGGTAGTTTTAAGTTTTGTATTGGGGTGGTGCCCCAGAAAAGGAGGAGAAGAGGAGGTGTTTCTTATAAGAAGGGTAGGTTTTGAGAGGAGACCCCTCCACTGTAATTTTGAATTTTGCTGATGTGGGGTTTTGGCAGGAAAGGAGTTTAGGAGTGTTTTGGAGCTTGATTAAGTTGGTAATTCTTCGTCTTATTTTTATTTTATATCTTTTTTTCCTGCTGAGTCAGGTTGTCATTATCTCCATAGGGAATCCCCATGATTAATGAAAAATGTCATGGCGAGATTTAATGAAAGTCTCATTTTTCTATTATTGTTCCATTGTACCACATCCTTTCTTCCTTGATTTCCCTCTGTTTTAATACATTTTTGGGGGGAGAAGTGCCAAAAAAGTCCTAAACCTTTTGGTTTTGTGCCGATTTAGTCATAAACCTTTTTTTGGTGCCGATTTAGTCGTAAACCTTTTTATGTTGTGCCAATTTAGTCCTTTCCGGCCAAAATTGGCCGGATTTTGCTGATTGGACGCCGGCCGGGCTGACGTGGCTGATCGGCGCGCGTGGATAACTTTTAATAATATTTTAATATTTTTGAATTTTTTTATTTTATTTTTATTTTTCTTTTTATTTTTATTTTTCTTTTTCTTATTTTATTTTTCTTCTCATCTTCTACCTCCAGCCGGTCGCCGGAGCTCGGCGACCGGCCGAGGCGCGGCCGGCGAGGTCGAGGTCGACCTCGCCGACCACCTCGCTAGTGGCCGCAGCCGCGAGGGCGGCGAGGCTCGCCCATGGTCGGCGAGGGCGAGCCCCGCCGGCTCGGCCTCGCCGCCCGGGCCTCGAGGGCAGCCTCGCCGGGCGGGCGAGGCTCACCCTCGCCCATGGCTAGCGAGGGCGAGCTCCGCCGCCTCGGCCTCGCCGCCCGGGCCTCGAGGGCGAGCCTCGCCGCCCCCCGCGAGGCCGTCTCGCGGCCCCGGCGAGGTGGCCGGCGAGGTCGACGTCGCCTCGGCCGGTCGCCGAGCTCCGGCGACAGGCTGGAGGTAGAAGATGAGAAGAAAAAAAGTAAAAGAAAAATAAAAAATAAAAAGAAAAATAAAAAATAAAAAATTAATAAAAATAAAAAATTCAAAAATTCAAAAATATTAAAATATTATTAAAAGTTGTCCACGCCACCGATCAGCCACCACGTCAGCCGGCCGGGCGTCCAGTCAGCAAAATCCGGCCAATTTTGGCCGGAAAGGACTAAATTGGCACAATATAAAAAGGTTTAGGACTAAATCGGCACTAAAAAAAGGTTTAGGACTAAATCGGCACAAAACCAAAAGGTTTATGACTTTTTGGCACTTCTCCCCATTTTTGGGATTGTTACTTTCTAAATTTTGATATTAGAGCTTAGGAATCCTCAATAGTTTGAGATATTAAACGCTTCTTTTTTTTTATCCCTGTCTTAATCGCACCGACCACGTCTTCACCCTTTTGCTGTTATGCTTATCCTCCACCGCCACGAACAGATCACAATCATATGGATAATGTTTCCATAGGAAGTGGAAGACGAAGGCGAATAAAAAGTCAAAGGACGCGGAGGAGGAGGAGAGTCTTGAAATTCTCATGAAAAATACGAATTATTGTGGACAATATTAAATTGAAACGGGATGCGTTTGGTCCCATATACACTTCACCTAAATTCTTTAACTATTAACACACTTCCCCTCAAGTTTCATGGAAAATTATAATAAAAATTCTGAGCCTTTTGCACTTATATTAATTTAGTTCTATAATTTTAAAATTTTGCTAACATAACCCATCATACCAATTTTGGTCAAAAATCATTGACGTTTACACTAACATGAGAATTTTTTTTTTTTTGAATTTTAGCAAGCTTTTATTAATTTTTAGTTTCTTTTTTTTCCTCTTTCTTCCTCCACCGGTTGCCGAGCCTTGGTGATGAGCAGCAACCAGCCAAAGGGCCTTAGGCGAGGTCACCCTTGCTCAGATTTGGCGAGTATGTAAAGATATACTTCTTCTTACTCTATTTATAGTACAAAAGCATATTCCAAAGAGCAAAATTTTGATAAAGTATGTATTAATAAATTTTTGATGGAGTATGTAAATATTAATATCATTACTATAGTCTAAAAACTAAAAAAATTTAAAACAGTTAATTATGATCCTGCAAAACTTTTTATGATATTAGAGCATAAGCCAAAGTCTAGCCCGAGCATGAGTAAGAGTGTTAGCATATTTAAATGAGTTAAACTTTTAGAGCAATTGGTCATGGTTCACAAAGTTTTTCGTAGTATCAGAGTTGGGGTCATGAGCTCATTTTTTTCCAAGCCTTATATGTCCCTCCTATGTAAATGTTTCCACCCTTTAATTCTAAGCCAAAATCTAAGCTACACATGATAGGAAGTATTAGAGTATCTTCGATGTAAAACCACATATCAGTCCAAAGATTAAGATTTTATAATTGTTGGCTAGGGTCAATAAATTTTTTCAATTTTCTAGATTATTAAGAATCAGCACATAAATTGGAAACTTCGATCTACATTTTTTAAAGTCTGATGTTTCTAATAATTGGTCTTTAGTTCTTTTCTAAAACCTTGGAAAAGTTAATCTTTCCATTTCATTGTATTTGAAGGTCCTTTTACTATGCTATATTAAAGGGCACAATGACAATAATGAATGTTTTGGTTCATCTTGGAGGGAAAAAAATGGATATAAAATCCCGATTGTTTCCTATGTTTGGAAGACGTACTATACGAGTGCAAACTGAAGAATTTATTGTGGAAATTTATTAGCTCAATTGTCGATGTAAGGGGAAAAAATGAATGAACAATAGTGAGAAGAAGAGCAATAGTGAAAATTTTAAATTAAAAAAAAATAGAAATCGCGGTAAGGATTTTGATCCTTCTTTGTAAAAAAATTTAATCGTCATAGAGAGAAAGATGGGCGATTTACGGAGCTCTTGAAACGCTTGGAGTTTCCTCGGTAGTTCTTACCATTCCGTGTACGTCCATTGATTCTGAGACTCCGGTATCGGAAGGCCAATGGATGGAGGAGGTGGCGATTTGGTGATAGCTGAAGATGATGTTCCAGTACTCGATATTGATAGATGGGGGATCGTCTGACTTTTAGATTGACAAAGGATACTGATATCTTGTTTGTTGGAGGTTCGTTGTTTTGTGATTGTGGATGTGGGATAACTGGTGGTCGTGAATGGTGCACGGTGACCCGCAAAACCGGTGCTACTTCAGTAGTGAGCGGAGGTGGCTAACAGCAGAGGTCCGGCGATGAGCGTATGTGTTTGATTGTGAATTTTGTGTGTTCATTGTCTGATGTCTGGCCCCTTTTGCTATTGAAGTTTGGGACTAGTGTAGGAAATCTTAATCAATTGGTAATTTCCAGGGAAAATTGATGCAGTCCGTAATGACAACTTTGTTATTAGCGTCAGACAACTATTTGAAAGGGTCATTCATGATTTCTCGACGATAAATATGTCACTTACGTGGAAATCTGTCTCCTTTTGTTTGTTTCCTTTCTCAAATTTTCGGTCGTTGCTCTGTTTTCTTAGCCCATAACGTGGAATGCCTCCCCAATTCACCAATATCTGATTACCCATCATCTTCATCAGGTAATTATCAGCTCTCAAAGTCCAGAAATAGACGTATGAGTCCACGAGACAGAGCCACCAGACAACAATGTAGAGTCGCGCAACGTTGACTTGTCCTTTCCTGTCAAGCCCTAACAATCGGACGTTCTTTGTTCTTGATGTGTATGATTAGATTTAGGTTTTTTCAAGTTTTGTCCCTGTTGGAAGGTATGCTCGAGATATGCAATCTGAGATACACAATCCATTTGGATTATGATTGTGCACTAAATCAATTAGGGATTAAATTGAGATTGTGATTGATTCAAAAAATACATTCTTTCCATTTGTTATGTACATCTTGTACTATATCTATAGAAGCTTGTACATTAGGGATTATTGAAGAGAAATACAAAATTTTCCCTAAAGCCTATATCGAAGTAAGTCAAGCTCTTGATTTAGCTTTTGCCCACGTCAACCTATTACCTAACAAGGAGCTCTAAACCTGCAAAACAGAGTTAATCTCTAGTGTAGGAATTAGTTTTTTGAAAAGGAAAAAGAAGCAAGCGAAGAAAGGATTTTTTTCTATACCGCCACCATGACCCAAAATCTGCCATCAGCCTTTGACAAGCATCCCTCAGAAGAAGTTACGTCACAAATCTTAGAAACTCAGGACCTGATCCTATATGTTGTGATTCTTGAGACTCAAGACCAACTCATCCAGGCCCAGCATGTGTATTGGCAGCCCTTCTAGACTGAGTCGAATCTAGAGTAGCCCATTCCGGGCTAGCCCATTGTTGAGCTAGTGGATCCTTGAGCACTTTTCAACAAATCTTTTACCTTTAATAAATACGTCCTTGATTATTTTTGTTTCATTCGAACTACGGCCTAGCCGGTCATTGTAATAGTCGCATTCTTTCATGATTGGGTCTATTTTGCTCAAGATAGATTGATCTAGGGACCAAATGCTATGATGGTTTGCCTTACCTTCTCAACGATCGAGAAGAGCTCGATGAATTTCGTTCTCATAGCAACTCCTGAAAAATCAGCAAGCATTTCTTATTCTTTTTGTCTTCACAAACCAAACAAGCCAAAAAAATCCAAAACCTTATGGGTCGATGCTAGAACTGAATCCACATCCCAAGACTTGCAAATGCCAAACAAGCCAAGAAATGCAAAACTCCATGGATCATCAAGAATGCTAGAACTAGAACCACATCCTGAGACTTGCATAGGCCATACAAGAAATCCAAAACTCATCAAGGATGCTAAACTGAAAGCACGTCCTAAGCCAAGATTTGCAATACTTCATGGGTCACCAAGGATACAGAGGATGCTTTTCTCTATCTCTCCTTTTTATTTTTTATTTTTTCTTTTGGAAAAAACCATCTCAAAAATTAATCTTAAAAGTCCTATGTGGCTATTGACATGGACGACGGAGTGCAAACAGCGCTTGGCGCCAACTGAGAACAACTTGTTTTGCAAGTGACGTTGTTGGCTCTATCTTTCTCTCACTTGCTCCTGCTGTTAGTATAATCAAATATTAAATCATGCATTTATTCAATGGGTTAAACTTCTAGAGCAATCATCATCGCTCACAAAATTTTTCATAATATCAAATTTGGGGTCATGAGCTCAATTTTTTCCAAATTTTATATGTCCCCCTATATATATATATGTTTCCACACTTTAAATTTTAGCAAAAATTTAAAGCTATATGTGACAAGATAGTATTTTAAAATTAAACCACATATCAATCCAAAGATTAAGATTTTACAGTTACTGCAGGATCGAAGTTTATTAGCTCAATTGCCGATGTAAGGGAGGGAAAAAAATGAATGGACAATACCATATGCGTGCGTTCAAGAGTTGAATCCACGAAGAGAAGAAAAATAGCGCGTATGAGAAGAGAAACTGTAAAAATTCTAAATTCAAGAAAAAAAAAAGATTCAGAAAGGCCATAAAGATTTTGATCCAATTTTTAAAAATATAATTTTTATCGTCATAGAAAGAACGGTGGGTGATACATGAAGCTCTTGAAATGCTTGGAGTTTCCTATGTAGTCCTTAGCATTCTGTGTAAGTACAGTGATTTTGAGACTCCGGTACCGGAAGGCCAACGGATGGAGGGGGTGGTGATTTGGGGATAGCCGAAGATGATGTTCCAGTAGTTGATGTTGACGGATGGGGGATCGTCTCATTTTTAGATTTACATGGGATACGGATATATTGTTTGTTCGAATTTCGTTGTTCTGTTATCGTGGACGTGGGATAACTGGTGGTCAACAATGGTTGACAGTGACCCGCAAATTTGGCAACACTTCAGTGGTGAGCATAGGTGGCTAACGGCGGAGGTCCGGCGATTATCATATGTGTTCGATTGTGAAGTTTTATGATGTTCCGAGGTTCTGCGCTTTGATTGATGTTTGGGATTGGCGAAGAAAATATTCATCAATAGGCGATTTCTAGGGAAAATTGATGTAGTCCCTAATGACAACATGATCATTAGTATTGACAACTATTTGAAGGTGTTATTAATGATTTCTTGATTATATTAATAAATACGTCGCTTATATGGAAATCTGCCTTCTTCTTTTTTTGGTTTCCTTTCTCAGTTTTTCGGTTGTTGCTCTGTTTTCTCAGCTTATAAATTTATGATGTGGAAAGCTTCCCCAGTTCACCCATGTCTGATTGCCCGCAATCTTCATCAGAAAACGATAAGCTCTCAAGTCGACAGACATAGACGTATGAGTTCACGAGACAGAGCCGCCAAGGAACGATCCAGAGTTGCGCAACATTGACTTGTCCTTTTTGTCCAGCCCTAACAACTAAAAGTATTTGTTCCTGATGTGCGCGGTTAAATTTAGGTTTTTCTTATCTGTCGGTCACTATATTCATTATAGTCCATGAAAAAGCCTGAATTGTAAATACAAGCTTCTAATGGCATGAATCAAAAACAAACAAAAAAAACCCACCCGACCAGAATCATATTTTCAGTTCGGTCATACGCAATCTGGGTCGAGTTCAAATCAGAAAGAGCACAAATCTCTTGTAGCTCAGATCGGGTCGGACAGCATAGATATCCAACCCAACCCAACCGAATCCAACCCAACCCGGTCCATATGGGCACTTTACCTGAAAACTGATCATCCATGGTGGGTGGACTCAGTGCATTCCCTCGGACGAACGTGCCCTCGGGGAGACCCCGAAATAACAGGACGAACCGAATTCCTTAGCAGCGTAAGTCTCCTGCGCAAGACGAAAGCAACAGCCCTCGGCCCGCACCACTACAATACAAATTCTCTCTCTCTCTCTCTCTCTCTCTCTATCCTCCCTTCTCTCTCTACCGGACTTTGGTGCGGGTGTGTGTGTGTGTGGCTCTCTTGAAGGTCAGTACTTTCTCTCTCTCGCTTTCCATGTAGCTTCGCTTTCCCCCTCCTTCGTCCCTTTTCTGTAACTGGCGATGATCCAGACGGGGGCAAAAGCACGCGGCGGTCTAGAATTTCGAGTGTGAAAGACCGAAACTTTGCGACTGGAAATTCGTTTGCTCTTTTTTTTTCTCGAGCTTTCCGCTCTCGTGGGTAATGACGATCGCCCTCTTTTCGCGTCCCGGGGTTCGATCTTGCGGGAGAATTTCGCTTTTTGATTGTCGGTGCCCTGTTTTCTGGTTCGGTCGGGAGGTTGATTTGGGTCTTGATCGTTTCGGGTTTTCTTTCTTTCCTTCCTTCCTTGTGATTATGGTCGCTAGTGTGGGGCGAGTGAGATTTCGGTGTTTCGGGGGTCGATTTGTTTCTCCGATGCGGTTCTTCTCGAGTTTGCTGCTTTTGGTGATCTGGGCTGGGTAGATTCGTATGTGGTTTTCTTGAATTTGGAGTCTTTTTTTGGTTTGCCACGGAGCGGCTTGGAGTTTTGTTGAGTTTTATGTTTTGAATGGAATTTCTTGTCGTTGGAAATTATGGGGCGTAAAAATTATGTTTCTTTTCCCTTATGGGTTGTGTGTAATACCTATGTAGATGTTGTTCTTGTGTGTGCGAAGAACGCCTAGAAATTCTTGAATCGCCTCGCTCTCCTTTGTGCTTATTTTTGCCTTTTGCACTTGTAATTCTTTCTTTATTTTTTATTTTTTTGGGGGGGAGGGGGAGGGGATCAGACCCTTGGAATTTTCTTTTTAAAATTGTTTTGTTGCAATAGTTAAGCACTTTCAGCTTGTTGCTTGCTATATCTTTCTCAATCTTTTGTTTGTCAATTCTCATTGCGATCTCAATTTCGTATAATGCAGGCAGTAGCTTTTGAAGATGGGTTTTGCTGCTGTCTACCAATGCCTACAGGAACTATTCCCACAGGTGCATAGTGCGTTTACGTAGTTAGGAGCATTTATACTTTTAGAAATCACTAGACTCCTCTGTTATTTGCTGCAAACAGTTTGGAATGTGTTCATTGAAAATATTCATCAGCTCGAATGTCGATTTTCTTGATTTTTTTTTATGTCTATGTTTTCCTTATGCATTGAAATTTTTGTGCAATCAAATTTTGCGCTCTAGACATTTCTTTTAGCTAAATCATATTTTCCATGCTGTTTACTAGATAAGATTTTGTGGGGAGCATTTCATTTCTCACATCCTTGCTCATTATTTTTGATCTTTTTCATTCTTCAATCCGCAGCTCGATCCACGCTTGCTGAAAGCTGTTGCTATTGAGCATCCTAAAGATGCTGATGCAGCTGTGGAAGTTGTTCTTTCTGAAGTTCTTCCTCATATGCTGCAAAAGGAAAAAATTGCTGACTCTTGCTCTGAGAATACGAGTTCACTTGGCCAATCAGTTGGAGAAGGTGACACAATTTCTTTTCCACCACAGCATTCTGTTGTTACTAAAATGTCGTAAAGCGATTGTCCAGTCCTCTGCTTTTCCAACCTTTATGTGCGTTTTTTATTGTGCCTAACTTTTCCTACTTCTGTGCTTATATTGGTGAAGTTGAATCTGACGAGCAAACTTCATTATCACGCCGCCGACGTAAGTCTAGGAGGGAAGCTGTCGGTTCTTTGGTGACAAAAGAGGCGTTTAGTGGAGGTGGCGATGCTTCTAACACTGCAGGCAATTCTGTGAATGCTGATTCAACACTCGGTGATGAGGGTCCTTTCTATGATGCAAATGATGGGAATGATCATCCATTTAGAGCTGTTGATAATGAAGCCATGATTGTATCTGAAAATAGTCAAGAAACGACTGTCATTCAAGCAGATAAAAATTCTGAAGTCTGGAAACATTCTGGTTTGCATTCATGTGATGCTATTCATGACAATGTGGTAAATGGAAATATGGATGGGGAAGAGTTAATTTTGTTAGGGATGGAGAAAGCTCAGGAGCCTATGCCAGTGTCTGAGAAAGTTCAGGAGCCTGGCCCTTTTCATGGTACCACTTCAAGTTCTCATCTGGTGCTCACTTCAAACCGTGAAAATGGCAGTTTGGGCAGCAGTTTGCATATTGGTTCGAAAGGTTCTAGTTATTCTGATGCTGGTGTTGGTGTTGGTGAAAAGAGCTCAATCTTGGACACACCTTTGTCTGAGGATGAGAATGCTGATGTTGAACTGGCTTTGTTGTCTCCTCAAGAGCATTCCTCTAAGGCTCCAAGCTGTGCATCTGAAGTTGATACTCATGCTCATGAGAATAAGTATGCTGATGGGAATGTAGAATTAGAATCTAGTGCTGTTGCTCAGGAACTGGACCTTAATAGCACTGGCACTGTCGATGTGGATGATGATCTTCCACTGAACATGACTCGCTCTGGACAGATTTGCAGCGTTGAACTTCTTGAAGAGATCATTGAGGATGCAAAGAATAATAAGGTGCTTAACATTATCTAAAACCAAATTGATAGTATTTGCTCTATGTTATTTGAAAGCACTAACCGGGAGCTGTATTGCTGTTGCAGAAAACTTTGTTTTCAGCAATGGAATCAGTTATGGACATGATGAAGGAAGTTGAAGAGCAAGAGAAAGCTGCAGAAGTAGCCAAAGAGGAGGCTGCTAGGGGAGGTCTTGATATTTTTAACAGGGTTGAAGAACTGAAACGGATGCTGGCACATGCCAAGGAAGCTAACGATATGGTTGTGCCTTCTTTAAATTGCAGTATGTGAGGGGATTATCTTCAGAGTGAATAGAATAGCTTATTATATTTTATATTTGCAGCATGCTGGAGAAGTGTATGGGGAGAAGGCAGTTTTAGCAACTGAAGTTGGGGAGCTGCAGTCTCGTTTGCGCAGCTTGTCAGATGAAAGAGATAAGTCTCTTGCTATTCTTGACGAGGTACTTCCTATATCTTCTATTAGATTCATTGTGCGTAAAACTAATCATCTGTTGGGAATTAATGGATCCAAGTTTACCACACTGCCATGTCTTGTGAAGTGAAGCTCCTGTTGCAGAAGCTAATGGACAAATTGGAAAATGAGAATTTTTAGCACACTTTCTGCCAAAAGATGAAATTAATATCTCTGCATACAGATTGGTGTGTTTTAGAGAAATTCATGTATGCCTCTCATTGGTTTTGTGAAGCACTTGACCAGTGAATATGCTTCTTAAAGCAGTTATCTTGCTTAAAATTAGAAATTCTTAGAGATTCAAATTTTGGGATGTGAAGATTATAAGATCTCGTTCTGGATCACAACAATGCAGGAGACACCATAAATTTGATTTTGTATATATAAATTTGGTTGACTATCATGATAGATTTAGAAACTGTTTGGTATAGGTTTTCAGCAACAGTTTTGATTGTGAACATGGCTGTTGTAGCTTTACTAGGGTGTTTGGGAAACATCTCCTATCTGCAATCTCTCTAAAATTCCAATAGTTCAACAACAGTTTGAGAAAACTCCCTCACTTAGCTCTAAGGTTTTGTAGCTGTAAATATTACTACCAAACATTTAGTGTTTCATAGCATAGTTATAATATTATACAGTTACATATAGCCACAGTTATGCAAAACAGGTTTTTGGATAATTGTATGTAACTTGCTTGTCTTTGGCATACGAAGTGCTATAATCTAGCCACATAGTCGTAGTAGATGTTTATACAAAGATAACATATTCTGCCTATCAGTTTATGGTTTTCACATGCATGCAATCCTGATGTTTTTCATATTATGGGCTTCATATTGGCATGTCTGCTGCCTTAATTTGTTTTGTTTTCTTTGTACTGGAAGATGCATGAAGCTCTTGAATCTAGACTTGCTGCTGCAGAGGAGGTGATGAAAGCTGCTGAGGATGAAAAACTGGAAAAAGAAGAATTGGCACGCAGTGCTCTAGCCGAACAAGAAGCCATAATGGAGAAGGTGGTTCAAGAATCAAAAGTACTACAAGAAGAGGCAGAGGAGAATTCTAAAGTATATTCTTTTTAACAAACTGTTGATTGAATTCTGAATTTTATTATTTGACCAATAAATAACCTACTGACCGGCACCTATTACTTCTCATCACTGCAGCTAAGGGAGTTTCTTATGGAGAAGGGGCGAATTGTTGATATACTGCAGTAAGCATTTAATACTTAATCTCGTGCACATACAGATCTTAAGTGGAATTTGTGTGTGAATGTGGGTGTCGTTTTCTCATTGATGTCCACTGATGTCTGGACTCTATCAGCTGTCAGTTCGATGGGCCAATACTTGTATAGATCCCTCAATTAAATCTCTTGCCGTGAATCAACCCCTTATACAAGTGAATTTGTGAATACGGATTGAGAATTTGGACTTGAAGTTAATTTTCTAAAACTGCTGTACATGAGTACTTGTGAATTCTGTGGGCATTATCTGGAGGTTGTTCTGTCCTTGATCATAAGAGTTAAAACTGTTATAGGCTTACAGTTGATTTTGGGTTTTTTACATCTTTCACTTTCTGTCTTGGTATCCTACGGGCATAAGCTGAGTCATGAGTACTCATAATCAGGTGCCAGCTTAACATTCCTGGTTGTTAAGTGCTGTGCCTATCTTCTGATATTGACTATGAAGTATAAACAATCCTTTGTAATATATGAATAGTGTACTTCTTTGGCATGGAAAACTTCATGGTTGATGCTATCTGTGAAAAAGTGACTATTAATGGGCACTTTTGGTGAGTGCCTGTGATGATATTGCTTCCAAGTCTCTGTTCATCTTCAAATTTATGTTTTTTCAGTTTATTAAGTCATGTGTTGCTTGTTTCTTTGTTTTTACATTTACTTATTTTGCCTTAGTGGGGGACTCAAGTTATACTCAAATTTCATGTGCTCATTTGAAGGATTGAGTTGGGCTTGGGAATTATGATGTTGATATGCATATAATATTACTAGCCACACATTCCTTAGTTGCCTGCATCTCCTCATGCTGTGATCATCATCATATACCAAAGATTTGGAGTTTTGAAGAAACTCATTGAGTCAAATCTGCAGAGGTGAAATATCTGTTATATGTCTGGACGTGAAGTTCCTTAAGGAGAAGTTTGATGAGCGGGTGCCTCTGAGTAAGTCTCTTTCCTCTAGTCAAACTAGTTGCCTTTTGGCCTCATCAAGCTCTTCTCGGAAAAGCACATCGAACAACTCAATTCTCAACGAAGCTGAAACATGCGGGACACCAAAGAAGATTGCTGAGACAGCCATGATCAAGGACATATTTCCCGAGACAACTTTCGAAGAGGAAAAAAGCAGAGTCGATCTGAAAGAGCTTACAGATTTAGGGTGGGAGTTCTTCGATGAGGACACTGTATTCAGCAATGGGAATCTGAGCCCCACTGCTAACAGAGAATTTAGGGGCTCGAACCCGACATCCATGGTGGCCATTGATGAACACGGGGAGCTTTTTATGTTGTTTTTTTTTTGGGGCCCTTTTGCTGAGTAATTGGAGAATCTGTTGTTTGGATTTCCTGGTAGAAATCTTAGCAGTTAGCACCCTGCGAGAAACCACGTTTTGAACTTTTTAGGTGCAGCTCTTTTCCTCAATGTATAGCTTAAATAAGGAGGAATAATACTTTGAATATTGCTGTACAGCATTCCTATAGTTACTTTTCACCATCTTAGCACGACTTGAACTTTTGGCAAACCTAACATGGTGCTCCATCTTCTCCTCATGCTTTTTGTAGTTTTGATGGTCTACTTCTCCCCCACCGATATTTCCTTATGATCATAACGTCTGTACTAAGTCGAGTATGTTCAAATCAATACAAGTGCTATTCATGTCTGCCATGCCGAGCGTAGGGAATATATTGAAGCCAGAAAAGCTATGTTCTCGCTACACGCAAAACCCAAGTTGAAAGCCAGAAAGAGGTTCTTTTGGGTGGATGGATCGATGCGAATTTGTTCCTTTTTGCGGTAGCACGAGTCCTCTTCATAAGGCAAAGCAGAGTAGATCCTTGAGGAACGCCAAGACATGAAGATTGAAGTGAACAATAGCAAGCAACCTAGGATGTCATAAGATTCAGAATGAAACAAGCCTATGATGCTGCATAATTCTCTTTTCATGTACCTGCGTGTAGCTGTGATACTTGGGCGTGTTGGGCCAGCGCAAAGTAAGCACTCTAGAGCAGCAAAAGCGCGAGTTGGTCGGCTCATCTTTTTCCCTCCTTGGCTGTCCGCATTAAAATCTGCTAAAATACAAGATGGTTGGCCATTTGATGACCAAAATAGGTGGTGACCGTCTATGTTGTACTCAAATTGGATTTGTCGGATCAGCCTAAAGGTCGGGATAGAAGTCGGACTTCCTCTTTTGGCCAGCCATATCTGATCTAATCGGTGGCTAGTTGGGTATGGTTTTCATGACATTGGAACACTAGTCTTTGAACACTGTGTTGAAGGGTGCATTTGCTTTGTGCTAAAAATTAACGCTTGTATTACTTACAAAGTTGTACGAGAAAAAATATTCACATTGATCACGAAAATAATCAGACATGAATCCGGTAATGATAATATTTTTAATTAATTAATTATTTCGAGTAATACAAACGATCATTTTCAGAAAAAATATTTTCTAAATTATTCAATTCCCGTTAAATAAATAAGGCGTAATTGTGGGATGAATTAACCAAGCCTAATTTTATCTATTTTGTTAGGCTTTAATAGTATTTTTTTGGTGGGGAACCCGAATTAGGTTTTAAAAGCTCACTAGCCCTTTTTTTTTGTAAATTATTGAACAGGTTTGATTATGGCCAGAACTGAATAATAAAATGCCCCCATTGATCTCAAAGAGTATGTCTAAGATGGGAAAGGATGAAAAATAATGATCAAAATTTCCATTATATAAAAACAGTAAATTTCATTAAATTGCGCAAATAAATTTTAGCACGCATAAAACGTTGGTGCGTCCAAGATGGGAACGAGGATAGATCCACCGAGTGAGTTGTTCTATATATCATTTATATAGAGCTTGTTCACGTATGGGGGAGTGAAAAAAAATAAAATATATGTGGTATGCTCACAATCTCCACAAGTAATCGGTTTTTAATGTTTTTATGACATTGGAATTTCGGTTTTTATTTGATGTCAAGCGCTCGATACCATCCAAATTAGAACTTCATGAGTCAT
Organism: Eucalyptus tenuipes; assembly: GCA_014182365.1. Classification (NCBI taxonomy): domain Eukaryota; kingdom Viridiplantae; phylum Streptophyta; class Magnoliopsida; order Myrtales; family Myrtaceae; genus Eucalyptus; species Eucalyptus tenuipes. The sequence goes on along the minus strand of CM024544.1, from coordinate 11,117,916 downwards.
GGCTACTAATTCGACTTTCCATCGGACTACAATTATATGTAAATATATCGAGATATAAAGTCATGATTCCTCTCATAATCTTCTAACATTTAATGTGCTCGTCATTTATTTTTCGAAGCCCTGTGAAGATATTAAAAAAAAATAAAAAATTCCTTTCTTTCTCAAAAGGCCAGATCGACTCTATATCAGCAAAATACATCGAAAGTGGAAAATGAGGAACGGAGAGGAAGAAAAGAAAGAAGCTATGAGTCGGACCTCTCTATTTAGCTTTGCATAATTTATCTATTTATTTATTTTCCATTGAGCCAACCTTAACCAACTCCATTAAAAAGAGGAAAAAAAAAAAAGGCTGTACATCCATGCAAACTTTCAGAGCTTTCTGCACTTGAGAAGAAAAATGCTTCCCCGGCTCAACGGCTTCTACTTCGTACGCTGCGATCTTGATCTCTCTGTACCTACGATCCTTTCTCTCTCTCTCTCTCTCTTTCTCTTTGACTCTTCTGTGTTCTCGATCAGTCTTGCCAGCAGATAAGCATGACGGTGCACCTCCAGATGAGGTAGAGGCGGGCCCTCTGCTCCCTGATGTGCTTCGAGCAGCACCGCTGCCATGAACGCAGCTTCAAGCTCGTCCTCACCGCGCTTGTGCTTGAGTTAGCCCCTCCCATTCTCTCTCCCTCTCTCATACACCAGAAGCCTAAAACCCACAGAAAACGAAGGGAAAACGAAGACGGGTTTGGATTCTTTTCTGAGTAAGAGTTGTTTGCTCTTCTTGTGCTGAGGCAGCGAGCAATGGAGGTTTCTAGGTTAATATATAGAGCGGGAGCGCGAGATAGAGAAAGAGAGTAGAGGAGGGAGGAGATATGAATGAAGAGACCCTGTGGTGGGTAATGAAAGAGGGCCCGCCGAGTCGGACCGGCGAGCCGGGTGGTCCGAGTCAGGGGAAATTTGCATGAGCTTAATCGGGCAGATGGAGATGGCACTGTTGGAGGTGGCTCTCGAGCTTTGATTTTCTGTCTGCTTAGTCATGTCCCCATGAAAGGGACGGGTCATCTTCTCCAACAGGCTCATCTCTGTCGACGGGCCCTCCCTCTCTCTCCCCCAAAAAGTCCAATAAGCCTCGCGCCCGATCATCGTCATTACGTGTGGCGCTGTCATTTCCGTTTCCAGGATTGGCACGATGGTTGCTGTTATCCACTAAGTGTAGGGAAAAAGAAAAGCAAATGCTTTCTTTCTAGGATGAGAGAATTCTAAATGGGGTTGTCGTGTAGCGTCCATTCTCTCTCACTGTGGCAGCAGCTGAGTAGAGGCGTGTGTGGTCGGTCATCGTCGCAGGTTCGAATCCTCCGGTCGCTCATCCGTCCGGAAAACCTCGGTTCGCCTGTGGTGCAGATTCGACTGTGTTGTTGCGTATGATAATTTCAGCTCTACTCCTATTGGCACCTTAGTGGGATGGTAGTGACGGGCTTGCTCAAAATAAACGGTACTTGTGATTCAGGTCGAGCATTCGGTTGCTGGTGTGGGACTGTTAGTCTCTTATGGTAACTCTTAAGAGGTCGTCGATACCAGCCAACTTTTCTCTTCCTTTTAACTGATAAAAAGACGACCTATCTCCCGTCGATTAGCTTTTGATACGTGTCTTACTTACATTACTTGACTTGTGCCTTCCGCCATGGAATGTTTGAGATGATTTAATTCCTATAATACTTGGATAGAAAAGAGTATGTCATTGTTATATATATAATAACATATAATATAGGGAAAAAGTCAAAAAAAAAAAAATTTCAAACTTGTACATGTGTAACACATTTAACCCAAACTTTTTTCTATGGCACCAAAAACCCTAAACTTATACTTGTATAACATATTTATTCCAAACATTTTTCTGTAACACTAAATTTTTGAGGTTATATGGACATAAGTTTAGGGTTTTTGATGTCATAAGAAAAAAGTTTGAGATAAATATATTACAATGGACATAATTTAGGGTTTTTGGTGCCTTAAACCCTACAATATATAGATTCAAATTGTAAGATTAAGTAAAGTACCTAAAATTCGCATTTTGTGTGTAGTCATTTATATAGTTTATAAAGACATGAGTAAGATTTATAATGTATGATTCAAGTACATATGATGATTCCTCTGCATAAATAGACATAATTTTTGTTGTTTTATTACTATTTTGTATCAACTATCTTGTAACCATCAAAATATGGCGTACATCATAATGTATGACCAAAGTTAACTCTTAAAAAGAATTTGAATTGCCAAATTGATAGATACATATCAAATCATAAATTCACTAATGAATCGATAGATTCGCTTGCTATTCAAGAGATTATCGATATATCTAATTAAAATGTCTCACTTAAATTTAGAATTGAACCAAACATTTTACAATATGAATTGACTTATTCCAATAGTCATTCAGGTAGATCCTAATCTTTCAACATCCTCTTCTCTTTTTCAAGTATACGAAAGAAAAATCCTCAAATATTGAACCCAATTATCTCATAAGGTATGGATTAGAATAGCACCATCTAATCACAAAATCCAACATTATATAATGTGTACCACGAAAATAAACAATACAATATTTATGTTAACTCAAATTTGTCGAGGGCCACTTCCATTACTCTCCTCTTAACTCAAATTTGTCGGGGGCCCCTTCCATCTCTCCTTATCCTCCATTAATTCTTTATAGGTGCACCGAAAAAGGTCGTCGCACATAATTAGTCCCATCCGATGTACGATCGAGGGGACATCAGATAGATCAATATCATCACGACGGGTCGCGTAATGCTGACGTGGCACGCATCACTCAAATATTGCACATTGCGCCTCAACATCGAAATCGGAAGCCCTAGCCCTCAACAACTTTAACCAAACATTAGTCCACCAAAGTGGCCTACCTCTGGGGGGGACAACCGGGTCTAGGGAATGAGTATTTTTCACCATACGGGCCCAAAGCCCATGTGCTCAGCCTGGCCCATTTGCTACGGTGAAGATCGGCAAGAGGGAAAGTTCCCTCAGCTCACATCTCAATCACAAGTTGAGGAGGAGGAGGAGGAGGGGGGGGCAAGAAAATGAAAAATCATACGTGGGAATCGGCCAGTCTCATTCATTTTCTCATCACTTTGGAATCGCTTGCTTTGAAAGAAAGCTTTTCAGGATGGATGGCTCCCGCGACACAACACGAGAGCTCGAACCCCCTATCGTCTATGCATGGATGGTCGCCGTACCGGTATATCGGGTTCGTGTGGTTCTGTTTTGAGGTCAGTTTAAGAAGGAACGTCGTCTAGTTTGGATGATAAATTGTGGATATTGATGTAATGAAGTCAGCAAAGTAGGTTATGAAAAAGAAACATTATCTTCTAGCGTCGGAATTATTTATTCTATGGGTGTCTGTGGCTTGAGTACTGTTCCAAAAAGGATTTCAATGATGCTGCTGACTGTTGGCTTTGTATGCTTGTGAGAAGAGTTGAGAATGTTGTGGGTCTTGGTCACTCAATGCGACGAACTTCTCGGAAAAAGATAAGGAGAAAAAAAACAAGAAGAAAAGAAGGGGAAGAAATGTAGAGAAAAATCCATGCTGTCGGGTGGGAATGTTGTTCTCTTCTGATGAGGGTAGCGACCCAGAAGAGAACAAGACACAATGCCCCATCTCATTAAAACTTTTCCTTTTTATCTGTCTCATGATACTCCTGCACGTGTGGACCTTGAGAGAGAGAGAGAGAGAATGAGAGAGATTGATCGTCGATTTCTCTGCACAGTGGGTGCTGGCACCGGTCTGGTTTTCTTGGGTGATCATTCGAGATCTTTTAGCTTTTGAACTTCGAAAAACTACAAATTATTTTCATAGACTTCGGTATTGTACATGTGTCACTGCTTTCGAACGGCGAATGATTGTAAATTACTGTCATAAATTTTGGCATCGTACGCAATAGTCTTACACCTTGAAACGTTACTCATTACCCGACATAATTTTTTTTTCCGTCTGTATAATCATTAAGTATTACACAAACATGGGCTAACTCAATTTTTTACCAAAATAACCTTTATGGTATATATATATATATATATATATATATATATATATATATATATATATATATTAGTAATTTCACAGCAAAATGGGTCTTAAACCCATATATGACCCATTTGAATAATAAATAGGTCATATATGGATCACTTTTTTTTTTAAAGAAAATAGTTAAATGGGTTTAAAATTGAATTGGTTCAAGATAAATGGGTTGGACTTAGAACCCATTTTCAATTAAAGCCTCACAATCTCTCTCTTTCTTTAACTTTATAAAATATTTTTTTTATAAAAATCGAAATTATATTTATTTTTTATATTTCAATTTCTTTTTCTTTTTCTTTTTTTTTTTCTTCCTTAGCCGGTGGCCAATACGGCAACGACTAGTGACCGACTAGGGGAGGCTCGAGCTCGCCAATGTTGGGCAAGCTCGAGCTAGCGGATTAGGCGAGGAAGAGGCCTTGCGCGGACGTCGCCGAGGCTCAAGCTCTCCGATCTAGTGAGGCTCGAGTCTCGCCGGCGCGGGCAAGGCTCGAGCCTCGCCAAGTGTCAGGCAAGCTCGAGCTAGCCGATCTAGCGAGACGGAGGCCTCGCTGATCTAGCAAGCCCGATGAGCTAAAGGCTCCCGTGGCCGGTTCGGCCATTGTTGTGGCCGGCGGCCAACCGAAGAAGAAGAAGAAAAAGAAAAGAAAAATTATATTCTTAAAAATAAAAATAATGAAAAAATCGATTTTTTTAAACTAAAAAAAATTAAAAATTCGATTTTAAAAAAATAATAAAAATGTCCATTAAATTTATATTGTATAAAATTATTTTAGCAATACCATTTAAAAAAAATCATAGGAATAGGCTTTATTAGGTTTAGTTAAATAGGTCAGACATGAGTCAAATATGTGTCAGGTCGGGTATGGGTAAAAAATTTTGTACTATAATAAATGGGTCATAAACGGGTTAAATATATTAATTTGGGTCAAATCACTTATGACCCGACCCGACCCACCCGTATAACAAGTCTAAATTTCATTAACCATGTCTTCATTTCTATTTGAATAGCATTAAAAATGTGTTAGAGAGTTTAACACTTTAACAATTACCTGATAGAAAACCAGCAGCTGCACACAAAAAATCTAAGTTCAAAAGGGAGTAATATGTAATTTTTCTAAATTCAAGGGCCATTATGCACCAATGCCAAAGTTTAGGAGGGTAAACTGTAGGTTGTCAAAATTAGGGGGCTTTTATGCAAGGGCTGTCAAGAGGATTTTGAACAACTATCCCTTTTCTTTATTTGTTCTATTTTTCTTTTTAAGTTTATTTTAACAAATATCATGACATATTTAGGGGATATTTCCTCATTTATCTTCACAAAATCATCCAATCAAAATCTCGGTATATTACATATATATACATTTTTATTTTTTTTATTTTTCTTGATGAGATAGTTTTCCTCTTCCCCCAGTATCCTTGCAAGAGATTCTCAAATTGCAAAAAATGAGGATAAGTGCATGACTAGAAACCTTTGACAAAATCATATGTAAGTAATCAACTTCGTGCATCTTTCTTCCTTTAAAACCCAATCATTTCATTTTTGCCAAGATGTTTGATACCTGTGTACTCAAATCTTTCAAAAGCGAAATGCTTTTCTTTCGAAAAATTAGTTCAACATGCAAAGCGAATATAGTGCACAATTAAATCCATCTTGAGATTTCAAATTCAATTCTTACTTGGTGCAATCCCTTTGATCGAGGTCATAAAGGATTACCTCTTTATCAATTTCCTATTTAGCATGATGGCATGTGTCACACCCCAATCCACTAGAACAAGGGCATGACACGGCCGTCATTTCACCAAATGACGCAGCCTCAACATAACCAAAACTCAACCCGATATCAACATATATACATCAATATATATATACATGACAAAAAGGGTATTTGGTTACAATATCAGAGTATTTCTACAATCCACCAAAACAATACACCTACTACAAAGACTAACTTATAAACTTATCAACTATGCACAAGCCATACCCAAAAATTTTCACCATAAAAGTCCTCTTCGAATGAATGCTCACGCCTATTCGCGACTCGCTGAAGAACCTGAAAAACAAGTAGATGAGAGGAGTGAGCTACCTGACTTCAAATGAGTAACACATTTCTTCTAAGCGAATCGAGAAATCACTATGCACGTTTAAAACACAATCATAACTCACTTTATCATAATATATAATCATAATCTCAAATACTGAAGATACCAATGGTCCAGTCCATTAGTCAATCTCATAAAACATGCATCAATGGTCTATTCCATTGATTAATCTCATCAAATCATATCGATGGTCCATTCTATCGACCAAACTCAAATCACACGTCAATGGTCCACTCCATTGACCAATTCATGCTCAAATGTCTAACCATGGTCACGCGTAACGCCCGTGACAAAACGACCAAAATTCCCCCCTTGGCAAGGTCTCCACCTATTATTAGCCGATGGCTCGGCCCACAAGGATATCCTAGACTAAGTATGCGCATACCCACACCCCTCAAGGTCCACAGCGATATTGAGCACCAACCACCAATCACAATATCCAGTAATCCAACATCAGAAATAAAGTCATATCACAGCTCAAAATTTGATATATAAATATCAAAGCATTCTCCAAAACATTTCAAGATTCTTTCATAAAGAATTTCACAAATCCTTTTTCAAACAACCATTCAAATCGAAGTCAAAATATAACTCCGTTCGAACAACAAAAATGGCAGTAATAGCTCGATCCTATTTTATGCAATAAAATATGCTTTTTATCAATTCATAGAATATATAATCCACCACGTTTCTCAAAACATGAGTTTAAAATACAAAGAAGAAATAGTGTCACTCACCTGGGAAAGGCCAAAAATCAACTACAACGAATACTCGAACCACGCACTCGGATCCCTAACAATTAACGGAAAAAAAAACAATATCAAAAGGCCGAGTAAAAAAGGATATTGTTATAGCGACTCGCCTATACTAGGCCTATTAGTCGATAAAACGACATCTATGGGTCACAAAAGCTCACAATTTAGCGGAAACTCATCATTTTCCGCTAGGCGCGGCCCATGCGCCAACTTCGCCGTGCCATAGCTTCCTCCACAAAATTCCGTTTCAAGCCGTCTTACAGTCTTTAGAAAGCTCTCTTAACGTAAAACAACAACCCCAACTCAGCTGCCCCAAAACAGTACCGAAAACGACAAAAAAAGAGGCTCGAAACTTCTGTTCGCTACAGTACCAGAATGCGCTCCCAAATTCAAAATTTCATTCCGGACAAATTGCAAGCTCAAATCACGATCCGTAAGATGCTATAGCTTCACAACGTCCCAAAGTACCATTTCTATAAAAATATACAGCTCAACGACTCAAAAATCGGGCTTCGCCACACAAATATCCAAGAAATCCGAATTTCGAGCTCTAATTGCGGCAATTGCTTCAAGTAGGTGATTGAAGGCTTCGATTTCTTACCAGAGTTGCAAAACACACTTGAGTCGGCTTGATGAGGCATTCGGATCACAAGCGCGCCAAAATTTTTCCCTTTTTCTCTTCTTTCTCTCTTCTCCCCTGTTTCGTTCCTTCCCCTGCTTCTGCCCGTGCTCCTCTCTCTCTCTCTCTCTCTTTTTAAAACCCAGTCGAAGCTTCCTCCACTTTCCTTCAGCTTCCTTTTTTGACTTTTCAACCCTTTTTTTTCCTTTTATTTTATTTTAAAGCCCATGTATTACAGCATGCCTTTAACCAGATTAGAATTTAGAGAGGTCATATTAGATTGGTGTGCAAAATTGATCCGACATACCACCCGACCTTTGTTCTATTTGCATGGTACGCTCGTGGCCTTGCTATATCTGTTAACATCAGCATGAATGGTCAAGAGAACGCAAATCTTGGCAGAATCAGGTTCTTCCAGTTTAATATGATTCCTGAGTCAAGTTTTACTTAAGCAAAAGCTTAACCAAATCGGAAAAGAGCCCCTAAATCTTTATTAATCTTGCCTATGTCATTGCTCCTTCTGGCTGGAGTTTCAGAAGCATCCAAAATTTCATGCCTCATGAGCATGCAAAAGATGAAAAAAGAACAAGCAAAATCACTGTAATTAGAACTAACCAGATCTGCACATCCGCATTAGCGGAGCTTCATCGCTAGTTTCATTTATTCTACTTCACAAGGCATGCTTTGTTATTTCTGTTACGCCTGAAAAATGAGGCGATAAACCCTGAGAGCTGATAAATCTAGAAATGAATGAACACGGAGCTTTCGCATGCATGTATGAGCGAATTCGAGCATTTGTAGACTGCATAGGAAAGATCAGGCTGAACTTCACCGCTGGTGCCGCACAGCGATACAATTAAGCAAGGTTCCAAGTCCCGACTCATGAGTTGGTCGAGCCCCTATTGCAGGATCAAACTCAGAAGCCATGTCCCTGTGAACTTGAGAAGGACAAGATTCAAAGGATATTCCATTCAGTAATTACTTGCAGGGGCTAAAATCCTAGCAGGATGCTGTCCAGCCAATGTATGTGCATGAAACTGCACGTATTAACTCGGCTTCCTCATGATGTTACGTTGACTGAATTTTCTAAAGTTCTTTAAAGAATGGGACCATCACAGCACAAACTGTCCCCCATTTTATCAACCATTTGCAAACACAATGTCCCACTCCTAGCAAAATCTAGAACAGTACAAGAGCTCAACGCGTTGAAGGAATTTATCATGATGAACGTCCTGACTTTTTTGTGCCTAGCCTATTGAACTGCAAGCCACAATGTGCATTTCAACAAGAATGAGCTATAAAATATCTTGATCTGCTTCAACCATATTCAGAATCCGGATCTATGGAATCTCGAAGAAAAATGTCTAGCCACAGGGTCTTCTTTACACATCTAAAACGTGTTTAACCAAAAATTCCCAGTCAACCCGACCAGGTAATGTTAACAGAATAAAGCATTGTGAGAATCAACTTAGAAAATAAGCACTTGGTATAAAGAAAATCAGTCACAGAAACAGAAACCTCTGTTACTTTCATATACTTTATTCTGTCTCCTAGTCATGACAAGTTAAGCCGACTTATATAACATCGATAGGCCACAGAGTGACAATCATGCCACTCCCAATGCTTTCTGGATGTCTTCCTGCATAGAAAATATCCATGAATGTCAATGAACAACTAGGAAAAGTATCTTGCAAAGCTAAGTGAAATGGGTGGTTCAGAGAAGTGAGCACTTGAGGGCCAGAACAGACTGTCGGCTACCTCGATGGCTAGTGGAGGTGTGATTGTTCCATAGCGGCTGATGACTCGCCCTTCCTTGTCCACTAAAAACTTGGTGAAGTTCCATTTTATTCTTGAACCCAAAAATCCAGTTTTACGCGCTTTGAGGTATTTGTAGAGGGGCGCTGTTTCTTGCCCATTGACGCAAACCTACAACCACAGGCAACTAATGAAAACTTCAAATAAATCGACTGGTCATACGAAATGAGCAAACAAGTTGTAAGAGATAACCAATATTTATGGTATATAAACCCACAGAGCTATTACATCTATCATGAGCTGTGCAATGTGGAGTACAAGGAAAAGTGTCCAAGAAATCATAAAGTAGTAAATATGTCTCTAAGTTGATATAGTTCTTTAAAATGGGTAATTTTGAGTTTACTATCAACAACTAGAAAAATCTCCCGACAAACACTCATAATGCGATCAGATGTGACTTGTCCCAAGATAAGGGTAGGCCCAGCAGCCACAATCCTTAAGAGGCAGATTGTGAATCTTATACCACCGGGAGTTGTACAGCCTTTAATAATATGAGAAGCCAAACGTGTGAAGCATTTTTCTCATTACAACTACTTTGCCAAACATACTAACAAACCATGCTCTTCATGTGAGAAGTCAAGTACTGGCTGAATTTATCTGAGAGATCAAGTTATGATCTTCTTGTACAGAACATACCCTGAAAAGAATCTAAGAATTGCAAACCTATGAAATGTTTTCGAATTATTCTTCTCTAATAATTTTCCAAAAGATTGTCTGAGTTTTACTGGTAGTGACAGAAGACTGATGATGTGTTTGGGTAGTATTCTCAACTAAAAAATAATTGCGGAATAAACAAAGAAAATAGATGGACTATCCTGATGGAAATCAGGTTACAGACTTCTTTGTAAATAACTTCACCAACAAGGAAAATTGTAATCATTGAAAACTTGCAGTCCAAGCAAAAAATTTCACAGTTTTTCTCCTCGAGACTTTCTAAAATGTCATCTGAATCCTCGGTCAACTTGGCCATACCACCAGATGGAATAAAATGTGGATATGGAAACAAATGAAGATAAGCTGTGTAAATCAATGTACAAGCTGTGGAGCTTACACAACGGATCTTTTCGAAGAAGAATGTGTTAATAATGTGTTTACTCAATTTTGGATATGTTTACTTCAAGTTTGGGTAATGCATTTGGGTAATCCTCTAAATTTAGTTGTGAAGCCAGACGGTTTTAAATGAGTTACAGAAAGGACACCAGTATTGCAAGTTCTCCTCAATACTTTCTAGCCAAAAACCTTCTATATTTTGGTAAATCTAATTGCTCCTTATCCTCTCTGGCAGTTTGTCTTTCACCTTTTCTTTCCGCCATTTCGATGTTAATTCTGGCTAAAAATTACAGATACAAGATGCGGAACAAATTTTCCAGCCAGCGGTGACCAACTCGTATCAAGAATTATGTCTTGTGTTTGATCCTTATTTCCTCCCTCCACATGATTTGCCCAGTGTAGAGACAGTACTGATGAAAGACAAGAATAACAAGCATATGTGCAATGTCCTGGTACATTGGTAAGGCTTGACGATTTTCAGTAAGTCAAAAGAAATTCAAAGTTATAGAACAATCAAATCTTCTATGATTCTCGTTATCATAATCTCCAGTAAAGGTTTAAGAACTCTTAACAATTCGATTTTCTATGTAACTCGTGATCCAAACCTCTAGTCAAGGTATAAAACCTCTTAAACTTCTACGTAGAGATTTTCCTTAAAGAGTCCAAGAAAAAGAATCCTTCTGTAATTACTTCTTGAAACATTTTTCACAGCTGATTGCAAAATGTAAGACAAAACTCTTGACTACTAAAATGACGGTTGAATCAACTTGGAAAATGGCCAGACCTATTAGATAAAGCTTGTTCAACATTTTAACCAGTCTTGATACGATGTGACAAAAGAACGAGATCAGAGCATGTACACTTCCAGGCAAATTAATAATGCTACTACTGCATAGCTCATGTTCATATAATTAAGGGAACTCAGAGGAGAGAACTATCCAGCAAGTATTAAAAGGCTACCAAACCGTCTCATACAACCTTGGTAAAATGAACCAAGTGCGAACTTCGAAGCAGGTATGCTCCACAGGTTCGGAGCGACCATTTTCTAATTTCTTGGTTGGGGGGGGGGTGGTTGTTTCAATGAAACATATTAGTCTTGATGATGTTATATAACCTAAAAAACCCAAATGGGATAAAGAAATGAGCAGGGCACAATGGTATCCAGAATTCCAACTGAAATGGCCACAAGTCCTATGACTACAAACATTTCGACCCAATTATTAATTGTTGATAAACATCAAAGACCACAATAGATAAGTCATGATTTCATAGAGTTTGCACCCTGCGGAGAAGCAACAAAAAGAAGTAATTATTCAGAGACAAAAGCATCAGTTCAGTCACAGGCCACAGCAACCTATTAGAGCCGAAAAGAAGAGATCTTGGAAACCTATATAACTGCCTGGCAGAAACATACAAGAGGAGGGGAACATAAAAAGAAATGGACCTATTTGAGGAAATAATAATTCAAATGATCAATCTGAAAAGCTAAACAGTTGCGAGAGAGCAGCTAAAAAGCATACCTTCTGGAAAATTGGAAATTCGACTTTGTATCTGTTACAAGCAAATTCTTCCACCTCCTGGCTAGTGTCTGGCTCTTGTCTGAGAAATTGGTTGCATGGAAATGCCAAGATTTCGAATCCTGAGAAAAACCCAGGAGCAGCCATTCCCTTCAATTTCAAACTCATTAAACTCATCTTGGGAGGGACTAAGAAGGAAAGGTCGGCAGTGCATGTTATGATCTTTGGAATAATCAATATAGAAAATGACTACTCTCTATTTAAAAATTTCCAGTGGAAAGAACTTTCCATGGCAATGCACAGCATGAGGGATAAATTATTACAAATGTTCACGAATTTCCAAACAGACGATGAACAAAGCAAAAGAGATTATTGCGACATCAGACGAAGAACAAGTGCTCTGCAGATTGACAATAAATAGGGATTTCCAGAAGGAAACGAAGCTCAAAATTGGCATCTGCAATCATTTGGGTTGACTCGATCATCCCAAGTTATCTGATTCTTACTTGCATGCATGGCCAACCTCCCAGAAGTGACCGCAACCCCAGCAAAAGATGCCAAGGCAGAGTAGTGCATCATCAAGCATTGGATCAGTTACAAAAAGAAATTGGAGAAAGCAGTAGGTTTATAAATGTAGAAGACAAAATTCGGTTCGACTCGATTCATCCTCATGATCTTGTCGGACAGCATACCTCGGACAAAAGCAGTATAAAGACAAGTTACGCATCACTTGGCCAACATTTACAGCACCAGGCTATTTAGCTTCTCATGAAGATGTTTGAGTACCCCAACACTAGTTGATTTTACAGTATTCCTATTTTCCGGGCATAAACATTCTACGGTTTTCTTTCCCCACTTACAAGCTCAACTGATAGTGCTAATCACCCATCGCCATACTTACTTCCATTGCACGGTCGAAAAATGTAGGAATTCCCATGATAATCACCACGGAAACATACCCATTGTAACAAAATACGACATCCATGAATGCAACAAAATGCAACCGAACAGAAAATGGCGAAAGAACCGACCTTTATCCTTGTACCTATTGTGAAGTTCAGTGAGCTGCGTGTAGTTCTGTTCGGTGAACCCACTGTTCCAAACCCACAAACACCCAGAGATCAATCTTGTTAGTTTGAGAGCGAATGCATCAAAAAAAAAAAAAAAAAAAAGGAAGAAAATTGATGAGAAGAGAGAGGTGGGTGAGAGAGACCATTTGGAAGCAACGTTAACGACGAGAAGGACCTTCCCTTCGTAAGCACTGAGATTCACCTCATCGCCCTTGCTGTCCTGCATCATCATCATCATCATCATCATCAGCATCAGCATCAGCATCAGCATTAACATCAAAACGTCGCGATTCCATGTAAATCTCGAGCGCGAGAACGAGAGATGCGCGAACGATTCGCGCAGCGACACCCCCACCTTGACGACGAACTCGTGGAGGGATTTCTCGCCCGCGGATTGGGCGGCACCCATTTTCTCCGCTGCCTTTTCTTGCCCGTTCGCAAATGGGAAGGAGGGGTTCGCGTCTGGTTATCGAGAACCGAAACCGCATGGGCTCGACGGCGGCGATAGCGGCGGCGGCGATGGAGATAAACGAGCGCGCGGAAAGGGTGGCCTTCGTGCCACGTCGGAATTCAAACTTTCGATGTGTGATTGCAGAATCTCCTCTTACCAGATCAAGACCCGCCACGTGCGGTTTCATAACACTACAAAATAGTTAGGAAAAATTTCTTTCCACAAAGATGTGAATCGGGAAGGATTGGTCGACGAAATATGAATCAGTTACCAAACAAATAATTTTTCTATATGCGGAGAGACAGAATGATGTCAATGATATCAATTCATAGGTTTTAATTTATTAATTTGTTATTCTCGTAACTTCAATTCTTTTTTATTTCAAAAAGAAAAGAAATAAATGAAGATTGTTCGGCTTGCTGATCATGCGACACTGCACTTAATTTTTATGTGTTTGTGCTTTGTCATTGCCAGCTGAAATACTTTTGCCATGCGACCAGATAAGATTAAAGTTTCGGCTTATATGATTAGTATCGGAACGCTAAATTTTAAAATTTTGTATCTATTAGGCATATCTTTTTATGTTTTAAATCAATTCAGTCATTCGACCAAAAACAAAAAAAATCATTTCGGTGGGCTAGGCTAAGTTGGACTTCCGCATCTTGGGCCGACACATCGGACCGGCCCGGACCAAAATTTTAAAAAGGCCCGAAGACCCCTTTGAAAGAAAGTTCACCAAAATCTTGCATCCTGCGAGCACTTCTTTCCAGAGACTACAGATTTATTGTTTCTTTGATTTGAAGCCAACATTTTTTTTTCCCGGTTCGTTTCCGGGAAAACTTCCCGAGATCTCTCATTAATTGGATTTCAAATCATTGATAGCAACAGTTTAGGTAAGCTCGATAGTAACGTCCTGTGAGGTCACTATTTTGATAATAATGCGACCCGAACTCGAAAATTCCGAAATAGGAAAGCACGAGAGGTCTAAAATTAGACCAAACGGGTCACTTCTAATTCATGTGGGGAACTGTAGAAACATTTATCTTTTTTTGTCTTTTTACGTGTGGGATTAGGATCGTCCAATTATTGGATTTCCTCTTATAAGCCTTAACACAAATCAAGAGAACATAACAGAGTATTATAGCATAAGCTAATCCAAGCAACATAACACACAAGTAAAATTATATCAAATCACGAGCAAAAAAAAAAATCCCATGATGAATAGAACTAGTCAAGAGTGTAATTTCGAGTTTCACTTTCATATAACTTTATATAAAGCTTTTGGTTCGGTCCATAACTTCTCCAAACATTCATTCAAGCAAAGATGGTACTTGATATCCTTTCCTCCGTAACTTTCTACTTCTTTGAAGTTTGGTTCGAAAAATATTTTCCTAAAATTAGTCACATGTATCGCTTATATAAATGAATGAACGAAAATTATTTTCATCATCCACAAAAATATTTAAAATAATTAAAAAAAAGTCCTAAATCTATTGCAGTTGTGCTAATTTAGTCATAATTTTTTTTCTAGTTGAGTCCTAAACATTTTATTTTTGTTCCAATTCATTCCATTCAAAAAATTTTCGCTAGTCGACACTGGCATAGACGTTGGGCATTCTACGTGATACGGTCGACACTAACAATAATTAATTTTAATAATATTTTTCAAAATTTTCAAATTATTTATTGACAGTGTTTGTTAAACAATCGTTTGATTTTAGTCTTAGTAGCCACACTCCAAGTCATAAATAAAATTTACATAAATCTTATATTTTTTTAATGATAAAATAAACTGAATCTTTTAAACTCATATGTAGTTAAATCATTACGACTGAATTAAACAAATAAAACTATTTGAAATAAATTGTCCAACTAAAACCTCTATACTATTCAAGAATATATAATCAAGACATAACGCTCAGTAAGAGGTATTTTCTCTTTCATCCCTTTTTAAAATTTAAACTCAATATAAGCTTAGGTATAACAAATTAAAAAATCGAAGCTAAATCATCGAATGTAGGCCACAATCACATGGCAGCACTATGACATGTGCCTAACGCATCGCTATAAAAAGGACAAAAAGAGAGTGTCGCGTGCTCGAGCACATGAGGGAACATCCTCTCAGTACCGCACCCAAGTCTTCAGGCCTCTAGAGGTTGATTTCAAAAATGCCATTCACATCGCAACTCCTAAAAAAATTTCAACTAAAGTCTGAAGATGAATTATTCTAGAATTCTGGAGAGAGGCTATAATATCGAACTGATCAGTCATTTAGGAAATTATTGTCGGTAGAGCTCTCTCTTTCTCTCTCTCTCTATCTCCTTCCGGGGGCTTTCCATCTCTCAATTTCTTGCGAGTTGACAGTGCACGGGACCTTCTTTTCAAAATTGACCAGTTATGCATCGATTGATCTCTAGATGACCTTGCTGAGATGGAATTTTGGCCAGACATGATGGCAACAATCGGGAAGCGGGGGATTGGCTGCACTAAGGTTTGAAAAGTGGTTCTGTCATTTCTAGGTGGTCGGTAGAAAGGGTGGCAGGTCTATTCTGGGAAAATAAAGTGTCAATTTGGTAATTAAACCCACATGATTGTGTTGTGGTGAGATGGAATTTGGTCCATGAATGCAAGGACGGAGAGTGCAAAAATGAATTTCTAAAATCGAAGGGGGCAAAATTGGGATGAAAACCCGGGATGAGCGTGAATCTTCCCATTTTAAAAATTCAATGGAATGGTAACTATATGACGAGTCTTTATGACGACTGCCCTGTGGAGCACCTGTTGGACAAATTTGATATGGAATAGTCAAAAATACTGTTGCACAGTGACAGAATCCCCATATGACTGCAGTGCCTCGGCCATAAATTCGACACCTAAAATATTTTGTCCCTATGTGATTTTGAGCTACACTGCCACGCGCACGTGACGGTTGATTATCGCATTTTTTTTTTGTTCGCAGGTGGCACGCATTTTCCTACAATCACAAATGCCTAAACCGGATGTAAATGAGCCAAATTGACGCCTACCGACGAATTAGGTGAATCCCATATGGATCTCATATGATTTGGGCAACTCGAGTCAATTGGGCTTATGTGCATTGACCACAAAGTCGACACGTGAAATACTTTGTCCCTTCACGATGCTAAACAACCATGTGTACGTTACGATTGATTGGCGTGTTTTTTCGTGTACGAAGACAACAATTATGTCCCTATAATCACATATTCGTAAATCTGATGATATAAGCCAAACCAACTAATCGACGAATTAGGTATATCACATATGGATCTCGTATGATTGGGCAACTCAAGTCAACTGGGCTTACGTGCATTGACCAAAAAGTCGACACGATGTGATTTCGAGCTAAACAGCCATATGTACATTACAGCTGATTGGCGCGTTTTTTAGGCGTGCGAAGGCAACGATCGTTTTCCTATAACCACACGTGCGTGAATCGGATGTACACAAGTCAAATCGATGCCCATCAATGGATTAGGTGCACGATTGGTGCAACTTGAGTCAATCGGGGGCTTACGTGCATTGAGCACAAAATCGACGCGTGCAAAATACTTCGTCCCTACATGATTTTGAGCTAAATAGCCGCATGTGTGCAGTACAATTGACCGACGGGCTTTTCTGTGTCAATCGGACGCGAGTAAGCCAAATCGACATCAACCGATGGATAAAGTCGAATCGGGCAAACTCGAGTCGATCGGGCTCACGTAAACTTCGCAGCAGCTGATAACTTTTCCACAACGAAACACAACAAGACAAGACGATAAACGACAAAGGAACCATCGCAGGAAGGCATCCGTCGGAAAAAGTGGTCCCACCCCGAATTCTGAACCACCGCGTGTCCTCGAGGAGGGAACCCATCTGGCCCTAATCGGGCGCCACGTGTAAATCCCGGAAAAACCAAAAGCGAAAAAATCACCCCCGAATCCGTCCCCCAATTTTTTTTCAAGCAGCAATCATTCGAGCCACGCTCTCCCCCAATCGAAAGGATGGGGGCCGCCAACGGCACTTCCGGATGTCGGCTCCCGATCGGGACACGCGGCGGCTCCCCATAGGGCGGGGGCGCCTATGTTGGTATCGGAGGATGCACGAACGGTTAGGCGACGAGGGGCCCGTCGCTCGACGCGTGTCCTTAAGTCTCCCGAAGGTTGACCGAGAGCATCGATTGACTGACCGACCTGTCCCCTTCGATTCCTCATCCCAGAAAACTTTGGTCAGGGTCAACATCAAAGCGGGGAAAAAAAAAATCACGGGTGTCGATGAGCTGCGGAGGAATCTTCCGGGAGCATCTCCCGGACCAACATTTCGATCATTGAATTCGTGTTGAGTTAAAAATATTTTCTGTATTGAGAATCCGATACAGACTCATCCTAACTTTACAGATATTTTTTCCTCAGTTCGATACAAGCTTGTGTATAAATTATTGTTCTTCAAATTCTGCAAATCACTATTGCTCTTAAGCGTGTGTGCAGACTCAATTTGATGATGAAGTTTCGACTAATTCACTTCCTACTACTGTATGTTATATAGACAAAATGATATGTTAAGAAAATATTTATATGATAATTTTCATTGGTGAATGTTTTTTGGGTTAAAATTATCAAAAGTGAAGATCCTTTAATAAATTGCTTGCTTACAAAATTAGATGGCATTATAAAACTTGGAGTGGTAAAATTTTCTAATTTTGAAATTATGAGTGGGAAAGTTACAATTACAATACATTAGATTTCCTAGTCTCTCACATTCTCTCTCTCTCTCTCTCTCAAAACGCGTTTTTACCTGTTAACTTTATATGTCACCAACCAAGAATGGACTTTGGTCAAAAGGATAGCCTTTGTTTCTGATTTTATAGATGACTAATCCTATGGCCCATCCCTTAGATTGTTTGTTTGCATCGTAATTTAGTGTTGATACTTTGTTAAATTAGAATTAGCTGGAACGCAAACATGTTAGATTCTATTGTGTGCGAAATTGTCGGAATTTGCCACTGCAACTACGCTGGAATTATTCAGTTAACAATGGCTTAACAGGTCAACATCTAAGGAAAAATTGTAGAATTTAGGTTTGAAAGACTTCAGTGTACCATGCAATTTTCTGTTGCAATTAGGGACCATTTTTATTTTTTATTTTATAGATCGTGAGCTTTCTCGTCTCGAAAGGTCTTAAGATAATTTAAACAAAAATTGTAGGCCCATTTCCAACTTGTTCGGTTTCAGCCTTGACCAATTCAATTCTTAGTACAAAAAATTAGGAACCGATTCGGACAAAACATTTACCAATTTCATAATTTGAAACTTGTTGTTCCTCAATTTGATAACCAGATCGAATTTAGTGTGGACAATGTGAATTCCAAAATGGCAAATTTTTGACAAAATCTCTAGCATTAAATACAAATAAAAATAAAAATAAAAAAGTTTTGCTTTCATCATGTTAGTTGGGTCGGTTCTTGTCCCCCCCATCCAAAAATAGATAGAAAATAACCGAAAAATAAATAACCGAAAACACCCCCCACGATTGACGCTTTCCGGGTCACAAAGCCGCATGTCCCCATCCCAATCCCACTCCCTATTCCCCCCTAAAAACAAAGCAAAGGCTTCGGCTACTTCCGGTCACCACGTGGAGCCGCCTCCGGCGACGAACCCACCATCAAATTCCACCAGGAGCACGCGTGTCCCTCCCGGGCTCCTTCCACGTACCCCTCAGCTTTGTCAGAGGGGGACAGGAATTATTGTTCCCCATTTTTATAATTTTTCCCGTGCGGAATTTCGAACTTTTTTTATTAAGTGTGGGAAAAAACATAAAAAAATAAAAAAAAAAAAAAAAAAAAAAGGAGTCGCAGATATTTGTAGAGCGCGCCCCCGGGCACCGTCGGAATCCGACACATCGGACCTCAGATATTTTTTTGGTGCCGCGGAAAGGGACGTGTCCGAATCTGGATCGGCGGACACGTGGCGGCCGATGCATTCCCCCATTTCCCCGCCCCGGTGATTGCATCGCCTTGATTCCCCCCTCACGGCACCACCGCAATGCCCACCCTACACGTGTCCCCCTCCCAATATCCGCTGTCCACGTGCCCCCCACCATTTTCCCGAGAGTATCCCCCGGCAGTTCTTTTCGCCCATTCCGTACGGGACACGTGTCCTCCATCAGAGATCTCCCCTGCTTCCTATGTATATAACGACCCCCGCGGGGCGCAGAGGCGCCACCGTCGCCGGTAGACGACTTCTCACCCCCACGCCCACACCAGATAATGAATGCGAACCAGCGACTCAGGCCGAGCCACGGCGGCGGCGGCGGCGGCGCCGACTCGCCGGAGCCCGGCATCCTCAACGAGCGCGTGCTGCTGCTGGTCTTCGAGTCGATCCAGTGGGACCTCCGCGTGCTCTGCCTCGTGTCCTCGGTGAACCGGAAGCTCCGGGCCATCGCGAAGCGGCTGCTGTGGCGGGAGCTCTGCGCCTACCGCGCGCCCCGCATGGTGGCGACATTGACCGCCGGGGGGGCCCGGATCGGCGGGGGTGGCCGGCGGTGGCGAAGCTCATGTTCTTCTGCTGCGGCGCGGAGCCGAGCCGGAACTTCCGGATGGGGCAGCAGCTGCCGGGGCACTTCGCGAGCACGTCCCGGTTCTCGAAGACGTCCGGCCGGAGCTTCCTGCCGCGGCGGTGCCGCGGCGACGTGCTGTACGTGAGCGACCCGTGCGAGCACGAGATGAAGAAGGCGGGGCACCAGGACGACCTCGGGGTGTACCGCGGGGTGTTCAAGGAGTTCAGCGGCTCCCGGACGCGCGCCTGCCTGATCGGGCGCCGGGTCGGGCTCGAGGACCGGGCGTGCCCCTACTGCGGCGCCCGGGTGTGGAACATGACGACGGCGCGGCTCGTGCCGCGGAGCGCGGCGCGGCGGCTCGGCTCGCGGAACGGCCGGCTCGAGTACTTCGTGTGCGTGAACGGGCACCTGCACGGCACGTGCTGGCTGGCCCCGCTCTCGTCGGACGAGGAGGAGGAAGACGACGACGGCGGCGGAGGCGGCGGCGACCTCGACGACGACTACGACGACGACGAGGACGGAGGAGACGACGACAAGGAGGGAGGGCGGAGCGGTCAGGATGCGGTCAACGAGGGTGACGATCGGGCGGCCACGGATGGCAGCACGAGCTCCACGGGGGAAGAGATTGTCGGGGAGTGGGGCCCCGCGGAGTGACGGAGGTTGACTTTCTCGGCCGCTGATTGGTGGAGCGCCCCGCTTGCGTGGCGAATTTTTCTTATTATTATTATTATTATTATTAGTCTCGACCTTTTTCCCGGGCGCGAGCTTCCCGAAGGTCGAGTGCTGCGCGACTGTGTAGGTGGGAGCGGTTCTGTGCGGTAGCGACCACCGTATTGATTTTCGATCTCATTAGATCGTACGGCCACGGTTTCCTTTTGTAAGCGTTGGGCTTGACCAATGAGGTTTCATGTAGCGTTACAACCTCGTGGGGGACATATATGTTAATAAACTTTTTGTCCGTTTCCATCATCACGGCCGCTCTTCTTCTCACGATGACTATGAAATTTATTAGCGAACGTGAAAATATCAGCTCGAATTCAAGGCGCGACTCCAGCTTAGCATTCGACCGAATGTAGCGTGTCGGAAAACGCGTACCGTCCGTCACCTGAATCCCGGTAGCTGGCAAGCTTGGACGGTGTCTGCGTTCCACAGAGCCTTCAGTAGTTCGATTTCGTGTGCGGCGAGATAGAGAGATGTGACACCTGGACGGGACGCCATGGATGTCGACGGAAGCAAAGATTGTAGTGCCCGACATTGTGGACCCTGGCCTGGCCTCAGTGGACCCGAGTATAGATATCGGATCTCAGGCTTGGTCTTGATGGATCTAGGCTTAGTTTTTGTGGACCCGCACCTGGTCGATGGGGATCCAGGCATGATCATCGAGGCCTCTGGCCTAGCCTCTGTTGGACTCGAGCCTAAAACCCCTAGACTTGAACGCTAGGGTTTCAAGCCTAACCTTTTTGAATCCAAGCTTGGCCTTGATGGATCCTGAAGGACTTGGCGTGGCATTTAGAGCCGAGTTTGCTGGTGAGAGACTAGGAAGTAGAGTATGAATTCCCATGGCCAAGCACAAATTTTGTAGTTTAGGTGCCAATATCAAGTCATATATTATAAAAATGATTTTCGATTTATAAGGTATAGGTTTTTCGTTAACTCATTTTCCTAAGTGATCTAAATATCCAAAAACAGGGAGAATATTTTCTTGGAAAATATTTTTTCTTGAAACAATGAAGTATAAGTTTCAAATTTCTAAGCTGCTCTCAAAATTTGTTGTAATTATGGACCTTAATAGATAGCCAATTTCACCGGCACCTTAAATTACTAAGATTTTCAGACATAATCTCCTCTATCAGGATAAAGTAAAACCACTTTTACATTCATGCTGATTAAGAGATGAAATTCATGCCTTGTTAAACTCAACAACTACAACAATTGTCGGTTCTTTAGGATCCGCCCTTTACGAGCACCATATATGTCAACTATAGCATTAGCATCCACAATATTGAGGTTTTCTAGTTAAAACTCCACCTTGAACTGAAACCTTCGCTATCCGTATAATGATTGATGCAACCATTTTTATCTAGAAGTGCTGGAAACTTGTCAATGTGACTTCTCTATTAATTCATGTGAATTTATTTCCAATTGTCATAACGAATAGGAATAGCCCCACTCACCTTATTCCTAACCTAGGAACCTTCGCTACTTTTTGTCTCCCATTGAGTTTACCATCACTCACTCGAACATAAACTAAGTAATCAAATTTTATAAGAACCGAATAATCAGCAAAGCTATATTAACAAACTTTCTTAGGAGTCAACAATGTTGATGATGTAAATCTATTCACCAAGTTGATCATGTTACCAAGTGCCACTATGAATTTTGTAGCCATACCAAAACTAAAGAGCATTTATGAACCATCTTTGGTAACGTTTTATCGATCAACTCTACAACATGCTATGGTTCATTAGTGCTAGTGCGGTGTCTCACTAGGACCTCGATGCATGATTCATTAAATAGCTCTGAGCTAAACTTGATTTTATTGTCAATTTTGCACATACTTGATCGTCTTCATTTTGATCAAAGCTCTTAATTGCCTAATTGTAATAACAACATCTAACTTGTGTCTTCGTACAAACACCCATGTTCTGCTTGAGTAGTCAAGCATTACTTTTAACATAAATCTAGTACTCTTCCTCAAAGAAAGCCGCAATAACAAATTCCACTATTTCCTTGGATTATTGCATTTGCATACATTCAAATCCTTAGTAATATAAGCACACAACAAATTCTTTTCACTATGTATCTCTTAACTTCTTTCACCAATGTAGTGTAAAGGCATATGCCACATTCTAACTTTCAAGGGAATGTGCATCCGACATCTTAGCAGCGAATTCTATCACTATCTTCTTTGGAGTGCATACAAGCCATCGTACCTAATTGCTTTTACTATCACAGGGGTGCCTCCAAGTCTCTGACCACCTTCATAACTCTACTATATGAACTCAACCAACACGCAATTAAATCTAGAGCACTCAAAGATATTTGTCTTCTTCGACTCAAGAACGTGCCTTACATTAGTTAATCTCCTCACTATAGTGTCATGCATTCTAATTTTGCTATCGCCAACACCCAAAGCATCATACTTAGCATTGTTCCACAATAGCACTTTACTACCGTTAGTGCATTATTAAGTAATAAATCAGTTTTTGTTCAGTATAAAGTCAAACAAACAATTAAAATTTAATATTAAAATTTAATAGCCTCCGTGGAACCACTCTTCAGTGACAAATAAGGCATAGCTAGTACTATCTGAATCACAATAAGTTCCGACTGCAACATCATTTCTAAATCCAACTCTAATGCCCTTACCTTTTCAGGTCAGCTTGCGACAATCACATCTGACACGCTCTCCACTTGTCGTAATGCCGATAGATAGCTCCACCAATATCAAGCTAACTGCTCTCTCCTATTTCTGCTACTACGAGCAGTAATCCATCCTCCACCTTTAGGGCCTCTTATGCTGTGAATGGTGATTCTGATTCTATTGTTCCTCGTTTTTCCAGCTTAACTTCCTGGCGTATCTAGTAACTTCTCGAGATGGGACAGCAGCGAAAAGGTCCCTGATTTGCAGCTATTTCTGGACGCTCTCTTGACAAAGAAGATAATTGTCAAAAAATTAATGTTCAGAGATGAAGTTCTGGTGCTTTGATTTTCTGATTCTCCATCTTTAGCGCTCCACAGAAGCGTCGACATAAGGAACTTTGGGTTCAACTCCTCAGTCTCTTCTTTACCATGTTTGCCCTCCAAGTAGTGATTCCAAATGATCTTTATCTACCAAGCAGTGGAGGTTCTTGAGCCTTCTAGGCACTAGACAGCTAGGAATCAATGCCTCTTTTGTTGATCACTGGGATACATTTCTGTTCTGTCGCTACTCATTGCATACATTACGGAGACCGATTTGTTGAATCTCTAGCACTCCACGCGGCATTCCTTTCTGAAAAATTAAAGCCAAGGACGCTACCAGCTGGAGCTGCCTCTGAGGAACACTACCGAGACCATACAGCATTCTGGTGATTCTGGGTCTGCATGTTAACATTACTATTCCTCAAAATATCTGTTCTTTTGTTCCCCGGAATAAAAAAAGAATAGAAACCCGTTTGGTAACGCCAAATTGTTTTTCTATTCCGGGAAATAGAAAGTTAGCCAGAAATAGATTTGGAGCGAAACGAAAAAAAAAAATTACTTGTTCCGGGAACAATTTTTAAAAATAAGTCAATTTTTTTATTAATTTTCTTTTATTCTTCTCTCTTGCCGCGGCCACCTTCAACCGCTCGGAGACACTGCCAACCGCCGGCCGCCGCCGGCCGCCGCCGCTCACCACCACCAGTCGCCGATGCACGACCGCCAGCCGCCGACCGTCACCGCCGACCGCCGCCGCACAGCCCATCGGCCGCCGGAGGCGGACGGGCAGCCGCGGGAGGGGGTGGCCGATGGGCTGTGCGGCGGCGGTAGGCGGTGACGGTCGGCGACCGGCAATCGTGCATCGGCGGCCGGCGGCCGTGGTTGGTGGTCGGCGATCGGCGATCCATAAACAAGAATAAAAAATGAATAAATACAAAAAAGAAACCGTTGCGTTACCAAACGCATTTCTATTCTTTTTCTATTCTAAGAGTAGAAATTTTGTGTAGTTACCAAATGGGTTCTTTTACTCAGAAATTATTCCCCTGAATAGAAATAGAAAAGAACATTTTCTGAAAAAAAACTCTTCCCCAGTCAAGAAGCGTTACCATGCGCACCCTCTATAGCCAGAGAAAGCAAGTTTCAATGCATCTCTGCCCTGATTACAGAAGTTGTTGCTCCCTCAATTTCGGTGAATTTAGCTGAACATGAAGGACAGAGTCGTGGAAAGTGAACTTCTGAAGTAAAACCCTAGACATCGAACAAGATATTGCGGCAATCTCAAAAGTCGTTCATCGGGCAACCTGAAGCCTATTATTGGGTATGTCTTGTTCTTCAGCCGCGCTCGTGAAGCCTGTTTCTTGTGCTGACAGATCGTTTTTTTTTTGTGCTGACAGATCGTTTCTTCTCGAGAATTTGGTTTATCTGATGTAAATGCCTTGCTTGATTCGGAGTCAGTTGACGAAAGTGCTGGTTCTTAGCACAACTGCTGTTCTTGGTTCAGCAGAGTTTCCACCGGTGCTATCACTCAGTGATCGTAACGAATATGAAACTACAGGGTGTGAAGCCCTAATAACTAAGACTGGATGCTGCGGCTCTTTTTCCTTCACTTGGTCTATACAATTCTAGCACAAGAAGTAATCAAGCCAAAGTAGCTTTCTTGAGATTGACAGGAACACGTCTCCCAACCGGAAAGATAAATAAACTCATGTCATTACCTCATTCCATACCTTTCACAGGTACATAACCCATCTTGCGGCTTCTCTACGTGCAATGACGAGGCTATCTTATCCAATGAAGAACTCCACTCGATATATTTACACAAAAATTAGCACAATAATCCAAACTGATGGTCTAAAATTAGTTAATGAACTGTAAAATATCTATAGTTACAAGATGCAGAAGAATACAATCTGATTTACTGTAACATACCTATGATACAAGATACGGAAGATTACAATCTTCCTCTACTCCCTACTTTAAACTATACAACAGATTTTTCTCTAAGGAAGCTATAGTAACTGCAAATTGATGCAAAATTGCCATCTCTACAAATTAACAGAAACAGCCGTACTATAGACAACGAGTCACCCTGGCTGTCCCAAGAATCAGCAGCCAATTTCGATTATCAGTTCAGCAGCCGAGCCCACTGCATTAATCCCACCCTGTCCCAGCAGGGCTACCGCCAATTCTTCTTCATTCCAGTGCCTCAACCCATTGCTCAGCCTCTTCAAGACATCCACATCAACCTCTAGCACCCATTTAGGCGCACAGGTCACCATCAAGCCCACGAAACCGGACACATAAGCATGCCAAGTGGCCGAATCACAGCCAAGCGAAATTTTACCATCTAATGCGCTAGCAAGAAATTCCAAGTGGGCTCCTAGGACCTTCGGTCGCCGCCTCGATACCGGCGATGCTGAATCTGTACCCCAAGCGAATGCTCCACAAAGAAGGGCAAAGTATGCAAGAGCATAACCTCTGAGCATGGCAACCATACCGCCCATATCACCTCCTTCCTGCTCTGACTTGTGACCCGATATAAACCAAGAGGGTAAAGTTTCTTTGATCAAGGACTGTACCAAACTCACCCCACCAGAGATCCACACGAATGAAGCCCCCAAGGAAGCAGCGACCCTGACACGTGTCATTGCTGCAGCAAGAGAGACTTGCCCATATCTCATTCCATACTTGGTCTTCCTCAGTTTCTCTGCTCTCTCTCTCGGCAACCCACTATTTGCAATCTCCCTGACAAAGTGCATCAGAAGAGAGAGAATCACTTCGGACATGAACATGACATCCCTGACGTACCGATGTACTCTCAAATAAAGGATTCCTGGGGCAACAGGGGAATTTCCCCCAGAGAAGAGGGAACCAAGTCCTTGGCCAAGAAGAGCACCAACACCACCGTTGCTAGAGATTTGTGAGGAGCTCAGTCCTAGAGTCGATGAGAAGCAGCTTTTAAGGAGGTGCACAACAGCATCGCTATCATGGTGGAAGACAGTTTGAGAAGCTCGAAAGATTAGGAAGTCACTCCAGCGCTTCACCTTTTGGGCCCACAAGGAGGCTATGATGGGCATGCATGGCCAGGGGCAGCCAGCAGCCAGGGAATTCAAGGCCGGACCAATAAACGTGAGGAGACGTTCAGAGGCTTTATCAAGCTTGTATGTTATTGTAAGGCTCACCAGTGCAGCCAACGGCAAAGGTAGTGTAGCTGGAGCGCTTCCCCCTGCAAATTTATAGTCAGCCTCAGGCAATGAAGAATTTGTTTAGCGGCTGATACATTATTTATCCATGAAGAATTTATGTCTTAGCCTGACTAACTATTAACTCGTTCAAAAAGGTT
Source organism: Eucalyptus tenuipes (assembly GCA_014182365.1). Classification (NCBI taxonomy): domain Eukaryota; kingdom Viridiplantae; phylum Streptophyta; class Magnoliopsida; order Myrtales; family Myrtaceae; genus Eucalyptus; species Eucalyptus tenuipes. Next base: position 11,090,879 of record CM024544.1, on the reverse strand, counting down.
TAATGGTTACTTGAATAGCTTCAGTTTTTACCTTCACACTTCAGATTAAAGTTGCTGGAAAAAAAGAGTCAAAAGTACAAAAAAGTAGATTAGCTAATGCACAAGGACCAATGACATTAAGTACGAATGCATACCCACAGCTAGACTCGGAACATCAACACCAATAGCAGCAATATTTTTTTTTATTTGCTGCTCAACCGTTGATAAATTTGCAGCTGGGCTAGGCCAATCACTTCCATTCATAAAAACTGGTTTCCATATACCCCTGGTCACTTCTGCAGAAAAGTAACTCACTATTGTTGCCAAGGAGGCTGGAAGAAAATCAGCAAGATCCTTTAGACCTGAAACAGAGCAGTGAGAACATTAGCAAGAGAAAAGGATATAGGTTTCTTCCATATTCTGCTCTTGCATCAACACTGCTTGATTGAGCCAGCCCAAGAGGAGGCAAACATAATGAGACTAGAGTTTAACTTGAGGACCTTCAATCATGAAAGCACAGATAGAGAGATTATATTAAATCATGTAAACCAGTGGTGAACAAGAGTGAACATCCAGAAAAAGGAGTCTCAGTTAAGGAACGTGAATAAAAGATTCAAGATTAGCTGGAAAAGAGACCATATCTCAGGAACATGAAGATAGACTTGACTTCACCACTACATGCGGCTGAGATAATCTAGAGATCTCACAAAGTAGAGGCTACAGAGTCACGTCCCCATATGCTTTGCCATTATCGAGGCATTGACATATCACACTCTTTCATACAGTGACTACATCACATCTGAGCATGTGTATTGCAAATTTAACTTGGTGCATGGATATCAGTAAGGAAGTGTAAAAAAGATGTTGTACAAGTTGAAAACAAACCTGTAGCCATCTCACGAGGGGAGACCCTCTTATGGGCACAGGCTGCCAGAGCAGCATCAAGGACGAATGGAGTTGCCTCCAGAATATCCCAAGCAGGAATTTTAAGTCTGATCGCCAATTCCTCTGCTGCTGCAGACCCAGATGAATTACTACTTCCCGAAGTTGTAGGCGCCAGAGGAACACCTCTACCAATTTTTCTGAACATCATACTGAGGAGGGCCTCTACAATCTGATGTACGTTGGTGCCTTGTACAAGACCAGATAAGGTGGATGTAATACATTTTTGATGCTGCCTATACCAGCGTTTAAGTTTTGGAAAGGAATCTATAAAAAGAGGTTCTGCAGGTGATGGGACCAGAGTGCCAGAGAGGTTTTCACTACTAAACCGATTATTGGTGGAATTTCCAGAACATGCTAATTGGGAGTTTCGAACTAATAGGAGAAATTCGGGACTCAAATGGGTTCCTACAGGTGGCACATCTCCCATCACATGCTCAAGTGGTGGGTGATCAAATCTCCACAGCCTCAGCAGAAGTGTAAATGCATTTGAGAACACTGCATGAGAGGACAGTTCCTCCCCTGACGTACCAGCCCACGAGACATTCGGAACAGTTGACCCAAAAATTTCACAGATCGGCATCAATGCAGCAGCAAGCTGTGGAACCTGAATGAATGTGAAAATAAACTACTTGATCACAAATGGGAATTGCACAAAATATACATAAGATGCCAACTCCTAACTTCTATACATTGTTGCAAGAGAAGCAAGTGTAATTGGCATGAGTTCCTGATACCGTAAGAAAGCAGATGCTTCCCAAGTACATGCAAGTACTGTGCTTTCAACATCAAATATCACAAATCATGAAGCTGCTCAAAGTACCCTTTACCAACTGGAATATGCCTCTTGGCACATAGAGTGATGGGCCAAATCTTATATCGAGAAAGCTAAAAGTGGCTCACTTCCCAACTAAATGCACACTACACAAACCCAGCTTCAAGTTTTCAATCATTCAGCCTCACAATCCTTGGGTCATTTTCAGACATGATATTACCTTTTCAAGTCCAAATAAGAATCATCCATTTAAATATTCGATTTCAACTTAATTTTCTTCTTCACATAGTAGCATAAAAGAATGCAAGTCTCTTATTCAACCTACCAAACCATGCAGAGAGAATATCTGAACGCAATCCACTGATGATATTCCGAGAAGAAGAACATTAAGAAAAGGAGCATAACCAATTAAATGGCTCTCAGGTCCCGAATAATCTGGAGGAACAGGAGGCGACAGCAATCTCGTAATTAGAACAACAATGTGTTCCTGCAGGCAACAAGGACAGACATTAACCTTGATTTAGCTCATAAAAGTACGTCATTATGTGCTCTAGTGTAATTCTCTGATAATATTAAAAAAACAAAAAATCCTGCCAGCATATACCTGTATATTCCAACCACGAACAAGAGATGCTCCACAGAGAATGGTAGCAGCAGATATCTTCTCCTCATCAGAGCCATTGAGAGCAATCTCATATATTTTCTCAATCTCTGCTAAGCTTCCATCAAATCCATGAGCTAATATCAGTTTCCATAATCCATACCACTGGATAATAACTTATAAATCAGCTTAACAAAAATAAGGGCTTGACTGAAGACCACATCATAATGGAAACCGCGGTATGACTATTACATCTCGTTGCATCTCGTGGTTAATTTCATATTGCTTCCTCATGCCAACCACTCACACATGACCCACACCCTCCTTTCTTTCTAGTTGCTATTACATTTCATAAATCAACTTGTATCAAAGAAGGAAGCAAAGAAAAAGAAAGAAACACCTGCCACCCTCCCATAAAAATTTTTCCACATCCTCAATTCAATTTTCATGAGTTTCTCAAGTAAACAGAAACTAACTGGACCACTGAGTTGACATTGACAAAGACAACTAGAAAGAGCAAAACCTATTTATAGGTGTATTTTGAGTATAAAGACAATACTTTTAAATCCTACTTCTGCCCTAGAAATATATCAATTTCATCAAGCATCTGTGCAAAAGCATGCAAATTGAAACTTAACATGAAATAGGGGATCATCAACCTAAACCGAGTTAACTGCAATTGGTGACTTAATTTTTGATAATGGAGAACTGCACAGTTTCTTCTGCCAAAAGGAAAACTGTTAGTTCCTTTGGAACTATACGAACACTATAGAAGACTAAATCAGACAACCTATGTACATACACACATTTGAAACAATAAAAATAATATAAAGTCAACACGAAAAGGTATATAAATGTAGTAGTAGCATACCTTGAAGCAGGAACTGAAACCAAAGTACTTGTCAATGAGGGAGACAGAGGTGACCCCTTCATCAATGATGACCAGCCAGGCGTTTGACTTGGAATATTTCGAGGTATTTGACTGCTGCGAGTATTCACATAGCCTGGCCAGAGATATGCAGATGTGTCGAGTAGATTTCTTGCTATACAAGCCTCAACAATCAGATGCCGCATGTTTCCAGCTGCAAGCAATTCGAATTTCAGGAGAAGTAAACCAAGGAGGGAAGCTAATCAGCCATGAAACATAGATATCTCAGTACGCCACAATGGATAGTACTAAGAAATGGTCAGCCGCAGACACCAAGGATTATGATACTGCCCATCGTGATCTCTGTAAGGTGTTAATTCAGAAAATGAAGCTATATCATCAATTATTCGATCTCATCCATTGATGTCTGCTAAATTCATTTTGACCAAATACCAAAAAGTATAAACCTACTAATGACGCCAATATATTAGAGAAAGAAACTCTAATACTTACAACAGTTCATTGCCATCTCATTCATGCCTATGCATTCATAGAATCCATTCCCTGCAGTAAGACCTGAAATATACATCATCGCTTTGGCAGCAGCCTGATTGGCTACAGAACAAACAGACTGAGGAGGTGTTATCAATCCCTCATAGTCACCCAACTGTTGCAAACTTGAAATCAAATCTTTACGACGCTTTCCCTGAGAATGCCTCTCTTTCCTTTGATAACTAACTACAACATCAGTTTGTTCCATAGTGCTTTCCTCTTCCTCAATGATACTAGCAATTGCTAGCGTTGTGACAGACAATAACATGCACAAACAGGTGTCCACGCGAGGTACAGGACCCTCGTTGGAATCCCTTTCCTGAAAAAGAATAGTTGTAAGGAAAAATCAAACTAGAGAACTGAATGAGCATATTTTTCATACTAGGCACATGAAGTTCTTAATAACTTGTGAATGATGCTTCGTTTGCTTATTTCACAGTAAAGCCTATGCTTCCCCCAGATATGTATATCAGAAAGCACATAAAATGTTGAAAGCATCAACTTATATAAATTGTCTATCTATTTTATTTAGTTATTCAGTTAAACTTAAACCAATGATTCGTTATTGGAGCAGATAGCAACAACCATTTCATCAGACATGCGTAGTTTTGATTTTCCAATGGATTTACATCTTTCATTAATGGAAATTTTTTGAAGTAGTGAGTGATAGCTCTGGTTATTCGCTGTTCAAAAATTCTTGTTTAGGCAGTTCATACCATCCATACATAGTGTTTTGATCTAAGTTTTCAATTCTTCCGTGTTTCAGCAGTAGCATATTGTTCCGCATGGATAGACCAAAGAGCCCAACTCGGCTCCATAGAATTGTAAATGATGGTGGGAATTTGCACAAATCATATAGATAATGGAGATGCCTGCCACCAAAAGACCCCCTTAAGCAACAATGATGCTGCAAAATCAGATTATACCCTCCAAACAGCTTGTAGACTTGATCAGCTCCAAGAAAAATAAGAAGAAATGAAACAGTAGGCCAAAGTGACACTCAGTATAAAGGTAGGGCTTAAATGTTAGTTTTCCCTTCAACACAATTTCTGCCAGAATATCACAGCAGCAAAATTTAATGAAAAGGCACCAAATACCTACCCTTTGAACAAGGCGCAATGCTGAAATCCACAATCCTAGAAATGTATCATGCCATGTAGTATTGTTAGCTGACCGAAGAGCCTTTGCCAAAACTGCAAAAAGACAACTCCATATAAGTAAAATACTGATAAAGACTCTAAGATGACTGAATTCCAAATATAATTAGTAATGCTAACAGTAAATAAGCGATTTGCACCTGTAAGCGTTTCAACGGCACTAGTAGCTGTAACTTGTGAACCATCCATGGCATCTTCCAAAAAAAGATCAATAGTAAGCCAAAGAGCAGATTGGCTAGCCCCATGGCATTGTCCTGCAGAAGATATCAGAGAACCAGAAGCAATAACTGCATGAAATTCTCGCTGTGATACGGTCTTGCCTTCCCGAGTTAAGACGTTACGGTTATCAGATGTCAATTGCAAAAGTGCTTCTGGAGTTATGTGTTTCAAACTCCTGAGCACTACTGAATTTGCTGCTAGTAGTCGCAAGCGTTGAATAAAACCAACCCAATGTGGTGGCCTACACAGACAGAACACGTGAAGAAGAATTACTTCTGATTTAATCATCACGGCTCACTTCTGACAAATTATTATTCTAACATCACATGATAATAACTTTCATTTTATAGCGAACAGAATTGTGATGCACGAGAAATAGATGAGTTGCACTAATAGAACCAGTACATGTTCCGTCGGGCCAAGAAAAGTATCCTTGCAGTTACTGTGTTCTGGAGAAACGCTACAATCACCTCAATAGCCATTGAAGTATTTGCCTTGTGCAACATCTCCTGCCGTTCTGTTTCCTTTCCACTAAAGGTATCTTGACCATCGATATCCATATCTGGTGGTTTGGTTGCCCATCTAGACTTCCTTTCTGGAGTCATTTCAATCAATCCTTCATCATCTAATGATGCATCAAGTAACTGCCATACAAGTGAAAAAACGAATTCCATAACCAGGATCCCAGGTTCACACGCGTCAAGACCAAATATCTGGGAAAGATTAAGAATGTTGTCAATTGATTTCATGACCCTGAAATAACACGTAAGAAACAATGTAAGAGGGAAAATTCTCAACCATGAATTTGGAGTAAACTACAGGATCACAACATATTAACACTCAATCACTTCATCTATAGGAGCAAGACTAGCATATAACAAGAAACCTCTTGGACAAATTTGAGACCCAGCGAATTTTAATAACTCCAAAATTGTAGTGCAAGAATTCTACCCTCTTAAACATGTAGATAACACCCTTAATTTGCCAATTGTGTAGAACCAAACTCACCTTGACAACCACATTAACTGGAAATTTGCATACAACATATTTCTTTCAACATTTTCTTAGTTAGGGAGCCAATAACTAGATTGAAGCAAAGATAGAAACCTTCCCTAAGACAATGTATTCCTGTAGTATCACTCTCGAACCTAGGCCTACAATTAAGTTAGGGAAAATAAAAAAAACGGTCCCTTAACTTTGGCCCAATATGCAATGTGATCCCCTAAACTTATAACCTATTAATGTAATCCCTGAACTTTAGCCCAATGTGCAATGTTGTCCCTGAATATATGTTCAATATAATCCCTGGACTATATCAAAATATTCAATGCTGTCCTTAATATTGAATTAATGGAAAGACAACATGAATATTTTCATAGAGTTCAGGGACTACATTGAACATATACCAAAAGTCTAGGGATTGCATTCAACAGATCAAAAGTTCAATGACCACATTGCACATCGGGCTAAAGATCTAGGACCACATTGAACAAATCCAAAGTACACGAACCAAATTGTATATTAGGCCAAAGTTCATTGACCATTTGTGTCATTATCCATTTAAGTTATCATCTAATAGAGAGTGGATGAAGGCCCATGACAATACAAACAGCAAGAATCCTCACAAGTTCAAGGAAGCCTAATCCATGAAGATACAAACAATATCAAATTATATAGTTGTGCCAAGGATGTGAACATTATCAAGTTATAAAGTTGTGCTGACAATCACTACCACATTTACGCACATAAAGCTTCACATTGGGTACTTAAGTCAGTATGAAACTCGAAGGGGAAATCCCTATTTTTTCAATTTCAAAGACTGCCAAAGATTTCGAAAAAAAAACAGGTGTTATTTGATCCCCGGGAATTGGATTGACATGAAGGGCCATTTCTTGCGAAAATGTGAGACAAAAAGTAATCAAGAAATGTCAAACTGTCTTCGTCCCTGAAAAATATGAGCTATTGAAAGAAAAGAAAATTTTCCAGAGAAAAAACTGTAGCGTGAGCAAACCCCGAGATAACATGTTGAACAAACAAAATGCACGATGACAATATTGCAAACAAAGGTGTCTATACTTTCTGCAATGGAACGTGGAGGAGGAGGCAGATCATCTGCATATAACCTTTGAAAAGAGTTCTCATTTTTTATCCTTTTTCTTCCTAGATCAACAGGATGCTCATTATATTTTTAGAAATGCTGAAGTTAAAAGTCATTATCATTTCAATACAACCCAGTTGATGTTAGTATTTAATCATGAATGCAATCATTCAATTTTATTTTTCCATTCAAAGCATAGTTAATTGCCACAGTAAGAAGAGAAGACAAGAACTTTAAGAAGAGAAGACAAGAACTTTTCAGTGACCTCAACTACAGTGTACCAGAAATATGTCAAATTAGATGTAATATAGAACCTGCGTAAGATAATATTCGCTTACTTCTGATAATCTGGCCCATTTATAAGAGCGCCAAATGAGAAGGCATGTCTCTTAAGGAGCTCCATATAGAGCCTATAAGCTGTAGGATAGGTGTGCCGACTGGGAATCACCCTGTAGTTATGGAAGAAAAAAAAAGAATAATTAAGGAAATAACGTCACTTAGTATGATCTGTCCAGACATATAACCGTAACACAGAAAAACTCATCATGCCCGCAAGGAAATATGAGAATGGAGTTGCAGGTCGTTCATGTAGACTGTTATGCCCACAAGCAGAATTTCACTTACGCTCCTACACGATAAGCACGTGAATTAACAAAACCATAAGGCTTAGCCTTCAACCACAATACTCAGTAACCTGAAGGCCTTCTAGAAATGCTTTCCACGCTCGTAACATCACAGAGGAGCGAAAGCTCGTCGGTTGCGTTTAATGACTCTTCTTGAATTCATGGAGCACCAAAAAATCTTTCCTACTTTGTTTCCACTCTTGCATCCTCTAAATTTCCAAAAACGAAATGCAAGAGATGCAAACTCAAGAACTCCGACTGTCAAGTTTGAGGATTTTTTTCTTTTTCTTTTTTTATCGGGACGAACCACTATCGCGTCTCTCGTAATAACAAGTCCTTAAATACGCAAACGAGCTTCAAGTTTCTATTTTTAGCGTTACCCATCCTCGGCCCAGGAGGACCCACTTCGGGAAATGATATGCCCTAAAACTGTCATCCGTTGCTACACAAGAAACTCTACCTATCGCTAGAAGAAGAAGAAGAAGAAGAAGAAGGCGAAACTATCGAAAAATCAGCGACTTTCCCCTACAACCACGCGCCGACGACCTACTCTAAGCTCTAGCCGGAACAGCTAACCGAGCACGTGACGCTGGCGGATTCCAGAACAGAGAAAAACAACGGAGGAGGAACGGAGAGGAGACCTGGTGGAGAGGACGGCGAGGACGAGCATGGGGGACGATCCCGACGGCGAGGGCCTTGTCGAGGAACTTCCAGGCGGTGGGGACGTGGTTGTCCCAGCATATGTGGGAGACGAGGAGGTGGGCGAGGTCGAGGGAAGGGAGCGGGACGCCGGCAGAGCCGAGGCTGGAGCTGAGCCGGATCGCCCACTGGATCGGGTCGCTGTTCTTCTCCTGCGCCGTCCTCGTCATCTCCAGCAGCGCCCCCACAGCTCCTCCCGCGGGCGCTGCCCCTGCACGGCGGCGGCGGCCATCTCGGCGGCGGCGGCGATCGTCTCCTTCCTTCCTTCCTTTTTCTCCTTCTACTTTCTTCAGGCGAGGGATCAGCTGCAGCGCAGAAGGGAGGAGGAGAGAGAAAATGGGTAAAGAGTGAATCTTTAGCCTTTGGAAGAGAGAGAGAGAGAGAGAGAGAGAGAGAGAAGGCAAGGAGGTCAGTCTTGAGGGGCGCGGGGGGAATTTCTTCTCCTTTTTTTTATATTTATTTCTTTGATTTTCCATATTTTTCTTTTTATTTTTGGTGTTCTTTGGTGTTGTTTCTGGTGATGGTTTGACTGGTCATCAATGGGGGGATGTCTCTTTCACTTCGGCCCTACTGCCTGCTTTTCTTAGCTTTGATTACATCGTGCCTTTTGAAGAGATGGAAGTTTGACATTTTTGGGTCAAAGTTTCAGCCCCCCATTTCACGAGAAAATATTCAGTGGTTGCTAACCACCAGGTCACCATCCTACGTGGCGCGCATGAGCTGAAGTGGCTCCATTGAAAGATCGACACGTGACCTCGATCTGGACCGGCCACGAAATGGAAAAGTCTAAAAGTTGAGTTTTCTTTTCTGGGCCCAGTTGCGCCATTGTCGAAAAGGACGGGACAATGAACGCTCGGACTCCCGCTTAAAAATTCTCTCGTTAATTTCAATTTTCAGAGCTCTTTACGTTCTTTCTTGGAAGAACAGCCCAGACACTTCTCCTCTTTCTTCTCTCCGCGAGTCCACTGCCTCCGCCTCCCGTAAAAAGCCTCGCCGATCGTCGCTTCCCCAAGAGCTCCGTGGCCGCAACCGGTTCCCGCCTTGGCCTCCGCCGTTGCCTCTCGGATCGCCATCGGTGGTTCCAACGAGCTCGAGTGAACCTTGCACGCGCTTCGCTCCTCTCTCTCACCGGGTTTTAGGAAATTAAGCGACGAAGAAGAAGCTTCTTCATTTTATTCTACTTTTTCTTGGAGACGTTTCTTCTTGTTTTCGCCCAACCTGTATCCTTGTTTCGACACCGCCATTTGAAAGCTCCTTTGTCGTTGTTAAGCTCAAAATCCTCTTGGTGTTTTATTCTCTGTTGAAGTTCATTTCTCTTGACACTGTACAAATACTCTGTTTTCTTTCCCTTTTCTTCGCCCGGTGTTGATTTCGAGCTCAAAAACACCTTATTTGCAAACATTTTTTCCCTTCATTCAAACACCCACGATGTGCACGCATTTTTTTAATGGGTGTGTTTTACTTGTGCAGGATCCTAACACGTATGGGAAGATGCGAGTGTGCAAGACGGTGTTGACATTGATCAAGGCTTTGGAGAGTGAAGCTTGCATCTTCATCATGACGTTCAGATAAACCCCTTTCCTTCGAAATATCTCAAGAAGTGAGGGCTTCGAGATGGCAAGCCTGGAGAGGTCACATAGGAAAGTGCGGAGAAGGGTTTTCATCTTCATGGAGCTGGAAACTGGAAAGAGAAGGTGGAAGCTTCATGAAGAAACTACGAAGACGATGATTTTTTGCCTAAAATGTTGAACCTGCATTTTGATTTTCTTTTTCTGACCTTATGCAACATTAGCTTACCGCCGGGGAGATGGACATAGATGGCATACCGAATAGTTTTAATTCTTCATGAATGGTTGCAATTGTGGGATGGAAGGCATCAAATAAGGAGTTTATGATTTTTTTGTCTAAAATGTTGAACGCCAGATTTTGACTTACTCAGGGCTTTTCCAGTAAAGGATTGAGGAGTAAGGATGAAAGATAGGTGAGGAAATGAGCAACGCTTGAATGGAGTAGATATTAGTAGAAGCATGAGTACAAGTAGAAGGGAACTTGAGGAAAAACTGAAGGAAAAAATTGAAGCATGTAAAAAGATCTCTTTGTTATTAACTAACTTTACATGAAAGAAAACGGCTTGTTTCTTTAAGCCTGCCATTCCCACTCTTGTCATTTAATTTGTACATTCTAACCTTCACCTGAAAGGTACGTTCAACCTACTCAAAAATTTGAAGCCAAAAACACCCAGAAAATAGAAACATGAGACACAAACTACATTTTCGCAGCCAGAGTTGGAGATTGATTATCTAATGGTGCATCATTGGCTTCCAATAATCAGTCGTCAATAGTCAAGAAGGTGAGACGTTTCTTTGCCTCTGCAACTCCATAGAAAGCTTGGGTACTTGCGAGCATGAGATACGGATTCTCCAGTTTGGCCACAATTGCTTGCTACTCTCTTCTCCGCTTCCCGTGTCTTTCTTCTCCATTTACAAAAAAGACCACGTATCAACTTAACGATTCAGCGTTTAGGGCTCAACATGACGCTACAGTATTAAATAATTGGACCAATATATTCACCAATATAAACAAGCAGAATTCTCTCTATATGTCCATCGCTCCTGACTCAGACATTTGTAGCTACACGATAAAAAAGACACCAGCTTTTGCCTCACAAATGCACATCAAGAACCTAAAGAAGCCCATGATTACTAGGCTAAAGATATCTGCTTCATCGAGATGCAAAACTTTCCATCCTCTTCGTCTTCGTAGTTTCTCCATAAAGCTTCCACCTTCTCTTTCCAGCTCCATGAAGATGAAAACCCTCCTCCACACTTTCCTCCGTGACCTCTCCAGGCTTGCCATCTCGAAGCCCTCGCTTCTTTAGATATTTCCAAGGAAAGAGCTTTATCTGAATGTCATGATGAAGATGCAAGCTTCACTCTCCAAAGCCTTGATCAATATCAACACTGTCATGCACACTCGCATCTTCCCATACGTGTTAGGATCCTGCACAAGTAAAACACACCCATTAAAAAAAAATGCATGCACATTGTGGGTGTTTGAATGAAGGGAAAAAATGTTTGCAAATAAGGTGTTTTTGAGCTCGAAATCAAAACCGGGCGAAGAAAAGGGGAAAGAAAACAGAAGAGAAATGAACTTCAATAGAGAATAAAACACCAAGAGGATTTTGAGCTTAACAACGACAAAGGAGCTTTTCAAATGGCGGTGTCGAAACAAGGATACAGGTTGGGCGAAAACAAGAAGACATGTCTCCAAGAAAAAGCAGAAAAAAAGGGAGAAGCTTCTTCTTCGTCGCTTGATTTCCCAAGACCCAGTGTGAGAGAGGAGCGAAGCGCGTGCAAGGTTCACTCGAGCTCGTTTGAACCACCGATGGCGCTCCGAGAGGCAACGGCGGAGGCGGCGGGAACCAGCTGCCACCGACGGAGCTCTTTGGGGGAAGCGACGACCGGCGAGGCTTCTGGGGAGGCGGAGGCAGTGGACTCGCTGGAGAAAGAAAGAGGAGAAATGTCTGGGGTGTTCCTCTCCAAGAAAGAACGTAAAGAGCTCTGAAAATTGAAATTAAGAGGGAAATTTTTTTAAGCGGGAGTCCGAGCATTCATTGTCCCGTCCTTTTTTTCGACAATGAGCCCGAGGAACGAAAAAGAAAACTCAACTTTTAGACTTTTTCATTTCGTGGCCGGTCCGATCGGAGACCACGTGTCGATCTTGCAATGGAGCCACTTCAGCTCACGCGCGCCACGTAGGATCGGTGACCTGGTGGTTAGCAACCACTGAATATTTTCTCCCATTTCACAGTTCTACAGCTTCATCAGGATTAAATTTGAATAAACCTGAAGACTTGCTTTGAGTTCTAAGCAAGTTCTTCCTTTCAAAATTTTCAAACATCAATTATATATATATATATATTTTAAATGTGTATGAAACTCTTTGCTTAGATAGACGCATTAATATTTCGAATGTTCCAACTTTAAAGGGTCGGAATACATATGTTACAGGATTTTGAATAGGTACAAGGTTGAAAAATACCGATTTGAAAGGACAGTGAATAATGATATCTATTTTTTTTAATAAACTAATTGTGTTTGGTGTGATGGAATGAGAAGGAAAAATTTGGTCGGGGATGGAATGATCCGAAGAGGCGAAATGGAAAGTCTTATCGAAATCATGCCATGTGTCGAATTCATATGCTATATGTCTAATGTTTTGATGTGCTTTCTAGAAGAAATAATGGTGACACCAAAACTTAAGAAGTTGAAAAAAGGAAAACTTGAGAAGTTGAAAAAAAAGGAAAGATCAGAAGTTGAGGGAAACTTGCAAGAAAGGCAACAGAGAACTCGTCATCAAGAAAGCACGCGGACTTATTAGAACCTTCGATCCTATGCTTTCTTCTTATCCTTTGGCCTTTCCCACGCGGTTTGAACCTTTTGGTACCTCCCCGGGTCCACTGCATTTCTTTGGTGCATCGCCACCGTCGATATTGTGGATTCCACGCAAGCTTACCCGTTGATCTCACAAAGTAAATGATCGTGATTTATTTGATCCATTGGACCCACATCCAAATAAGTATTTTTGCTTGATCTAAGTAACTATTTTTTGTCTTTCAATTTGTTACCTGCACGGAATATGCGGTTAAGATATTATAGTAAATCGGACTCTACACATTTTCTTTGAGCTCTAGGTCTATTCATTTCATGAAGAATGAATGATTTTGAAAATATTTTAGTAAAAATGATGACTAACTTCATAAAATATTTCATCTGTGTTCCACAATATGAAACCATGGCTCTGATACCATGAATGGACCTAAATCTAGAACCAGGGAAGGGACGTTAATGAAGCCTTTAGAGTATAGAAACCCCGCTCTGCGACATGTAGTGAACTTAAGGATAATCTCCTCCGTTCAAAGATTGCGGAACGTAGATGCAAGCTGATTTTAGTGTGTAATACTATGAAAAACTCTCTTAAAAAGTTTGCTCTCATTAATTCTATAAATACCTGTATTATCCGAAAAAACTCTCTCTCGTTCACTTTATTAACGGATTACATCGCTAATTTGGTAACCAAAAAGGAAAAAAAAAAAAAAAAAAAGGGTATATGCCACTAGCGCCAACGGGCTCGAGCAAAAATCAAGGGTAAAGTTTAATTATTTTGTCTTATTCGGAAAGAGCCTTACTCTAAACCAAACGTCTTTTTCCTTAGGGTTTCGGCTCAGCCTACGGCTATAAATGCCAACCTTGTTTTCGTCGTATTATTACACACCAAAATCAACATGCCGTGCACCAAAATCAATATGCCGTACACTATTTTCTGGTCCCCATTTGAAACTCACGGATTTCGTCTAAACCCTTATTTTTTCCTTTCTTTTTGTTACCAAATTGGCGAAGTAATTAATTAATAAAATGAACAAGAAAGATTTTTGAATAACACGGAATCGGTAAAATTCATGGGTGGAAACTTTTCTGAATACTTTTCCACACCATAATTATCCAGTGTGTACAGGACGGAAATAATGGTCATGGCCAATGGAAATTACTCGCTTGTTTGACAATCTTGTAACACCCCATTTGCTAAAGTTAGAAAAAACCTTCATATATCAAGTAGAACTCTACGAAGGGATTGAATCTCTATTTCAACCATGGAGCAACTCTACATTCTAATCCAGACGCTACCTTCCCTACTTGATTCTAGAACCCGAGATAGCTTGCTCTATTATACTCAATTGGGAAGCTATAAACGTGAATCTTTCACCCTCGAAAACATTCAGATACCGTCCATGACATCTGCATATCGGAAGGCTTACTCCATCAATTAACCGGTCGCGCAAGCTGAGAGCATTCCGCATAAGTTCATCGCCAACAGGACATAAAAGGTAGTCGAACAACAGAATAGGGACTTCAACTCGGATTCCTCAGGGCCGGGTATGAAATTCCTTCCATAGCACCCTCCATGTATTTCATCTCATTAATTCCATAAGCAGTGACCAAAAACAATATCCTTCCATAAGCGACACAGGTCGGGACACAGGTCGGGACATGAATGAAGCTCATGATGCATTTTTTCCCGATTCGCTTTCTCCCTTCCCGTTCTTAGTGAATACCCCCCCCAAAAAAAAAAAAAAAAAAAAAAAAAGGTGGAGCAGTTTAAGCCACCGTTGCAACCTTCTCTTCTTGGTACACGGTCCATAACCAGACATCTCCAAGAATGGTCACAGATCTCGGACCACGGTTAATTACAGTTTACAGTGTTTACTGTTAGAAAGAAGGGATAAAAAGCACGGACTGTCAAAAAAAAAATGCAATTGTTTACACTCCTAATACTAAAGATCATTAAAAAAAAAAAAACACTTTGAAACCGGTTGCTGTTTGAAGCCTTAAGCCTATAGTGAATAGGTATATACTAAACTGCATGGATTCAATCCCCTTGAGAGGGAATCCATAAGGCAAAAAAATATATTTGGATGATGCCAATGAACTACGGAGCATTAGCCTTTTGTCATAGCGCACGTTTCGAATCCAGACACCAACATCTATAATTAGATCTTGATATCTCATAAAGCTCATCTGGTGACATCTTCTCAAGTTCCTTATTTGAAAATTCGAGGTTTCTGAGTAAGTTTCGCCCATCATCAAGCAAAGCAGATACTTTAGCTCCTTCCAATTGATGGTCTTGAGCACGCATTCTCTTGTAAATCCTCATCACAGAGACACAATCTTCATATGGATCATGCCAACCACACTGAATGTCATACCTGTCAAGCGCGAAGTAAGATAATCGTGGAAAAAAGCACAAGCAGTATAATCAGAACACATTCTGGAGAGGATAAACCCTAAAACAATATGACAAAGCAACTTTTGATACTTATCAGCTTCCAGGTATAGAATACTCCCGTTATCATATTCATCATCCATGGTTAAATTCTCAGAAAAGATTGTACTATAATTTCCTCAGTGATGAGGTTATAACTCAAAGAGGTAATTGCAAATTTTACATAGAAAGCAAGATAACTGGAAAGCCAAATATATCACCAAGGTTAGGAAAAGGATTATTTGTTAGTGTCTGCAGACTATTCTGAACATAAGATTCAACACCACCACAACAAGTGCAGTTAAATAAAGAAGTCACCCAAGATACTGGCAGCAGGCATTTGATTCTGATGGTAAGGGTGGAGTGGGTTCAGGGGCATTTGCAGGTTCCAAAACCAGCATAAGCAAAAACAAAAAAAAGAAAAAAAAAGAAAAACCTACCCCAGATATTTCCTGGTGAGGTACTTGAGCGAGTGGCTAACCAAATTAGTTTTCATTAATGGACGATATTTGGCAGTATCCCTGCATTTTGAAGAAGTAAACGTAAGATAAAAAGGCACAACAAAAAAGGAATTGCAAACTTCACTTTGCAAGGAATCCCTCTGGAGGGGAAGAGGCCCCGACATAGCTTCTGTTAAATTGAAAAAAAGTGCGTTTGTTTATCATAGTGTAGTTAAGAGAAAGCCAAAAAATGGGGCTCAGTTTGTTTTTCAGGCAGAAAAACAGACGCTCTAAAACAGTCACCAGGTTGCTAACACTGTTTGATAAACATATTACTTTCTATTTTCTCTTAACTGCACAACATCAATGAATAAGATCCCATTACTTGTTATTGAGGCATAGGGTCATCCTGATTGCTAGACCAAAAAATCATAACTGCCAGATGAGTGAAAAGTTGTCATATCACAAAGTGCTATGTAATGTAGATTATAGAACAGAAATATAAGTTACTAGTATGGAAGTCGAGTAGATTACACATCGCAATTGTTAACAAATACAGAAACAGCAGCAACAAGATGTCCTGTGGCTTCTACTCCACAGGGTTCATACGAAGTCAACAATCTGCTTTGGGGATTGTATTTCAATTATTAGATTTAAATAGATGCAGGTAATAGGTAAATCCATCCATCTTGAAAAGACAACAATTGATTACTTTATACAGTCCAGCAAAGAATCTGGTCTAAATTTCCATGAGCCTGGCATATCAAACAATTCTCTTTCAAATAGAGAAATGAATTCTGCAATAGTCTCCACACATACAATTCCGCAGTCCAGTATGTCAGCAGACACACTAAAGTTTACATTTTTTGGCTAAAAGGGTTAGGAAATTCTCTCTTTAAAAATTGATTTCATGAAATCACCTGCGCTGCAAATGCATGTGTCCAAACAAATACATGCAGCACAATGCTGGTTGATTTAACAAAAGCTATTATATCACAAAATACCAGATAATGTAGACTTTAAACAGACATATAAGTTACTAGTATGAAAGTCAATTTTATATTATGCATTATACTTGTAATAAAAACAGAAACAGCAGCAACAAGATAAACTGTGGCTTCAGCGAAGCAGGGTTGATTATAAGCCAACAATTTGTTTTTCTTTTCTTTTTTTTTTAAACAATCAGATTCAAATATATGCAGGGAACAGTTCAGTTCATCCAGCTTGAATTGAGAACGATTGGATTATCTTTAGACAATTCAGCTAAGAATCTGGTCTAATTCCCCATAAGACTGGCATGTCACACGATTCTGTTTCAAATATAATAATGATTTCTGCAATAGTCTCCACATACAATTCTGCAATCCAGCATGTCAGCAGACACATTAAAGTTTAAAAATTTTGGCTGAAATGGTTAGGAAATTCTCTCTTTAAAATTGTCCCATAAAATGATCCAGCACTGCAAATGCTTGAATCCAAAAACACAATCCAAAAGAAAACTGCACTTGCATAATACCAAACATAAGATACTTGATTAGCAGCTAACATGCAAAATTGAACTCAATTTCTTTATAAAGAAAGGCTATCAAAACAATGAACAGCATCACACTTGGTCCATAGTAGGTAACTAGTAGCTGTGACAGAAAGATAATATCAGCACAAGGACCACAAACATAATTTTCGTTCGAGAGACATCCAAGTAATTCCTAAAATTAAGAAAAGTAAAGGTAACAAGATGCATATTTCACCACATTTTGTTTATGTTTACCCTGCATCGTCCTCCATATGGAAACTGATGCTCTTTTTTATCCATCACTTGAACCATAAAGAACACTTCATACCTCAGCAAGTGATCTGGGTAGTTCATTCTCAAGCAGTCCAGGTCATGCTCTATGTCATGACCTACCAGTAGCCTGGCCTTTCCTCCATCTAACCTTACTTTCCCAACGGACTCACCATTGTACAAAATTTCTAATATTTTTTCTTGGACTTCCTTTAGTGGCATGGCATCTCTAAGTTGCTCTTCTGTTAACCCAGTTACTTCATACCTGAAAACACTCATAATATCCAGAGGATTAGACACTCATTTTTTGTTTAAAAATTGGGAAACCTTAAGGAGAGAAAGAAAATTTTAAAATTTTCCCTCTCTTTTCCTCTCACACAAAATTATGAAATTCTTCTCCATTTTCTGCACCCACCTCCCATTTCCCTCACCTCCCCCACTTCCCTAGTAAAGTCTCAGTAAACCAAATCAGAAAAATCACAAGATCTCAAGTGCAGACGTACCTATAATCAGTAACAGGAATTTGGGGCTGTACATAACTGTGGAATGTCAAATTTTCATCTTCATCAACAAGGCATACCCGAGCACAAAGGTCAAGAGATCCATCGCTTCCACCACCCACCATCTCACAATCCAGGGCAATTGCCTTAGGTCTTCCTTGTTGCCAATCATCATAGTTGCACCCATCAACTGGATCAGAAATATGGACTTGGGAGTCTATAGAAGATGCAGAAATCATTTCCTGCAGATGGTGAACAAAGTTAATTATCAATGGACTACCTGCGTTTGACATAATTTGTAGAAAAATCATAACTACTAAAGCCACCCTCATTCTAAGTTTCAAAGTTTACTTGCTAATAATATTGCTTACAAATGGACAAGGTGCAGGAAGACAACATGTTTCTCTATGTTCCATAAGGGCACTCTGACTATCAAAAAGTTTCAGACAAAGATCACATCCTCGTTCAGAGAAAATGTTCGAACAATTTGCTTTGGGCAAAGGACCTGTGCCACAAATGATATAAAACGATACAGCAATTAGAAGATAAAGAATCCTTCACGGCTGGACCATGGAAAGTGAGAAATGATATTCACCAGTGAGATGCTCCCTTAATGACTCTAGAGATTTGCAGTGCTTATAGCAAACGTCACATTTGGGCTGATGAACAGAGTGGTAGGAGACCTTCATGTGGGCAATAAGATGCTCCTTTTTTTTGTATTCCTTGTAGCATGCAGAGCACCTGTGTCTGTCAAGAATTTAGCAACTAAAACCATTGTCAGTAAAGAGAGATTAATTTTCAGGGTGTGAAGTTAAAGAATTTACTTGTTGTGGATTTTAACTTCGATAATCCTAGTGGCATAATGACACAATGAGAAATGAATGCAACTTCCTTCAAGATAATTGTGTATTAACTCAAGTGATGAGAGGATTAACAATGTCAACACATGAACTCATTATAACTCGTCGTTCAATAAGTAATCCAGTATGGAACAGCCTAGGTGGTAGACAAACAGGAGGAGAGCTTGCTTTGCATTGACGATATGCGGAAACTTATATAAAGATCAGGACAATGTATGGAAATTCCAGCCCAAAGAATGAGCAATGTCCATCAATGCAGATGTCATCGTGTCAAGAGTTGAACCATGACAATGAAATGCATCTTTATTCCTCGAGTTTTAACATTGATCTAGGGAATTAAAAGACCTCAACTCAACCGAAAGCAAAGCAAACCAGCAAAACCAAAAAGGAAATCAAGGTAGAAGCTGTATTTATTAGTTCCTTCCATATATAATTTAATAGCGGCGGCAGGCAATATTTATCACTTAACAGCAAGTCAACTAGGGGACAAAATAATTTTTTTTTTTTTTTTCACTCTTCTACGTCTATGGATTTTCTTTCCTTTTGCTGCATTTCGCTTAAAGGGTTGAAGGGAGTTGATTTAACTCCACTTCTAGACATTGACAGAGCCACCAAAATTGCCTAATCATGCCATTTGACACGTAAAATATATAGTTGTATTGGCAACAGAATTTGACACAATTGACATAGGTATAATATTGATGGTTTGGCATCAGCATCAGTGACAAGCAGCAGGATGAATCGGCACAAAAGTGTTGGCATCTGAAACTTAGTAATACCAGACCCTTATGATGCCAAACTGAGATATACAGAAATAGTCACGTGATGGTACTAGATTCTCGGACGAGAAAAACGGTGGCTAACGGACAATGCCAAATCATGAAGGCACCAACTCTGGAGATATGGAAACGGGTGAAACCATAATCTGGAAAAATATGAGGTAGGCCTAAATGGTTAAACCTGGGGAGACTACTGTCCAAAGGGTCCTGGAAGCCGTGGTTGATGACTCGAGACGTGGGGAACAAAGGCTTGGAAGTATAAAAGTAGCTCGAGACTCAGAAGAAGGCACGCACAGGCAACAGCATTTAGCTACTGTTCATTTTCTTCCCACAAACTCTTGCTCTTGTGAGTGTGTTTTGCCGTAAATCGATTCATTATTCACAGAAGCGCATCGTGTAGCCTCGCATTGCCAATTTGCAAGCTTGGTATCAAAATTACTGATTTTTTTTTTTCCTTTTTTTTTGGTTGGGGGTGGGGTGACAAGTCGTCCTCGAGAGCCAAAGCTACGTGCATTCGATTCGAAAACTCCGTCCAAGAAAAGGGTCGAAATCATACATAAAGAGGGCTCACTAGCGATCAAGTTCATAGAGCGACAAAAGAGCAGCGAACCCAGAAGAGAACTCTGATCATTGGACACGACCCACGTGCTATTTCCTGCATTGCCAAAGCAACCGCACAGAAGAACCAGCGCAGCCAGACAGAAACAGAGGGCGAGAGGGAAGAAACCTTGCGGCAAGGGACTTGGCAGGGCTTGCTTCCTGGGTTTCCATGAGGAGGGAGGAGAAGCCACGGCCTCAATCACTTAAACCAGCAATGGCGGGAGACCAGTGCCCGAGGGGCTTCCCAGCAGTGGAAACTGGAAGGACGCGAGAGAGCGTGGATTCAGAGTTCCATGACGGACATTAGAGAAAAAGTTCAAAGCTTTCAGGCGTAAAGGGTGGTCGGTCGTCCTGTTCCAGGAGTTCTACGATTTTTCTTGGCAAATGCGCAAATCAAACCATGCCATTTAAGCTGAGTTACCTGTTGAAGATTGGATTTTTAAGCTTCTTGAGAGCCGGGAAGTAAAGGCAAGGAGCTTGCTCGCTCAAGCTTCCTTAGGCAATAAGGATCACATGGGCCTGGGTATGGGCCTGCCTATGCTAGGGCCCTGCCTATGCTAGGGCCCAGCCACAAGGGCTTTTCTTGATGGGAGAGATGAGAATGGACCCGAGCCAGGTTTCCCCTTAGGAAAGTTGAAAATGGGAAAAACAAAATGATTTAACTTTAACAAAAATCAGGAAAATCCGGATTAGTATATTTGAAGTTAGATGTTCCTCTTTAAATAAAAGCTACATTACGAGAGCGCACCGTATTCTGAAAAGTATAGGTTAGAATTAAAAGTGGAATTCGTTGTCTAGTCGACAAATCATGTTTTCTTGAAGCAATTAAAAGTGGGATGGAATTAGTATAGCCCTAGAACCCCTAATCTATTATCCATCGGGGCCAAACTTGAAGAATGTTTATGCCTGTACTTGCCCCGTCATGCATGATTTTGCGCGCGTGATTCTTGGAATATATTTGCTACTACGCTTATGAACTTGTCCTCCTAAGAAAATTTATATCTTGTTGAGGTGTAAACTTGAATAAATGGGGTAAATTTACGTAATGGATGAAGAGAGATGGTCTTGAAATTTAGCTTAGCCATTGGAGCAAAAATTACGTAAAAAAAGTAAAGCATTGAAAAAGAAAATCCCAATAACCTAAAATTATAAATCGAGTAATTAAATAATAGAACTTATATAGAATATAGCTAGATTTTTCTTAGTCGGTATAGAATATAATTAGATTATGTAGTTATTTTTCATACATTTTCAAAGTATAGTGTGTTTAATTTGAAACAAACATGCTTTACTAAGAATAGAAAAAAAATGGAAACTCTTTTAATTCCAAAAGTGAAATATCCAATTCTTTACCATTGGAATACATTGAAGAAATTTTGAATCTCCACGCTTACTTCACGTGCATTTTCATTAACTTCTTAACACGTGCAATATCCATGAAAGTGCAGTTTTGTAACTAGTTATAGGCCTTAATGTAGAAATAGTTTTTCCGTTCATACAAGTAATGCATGTGCTTGATTCAAGATGAATTTAGATGATATTTACAAAAATATGTAGGAGATTTCTAATTTTAAATTTGGGTCACTATTTATCATATCTACTACTCTTAATCACTTTTACCTCGTTGCTCCTAAATATGTCTAAAGTATTCTCATCAATCCACACCAAGGGTGCTTTCAAGTGTTTTGAAATTCGCTTCCTTGACAATATACTTTCCTAGATCCATAAGTTCATCATGCATCCAAAACCTATTATTCTTATCAATCTTTATCAACGACATGAGGAGAAGAAAATTAATCGCGTTGCATAGAGAATATCCGCAATCATCCCTATGTAATAGGCATTCATTCCATACTCCTAGATGTAATATCATGCCATCTCTAACAATATGACTTTTTGTCTATGGTCCAATTTGTTCAAACTTATCATTAATATTTCTCGGACTTCCCCACAATGGACTTGCAAAGTCCCTCAATATCTCGTTCTACTTCAGTTTACCATTGCGGGCAAAAAAAGAACCTGTGATTTCCAAATTCAAAGGAAGCCTTCCTATGTTTGAAATGACTACTTTCAAGAAATTGTAGTAATCTAGTGGAGGAACTATCACCTTTAAAGACATGCCTAGTGGAAAGCCAAATTACTCAATCCAAAGGCATCTCCTTTACTAGATAAGCCAAGTAATTGCTAGCTCACGCTTGATTGTCTTCATCTAGTATTGTCCTTATATTCCTGACTGTGACAATGATCCTATTTTTGGAACCGAACCTCCCTGTGAGTTTGTTGAGTTGCTTCTCATGCACATTATCTAGAGCAATCAGAACTTTCTTTTTGCCAAGTCTTCTTTTTATGCAATCGACCACATTGTTGGTGTCATAGCTTTCTTGAATAGAACAAGAAGCCTAGTGTTTAAACTAAACTAATTGTGTCTCCCTGCGAGTTTCGGATAACATTTTCTTTTGCACATGTAGAAGACCACAACGGTAGACATCTTCAAGGAAACTATTGCAATTGAATTTAAACCGGAATCCATTGAAGATAATGCTAGTAAGAGTTGATTTACTAATACAAAAAAAAAATGAAATGCAATGCCTCTATAAATTTTAGATCATCTATTTTAAAAAGTGAAATTACTTATTCCTTTTAGTTGGAATACATTAAAGCAACTTTAAATCTCCACACTTACTTGACGTGCATTTTTCACTAACTTCCTAACATATGCAATATCTATGAAAGTGCAGCTTTGTAACTAGTTGTAGGCCTTATTGTAAAATTAGTTCTTCTGTTCGCACGTACAATGCACGTGTCATGCACGAGTAATGCACGTGCTCGATTCAAGATGAATTTAGCTTATATTTACAAAATTATGCATGGGATTTATAATTTTGAATTTGGGTCACTATTCCTCGTATTTGCTACTCTTAATGACTTTTACCTCATTGCTCCTCAATATGTCTAAAGTATTCTCATCAATCCACATCAAAAGGCACCTTCAAGTGTCTTTGAAATTCACTTCCTTGACAATGTACTTTCCTAAATCTCGAAGTTCATCATACATCCAAAACCTATTGTTCTTATCGATCTTTATCAACAACATGAGAAGAAGAACATCAATCGCATTGCGTAAAGAATGTCTGCAATCATCCCATATGTAATACACATTCGTCTCATCCTCCTAGATGTAATATCATGCCATCTCTAGTGATATGAGTTTTTCTCTGCAGTTTTGTTGAAACTTATCATCAGTGTTTCTCGGACTTCCCCACAAGGACTTGCTTTAAGTCCCTCAATATCTCGTTCCACTTCGGTTTGCCACTGTAGGTAAAAAGAGAACCCTCGACTTCCAAAGTCAAAGGAAGCCTTCCTATGTTTAAAACGACTACTTCTAAGAAATTTTGGTAATCTAGTGGAGAAGCATCACTTTTAAAGACATGCCTATTGAAAAGCCGAATTGCTCGATCCAAAGGCATCTCCTTTACTAAGTAGGCCAAGTAATTGCTAGCTCGCGTTTGATTGTCTTCATTTAATATTGTCTTTACGTTCTTGATTGTGACAATGATCCTCTTTTGGAACCAAACTAATTGTATCTCCTTACAAATTTCTTGAGTTGTTTCTTCTCGTTCACATTATCTAGAGCAATTAGAACTTTCTTTTTGCCAAGTCCTCTTTTTATGTGATCGACCTGATCGTTGGTGTCATAAATTTCTCAAGTGAAGATCAAGCCTAATGTTTCAGATAGCATTTTCTTTTGTACATCTAGAAGACCACAACGTTGGACATCTTCAAGAAAACTACTACAATTGAATTTAAACCGGAATTTGCTGAAGATAATGCTAACAAGAGTTGGTTTACCAATATCGCCGTCCCGTGGATTATAACAAAACGTAAATGATCATCAAAGTCAACATCTAGCAATTCCTCTATACATGTTAGATCATCCATTTCAAAAAGTGAAATATCTGTTTCCTTTTCGTTAGAATACATTGAAGCAACTTCAAATCTCCACGCTTACTTCACATGTACTTTTCACTAACTTCTTAACATGTGCAATGTCTATGAAAGTGTGACTTTGTAACTAGTTACAGGCTTTAACATAGAATTAGTTCTTTCGTTCACGGATACAATGCACGTGTCATGCACGAGTAATGCACGTGCTCGATTCGAGATGAATTTAGATGATATTTACAAAGTTATGCATGGGATTTATAATTTTGAATTTGGGTCACTATTCCTCGTATTTGCTACTCTTAATGACTTTTACTCATTACTCCTCAATATGTCTAAAGTATTCTCATCAACCCACATCAAACGGCACCTTCAAGTGTCTTTGAAATTCACTTCCTTGACAATGTACTTTCCTAAATCTCGAAGTTCATCATACATCCAAAACCTATTGTTCTTATCGATCTTCATCAACAACATGAGGAGAAGAACATCAATCGGTGTGTTGAATCAAGTGAGCAAGTGAGCAACAGTCCATCAAATGCCTTATGTTCTCGAAAGTGAGCATGCACAGTCCATCAAATGCCTGGGTTCAGTGATGAGGTTTTCCTAGACTTGGAGGGCTTACAAGGAAAGCCAACGGAGAAGGAGGGTTTAGTTTCAGTTGGGACAAAGTCCCCTCCCCTCAAGAGGTGAATGGGGATGCCCTACTCGCACGCCAGGGATGGAGTCACTACAAGTGGAACCAGGAATGCTCTCTACCTGTCGAATGAGCGGAGATCATCATCCTTGTTGCGCCAAGTGTTGTCAGTCAAGGCAAGAGAACGAACCCCCTCCGAAGTCCCCGCTGAGTATATCGAATCAATCATCCGACGACGAACTAATGTCAGATTATTATCAGAACCAGCGGCATTATTTCCCAGAGCTCAAAGATCCCGTCCATCTCTTCAGAGACGATGCGCCAGGCCCATCAGAGTCGTCCGCCCCACTACCCAAGAGTCCCATTTGCCGTCGTTGGGACGAGGAAAATTATTTCCCAGAGCTTGAAGATCCCTTTACTCTCTTCAGAGACGATGCGCCAGGCCCATCAGAGGACAGGCGGACATTACGGCCATAAGCTTCATATGAAGGCCATGTTTGAAAAAATATGATTTCGAATTAGATAAAACAATGAAGACGGATCTTTAGAGTACTCAAGTCGGATTTTGAGGCGTGATATCACTTTTTTAAGGATTTATTTGTCCCTACAAAGTTGCTAATGGTCACTGGCAAATTTCCTCTATGATATAACAAAGTCTCAAATGAGACTACTAGATAGCAATTCTAGTATTTCTCTAGGATCTCTCTAGGAAACAATTGAAAAGATGGCTGTAGTTTTTTTAAGAGAGAAGTCTCGAAAATGATCACATACATTTCTTCTGAAACCGACATGTATATATAAAATATTCTTAAAACATAGACAACTCTTCATGAAAGGTTGCAAAACGAACAAATGTATCCTTTCGAAAACTGCTAAGTAAACTAAGGCGTCCATTCGTAATAAGTTAAAAAACAAACAAATGCAATCTTTCGGGAAAGGTTGCAAACTGAACAAGTATCTTTTTCAAAGGTTGTCTTGAAAAGATACAAACAAAAATTTAGAATAAAAAAAATATTATTATTTAATAAATAAAATTTTGAAATTATTATTTATTAATTGTTTATTAATTTCCGAAAATTCTCAATAAACAAAAACAACCTTTGAATTGATTAAATTAATAAGATAACCGTACGAAATAAAAATAAAAATAAAATAACAAATGGGTTAGGTTAGTGCGCAAGCATAACCCAATCATTCACGGATTTGGGGTCTAACCCACACCCAATCATTCCTTTAGGTACACAAAGGAAATCCCACACTTATTAATTGGCCTACTTCCTCTTACTTTTCCTATGTGGGACAAGAAAAATGCACTTAATTTGTTTTTACAAAAAAACTTCCAACAGAGCATTGTCAAAGGATAGGAGGTTCAAGCCACACAAATCCAGGCGAGGGGCCGCACGCCCTTGCTTTGGCTGGCGAAGACGTGACAGCCCTCGTAAGGCTTTCCCCGGCCACAGTGAGGACGTAGCAACCCTCTCCTTGGTGAGTATGTGTGAGCGTCATCTTATGGCCGGCGAGGGCTGTGACCCCGCTAAGAAATCCATAAGACTTCCTCGACGCTGCGATTAGAAGTCTGCAAAAATTCAATTTTACCCTCCTCAACCTTGAGGTTACTACATGTTAAACCCCCATATTTTAAAAGTATCATTTTGCTCCGATGAACCTTTTCCTTTTTGTCAAAAATTTGCTCCCATGAACTTGCGTTTTGTTACATGCTAATCCTTTTTTCTGTTTTGTTTTTCGTTTGGACGAGGGGTGGGGTTCATAGTGCAACTTGTTCTAATTTTCCATCAAATGCCTTCTGTTCTCTGAAGTGAAAGTCGGCGATTCAACGTGCACCATCTCTAAAATTAGAGCGGCTTCAATGATGTCCAATGGCGATGAACAGCCTCATAAGCTGAAGGGTTCAGTGATGAGGTTTTCCAGACGTGGACGGCTTATAAGGAAAGCCAACGGAGAAGGAGGGTTCAGTTTCAGTCGGGACAAAGTCCCCCCCTCAAGAGGTGAATGGGGATGCCCTCCTCGCACGCCAGGGGGTGGAGTCACTACAAGTGGAACCAGGAATGCTCTCTACCTATCGAATGAGCGGAGATCGTCATCCTTGTTGCGCCAGATGTTGTCAGTCAGGGACAGGAGGGAGAACCCCCCTTCGAAGTCCCCGCTGAGTATATCGAGTCGATCGTCCGACAACGAACTAATATCAGATTACTATCAGAACCAGCGGCATTATTTCCCAGTGCTTGAAGATCCCATCCATCTCTTCAGAGACGATGCGTGAAGCCCATTAGAGTCGTTCGCCCCACTGCCCGAGAGTCCCATTTGCCGTCGTCGGAATGAGGAAAATTATTTCCCGTAGCTTGAAGATCCCTTTACTCTCTTCAAAGACGATGCGCTAGGCCCATCAAAGGACAAGTGGACATTACGGCCACAAGCTTCATATAAAGGCCATGTCTGGAAAAATATGGTTTCGAATTGGGTAGAACAATGAAGATGGATCTTTAGAGCACTCAAGTCGGACTTTGAGGCGTGATGTCACTTTCTTTAAGGATTTATTTGCCCCACAAAGTTGCTAATGCTCACCGGCAAATTTCCTCAAGGATACAACAAAGTATCAAATGAGAGTACCATATAGCAATTCTAATATTTCTCTAGGATCTCTCTAGGAAACAATTGAAAAGATGGCCATAGTTTTTTTTCAGAGAGAAGTCTCGAAAATGATTACACACATTTTCATATATATATAACATTCTTAAAACGTAGACAATTCTTCGTGAAAGGTTGCAAAACAAACAAATGTATCCTTTCAAAAACTGCTAAGTGGACAAAGGCGTCCATTTGTAAGAAGTTAAAAAACAAACAAATGCAATCATTCGGGAAATGTTGCAAACTGAACGAGTATCTTTTTCAAGGTTGTCTTGAAAAGACACAAACAAAAATTCGGAATAAAAAAATTATTATTTAATAAATAAAATTTGAAATTATTATTTATTAATTATTTATTAATTTCGAAAATTCTCAATAAACAAAAACAACCTTTGAATTGATTAAACTTAATAAGATAACCATACGAAATAAAAATAAAAATAAAATAACAATGGGGTTAGTGCTAATTAAAAGTGCTAAGTGCGCTAAATAATCGCGCAATTATTCGTGCACCTGCACGTGAATATAGTGGGGTCTAGCCCACACCCAATCATTCATTTAGGTACACAAAGGAAACCCCACACTTATTAATTGGCCAACTTCCTCTCACTTTTCCTATATGAGACATGGAAAATGCACTTAGTTTGTTTTTACAAACAAACTTCCAACAGGTCATAACTTGGAGAATTCTTCCTTTGATAGTATGGTAGTTCACGTCAATGAAAATTGTGCCCACTACTTCTCGATTTCACTTTTTTTAGTTATATTGGCTCTAGCAATTCCTTATATTACTTACTGGTTTATACTGTCAGATTGATGTGTTTGATGAATGTTGTTGTGCGAAGAGTCCCTTTTTGAGTTTAAAAGTGCACGCTGAGGAGATTCTCATATGTTCTATATTTTGAAATTTAGATAATATTCTCATGCCCACAAGTATTTTGTGCAATTTCTATTTGTTAATTATGTCGTAACTTTTAAACCTAGAAAAGAATGAATTTAAGAAATTCCCCATTTGGAGTGCATTTTATTAGCAGAAAATTGATGTGACATTTATGAAAGTGAGTGTTAGCATCGCTGATAAAGATAAATTAACAACAGATATTTTCACGTTGTCTCATAATTAGAGTGCCAAGAGCTGCCATTCCCACAACTATCCTCACTTGACACCTATAACTTTTTTGTTTGCGAATAAATCTAATTGGATATTACCGTGTTTTCCCCTGTTTTACTGTCAAAACTGCTTGAAATGCTTTGCACTCATTCAATCTTCTTTCACTGGGCCGATCACTAGGGATGACTCTTCCGGTACCTTATCTCTCTATTTTGGTCATTGTTCATGACCAACAACTGCGCCTTCAACGTTGTTTCCTTTCATTTTTTCAACGTTTTTTTTTTTTTTTACCCAAAGTGAATATATTTTCTCAAATAAGGATCCAAAGTGAACTTTGTGTCATATAAGGATCCGAAGTGGACCAATTGTTTCAAATAAGGACCCAAAGTGAATTTTGTGTCAAATAAAGACCCGAAGTGATTAAGTTAATCTCTATTGAGGACCTTAGTTCGCCAGCATACATTTTCCAGCGACTATAAAAGGGGCAATTTTGTCAGAAATTTGTGATTGAAAAAAAAAAGGGAAAATTCTAAATTAATTAAGTTTAGGTTATTCATTTAGATGTTTACGTTTTCTTCTTTCTTCTCTCCTGCTGCTCCTCAACCAAATCGATGCCCGGTCATCGTCGCGACTCGATTCTTGTCGCTCCTCGCCTTGCTCGACCTTCAGAGAAATTGGGTCTCTGCAAACAAATAAAGAAGCAGAAGCATCTGGTTTTCTTCTTGTTTTTGAATTCGTGCCTCAACCGGTGAAGAATTTGGGTCTTCGACTTTGCGGAGAATGGGTACAAGGAATGGGGAGAACTTCAGTCTTTGACTTTGCAGAGGATGGGTACAAGGAATGCAGAGACCGTAGAAAACCTAGGGTTTTTTTTGTTTCTGTTTTAGGATTTGTTAATTTTCCCTATATTTTTTTTGGACAAAATTGCCCAAACTCCGGTCGTTGGAAATGTCATATGCTTGATAGTCGACGAATATTTGGCTAACTAACAAGCTCAAGTTCTTATTTGGAATTGATTCAATCACACCGGGTCCTTATTTGAGACAATTGGTCAATTTTAGGCTTTTATCTGACACAAAATTCATTTCGGGTCCTTATTTGAAAAAATTGGTCAACTTCGGGTCCTTATTTAGAATTTTCCCTTTTTTTTTTTGACAAAACCGAGGCCTAGAAATCTAGCTGCGGTTTGTGTGAAAACAGTCTCCATCTGAGAATTTGTTAGTGATTTGAGCTTGCTTGAAATCTAATGCTATGGTTTGATTTCTTCAAAAACGTCATGGTTTACACAAGACATTCATAAACAGATGCACAACTCGGTAAGACTCTGCAACCTAAACTGCAAAATACCTTCTTCTTCTTTTCTTTCTTCCACTCCCCTCCTCCACAATTTCCCCTCGACAGTATTACCCCAGACCTCTGCATCTCCATCACCCTCCCCGACAAAGCCCCAAATCAAATCCACATGACCGAACTGCTACAAAACATGAACAGCTGGTCTAGCTCTCGGGACCATTCTGTAATGCCGAAACCACAGATGACGACTTTAACCCAGAACCTTCAAACAACCAAAAGAGGAATCGAGTCCTAGCGAAAGAGTGCGAATTAGGAAAGCATTGCCACATCACTCTGGTAGAAAGACGAGAAATCGCAACGCGGTGATTAGGGCTGCATGGTAACATTTCTATTTCTCCCGATTTCTGTTTTTTTGTTCCCTTTTAAAAAAAAAAAGAACAGAAATCTGTTTGTAATGCCAACTTATTTTTCTATTGCAGCCGCCCGTAGCTATCGGCCACCAACCGCCACCCATAGCCCACCGACCGACGATTGCCACCGTCCGCCGACGCCGCCACCGTGTGCCGTCGCCAACCACCACATGACCGCCGCCGACCGTCGCTGCTAATCGTCGCCGGAAGACCGCCACCCCATAGCTCACCAGCCACTACCCCTTCCCGCGGCCGGTGGGCTTTGGGTGGCAATCCTACGGTGGCGATCGCGTTCATGCGACGGTTGTGCGGCAATCGTGCGGCAATAGTGCAATGGTCGTGCAGCGGCAGGTGGCGGCTGGCAGTCCGTGAGTAAGAAGAAAAAAAATAAATACAAAAATTTATAAATTTTCACCAAACACATTTCTATTCTTTTTCTATTTTAAGAATAGAAATTTTGTATAATTACTAAACACCTTATTTTACTCAGAAATTATTAGGAGTAGAAATATAAAAAAAAATATTTCTAAAAAGAAATAGTTAGGAATAGAAATGTTGTCATATACAAATCCTTAGCTAATGAGGAGGAAAATATGGGCCCCTTCAACTTTTCCCGACAACTGCCTTTTCTCCTTTTTTGGCCTAACGAGGTCTTAAGTAAGCGAGCTTGTTGACGTAAATTTATTAATGACGTGGAAATGCCACGTCGGACGGGTAACAGATAATGGCAACTTGGAACGAAGGATCAACAGTAGGTTAGATTTGGTATTTAGGTGCAAGTTGGTGATTCTTTTATGAAAACAAAAAAATAATAAGTGGTTTTTTTCATGATTTTTCATCAGGGAGAATTAAAACAAAAAAAAAAAAAAAAAGTATGACAAACCCAGATTGAAAAGGTTTTTTCTTTTCTGGAATTGTCAAAAAAATAAGCTTAGTATATTTCTTTCATTTAATTTTTTTAACTGTTATATTTCTTTATTTTTGCAACTCGATGGCCTATTTAAGGAGGCGATCCATATACAGCTTGATCGAATATTCATCTCATATACAGCTCTATTTTTTTTTAATTGCTATATTTCTTTATTTTTGATGTAGTAGTTGACGAGCCCACAACCTTCATTTCAGTCTTTATTTCATTTTCCTTATTCTCGCAACTCGATGGCCTATTTAAGGAGGCGATCCACATGTAGTTTGATTGAATATTCGTCTCAGTTTTTGGTTCATGTCTATTTGACCGAGTATCTCACCGCCTTCATTTGAAAGAGACATCCCTCGATAATAAGGTCTATCATTAGCGGTGAAACTCCATGTGCTGACCCAGACGTAGAAGTGTCTATTTTGCACGACTTACCGCAATATCATGAGCTGCCAATATATATCTGTGTAATAAAAAATTAAAGCCTCGAAATACAACAAACTTTGTATCATCCTACATCTTCTAATTTGGCAAAGGCGATCATGCGAGAATGCGCAAGCAGTAAACAAAGAGGCCCGGTTTAAATTTTTATCCGATATGGCTCAGATGTTGACCAATATGACTTGTCTCTCATGTCCTCATCTTAACCAAAAAGCCCTAAATCATATTGTATAGCGATCAATTTAACTCTCAAACTTTTCGATTTGTCTAATATATGCTCCGTTTGTTTTGCAAAAAATGAATGATTTTCTCCAAAAATTATCTAGTCACTTAAAATAATTAATCAACGATGATGTTTTCATTTCGTGGATGATGAAAACCATTTTTTGTTCATTCGCTTTTGTAACCGATACAAAAAAAAGCTTAGAAATAACTTGATCAAGTCAGAGTTTGGGCCTGAATTTGCCCTCTATATAATACTCAAGATATTAAAGTGTGCAATCAAGTGTGAATAAAATAAACACACATATAACCTAATATTGTCTCTTTAAAAAAAAAAACATATGAAATCTCTATTATAAAGCCCTAAAGGCTTATTCAATTTCAAGTTTCAATTTTTTATCAATGGATTTTAATAAATTCTAGGAAAAAATTACTCGAGAACTGACTTTTTTTTATTAAAAAAAAAAAACTTTTCCAAAGATTTCTGAATTTTCAGAACTTTTTATTAATTTTCAGAATTTTTTCTAAAAAATACTTTACTGAGAATAGAAAAGAAAAATAGAAACTCATTCAATTCAAACAGTAAAATATCTGATTCCTTGCCTTTGGAATACATTGAAGCAACTTTGAATCTCCAAGCTTACTTCACGTGTATTTTTTACTAATTTCTTAACATGTGCAATATCCGTGAAAGTGCAGCTTTGTAGCTAGTTATAAGCCTTAATGTACAATTAGTCTTCCATTCACACGTGTAATGCACGTGCCATGCACAAGTAATGCACGTGCCCGATTGCTCCCAGAACTTGATTCTGAGTTTTAAAGTTAGCATGCTACTTGATTCACTCTCTCAATAAAGCTCAATTTGTTCCGAAGCTCAATTATCAAGACGATTTGGGGCTTTAGGATTTCATATGTTTTATCCTCAAACCATTCACCTCCCACAGTATTTCCCCATTTATCCCCATAGTTGGTGTCATAGATTTCTTGAGTAGAGGTCAAGCCTAGTGTTTAAATCGAACTAATTGCATTTCCTTGCGAGTTTCGAATAGCATTTTATTTTGCAGGTCTAGAAGACCACGGCGTTGGACATCTTCAAGGAAACTACTGCAATTGAATTTAAACCGGAATTCATTGAAAATAATGCTAACAAGAGCTGATTTACCAACAATGCACAATGAAACGTAAATTGTCATCAAATTCAACATCTAGCAATTCCTTTGTACATTTTAGATTATCCATTTCAAAAAGTGAAATATCTTATTCCTTTTCATTAGAATACATTGAAACAACTTCAAATCTCCACGTTTACTTGACGTGCATTTTTCATTAACTTCTTAACACGTAATATCCGTGAAAGTGCGTTTTGTAACTAGTTTTAGGGCTTAACGTATTATTAGTTCTTTTATTCGCACGTATAATGCACGTGTCATGTACAAGTAATGCACATGCTCGATCTGAGATGAATTTCGATGATATTTACAAAATTATGCACGAAATTTATAATTTTGAATTTAGGTCGCTATTTCTCATATCTGCCATTCTTAATGACTTTTACGTTAGAGCTCCTCAATATGTCTAAATTATTCTTAACAATCCACATCTAAGGGCACTTTCAAGTGTCTTCGAAATTTGCTTCCTTGACAATATACTTTCCTAGATCTCGAAATTCATCATGCATTCAAAACTTATTATTTTTATCGATCTTTATCAATGACATGAGGAGAAGAACATCAATCGCACTGTGTAGAGAATATCTGCAATCATCCCATATGTAAAAAGCATTCGTCTCATCCTCCCAGATGCATTATTATATCATCTCTAGCAATATGACGTTTTGTATGCCGTTAAATTTGTTTAAACTTATCATCAATGTTTCTCGGACTACCTCACAAGGGACTTGTTTTAAGTCCCTCAATATCTCGTTCCACTTCAGTTTGCCATTGCGGGAAAAAGAGAACCCACAACTTCCAAAGTCAAAGAAGCTTTCTTATGTTTGAAACGACTACTTTCAAGAAATTATAGTAATCTAGCGAAGGAGTATCGCTTTTAAAGACATGCCTACTGAAAAGCCGAATTGCTTGATCCAAAGGCATCTCCTTTATTAGGTAGGCCAAGTAACTACTAGCTCACGCTTGATTGTCTTCATCTAGTATTGTCCTTATGTTCCTGACCTTGATAATGATCTTACTTTTGGAAACGAACTAATTGTATCTCCCTGCGAGTTTCTTGAGTTGCTTCTCCTCATCCATATAATCTAGAGCAACTAGAACTTTCTTTTTGCCAAGTCCTCTTTTTATGCGATCGACCCCATCGTTGGTGCCATAGATTTCTTGAGGAGAGGTTAAGCCTAGTGTTTTGAATAGCATTTTCTTTTGCACATCTAAAAGACCACAACATTGGACATCTTCAAGGAAACTACTGCAATTGAATCTAAATCGGAATTCGTTGAAAATAATGCTAACAAGAGTTGATTTACCAATACTGCCCGTCCTATGGATTGTAGCGAAACGTAAATGGTCGTCAAAGTCAACATCTAACAATTCCTCTATACATTTTAGATCATCCATTTCAAGAAGTGAAATATCCGATTCATTTTCATTAGAATACACTGAAGCAACTTCAAATCTCCACGCCTACTTACTTCACACACAATATTTGTAAAAGTGTAGCTTTGTAACTAGGCCTTAACGTAGAATTAGTTCTTCCGTTCGCGTCTATAATGCACATGTCATGCACTAGTAATGCACGTGCTTGATTCAAGATGAATTTAGATGGTATTTACAAAGTTATGCACAGAACTTATAATTTTGAATTTGGATCACTATTCCTCATATTTGCTACTCTTAATGACTTTTACCTCGTTGTGTTGGAAATTTTCTATAATATGGGCTTACATTAATTACTTAATTTTCTATTTTAAATAATCTGGTTAATGGATATTCCAATATTTATTGAACCCTATAGTGATTTGATTAAATTGGGTATTGGCATTTATTGATAACGGGCCTAGTTGAGCAGCAAAGCGTATGCAATTGTGTTTAACTGAAGCCGGTAATGGGAAGGGCCTAGTTGACACGTTGTTGATTAGGGTTTGCTAGGTCCCTTCTCTAGCCTATAAAAGGGTAGGTTATACCTATCAGTTGCTTTAATCCCATTGAAAGCTGCTATACTATGGTCAAAGAGAGGAAGATCTGGCATTCCGATAGATCACCTGGTTATCGATTGATTTTTTTTTTTTTTAGTGAAAGAATTGGCCAAACAGTGACGCTTTAATTAATTTGTATTTATTGATCTCGGTGTTTTACAATCATATATGGATCCATTTCTTATTGATTGATTAGTTGTTTATGTGAATAAATTTTCTACATGTGGTATCAGAGCTTATCATATATGATTGTAGAACCCAATTTTTTTTATGGAAAAATTCGAAATTTTCCTCTTTGAGCCGAATATGGGCATTAATTTTTCGTGTGGATTTTTGCTCGATTGATCCTGAAACCATAGGGCTTTTGTTCTACATGAGATTTTTCCAACCATATATAATTTGCATAATTTCGTTGAGAATTGTGAGAGAATTTTAAATTTGAAATTCTAGGGTTTATACATGAAAAAGTTCTAGAATTTTCAAATTACTTGCAATTGATTGATGTTCGTTGTAAATTGGTGCATGGGTATTGTTATATATATGATTTAGCATCTTTTTGTTGTATCAAAGTAAGTTTTTAGGGCTTGAACTGAAGAAATTCGAAATTTGGCCATGGGAGGTTAAGATCCGAAACTTTGAAGCTTGTATGGGGTAGATTTACTGAATTTTTCTTCCTTTAATTCATTATAGTCAATCATATTGATGTTATATGCAAAAAGCATGAAGAAATTTCATCAAAAATCATGTTAATTTATGCTTTTTTGGAGCTTCGGGTCGAAACCGGGTCGTGCGACCCGGTTTTGCTGCAAATTCGTGACCCAGCTGGAGGTTGAAGAAGATCTCTAGCCAGGCCTGGGCCTAAATATGGGCTTTCGCCCATATTTTTTAATTTCGTGGGCTATTTAAACAGCCCATTTCATGGGCTTTTTTTCAATTTAGAAGGAGTGGGCCGCGTAAGGGTTTAGGACTCGAGGGTCTGGCCCACGGTCCGATTAGGGCTGCTCGCGGGTCCTGGGCCCGCGGGAGTCCGAAATATGAAATTAATATTAAAATAATATTAAGATAATATTAAAATAATAATTTAAAATAATACTAATTAAAAAAAATTGTGGCAAAAATTGTTGTTTAAAAAAATGCAATATGATCTTTGGAAGCACATGTTGTAAAGTGTTTCACATTGTTTGATGAATTTTGGGCATAAATTTTGGAGTTCCCTATTGATAAAAATTAGTATATACAATTACTTGCCCAAAGGGGATTATTGTGTATATTAATTTGGAAAACAACATGAAGTTTAATTCCCATATTTAAAAGATGGGGATGTATAATTGAAAAATATTTATCTGCCCAAAGGGGATAAATGTTTTGAAAATTATATGTAATTCCCCTCTATATTAATATTATGGAGATGTATGATTTAAAGGATTTGTCTGCCATAGGAGATGGATCCTTGACAATTATATGTAATTCTCCTTGTCGTTGCTTTATAAATTTCATGCTATTAAAAATAATGATGCATTACACACTCTGTCCAAAGGGGAGTTTATGATGTATTAATTATTTTTTATGAATGACTTATTGCCCATAATTGATCTTATTGCATTATGTGTGACAAACAGTTACCTTTGCTGTAAATAACAACAATGCCACGGTTGAAATGTTAACTGGATCAAACTTTAAGAGATGAAAGCAAGATATAGAGTTTGCTCTCGGCATCGTTGATATGGACTTGGCTCTACGTGAGGATGAACTTGCTAGGCCCAATGATCAAAGTACTGCAGATCAAAAGGCCCATTATGCTAGATGGGAAAAATCTAACCGACTGAGCCTCATTGCTATGAAGAGGTCCATTGCTGAGCATCTCATTA
Source organism: Eucalyptus tenuipes (assembly GCA_014182365.1). Classification (NCBI taxonomy): domain Eukaryota; kingdom Viridiplantae; phylum Streptophyta; class Magnoliopsida; order Myrtales; family Myrtaceae; genus Eucalyptus; species Eucalyptus tenuipes. Next base: position 11,053,954 of record CM024544.1, on the reverse strand, counting down.
GTGGTTTGCCGAAAGATACGAATGCCAGACAGTTCCTTGAAGCAGTGGGAAAAAGATATAGAGTCTCAGATAAGGCTAAAGCTGGGAACTTGCTGAGTAAGTTAACGAACATGAGGTATGATGCTGCTATGAGTGTTAGGGGTGAGCGGTTTCGGGTTCCGGTTTGGTTCCGTCTCGGAACCCGGAACCTACCCTGGCATGTGTTCCAAAAAATTTAGAACCCGGAACCCCAGTCAAAGAAGAACTGGAACCTACCCCGTCACAAGTTCCGTGGTCGGTTCCGTGTTCCAACAGGTTTTTTTTTTTCATTTTCAGATTTGAACTATAACGTACGCGTATAAAAGAAATGTGGAGTAGTTTGAAGCAATAATGATACCAAAATGAAACCATCAAATTGAGAATACATCAATTAAAAAGGGTATTTATTATGCAGAATGAAACCTTGGCATTATAAGCTGCTGCTTTGATGTCGAAGTCACACAAGAATTTGGCAATTGTCAAAGTTTCTTTCCTCGTAGGGACGTAAATAATAGTAGGTCCATGATCTAATGGCTCTTGCTGAAGTTTCAGCCTTTCCTCCAGTTCCATTGGTGAATCGATATCTCAAAAGAACCGCATACCTCGGCTTAAATCGGGAGATTCTCCACGGAATTCTCCACAGGAACCGCAAGGGCCAATTGAATAGCACACCAAATTACAGGATGAATAAGTTCTAGCACAATTTTCGGACAATTTCCATTTTATGAGTAAGTTTTCATAAAGTCCCTTGGTCCACATCCTACAAGCATATATAAACAGCAATGGTGGAAACATCATGCCATAATCAGAATTCCGAAGATATTCCTCTTTAATAAGAAGTTATACCATCCCAATCATCCACACCCCGGAAGGTGTCCGTTTCATCTTCTAAGTATTCAGGTCTAAGATGGTTAATCACCTGCCAGACAAATCAGGTAGTGCACAGAGAAAGATTGGATCAGAAGAAAAGGGTTAACTTGTAGTCGCTGAAAATCAAGGCCCCATTTCGAAACACAAGTGGACTTCATCAATTGCAAATAATGCGATTCCTCGGCTGTTGCAAGACTTTGTAGTGGCTTTATTAGCTCGTAGGAAGATCCATATCACTTTGTAGTGGCTTTCTCGAGTAAATGTTGAAGATCCTAGCACCGATCATGTTCAAAGAACATATGTTATCTCAAGAAGCCATCAATATGTGTGAGAACTCATTCATCGAAAAATAAGCATAACAAAAACATACCGCTTGGTGCTCGTTATCTGGACATAATCGAGACAGAAATTTGTCCGATTCCTACCAACATTAATGAACAAAAGTATTTGGGTTGGAAGGGTTCGGGATTGAGTAGATAAATGCAAGTAGCAATAGTTGCTTACCACCATTGTGTCCCAAACAAGATGCATCCTTCTTTGAATTCGCAAAGATCAATCGAAACCATTCTTCTTCATCATCGTACACCCTGATCCACCAGACCACACAGCAACAAACATCGATCAACAAGTTTCTATATTACAACTCACAAGATAATCTTTTCCTTTCAGGCCCTCCTAATCATGACTCAAACAAACCCACATCCTAACTCTAAAAAATTGAGCAAGGCCATATCTAATGAAAGCACAAAGAAACCAACGAACGTGATGGTCCGAAGCACATCTTAAATCGCCTCGCCAACACAAACATCTCACTCTTCCAAACTAGTCAATCACATCCTCAATCAGCAAAAGCCAGGATCTTGTCATCATTTTTGTTTTCAACAATCTCAATTGACCTATAAGAAGCGGCAGTTCGTCAAGATACAACTAAAAAGAACACATCCAAACTCCACCCTCCGAAAAGAAATCGCGGGAGCATCAAACCTATCATCCGCCATCATCAGAGCAACACCCACGAACCCCATTGAGCAGCAACAACATAAAAGCGCGATCGAACAAATGGGCAAGCATAGAAACACGCGTTCTCCATGACTAGATAAAAAAAAAAAACGAAATTTTTCCCTTGACATATGCAGAAGCGACTCCGGTGTAGAAATTGGTGGAGAGATTGACGAAGGTGGGGAGGCCGAGATTCTCGAAGAGTTTGGTGCCGTCGATGGCGAAGGCAGCGGTGGGGTCGAGGGCAAGTGGCGGTGGTGTCGAGGGCGAGCGGAGGTGGCGTCGCACAAAGGTCAGTAGTGGCTCGCCGAGCAAAGGTCGGTGGTGGCGTCGAGGGCGAGCGGCAGCTCGCCGAGCCGAGGGCGAGCGGCGGTGGCATCGAGGGCGAGCGGAGGTGGCGTCTTGCAAAGGTCAGCAAGGGCGAGCGGTGGCTCGCCGAGCCAAGGGCGAGCGGCGGTGGCGTGGAGGGGAATGGCGGTGGCGTCGAGCGGCGAGAGAATGGGAGGAGAAAAGAAGGGAACTTATTTGGGAGTTTTCTTTTTGGGGCTTTTTTAGCCCTAACCGGTTCCGGTTCCGGTTCCGGTTCCAATTCCGGTTCCCATAGGAACGGAACCAGAATCGTTGGTTCCCATAAAAAGGGAACCGGGAATCGGAACCGGTCCCTTTAGAACTGGGAACCGAACCGAACCCTCCGATGCGGTTCTCCGGTTCCCAGTTCTACCCGAGAAGCGCGCTCACCCCTAATGAGTGTTAGAGAATTTATACTGAAAATGGTCCATATTCAATCCAAACTTAAGGCCCATGAAATTGTCATTTCTGAAAATTATATTGTGCATCACGCCTAAATGTTCTACCAGCTGAATTTAGCTAGATTAAGACTGCTTATAGTGCTCAGAATGAGACATGGAGCGTTAATGCCTTGATTACTAAGTGTGTGACTGAGGAAGAGAAGTTAAAGAAGGAAAAGTATGAGTCCGCCCACTTAACTACCAATGCCAAGTTGAGTTCATCTAGAGGCAAGTGGAAGCCTAAAGGGTCAAATGCTCATGGTCCAAAGAAAGGGCAAAACTTCAAGAAAAATGGGAATTATGGAAGAAATGGAGATAAGGATTTCAAGTGTTTTCACTGCAAGAAGCAGGGTCACAAGAGAGCCAATTTCTACAAGTTCCAAGCTTGGCTAAAAACAAGAAAAGAAAGTCACCAAGGTGAGTTGTTGGTTTGTTTTGAATCAAATCTGGTTGATGTTCCTTTGGATTCTTGGTGGCTTGATTCTGGTGCTACTGTTCATGTGACTACTACCTTACAGGGTCTTACAAATCTAAGGAATCCAAGTCTAAGGAGTCAAAGCTTAAAGTTGGAAACAATACTGGAGTTGATGTGGAGCGCATAGGGACAGCTTGTTTTGAATTTAGATTCTGGTTTTCAGCTTATCTTGAACAATGTCTTTTATGTTCCTAGTTTTAGGAGAAACTTAGTATCTCTTTCTTCGCTTGACAAAGCTGGATCTTGTCTTCATTTTGCAAATAAAAGAGTGGATTTGAGTTATGATTCTAGAATTATTGGGAATTGTGTTTTGTCTGATGGATTATATCGATTGTCCTTATTTCCCGATAGACCATATTGCTCTTTCAATGTCGAGAATAATGTTGCTAAGAGATCTTTAATCAAAGAAAGATCTTCATTGCTATGGCATAAGCGATTGGGACATATCTCCAAAGAAAGGGTAAAGCGACTTATCAAGGCAGATATTCTTTCTCCTCTTGACTCAAATGATATTGAGACTTGTATTGATTGTGTGAGGAGAAAATTAACTAAAACCAAGAAGAAAGGCGCTACTCGCAATCAAAATCTATTGGAGATTATTCATACTGACATTAGTGGACCATACTCAACCACTTTGTGTGGAAATAAGTACTTCATCACATTCATTGATGATTTCTCCCGATATTGTTATGTTTATCTAATTAAGGAGAAGACTGATGCTCTTGAAATGTTCAAAGTGTTTCGTACTGAAGTTGAGAAACAACTGGGAAAAATTATCAAGATTGTCAGGTTTGATCGTGGTGGTAAGTATTATGGGCGATATACTGAGGATGGACAACAAAAGGGACCGTTTGCAAAATATTTGCAGGACTGTGGTATTGTCGCTCAATATACAATACTCGGGAGTCTTGAACAAAATGGTGTTGCTGAATGACGCAATCGCACACTCATGGAGATGAAACGAAGTATGATGGCCAGTTCTAACTTGCCTGAATACTTATGGGGTGATGCAATTAAGACAGCAACTTATATATTGAATCGTGTACCTAGTAAATCGGTGCCGAAAACACCTTTTAAACTGGAATCCATTGAAGATAATGCTAGCAAGAGTTGATTTACAAATACCACCCGTCCTACCGATTACAACAAAATGTAAATGGTCATCAGAGTCAACATTTAGCAATTCCTCTATACATTTTAGATCATCTATTTTAACTATATGGTTGGCAAGAGGTCTGTTCTTCCCCTTAAGTAAAACCTTCTGAAGAATTGATTTTATAAGTCTTCATACCTACCGGATAGCCATAGTGGAGGAATTTAATATGAGAAAATGATGACAGCATACTTTTCCTAACTTCAAGTAGAAGTTTATAAGGTGTGCCCGTATCGATATAGGAATTTCAGGATGCATAGTTAGATGAAGACAATTAAGTGAAAATTTGGTAATGAAGGAACACACAGCATTTAAGACTAACTAAATCTACAAATGCTAATATTAGAATATGGACTCTATAAGCTTACTTCATGTGCAATTTTCACTAGCTTCTTAAAACGTGCAATATCCATGCAAAGTGCGGCTTTCTAAGTAGTTATCAATGAACAAAGTCCTTAACATAGTATTATTTCTTTCATTTGCACGTGCTATGGATGTATTATTCATGTTCCCAATTCGAGATGAATTTAAATAAAATTTGCAATGTTATGCATGGGATTTGTAAATTTGAAGTTGAGTCATCGTTACTTACCTTAATGACGAGATTTACAAACCCCGTATAGCCAAAAAAAAATTACAAACAAAGGAAAGCAAGCTAACAAATCATTTGATGCTAGTCACTTATTATGAAAAATAAAGAAAAAAACCACGTCCTAGTTTTTCATCCCTACAAGTAGTTCACTATATATTAATAAATATAGCAACTATGAGATTGTTATGTTATATGGCACCTCACATTACAATGCAATATTCGAGTCCTCTGACCTGAAGTCATTCTCCACCGATGATGGAAGGTTATGGACCATGGTAAGAAGCTTGCAGCTGCAACTGCGATGCGTGCCATCCGCGAGGGTGGGGTGTGTACCTGAGCTCACTCGCCCTTGATCGTAATCACCAGGATAGGCCAGAGCCTTGCTTGCCATGGTTCGTATTCACTAAAATTATAACTGGAAGCTGGTGCACCATACCTTACTGCACGTGCGTTTTCCACTGTCTTCTTAACATGTGCAATATCCGGCTTTGTAACTATTTATCTATCAATAAAGGGCTTAGTACTAGTTCTTCTGTTTGGAGATGTTATGCACTAAATTACTTATGCATTTGAAATTAGAAATTGGAAATTGCGTTCATATACATTTGTTTGTGAACGTATGTATGAAAATAAAAATTTGAGGACTTCACGTTAGATGGATTGGAAAAATGAATATATCGATTCATTTACTACTTTGGGCTTTCGGCATTTTCGGAAGGATAGTCTAAGGTTTAATGAATTTTTTTCTTTCCAATATTGCCCTTACCGATAATCATGTTTTCCCCTTTTGTCCTAAAAAAACACTGTTCATCGTCTTCTTCAAGTCCACTGTAAAGCTCAGCCAGCGGGCGGCGCTCAGCCGCGAGCGGCAAGATCTGGCTACTAGGGGGGCTAGATATGGCCACCGGGAAGCCTCGCCTAAGGTCGGACATCGCCTGGGTCGCGTGGCCTCAGGCGAGCCGCCTCCCCCGCCACCAGCTGCTCCCCCACGGTTTTCAGCTGCATCTCCTTCTCCCTTTTCTTTTCTTTTTTTTCCTTTTTCTTTTCACCTCAAGGCTACTTTGCAAAATATACACAAAAATTGAGTTTCCAAACACACTTGCCTTCACAAAATGCCCATTTACTCAAAGATACTTGGGGAAATGCAAAGCCATTTCCCCAAAGTTGAACCAAACGGGCCCTCTGTCCACGTGGTGAATTTATTTCCTCTTCTTTCATATTCTTAAATTGGTATATAAAAAAACAAAAATAGAAAAGTAAAGTAAAAGATTTTGGTATAATTTCATGAAATAAACAAGATTTCAACTCCCAAGTATAAAAAAGATTGAATTTAGCTTGAAAATTGTTTCCAAAGATCATGGTGTTTTCTTGACCCGTGGTGATGGGACGGGCAAGTAATTATTGTAGACGTATGCAGTAGTAAAGTCTGAAATTCTATACTTATATCGCATATCAAACAGCAAACATTTTCCAAAATGAACATAGTCATGTCTGCTTAATCTAATGTTAGTCTAGCAGGAGTGGACGTTGTTACCATGTCAAAATACTTCAAAATACTTCAAGAAGTATTTAGCGAAGGCAACTTGATTGAATATGTATTAAAATAATTGAACAATGATATTGTTGATCCAATTTGTGATTCACAAAAGGCACAAACCCATGTTGTTCTCAGTCAGCTACATTTACACAAGCTTATGTTGATTGAATACGTATTAAAATAATTGAACAATGATATTGGTGATCCAATTTGCGATTTGCAAAAGGCACAAACTTGCGTTGTTCTCAATCGGCTACATGTACACAAACTTACGTTGATTGAATTTGTTTTAAAATAATTGAACAATGATATTGTTGATCCAATTAATGATTCACGAAAGGCACAAACTTACGTTGTTCTCAGTCGGCTACATGTACACACCACACACACACACACACACACATATATATATATATATATATATATATATATATATATATATAATTCACACTATGAGAAAAAGGGCTTCTAACCCTATAACTAAGTCCACCCTATTTTTATTAAAGAGAAGAAATTTCACTTATATTATCCAATAAAAATTTGAAATGGTGATCCCCAATAACATTAACATTCCTTCCTTTTGTAAATTATTTGTTAATTTTATGTTGGATAAAATTGCCACAGCTATGAGTACCACATGTTTTCCTTTTTCTAAAAGAAATTAAGTGGGTTTACCATGCAAGAAATTCTCAAGGGACCCAACTTTTTCCATTTTGCCAAGTAAATTTACGAATTAATTCTAAATAAGAATCGAGAAAACTGTGAGAGAGAGAATGTCATGAGACGATGAAGATGGATTGGTTCCGAGATAGGTGGTGGTGCGGCAGAGGTTGGAGGCAATGGCAACCAGCGCAGTGGTGCACGCTGGCGGCGGAGAGTGGGGAGGGGATGGGCCGTTTATGAGTTCTTTCATGCACCGTGATCTTTTGCATTAACTTTTGGAGGTATCTCTTTTTTTTATTTGATAGGTGTAAAAGAATCTCGGTCAAAACTTCGATCGATCTAGTAAAATTACAAACAAAACAAATGGAATTACGTTAATTTCATTCGCTACTAATGTATCTTCGACGCTAACCGAGGTGAAGACTAACAAAACACATTTATAACCGTCTAATCAAAGATCATTCATAACACAAGCCAAAAAAGATTGTATTACTTGCATGAAATTAATATTAAAGGCAAAAGTCCATTGTCGTGAATTTTCTCTATGAACTTTAATTAATTCCTAAAATCTTTCAATCAACCTAATTAAGTCCAAAGCCTTTTTCAACGAGGATACTCATACCCTTTCCATGGAAAGCATTTAAAATTACTTATATGTCACATAAAGATTATTCTGTGACACTCTTAAAATGTATTTTTCAATTTAAATTTTAGAACTTAATATCCAATGAAAATATAGTGCCTAATTCAATTGCACTCTACATGTAAGATTCAGGACTGTTGTGCAACTTACCCGCTCAACAATTGCGGATTGTTTTCGGAGAAAATTGAAAGTATGTGCCATCCTTAACGTTGAAAAGTATACATAAGAAATGAATGCTGATTTGTTCGATTTGGAGGTGCATTTATCCCATATTCACACTTATCAAATGAAAAAACAATATCTAAACCCAGAAAACTTCATTTGCTGAGGTTTGGCAACCAAAAAAAAGGAATGTTAGGATCCGAACTCATGATCTGTGCTCTTTCGAGCGGTGCTAACTATTATTGAGTTTGCACATTGCCCTCACTACATTCAAATATTTTCTTGAATACCCGTTATTTTTAAGAATTTATCAAACAAACCGTTTTCTATGAACTGAAATTTATATATCTCACTATCCCAACATAATTAGTCGACCAAGGTACATGCTTAAGCATGCACACCTGATAATCTGCACGAGACACATTGACGTAGCTCAATTTCGAGCCTAACCGCTTAAGAGTGACCCGACGGGGAAAATTTTCATCCATCATATTGATTTACTTGGATGCTCCAAAAGGTTTGACCGCTCTCAAGTTTCAATTTAGATTCATTTGTCGTAGCAATTCTTGTTATTAATTTTCTAGGTGTATTTTTGAAAAATCGAGTTAATGATAAATTCCGGGACCCAATCGCGTCAAACAATACTCACCAACAAGAAAAACAACATGAAACTCACTTACAACCTGGCATGGCACTTTATCAACTGTCCAAACGACGAATTTTACCCTAGTATATGGAAATTGATAAACTCAAATTATATATAACAGAAACCAAAATAATTGAAAGATTAAGTCTTTAAATTAATTGTGGTTGGTAGTGTTCCAGAGAGTTTAAAACACATCAATTTCAAGCCCTAATACCTTAAAAGTAAAAACCAGCAACTAAAATAAGAAATTCCTCATATCCAATACAAAGTGAAATCCAAAAGTAATAAACTATATGTCCCTAGCCAAACTAATTAAAAAAACAAAAAAAATAAATATTATGTCCCAAGTACTCCACAAAATATCAAATGGCAACTACGGCAATTCACATCACATTGCCATTCTCTGAGAACTTACTCTTCGAGCTATGGCCATGATCATAAGAAGTCAGTGGCGACGGATAATATTCCGGGTAATGATAACTGGAACTTTGCGGCGGTGGGTCGTACTCCAGTGGCGGCATGTCATCGTCGTCGTCCTCAGGCGAGCTTGGTGGTGGCTGTCGATGATGCTCCTTGCTACCACAGCCGCTTGAGATGAGACTTCGGGAGTTGGATCTCCCTTCGATTCATGTACAGTGCCACCCGGTCCTCCCTTGACAATGATTTGCGACTATTCGACAAGGCGAGACGGCGTGCGATGACGTTGCCACTCGATGTGCCTGAGGAGGAGGATTGGCTCAGCTTCTTGTCCGATTCATTGCTGTTGGACGCCATTATAGCATCCTTCGAATCTCCAAAAAACTTAGGTAAATAGAGATATAGAGTGTGCCAACTTGAGTCAAGTGATGTAACACATACAATTATATATACGTGTGTGCGTGAAATAATTAGGAGATTGTTGAAATATTAAGTTTCTGGATGGCACATGGACAAGGCAATAGATAATATCTAACCATAATACGATATTCCATATTTAAAGTAAAGGCAATCGAAGGAAAGTTAGATAATGAAGGAATAGGTCAATACCATTATTTTTGTGTGCCAAATTGGAAATGAGATGATACGGTCATATTTCTTTGTGGATGTATATCACTTTACATTGGGAGAGATAGATAGATTGAATACATACATACGTCTATATTTGTGTACCTAATAATGATTCGCTGGAAGAAAATTAGAAACGTGCAAATCGGAATATTGACCTAATTTTATAAATTTAGATGGAGTAGACTTTGAAAATTCTACCCTCACCAAAATCCCCAAATAGGAATGTGGACCCCGCCTATCATTAGATTCTTTACTCGATGCGGTGCACGAAATTTTAATTATATATCAGTAATGTTTTAAATTGTATTCTTCTAATATATATCAAACAGCAAAGTCTGAGCAAAAAAAATCACGGACGAATAAAAGTTCCTCGAATGCTTAATAGGAAGAAGAAGAATTTATTTATAACTAACAATTAGGAAAAGTATAAAAAAAAAAGTTATAAATCTATTGTATTGATACTAATTTAGTCCTCGATTAAATCAATTTAGTCCTAAAAATTGGTACAAATTCAGTCTATCCAGCTAATTTTGGCCGGCTGGTGCTGACGTGGACCGGTGGCCGAATGCTAATATGGCAATTTTTTAATTTTTTTGAACTTTTTATTATTTTTTTCTTTTTCCTTTTCTTTTCTCTCTTGTTCCTCGACGCACTTTCCTTGCAATGGCAGACGAGCATCGCGAGGCTTGTTGGCCACTATGTGAGCGCTGCAAAACCCTCTCCCAACCTAGCCAGGCCATTGGCAAAGGCAACCTTGCTCGCGGTTGGTGAGGCCACGGTAGCCTTCACCCAGGCCTTGGTGATGGTAGTCATGGCCTCACCAGCAATAGGCGAGGCCGGCCTTGCGCAAATTGCCCCCTCACCCGCAGCCCTAGATGAGCTCAAGCGAGGGCCGTGACCCTTGCCGACAATCAGCAAGGGCCACTGGTTAGCGTCCATGTCAACACCGGTCAGTCAAAATTAGTCGAATGGACAATCAATAAAAGTTTGTCGAATACTTAATAGGAAGAAGAAGCATTTATGTATAATTAACAATTGGACATAATCGTCGCTATGTCTAAATTCCGAACCCTAAATTCGAACAACTCTTTTTGTAAGCACGAAGACATGGCTCGTGAATGCATTACATCACTTTATTCCCTATGATATTATTTAGGAATAACACGAGAAAGTACCACATTCATGAAGAAACTAAAACTTAAGAGAATATGCATGATTTGATTCATCATCAGAACGGAAATAGAAATCAATCCTTCGCCTGGCCGCTCGACCCACCTGGAGATCCTTTTTCACTTGCCGAGGAAGAACCTTGCTTCGATTGCTCTGCCTTGTACTTCTTCCATGTTTCTTCAAATCGCACCACAAAGCCCGTGTACTTCTCATCCGATTTGCTTTTCTCATCCGATTTGCTTTTCTTATCCGATCCCTTACTTTTGGAATCCATTGAACAACTTCGAATTTCGAATCTCCAAGGGCTCTTCTCAGTGATTTTAACGCGCGTGTGTATATATATATATATATATATACCACCCCCATGCGTCATCGTCGTCATCATCATCGTCATTATAATATAGTTCAACGAATGAAGGCAAATAAAGGAAATGTAATGAAGGAATTAGAAATTGGATAATACTTTCATATATATTTGTTTGTGATCGTATCTATGACTATATATTCTTAGATATTGTATCAGACAAATTTCAAAGTGAATGTATCGATTCTGCCCGCGTGGTGAATTGATTTCCTTTTCTTTTATATTCTTAATTTGGCTGCAAGAAAAATGGACAGGCACATAGAAAAAAAATAAATTAATTCAAAGATCTTGTTTAATTTTATGCAATAAGAAAGTTTATAACTTACCAAGTATAAAAAGGATTTGAATTATGTTTGGAAAATGTTATAAATTGAAAAAAAAAAAAGATCACGATCTTCACTTGGAAATGCGATTTTTTCCCTTATTTGATATTGTAGGAGTGTGGTTCAACAGCAAAATCCTATGGAAATTGATGCTTTTTTGTACCGGCATCGTAGGCCGGGGCCGCGGGATGGGCAGGTATCTGCAGTACTAAAGTTTCAAATTGTATTACTTATATCGCATGTTGGAAGATATGCTTCATCAGTCCGGATTGTAATTGATCATCTCCAGATCATGATTGATCATCCTGATATTATGGTTGATTGGATAAATCAATCTTGGGATAGAATTGATTCACGTAGGAGATATTTGTAGGAGATATTCTTTCCTTTTGTATTTGTAGGAGATATTCTTTCCTTTTGTCATTCTTTTTCGTATTATATAATGTACATTGTACATGTTCAATCGGTTGTATTTGTTCAATCAGTACTTTCAAAAGTTCTAAAATTCTAAATTATTATTTAATTAAAAATATTAATTATTATTTTATTTTGACTTTATATGTCTTTTCAAAGTAACCTTTGTATACGTACCGATTCACTTTGCAACATTTCCTGAAGGATTGTCTTTGTTTATCAAGACTAAGATAAATACACCAATTTTAAAATGAATGAGAATCAAGTCTTTTCGAGTTTTCTTTCCAAGAATACAATTATCATTTCAATGGTAGAGGCATTCCATATCGTCATCTACCATTTTAGTTGCTCCCATAGAAAATATAAGGGTGGGTGCTTTTTTCAGATCATTTGGAAAGTCGGGATTATTTTTGTATTATAGGCAAAAGTTCAAAGAGTTTCTTTGGGGACTTAGGCGCCTTATAACTACAAAACACGCATTTTAATATGCCTTGCATTTGCATGCAACAAAGTGAGGATATAACGCATATTTCGAAAAAGAAAAAGAAAAGGATAGACAAAAAAAGTTCGTGCACGGTAAAATGGAACCAACTTCGGTCTTTTTAATTTTTTGCTTTTTGGACTAGCCAGGTGCTTGCTTTTTTAGCCATGGGTGAACATCCAAACCGGTTTAATTTGGGAGCAAAATTGAACCGGCCTTACTCGATTGGTTTCAAGCCAGTTTACATGGAGATGAGTGAGGATTGAAGAAACAAATTTAATCTGTTTTTAAGCCATTTGGTAATTATCCAAAATTTCTAATTCTATAATAGAATTGTGTTTGATACCGTGCTCAAAATTTCTACTCCAAATCATTTTTTTAATTTTTAAATAATTTTTTCTACTTTTTTACTTTTCTTTTCTTTTCTTTTCTTCCTTTCTCTCTCATATTCTTCTTCTTCAAGTGGCCGGTCGTTGGTCCGACGACCGGCCAAACGAGGGTCGACGACCTCACTAGAGTGTCGCCGGCCCTCGGCGAGGTCGGCCCTCGTCGGCTGAGCCTCGCCAATGGCTAGGTAGGCCTCGCCGGGGTTGGGCAAGGCCCGCCTGGCCACCGGCGAGGCTTGGCCTCGCCAGATCGAGAGGCTCTCCCAACCCTGTTGAGGCTCATCCTCGCCGGTGGCTAGGTGGGCCTCAACGGGGCTGGGTGAGCCTCGCCGGTGGCTGGGCTTGCCTCTGGTGAGCTCATCGGACCTCACCTTGGCCTCGGCAAGCCTTTAGCGAGCTCGCTGGACTAGTTGCCGACGATCGGAGGTGGTGGGCGGCAGACCGCGGCGGCGGTGGTAGATGAAGAAGAAGAAAAGGGAAGAAGAAGAGCAAATATGGGCTTGATTCTTAGATTTGTTCCCGAGAACAATAATCAACTTCTTTTTTATTATTGATTATGTTCCAAATCCATTTCCAGGAACAAAAAAGTAGAAATTTGTTCTCATGAATAAAAATTTTACCAAACACGATTATGTTCCAAACAAGCCCCTAATGTCCAGTTTTGTACCATGAACCACCGATTCTATCGAGACGTTTTTGAATTGGCTTTTAGTTTTTTTTTTTTTTAACTTCGTTTAAAGAAAATGTAGATTTGATGGAGATAATTTTTGAACCCATCAATGGAGGGATTGTCACAAATGTACCTATTTGGAGTTTTCAATAGTCAAAAAATTAGTTTATGATAAATTTGTTACTAATGTATTACTTTGAAATTTTTGACAGCCAAAAATTTAATTTTTGGTAAATTTATCACATATGTACCAACTTCAATGTTTTTTTTAATGGTATTAACCCTTTAATCTATTGTCCCACACAAATAAGATACATGAACTATATTCAAACATGTACAATTAAGCTTTTTTGGTTAATTAAACAAAACTTAGATTAGTACACATTTGTCTTTGAAACTTCAATCGTCACGCAATAACCTTATCAACTTTCATTTTGTTACGGTCATCAACCATTCGTTATTTTTTCCAATAAAAGCGTTTTTCCATTTCATTTGCAAATGAAATCTTTTTTTTTTTTGCCCCTATTTGCCCTGAAAAATGAAAAAAAAAAAAAAAAAAAAAAGAAGAGAGAGAGTAGAAAACGGGAGAAAACTAAATTAATAAAAAATAGTAATGATAGAATAAATAAATATCAAGAACAATATCAAAATAAAATAAAAAGTTTGTTTTGATAAATAGAACCACTTTTATAGAACTACGTAAAAAATCTATAAAAAAATAGAAATAATGAACGCAAATTAAATAAGAAAGAAAACGCCTTAAAGTACAGGGGAGGTTTATCTAAATTCCCGAAAGTTTTATAAAAAAAAAAAAATTCATGCTTTGTCCCCATGGGTAGAAATGGTTAGGTTGCCATTATGTAAGGAATTACCCACCTTAAATTAAGGCTTGCGCTATTTTTACCCTTTTATTGGCTCTTAATACCATATTTTACAATAAATTGGTTAATTCTCCCTTGTAGGTCCCATCCTTGATGTAAGATTATTTATTACTTTTTTTCTTATTTTTTTGTTTCGATTTTACTAGAGATGAAACTACCCATGCTCTTTGAAACAATAGTTTACTAAAGGTAAAGTGGACCCACTCTTGATTCAAATTAATGTGGGTTAATACCCTGAAAAACCCCAAAATGGTACATCTGTGACAAATTTATCCCAAATTATTTTTTTTACCATAAAAAACCCTAAACTAGTAAACCTGTGACAAATTTACCCCGACTGACCATAAAAAACCCTAAACTGGTACATTTATAACAAATTTATCTAAAAATAATTTATACGACAGCAAAAAACCCCAAACTGGTAAATTTGTGACAAATATACCCTCTACTAAATTGGATTAATATCACAAAAAAATCACAAAAAATTGTAAACTGTGAAAACGGAGCGTAAAATCCCAAATTGGTATACTAGTCAACTATCACGTATCATTTAACTTAATAATTTGACAATAAAATTTAACGAAAATTAGCATAGGGTAAATTTGTCACAAGTGTACCAATTTGGAGTAAATTTGTCAAAGGTATATCAATTTGGGGTTTTTGGTGGTCAAAAAAATAGTTTTTGGTAAATTTATCATGGATGTACCAGTTTAGGATGTTTCAGGGTATTAACCCAATTAATGCTTGTCTTCTTTCTTTTCTTTTGGGGTTTTTTCCTTTTCTTTCTCCATTTGGAACAAAGTTGGTGTACCTCTTTTAAAAAAAAAATAGTTTTTAAAAAAGAAAAAGATACTTATTTGGTAGATAGCTAACTAATTATTGTGCTTCTCACAAAATAAAACTAATTATTTTGTTAATAATTTTTTTTTTGTACTAGGAAACTATTATTCAAAAAATAACTCAAGCACAAGAAAGAGGATATTCTTTCAATAAATTGTGCATAATGCATACATCAACCACAATATCCAATCCTTGAGTAAAGAAATGTTAGTTTTATTTACAAATTTTTTACATCAACCACAATATCCAATCCATATGTGGCCAATCGGTGGCCTAGGGTTAGAAAAAAAGAAAACAAAAGAAAAATAATTCAAATTTTTTAAAAATAATATAAAATTATTAAAAATTATTCATTTTGGCGCTAATGGTGTCATGTAAGACAGTCAGCATCCGAACCAGTGATTTTCAGTTAAATTTGGCCAAATGAACTCAATTAATATACATGAAAATATTTATGACTCAATAGGTAAAATTTAAAGATTTAGGACATTGATAAAATTACAATAGGTTTATGACATTCTAAAAAATTTTCCCCTGAAAAATCTTCACACTTGTTTACTTATTTAATAATCATGCAACGTCATGGTAAGTTCATTAAAATGGTATTAACTTATTAACCTCTAACGGGGCTCATTTTAATTTTTTTTAAAACAATTGGTAGCTTACTAATTAATTTGATGGTGGTAAGTCTTACATAATTGGTAACTTACTGACCTCTAACCAAACTTATTCGTACAATCTAATAGAATATGGTAATTTATGAATCAACTTGACGTCGATGAGTTAAATAGCATGTCAATTAAAATTCTAACCTTTAATCGTGCCCTCTGGTAAAATTGTTAACCAACTAATCAAATTTGAAGTCGGTAAATCCATTTCAATATCATCAACTTCATATCCTCTTATCCTGTCTATGTAAGCAAATTACTTACAATGTTGATAATCTACTAATCTCTACTCAGAGGTAGTTATAAAAATTAAGAAGCTTGTAACTTGCTAATCAATTTCCCGTCGGTGAAAGTTAAAGAAGTTGGTAATTTACTAACCGGAATTGTGTAGTCAATATCCTTCATCAGATTCTTGTCGTTTGAGTTTAATTATATATTCAAAGTTTAGGATCACTGGCCACTATTAGGAAAAGGTTAAACTATTTGGTAAGTGCGTAATATATAAATATGGTAATTACCTTCAGATTTTACAGTTAATTCAATATTCTCTAAGGTCTTTTGACATGAAAAAATGAATATTAGATGTAGGGGAAATTGAACGCTTCTCTTAGTATTTTTTGCGGAAAATATTCATAAAAAGGCCAAGAAAACCCAATGACCGAATGCAAATCTCTTTATGGTAGATACCAAAGGAACATGTAAATGAAATGAGTCTATTACTCTTAGAAATGTATTGCTCGTAGATACCTGAATTCAATTAATTGCGTCATTTCTTTTAACGCTAATTGCAGGACCAACCGAAGAGATTGGCCATGGCAGACAACAAAAGGGATCCTATTTGTTTAGACGAGGATGGGTCAGGCTGCTTTAGGAGTAAATCATCAAGGAGTCTTTTGGATTCTTAATTGTAATCTTAGGCGGGAGAATTACCAAAAAAGTCCTAAACCTATTGTAATTGTGCCAATTCAGTCCTAAACCTTTTTTTTTGTCCAATTTAGTCCTAAACCTTTTATAATTGTGCCAATTCAGTCCATCCAGCCAAAATTTGCCGGCCGGCGCTGACGTGGACGCCGGCGGGGGACGATCGGCCGACGAGGTAATTTTTTAATATTTTTTTATTTTTTCGAATTTTTAAATATATATTTTTTATTTTTTTTTTTTTTTATTTTTTTGGCTTCTTCTCCTTCCTCTGGTCGGCCGAGAGAACCTCGTCGGCCACCGGGCGGAGGCGAGCCTCGCCGCCCGAGCCTCGCCGGATGGGGCGACGGCCGCCTTGCCGGCCACTAGCGAGGGCGAGGGTCGACCTCGCCCGGTGGCCGGCGAGGCTACCGTCGCCATCGCCGCCCCCGCCGCCTCCCTCGTCCCCCCGATCATCGGCACGATCTCCCCCTCCAAGCTCAAGCGGCCCTCCCCGGCCGTGACCGTCGCCAAAACCCCGTTCCAAAGACCTTTAGACCGACGAGGACAAGATCGAGCTCCTCCGCGGGTTCCTCGACCGCACCACGCAGCGCGCGGGGCCTCGCCCTCGCCGGTGGCGGCGCGGGCCGAGCTCGCCGGATCGGCGAGGCTCGGCCTCGCCCGGCCATGGCGAGGTCGACCCTCGCCGGATCCGGCGACGGTCTCCTCGCCGACGCCGGGCAAGGCTCGCCTCCTCCGGTGGCCGGTCTAGCCCAGCGGCGCCGCCGGCCGAGAGGAAGGAGAAGAAGCCAAAAATAAAAAAAAGAATTAAAAAATATATATTTAAATTCGAAAAAAAAAAAAAAAAAATATTTAAAATTCGAAAAAAAATAAAAAAAATATTCAAAATATTACCTCGCCGGCCGGATGTCCCCCGCCGGCATCCATGTCAGCGCCGGCCAGCCAATTTTGGCCGGATGGACTGAATTGGCACAACTATAAAAGGTTTAAGACTAAATTGGACAAAAAAAAAAGGTTTAGGACTAAATTGGCACAATTGCAATAGGTTTAGGACTTTTTTGGTAATTCTCCCAATCTTAGGCTATAAGTCATTTACTCGAGAAAAATTTCCAATTCTTATCGTACCATGTACACAGTAGTCACTTAGATAGTTTGATATTAACTAAATTATGTACATAGTACTCATTTCGAGGACTGAATAGTTTGATTCTAACTTAAAATCTTGTTTATAGTAGTCATTTGCATGCATCATCACTTGTACATACTAAATGCAACGTTACTAGTAGACTTCTATCTTGACTTTATTTGTGTTAGCATATTGGAAACTCTTATCTCGACTTTATTCATATCAGCATAATTGTTCAATTCTATCAAAAGACTCCACTAACCAACGAATGTGGTTTAGAGAGATAAATATCCATGCTGCAGCTCTAAAGAAAAACTTTGTTTACTCCACTAGCCATAATTATTAGAAGAGCAAAAATCATGGGAAACTAAGTTTGCAAAGCTTCTTCCTAGTTCACTTTATCACACCACTAGCAATTGGTACCAATAGTGCTATCCATAAACACTAGAAGTAAACCCGCAGGCTATGAAAGTAATCGCCACACTTTGCGTCTCAAAACTCAGGATTTGCTTTCACGAATTAAAAATTTGACGAACCTCAGCTCAGCTCAATACTTTTGACACGACGCCTGCAACGACCGTCCTACCTCCCTCTATCGAGGCAAATTTGTGTCCTATTATACGAGGATTAACAAGAAGTTTATTGAGAAATCATTTCCAAGTTCTCGGCTACATTGAAGTCACAATGAATAGTGAAATTGAAACATGAGTCCACGTACCTGCTACAACTGGAACTGGTGAAATCAGCTCGAAAACTGCTGCCACGTTGTCTCCAGGCATAACCATCTTAACTTCTTCAGGTAGTTCAACTTTTCCCGTGATATCTGCACTTCTCATGTAAAACTGAGGCCTGTAATTTGAAAAGGAGGCAGTGTGGCGTCCACCTTCATCATTTGTTAGGACGGATATTTCTGCCTCAAATCTCTTGTATGTTTTGACGGTACCAGGTTTCGCAATGACCTATTCAAAGAGAGGAAACTAATTACATTCTCTCAAAGCATATCCTCGATATCGTCATAACTGATTGTTTATATCCTGCTCTGACGTAAGTAATTCTACGCATTTAGAGCAAAGTATACAAGCCTTGACATCGTTTCTAAATGTTCCATCTGTAGGTCCCACGTATAATCACAGCGCCAATAAACAGCCATCACTAGAGCATAACAAGAATGTGTGCGACATCACTTTACTTATTGATAAAAAATCCAGGTTATATAATTTAAGCCCGCTACTTACCTGACCAAGTTGCACATCATCCCGCTTCATACCACGGAAGGAGGAGGCCAATATTGTCACCAGCCTAAAAGTTTGACAGGATGTATCGGAAACATTGCTGCATAAGGTTCTGGAGAGGTCTGGAAAGAACCAGAGCCTTACCTGCCCCTAATCCAATATCTTCTTAAACACTCAACACCAGTCACTGTAGTTTTTACAGGAGCACCCTACACAAAAAGCTCAGTACACGTTCGAGTTCACTGTTCAATGCATTAGAAATGATATTCTCGCCTTTACGGTGCTCGTTCAGCTAAATGAACTCACCAAACACTCTGTCGCCCCCACATCATCCCGAGCTTCAAGCAAGGGCAAGAAGACTAAAGTTTAGAACGTCCACCAATTGCTTCCATGTTCTGAAAAATTCATCCTTTTTTCCGTCTGGCAAAGCTTAATCAGAAGAACCTTCTTTTTTGACCAGGCCAGGTTAAGATCCCCATTGCTTAACAACAGTCAGTCACTTGCAGAATGTCAAGGAGAGAAAACTCTAAGCTCCATTGAAACAAAAGCTAACGCGCTGGAAACAAAGCACAAATTCTCCGCTCTCACAAAGCCAAGAATAAACCAGCAGGACAAGCTCCAGAACAAGCAAACGCCGATGACGATTAAATCTAGGAAAAAAAAATGCACAGCAAATCGACATCCTCTAGGATGCGAAAGAGCATGGACGGAACGGGCCAATCGGAGGGTGCGAGAAACTCACGTCCAGGTGAAGGTGGCCATGGATCTCCACCATGGGAGCGACGCACCAGGTTGCCGGTCATTGGCGGCGAGCGAATTGGTGATCGAGCGGCCGGCGACGAGCCCCCTGCAGCAGGAGGAGATTCGGGAGGGAAGCGGCAGGAGGCGCTTCGAGTTGCAGTGCCTCAAGGCGAAAGCAGCCATTTGGAATCGGCAGCAGGGAGGGAGGGACAGAGCTATGAAGTTTTGTAATCAAATTCGTGCACAAGGGATTTGTCCGAATCAAAAGTTGGTCGATGGCTTCTCCCAACAAGAATTATCGAAAGCAGACCAGTTTCATGGATTCACGGGGGACCAGACCGGACCAATGATCTGATTCTTAGATGAGTCCATAAAACTACTGAGCAGTTTTGAGTTCCCATTTTATGACACCAGCCCTTAATGGGCAATTCTCGATGGAACTAATCACCCCTAATTTTGATACGCTGAATAATTTGATTCTAAATAAATCAGGTACATAGTAAACATCTGGATGCATCATCACTTGTACATACTAAATGCAATGTTTACTTGACTGTTATTGTGACTTTGTTCGTATCAAGCATAAAACGCTCAAATTCAATCTGAGGACTAACCAACGAATGTAGTTTTGGAGTGATACATATCCATTCTACAGCTCAAGAAAGACGTTTACAGAGGACAAATGCAGTTATAAATTATTAGAAGAGCCGAATCATGGGCAACTCACTAACTTTGCAATAAAACTAACATTTCAGTTGACCTTCTCCTCCTAGTTCAATTTATCACACCACTAGCAATTGCTAACAATAGTGCTCTGCATAAACATGAAGAGTAAACCTGCAGGCTATGAAAGTAATTGCCGCACTTTGCGTCTCAAAACTCAGGATTTACTTTCACGAATTAAAATTTTGACAAATCTCAGCTCAGCTCAACACTTTTGACACCACACCTGCACCAACCGTCCTACCTCCCTCTCTCAAGGCAAATCTTTGTCCTGTCATACAAGGATCAACAAGAAGCTTATTGAGAAATCATATTCTGAGTTCTCAGCTACAATGAAAATCACAACAAATAGCAAATTTGAAACATGAGTTCCACATACCTGCTTCAAGTGGAACTGCTGAAATAAGCTCGAAAACTGCTGTCACGTTGTCTCCAGGCATAACCATCTTAACTTCTTCAGGTAGTTCAACTTTTCCCGTGATATCTGCAGTTCTCATGTAAAACTGAGGCCTGTAATTTGAAAAGAAGGCAGTGTGGCGTCCACCTTCATCTTTTGTTAGGACGTATATTTCTGCCTCAAATCTCTTGTATGTTTTGACGGTACCAGGTTTCGCGATGACCTACTCAAAAAGAGGAAACTAATCACATTCTCTCCAAAGCAATCGTTGATAATGTCACATCTGATTGTTTATATCCTACTCTGACGTAAGTAATTCTACACATTTAGAGCAAAAAGTATACAAGCCTTGACATCGTTTCTACATCGTCCATCAGTAGGCCACAAACGTACAATCACGGCAACAATAAATAGCCATCACTAGAGCATAACAAGAATGTATGCGACATCACTAACTCATCAATAAAAACTCCAGCTTATATAATTTAAGCCCGGTTACTTACCTGACCACGCTGTATATCATCCCGCTTCAAACCACGAAGAAGGAGGCCAACATTGTCACCAGCCTACGAGTTTGACAGGATGTATCAGAAACATCGCTGCATAAGGTTCTGGAGAGGTCTGCAAAGAACCAGAGCCTTACCTGTCCCTGATCCAAGATCTTCTTAAACATCTCAACACCAGTCACTACAGTTTTCAGAGGAGCACCCTACACAAAAAGCTTAGGCATCAGGCTCAAAGTTTCCTCTTACTGATTGATGAGATGAGGTCAATACAAGTAAAATCACCCATGATATGCCATGCTGACATGAAATAGCTCCAGAATAGATGATAAAGGAGAAGATTTATTCTGATATTCACCTGCATTAAACCCAAAATCTCAACTTCATCACCAACTTTAATAATTCCCTGTTCAACACGGCCAGTTGCAACAGTACCACGCCCCTGAAACACAATCAGAGTTGCGAGATTAGCAAACAGTAACACTACCCCTTTTGGTGGCATGGAAAGGAAATTCAAGACAAGAAGCATCTATGCTAGAAAAGAGCAAGTACTGTGATCTTAACAGTCAGCTAAATGGGCCAAAGAAAGGAGCAGCATCCTCTTTCAAATGTTCAAAATGCATAAACATAGTTAATGGTGGGGATTTGGGTTTAGAATATCTGTAAACATAGTCTCTTATAAAAATGTAAGACAACACCAAATGATATCATGTTATTGACAAGTGAACTTCTACTTCACCTGGATTGAGAAAACGTCTTCAATTGGCATGAGGAAAGGTTTATCAAGTTGACGCACAGGATCAGGAATGTACTCATCAACAGCCTCCATCAACTTCAAAATAGCTTTCTTGCCTATGTCTTCATTTGTCCCCTGTAAAGCGGACAATGCTGAACCACGAACGATAGGAATTTCATCCCCAGGGAACTTGTAGAAGCTAAGAAGCTCTGGAAAACATTGAAGTTCATATAAAACCTTTCTAGCTCAACCTCACAACAAAAAAGAGTAGATATCCAACAAGAGAACTTCCATAAGCACCCTACCCCTAAGTTCCATTTCTACAAGCTCCAAGAGCTCTGGATCATCAACAGCATCAACCTTATTTAAGAAACACACAAGGGATGGCACCCCAACCTGCTCAATGCAATAAAAAATGCATATTATTTACACTGCTACTCAAGAATTATTAAATGACACACATGCTTAAAAATCTGCTGGATATGTATACAGCTTTAACACGCAATATACAGACCTGACGTGCCAAAAGAATGTGCTCCTTTGTCTGGGGCATCGGACCATCAGGGGCAGATACAACGAGAATACCACCATCCATTTGAGCAGCTCCAGTTATCATGTTCTACAAGATGAACAAAGCATGTTGATTATTGCAAGGAATCATAGCACACACGAAATTCCCATCTCTAAATTAATATATCAAATACTTAAAAATATTGACATTAAAACTATGCTGACATTAAATAGCACTTTTATGAGATATATCCCTTCCTGATAATGTAACATCTCATAGCTCTCACACTTGCCCAAAATTGTTCCAACTGAAAAGATTGGTCCATTCACATCTTACTTTAACGTAATCAGCATGTCCTGGGCAATCTACATGTGCATAGTGCCGCTTAGCAGTCTCGTACTCTACGTGAGCCTGCAAAATCATGTCCAATTGAGGTTAAACAGACAACATGCAGTTTAAAACTAAACAAACTACAAAGTGAATTAAGATGCATAAAAGAGCTTAAATCGTGCCGATAAATTAAGTAAGCAGTTGATATCTTACAGTTGCAATAGTAATTCCTCTCTTCTTCTCTTCAGGAGCCTTGTCGATTTCATCAAAGGCAACAGCCTTTGCTTTTCCATCTTCTGCCAGCACCTAAACATACCATTAAACGAAAAACTTGAGCCACTTCTTGTCTTTATGATTCGAGGCTTTCAAAATCAATCTTTAAATAAACAAAAGAGAAAAGTGACAAAGGATGGCATAAGCCATCTCACCCAAAACCCACCCTCGTAATTGCAGCAGTAAGCGTAGTTTTTCCATGATCGACATGACCAATTGTACCCACATTTACATGAGGTTTTCTGCAGGAAAAGAAAATTATAGAAGTAACTTCAAGATGTACTGGAAAAAAATATCACAACTAATCTTTCTCCTCTCACCACTGGAAATTACCTATAGCATATTTTTTAAAGAACATTTTTTTATATCAATAGCTAAGACAGTGAAAAGGAAAACAGACAATATCATAATGGAAACAACTTTACTTTTAAGCAGGGCAAGAGTTACATTTCTGAGGAATTTAAAAGCAGGTCAGAAAAATAATGAAAAAGCACAGTAGGGAAGTCAATTTATGCCAAGTGAATCAGCTAAAGAAGAACAAACACCATGCAGACAATATAGGCACACTGCATTCAAATTTATGTCCTAAAATCCCAATATCATGCCTGCCATTAATATTTCTACATAGTGGGATCAGCCATATTTCTCCCTCAAAGATGATAACAGCACACACACAAGTTGCTACTCAAAAACCCCAGTACACGTTCAAGTTCACTGTTCAATGCATTAGAAATGATATTCTCGCCTTCACAGTACTCGTTCAGCTAAACGAATTCACCAAACACTCCATCGCCCCACGTCATCCCAAGCTTTAAGCAATGGCAAGAAGACTAAAGTTTAGTACTTCCACCAATTGCTTCCATGTTCTGAAAAATTCATCCTTTCCTTTGCCTGTACTATCACTTTTTTCCGTCTGGCAAAGCTTAAACAGAAGAAGCTTCATTTTTAACAATGCCAAGTCAAGATCCCCCTCGTTTAACAACGGTCGGTCACTTGCCGTATGTCAAGGAGAGAAAACTCTAAGCTCCATTGAAACAGAAGCTAACGCGCCGGAAACAAAGCACAAATTCACTGCTCTCGCAAAGCCATGAGAAAAAACAGAAGGACAAGCTCCAGAACAAGCAAACGCCGACGACGATTAAATCATAGAAAGAAAAAAAAAAATGCACGGCAAATCGACATCCGCCAGGATGCGAAAGAGCACGGACGGAACCGGCCAATCAGAGAGCGCGAAACTCACGTCCGGGTGAAAGTGGCCATGGATCTCCACCACGGGAGCGACGCGCCTGCGGGTCGCTGGTCATTGGCGGCGAGCGAATCGGCGATCGAGCCGCCGCCGGCGAGCCCCCCGCAGCAGGAGTAGATTCGGGAGGGGAGCGGCAGGAGGCGCTTGGAGTGGCGGTGCGTCAGGGCGACGGCGGCCATTTGGAATCGGCGGCGGCGGCGGCGCGCGGCGGAGCAATGAGGGGTTTTAGGTGGGGGCTTTGCTCTCGCCTCTCGTTTTTGCTTTGCTTGCTGCTTCGAAGGGTTTAAGGAGGAGGGAGAGAGAGAGAGAGAGAGAGAGAGGGGGGGGATCTGGCGAGTTTGTCCAAAAATTACGGAATTGCCATTGATTGTTGACTTAATAAGAACAAATTTTACGACTTCATTATTTTCTGTTCAATGATGCCCTAAACTTTCATAATGTTGATAAAAATGTCAATTCGCCTATTATATTTTTCTTATTTAAATATTATAAGACTTTTTGAATTTTATATATTTGTTCTTCAACGGTAAATGAATGACCCTAACTTCTTTCTCTATCTCTCTCTCTTTCTTTCTTTCTTTCTCTAGGTAAAAAGAACATTGCATAAGATATAGCTTCCGAGTAAAAAGAGTTATCTAAGGCTCCATTAATTTCGCGAAAAATTCGACATTTCTGAAAAATATACACGGTATTGACTATAAGATATTGATCTCCCATCCGATGTTAGAACTCATCAGGCAATGATAGGATTTGTTCCGAAGATGAATGAAAGGCTTCCCTTCTTTCTACTGTGGGTTATCAACCTACCCTTAGTACCGAAATGGGTACTTTACAAGAAAGAATTACTTCTACCAAAGAGGGATCCATAACTTCTATTCAAGCAGTTTATGTTCTAAAAAAATAATCATATTTTTTGTTGTTCGGTTAAAACTTGAAAATGGACTAAAAAATATTTTTCTTTATTTGGTAAGAAAAATATTTTCCTCCATGCACCTCTTAATAATTTTGTTATTACTAATTTAAAAAAAAAAAAAAATCAATTTTTTTAAACTATTCTTTTCTTTTCTTTCTTTTTCTTCTCCTCCTTCGTTGGCCAGTCTCTAGCCACAGCGACGATCGACGACCAGACACAGGCTAGCAAGCTCGAGCATCGCTAAATTCGGCCACCTGGGTAAGGCTCGAGTCTCGCCGAAGGTTGCCAGAGCCTCATTGACATGTGGCAACCTCAAGCTAGGATTGAGCCTTGCCCAAGTGGCGGATCTATCGAGGCTTGAGCTCGCTTAAGGACGATTGGGCGGGCTGGGGTGGGCGAGGCTTGAGTCTTGCTCGAGGTCGCAGAGCCTTGCCAACATCCGGCGACCTCCAACGAGGCCGAAGCCCTGCCTAGGTGGCCGGATCTGATGGGACTCAAGTTCACTAGCGTCGGGCGAGCTTGGCATCATGGCCGATGGCAAGGCTCCAACTTGCCTATAGCTGGTGAGGATTGGCCAATAAGAAGAACAAAAGGAAAGAAAGAAAAGAAAAAGAAAAAAAATTAAAAACTCTATTTATAAAAATAAAAAGAAAAGATAATATAAAAATAAAATGAGAATTAATTTGGTGGAAGAAAGTGACATGAAAGAAAACGTTTTCCTTAACTAATTTATTTTTTTATAAAACGAACGTCAAAAAAATTGGAAAAATATTTTCAATAAGTTATTTTCCATGAAATAAATGGAGCCTAAAATCATGGTTAATTGATCACCAGCAGTTGCGAGGTTGATTATTATGAGGCTTTTATAGATTTGCACATTATTATTGGTTTTGATAGATCCAATTTAAATTAAATAGTACATCAATTTATTGAATAAATTTTGATATAGCTTATACGATTGTTCTCGATATTTCTTATTTCCTTTTTGTAATAGAATTGCGCTTCTTGGTTTGGCCATTTAGGCTTCCGTTTTCTCAATATGCTTTATACTTTCCATTAGACAAAACTTTTATGAAGATTAGGTTTTGAAAAAATATATCAATAATATTAAATCATATGTTTCTTAACACATTCTCATGAGGAAAAGTACCAAAAAAAAATATTATAAATCTATGGCATTGGTATGAATTGAGCCTTAAACCTCTCAATTGAACCAATTTAGCCTAAACATTTTCACATTAATATCAATTCAGTCCATCCAGCAAATTACCCTGACGTGGCAATTTTTAAATAATTATCTATTTTTGAATTTTTCATTAATTTTTTCCATTCCTTTTATTTTTCTTTTTATTTTTCCTCTTCTTCCTCTTGGCCTTCTTCTCCCACGGTGGTAACAAGTTTCTCACGGCTTGCCAGCCAATGGGCAAGGGATGCAAAGCCCCATTGCCACCAAAAGGAATACAAGGAAGGAGAAGAGAAAAAAGAAAATGAAAAGGAAAAATAAAAAGAAAACAAAAAATAAAAAAAAAATTATTAAAAATCGCCACATCAACCTTGGCCAGATTACTAGCATCAACGTCAGCACCAGCCGATCAAAATTGGTTTGATGGATTAAATTAATACCAATGTAAAAAGGTTTATAATTGAATTAATCCAATTAAAATATTTATGATTAAATTAGTACCATTGCCATATATTTAGGACTTTTTTGGTGCTTTATCCCATTCGCATGTGTAAATTCCAAGTCTTACATATGAAAACTATGAACATAAACCATATTTAGTAGCTTTTTCCCTCTAGTTAAGTGAACCTAACACGGGTGAGATAAGAACATTATCATTGTTTGAATGTAAATACAACCATGCAATCGGTAAATCAAAGGGATAGCAAGCAAAATAACAACATTGAGAACGAACGTTAGAGAGCATCGAGAAGTTTGGGTTAGTATGATGGACAACCATTTTTAAGAGGGTTGAAAAATTCAATCTCTTTGGAAACGAATCCGCAATGTTTGTAAATCAATCTTTTTCGGTAGAATTCTATCTAATTGGGAAAAAGAAACCCACTTGAATATGATTAGTGTCTTAATCTCTTTGAGAGTTGGATAAAATGATAATGATCCGGGGATGATCCAAATAAAAGATGATCATACATTTTCAGAGTCTGTTTTTCATATCATGTTCCTTAGACAATGGTCAATCTAAGAGAATTTTGACGCATAATATTTTTCAATAAGCATTCTACAATATTATTCAATGCCAATAATCTATCAAGGGAAAAAACCCTTTGAGCACATAAAGCCCGCATGACGTGGTATGTGACAATGACATAACAACTAAAAATGACATACGCGAATGACATAATGGGTAGGGGTGAGTATCAGTCCTGGATTGACCATGAACCAACCTTAGACTAGCCAAATCCAGCCGGTCCTAGTATGATTCCAAGGGCATTAAGTTGGTACTTGCTCCTAGGACCTCTAGACCTCGAACTGCACGGGTTAATCCTTGGTCTTGAAAGTTTAGGCTTGATATAATCCGGACCAGTTTTAAGCATATTATATATTATATATATTTTTATACTTTTGTCTACTCTAAAGCCTAGTGTCTTTTCCCCTGTTATCTTGGCAATTCAATTTGCTGTGTAGCTTAAAAGTAGAAGGTACTCCAGCCCTAATTCGACCAAAAAAAGAAAGAAACCTAATTCGTTCGCCTTGTGGCCAACCTCTCTTCGCTTGCCTAGCCGCTCGCTTCTATTCCCTCGCTTTGCGTATTCGTTTTTATGGTTTGTTGCTTCTAGCAAGTGTAAATTTTTGTTGTTATCTTATTTTATATTTATGTTTGATATGTATTAATGCTCATAATTTGATTGCTCAGTGTAGTATTATTGATGGATGTATAGTTTGAAATAGTATGTTTATCCTTTTAAAGAAAATAAAAAAATAAAATAAAAAATAATCGATTGATCTCGGGTTGATCTTAGAATCGGACTAAACCCATAGAGTTGGTCCTTAGTCTTCAAAATTGAGGATCTACACTATGCAGATTAGTCTCTAGATAAGGTGCTGGATCAATCCAACCCAGACTATACTCACCCCTAATGACGAGGGCCTCGAGGATATGAAGTAGTGACAAAATAACAATTTGTTGGAATAAATGCATGTGATGTAGCATTTGACATGCACGAATGAAGTATATGGAAAAACAACACGGAGTCATTACAGTTTGAATCTTGGAAATGTGAATCGCAAGCATGGGGCCTTTACTCGCACATTCGCACCAATCGACACCGCACAAGCCGGGCCTGGGCCTACATCCATCCTAGAGGAGCTGTTCGAGGCAGAAGCTCCGAGTATATTTTGAACGGGCCTTTACTTCCTAACAAGCAAAGTCGGACTTGGAGCTTCCACTCTAAAGGAAGGGCACTTTCGACTTTCGAGGACTAGTTAACTGCCCTTAGTTAAATGCGAACCGCAGTCAAGACGCCCTACGATTCTTTGATATCGTCCGTTCAATATTATGACAAAGTAATTTAATTGAACATTCAAGCATTCAAATAAGCAGCGCAAGAGTATATTACATTGAGAAATTTTGTAGCAGCATTTCGACTTTACAATGGTCCATTTGAACGGATAATTGCTACTTTAAATTCAGTTTAATGATGGCATAGAAATCAAGTAAAAATCTATAAGGATTTAATCAAGCATCACAACAATCTAAAAATATACATTTCTAAGCATTAGATGGGACATAAAGGCAATTTGGTCCTAGAAAACTTACTTCATCATCCGGTAGAGATTTAGATCTATAAGAAATCCAAAAATGAAGAGGGATTTTATGAAAATTGGAATAAGTATTATTATGTGTATTATCATATCATGAATCACGAAAGATTTGCATATTGTCAAGGACTTTTGTCTATTGCATTACTGTTGCACATAATCAATCTCGCAGCATATACAAATCAAAACATGATAAATATTATATTAATCTCAAAAGATACTATTGGAAATTTTTAATTTTTTTGACAAAACTCTTGCAATTCCATCCGGAAAGGAAAGGTTCCATTCATAAATATCAATATATTAATTATGCATAAAGTCTCTTTCACTATAATATATAGATGGTTCATGGTTGTGACACATGTAGGGATTGAAAGAGTGCAAATTCGATTCATTCCCATCTACAAACCCGACGTTATAAGAATCGATTCCATGTAAGATCATCGAAGGGTTCCCAATATCAAATTATAAGATTGAATTGAGAATTCTCACAAACTCTTAAAAATAATATTAACCTAGGAGTGTGAATAATCACTCAAAGGGAACCACACTTTTAACATGAGAAGTTAAAGGTGCGTTCGGTAATATTTCTATTTTTGGAGTAAAATAACACGTTTTGTAACTGTATAAAATTTCTACTTCTGAAATAAGAAAAAGAACATGAATATGTTTGATACAATCCATAAATTTTTTTATGATGTAGAATTTCTTTCAATTTTTTAGTAATTTTTTTGAGATTTTTCTTTTTATTTTTTAATTTTCCCTCTCTTCTTCTTCTTCCTCCTTGCCGGTCACTAGGTGGTGGTGGGTGGCGGTGACCGGCAATAGCGGACGATAAGTCTCACCAACCGATTAGAAAAGGAAAAAAGAAGAATATAAAAAAATGAAAATGACTTATTTGTTATTTCTAAAAATTGTTCTCGGGAACATGAAGCTAATTTTTTGTACTTCTTATTTTTGTTTCAAATTTATTTCTCAGCTACTTTTCTTTTCCAGGGAATAAAAATATTACTGATGTTACTAAACATATTTCTACTCTATTACGGGAAACAAAAGAACAAAAAAATTGGAATATTGCCATGTAGACCTTAATTTGCACGTACCTAATGGCAGCTTCAAATATACAGTAAGAACAGCGAAAATATGGGATGGAAAGTGATATTAGCAAACTAAACTTACCTTCAATCACCTCTGTCGGTATACTTGCAAGGCGATTATTGGCTTTATCGTCTTTTTGTTCTCCTCATTAGAAGTATTTCTTTTTTTTAATTTGGCCAAA
Source organism: Eucalyptus tenuipes (assembly GCA_014182365.1). Lineage (NCBI taxonomy): Eukaryota > Viridiplantae > Streptophyta > Magnoliopsida > Myrtales > Myrtaceae > Eucalyptus > Eucalyptus tenuipes. The sequence goes on along the minus strand of CM024544.1, from coordinate 11,023,455 downwards.
TTTAAGGAATTATCTAATGTAAGTTAGTTTGATTTGCTTTGTAATTGTGGGTCCTTATAAATAGACTTCATCGGCATCAAAAGGATAAAAGTCACAAAAAATCCTAAATTATATCCATCATAATACATTAACCTCAAATTTTATTTTGTGATACCAAAAACTTAAAACTTATATCTACGTGGCAATCCCAAATTTTATCCATACGACATATTTATCTGAAAATTTTAATATCACGAAAAAAAATTTAAGATTTTTGAAGTCATAAAAAGATTTGAGATAAATGTATCTCAATCGAAAAGTTGGAGGTTTTTAAAGCTTTTCCGCAACGAAATAATCCTCAAAACTTTCGACGACAACGGTGTCGTGTAAAGCGTCCTCTCGTCGGCCGTGCATCCCAAGACACTCTCTCCCTCTCCACACGGTCGGTTCCTCACATCCCCACCTCCCACTCATCGTATCCGATCCCTCTCCCCCGCCGGCTTCTTCGATCGTTTCTTGTTCTCGTCCCTCTTCTCGTTCTTGTTCTTCCTTGATCCCCGCGATCTCGGTGCCCCTGCGTTCGGGGAAGCTCGTCCGCGCCGGTCCCGCTCTCGTGGCCTTCCGGGCTCTGTTCGGGGGGGCTTGATCTCGGACGGGGGTCCCCGGGGTTCGATTTCTCGTTCATGGTAAAGACGTGGGTCGCGGGCACTTCCACACATGATTCCCTGGGGCGGCCTGAGCTGTTGCTTGAGCGCGGCGGCTCTGTACGTGCTCGGCAGGAGCAGCGGAAGGTAATGTGCACTTCGAGCGCCGCCCGAATTGCTTCGGATGAAGTCGGGGTTTCGAGCTGTTTGTTTGACTTTCTCGGATGTCGAGCTGAGCTAAGTTGTGGAGTGAGAGGTTCTGCGACTACGTGTCGATGAGGCGTCGAGGGTTTTCGATGGTTTGGCTAAAGTTTGGATTTTGAATCTTGTCGCAGGGATGCGGAGGCTTTGAAGTGTGTCTTTCGGGTGAACCAATTGAAGGAATTAGGTGAGCGCACTTTCGAGGTCTTGGAGAATGTTCATCCATGCTCTTATTATCTCTCCTGGACTGAGTGGTTTATGACTTGTTGCGAATTTGACGTGGGCAATTTTCGGGTTCATTTTCTGGCGTTCTTGCTGTGTGTGCTCCGGCGAAGAAATTTGGAAATTTGTAATCTTATGACTGCAGCATTTTGCAGATGGCGATCTCTTTTGTTAAATCTATGCGAGTATTGGAGGCCTAAGAATTTATGCGGGGTGATATTGTTAAATTTAGCATATACCTGACACAGGGCAAGGCATAAAAAAGTGAATTTGTATATCCTGCACAATTGGGCCACCTTGGGGAAAAGGGGAAGGGGGGTGGCTTTGGGGTTGGGTTGGAGGCCCCAGTAAGCCCTCCCTCAGCTGGCCATGACCTAAAGGGAGGAGGGAAACTTCCATCATCCAGTCTACATGTTCACTATCCTCTACTTGGGGCGTTGTGTACTTTCTCTATCATATGGATATATTCCTGCCATGAAGTGAAAGAGTAGTGACTTCTGAGTGTAATTCCATTTTGCTTACCTGCATAAGTTTCTATAATAGCTGAAATGACTCAGTGCCTGTTTGCTTAAACTTATCTGAAGAATGGTTTTTACATTCCCTTTGCCTGAAACAGCGCAGCTTTTGGATACGGAATGTAAGGTGTTACCTTTGGTTGTCACACTTTCTGGAAGAGTTGGCTCTGACACGCCAATTAATTGTGAGTATAGTGGTCTACGGGGTGTGATAGTGGAGGAGACGGTAATAACCTTTCACTTGAGTGTAATACTTGCTTAGTTGGTCTTTTGTTATACTCTACCCTTTGTGATACTAATGTTGTTGGCTTGTTCTCAGGCAGAGCAACACTTTCTGAAGCACAATGATGCTGGTTCTTGGATTCAAGACTCCGCGTTGATGCTATCTATGAGTAAAGAAGTTCCTTGGTACCTGGTGAGGAATGGCTGCTCTCTCATGCTTTTCTTATCTTCCTTGTTCACTTTGATTTGGTGGTCCAAGTAAGTTTGCTTAATACTGATTGCATAGCTGACTAGTTGCGAGTTTGTATTGTCTAGAAAGATTGGAGCCTTCTCTTCTACTTTTTGAGAACATCTTGTTTTCTGCTCTATGTCCAAATGATGATCTGAAAATAGGCCTTGATTATGTCTTGTTCATATGCGTAGGATGATGGTACTGGCCGTGTGCATGTATTGGGGGCCCGAGGAGCCTCAGGTTTTGAACTTAACATTGCAAGTGAAGTGTTTGAAGAGTCTGGACGATCTCTTGTACGAGGAACATTAGATTATCTTCAGGGTCTCAAGGTTTGTCTGTCTCATGGCTTCCTGTTTAGCGAACACTTTGTTAATGGACCATAAGCCAAGCTCATTGAGGATTCACTTGATTCTTTTTCCATCTATTCACCTTCTGTTTTAATTCCAGATGCTTGGGGTCAAGAGGATTGAGCGCGTTCTTCCTGTTGGTTCCTCCTTGACTGTTGTTGGTGAGGTAAGGTTTCTGCCATCTCGTGTTGTTTAATGAGCCCGTGCTGTTATATGCTGATAAATGAAACATTGGCAACTTAACAGCTACTTGTGTGATAATGATGGACTGACCAATGTGTTGTCATTTGATAAGCAGTTCTGTTGGGCTTTTCAAGTAGTACTTTGTGTCATTTCTTATGACATGATTATTGATGTGAAATATTGGGTGTGGTTGAGTAAGAATCAAGCAACTGAAGACAGTGTTGTGAAGTACCGTATCATTTGTAACTTAAATGCTTTAGGATGAGCTGCAATTCAATGGGTATGCTGCTGAATAAGATTGGGTCAATAATAAGTTGCCAATAATCTGTAGCCTGGATGCTGTGCGATAACTGGTGGCTGCTGCTGAATAAAAATTCATAATATTAACAAGAGCAAAAAAAAAAAAAAAAGGAAATCTTGTTAAGCCTATGATGTAGTAAAACCAACTTGTAGACTTAGAAGTATTTAAACCGTGGGTTAGTAAGTAACATTGTGCTACTATGCTCTTCACTGTGTTGTTCTATTGATAATGCTGATTTTGTCTTCCATGAAAAGGGTGTCAATCTCTCGGACTTCAGGGCACATGATTTTATGAGCATTGTCTGGAGCCAACAGCAAATTTATGCTAATTTGATTTATTGAACTTGTTTAGGTTGGTAGTTAGAGCCTATGGTGGTCTGTATAATGCTCTTCATTATCCTCACAAAGAAAACCTATTTTCCAAAATGAATATGATGGGCAGTAAGGGCCACTGATTGTGTAGATTTGTTTCTGCTAAAAAAAGTGGCCCCTATAAATCTTTCTCTTGAGCTGATTTCTGACTGAGTCTGACTAATCACAATTTCGTAGTAAGTTAAATCATCCAATTGTGGAGTTGGCAGTTTTGAGAGATTTAATGTACATCCTCCTGTCTCCTCCTTAGAAAGGAATGTTATTGTCAATTGATTGTACCCTCATCAGGATACAAATAGCCACTTATCAGGAAAATCGGCAATTTATTGAAATATGACCCTTGTAGATTTTCGTGAGGATGTGTGTTACTTAGCTAATGACCAGCCAGTGGCTTTTCTCTAAATTAATTGCAATCAGCAATGCAGTGAAGTTGACTTACATTTTAAGCCCCTCCAATGGGAAGGCTTGATCTCAATAGCTAAAGCCAAAAATTGAGAAAGCACAAACTAATGGAGCAACTGAGAGATTACTAACACACTCTAGAAAAATGTCACTTCTGTCAGTGTATAAGCATTTTAAGCGTCTGACGAATCAAGTCATGGAATCAGGTGTAGTCGTCATGTATGGTATGGCAACACTTTTATGAGTTTAGGTTGTCCTAAGTGAGTTAGTATGTTTGAATTGGACCTCGTGAATGCTTTAAATTGTACGTTGAGTACTTCAAGTTCTATACTCATATACCTATCAGACCCAAAAAAAAAAAAAAAAAAAGGTCGTCCCGTATATATATTGATGAACTGGGGCAACTTTCATGGAAGAGCACTGCGGTGTGCTGCCTGTACATATGCAAACAATTTTAGAGTACAGGATTTAACTTGTCTACTTTGTTGAGGCATTTCTCACTCCAACTCCATTTGATATTGTTTCTTCCGTGAATTTACCATATTTGCTTTTTTGCTTGAAGTCAGGCCGTCAAAGATGATATTGGGACGGTGCGGATCCAGAGACCACACAAGGGGCCCTTTTATGTATCTCCTAAAACTATTGACCAGCTCATTTCAAATCTTGGCAAATGGGCTAGGTAAGTATATTGGGGGACAACTGTGGCCTCATTAATTTCTCTGTTTCTTTCAAATGGAAGCTAACTAGAAGTTTGAACAGGTGGTATAGGTATGCTTCCTATGGGTTTACAGTATTCGGCATTTGTTTGATTGCAAAACGAGCTATCCAATACATCATGGAGAGAAAGCGACGCTGGGAATTGCAGCGAAGGTACATTTAGTGAAGCTTGTATTTTTAGAAATGGAGATCACTGGTTTGTCGAAATTATCATTCTTTGTTGTTTCTTCATTTGTCTACATGCTCTGAAGTATTTGATGGACTGGATGTGGCCATAAGTTCTGTGCCAGCGACTAAAAATGGATGACTATTTTTTGCATGTCACAAAATCCTAGACCAATCTTAGCCTTCCTCTGTCATTTATTTTGTTCAAAACTGGACTTTTGGGGAGATATATCTAGCTATTTCCTTCTCTTCGCACTTTACATTCAATTAGTTAACATCAGAGTTTTATTTGATGACTGTTCTTTGTTGCTTCCTCTTCTTCTCCACTTCTGTTGTTCTTAACTGCAAGGATTCCGTCGAAGTATATTTTAAAGGATATTAGTCAGGAGTTACTACGTAGTCAGGAATGAGGAGATTGGGATTTTGTTAGCATCTCTTGTGCTCTATAAATTGAGCTATCTTGTGTGCCCTTTCATCAATCTATTTTGTAAAGATTTACCCTCTGAATTTCTCTTGCTCCCTCTTAAAGATCCTAAAATATTTCTATGGTATTAGAGTCATCAAGAGGGAGGGACCCAAATCAAGACCCTAGAATGCCAATACACAACTTTTTCTTGCTGTTAATCATAAGAAAAAAGAAGGGTTTTTGTCTTCTCCATCAAGCCAAGTATTGTGTTCTTTTGTTGCAAGCTCTACTCAGTTGGTCGCTGTTACTTTTTCAAGCCTGTCTTCAGTAACACATCAAAATCTTCTTCTCTGGCAAGGACTCAAGCTTTGTCCCTCGCTGTCTTCTTTCTTCATCAATTTCTTCCCATCATCAGGAGGAGCTTGTTGCCAACCCAGGTCATCCAGATGTGGGAGTCGTGCGTGTTCCTACGCTCACTGCCACAAGTCCCTACTGGACGACCTTCCTCCATCAGCTACAATTTCTCTCTTGCAGGCCATTGTTCTTCTTCATCTTGGTCAGCCTTCCATTATCATCATTGCAAGCTGTCCTTCTGGCCGTGAGCTCATCCTCCACATTTGTCTCTGACAAGCACATCCCGTTTAATTTCAGCGTTTTTCATCATTTGTCTTTAGCAAAATGCCCCAGTTTTGGTCCTTTAAAATCTTAACGACCTCTACTGTGAATGTCTTCCATTGTGAGACTCATCTTTGATTGTGAGCATCATGAACTAGCAAAATCGGTGTCAAGTTTTCAGGCGGCTGTGAGTGTTGGAGTCAAACACACCTTTATCGAGCAACCAGAGTGGGGTGATACAGTACATTTTGCTGCAACGATAGTCATGTTGTCACACGATTTTATCTTTGTTGTTCGAGGAAGCGGAAGGTGTCAACTTCCCAGTCTTGATTTGTTTTTTTCAGCGCTGTCAAATATGATGTTAATATGGCTTACATATATTTTGTCAGCTTACACACTTGTCGTTGTCTTAAATCCCTTCAGACAGGACCCTTCTGATGAGATGAAGAAATTATTATTCAAGACAATTGCTAGAACTTTTGAAGTTTCTTCCTCACACTGATTGATTTTCAGATATTTGACCTTTTCTTTATCTAGCTCAAATTGCTATGGTCTCTGATTTGTCCTCAGATGCTTCTTCTACTTTTCAGAACGTCTCTTTTATTTGCTTTCTTGATATATTTCCTAGTTTTACTTGAGATTTTTTGTTTGCTTTTTTGTTGGTAATCAATCAGGTGCTTTTCCTTCTGGAGACTGATCGGTTATCAGTAGCATATCTCGGTTATTGTTCTCTCTTTCTGCATAATGTTGATTAAGTCTTCTCCATGCAGGGTTCTTGCAGCTGCTGCTAGGAGATCAGGACAAGATACTGAAGGTAACTTGTGTTACATAATTGTTACTTCAAACAAATGATCTATTCACATAGTGACGGTTATGATTTATTCTCAGGCACAGATGACAAGACCAAGAATGCACCAGACAGTGCTAAGAGAGACCGTTCGATGCCAGATCTCTGTGTCATATGCCTTGAGCAGGAGTACAATTCCGTCTTTGTCCCGTAAGCAATCTTTTCTTTATTAGATACAATGTTATTAGAGTTTGCTGTCGATGGTGCCTTTGTATATTTACCAGTTCCACTCTTCCATGTCATTGCAAGCCTCAGGTGTCTAGAGGGTTGTGTTCAGTGAAGAGACAAAAAGCTTTGTTTTGATTTTCATTGTCCTGGAAGAAGTTTTATACGATAGATGGTTAATTTCCATGTGCAGGCTTTGCAGTGCACGATATTAGTTAGATAGCATGTACATAACTGTGGACTCCTTTAACATTTAGTAGCTTTGGAATACACTGATGCTCCAGCTTTATTCTGCCAACTTTTGTGTTTTAAGTTTTGGCCTCTGATGTTTAAGCAATCTGGGGTCCTAATTGTGAAATGCTATGGGGAATTGCTTCCTTATAATTGAATGAATGATACTCAACATTATAATCCCTGTGGAAGGTATCTGTCAAAAATATAAAAGAAATAAATCCCTGTTGGAGGCGTATAATTTTTATCCATGACCTGAAAAACAAGCATCTCTTCCCTAGCGCATGTTGGAGTAGAATTGAACCTTGTAAGATGTTTCATCTTTGCTTCTTCTGATTGCCTTTTAAACTTGTACTTAGCATGCTACATGCATTTCTTCAACAGGTGTGGGCATATGTGTTGCTGTACAACATGCTCATCGCACTTGACAAATTGTCCACTTTGTCGGCGGCGGATTGAGCAATCTGTGAAGACCTTCCGCCATTGAATTAATTGTATTGCAGTTTGGATCTGATAAATTTGGATGTAATCAAGGTTGGGAAGGCTAATTTCCGTTCTGGCTGCATTGCTTCTCATCTTGCCATGTAAAAATTTTCATACTACAGAATCCTTGCATTATGCTGGTGGTTAAAAGGCCAACTTCTTGGATGTCATTAGCAACTCCCACATAATGTCTCTCAACAAGTCTATTGGTATCCTCCACTATTGTAGGTTCAAGGTCAGTTGTCGCTTGTCCTTGTTTATTTGACACGGGGACCAGCAGCAATTATGCGGCTCTCTGTTGCTTCTACCATTTTGGGATAATCTATTCCATTCTTTACAATTTGCTTATCGTCTGGCAAATTTATCATTCCGGTGGGCCTTCATGGGCTGTACTTAACCTGGCCTTTATTGCTAATGTCAGCAGTGAACTCAAATACATTCCTGATGTAAGAATTGCGCCTGCCAAATGTTACTTTTGCAAGGGTTAAGCTACACAGCTGTTTAATTAACTGATTCTTGAGTTGGATGCCTCTGGTAGTTGGACAAAAAATAGACGATTTATTCGTTAAATTTTGACGTGCCAACTCAAAATTTCTCCATTGTTATCGGAATCACTTTTTACTCCTTTCGTCTGTACAACTCTTCTATTAGATTGCTGTGGCAATTTTTTCCAAAGCAGTAGCGACAGGTTTGCCAATCCCGAGTTTGATGTGTTAAAATGCTTTTGTTAGATTCCCTTTCTAGTTCTTCTGGATTGTTTATGGGCAAGTAAAGTGGGAATTCGATCCTATACTGTCAATTCACTGGAGGAAATTGGGAAAAGCCTGCTTTCCGGCTGATATTCTTATGTTTAATTCTCGTTTAGATCATGGCATCTTGATCTTCCACGCAACCAAGTGCTGTCTGCACCACCACGCTCTCTCTGTTCCATTCTTACTAAGGCTGGTTTAAATTCGGCCTCATTTTGCCCTCACATGACTCGGTATATAACACCCACACAAGCACTTACTGCATACTCGGCCTTCCTCATTCCTTTAAAACGCCTCTAGAGGGAAAAGGAACCGCTCCGACTTGACTTCCCATCTCTGAGCCCTTCGTCGTGCCCCAATGTACCCGAGATCTGTCGCTGCTCCCGAAGCAGTTCCTGTCGAGTTTGAGTATGCGAATCCGCCAGAGGCAACGTCCGACTTTGAGGCCCCTGTTCACAAGAACAATCAAGTGGGAACAAAGCCGACCACGGTCGAGCCTGGGAGGCAATCGTCTCCTGGAATGGCCAAAACCAAGTTGAAGGCCAATTCAGTTGTTTCTCCCCAGGGACGTGGCCAAGCAATCGGATTTGCACCGAATCCCCAACCAGGAGCATCTGTTGCTGCTGTCCGAGAGAAACCAACGTTCAGAACAGAGATGGCATCTCCTTCAAAGGGGGCCGTTGGCCAAACTACTGGCGCTAGGAAAGTTGAGTCCCGTCCTCACGGCTTGATTCAAGAGGAGACTCATCAGGAGAAAGCTAAGCCTGAACCAGAGAAATTCCTGATTATGAAGACTATTGGGGGACCTCGAAATGCCCCGAGGAAAGATCGAAGTAGGGAAGCGAAGGAGAAAGGAGAGGACATCAACACCCGAGTGTCCAATTTCATTGATCGCGCCAAAATAAGAATGGAAAACATGTCGAATGCCGGAGGGACGAAGGGCACCGGGCAAAAGGGCGCCGGGCAAAAGGACAGCGGGAGCGACCATATTGAGAACTTTATTCAACAAACTAAGATGAAGATCAGAACGATGTCTGGCATCGGTGGCGGCAAAAATGCTCAGTCTAAGTGAGGCCGCAAAAAATCTGACCGATAGCACCTTTACTTGATACTGAATAATTCAGCGCGCGATGCTTGGCCATGGTTACTCCTCAGGATCTAGAAATATGTATTGGATACAGGTACTGCAAGAACAAGCTTCTGCTTGGTTCTACTGATGTAGCTTGTGTTGTCTCAGTTTCAACTTGCCAGAAAGGATTGCCTATTTGTGCCAAATTAGCTTGCTTTCTCCGTAAATACATGGCGTCCAATAAAACCACAAAATTGTCAGTGAAAACATCTGGCACGATTAAGTTAAATTCAGTGGTTACAACGAAAAGATAGTTGGATTAAGAGATTGCCTTCGCATCAAGGGATACACATTAAACCGTCTTCAAGCTTGCACTTATCTCATCAGTTCTAAATCTATTATATATGGATACTAATTCAGTCCTAAACTTTATAATTTTTCCAACTTAGTCCTAAATATTTGTGTGAAATTTGAATATAATCCTTTCAATCAATTTTTGTCGGAAATCGCCAAGGTAGCAGTTCGGTCATTGTCGGCCATCTTACGTGACACCGTGGTACACCGCTACGTTACCGATTTTTGACGAAAATTGACCGGGAGGACTATATTTGAATTTCGTGTAAAGATTTAGGACTAAATTGGAAAAATTGGAAAGTTTAGGATTGATTGGACAAATTCTCCTACCAAATCTCATGTCATTGGAATGTTCATGATTGCTCGTGATTGACCCAATCTCTAAGCTCATAATTAGAGGGATTTTCAGATGAGTTGAGCTAATTAACAGCTAAATTAGCCAGGTAATTGATGCATATTCAATAATTTTGGTTGACGACCACTTTAAGTTAATGTAATCCAAACCATCAGAAGGGCAACATTGGCAGTGACTTGGACCAGCATCGTAGTATGTCACAGTACCCTTGTCTGAAAAGTTCGGGCCGACCATCATTTCCTTCTGCTGGCCCAACAAAACTGATCAGTAACGGTTAGATATGATCCGTTGTCCAAAATTTTGAGAATGAAATCCCGACGTACATTAGATAATTTAACAGGCCCTCTCTCGTGCATAAGCTCGCCTTTACATGTAAAACATATCACGTGAATGTAGGATTCGGACGCACAAGGAGGTGGATTGGACGTCCGGTCAAACCTAAGCCAGCCACGACTCGGCCGGACATCTAACCTGATGTCGAGAAAAGTTGGAGAGATTTTGATGGGCTGGATGTTCCAACATAGATTATAACTTAACTTGCTCGACAACGTCCAAACCTAACTTGTTTGGGAGAGATTGTGAGGATGACTTGCTTTTCATTGACTAATTATTGTGGGGGCGCTGAGGTGTAATTAGCATATGGGAAACACTTTTGAGTATTTGAGAATTCGAGCAAATTGCAATCTTGGTATCTTGACTATCGTGGAATATCCCATCGATTTATCCCTTGGAGTCGGCACACTGCCGAATCATGTAAATTCTCTATCTCATAATTTATTTCTTTTCTCATTTATTTCTTTTTTTTTTTTGGCATTTATCTTGTGCTTCCGTCATTTTACGTGACAACACAATAACAAAAATAAGGGATTGAATGATTGTTATGCGTGGAATGGTAGAAGTCACATACTTTTAGCATGCAACTCTAATATCACATCAGTCTAAATCGAATTTAATAAGATCGTGCATACAGTGTGTAGCAAGTGTTGCTATTGTCGCCATTGTCGCCATGACAAATCAATGGAGGATTGGTGGAATTAGTAGACAGGGTCAATGGTCCAAAAGTTGAATTAGAACTTCATATGATTGGATTACTAAACGTCCCCATTCCCATCTGTAAAGAAGTAGAGTTGATCACGAACAAGTAATTGCTATATAAGAGTACGGGTGCTTCTAGGTCTCGTAAGCAAGGGCACTAATCGTACATTTTTTGAAAGCATGAGAATTGGGGGGCAAGTGCAACTCAAAGATTGTAGAATTGGGTATGGGGGTCATGATTCCATCATATAGCCTGTTTCTTGTAAACTAGTTGATGTTTTTTCGTTTGATTTTAGTTTAAGTGAAAACTATTAAAAAAAGTCATAAATATATTACATTTTTACCCATTTAATCATAAACAATTTGATTTAGTGTAAATTTAGTTGTTCCAGCTAATTTTGGCTAGATATTATTAATATTAATGCCGGTCAACTTACGTGGTACGGTTGGTGCTGACGTTGATAAATTTTAATAATATTTCCATTTTTTTGTTTTGTTTTTTCCTCTTTCCTTTTTTTCCCTTCCTTTCTTCAGTTGGTCGTTGGACCTCAACAACTGGCCAGAGGCGAGGGCTAGCAAGGCCCCAACCTCGCTAGATTCGGCGTAGTGGTGAGGTCGAGGCTGGTTGTTGGGGAAGAAAAAAAAAAGGAAAGAGAAAGACAAGCAAAAAATAAATAAATAAAAGGAAGAATAAAAGAAAATAGAAAATAAATAAACAATTTGAAAAATATTAAAATATTATCTAAAGTTGTTCATAACGTTGATGTTCATATTAACAATATTAGGCTAAAATTAGCCTGAATGATTGAATTTGCACTAGATTAAAATGTTTGTCACTAAAATAGCACTATTAAAAAATTTAAGACTAAATTAATATCATCAAATCTGTCGTTTCCTTCTTTGACAGCTACATCGCGTGTATCCTCATCCTACAGGGAAAGAGTCACCGTCAAACCCTTGTAGTACATATTTGAGGACCTGATATCCTAAACAAACTCACCTCTTTAACAACATCATTGGGGGAGCACCATATACTTGCACCTCTTTGAAGTGTTGAGTGTCTGGTCGTATTGAAATCATGTGGAACACCAGATTAAGCAGCACAAACACGTTCCCCCGAGGAAAGTATAAAATTTCAATGTATCTTATCTTTTCGCCGAGTAATGCTGTTAACAATGGATCAAATCACAAACCGATAGAAAATACTCCAAATGACAGCATGGCGGGAAGTCACATTTCTACATGGCTCTTCATGTAGACAACCTTGTCAAACCCAAAAACTATGGCAAGGCATTAGCAGCTAAGACTGATTCTATTAGGAAAAAGGAAAAATCTAACGTCTCTACTTGTCAACAATAGTCACGCGCGCGCACACTAGCAAGCAGGTTGATTTCATGTACTGCACATCTCTAGCCTTACTTTATGCTGCGAAGAGAAGCGCCCAGTGCCAGAGTCTGAGTCCGAATTTCTAAAGACTACTGAATGAGCAAACCGAATGCTCCATTTCAATCTCTTTGCGTCTTCCTATTAGATTGTATTAAAAGGGCTAATGCTAGAAATGACAACGGCACGGTAGAAAATCACCTCTCTTTCAATGTTTTCAATGAGAGCAGCAACTCGCAACCGGTGAGAAGCACTTGATCGTATAGTATCGGGGGTCTCATGAAGCCAACAGACAAACGTCAAACATCATGTAATTTAGTTCAGTATAATGGCATTTCCTGCTAAATTACCAGAAATTATTGCAATGAACCGTCTATTTCATAACCAAACCCATTAAACTTTCCGTTAGAAATAGAAGTAACAAGTATGGACTATCGAGTTTAACTGAATCTCATTGGGGCCAATATTAATCCTTAGCCAAGAAAAAAAAAAACATATATATGTACCTCCGCCATAATATCCACGAGGTGCAAATATTGAAAGGGCAATTTGATCCAGACAAACTCTTTACCCGCAAAGGACAGATACCCAATAAGAACAATTAGACTGCATTTGACAATCAAGATAAAATTCAGGATATGATAGAATTTATCCTATACTACATTTGGTGTCTGCTCAAGATAGAATAAAGTCGAATATAAACAAGATATAAGCCAGATAAAATTATTTCATGGAGGAGATATGATAAAGGTGGATAGGATTCCTAACATCCATAATAGGAAAGTTATTTTTCTCAAATAGTAAACTTTTGAAATTAACAAAATTAAGATTATAATTCAATATAAATAATATTTGAGTTCGGCATAAGAAATCTAGAATAACAAAAAATAAAAATTTAATTATTTTAATTTAATATTATTTGTATTTATATATTTAAATTTAATTATGGTTTATAATATAAATTCAATATATAAATATATATTTATTACATATTTTAGGTGTATTTATTACATATTTTAGGTGTTTTAGTATTTTAGCTATATTAGTACAATTTATTATTTAATAAAAGTTTATTAGAGAATGATGGAAGGGGAAGAAAGAAATAAAAAAAGAGAGGAAAATAAAATAAAGAAGCTGATAAAAATAAAGTAAGTAAGAGTGTTGCAAGAGATTTTTACTATATTTGTTCGTAAATTTTTGGTTCATTTATACTAATATATTGTTTATACCAAATAATGTATATGATGTGATGTAAATATAATTGACTTTAATATTATAATCACAAAACAATGGATATAATATAGTAAAATCCTTAAATTTAATATCCTATCTTATCCAGTCCTATCTTTATTAGAAATTTGGATAACTAAATGTAGTCTTAGAGTAAAAAAAAAATGGTACTCTTATATGTTGTGTCCACCTTGACATTGAAGCAAACAAAGACATTCAGCGTCCATATGATCCTTCAACTCCACAAAGCCTCCATGATTTAATTCCGCGATTCCTTTAGGCTGATCGACTTGAATGACGGGCATGCTACTAGACTTGCAATCGACAGTCTTGTTCACATTTTTCAAACTTTTATTTGGTACTTGAATTAATTGCTCGCACGGCAATAATAAGTGGAACAAGCAAAAATATATGTCGCTGTGGATGCCGTGTAGGTTTTTCCGACAGCCCGAAAATTTGTGGTATTTTTGGTTCAGGTAATAGCTGTAAAATTCGGGTATCATCCTTGTTTTGGGTAGGTGACGTAGAACAGCTTGCACATACTTATATAAAAACCTTCCGAGTGCCAGAAGAGTGGCTAGCCCCATCCACATCATATATGATGAGCTAATTTCGAACAATCATAACTTTTGACACGAGGAGCTGTGATGTGGACAACATGTCAAATCGAAGAAGATTGTGACATCTTCAAAGGCTGCCTAAAAAGATTCCATAGGTGTTTTGCAAGTCTTTGGGATGCGTTTTAAAATCTTTCCCCTTTACTAATATTTTTCCCTTAAGTCTATTATTTGATTTTTCCTAAAGAGCGACCTCCATATAAATAGACGCTTAAGACATTATAACGGTACTCTATTCTTTAAAATAATCATTATCCTTTGAAATATTTGTTCAAATATGTCTTTCTTTGGGTCAGTTGGGTTAGGTTGTGTTGAGCTTTTTTGACATCCCTACTTGTATTTGATGGGAAAATGGTACTCTAGGAGCTAAACCTTTACGGATGAAGCAAAAATTCATCCGTTGATTTATAGTATGAGGAAACTGATAAAAAGAATCTGTGATTCGAGGGCTTCTTAGGAAAGATGGTGAGGAAAAGAGAACGCGAAATGAAGCTAATTTATGACAATAAATAAAGAAACTAACTTAGCAAAAAGCCCTATGAGATCGAAGATACAACCTTTTAAAAACTTCAAACCGAATCAAATTGCTTTCGAAATCAAACTAAAATCAATCGTGTGTGGGAATCTTTCATCTGCCGAGAAGAACAAGAGATCACCCGAAATGAAACAACTACTGGACGGAAATAAATATTGGAGATATGATTTGATATTATTAAAGATTTTGATTATAGTACCGGTCTTGATTATGGACTAATTGATTTGGTTAATTCGCAATACTAATTCGATTAATTCGCAATTGGTTTGGTAAATAGGGAATTGTAATCCTTGTATATTATTTCCTAATCTTTTCTTTCATTCTTACACTATAAATCATCTGAATACAAAAAAAAAAAAAAAAAGAAAAAAAACAATTTCTCTCCAATGTCCCTTTCAATTTCTGTCAAGAAAACAAAGCGAGAAAGCGACAATACTCAGCAACGATAAATGGTTTTGAATGCGGCGGGCACCACAGAGGGAGAGGCGTGCTTTGCTCGTCGACCTTCGAGCATGGCCACGTCATAATAACAAAAATGATTGAAAAAATAAAATAAAAAATTATCTGATACGATGACTAGTGGAATGATGCGTGCATGGACGGAGACCCAAGAGATAAATAAATAGAAATAAAATAAAATAAAGAGCAGACTCCTTCCAATGATAAATAGAAACTAACGAAAAGATTTTAGGGAGAGTTGTCTGAACCCCTGAACCCTCCCTGCCCAATAATACATTGGAAGAGAGAAGGCCGCTCCATCTTTCGTTTTGTTTTTTTATAGATTAATATCATGAAAAATCATAAATTCATACACTTTCGATAAATTTACCTCAAAGTACAATAGAATACAGACGCTAGCATAATCCTTGAGGCCTCGACAACGTCTATAGATTGAGTTGCTTCTTCGTTGAATTCTGTCGCCATTTAAGAGGAATATTCTAGTGTTTGGGATTTATTCTCCTTTTCTATGGCTAATTCAGGTTTGATCACGTAGACGGGCACGGGTTAAACCCGCAAATGATTAATCAATGACATAGCAGTTACAAGGGTAAACTAGGGCGAGACGAGCGGTCAAAGAAAAAAAAAAAAAGCCCTTGTGCCCATTAGTAACTTCATCCCCTTATCGATACTCCTCTGTAATTTCCATCGTTAAGATATGTTGAAGCTTGTGCATGTCACATGGTGCTTTTTGGAGTCTCTCTCATTTTTGCAGATTCTCAAAGCTTCAGTTTAAATGGTTCTGCCTGGGGAAAATATAGGTAGAACGTTCAACACCCAATACCGATGTTTACCGATGAAAGCATTCTTTTTGGCCATCTATATTTTCCCAGGCAGAACCACCGTCACGGAGACGGACGTTTTGTATTCATGGAAGCAGAATCATTTTTTTTTGGGAGCATCTAAAGGTTGACATTACGCAACCGGTATAGATGATATTTAGTGTGGCCATGTGTACCGAAAAAAAAACCCCGGAAGTTTTAATTCGTCAAAGCTGCCTTTTTTTTTTAGGCCGGGCCTACTCTACTCCTATTTTATAGATTTTTGCGTTGCTTTTGTGTGACGTGTGGAAGTTAAAATCCATATTTGAAACTAAATGGTTCTCATCCCAATCCCTAATGAGAAAATAGAGATTCGAACCTCTCACCTCCTCCTTCTTATGTGATAAGGGTGGCTATTGAGGCAAACTTTGATGGTTATTAAAGCTATGTTTAATAGCTTATTTTTACTACAAATTCCCAGGATTATTGTAGTAGGTGTAAATCGGTTTTAGATGGGTATTGACAGAATAATGATTTTACCATTGTCATATTCGATATGTAACCTGGTATGCGATTTTCGATGGTAACTAAATGGGACCGCTTAGAGGCTTTGATGGTCCTCCTGATTATGTTGTCAATGAGTTGATGTTGGGGGATATTATCAATCCTTAGATACTGGATCGGTGTTATATAGGTAGGCTTTTATGAGTGGGGTATGGTAGTGTAAATAGGAGTTGCTGGTAGTTTATCTTGTGATGTTTTAATGTAAGTGATCCATATGTACATTATTAAGTATGCAAAATAATGATATGACATGTTTAATTATTTTGTTGTGCTTTCGCTTGGGAATATATCAATAAGATAGAAATTAAATACGACATATGTAGTGTTTGAAGTAATCGGGCGTCTCAAATTAGGTGGCGGAACATCCGCTGCGTCTGTGATTCCCATGGGTAGAAATCTTGGAAGAAGGCTGTCTTTGTGCGTGACAAAGTGAGAGAGAAAAAGAAAAAACGTTGTTGCTAGGCAGCCACGTCGGCTCATGCGACGTTGTTTTGCACGTCTAATTGGATTGGTTTTAAATACAAATATGTCAACTTATATTAAAATTTTAATTATAAAAACAATATAATTATTTTGATAGAAATTTCCTATCAAAGGTACAGGAGTAATCGTTTTTATTTTATTTTATTGATTTAGCACTTATGCGAGCTAAGTAAAAAAGACTTTTGCCACTAAAGTGAGCACTGTACATAATTTTTGACAAAGTACATAATTTTTGGCACTTCTAATGTGCTTTCCTGAATATTTTTAAATTATATATCATTATCCTTGAATTTAGCGAGCTCACCAAGCTCTTCCACCTCCTTCACCAGCCATTCCAGCTTCT
Source organism: Eucalyptus tenuipes (assembly GCA_014182365.1). Classification (NCBI taxonomy): domain Eukaryota; kingdom Viridiplantae; phylum Streptophyta; class Magnoliopsida; order Myrtales; family Myrtaceae; genus Eucalyptus; species Eucalyptus tenuipes. The sequence goes on along the minus strand of CM024544.1, from coordinate 11,006,231 downwards.
CCACCATCTCTGTGAGTAAGAACACGAAGGATGAGACGGCGAGATCCTGGCCTGGGTCGCAGACATGCTCGAGCTTGGCGGGAGACATGTAGAGCCTCAGTACGAGCCATGACGTCCTGAGCTTCTGCACGGCTCGCGCATTCGATTGGCACCTTCTCATATTCATGAGGCTCTCCCCAAGCTCCCGGAGAGTCGTCGTGAGGGATGACGCGACCAGTTCGCAAGGTTCCTTGATCAACCGTCTTACGTTTGCGGCCGGCTGATAACGTGGACGGTTTGGTATAATAAGACGGAAAAAACTTTCGAAATCAAAGGAAGGCCTTCTAAATTTGAAAGCGAAAGACACAGTCCACATCTCGGGTCTTAATGCCGGCAGAAGATAAAATTGACTCCACACCTCATTTACTGCCTCGAGAAATATGGATCACTGCATTTCCAGATGAATTACTTCAAGTCTATACACTATGTTTTTAAGTGCTTTCTAATGAAAACATCTCATTCGGTTTAAGCTTTTTGGAAAGATTATATGTATGAGCTTTCTCTTCCTTTTCTCCAGTTGAAATTAGGGGGAACAAACGCTCGTGGAAGAAGAAGAACATAATAGTTGAGGGTCAGGTGAAGTACCTGCCTAGAAGACTTAATACAAACTTCAAGTGCAACAAGGGTGGCTGCTAACTCCCTAAGAAGCTCTCCAACCTTTAGATACTTGTCCCATGGATAAGATCGCCCAAACTTCCTGTTCCACACTTCCCATTTCGCAAAAAGCGCCTGCAATAACATATTAAATTATGCCTTAATTTCATAATTTAAGTTTTTAGAACAGTTAGCAATAATACTATAAAATCTTATATGATATCAAAGTTAGAGATTTTGAATTTAAATTTTTTTAGACTCCATCATCAGATCAGATATGAGGGGAGCTTGCTAGAATAATTAAATATAAACTATGCCTCCATCTAACAATTAAATTTTTTTAAAATAGTTGATAATGATATTATAAAATCTCACAAATTATTTGCTAAATCCTCGAGTTCGAGACAGCATGCGAGGGTAAGCTTGAGATGAACCGACTCGGCTACAACACATTGGGAAATTAAAGAGGGGAAGGAAGACTCACCAGGGAATCGTCCTTTGCTTTCGAATTCAGAACCGGTCTGCAGCTCTTGAAGCTTCCGTCAGCCTTGCTGTCCTTATCGTCTCCCACGTCAAAGTACATCTCCAATAGTCCTGCCATTAAAGTCAACAAATATTCGACCAAAAAAGTTAAAGTCAATTGATAAAAGTCAATCATACGTGACTTTACAAGCGCCGGGTCATGAAAAGTTCTAAAATCGTACTGCTGATGTAGTCACGATTTGATTACCTTCCATCGAACAAGCAAGGAGCTCGAATTTTGGGGCCATAGATGTGTGAAGTTCAGCGCCAGCCCAAATAGGGAAGATGAACAAGCTCGAGAAAATGCAGGCCGCAAACCCTATCATGACCGTCCCGAGGCGCTGAAGGGCGATCATCAGGATATCATAGGGTTTGTGGGATCGGACACCGGACACGGCCACCAGACTAAAGCTGAGGATGAAGATCATGCCACCGTAGTCGTACTTCCTCTTTATGCAAGGAATTGAACGAGCATATGTAGCCGCAGCACCTGAGATTTAGCATTTTTTTTAACCATGATCAAAACTGTTCAACTCTCGATATATTGCAAATGCATGCCTGCAGTAAGAGCACGCAGAACATATGCTATATAAGCAAGAGCACCATATATTCTCGACATGCTTAAAGATGGCTAATTTCATGTAAACTTCCTTGCTAATAAATTGTGTTTCTTTGTCGCGTATATTTTGATATTTTGAATGCCTTACCGAAGATGAATACCGCGGTGCCAACGCCAATGGTGCTCCCGATCTTGCTGGGAATGAGTTCAGCTATGATTACCGAGAGGCACCCCAACATGCCACCCGATAAAGTCCCCGCCGCACGGTTCAATCCCTTGCTCAATGTCGCGCCTGATATATCGTCCAATCAATCTCATTAGAACTCGCACCAAACGACATCACGAGCACGGGAGTTCATTAGTCCATAGCAAAAAAAAAGGGGTTACCGAACCTGCATAGAACTCGAACATGACCACGACGGTCATGACAGCCCACGCGGCATCTGACTGGAATACTTTGTAGAGCGGTTCTACAAAGGAGACAAGCGAGGCCAAAACGAGCGCGATCCCGACCTTGATACCATGGACTACTCTTCTATTGTCATGCTCGCTGTTCACTCTTCTCAGGAAAGCCGTGACGGCCGAGAGACGATTCCCGAGGGTCGTCCGGGCGGCCCCTTCTCCTCCCTTTCCAGTCGGGAACACTACAGAAGACCTCGTCATCGGTGCGCCGAGGCCCTCTTCACTCTCTTCCTCTATGCTTCGATGCCCACTCGGTGATGAGACCCTTGAGTAGGTGATCGACCGTTCACATATATACACAAACTTGAGCTGCCACGGACATATTAAAAAGGAAAAAAAAAAAAACAAGGAAGATAATAATATGACTTTTTATCGCGAAACTCCGTAGTGGACGCTGGCCAATAACATGAGACGTGGAAGCAAACCATTTCATGCCTAATATATTCATCTTGATTATTGGCGGAGCTTTTAGCGACGGCAACGTAGCGGAACACGATCGCGGGGCACGAGTGAAATGGCCTTTTCGCGACACTCACATCTCGCTCGCGTGCACACGCAAAATGTTTTGATTGCTCGAATGGCGTCGAATCGCAATCGAGGGTTTGGCTCGGGAGTCGGATTTCGCGTTTGCCGAGCTACTGCAAGTAGGGTTTTTGAAGATAGAACCTCGCGCGCGTTTCGGTCCATCGAACTATGATTTTGGTCTCACGAGCACCCACATGACCCGACTCGACGCAACTATATTAAGGTTTTTCGCAAAATCAGCCAATTCTAAGTTGTAATCCACTTGCGTGTGGTAAGGGTTGCATGAGTGGTACGCGGTGTCACGTCATGCGAGATGTCTTAAGACATGCACGATTATGTGGCCTGTGCCAGTACAAAGGATCGAAGACAAGAGAGGAATACTGGAGAGAGCCTGTGTGCACCGAATTTTTAGTATTTGCTATCGAAATGTGGAATTAGGGAAAAGTGTTATAAAAATCTTAAACTTATTGCATTTGTGCTAATTTAATCATAAACCTTAGTGGTTATTAAATTTTATACATGGAAAGGTGGCCATTGAGGGAAACCCCAATGGTTATTAAAACTGTGTTCAATAATTTGTTTTTACTGCAAATTCCTAGGATTATTGTAGTAGGTGCGAATTGGTTTTAGATGGGTACCGATAGAATCATGATTTTATCACTATCATATTCAATCATAGACTAAAAACTACTTTATATTTTACTCGTAGGTTAGGTTTGGCCGGTTAGAAATAACTTCAAGCTGGGAGTTTCTCGCTTTCGGATTCCATAATAGACTAACCAAGTATTCTTCAATTTTACTACTCGACCGTGTTATTACTCAGTAGCTTGAAACAATGACCTCTTTGAAGTTCCAGTAGATTTTGCTCGAGGTTGCTGGGTTAGCTTTCTTCATCAACGAGAGGATCAGGGGAGGTGATTCGTTTCCCAAAACAAGCCAGGCAAGTATAGGCAGCCAATGATAATTTGTCATGTCAATTTGTGAAACAAATTCACATTTGTAATATTTGAACTCATAACCCATATTTGTTTTCCAGCATCACGTTGATATTTTCCACAAACATAACACTTTTACTAACCTAGCAAGAGCCTGAAAAACTTGCAAAAATGAGTTAGGCGAATGACTTGGCAAGCATCCAAAAGTTTCGGGGCTTTTTATTTTCTACATGTGGCAGTGAAGTTTGAACTAGTAGCTTTTCGATGTCAATATCTAATCCTAATGAAACTTTATAAAAAGCCAAACTAATGCGGTTGTGGGATGGGCTATTGTTGATCAACATCATTGCTACTTATGGAAGCGGGAGCTTTAATTTTTCAAACTAATCCAAAGGAAACTTTAATCTTGTTGCCTATCGAAGGATTTGCCAAAGCAGTGATTAGGCATTAACATCGAAAAGCTAAAAATATTAGAGCATGCACTTAGGTGTAGTCTAAGGCGACAAAACGTTAATATTGTCGCCGATCAAAGGATTTACCAAGCATTGATTTTACATTACATGATAGTAATTAGTTCACAGACAACTGTAAAATTTCTTAATTAGTTTCTTAATCAGTGGTCCTAAGCACTATTTAAGAAAATCCAATTGAAAATAAGAGCTAAAAATTACTATTGACAATTTTAAGTGTGTAAATAAAAATAAAAATTTTGGGTAATTGAAAATTTATCATTGAATGTTATGCATTTACTGCCAAACATGTTGATAGGTTTTAGCAATATAGTAAGTAATTATCACTAATTAGGTTTTTTTAGTGAACGAATTAAGTAACCATCCTCTTAATTACTAAAACATAAATGAATTTCACTCTTAATTGAATCTTCCAAGTGAATATGATAAATAGGGTTGTCAAAGACTTGAATTCATTAATTGAACTCTTCCATTCATAATCTAGGGATACAAGCTTAGAGATCTGGTTATCCAAAGGCTTATGAAATACTCTCAAAGCCACAAGAACCAATTAAATTCAGACACTTTGACTTGTGCAGGTAGCCATGATCTTGAGCAGTTTGCATGCAGTTAAAGGGATTTAAATAGATGCCTCCAGCTCTTCACTCAAATTTGTTGAGCATAGGTGAGGTCATTGCCACATTTTGTTATTTTTAGCACTAGATATGATTATCAAATTCGCCTAAGTTTGTAGCGAAAACTATGAATTGTTTGGCTGCAATCCAATATATTTAACAACAAATAGTATCACTTCATCATTGGCAAGATTACAAGGTTAGAATTTCTAATCAGACGTCGTCCACTCACAAAAAACTAGAAAGAAGTTCCACGATCTCAACCATTTTCATGTTCATATCACAGCACCATACGCCGGTTTTTTCTCATTCTAATCATCTTCCTTGTATATATGCATATACATAGGGAAACACGGTGCGAACAATTGGTAAAATGCTCATTTGATTCGATACAATTAATTTGGTATTTGATCCTTAAAGAATATTTTTGGGAGAAAGTATACTAGAATTGCCAAAAGTTGTGTACTACATTTACTTTAATATTTTTTTTTTTCTTTATCATTTAAGTGCCACTTTTTTCAAAAAAACTATTACTTAAGTGCCAATTAAGATTTGGGTCACCAGAAATCCGAGGTCATATTTTATTAATTTCTATGGCTAACGTGGCTTGTCGATGTGCCTAGTCAGCATATAGACCCTAAACAACATCGTCTACAGCGTTTGCCCCAAAATATAAACCTTATATTGATAATTGAAAGAAATCTCATAGAAACCCTAATTGATTTGCAATCGAAACCCTAATCCGATTTGCCCCCAAAATTGAAACCCTAATTGGTGAGCCAAGGAGAGGAGTAAGGGTGCGAATGGTAACGCTTCTTGGCTGGGGAAGAGTTTTTTTTTTTCAGAAATAGTTCTTTTCTATTTCTATTCCGGGGAACAATTTCTGAGTAAAAGAACTTGTTTGGTAACTACACAAAATTTCTACTCTTGGAATAGAAAAAGAATATAAATGCGTTTGGTAATGTAACAGTTTCTCTTTTGTATTTATTCGTTTTTTTATTTTTGCCCATGGATCGTCAACTGCTTGCCGCTGCTGCCGCCGGCCGCCGGCCTCCGGACGGGCGGCGGCTAGCGGTCGGCAATCTATGGCAGCGTCGGCGTCAGTCGATCGGCGCCGGCGACCGGCGGCGGCGGAGGCCGGCGGTCGTTGGCGGACGATGGCCGGGCGGCGACAATCGGCGGCGGGCGGCGGCGGCGGCGAGCTAGTGGACGGGCGGCGGCCAGCGGACAGCGATCGGTGCTTGGCGATCGGCAACTGACAGCGGCGGTGGCGAACTGGCGGCGGCGGTGGCAACGGCCGTCGGCGGTGGTGGTGGCCGACGGTCGTGCGGTGGCGGAGGGTGGCGGCGACGGCGATCGGTGGCGGCGGTCGGCGACCAACGGCGGCGACGGCAGCGGCGATCGGCGGTGGCGGGCGGCGGTGGCTCTAGGCGGTTGGAGGTGGCCGCGGCAAGAGAGAGGAATAAAAGAAAAATAAAAAGAAAATTAGCTTATTTCTAGAAATTGTTCAGGAACGAAGCAATTTTTTTTCTCGTGTCTGCTCCAAATCTATTCCTAGGCTAACTTTCTATTCCGGGGAATAGAAAAACAACTTGGCGTTACCAAACAGGCTTCTGTTCTTTTTTTGTTCCGGAAAACAAAAGAACAGAAATTGGGAGAAACAGAAATGTTACCATGCAGACCCTAAGTGGTTAGGTTGAAGGAAAAAGAGGAAGTTACAAGCAACAAAGGTGGGGATTAAGCCACACGCCAAGGACCTATTTTCCCTTGTAGTGAAGAAAGAGAGTGGCGACGTCTTCACATCGGACTTGGTCCGGGAGATCATGGGACATCGGGAAAATTCTTGCATTTATTAATATGTAGGAATTTGGTTGCAATCAATGTCATGTGTGAGAAATTTATGTGATCGATTAATGTGACTATTATGTGTGAACGATCGGTTAGAAATTTACTAAGTTAATTATTTACTTATGTTCAGAAAGTTGTGCCGATGGTTTGACAGGTTCAAAATATTTTTCAGATTTATTGATATGTAGAATGGACACTTTTTCTTTTTACGTATTAATTTCCTTGATTCCTTAGTCATTCAATCGTAAAAATTACTTTGGAAAATTATTCTTTGGGCTCTCTCTTTCCATTAGCAAACGAGACTTTGAAATTTATATTTCTAGCTTTCCTCCATCAACAAAGTGAAACATTGAATTTAGCCTTCGTTGATGTCGTGCCTATTTTATCTATATTAACTTCTATTTCAGTAATGCAATGGGTGACTTACTTCTTTACTTAGCCAAAGGATGTGACTCTCTCCTAAATATCTCTTCTCTTAGCTTATAAGAATGTGCCACATGCCTAAACTATTCACATAGAGGCCACATGAAGAAATTCCATCGGAACACTTACCCTCTCTACTATTAGATTCAATGGTTCACCCTTTGAGTATTAAATTCACTAACTATGGTTAACCCATCTTTCATTCTTTGTTATGGCCGTGTATAAAATCGAAGAGATAGAATTCCCAAGATAAGGCCCCACTCCATTACATTACTAATCACTATCCACTTTCCTTTCAACTTTCGCTTTCAATTCCAGGAGTAAAAGGAAAAAGGTCCATGTTCGTATTTTATTAAATTTGAGTTTGTTTATATTTGGATGAGGTAAACTCATTAATTTCTTCTACTCTTCATAAATGGGTTTGTCATTTTCAAGACAAAAATAATTGATTCCGGTTTTGCTTTACTTTGAAGGAAAACTAAAACTTTGATTTTATGCAAGTTATTATCAAGGTTATCGATTTTAGTAGGTTACCATATTTGGAAGTTACCGAATTTAAAAAAAAAAAAATTTACGTGCTTTCTTTTATCTTGATATCTTAGTTCTTCATGTATTATTAAGCATCATTATTTAATAAATGTATATTCATTTTATTTGAGAATAATATGCATAGAATGTTGATGTTGAACATGTTCATTTGATGATGGTTATGTATGCAATGCATAAAATGTTGATGTTGAACATGTTCAGTCAATGATTAAGTGAAATAATGTTGTGCATTGAATGTTAATGTTGAACATGTTCATGTTTATTAATGTTGCATGATAACATCGAATATTGAAAAAAAAAAAAAGCTATCATCCATGTGAGGGTGGTGACATTGCCTCGTGTCAGGATGCCCTAGGAAATATTTCAGAATGTTTCCGAAGTTGAGATGCCTCACATTTAAAATTATGTATGAGTATGGCGGGACACCTCATGGGCAGATGTTAGATAAGATCTCTTGTATGTCGAGATGCCTCGGGAGTGTTTGGGAGAAAAGTGAAAAAGATTATGCACTCTTATGAATATACATATATACATGTTGATAAAGCACCAAATGATATTGATGCATTAAGAAATTATATTCCATACATGTGCATTGAGTAGATAATACTATGCACTCATGTGAGGCACTTGTAAAGAAGGTAAAGACTTATGGTGCATTTAATAACCATTTTGTTCATGAGAACAATTTTTGCTTAAAAATAATTTTCTGGTTCTGTTTCATTGACAAGTTTCTGAGCATTCGAAGATATTTATAACTGTACAAAACTTCTATTTCTGGAATAGAAATGCATTTTGTACGATCCTCAATTTTTTTTGTGACTTAGAATTTTTTCAATTTTTAATAATTTAATTACATTTTTCTCCCTTTTTTTTTTTTTCTCTTCTTTTTCTTCCTCTAGCTGGTTTCCGACCTCAGCCATGGTTGGCGATTGGTTAAATGAGAGCCGGCGAGGTTGTGAGCCTCAGGGGAGCCTCACCATGGCCCTCGAGCCTTACCCGACCACAAGCGAGGCTTGACCTCACCCAACCACTATGAGGTCAGCCTCCGGCGATGCCGACCTTGCGGTGTCTAGGTGAGGTTGAGCCTCCCCGGGCTAAGGCAATGCCGAGCTTGCCTAGCCACTAATAAGATTGAGCCTCATCGGAGGAAGCTCCAATGAGGTCGTCAACTCTTGTCTAGCCGGCCATTGCCAAGGTTGGCAACCGGCTAGAGGAAGAAGAAAAGGAAAAGAAGAAAAGAAAGAAAAAAAAAACGAAAATTGCTTGATTTTTGAGTTATTCTTAGGAATAAATAAGCAATTTTTTTTTTACTTCTTGATTATGTTCCAAATTTATTATGGGAATAAAAACGTTACTAAATGAATTTCTATTATTTTTTTCTTTTTGTTTCGGGGAACAAAATAATAGAAATAATTATTATTTAGCCTGTTACCAAATAGGGTCTTAGAAATTTCACTTGCTAAGCTTTGGCTCATTCCTTTATTTTCCTAGACAAGTAGGATACCCCTTCTGCCGTCGCCGCTTTTTGGAGCCCCGACACATATTGAGTATATGTATGAGGATGTTGTGTTGCCTAATTTGGCTTTTATGTATAACTAAGTGTACTACCATAGTATGGGTCAACGTACGATTTACCAAGTATGTTCCCCATCGATATGCAACCTAGTACGCGATTTTTTATGGTAACTGGATGGGACTGCTTAAAGGCTTTGATGGTCCTCCTAGTGATGTTGTCGATGAGCCGACGTTGGGGGATGTTATCGATCCTTAGATGTTAGATTGGTGTTGTATAAGTAGGCTTTTGAGAGCGGGATATGATAGTGGAGATAGGAGTTACCGAACTCTTCCTAGGCGTTTTGTCTTGTGATGTTTTAATGTAAGTGATGCATATGTACGTCATTAAGTATGTGAAATAATGATAAGACATGTTTAATGATTTTGTTATGCTTCTGCTTGCGAATAAATTAGTAACATATAAATTAAATACAATAGATGTAGTTTTTGACGTACCCGAGGCATCTCAAATCAGGTGGCGGAACATCGTCTGCATCTGGGAGGATGCGTCGATGACTGCCATGTCTCAGAAGAAGAAAGAAGGCTGTCTCTATGTGTGATTGAATGATAGAGAAGAAAGAAACGGTGTTGTTTTTAGGCAGCCAGCCACGTCGGCTCGTGCAATGTCGTTTTGCATGTCTACATGGACTGGTTTTTAATACAAATATGTCAACTTATATTAAACTTTTAATTATAAAAACCGTGTAATCATTTTGACCGGAATTTTCTGTTGGAGGCACTTAGGTGATTGTTTTCGCATCAATTTGACACTTATGTGAGCCGATGAAGACTTTTGGCACTAAAATGAGCGCTGTACACAATTTCTGACGCTTCTAGTCTGCTTCCCCGAATATTTCCGACTACACGTCATTAACCTTGAATTTAGCGAGCTCACCGAGCTCTTCCACCTCACTCGCCAGCCGTTCCAGCTTCTCCACCATCTCTGTGAGTAAGAACACGAAGGTCGAGACAGCGAGATCCTCGCCTGAGTCGCAGGCATGCTCGAGCTTGGTGGGAGACATGTAGAGCCTCAGTACAAGCCATGACGACCTGAGCTTTCGCAAGACCAGTGCATCCGATTGGCACCTTCTCATCTTCATGAGGCTCTCCCCAAGCTCCCGGAGAGTCCACGCGAGGGATGACGCAACCAGTTCGCAAGGTTCCTTGATCAACCGCCTTAGGTCAGCGGCCGGCTGATAACATGGAGGGGTGGTATAATAAGACAAAAAAAGTTTCGAAATCAGAGGAAGGACTTCTAAATTTGTAAGCGAAAGACAGAGTCCGCTTCTCGGGTCTTAATGCCGGCAGGAGATAAACTTGACTCCACACCACACTGCCTTGAGAAATATGGATCACCGCATTTTCAGTTAGAATTACTTCACGTTTATATTCCATGTTTTCAATTGCTTTCTAATGAAAACATCTTATTATTCTCTTATTTACATGTGTATATATATGTGACGGTTTAAGCTTTTTGTACCTGCCTAGAAGATTGGACACAAACATCAAGTGAAACAATGGTGGCTGCTAGCTCCCTAAGAAGCTCTCCGACCTTTAGATACTTGTCCCATGGATAAGATAGCCCAAACCTCCTGTGCCACGGTTCCCATTTCGCAAAATTCGCCTGCAATAATATATTAAATCACGTCTTAATATAATAATTTGAGCTTTTAGAATAGTTAACAATAGTATTGCAAAACCTCACATGATATTAGAGTTGGAAATCCTAAATTCAAATCTTTCTAGACCCCATCAATAGACTAAACATGAGAGGGATTGCTAGAATAATAAAATATTGAACTATACTTTTATCTAACAATTTAAAGGAAGAGTGCTAGAATAGTAAAATATAAATTACGCATTCATCTAACAATTTCAATTTTTAAAATAATCGATAGTGGTATTATAAAATCTCATAGATTAGGGAAAATTCTAAATAAGGGCTCAAAGTGCCCTTGTTTTCTCTAATAAGAATCCGAAATGGACTTTATTTCAATTAAGGGCCTGAAATGGCCAAATCGTGTCAAATAAGGGCCTTTAGCTGACCGGTGACTATTTCAGTCATCGAAGAAAGGGTATTTTGGTAAAAAATTATAACCATATATTTTTAATTTCTTTTTCTTTTTCTTTTTTTCTTTTCATCTGTTCCCTTCGCTGACCATTGCCGTTGATGGTTAGTGGAGGTTGCTCGCTCAGCAAGGGCAACCCTCGCCGCCCTAGGCTAGGGCGATTCTGCGAGGGTCACAATCGCCCTAGTCGGTGTCAAGCGAGGGCCGCCCTTACTTGGGCTAGTGAGGGTCGCCCTCACCAACATTGTGCAAGGGCTACCTTTGCCCTTACTCGCGTTGGGTGAGGGTCTCTGTCGAGTTGGTTGATGAGGGTCGCTCGGCGTCAGGCAAGGGTCACCCTTGCTAGTGTTGGAGAGGGCGAGGGTTGCCCTCTCCTCGACATGGCGAGGGCGACCCTTGCCCGACGCTAATGAGGGTGACCCTTGCCTAAGTCTAGTGACCTTCACCATGGCCGGCGAAGGGAAGGGGAAAAAAGAAGGAAGAAAGAAAAAGAAAAAAGAAAAAAAGAAAAAGGAAAGAAAAATAAATAAACGGAAAATAAATAAATTAAAAGACAAAAATGCCCTTTAGTCTAAGAGGTTATGCTTTTATTTGAAACAAGTTCCACTACAAATTTTTATTTGAGATGATTTAGCCACTTCATACTTTTATTTAAAACTATGTTTACTTCGGGTCTTTATTTAAGAAAATGACGGCATTTCATACTCTTATTTAAAATTTTTCCCATAGATTATTTGCTAAATTTTCAAGTTTGAGAGAGCATGCTAGAGTAAGCTTGAGATGAACCAACACAGTTACAACACAATGGGAAATTAAAGAGGGGAAAGAAGACTTACCAGGGACTCGTCCTTTGCTTTCGAATTCAGAACCGTTCTGCAGCTTTTGGAGCTTCCGTCACCCTTGCTTTCCTTATCGGCCACCGCATCAAAGTACCTATCCAATAGTCCTGCCATTAAAGTCAACAGATAAAAGTCAACCATACGTGACATTACAAGCCCCATGTCATGAACAGTGCTAAAATTGTACTGCTGACATAGTCACGATTTGATTACCTTCGATCGAACAGGCAAGGTGCTCAAATTTGGAGGCAATAGACATGTGAAGTTCGTCGCCAGCCCAGATAGGGACGATGAACAAGCTCGTGAAAATGGAGGCCGCAAACCCTATCATGACCGTCCCGAGGCGCTCGGTGGCAGTTTTCAAGATTTCTTTGGAGCTTTGGAATTGGACGCCGGATACGGCCACCAGACTGAAGCTGAGGATGAAGATCATGCCACCATAGTCGTACCGCCTCTTTATGCAAGGAATCGATCGAACATATGTAGCCGCGGCACCTGAGATTTAGCATTTTATTGAACCGTGATCAAAATTGTTTTCAACTATCGAAATATCGCAAATGCATGCTTGCAGTAAGAGCACGTAGGACGTATGCAATATAAGCAAGAGCACACCATATTCATGACACGCTTAAAGATGGCTAATTTCATGTAAACTTCCAAGCTAATATATTGTGTTTCGTCATTGCGTTTACTTCGGTATTTTGAATGTCTTACCAAAGATGAATACCGCGGTGCCAACGCCAATGTCCTTCCCGACCTTGTTGTCAATGAGTTTAGCCAAGACCACCGACATGCACCCCAACATACCACCCGATAAAGTCCCCGCCGCACGGTTCAATCCCTTGCTCAATGTCGCCCCTGATAATCGTCCAATCAATCTCATTAGAACTCGCGCCAAACAACATCGCGAGCACGGGAGTTCATTAGTCCATAGCAAAATAACGGGGTACCAAACCTGCATAGAACTCGAACATGACCACGACGGTCATGACAGCCCACACGGCATCTGTTTCGAATATATTGTACGCTGGAGTGATAAAGGCCACAATTGAGGCCAAAGCGAGCGCGATCCCGACTTTGATCCCATGTACCACTCTTCTCAGGTCATGCTCGCCGTTCACTCTTCTCAGGAAAGCCGCGACGGCCGAGAGATAATTCCGGAGGGTCTTCGGAGCGGCCCCTTCTCCTCCCTCTCCAGTCGGGTGCAAATCTTCAGTCGGGAACACCATGGAAGAGCTCCTCATCGGCGCGGCGCCACCCTCCTCGCTCTCGTCCTCTATGCTTTGATGCTCACTTGGTGATGAGACCCTTGTGTTGGTGATCGACCGTTCACATATATACGCAAACCTTGAGCTCACACGGACATATTAAAAGGAAAAAGAGCAAGGAAGATAATAATATAACTTTGAGCAACGCTTGGAGGACAATACCGTCACTTTCCACAAAGTAATAGTACCATCCTCACCACACATCTCCAAATTTATTGTTAATAAAATCTACTGCGAGACCATACAAAATCTATTGCCAGACAATACACTTGGAGATGAGTGGTTAGGAGGGAATCGTCACTTTTCACAAAGTGACGATACCGTTCTCTAGGCATTTTTCTATAACTTTGTCTCATGAAGCTCCGTACCGGACGCTGGCCAATAACATGAGACGTGGAAGCAAAACTTTTGATGCCTAATATATTCATTTTGATCATTGGCGGAGCCTTTAGCGACGGCAACGTAGCAGAACACGATCGCCGGGCGCGAGTGAAATGGCCTTTTCGCGACGCTCGCACCTCGCTCGCGTGCGCACGCAAAATGTTTTGATTGCTCGTATGGCGTCGAATCGCAATCAAGCTTTTGGTTCGGGAGTCGGATTCGCGTTTGCCGAGCTACGGTAAGTAGAGTCTTTCCAGACAGAGACCTCGCGCACGTTTCGGTCCATCGAGCCATGATTGGGTCTCATGAGCAGGGACCGTGACTCACGACGCAACTACGCCAATTCGGTTTGCAAAATGAGCCAATTCTAAGTTGTTGCATCATGCGAGATGTCTTCAGGCGTGCACGATAATGTGGCTTGCACTAGTACGGAGGATTGAAGATAGAGAGGAACACCGGGGAGTACCTGCGAACGCCAATTTTTGATAAAATTCGATATCGAAATGTTGAATTAGGGAAAAGTGTCATAAAAATGTTTAACCTATTATATTAGTGCCAATTTAGTTCTAAATCTTTTGATCTAGTGCCAATTTAGTCATTATGACTAATTTTAGCTCGACATTATTGATATGGATACTGGTTAACCTACGTGGTATGATCGAATGCTGATGTAAATAGCTTTCAATGATATTTTCATATTTTTTCGAATTTTCTTTTCCTTTCTTTTCTTTCGTCTTTTTTCCTTCCGCCTTTCCATCTTTGGGAAGTCAATCGAGTGCTGCCGGATGCTTTGGTCGTCATCGCCATCGTTTCCGAAAAATTAATGAGGCCAATCGTCGAAGTTATTGAAAAACGTGGCATCACTCGAGTCAAACGCTTCTTCAGAAGCTTCCCACGCGGAGTCGAGTTGACGTTTCCCGTTCCTGTTCCTGTTCAAGTTCCTGGGTTAGCGATCCGTATAATCGTAGCCGTTGGTTTACGCCGCCCGGATCGTCGTCTTCAATTATCCAACGGCTGCGATGGAAGATATGCTGACGTTGCTATTACGTTGGTTGGCTGGAGTAAAAACGTATGATTCACGTGGCTAAAAGTTCTTAATCGCTGTTATAGCGCCGTACTTTCACGTAACGCGCGCCTGCCATGTGGTTACCTAGTATTCGTGAAATGCCGAACTAGTTAAGTCTCAACCTTTTACTTGTCTAGATGACTTTGATTCGGAGCAGTGTGAACGTAGTTAGTGAAATTTGAATGGGCAATCTCCAGTGATAGAATTTGAAACATTGCAATATGTCCCAATCAATTGTATCAACCCTGGAGGAGCAATAAAGATTTTGCACAATTTTTAAGATAATTAGTAGTTAATGGACAATTCGATCGAATATGCTCTCCATTCACAATTTCGATGGCCTTTGTGTGATTTTTGCTCTAAGTATGGGGAATTTTCAGTAAAATTTTGTTGAAATAAACCAGTTGCTATGTATCGATTCTTCTGAACCATCATAAATTGAATGGAATTTTGAGTCTTTATTTTCTATCAAATTCTTTCATAATTCGAGGGCAAAAGTACGACTGGTCGAAAGACTATGGACCTAAAAAGTGGAAAAAAAAAATTAGGGAGAAGAAACATGCTAGAAGATCCACCTTAGAGTGAGAGATCTTGTAATGTTACTTTCCATACTCCCACTCACCTGGGAAGAAAAACTTGAGTAGAAATTGAAGGGCCTATTAGTGGTGAAGGTACGCTAGCGCTAAGGTGCTGGCTACCGCTAGGTAGGGAAGTATAATAGTTCTTTACACCTAGGGTGAGGTAGGGTGGCTTCAAAGCCATTGCAAGGTCGGCAGAGCTTCACTTAAGCCTATCAACTGGCTACTCACCTTGTACCCTTGGTTGATAGGCTTGAGCGAAGCCTATAAACCACATAGCTATGTACCAATTCTTTTGAACCATCATAAATTGAATAGGAATTTGACTTTTTCTTAAAATTAAATTATTTCATAATTTGAGGGTAAAAGTACAACCACTCGAAAGATTATGGACCTAAAAAGTGAAAAAAAAAAAATTAGGAAGAAAAAAGGCGGGAGATCCGCCCTGAGGTGGGAGACCCCGCAATGTCACCCTTGTACTCTTACTCACCAAGGAAGAAAAGCCTAGATGGGAATCGGGGGCCTATTGGTGGTGAAGATAGACATTATGTTAGTGCTAAGGTCCTAGTTACCACTGGGTAGAGGAGTATAATAGTTTTTTGCGCTTGAGGTGAGATAGAGTGGCTTCAAAACCACTGCAAGGTGAACGGAGCTTCGCTCAAGCCTATCCACCGGCTGTTCACCTTATACCCCTAGTTGATAGGCTTGAGTGAAGCCTATAACCATCATAAATTGAATGGGAATTTGAGTCTTTCTTAAAATCAAATTTTTCATAATTCGAGGGCAAAAGTACAATCACCCGAAAGATTATGGACCTAAAAAGTGAAAATTTGCATTATTACTAACATTTAAAGTGGAGAAATTTATTATATATGTTAGTTTTTAAAAGAATTTCATCTAAAAAAATCACTTGAATCCATGGATTTATCATGACCACTACCCAATTATAGATACTATTTTGCATGTGTCACGGGCTGGCATTTCCTTAGTTATGGAATAGCCCGTGCAACGGTTGGAGAGATGAGAGCACCAACCCAGCTTTCCTTCTCTACTTGTTCCTAAGAATAATATGGTTAATCACATCCTCTTACCGAATTGTACCATGCCTAGCTTAGTTTAGGCGTCTAGTCCATCGAGCAATATAGCATAATGCTTTAAACATGACAATTGGTTTCAGCCTGCCATGACCTCTTCAAGAGAGTAGTATTAGCTCAGATCGGTTTGTACACGGGAGGCCAACCCCACATTTAGAGTTCCATAGAGATATAACTATTCTATCGTAGAACTACTAGCACCAACCGTCTTAGCACCACTCCCATAAACTAGTTGTATTTATCCTTTCTGCATCACTCACTCTTCACCTAATAACCCCAAACTTCACTCACAAGTTACGAGAGTACGAGAGAATCCTTGTCACTTCGGTTCGTGACATTCTCCCCTACTTCATTCCGCAACATCTTTGTTGTTGTTATGTTGCTTCCCTACATTGCCTTGGTACCATCAACATCGGTTTTTTTGGGACTTACATGCATGGTGAATGTTCGTGTGGGCTCCACTGCGTAATATTGTCCGCTTTGGACACTGAGTTCTCACGGCTTTAAAACGCGCCACACAGATTAAAGGGACCCCAAGCCTTTATAAACTAGCCCCATGACTCCCCCCTAAGCGATGTGGGACTAGAGAGGACCTCTTCCCCTTCCTTGGGCTGTCACACTCTCCACCCTTTAAGAGCACATCGTCCTCATTGTGGCCCCCACATGCGGTCGGGAGTCGACTCTGATACCATTTGTAATAGCCCAAGGAAGGGGAAGAGGTCCTCTTTAGTCCCACATCGCTTAGGGGGAAATCCGGGGCTAGTTTATAAAGGCTTGGGGTTGTCTGTGCGACGCGTTTCACGTACGCTTCCCTGCGCTGAAAACAAACCCGTGAGGGGTCCAACGTGGGGCCGCCAAAGCAGACAATATCGGTTTGGGGAAAGGAATGGCCGAGTGCAACCTTGTCCCTTTTTTTGGGATTTAAACATGCATGGTGAATGCTCGCAATATTCAACAGGGTAGGCGATTTTACTAGTGGCTTGTTATGATCGCAACTGTTCCAGCATTTCCAATCACCAGTGCTTTCCCTAACAAATGGGGCATTTGGAGAAGGGAAAAAGAAAAAAAAGAAGGAAAGAGACAAAAAATAAAAAACAAAAAAAAATTTATAAAAAATTATTAAAAATAATCTATGCCAACACCGACCGTGCCATGTCAGCCGGCCAGTGTGCACGTTAGCAATATCTGACTAAAATTAGCCGGAATGATTGAATTTGCATTAGATCAAAAAGTTTAGAACTAAATTGGCATCAACATGAGGTATATGACTAAATTGACATTAATACAACAAGTTTATAATTAAATTGACATTATTGCAATGGTCTAAGGCTTTTCTGGCACTTTTCCCCTCGGTTTGGCTATGGGGACAATAATTCATGAAACACCATACTTTGGTTATATAATCTATACACAAATCAATAGAAAAAATAATTGCTTATATCGCTTGAAATAATTTTACAATGAAAAATATTTTTATTATTGACAATAATTTATGTCTAAATATTTTCGTGAATGATACAAATATTTTCCATTTATTTGTTGATGTGAGACTTATAAGAGATCATTTTTGGGAAAATATTTTCAAAATAATTCATTTTCTACAAAACAAACACATCGTAAGTGATGATAACATACTTAGTAATTGCATTCAATAATTGTAATTTAAAATATTATTAAAAATTATCCACGTCAATATCGACGATATCACATAAGTTGGCCAGCGTTCACATCAGTAATATTTGGCCAAAATTAGTCGGAAGGATCGAATCAACATTAGGTCAAAAATTTAAGATTAAATTAACATCGTCTAAAGGTTTAGTAAACTTACACCAATACAATAGATTTAGGACTCTTTGATGCTTTTCCCCGTAAATCACTGGCTTGGGTCTGGAGTAGGGAATCTCCCATTTTCACACTGCTCTTCGCAAAAGGTCCTGCCGAAAACAAGCAATGTCATTGCTTATATCACATAAAAGTTGCATTCTTATGACATAAATTTACTACAAACCCGGACTTCAGTTCGAGGAAGATTTCTATATGCCGGGAGACACTCGGAAACGTGCACGCCAATAGTTGACGGTTTGTTTACTGAAAAATGACGGTTGCTGTATTATAATTGCGATCCCTCCTCCTCTCCCTCTCCCAATCTCTGTGTCTGCTTTCGTCACGGCTGAGTATCTTTTAACCTCTCGAGGACGAATCACGAGCGCATCGGGGTTTCTAATGTCAATGTGGACGGTCTGTCCGCGACCGGACTCGCGCGAAAATGCTCTCTGGGTCGGTGAATTAACAAATGTACAAACGGTCGCTCTCTCCGTGACGGCTTGCTAGCTTTTGTACTTATGCGAAAGCGCTTGCAGATCCATGTATGAATTGACTATAGAAGGCGTTGTTTAGCTAGTGTGCAATAGATTTACTCACGTGAACGTCAGCGACATCTCACTCGTGGAAAGGGCCGCCCTCGATCACCAAAGTCAGATCGCCCTTCTCTAGAGTTTCTTGAAGAGGCACTTAGTTGCAACCTCAACCTCATTCGTTTAGATCGAATTCGATATCGTTTCCTGGATTTTCCGTACTTTCTGACTCGTTCTTCTGTCTATGGCTCGCGGGTTATTCGAAATATTTTTTTAATAAAGGAAAAAATAACGTCATCCAAGCTCGAAAGATTTAATGAACAGTTGTGGCTCGTAAAATTTTGTTTATCTTATGGAAAATCTTATTTTTCTCCTGGGAAAACAAGTGGTGGGGGAAGGAAAACCCGGAAGTCAGCCGACCTGCACGCCTTCTTCAGGCACCATCGTACCAATAACCATTAATCATGCTCACCAAGTTGAGAAGAAATAAATGATACCACCAGACAGAAATACATCGGCCTCATGTATCTAACCTAATTAGACTTTTGTAGAACAATTTCTTATTCAAATGTTCCGATGTTTTATCTCAAAAATAGTTATTAAAACTGCGTTCTAGAATATCCATCGAGCATATTCATCGAAATAATTATAAGTGGAGATTTGCATCACCAATTGGGCCGCCTTTGTATATCCTTTTCCGTGACAAAAAAAGAAAGAAAGAGGAAGAACCCTTAAGAGGGTTTGGCCGGATCATACAACATTTGTTAATTACAAAGATCTGTAGGCCGGTTTTCGCCCGTCACTTTGAGATGCGCACGTAAGTTTTGCTTTGAAAGCTACACAAAGACCAGAAAAAAGAAGAAAAAAGATTAAAAAGAAAGCTACATGAAGACAAAACCGACTTCTCGTATGCTCGTGGTGCTCTTGCCTAAATATCAAGGTGATGGTGACGATGGTTGAGCTCCCAGACGAATCAGATCCACAAGTCCATTCAGCCAATACACGACACGAAGTCGTAGCAAAGACGATAGAAAAGGCAAAGCGGAAGATGACATCGAGAGGAGAACTTCCCTTTTCTTTCGATATTGGATCCGACGGCACACGACTCTCGATCCCCAAAGCCTAACTTTCACGCTAACTGATGTAACGTGATGGCACGAGAAAGAGCCTCCCGCTCCCTCCGGTCCAAACGATCCCTCGACATCATCCTTGCCTCATTATTTTGCTTGGACACACGAATTCCAACTCGAGCTCTGAAAAATTGAAAAGAAAGTCGCGAGTTGACGCTTGACGGTTTCGTGCATTTCTTTCGCCCAATATAAGAAGCACCCAACGATGGTGTGATAAACTTCTAGTCGTCTTTGTTGCAGCTGTGATGATACCTCACACCTCCACGTGGAGTCGCGACAGTAAGTGCTAAGTGACATATGCCCAAACACTCGGTCCAAGGTTTTCACATGGGAAGAAATATCAAAAAAATATCTTATATCTATTGAAATTGTACCAATTCAATTCTAAATTCGTTTTTTTTTGTCAATTCAGTTATGAACATTTTTAATAAAGCGCCAATTCAAATCCCCATCCAATCGATTTTGCCAAGTAACCGATGTCGATATGAATAATTTTTAATAATATTTTTTTTATGAATACTTTATTTTTATTTTTATTTTTATTTTCTCTTTGTATTTTCTCACTTCTTTTCCTATTTTTCACCTACAAATTTTTTTTATTAATATTTAATTTTTTATTTGTATTTTTCTTTTTCTCTTTTCTTCTTATCTTTCCTTTTTTTCACCAACAGGGCCGGCCATTATGTGTGAAAAATAGGAAAAAGAAGAGAGAAAAGAAAACTTATTTTAAAAAAGATAAAATATTATTAAAAATTGTCTTCATCGTGTTCATTTGGCCAAAATCGACAAATGAATTGAATCGACATAATTTTAAAATATTTATGATTGAATTGACACAATTGCAATATTTTTATAACTTTTTAAATAATTCTCCCTTTTTACTCGAGTATTCTTTTTAGGGTTTTAGCCATTACAAATGGTATTAGACATCGACTCGGCTCGCCTCGAGCGCAAGTACATGGGATGGCATCATCTAATTGCTATTGATATGCCGAAGTGATGATGGCTTCATCTCGTGTAGCTAATAAATAAATGATAATTGGTTACCACATTACTCTAAGGGGTTGTTTGATTTATGCTGATCCATGTGCCGAGAACAATGCAATAGAATGATCGGCTTGGTAATGCCCCAAGTCCCACAAGAAATGCGATAAGTTTTTGAGAGATTTACATTCATGATGACCGCTAGAGAGATATTTCTAGTATGGTTTGACCATCTTGTTTCTAATTAGGTTTCATATCAACTATTTGAGTCTATGATCATGCTCCAAAATAAATCACGAAACGATGAATTCTCGATTATTTCTGACTACTTTAAAATGATGTGGATCTGCGAGTGGAGAAATTGCATCGAAAGCCATAAACTCTAAGCATCGAGTGCGATCAAGTCCCAAAATGGCATCGAAAAGTCGTAAAAATTATTGTTATCCATGCCCTTGTCCCTTTACCCTTTGGTGGTTCCACAACTTGATATATTCGAACATGTAGTGGGGTTGCCTTTCCAAAAAGGGGAAATCACCGAGCCTTCGCTGTCCCACGAGTCGTGTGGACTTCCTCTACTGTTTTAGATTAATAAGTGTGTCGTTCCCCATAACCCCAAAAAGATATCTAGTCCAAAGAATAAAAAGTCATCGTAGAAAGTTGAAAAGAACCAGAGAGAGAGAGAGATGATGCTGTGGGAGTGGGAGAGAGACCGAGAGAGAAAGGGGGGTTGGCTTCTGCTAAGATTCTTTGGAGATTAACAGCAACTTCAATGGTGGGTGACCGAGATTCCCCCCCATGCCCCCTTCAGCCAAAGATAATGGAACCGAAAGGAGAGAGAAAGAGACGCTTTCATGTCCCTAAAAACAAAGGAAGACCAAGCGTTTTGCTGCATGACTCGAGCCCAGTTCCAGCACTACACGTACAGAACCTCCCCTCCATGATGTCCCGTTCAAGCGTCCGTGTTCAGACACGGACGCTGATGTCAACGGATGCAGCAGTGTCCTAACCGGCCACAACTTACCACGTAAACATCCTCTAAATCATGTTTAACCCAAAAGACGAAAAGCGAAACAGAAAATGGTTCGCCACTGATGGTGGGAACGGGCGAGCATCGACTGCATAAACATCGATGAAACCACAGCACAGCACAGCACCTCTCCTGGGCCCGCTCACCCCACTTGACTCTTTCCCTGTCAAAAAGCCAACCCCAGTCCAGCCGCCGGCTCGGTTCGGCTCGGCTCGAGATGGGCTTCCACATGAAGGAGAATCTGAGGCCTCGCCGTGCCCTTCCTCTCTCGCAGGTGGATTCTGCTTGTCACCCTGGGGAATCTTGGCGGCGAAAAGCTAAAGTCAAAGTTAACAGCGAAAGCGAAGAAGGTTCTTTTCCAGGCGAAGGCCTCGTCCGCGCCTTCTTCTTCCCTTTGGCATCCAAAGCTGATTCCTCCTCTCCCCTTTTGATTAATTTTCCCTTTCAGAATTATGAAAAAAAAATGCGAGGAAAAAGAGGCTGACGAGAGCATTGCATCGCGCCCTTTTATCAGGTTTTGTTGATTTTAAATGGATCAGAGGAAGAAATGGAAAAAAGCAGCTTTCGCTGGAGTTCACTTTTCAGATTTCCGAATTAATGGGTTTTTAGATAGTAAAGCTGGTTTCTCTAAAAGAATAATTGGATCAGCTGATTGATTGATTGATCGATGCTCGATCCCTTTCTGGAGGATGGTATCTTATACCCTGCAATGATTGACCAGCACCAACCAGCTCATTTTTTGGTCACCAATCCGTCGCTAAGTAGATGTGCTGATGAAGGCAAGATTTACTTTAAGGTAGCACAGCCGTAGATTAATGTTTGTTACTCAAAAGGGTCTTCTTTTTCTTTTGTTCGGAACAATCTTAAAATAGGTCTATCCGGCGAGTCGAGAGATCGCGCGGGACAGTTGTTACTTGTGGGTAACTTCTTGATCGAAGTAAAGATTCCTATATTCATGTCATGCGAGACAGTTACGTATGTGCTGCCACTTGTCTCTCCTTCTTGTCGTTGCTCTCTCTCTCTCTCTCTCTCTCTCTCTCTATCGCTTTCCTTTTTCGATCATGTGCCCCACCAATGATGTCATTTCGCGAATTTGACCAAGCAATGTCATCGACGGAAAGATATGATTGAACAAATTTATAGAAATAAAGAACTTGATTCTACAAATAAGAGGATTAAATCGTATCATTAATGAAACTTATAAGACCCAAACTGTATTCGCTCAATTTAAATTCAGATCATTTTAAGTGGTGCCCTTATCTGTGGAAAAGAAGTATCTGTTAATTATTTTAATCGATGGCCAGCCTTATTCTTCATATTCCTATGACATCTAAAGTTCTTTAAAAGATTAGCTCGATGAGAAAAGGAACAAGCTTTGCACATAAATTCAGAATAAAGACGCTAGACCCCTTTGTGACATTTTCCCTTTCTTCTATAAGTACCTTTCGCAATCTATAAAATTACTTCTACACTAAAGACAAACTCATTTAGGTATGATGGGAGCTGAGATCTTCAATGGTATAGAAAATGAAATTATTTTCAATGAGAAAGGGAATCTTATTTTTGTCGGATACCTGATCAATCGCGAAGAGATTAGCACGTTTTTATTAACCTGGCAGCGTGACGCACTCTTAACTTTTCCATAGCTCCTAAAAAAATCCGAAATCCGGCAATGCGTAGATGTCGATAGGTGAATTTTTCATCGAATTTTTACAATTTTTAGAAATTTTATCATGACCACTAGTTACGTATCTCACTTCAATACAATAACTTCGCCATTTCGCTTTCAAAAAAGCACCCGCCGCCTTCTCTCGCCCCCGCGTTCACACTCGCGCAAAAGATGAAGTCACTAAAGGGGGAGGCGAGGCGAAACGAAATCATCGACCAAACGGCAAAGGACTCCGAACAGTCAAACATCCTTCATGGCACGAGCACGAGGAGAAACGGTCGATGCCGGCGGTGATGCGGCTGCCCCAGCCGGCGGGAGGTTAGGTGGCCGACAGCTGGCGGCGCGGGGACGTCATGAAGAAGGCTGTAGTAGTCACGGGCGAGTTCGCGGGCCGTAAAAAAAGAAAACAAAAAAGGAAAAAGAAAAATGACAAACGCACGAGAAAAGTAAAGTAAATGCCTTTTTCAATTTGTTTTTTTTTTTTTCAAATTTTAAAATATGCACGGGGAAAAGCGAGAGGGCGACTGTGGGGAGAAAAAAGCTCAAAATAGTCGGGCGCTCAGCCGAAGCCGAAGCCGGCGCCGGAGCCGGAGCCGGAGCCGGCAGGCCAGGGGGAGGGTTGGGGGGAGCCGTGTCGTTAGCGGGGTGGTGGGGAGGGGGCATCGTCGGCATGTGCGAAAATGCGCTTCCTCGGTGGCCAAACCCCCACCGGGCCCCACCTTCTTACACCTTCCCTTCTTCCTCACCAACATCGCCATCGCGTATAAGCCAACGATTGAGGAAGGCGCAACAGGGCACCGGTGGGGCCCGCCGCCTCCCTCTCCATCGAACGTGACGATGGGTCCCACCCGGCGACGTGGCTCCTTCTCAGCCGTCCCTTGGTTCCTTTCTCTTTGCACCCCCTCTCCTCCTACCTTTTCGCAAATTGGGGCGTGGGGCTCGTTTTCTTTATTTAATTAATTAATTTTTTTTTCTCGAAACATCCTTTTCTTTTGGCATTCCTCCGCGGATCGTCATTCACCGGCATTTCCTTCCCTGCCTGAATTAATGAATAGATAAATAAAAATATCGTTGCCCGAAAGAAAAAAAAAGGGGAAGGAGAAATATACACTAGATCTGTAGATAGTGACCAGCAATTCTATAGAGGCTTACCAATTGCAAACATCAGTTATTACTGTCATCAGATCGTAAGAAAGGAACGAGAATGCGAATTACGATTATTGTGAACTGAGTTCGTACGTTAGAATTCGATAATCGTGACGATTTCGCTCGCTTCTAATAGCATATGAAAAGAGGGGAAACAGGTATGCGGGATCACCCTTTTTGTTTTTCCCGGAGGCCATTAAAAGTCTCACGTGTATTTCTTAAGAATTAAAAAAATTGACGACGCTTCACCATATGAAGCAGCAGCGCCCACCCACTTCGAGGCATATTCCATTGGAATAATGCCCTCCCCCTTAGGACATCGGCTTTGCTCCCTCCATTCACCCTTTTTTCTTTTTTTTTGTCCCCATCAATGTGGAAAAAATCAATTAACGCTTAACACAGCAGCTTAAGCGCTCGACAAGTTTCATTCCAACTCGTCGTGCCTCATCAGGCGTCGGATTTCCTCCCTTTTGAATTCCGCCGTTTGAAAAACGTGCACGATGACGACTTTTTTTTTCGTGCGAAAGCTTCATTAAATCGATCTTGCAAAGGTCGTAATTTCGTGGTTGGAATGTAAGTGGGGAAGCTCCTTTGACCGTGCCTTCTTTCTCCCTCCTGACCATTCGTTGGCAGCCATTATTATGTCCTTTTTTTCCCCTTCCCTCCCCCTCTATTTATTTATTTATTTATTTTTTGCTTATTTGTCAAGGCATTCATTTACCCGCAAAGTAACAAGCATCATGATTGGACGGACAGGGGGCTGGTTTCCTCATGCGCGTCTCGAGAGCTCGACGCCAAAAAAACACCCTACGAGGGGGCGGTGACATCGGTACGAGACTCGTGACCGGGCGAAAGGGGAAAAATCCGAACTATGATGATCGGTCTCTTTTTGGACTCGCTTTCCAGCGGAGAAAACTCGAGACTATTGCACATGTACTGACCGAAAAATAAAAAAATAGAAGGTAAGGAGGCCACCTGAATTGTCGCGCGTGATTATATTCCTAAGTCCGGTTTTAGGAAAGCCGGTCGAAAATGTAATATTAAAAGGAGTCCGGAAGGGGAATGCGCGTCAAAGCATTTAGCACGCGTGATGTGTATGTCCGATGATAAAAGAAGTATTGCTCTGCTCGCTCCGAGCATCGTAGTTTTCTTAGCAAGGAACACCCGACTCACCATAGATTAATGCATGCTGATGGCACACTAGATAGCAAGTGCGATTGCATTTACTGGAGGGGGCTTGAAATGACGCATTCCTGTTCTATTAAAGAAAGGGCGCTTTCGAGTCCAGCGAATCTTTCGACGTCGCCGTGTCTTTAGCCATTAAAGAAAAAAATAATTCACCCCAATTTCGTTTTAATGATTTTTATAAATCTTACCAAACGATATATTTCCACGTGCCCGCCGGTCCACATCTATACGCTCCGCTCCCGTAATTTCGCTTCCCCACCCACCCTCGCACCTTCCTCTCAACGCCGGTAGCACAGCAGTAGAACCCTCCATCCCGGCCTAACAAAACTTCACGCCCCCAATGCCTTTTACTTGCCACGTCACCGACTTTTCAATGGCCGCCATGTCATCCCCCGTGGGGCCCTCCAGGGCACGTACGGACCTCCCCACACCACACTCCCACCCCTGAACTCCTCCATAATATAAATTCCACCCCCCTCAAAAAGAAAAACAAAATGGAAATGAAAAATAAATAAAGTAAAAGGCCACTCCACGCCACCTTCTCCTTCAACCCTTCTGTTTCTGGGATATATAAAGCGGAATCGCCCCATATTTCGGTCAAATTCCCAACGAAACACTCCGAAAACCCACCCCAAAATCTTCAACTTTCCATAACGGAGACGCGAAGCTGCGGAAGGAGCCGTAGCAGCCAGCTGCGCAGCCCGATGCCGATGGCGGTAGTAGGTCCCGCATCGCCCACGACGGCGGACAGGGTCGGCGGGGCGGCGGCCCCACTGGTGCCAATGCTGCCGCAGCAGCCGCCGGCGATGCTGGCGGCGGACGCGCTGGCGCGGGACTCGGTCGTCGCGTGGTTCCGCGGCGAGTTCGCGGCGGCCAACGCGATCATCGACGCGCTGTGCGGCCACCTGGCTCAGCTCGGGGGAGGGCGGGCGGAGTACGAGGGGGTGTTCGCGGCGGTGCACCGGCGGAGGATGAACTGGATCCCCGTGCTGCAGATGCAGAAGTACCACTCGATCGCCGACGTGGCGGTGGAGCTGGACCGCGTCGCGTCGAGGAGGAAGGAGGAGGCGGCGGGCGGCGGCGGCGAGGAGGAGCCGGAGGAGGGCCTGGCGGCCGAGGAGGAGGAGGAGGTGGAGGACGCGAAGGAGGAGGACGAGGCGCGCGCGGATGGCGAGAAACAGAGAGCCGCCGTCGCCGCCGCCGCCGTCGACGGCGAGAAGGGGAGCGAGAGCAATTGCGACGGAGCGCCAACGGCGAGGTCATCGACGTGGAGGAAGAGGAGCAGGAGGAGGAGGAGGACGATTTGCCGGACAGCGACATTACTGATTCAGGTAAGTCGATTCTCCCCTTCCGACGGTGCTAGTCGGTAGAACTTCGCCGTTCACGGACGAGATCAACTTTTTCCGGTCGCCGTCACGTCACCTTAAAGTCGTATGAACACGAACGTAGCCCGTGATCCTCTCTTCCTGTTTTCGAAATTCGACGTCCGGAAGAAAGCGATCCTCTTCGCCTTTTGACCAATCGAGTCAAGCGTTTTCCATGAATCTTGGGTTCGACTCTCTTTATGGAAAAACGATTCATAAATCTCCCAATTACCTTTCCCAGAAAATCTTTCACCTGGCGTCCTCGCCGTTCCGTTCGGCCGCCGAGAAAGGAAAGGAAAGGTAGAAACCGGAAAAGAAACAAGAAGGGAATCGGGCTAATTCAATTTTCATTTTTTCATTTTCAAATTTTCATTTTTTTCTGGGATCTAAAAATGGGGAGAAGAAATTAAGGCCGCCACATGCCGATGATACGGCGACCGCGGGACATTAAACTATAACCTGTCATTTTCTCTTTTTCATCAAATTAATAATAATGTACGTTTCTTTCCAATTTTCATGTGTATGGGGGGGCAAACCGAGGAGGAGAAATCGAACACGTTGTTGCTTCCAGGAGGAGCCGGATCCAAAGATCCGATACCCCGGTCGCCACCACGTGTTCGACGTGTCGTCCGGCGGTGGTGGGTCGGGGTCATGATCTGTCCCAGTCTAGCAAATGGTTCGGTTCTTTGATTGGGGTGGGGGACTTTCGCGATTTGGTGGAATTTCGTTCCCCTAGTAAAGTTAAATATTCTCAACTCCAAAATTATTCCAATGCTTTAAAAAAATTATATTTTCGAAATCAAACGGAACGGAAACGACCGGACGTTGCGGCGGGGCGAGATTTTTTTCTCTTTAAATATGAGACGGGGGCCGCACGGCGCCGGAGAGGAGGCCGGGGTCGGCGGAACGACAAAGCGCAGCGAGTGGGAATGGGGCAAAAAGTCCTAGCTAAAAAAATTGAGGTTAAGGTTAGGTTATGTTCCCGAGGTTTTCACGAGCGGGTGGGGTTGGGGGCGGTGGGGGGAGTTTTTGAGGTTTCCGAGGCGAGGGTGGGGGGTCCGCTGGCAACCGCGCAACCGCGAATACGGTTGCCATGTCGTGGGGGTGCGGAATCGGTGACGTCGTCCGACGGGCGGGTGGGGATGCTTTAATCGAGATGCGTGCGGCGATGGTGTCGATTCGGGGTGGGCGGCTGCGCATCGTTGACCGTCTGATCTCGGTTAGATCTGGGAGAGTGGAGTTTCTTGGCCTTTCGCTGGGGCCCGCGGGCGTTTCTTGTTTTTTCCCACCCGTCTGGGGGGCTTTTTGTCCCGTGTCTTGACCGGCGACCGAGCTGGTGGGGGTCAATTCAGGAGGGAGAGGGGTTTGGTCTGTTGGTCTGCGATCCGGTTTGGGCGTGGGGTGGGTGGGTAGGTAGCGGGTTAAAATGTAAAATGGGCCCCAAACCCGAATCCGAAAATGTGGCGAAAGGCCCGCCTAGAAATGGGGAAAAGAGGGATGTTGGCGTAGGACTAGAAAATTAGAAATGACGCGCCGACAGACACCCAAACGTCAACTTTCATGTTTTTTGGTACTTCCTTAGCTTTTTATATATATATGATGGTCTCTGCTCTGAAGATTGCTACTAAGGTCGAGAAATGACACCCCGGATTAATAAAGAGGTTTGGCAAGGGGCACTGCTCCATTGAATTATGAGCTTTAACGTCGCAGATTTATGAATTATGAAATTATTTTAGGATTTCCCATAACTCTACCTACTAACGTTTTTCCTCGGGAGGTTTTTTCAATTAATCCCTCTTGGTATTTGTATTGTAAATTACGTTCGTTAGAATAATGCATGGATGTTGAGAGAGCTTTTAGCTATGGTCTCAACTTTCGAGTTTTTTTTTTTCGATTTCGTGTTCATAGTCGATAGTTTGATTAGCTGAGATTTGCATCTATTTTTTGTTAAATATTCAAAAGTTAACAAGTTAAGTGTTTTAACTGGTTTATAAGTCTTAATTAAAAGAAAAATGCAAAGGTATATTTTTAAATATTTATTTTGCATCTCATATCTGCATAACTAAAAATATAATAGAAAAACACCCATGGATCTAACTCCCAACCGACCATCCAAAGATCTGACCGTCTAGCCTTCTCCACCAACCTCTGTTTGACCTTCTATCGTCCCCTGCAGGTGTTTTTTGAATTGAGTGCCAAGTTAGGTGAACCTGCGATGTACTAAATTTCCCTTCTTGGAAAATCTTCTTTTTATCTATTTCCTTGCTGCCGTTTTGTACTTTGTGCACTGGATTGAAAGGTGGAAAAAAGGGATCTTCTTGCTGTCTTTAGCAGGCATTTTTGCTTTTGTGACTGCTAAATGCTTGAAACTGATTACATTAGCATCGATGCTGTGAAATACTAATGCTGTGAAACACTACAGCTTCTGCAAACTCTGTATGTACCCCGGAAGATTAAAAAAAATGCCTGCTTTGGTAACGATGGCTAATCGACTGTTCCTTTAATTTGATGGCAGGATCCCATGAGATGCAGCCTGCACTGGAGAACCTCGAGATATGCTCTAACCACGAACTCTGCGAAGCCCGAGCGGCTCAAATCAAGCTGACAAAAGGTTTTACTGCCAAGGAGCCAGTGAAAGGGCATATGGCGAGTCCATTCTCTTTCATAATTTAAGCACATTACATTCTTTTCGTTGAAAAGGAATTTCAGATGGGTTAGGCTAAGGAGTACATGTAAAAAAAAAAAGTGTGGCTTTCGATACCTGATGGAACGAACTTCGACTGGCAGGTCAACGTCGTGAAAGGGTTGAAGCTGTATGAGAACGTTTTCACCGATTCAGAGCTCTCGAAGCTGACAGATTTCGTCAATGACCTCCGTGCAGCTGGTCAAAATGGAGAACTCTCAGGTTATTTTGAATAGTTTCCTTTCATCTTTCGATATAGGGCGTCATGCATAAGGATAAAAGATGTGCAAGACAGATAGATGCAGCCGCAGAGGCTGCAAAATGATGCAATTTTGAAGAAATGAATAGACTGAGGCAAAATCTTCATGCTTTAAGCATGGGATTTTTCTTTCAAATTGGTTTCATTTCGTTCTGCCACTGCATGTGAAATCCTTCTTTAAGATGGGAGCTTCAATCTGGCAATTTACAGCTAAACTTGTCTAATGATGCTTTTGCTTTTTCTATGGTTTTACCTTGTCTACAGTAACCTCACTATGACTTGATGAAGCTTCGATTACCCAGTTTCTTTGTTTAACCTACTTAGAGAACAAGCCATAGCATGATTATTGCATGTTTTCCCACAATTCTGTTCTGAAAGGTTTTCTGCTTATGACGTGCTGAGTAAATCTTCATTCTTACAGGTGAGACCTATATTTTATTTAACAAGCAGATGAAGGGGAACAAACGAGAGTTAATCCAATTTGGGGTCCCTATTTTCGGACACATACAGGAGGAAGGAACATGCAACAGCAAAACAGGTAACTTGCGCCATGTTCAGATAAATTTTATCATATAGAAAAGGAGTGCTCTCCAATGTTCATTCTGATGAATCTGTTATATTCGAAGGTAACATAGAGCCGATTCCGGCACTTCTGGAACGTGTCATAGATCATCTGGTTGAATGGCAGCTAATACCTGTTTACAAAAAGCCGAACAGTTGCATCATTAATTTCTTTGACGAGGTACACTTTGTTTCGCTGCCCCAACGTGTTCATCTAAGATATGGTTCGAGATTGGTGGGAGGATATATGCTGAGTATGGTTTTTTCAAGTTCTCTGTTCTGTATTTCCTACAAATCGTTGAGAGAATAGCATGTGATGCCAACGTAACTCTCATGCAGGAAGAGTATTCTCAGCCTTTCCTGAAGCCTCCTCATTTGGATCAGCCCATATCATCTCTTCTCCTCTCTGATTCAACCATGGTTTTTGGCCGGTTTCTTGTTAGTGACAATGAAGGCAACTATAAAGGACCACTCATGCTTCCATTGAAAGAGGGGTGAGTAGTTAGTAGACATACTTCATGGATAGCTGGTCAATACTCTTCACTCCTCTTTCAGTTATACTCGTAATCACTTTCAACTTAGATGAAAAAAGCAATCTTGTGACAATAGTGTATCTGAGTTTCATGTGAGATGAATAGGTAGCTCATTTTCATTTTTTCTGCAGGTCTCTTTTGGTGATGAGGGGTAACAGTGCTGACATGGCAAGGCATGTAACGTGCCCTTCTCCAAATAAGAGGGTCACCATCACATTCTTCAGGGTCCGACCAGACAGCAACCAAGGCCAACCATCGAGTCCTCTTTCTGGCTCCATGACTCTGTGGCAAGCGACCAACCCGAGCCCTTTCGCCATGCCAAGCGGAGGTCTTGGTGCTTACGAGGCAGTCGACATGATGCCCAAATGGGGAGTCCTCCGAGCACCTGTGGTAATGCTGGCCCCGGTAAGCCCCATGGTTTTGAGCCCCAAAAAGATCCAGAACGGCGGCACTGGTGTTTTCTTGCCGTGGGCTCTAGGAGCACGAAAACCCACCAAGCATCTTCCGCCGCGTGCACAGAAGGGACGGCACCACATAGCAGAGTCCTCTTCTAGAGCCAGCGTTGGCTGTGAAGGGAATTTGGTTTCCACCTAATAGCTTCACGCCTGCTCTCAGGAGTCCTCCCTTCGATGTACAAACTCGGGGCCTAGGTGCTGCTAGAAGAGCGTTCTCTCTTTCTCTTGTCCAGTTCCCATCTTCCTTCCCTGTGCGATCGCTGTGATGATCGGACA
This sequence comes from Eucalyptus tenuipes, assembly GCA_014182365.1. Classification (NCBI taxonomy): domain Eukaryota; kingdom Viridiplantae; phylum Streptophyta; class Magnoliopsida; order Myrtales; family Myrtaceae; genus Eucalyptus; species Eucalyptus tenuipes. The sequence goes on along the minus strand of CM024544.1, from coordinate 10,974,213 downwards.
AGGCTCTATTAGTCGGTCCTTGTATTTTCCTTTCTTCTCCCGGATGCAACGAAATGTAGAGGCATGGTGTTAGTTCCGGTTTTGGATTTTCTGAGCGTTGAATTAGCTTTTGTGGTAGGAATTTTCTAAGTTAAAAATGGTTTTGGTTATCATGGCTTTTTTCTTGTTCAATATTGAATATGAGGTCTGGAGTGCAAAATTTTCATCTCACTCTGAATGTGAAGCAATGCTGTATTTTACGATGGTAACGTGAGATGACTCTAAGCGATTACTTTGGCTTTCTTTGATTATTTCTACATATTCAGATTGAAATGATGTTGTCTGACAAGCCTTGCCCATTTAGGTTTTTGGTCTTTACCCTTCAAATTGCATTGGTGTTAGGCATTTTGTTGAAGTTTTACTAGATATATCCCATCGAAATTATAGTTTCTATTTGATATTGATGTATAGATATATTCTTATTTCCTATATATAGTAGGAAAAGAATTTGCAATGTATATAATCTCTTGGAACATGATGATACAAAGCTATATACATGAGAAATTCATAGAGTAATTTCATTAATCAAGCAAGAACTTTATTTCTATACATCAATGGAAAAGTTCTGCAGTGTATCTAGATTGTGCAGTGTACCTAAATTATATAGGTTAGAAATCCATCAAAACTATGCAGGCACATAATTAAAAATCCTAAAAAGTGAATAGTAAATCATTTAACCTTATGCGCATGTATCAAATTTCGATCAGTATATATCAATACAAAATGGGTACCATTTACGAATGATTATGTGTACATGGCACAACCACACGCGAGCTTTACCTACAAAGACCTGTTTCCTATCGTTCATATCCCATTAAACTTGGATTTTGATTTCTTATGTGTTTAGACCATTTTGGCAATATTGCCATATAATCGTAGAAGCACTAGTTTTTCTTTATATCAACAATGTCTGCATATATTGATAAAGAGAACCATTTTATGAACACTGTTTTATGACAGTTGAACAAGGCATACCAGAGACACAATTCCAGAGAAACATATGCATCTCTAACAATTGAAGTTGGAAATGAAACATCCTCCTGGGAACATACTTTGCATAACCTTAATATGTATGAAGGAATTGAGACACGGCGATAAAGCCAATCAAGCTTTGGCAGCAGGCTCATCATCATCATCTTCGATGTCCCAACTCAAGTCTTCTTCCTCCTCTGCAACACTCAGCCTCTTTCTCAGATCATCCCTACTTGCACTTGGAGTCCCGCCTGGAGTGACTCTCTGATCGTTGATGCCGCTAAGATCCTCAATCTCATCCCAACCAAGGTCCTCCTCCTCAGCTACCGATGGATTGCTCAGTGCAGCAGCAGGGTTACTCTCTTTCGCAGGCTCAGCTCTCGCGTTTGAGGCGGAATTCTCTTGGGGTGCTGACGAAGAATTTCTGCTGTTTACATCAGAAACCTTTTCCAAATGCACATCCTCTTCGGGCGCATTTCCGTCATTTGGGACAAGAGCGACACCCTCACCGCTCTCCTCACCGCCCACATTCTCCACCTTCTCACCGACAACTTCAGGAGTTGGACTAACTCGCGATGCCCCACCCTGATTCTCCTCCTTCTGTTCTTTTGATTCTTCAATGTCTATCTCCGTCCGATGCAGATCACTACCCAACTTCCCAATTTTCTCATCGGCTCTATCCTCTGTTTCCTCCCCATAGGCATCCTTCGATTCCGCACTGCCCATCATCCCCGAAGCCGACTCCATTTCCTCCTCAGAAGAACCATCCTTCTCCTTCTTCACAGCTTCCCCCAAATTTCCATCCTCAACATTGCCCATTCGAACTGCCTCTGCAGAAGACACCGCATTACTCAATCTACTTCCTTTCTTCAATTCCTTCTCACTGTCGACATCCTCGTCATCGTCCTCATCATAAACGTCCCAACTCAGCTCCTCCTCCTCGCTCGAGATCGCCCTCTTCACCAGACTAGCCCTCACATTCTCAGCCTGCTCGAGCTTATGCACCCTATAAAAGTACCTAAGCCAGAACGTATCCCCGTCGATGCTACCGGGCACTAGCCTATAGTAGAATCCCCTGACGGGCCCATCTTCCTCCCTCAACCTCTCGATCTCTTCCCTCTTCTCCCCCAGATCGAACCCCGACTTCCACCCGCCGTAGTCCTCCGCATCCTCCGGCTCCTCGCTGAAGGTGCCGGCATCGCCCCGGATCGCGCGAACCTGCGCGTCCAACCTACTGTACCTCGCGAAAGACTGGTGCCCGCCGCCGCTCCCGGCGTTGCCGTGGCCCTGATCGGAGGGGTCCGGGCTGAGATCGGCGGCGAGGATGGCCTCCTTGCCCTGGGAGATGATCTGGGCCGTGCCCTTGATGACCGACGACCCGAGCCCGTCGATGGCCTGGCCGACGTTCTCCAGCGAGCCGTGCGCCTCCTGGATCTCCTTCCGCAGGCCCAGCCCGAACTCCTGGAGGTCGCGGCGGTACGTCTCAAGCACGGACTCGGACTTGGTCGTGAGGGTCTTCACGAGGCCGCCCAGGCCGCCCCACCGGGAATTGGACTGGTGGTCCGGCTCCGGAGTGGCGGCGGCGGCTTCTTCTCCTCCTCCTCGCGACGGATCGTCGTCTTCGGAAGGCGAATCGGGTCGGGCGGGGTTTGGGGGATCTGGGTCGTCGGAGAAGACGGATTTGAAGAAATTCATGATGAGTTTTTCCGGGGATTTTCCTCCGGTGGAGCTGAGAGAGAGATCGGCGGTGGATGTGGAGTGACGGAGTGGAGAAGAAGATGAATTCGATCGAAAGTTGTCGATGCAGAGACAGAGGAAGAGAAGAAGAAGCATCGGTTGGCTTTGAACCGGATCGAGCGGTGAGTCTGGACCGGGCAAGTGAACCGGATCCAGTGAAACTCTATAATTTCTGTTCCATCTTCAAGATTGTAATTGTGTTTTTGATAAAAAAAAAGATTTTTCTCATCTTTTATTGGGTTAATACGATGAAAAAGCCTAAATGGATATGCTCATAATATATTTACCCTACGTTAATATCCGTCAAATTTTACTATGAAATTATTGAGCGGCAATAACTCAATCGATATGGTAAGTTTATATGAAAATTCATATCAGTTTGGATAAATTTATCATAATTATACTAGTTTGAGAATTTTTGTGAATAAAAAATTAACTTGATAAATTTGTACACCTGATTATCGCAATTGTATTAATTTGAAATTCTTAATGACCAAAAATTAATTTGGATTAAATATATCACAAATACACTAATTTAAGATTTTTCATGGTATCGACATGTTCCTAAATTTTATTCGGAAAACAAGTGAAAGAGCACGATGGCACGACCATGCCACAAAAGTATTTTTAGAAATTTTTTTTAACCATGTTTAAAAACATCTAGACCTGTTAGGAAACTTGAGTTGCAATAGTTATAGGGAAAGAAAATGTATATAATTTGGCAACAGAGGCTTAATCTCTTGTTTATTATCCTCCTAATTGTACATGATTGCGGAAAGCATCCCGAGCTAGGGTGCTTTCGTTTAATGAAAAATGAATGATTCAAAAAATATTTTCTAACAAATGATTGCTTATATTGATTAAGAAAATCAGCCAACCAGACAGATTGATAAAATTTATCAAACAGGTTTGGACCTCGTATCAAGAAAACCAGACAGGCAGATCATCTGCAGAAGCAAAAGGTGAGCAAGCTCGACCATTACAAATAAGGAAGGAGGAAGGAGGAATCCCCTCTGTCTCGACCCTTTCCTGCCTAGAAAGTAACCCTCGAGCGAACCACGGAGAGCCACTGAGAAGTTTCCTCTTCTACGGTTGTGTAGGCCAAGGAAAATTTTGACTTTAGGTGAATGCAAGATCTTCCGAGGCAAAGATTATAAATTCTCTCCGGTGTTAATTACCATTCCTGGTTACTATTTCCTATTTCGATTCACCTTGTTCTCCTCCACGCGTGCCCCGGAACAGAGCGCCTTCATCAGGGAAATAAACCGGCTCGATCCTTCCCGCGGTCAAGGCCTGCTCAAGGCTTGCCATGGTATATATATATTGTCAAGCAGTGTCGAGTCGTGTCTCTCCCCTGTCCTGAGTCCCTTTCGTCACCCCGAGTAGTAGAGTCGAGGTCGAGAGAGAGAGGGAGAGAGTGTGTGCGACGGCCGGAGCAAAACAGAGCAGTCGAAGAAAAACAGAGCGATGGAAGGGGTGATGACCCCTGACAAGAAGAGCAACGTTTCGGGTGAGAAGGATGATCGGTTCCCAAAGGGTTTAAGGGTTCTTGTGGTCGACGACAATGTCACCTGTCTCCACGTTCTGGAGAAGATGCTTCGAGATTGTTCGTACCAAGGTAACTTCGCTGCACTGCTTCTGGGTTTCTCTCTTTTTCTTGCTTCATCTTCGCTTCTGCAATTACAATGTGTTGGTATGCTGTTTCCTGAGTCGATCGCTGCTGTTCACCGGCGGTACGTGTAATTAACCATCGTGACTGAATTGCAGAAGAGAGAATTCTCGCTTTTGTACTCGAAGTAGTCGAGGAATTAGTTTCATGCTTCCTTGATCGCGGGTTGATATTCAAATCGCCAAAGTTTAATTCCGGGATGCGTCTTGTGATCATAGTTAGTCGAGAATCTGCGTATATATGTGGTGTATTTTTACAGTGACCAAGTGCCAGCAAGGAGAGGAGGCGTTGTCCTTGATTCGAGAGAATAGGAGCGGGTTCGACATCGTCTTGACAGATGTTCACATGCCTGGGATGGATGGACTTCAGCTTCTCACCGAGATCGCTAACATGGAGATAACCTTGCCTGTAGTCAGTAAGTTCTCATACGCCAATTAATTCAAGCAAGACTAAGAGAATTTATGGAATTTAATGTGATCGATATATCCACGTTTTTGTTTAATTTTGCCAGTGTTTTCAAGTGATGATGAAAAGGACACTGTCGTGAAAGGAGTGCAAAGTGGGGCTTGTGATTTTCTAGTGAAGCCGATTCAAATCAGCACTCTCAAGATTCTATGGCAACATGTTCTTCGGAGCAACCCATCGTCGAGGAACAATTCTACTAAAGAATTAGAGATGCCGCGTGCTCTGATCACATCGACATCTAACGGTACCCATCCTCAGGCAGAGAATGAGGAAGAATATTCTAAAACCTTGCAAAGGAGCAGCGAAGATGAAGGTGATCAAAGTCAGACTAAAAGCGAGGCGAAGAAGCCCCGCATGGTTTGGACACCTGAGCTAAACCGAGTGTTTATCATGGTCGTCGATAGTCTTGGAAGCGATGGTACGCGATGTGGTTAAGAACCTGTTTCATGATGATTTTTCAAGTAGCTTTCTTATATGGCTTCTCCTTTTTGAGTGAGATAATAGTTGATCTTACCGATGGGTTCCCATATGACGTGATGCAGATGCCAAACCTAAGAAGATATTGCAAATTATGAGGAAAATAACGGGTGTTCCTCATCTCACTCGGCAAAATGTCTCCAGCCACCTTCAGGTAAGAGCCCCTTATTCAACCTCATTCAGAAAGATCAAGAGCAAACAATTGGGAAGAACATATCAGTGCTCTAACAGTTGTATTTAATTCCATGAACTTCCGTGAGAAATGCTTATCAAATCAAGCTTGTTAATTGCGCAGAAATACCGCATGAACTCCAAGAAGACAGAAGAAGCCTCAAAGCATCAAAGTGCACATTCTTCTCTCGTTAACGGCCCTGGCTTTGCCAATCCAACCCATTCCACTCCTCCACCATCATCGTCATTAATTGGGTGCAGCGGTACCCAAAACGATGCTGCTTCAGCCCAATATCCATCACAAGCTATGAGGATCGCCCCTCGACGGCCGTGCACAGGTTGTAGCATGAGGATGCCTGATCCAGTTGAGTTCCCAAATAATGATGCGCTCCCAAGGTACCAAATAAGGCTCCGATCACAGCCACTTGCACCGTTGCAGCAATCGAATCCACTTCTTCAAAACTACGGTTGCCAACAGCAAGGGAATGAATCAGCTCAACGCCTTTTCTATGCTTCTGCGCCATCTGTTGGGTTCACTTCACCGATGAATAACATCGCACACCCAGTTCTTCCTAATCAGAGTGACACCTCACTCATCATGCAGATGTCCCAAACACCTTCAAATATGCAAATCCTAGATGAGACTGCAGCTGCAAGACACTATCTTTCCACCACTACTCACCCTCATCCATTGCATGGCCAGATTTCAACACATGACAGTCGAAGCCTTAATCAGAGTGACACCTCACTCATCGTGCAGATGTCCCAAACGCCTTCAAATATGCAAATCCTAGATGAGACTGCAGCTGCAAGACACTATCTTTCCACCACTACTCACCCTCATCCATTGCATGGCCAGATTTCAACACATGACAGTCGAAGCTTTAATTCAAGTACTCCCTATCCCACTCCTGAGCAGGGTCTGCCTGGAGCCCTCAGCACCATCGGAGCTAAAGTGAATGAATCCTGCAGCAGCAATATCGTGGCAGTCAAAGGAGAGTTCTCTTACCGGAACTACCATAATGCCATTGCTGAGGACTGCCAAGTATATGGTGACGAGGCCATGTTTGCAGATAAGCTTGATCCGGTTAGTTGATTTATTTGGTTGGTTAGTTTAATTTTGATATAGGGATTGGCAATGAGGACTCATTCTAATGACTATTATTTTTGTCTTTAATACAGAATATCTTCAAGGATCTTGGGTTTGGGGAAGACGTTCCCTCTTTTGGCAAATTCATCCAGGACAATGGTGCCATTTAGGAGAAGACTAAAGAGTAATCTTCCTACGGCAGCATATTTCTGTTAATGATTGCATGGATGAACTTCAACTCTAGTTATGGTGTTCTGTATTGAAGCGATAGCTAATTGAAAATATTTCATTAAAACCATTGACATTCTCTCTCTCTCTCTCTCTCTCTCTCTCGACCGTGCGTCACGTCTAAATGCTGGCACATGTGTATCTGTGTGTCCAGGTTGTGGTGTTGCCTCAAAATCCTGAATTTGTTCAATCTTGTAACAAAGAATCTTAAGCTTACTCTGAATTTAGCAGAACAATTACCCCCTTAAAGTTGAAAATGCTCAAAAACTGACCGTATCAGTATGGCCTGTTTATTTGTAATTGGAGATAGTTAATTGAACTAGCCTTGACATTAGCTAAATCAATTAGCAAACCATACTTCGATCAGCCATCATTTCTCAAGGACATTTCGGAATAAAATAATGCTGCAAAGGTATTCAAATTGTCAATTAGGCAATTTTGACTGAGAGTGAACTCTAAACGAGAGGAAAAGGTGCAGGTAGAATCCAGTAGCGAAACTAAAAGCTATCAAATCCCTATTCTAGTTCAAATTCAGCAGCATAAGTAAAATCCATCAAATGCTTACTCTACGTTGATCAAATTCTAAGTTTCCGCATCCAAACCACTAGTATTCAATATCTAATGGTGAGGTAATGAAGGCATATATACTAACTGAACAGTAATATTCCAAGAAAAGAGTTCTACGGAGAAAATACGGGCTGATTTGTCACTAAACCAGCAAGAATATACGCTCTGAGGTTCATTCTCTTGCACTGGATTAAAGCTTGGTCTAGAGAATGTCTCTTCTAGCATGAGTCGAACAAAACGGAGGGATGATACTAAGGTAGAAAGTGATGGCAGCACTCAGCAAGAATACCGACAGGATTATCGGTGCTTCAATCATCTCTACCTGAAATGTGTTACCGGGCACGACCAGCACACTTTCCTGGCCACAAACTCCAGTTGAAGACTCCACACACAAGTTTGGATTTGCAGCAAATGCTCCTGGAAATCTCCAGCACCCCTGTTTTTTAGAGATATATCCAGAGAAGCAGTTGGACGATATATCCAACACAGTTAGATCTTCAAGTCCAGAGACATGTTCCAGTACCTGACCTGATAGCGAATTATATGACATATCCAAGGCTGTTGCTGTTGTAACATGCCTTTATCTAACCAACAAAGCCCATCAGAACTCCAGCAGCCATTAAGAGATCAAGAACAGAATCCCAATTGACAGGATCAAATGCTTTCGCAATATCAGCCTACATAGGATCTGGCTGATAGTCTTCTTCTATGATGGTACTTCCCAGTTTCATGAGGGAGCAGTTCATCATCTGTAATTTCTCTGTTTTCTGTGAAAGAACTCTCATTTGGAGCTATAAAAGAAGGCAGAATCCTCCTCAGTCTGAGAAAAAAATATCTTAGTTACACATTTGTAGACCACCATTGCAGCATGATAATGGTCTAATACTGTGTCATCTTTGAAGGATTAGGGACTTCCAGTATAGAGGGATGGCCATAGCATTGATAGCTCCAAGGAGCTTAGAAAATGAGGGAAAAAATTTGGCACTGCTCTAATAAAATCAGTACCAGCAATGTTCCAGCCGTTTTCAAACGAGCAAGAGGTGAAGCACATTTTCTTAATCTGCGATTTATTGAGGACATATGTAAAATGATCCTTTCTTGAAACCCGTTGTAGATGTCATGGTAGAAAAGTTTTGTAAGTTTTTACGAAAACTTCATCAACTGTGTATTTTTTGGTGGCTAAAATGAACACTGGATTCAAGTAAAAAGCCGTTGAAGCTCCCTTACAAACTTACTACGACAATTTACCTGATGAAATGAATGTTGCTCAAACGATGGAGAAACAATGTTACTATACATAGTATGTGTAATACCCAGAATTAGGGACGAGATCTAGCTCCCAGACCTAGGGTATCATCATCTTCCTCCGGTCGCTTGAAGAACAACGTACAAAGATAGAGGAAATCCAGCATCTTATCTGGTGCTCTTCCCTTCAGTGCTTGATTTGTTAACCCCTCCAAATTTCGCAGCAGCATCGGAAATGCTTGTCTGTAGGAAAGATTGGACCAACGCCAGAAGAAGGCCACAATACAAAACTAGAGGCCTTATCGAGCTACAAGTTGGACCGAAGATTGTGCACAAACACTCAGCGCCCCAGTCTTGATGCAACAAGGATGAATGCATTTGGATTCACATCGAAGGTTCTTTCCACAGGAAGAATTCAATGTTTCACATGTTCATTGGAAAACTAATTCAAGACTTCAATTTTGATTGTTCGACCAAGAAAATGTATCAAATCCGAAAATGTATATCACATCAAAAGCATGTATTGATTGCTTACTGTTGTCGCAACATTTTTTGGGGTGACATTCCCAGACTTAGGCCTGATGATATGCAATCTTTTCAGCTTGAAAATACATTCGTTTATACCAAAAAGTACACTTTTCTTAAGCCATGAAAGCAATGCAAAATTGAAAGGAAATGTCGCTTCCATTGCTAAGTGCTGCTACATCTGTTTCATAGACCTCTCAGGCAAAGACCAAAATTACTAGGGGCAAATGGCCAAGAACACAATAAAAAGGGAGAAAGAACTGTACAAAATGAATAACGATGCTTCAATTTGCAATTTAAAATCCACCAAGATAAAGTCAACACCATCTAATTACTTTTGTCGGGGTTGTCCCTATGTACCCATGGCCAATAATATGCATTTCTCTTCTTTTTTTTTCGCCTTTTAAAGTTTGACCCATGATCGATATCGTTCAAAGCCTTAAGAGTTCTTTTTTCTTCCCTCCTAAATATCCCCCAAAACTGTACAAAATCATGTCCAAAAAAACTAAAAAAAAAAGAAAGAAAAAGAAACAATCGAAAAAGAGGTTCTGTAATCCCTCCAGAGCAAACGTTAAACGCGATAGCTGTTATATATATTTCCAAAATGTCACTGGAGTCTGAATCTCTCTCAAATCATAGAATAAGAGAAATCTTTTCATGCTCTCATAGAAGAATAAGGGATCACAGGGGGTCCTGTAATCCCTTCGTCTTCCCTGGTTTCCTCCGCCGCTATTCCTCGATGGCATGCATGGACGAAGGGTAGAGATCGTAGGGCGCCCACAGATGGTCCACGCTGCATGGCCTCCTCGAGTCCAGCCTCAGCCATGGCTTGCCCTTCCCGCTCCAGTGCAGCAGGCTTATTGGGCCAGGGTGGAGAGCCCTGCACTTGCCTTCGAGGTTGTCCCCCCCGAGGCCGTGCTGGTTCCACCTGTGGTCGACGGCCTTGATGTTGCCGCCCAGGACGAGCAGGAACGGCGGCAGGGAGCCCAGGTGATAGATCCTCTTGCGCTTCTGAACCCCCATCCAGGACTCCACCTTCTCCGTGTACCCTCCTTGCCTCCACTTGTCCACATCCACCACCATCACCCCCGTGTTGAAGTAGCAAGGTTTTCTCCCCTGGAAGGTCCTTGACAGGGCCGGGTCCGACCAGAAGAGGTTCGTGAAGTACTTGGTGAAGTTGGCGTGGCAGTACTCCGGGGCCGCCAGGACCTTGCCCTCCAGGCTCACCCCCCAGAGCTTGGCAATGTCGTCGACCACGACCAGGTCTGAGTCGAGGTAGATGACCCGCTTCACGTCGGTTGGCATCATGTCCGCCAGGTAGATCCTCGCGTAGTTGAGGGGCTGGTCAAGCGCCTGCCGGATCGACTTGGAGATCTTGCCGCGCACCCGGCCAGAGTCGAAGCGGTAGACCTTGAAGTGGAGGTACGGGAAGGTGGACCGGATGCTCGAGAACACCTCTGGCTCGAACCGTGCCCACAGGAAGTGGAACTCGAAGTTCTCCGGGCACATGGAATGCTGGAGAATCGACAGGACCGCGGCCATGGTGCCCCGGAGGTAGTTGGAGTCGAGGGTCATGGCCACGTGGATCCTATTGGCCTGGTCGCATGCGTCGGCATTGCGGAAGGCGGGGGCCTCCCGGAAGACGGGGACAGCAGGGGACGGCTTCCGGATGATGCCGAGGCGGACCCCTGGGGAGGCACCACCGGCGACGGTGGAGGAGTGGCATGGGAGGAGGAGGAGAGACAGGAGGCCAAGGAGTGGGAGGGAATGGGGGCTCCAATAGGCCATCCTGTCCCAAAGTCATTAAAGGTTGGGGTAAGTGGATAAGGGATTATCTCTGGAAGGCTAATTGAAACGGTAGTGGCCATTCTTAGGTTGTCCTTATGAGAGGAGGTTAAGGAAGAAGAGGGGAATGATTGACTGATATTTGGAGGAAGAGGATGAGAGGGAGGGAGAGAGAGAGAGGGTTGGTGAGACTGGGAGGAAGAGAAGATTTTGCGGAGGCTCTCTCTCGTGTGATATATCAACAAGTGATTGCAGGACATTCACCAAATTAAAACAATTTACTCCTCACAAACGTTAAAAACAAAAGAAAAAGAGCTTTAGGCAATGTGCATGTCCTCATTGAATGAGAACCTAAAAAAAATTTACATGATTTGGCCGATATGATCTATGAATTTCCATAGAAAGAGATGTTTTATTGATCCATAGTATACAGCTGAAGTTTATCCTGAGCTATTTTTCCATAAATTTTAGTGGCTCATGTCCTAAAATCTATTAGATAAAAACATATGACACAATAAAATGGACTATTAAAATACGGAAAACTTCGAATAAAGCATGCAGGTCAACCACCAGGAACCCTCTTTTTCGGGTATACCTCAACCAATATCAAAAGCTGTATGATCTCGACATACACCTTTTTAATATTTCTAAAAGTCAAAGGCACGTATTACCATCTATATATGTGATTGGTTAAATGGGATGGTCATAAACCTTTATTATGACCAGACCCTCTTGTTCTATCATCGGCACCAGCATATTTTAAAGAAAATAATTTAAATTTTTTTAAACTTATTATATGGTGGCTAATTTTAGGGCTTTTGGATATATTCTACACGTCAAACCGGGTAAATGAATTGTTATAGTCTCTAATAATAGGTTAGCTCGAGCAAAAGCGACAAAAGAGAGAGATTGAGAGATTCCAAATCATGCATTTAATTATTTTAATAAACTGAATATCCTCACATGAATCTAGACTGCATATTCTTCAAAATAAATATTTTACATTGCAATAAACTCAATTGTCTTCAGCCTGCATTCAACAACATCATCTTTTATTATAGATCCATGTCCCACAACAAAGACACAAACAAAGCCATACTCTCACTCGTTTTTGAACGCTTTGCAGACCAGTTCAAGCCCCCCAGCAAAGGGAAACAAAGCAAGTCATCACTCGGAGACTGGATAGTTCTCGCATCTGATTCTACAGTCCTGAAGCTCGAGTTGAGCCCCGATGCTAAACCAACACTTGAGGTTTATCTGCTCTGTCACGGGGTTCAAGCATTTCGTACAATCTGGATGGTCGAGGACCCGTTGCAAGCTCCATAGCCATAGCACGAACCTCGCGAGCTGTAGTAGCTATAACCTTTGCTCGCTGTGTTCCTACTTATGTCGTCGAGAACCGAAACTAAGTCGGTCTCGAACATGCTGTCTGGCCCAAATTTTACTCCGTTGCAGACTTTGTTCACCACACCCGTGTTTGGATCGCCTACTGCAACACGGCAGACGAAGGTTAGCCGGATGACGAATATAACCAAGATTTTTCGCAGAAGCAGCCATGTAATATGTCGTTCTTTCCCTTCTGTTCTTCTTTAGCATGCTGGTCTCTAAAGCTGAGTTTCGCAGGCTATTTAAAGGCGTTGATAGTGCAGAAGTTTTCTTCCGTTGCCGGTTCCTCACACAATTTACAGTATAGTTTTATTAGTATTGAAAGAAAGCAAGAACCGACAAGGAGAAGAGAATAAGAGAATTTGTGGGGGAAATTTTCTGTATGTATTGCGTATTGTCTCAATAAGCTTCAAATTATAGTACAAAGTGTATACAAGAAAAGGCAATAATGTATTCTACAAAGCAGATCCAATATTAAATTGGTCTCAATTGATTCAATGTATTGATCTCAATCCAAATGATATTGGAAGATTCATGCATATCTTCCAATACTCCCCCTCAAGCTGATGGCTTGTAGATGTCCAATACGCCTAGCTCGCTCAATAGATATGCGTACTGTCTCTGACATAGAGGTTTGATGAAGATGTCCGCATGTTGTTCTTGGTCCCAATCCCTCTTGTCTTAATTACTTTCTCTTGAATTTTCTCTTGAGTGAAATGGCAATCCACCTCTATATGCTTCATTCTCTTGTGCACTATTGGGTTGGACGTAAGTTTAAGGGTTGCATCATTGTCATGGAACAACTTAGTTGGTCCCTTAATTTGTACCCCAAAGTCCTAAAGCAAACCTCATAACCACACTATTTCACAAGTGATTTTTGCCATAGCTCAATATTTTGCCTCTGATGAAGATAATGAGACAATTGTCTATTTCTTTGTCTTCCACGAGAGTAAAGTTTCTTCCAATTTAATATAGAAACCTGTGATGGATCTTTTGCTCATAGGACAAGTCACATAATCCGCGTCGCAATAAGTGGTCATTTCCATATTACACTTCCCGGAAAGAAGGATCCCAAGTCCTAGGCATTTCTTTGAATATTTCACAATCTTTAGGGCAGCGTTCATATGGGATTACTTTGGCTTATGCATGAACTAACTAAGTGTCTGCACTACATAATATATATCCAGCCTGGTCATAGTCAAATATATAAGTTTCCCAACAAGTTCTCGCTTACCTGATGGATTTCTAAGTATGGGATCATCTTCGAGATAGATACTCTTACATCATAATTCGTCGTAGTTAACTTCATATTTTGCTTGATTGGAACAACCCCTATCTCTGTAAACCCTGAAAAACTTCCATGTAAATTTCTTCATCTAATCTCCGAGAAGGAAGGCATTGTCAACGTCCATTTGGTGTAATGCCCAATCTTGGATAGTTGCAACTGAAAGAAACGAAGGGACTATAACATCTTTGGCTACAAGAGAAAAGATTTTTTAATCGAATCATTTTGATGTGTGAATCCTTTAACCACCAATTGAGCCTCATATCGATCAATGGATCCATCTGCCTAATATTTAATTTTGTACACCCATTTGCATCCAATTGGCTTGTGTGAGGGGACAAAGTCATAAGCTCCCATGTTTGATTATCTACTAGGGCCCGTAATTCCGCTTCCAATGCTTTTTGCCATCGTGGATTGGAGTATACTTCATCATAGCTTGATGGTTCCTGTTCTTCAGATATGCGACTGACACAACATCTATGTTCCGGAGATAGTTGATCAAAGGAAACATAGGAGGAGATGGGATAATGAATACCTCAGTTCTGTGCAGCACAGACGTAGTCTTTGGTCCAAGTTGGTGGGTGTGTGGCACGTCTAGAACATCGTGGTGGATCTTGCTTTGGGGGTGAACCTCTGGAGTTGGTCCCATCTTGGGATTAGATGTTTCCTCAATAGCCATTTCATCATAAGTTAGGTCCAACATTGCCATCAAAGGAATTATTTTTGCAGTTGGATTTGACATCGAAGGGTTGCTTGGATTCCCTGGTGATGCAGTCCAAATATAATCTGGATTGTTGAAGGCTTCCTTAATGGGAAAATGTGAGAAGTCCCCATGTCTGCTGTTAGTGACCCTTGTTCATTGAATGGAAAGATGTCTTCATAGAACATGACGTCCTTGCTAACAAAGAACTCTCCTATGGACGATTCAAGTACACGGAATCCCTTTTGTAGATTGGGATATCCCATAAATATACAATGCCTAAAGATATTAAGACGATCTAGCTCTGGCTTTCTTCCAAAAAGTAGTTGGAAAGGAGTCCCTCCATCAAGTACCTTCATTGGCATGCGATTAATCAGGTAAGCTATAGTCATCACACAATCCCCCAAAAAATTGTCCGAAATGAAGGCTTGAAATTTCAAAGCCCGTGCAACTTCCAATAGGTGACGGTGCTTCCGTTCCACTACTCCATTTTATTGCGGAGTGTATATGCATGAACTCTCATGTAATATGCCTTGAGATGAGAAAAGAGCAGCATGCTCGTGATTGAAAAATTATCTTCCATTATTTGTCCGAACACATTGCACAAATTTTCCAAATTGGGTCTTCAACACAAAAAGGAAAGTCTTCAAATTTGAGAAAACTTGACCCTTAGATTGCATAAGGAAGACCCATGTGACTCTAGAGTAGTCGTCCACAATAGTGAGAAAAAACTGAGACCCATCATGATTTAGAGTGTTATAGAATCCCCAAACATCAATATGAATTATTGAAAGGATATTATTTGCACAATTTTTGCTTAGTGGAAAAAAGGAATGCAACAGTTTTGCAAGCGGACAAATATGACACCAAGGATAAGAAAATAGAGAACCATGGCCCATTTTAGAATGCAAAAAACTTTTATCATTGGTAGTCACATTACACAATGATTGTTTACTGAAGGAAATATGAGATAAATTAAGACTTCTTGGAAAACTGATCCAAAAAAATAATCCTTTAGAGAGATTACCCAAGGTGATCAGTTTGCCAGTTGAAAGGGTTTTGAAAGAAACAAGTATAAATATCAAAAAGAACTCGACATGAATTTTATTTGAAGGCTCTAGACATAGAAATGAGATTAAATTGAAAATCCAACATATAAAGGATATTTTCGAAAGTAATTTTGGAACTAAAATTTACTGTCCCTATCATAGTGACACAAGTAATGTTTCCATTGGGTGATTGCATAGAAATAGGAATATCCAACTCTTCATGAAAAGTGGAAAATAAACCCTTATCACAAATGATATGATCATTACCTCCCAAATCAATGATCCAAGCATTTCTTGAAATGGAATTTATTAGGCAATGAGAAATACATGAGAAGCTACTTCCTTTGTTGGAATTGCCTACATAAGTTGTTAATATTGCCCATGTGTGATTGGTTGATCTAAATTTGGATTTGCCGACCAAGTAAGTTGATAGGCCACTTCTAAAATTTCCTTCCCCTTTCTTTCTTTTCTCTAGGTTTACCGTGTAACTTCCAACAATTATCAATTCTATGATGGGGCCACTTGCAATATGCACATAATAATTTTCCTCTATTTTTGAAGTGGACCCATAATTTCTGGAAAATTGGCTGCCGTTGGATCCCTTAAGCCCGTACACTTGTCCATTGTCCAAATCAAATGGGGAATCACAACCTCTAGAATCGTTGGATCACTGCGATCGATATGGGTTGTTGGCTCCAGATCTTTTAAAGGCGTGCTGTTCTCCCCCAAACCCTAGCCCCTCTCATTGCTCTTTCTCTCGGTCTAGGGTTTTGTGGCCCCTCTCGCCCCTTGTTGTGAGCTACGAGCGCAAGATTCTCGGCTCCTTTTGCGTGCTCCGACGAGGTGAGTCGCTGGCTCTCTTCTTGCATAACTAGTTCAAACATGTAGCCGAGCGGAGGCACGAGTTCCATAGTTGAGATTTGGGACCTGAAGGTTAGGTAAGAATCATTTAAAATCGGGAGGAAGCATGTAGCATTCTTTCTGTCTTTCATTGCCTTATATTGTTGTAGGGTTGTCTATGGCCCTTTGAGTTTTTCTTTGGCCACTTCCAACTCATTCTAGATTGCTGATAGCTTGTTGAATCATGTTATGACAGTCATGTTTCCTTACAACTTTATAAGGGCTTGATGAAGTGAATTTTTTTTTGCCCGATCCAATTTCCAGTACATCTCTTTTATGCTATCCCACATGGTTTTCAAGTCTTCTAGGGGGGGTAAACCAATGGTAATTTATGGGCTTAGGCAGTTTCCTATACAAATTCTTTCCTAACTGATTGCATTTTTTCCATTGCCGTACCATTCTCTTGTTGGTTGGAATCGAAATAATTATGTTGATAAAACTGTCTTTATCCTTTGTAACAATTTCCAAAAAGCCCACACCCAAGTCAAATAGCTCTCAAGTCTTATGAGAAGGTGGTTGATGAGCTGCAACTCGGTCCATTGGCGGTGGAGACGAATAGCATGTCGTCGGATTTTGCGCGACCCGTGGTGGCCGTGATGGGAAATGGCAAGAAACTGAGTGAGAAACCTTGGTCGGAATTTGCACCTTGACCCAAATTCACTTAGACCCATTAGATGCGCTTGCCTCATTTGTAGCTAGTGGGCCGTTGTTAGGCTGGATGTTTTCCCCTTGAATTTGGATTCCTCGAAAGGAAAAATTTGTGCTTCACCCATAATACATGGGATAGGGCATCCACTGGAATGGTTGGCCCACAAATGTGTTGGCTCGGAATGGGTTGCCCCAGATTAGGTTACCACTGGGGAAATTGGCCCGGAATGAGCTAGCTTTGGGCTCTAATGGCTTCAATGGCTGCATTCTATACGTGATCTTATATCTCTATGGTAGGCATTTCCATTAGTGGGATACACTATTTAGAGATTTGCTCGTCAGCCATGGTGGTGGTAAAATAGAAATCATTTCTTCGCTTGCTTTAATAATTTAAACTTTAAGAGACTAATTCCTACACCGGAGTGCTAATGCTGTTTTGCAGGTTAGCATGTCTCTTTTAGCAAGCAATCAAAGAGTGCAGAAGCTAAGTGAGAAGCACAACCAGTGCTCTGATACCATGAAAGAAAACGACAAACCGTAGACAAGCAAAAGAGAATAAGAGAATTTTGTTGGAGAAAAACTCCCTTATTTGTTTTGATGTCGACAAAACGTTTTCATCAGTCTAGTTTGAAGACTTGCAGACTCACTCGACAAAGTCTGAAGACTTGCAGACTCACTCGACAAAGTCTGGAGACCTGCAGACTCTTTCGTCAAAGTCTGAAGATCGCCAGACCACCAGACTCAAGATGTAAAGTCTGCCCTCATTGACAGTTTCTAGACCGACGATGAAGATTTATCCAGATTCAAGTATTTCTTTAAGGATTTGATTCGAGCGGTTGAAGAAGATCTCACTACTGAGATAGCATCTCAAGATCGATTATTCGTTTTGAATTTAATTCGAATAAATTGGATCCGTTGATTGACGAAGTATACTTGGAAGGTTTTACTTATGGAAACCTAGATCCGATTGTATGGGCGAGCGGGGATTGGTGGGTTATCTTCATATTCCTTAAGTAACTCGAGATCTCCCTAATTGATTCTGTCCAACGGGTAGATTGGAAGAATTCCTCTAGAAGGTGCGAACGGTTATGAAGGCATGGAGGAGTATATAAGGAAGATGCTCTGGTTATTTGAGGGTGTGCGAGATAGATAAACTCCAAAGTCTGAAACTTCTTGTTCTTTGTCGATTGAATTGTTGAGCGAAAACTTGTACTCAAAAGAGAGTTTATACTTGTGTGAAGTTTTGAGGAAGTGTAGTAGAGTCTCTACACTGTGGAATCAAGGAAGTGATATTGTAACGACTCTTTTGATTCATACTGGAATCCAGCCAGTGGGCTGTCAGTGCGGGAGAGTGGACGTAGGCTTGGATTAAGCCGAACCATTATAAACCTTGTGTTCTTATTTTCTTCCCTAAACTCTTTTACTTTGATCGTAACTCTATTTTATTGTTAGAGTCTAATTTCCATTTGAAAGTCTATTGCTGAACAAACTTGAGTTAAAGTCATAGTTTTTGGTTTACTTAGCAAAAATTTGTTTTCGCACCTATTCACCCCCTCTAGGTGCTTGTACTAGCGTTTACAAATTTGTGAGGGAAATTTTCTGTACTTTTTCTATTGCATATTGTCTCAATGTACAAGCTTCATATTATAAGGCTTAAGAGCTAAAATTTGGCACAATGGGACACTTAAGTGCCAAAAGTTAGGAAAATGACACTTTTTTGAAAAATGGGACACTTGAATACCACATCCGGCGAACCCGTCGGAAATCTCACGAGGCAATTTTTTATTAATTTTTATCTCTTATGTGGCTCGTTGGAAGGCTGACTCAGCAAATAAACACAAAAACAACGTCATTTTGACACAATTTGAATTTTAATATAAAAATTAATTAAATTAAATTTAAAAACCATTTTTTTCATTAAAAAAAAAAGGAAGGGAGGAGGAAGATGAACAAGTGGCAGCGACCGAGGGCTACCCTAGTCGAGGGGTCGGTGACCCTAGTCGACTAGCGGCGAGGGCTCGCCAAGGGCCTGTGAGCCCTTGCCTAGATCTAAGGTGAGGGTCATGGCCCTCCCCCAAATTCGATGAGGGTTGTCGGCCCTTGCCGCCGGGCCAAGGGTTGTCGAACAAGGGTCACCCCAATGGGTGGTGGCCTTGGCCCGGCCGATGACCCTCGCCGAACCCCGAGGGAGGGCCATGACCTTGCCCGCATTTGGGTGAAGGCTTGCAGGTCCTTGCCGTCGGTTGGCTAGGGTCGTCGGATTTGGGGGAGGGCTGTGACCCTCGCCTCATTCGGGCAAGGGTGAGGGCTCGGTTGGCTAGGGTTGCCGGCCCCAATCAAGGCTCGGTGACCCCGGCCGACCCTCCCCCACCTTCCGGTGACGGCGGGCAGCGGCGGGCGATGGCGAGGGGTGAGCCCTCGGCCCACTACCCCTGTTCATCTTCCTCCTTCCTTCCTTTTTTTTTAAATTTAAAATTTTGGTTTTAAATTTAATTTAATTATTTTTTATATTAATTATTTACCACATCAGCCCCAAAATGATGTCGTTTTGGCCTTTGTCTAATCACATTAGCATGCAAAACAACGTCATTTTGCACTAGGCTTGCCATAAAATCACTACATCAACATTTTGGCTGGATTTTCTTGCCATTGGCACTTAACTAATCCAATTTGCTCCAATTTTGGCACTAAGTGTCACTTTCCTAATTTTTAACACTTAAGTGTCAATTCAAAGTTTTGTCTCTTGCCTCTTCGTGCTAAGTTTTGGCACTCCAAGTATCATTGTGTCCATATTATAGTATAAAGTGTATATAAGAAAAGGCAATAATGAATCTATAAATTAGACCTGATATTAAATTGATCTCGATTGGTTCTACATATCAATCTCAATCCAAATGATATTGGAAGATTCATGCATCTCTTCCAACAAGTGTGGCCGGCCTTTATAATAGTTAAATTCATCATTGGGTTCCGTTATCTGCGAGAAATATTTTCTTGCGCCGATGAATCTTATCAGAATCTTGTACTCAGATTTACTTCCGAATAGGGAACTTGCTCACAACATGCGCTGAACTTTTGTCTCCGCACGTCCTGATCGTATGTAAGAAGGGGATATTTCCACATCCCATGTTTGCTTTAGCACAGCTTGTTTTACCATAAAGACGGATCTATCCTTAAGCAAAAGACAGATTATCGGCCTGTCAAGCTATCAGACCGCTGGCAGTTCTCTCCTTCGATATAAAAAAAGTCATGCCTGGAGTCTCCAATGTCATTGGTGACTCGATAGCCAACAATCGGCGATCTTCGTGCTTCACGCTACAGTTTCAAGATTTCGAAACGAGAATATTTAGTTAAGCCCTAAAACTCTTCATATTATATTAGTGCATTAGAATTTTAGAATTTTTACTCGTATATTTAACTTTAAAATTCATTATTTTGATGAATTTGAATCCTTTTATTGACTCTGCCATTTTCAAGTGGGCGGAAAATGTCACGTGTTCTGTAGATTATCTTTCGATCTTTGGATGGACTTTGCCATCATTTTTTCAGTTCTCGAACGCCAAAAGACATGTATTTGTGACGCTGACCTAAGAATAAACAAAACTGAAAAACTAAAAATACAAATATAATTTGAAAATTTGAAAAACCAACCAAAAATAAGGAAAAAAAGGGATAGTAAAGAGAGATGGCTGAAGGGTTGGCTAGGGGGTGGAGGGATTGCAGGGTGCGGCGGTTAGCCAATTAAGATTGATTATACTCGCCAGCCACTGGTGAGGGCTGCCCTCACCAAGGCCCATGGTTAGGCGAAGCGGGCAGGTGCGCCCCTGCTCTCAGCTAGTCGTGAGGGCTACCCACCCCTGCTTAATGGGGCCTATCCTGGCACCATCATCGCAGTGGCAAGGGTGCATGCTTTTGTATGCTTTAGTCCAGCTTTAGCGAGGGCAGACCGCCCCACAACGAGGCTCACCAACGAAGGGGTTGCCGGCACTATCTTTTTGTTTTTTTACTATTAGTTTGATCATTTTCAGATTCATTTTTTAATTTCAATACTTAATTCTTTTAAATTTATAGAATTATTTTTTTAAAAAAATTAGTTTGATTTTAATTTAATGTTTAAAAAATTCTTGTAGATATGGCACCAAGGATGTCATTTTTTGTGTTGGGGGACCTCCAGCCATAACTTTAACGGACTCTTGAGATTAGGAATATAGTGAAAAAAAGTCACGTGACAGTTTCAATCCATAGAGTTAATTAATGACTGAAGCACATTGAAGTTGCAAATTTTAGAATTCATATGCATAGAATAAAAGTTTTAGGACTTAAGTGTGTGGGCGTGATAAGTTCCCCGACTCACGGTATATTATCCAAAATAATTTGGAGCTTCAAGTCATCGGGGATTGGGAAGAACCATATTGCCAATGGTCTCTTCACTGTATTCTTGATGTTAACGAATTAAAAAAAAAAAAAACTAGAGTACTCGTTAGTCATCGGGGATTGGGAAAAAACCATTTTGCCAATGGTCTCTTCACTGTATTCTTGATGTTAACGAAATTTAAAAAAAAAAAAAAAAAACTAGAGTACTCGTTAGTAGTTATTTTCAAAGTGCCACCTAGTTTCGTTATCAAACATGGGTTCCAGACAGGTTTACCATCTTTTAGTTGCAGACCATGAAATTTGTCTAAATGCATTTTTTAAGCTATTGTTGTCATCAAGCATGGGATTCCAGAAAAATTCAGAATCAGGGGACTAGGACAGCATGTCCTTATGGCATAGCAGAGGTGGAGGCATGATATAGACAACAGACATAATCAATAGAACGAAAGATTTTATCCAAATCACCGTCTGTAAATGAGATGCTGGGAGTTCAAATCCAGGCAATAAATGAATTTTCTCTAGTCCTAGAATGGATTAACAATGATTATTATCATTTTTTATTTGGTAGTATGGAAAATTTTTAAAGATATCGTATGATAAATGTGTCACAATGGGTAAAATTTGGGGTTTTTTTGTGATTTTACTCTTTTTAATATTCATAATAGAAAAATTATTTTTCTATTATAAAAACTTCTAAATTAACAAATTTAAAATTATATTTCAATATGAATAATATTTGAATTTAATATGGGAAATTCAATATAACAAAAAATAAGAATTTAGTTTTTTAATTTAATCTAATTTTTATTTATATATTCGAATTTAATTCTATTTTATTATATATAAATATATTTATATTTATTACATATTTTAGATGTTTTAGTATTTTTAGTATTTAGTACAATTTACTATTTAATAAAATTTTATTAGAGAATTGTGGAAGGGGAAGAAATAAATAAATTAAAAATAAATTAAAAATAGAGAGGGAAATAAAATAAACAAAGAAAAAAATAAAGTAGACAAAAATGTCGTGATAGATTTTTACCATCTCCATTTATACAATTTTGATTCGATATGATATGAATATGTTCGACTTTATTATTATAATAAGATACAACAAAATCTCTGAATTTCCTATATTATCATTTATGTTCCTATCTTGGTTAAAAAAATCCAGATGTCCAAATTTAGCCATTATATATATCATCAACACAAATATGATTGGGATTAGAAGTGTATTTATTTCATTTTAAATTCATGCTTTCCTAACTTATATTCACAAATATGTGTCAAATCTTATTTTTAAGCAATTTTAAAGTTACTTGAAAACAATTCGATACTCTTATAGCTTTAATTTATATTTATACCTTCCCAAGTAAATTTTATTTGATAATTATGGATTTCTGTTATTACTGTAAAAGAAAATTTCGAAGTAAGAGCTAAAGACATCGGCACGAAATGCCCCAGCCACAAGTTTAGTTAATTTTGGGAGTAAAGCTACGCACATCCACACGTCATATCATGCCCCAGCCCCAGCCCCGGTCAACGGTTTCCTCATGGATTTTTTTGTCCGTCATTGTACGAAGGACGTATATATATAATATACATTTTTAAAAGTTTTCCAAAAAAAGTTAACAATTGATTCAATCCCAAGGTGGCCATCCTTTCGATGAGTGCACGAAAAATCATTCCACAAAGCGTGCAATTGACAACCCATTCTTCCTTACCCTGGACAACTTTGCGTTCGAATGTCCAGCCCCCCGCCGGATTCTCTTCTTTTCCTCGAACATGGCTCGGATGGAGTAGGGACATTTTCAGGCATTTGGTTCTCGAAGTCGTCCTGCGGTTCGAGTCTTATCTTCATCGGCCTAGTGTTGTGCCGGCTTGGGGGCCGAGTTGATGAATTCGAGAACAAGCCATTCCAGCGTGGAGGAGCACTTGAAAAGTCAAGTTTGCGATTGAGATCGAAAGGTCGACAGGTCCCAGTGACTGCTTGAAAGGTCGAGAGGTCCCAGTGATTGCTAGAAAGGTCGAGAGGTCCCGGTGATCGCGTGTACTAATTTACAGAACGAAAGGAATCGTTGAAAACGAGCGTTCCGTTTGAAGTGGGGAGATAAAAAATTCGGAAGAGTGAGGAATTCTTTTCCGAGGTCGTCAGCCACTCACGCCTTTGCATGCGCGTTCCCTGATGTTGCATAGGCATCAGCCTGGGACGGTGTAAAATATGAATGATGTAGCTTTTGAATAGTAGAATCATAAATTAGAATGAATGAGGTTGCATATGCTTATGTAGGATGCACTTCTCATGACATCATTACAGTGGTCTGCATAAAAGTAGGAATTTGAGCATCCTCCCAGGTCCCCGTGCAGCCCAAAACAGGAGGGAGAGATCAGAGCGAGAGAGCGAAGGATGCAGGCTCTGAGCACCGCTGAGTTGTTCTGCAGAGGCTTAGACGAGCCGCCGGTGAGCCCTCTCTACTCGTCGGTCTCCGTCCATTCGGATGTAAGGCATGCTCGGTCGCCCCGATAGACGACGATCTCATTCGCCTCTCTGTTTAACCACCGGCCCGCAGGTACTGTTCGAAGAAAGTTTAGGAGCGAGGAAGGTGATCCTGAACCGGCCTTCCAGGTTGAACTCCATCACTTTCGAAATGGTGAGAGCATCCCTCTGCTTCGTTCTTCACTTGTTTAAATGTCTCCATTGCTCATGCTTGTAATCGTTCCGTCCGAGTTCGCAGGCTTCTCAGATGATTAGGAAATTGCGAATCTACGAGGACGATCATACCGCCAACCTTGTTATTTTGAAGGTAATTTGAGATTGTGCTTATGCATGTCCCTTCTTCCTAGTTGCCAGTACATATCTAAGTAGATAACACTAGTTGATGGTTCATTTACCGGTCATGAAAAGTTAACTTATTAATTTTGCCTTTTCTTTTCGTCTAAAATGATAAATTATGCTTGATGTTTCATTTTCATCATAGTGTGAAAGTAAAAAAGTACGCGGCTAAAGCAATTAATACAACAGATGGATGATTTGTACAGGCAGCGAATTAAACATTTGTCCATGTCATGAGTACTTTCAATTGGAAAACACTAAGTGTATAATTGAGATGAAGAAAAAGCCAAATAAATGAAGTAACGAGATTTATAAAACGAATTTATTATACCTTTCATTAAGCAAATGTTGATATAATAAACCGAACAGGACATTGCTGAAAAAAAAAAAAAAAGCAGGCATATATGAAATTATTGAACAATGCAACAAATATAAAAGTCAAAAAAACTTTTTTAGTAAAAATAATCAGTGTTTATCCGAAGAACAAAGCAACAGTGGGACCACGGAAAAAATCACTGTCTTAAATTGATCCTAAGTTGGTCTCAACAAATAATATGTAAAATGACCCGATTCCCTTAGATATCTGATTGAATTGATCTTCAAATCCAATTTGT
The DNA here is from genome assembly GCA_014182365.1 of Eucalyptus tenuipes. Classification (NCBI taxonomy): domain Eukaryota; kingdom Viridiplantae; phylum Streptophyta; class Magnoliopsida; order Myrtales; family Myrtaceae; genus Eucalyptus; species Eucalyptus tenuipes. The sequence continues at coordinate 10,949,451 of CM024544.1, read as the reverse complement.
TTACGAGCTAGATATAATTAATTTGTAAGTTAATTAATCAAACATTTGGATGACTAGTACTTCACTTAAACTCAATCAACACGACACTGGAAAGATGGCATCAAACTTTTTGCAGTAATATGAATGATTTTTCCTCTATAAAATATAAGAACCACACATTGAAGAAAAAAAAATTGTTTTGAAGACAAGATCGATAGATATATTAGGATTGTAAAGTCGTGTTGCCTCATATATTTTTAAACTGGCGTGTGTACATGAAGAGAGGCCTTGTATTGTGATTCCAAAGTAGATAATTGAGTGCACGAGTTTTCATTTGTAGGCCCAACATGAATAGATCATCCTCTATCTGATCTAATAATACATTCTCTGAGATATACGGGAGCTGATTTTTGTTATTTATGTTATTCTTTGCCTCTTGCTCACATTTTCATTAGGGAAATGGCCAAGCATTTTGTTCGGGTGGTGATCTTATTGCAAATATGTGCTTCATGTTAACAGGTGATTAAATCCAGATCTGCTCTCTTTTAATTGTGTTTCATATCACTATAACCCCTGAAAAATGCAATAACTTATTTTATTAGCTGGAGAATCATATATTCATGCCAAATTCTACTACCGCAGGTAAAAATAAATGTGGAACTTTTTTTCTGTGCCGCTAAATTTCTGCAGACGTTAGCAAGTGTCTAAAGACGATTGGTAAAAATAAGTGATTGCTGACTTTTTTCCTAAGTGATTTGTTGGAAGCCTACCGACACTTTTGTGAAATTGCCAACGTTCTATGATAATTACAAATTATCAACGATAGGAAAATTTCGTAAATTAGAAAATAATAAATGTTGTCAAGTAACTCAAATAAGAGATGGAAAGCCGCAACTACTTGGTAAATTAGTTGGAAAAAAGTTGGGAAGGCACAAATAAAGACGGTGATTTCATATAATAGTTTGCAAAGTTAAGGTGTTGTAAGAAAAGGTGAAAAAAAGTTGATAAAATATAAAATAATTCTTTTGCCAAAGATATAAATTAAGCAAATAATTGTTGGTAACATAAAATTAGTTAATAACTTAATAGGAGAAAAGTCGGTAATTACTTTACTTACAGTTTGTAACTTCTAAAAAAGTTAGTTGATTTAGAAATTTGGTGAGCACTTAGCATGGCAAATGATAAGAAATGTTGGTAAATTAAAAGAACCAAATAAATATTGTTAGGTTTCTCATATAGCAGTTGATAACCCAAGGTTAATTTGTGAGTTAATTAGAGAAAAGCTGAAATTCAAATTAAAATTAATAATTTTGTATGATAGTTGTTGCATTTATAGGGTAAGAAAGGTAAACACAAGTTGGTAAAAGATGTTATAATTTTTTGTTTGTTATAGATAAGAAGTTGGTAATCAAAAAAAAAAAAGTGGGTAACTACTAACTCAAATAAGAGTTGAGAATGCAAAGTTCATTGGTGATTTATCAGAAAAAGGTTGATTACACTTTAATTAATGTCGGTAATATCTAGAAAGAATTGATAATTTAAATAGTTAGTAAGCAAGGGGAATAAAAGTTAGGAACTTAATAGAAAAGTTGGTAACTTTTAAAAAAACCTAGTATTTGTCAGTAAGTAACTAAAATGAGAATTGGTAAAACAAAATTAATTGTAATTTGATAGGAGAGAAATTGGGAAGTCACATTGATAAAGCTTAGTGAATTCATATAAGAGTTAAAGAAAAATTTAAAATGCTCATAAAAATGACAAATAAAATTTGTTAAACAATAATATAAGTTGATAAATTATGAAAAACCATATAAATGTTTGTGGTTAACTTGAATGAGAGTTAATAATCCAAAACTAATTGATAGTTCAAGTAGAAAAGGTTGGTAAGTCTTTCATATAAAGATTTGTAATTCATAGAGAGTCGATGGATTTAAGGCATTGACATAAAAGACAAATAAAAGTTCGTAAAAGGTAAGAAAAATTGATGATGTGTGAATTGTTAAAAAGATGGTAATTTAAAAAAAAAAAAGTGTTAGTAAGTGACCGATAAATTATTGAAAATCAAATGACAACGGTTTTTTTTTTTTTTTTTTTTTTTTACACCTAGCAACTTTTTTGAAAATTGACCAACTCGAAAAAAAATGTTTTTGTTTTTAAATAGTACCGTTGAATCAACCTTTATAATTACATATTCCTAAGTTCAGGTAGACATTGTAATTGATTATTTTTCAGGTATTATTTTCACATCTTCCACCTATTGCATTAAGATTAGAAGTCTTAATCTTATTTTCCAAGTAATTTCTAGTATTACTTAAGCCCTTCAGGACATTGGAGCTTCGGAGCAATCGCTTACAAGAAACTGCTCATCTTGACTTACTTGATAGCTTCCTATAAAAAGCCTTTGGTGAGATCTGCGGGCTTTTCTTCTTATACAATACTATACCTGGCTGAAAAATCAAATGATTCAGCATCTGTAATTAAGCTAATCATCCCCTTCTAAATCAACTTGAACATTATCAAAAGGTATGCCTCATTGACGGAATTGTAATGGGCAGTGGAGCCGGAATCTCCATGTATGGGAGCTTTCGCGTCGTGACAGATAATACGGTAAATGATCTTCGTCTATGGTTTTATTCGATATTCGAAAACTGAACTCAATGTTCATGAATGCGGATTGCGTATGACCTTGGTTCATTGCAATGTGTCTGCCGAGACATCTGATAAAAGTTCTCTTCTTACCACAGAAAATTGATCTTTTGAAGATTGCTGCAGGTATTTGCAATGCCTGAAGCATCAATCGGACTTTTTCCGGATGTGGGTGCATCTCATTTCCTATCCAAGCTTCCCGGTTATTTTGGTAATTTATACAGCCTTTTCTTCTTCTTTTTGTCCTTTTCGATGACACGGAAAACATATGTTGTCCTTTGTGGGAATGGATTTAAAGTGGCAGAGAATTACGTTGAATAAAACTTTCTTATTTGTCGTCTTTGTGTTTTTGCCTTATGTGTGGAGTGGATTTTACTATCATTTCGATTTTACGAGTGGCATTACGTCGAGCAGGTGAATATGTAGGGCTAACAGGAGCACGTCTGAATGGAGCAACGATGCTTGCGTGTGGTCTCGCAACTCATTTTGTCTTTTCAAAGGTAAATACTACTTAGTAGAGATTCTAGAAGGAAAAATCAAAGGCATAATAGATGTATTTATTAATCAACATGATTTTATTTACGCGGGTAACCCTCTATTTTCTCAATAGGATCTTCCCTCTTTAGAACATGCTCTGTCTTCCGTGGATTCATCAAATGCATCAGAAATTTTATCTGTCATCGACAAATTTGCTCACAAAACCAATACGAAAGAGGAAGATTTCCACAAAAGGTTACTGATATTCCATTCTAGTATTTCACTCTCTTCCTGTCAAATATAATCTCTTCACCAGAGCCAGTAAGAAAAATTCCAACCAGTCTTCATTGTTGGAATAGATTGAAGAGCATAAACAAATGCTTCTCAAGACAGACTGTGGAGGGCATATTGCATTCTCTTGTAAGCATATATTAGGGCGATTCTTCCTTTTTCTTTCTTCTATTTTATCTGCAAAGCAGCAATCGCAATAGCGGCATGCCTGAGAAATTATACGGTGCAGGAAAAGGAGTTGGTAGATAACTCGACAGAGAAATGGATCGCCGATGCAGTGAACAACATGAAGTCTGCTAGTCCGACCAGCCTAAAGATTTTTCTGAGATCGGTAATATGCAAGAAGAATGAGTATACTATCTGCGAAAATATTACTAATTAACACTTCTAAACGATAGGGAAATTTAACAACTAGTTCCCGCTTTTCAAAATCCGCTCTTAAAGTGTGCGCAGACGGGATCTTGAGAGTAGAAAATATTCAGCAATTAGTGTGTAACATTACCGTATGCGTATGTATATGTTTATTTCTTTAGTTGTAGAGTACATGGTACACATGATTGCATGCATGACATCGACTGTCATTAGTGTGCAACATTACGAGGAGCACTCCATTCGAACAACCAAAAGAGCTCGTTGATTTTGATTATTAGATAAGAGAAGGGCGTGGTCAGACGATTGAACGATGTCTCGCTCGTGAGTACACCATCCACAGCAACATTATCCGGAGGAAGATCACCAATGACTTCTACGAGGTACTCCAAGAAAGAGTAGTGAATACGATGAAATACGAACAACATGTGAAACTTCATTTATAAAATGATGTCACAAACTCTAAATGGACATTTCTCAATACAAAAGACATACTCAAGTACCTAATGAAAGTTTTAATTCATCACTTGACCTTTTCAGGCAACTTCACAAGAAGTTAGTAAATGGACTATACACCACATAAATCAATATCATCTCAATCATTGATTATATGGGTCCAACTATGAGGCCTATATCATCGGCGGTGGAGATGACCTTGGTCTAAATGACCTACAGACCATATAATATTCATGTAACCACAGTAGTCGGCGAGCATTTCTGTCATTTTCCACACTTATTGTTCTCCTTATCAATCTGTGTAATGCATTGTTGAATCCATTTTGGTGCAGGGTTCAAGGGCAATGTTATTCGATAAAGACAAAAAGCCTAAGGTGCAAACATATGAGCTATTACCCTACTATTTGACTTGTTGAGGTGGATCTTGAAACTTTATTCAGTAAGAGCAACGACATAACCCTTTATTTGACATATAATATGGTCATAAAATCATGCTTTAAACACCATGCTGTAGATATCTGTTTTTTTTTTTTTAATGCCAAATCATTTGATTGATGCTTGGCTTTATGTGTCATTGGTAGTATGTTGCCTAAACTAAGACGGTCCAAATCATTTGTTTCACTTAACTGATAGATTTGACATCCTATAATCATCCGTAAGTACAGAGCAAGTTAGAATTCTGTGAAATCATATGCTATAAATATATTATTAATCTGTTTCGTAATAACTTAACCTTTTAAGATAAATGATTTATCTAACAAACTGGATGCATCAATTAGCGTCGTTGAGTATGAGGCTGATTTTAGTTTGATGAAAACAGTGGGACCCGCGAAAGTTAGAGTTAGTCCGAGCAGAGACGGTGGATATGGTATTCAAAGCATTAGAGGATGATGATGATTGGAATTGTCTGCAGCTCCCCGCACGGTCATTCGACTTGCTTGACCATACGAGATCGAAGCTTTGAAAGAACATATCTGTAGCTTTTCATTATGAAGGCAGAGGGACCGTCATCTATGTATCTATCAATTGATATATTTATGCATGGGACCTATCTATTTTTGTTAGCGATATCAAAGGCATTAGATCTCAACATGTCTTTTTTGTTATTTCCAAAAGTCAAAGGCACGTATTATCATTTTATATGTGATTGGTTAAACGAGTATAGTCATAAACCTTTATTATTACCATACCCCTTGTTCTATCATAGATACTAGTAGATTCTAAAGACGACCATCCAAAAAGTTTTAATCCTATTATACGGTGACCATTTTAGGACTTTTGGATATATTCTACAAGTCAAATTAAATAAATGGATTGTCACAATCTCCGATAAGAGGTTAGCTCAAGTAAAAGCAACAAATGAGAGAGCTCAAGATACTCCAAATCATTCATTTAATTAATATCAATAAACTGAATATCCTCACATGAATCTAGACTGCATATTCTTCAAATTGTATATTTTATATTGCGATAAACTCAATTTTCGTCGCTCTGCATTCATCAACATCATCTTTCATTTCAGATCCATGTCCCACAAGATAGACACAGACGAAGTCATGCTCATAACCCTTTTTGAACGCTTTGCAGAAAAGCTCAAGCCCCTCCGATAAAGGGAAACGAAGCAAGTCACCGCCCGGAGAATGGATAGTTCTCGTGTCTGATTGTACAGTCCTGAAGCTTGAGCTGAGCCCCGATGCTAAACCAACACTCGAGGTTTATCTGCTCTGTCTTGGAATTCAAGTATTTCGTACAATCTGGATTGTTGAGGGCCCCGTTGCAAGCTCCATAGCCGTAGCACAATCCTCGCGAGCTTGTAGTAGCCATAACCTTTGCTAGCCGTGTTCCTACATATGTCATTGAGAACCGAAACTACGTCGGTTCCAAATGCGTCATCCAGTCCGAAATGTCCTCCATTGCAGATCTTGTCCACTACACTCGTGTTCGGATCACCTACCGCACGACAGATGAAGTTTAGCCCGATGACAGATATAACCAAGATTTTAGCCGAAATAGCCATGTAATATGTCGTTCTTTCTCCTGTTCTTCTTTAGCATGCTACTCTCTAAAGCTGAGTTTCGCAGGCTAATTAAAGGCCTTGATGGAACTCTCCATTGCCGATCCTCACACGATTTAGATTAAAGTTTGATTAGGGAAGAAGTGCCTAAAAAGTTCTAAACCTTTTGTCTTTGTGCCGATTTAGTCCTAAATCTTTTTTTGGTGCCGATTTAGTCCTAGACCTTTTTACGTTGTGCCAATTCAGTCCTTTCCGGCCAATGTTGGCCGGATTTTGCTGACTGGACGCCCGGGCGGCTGACGTGGACAATTTTTAATAATATTTTAATATTTTAGATTTTTTTATTTGTTTTTATTTTTATTTTTATTTTTTTCTTCCTCCAGCAGGTCGCCGGAGCTCGGCAACTGGCCAGAGGCGATGGCCGGCGAGGTCGAGGTCAACCTCACTGGCCACCTCGCCAATGGCTGCGAGGGCGGCCTCGCGTGGGGCGGCGAGGCCGCCCTCGAGGCCTGGGCGACGAGGCTCGCCCTCGCCGAACCCGGCGAGGGTGAGGGCAAGGAGGCGGCCTCGCCGCGCTCGTCGTCGTGCCGTCCCTTGCTCACGCGCCTATCCGTGCGTCTTCGCCTCTTGCGTTCATCACCCGTGCCTTGCTCGCTGTTCGCCAGAGCTAATCTAGCCGTTTTCCGTCGCCGTCGAGCTGGCCTCGTGCTGAGCTGGCAAGGCTCGCCCTTGCCGTCCAGCGCAAGGCCGCCCTCGCGGCCACTGGCGAGGTGGCCAGCGAGTTCGACCTCGACCTCACTGGCTGTCGCGTCTGGCCGATCGCCGAGCTCTGGCGACCGGCTAGAGGAAGAAAAAAAGAAAAAGAACAAAAGAAAAACAGAAAATAAAAAAATAAAAAAATAAAAAAATAAAAATTGAAAATATTAAAATATTATTAAAAGTTGTCCACGTCAGTCGGCTGGTGTCCAGTCAGCAAAATCCGGCCAAAATTGGCCGGAAAGGACTGAATTGGCACAACGTAAAAAGGTTTAGGACTAAATCGGCACAAAAAAAAGGTTTATAACTAAATCGGCACAAAACAAAAGGTTTAAGACTTTTTTTGGCACTTTTACCATTTAATTAGTATGGCCAGCCTTCATAATAGTTAAATTCATCCTCGTGTTTTGTTATCCAAATCTTTTCTTGCGCCGATCGATCTTTCAGAATCTTGTACTCAAAGTTACTTCGAATAGGGAACTTGCTCACAACATGCGCTGAATCTTTGTCTCCGCCTGTCCTGATCGTATGTAAGAAGGGGATATTTCCACAGCCTATGTTTGCTTTGACACAGCCTTTTTAGCATAGAGACAGGAACTATCCTTAAGCAAAAGACAGATTATCAGCCTGTCGAGCTATCAGACCGCTGGCGCCTTCTCTCCATCAGAGATTTAAAAAAAAAAAAAACAAAGTCATGTCTGGAGTCACCGATGTCATGGGTGATCGGAGATCTTCGTGCTTCACGCTTCAAGATTTTGAAATGAGAATATTTAGATAAGTCTTAAAACTTGTCATATTAGTGCATTAGGATTTTAAAACGTTTACTCATACGTTTAAGTTTTTTTTTGTTGACCGTGTACATTTGAGTTTAAAATTCATGATCCTTTTATTAACTCTGCCATTTTTTAGTTGGCGGAAAATGTCATTCGTTTGTTAAATTAGGCTGCGTTTGGTAACTTGCCAAATAGTAATAATTTTTGTTTTTTTGTTTCTAGGAGTATATTTGGAACATAAATTCGTTTCGTAAAATTTTTTATTCCCATGAATAAATTTTTATTTTTTCGTTCCCGAAAGTAAATTTGGAATAGAATTGAGAAGTAAAAAAAAAAAAAGAGTTGATTCTTTGTTTCTGAGAATAATTGCAGAATCAAACTAATCCATTTTTTCTATTTTCTCTTCTTTCTTCTTCCCTCTCTCTTCTTTTTCATCTGTTGCCGCTGCTGCCGCCACCGTCCACCACCGCCGATCACCGATGGCCGGTCCGGCAAGCTCGCCAGGCGAGCTCGTTGAAGGCCCACCTGGCCACCAGTGAGGCTCGGCCTCGCTAGATTTGGCAAGGCCAAGCCTCGCCATTGGTTGGGCGCACCTCACTTGGGCGGCTCGACCTCGTCAGGCCATCGCGAGGTCTGCCTCACAGTGGCTCGGCGAGGTCGAGCCGTGTTGGTGGCTGGGCAAGCTTAGCCTCACCAAATCTAGGCAAGGTCGAACCTCGTCTAGCTACCAATGAGGCTCAGTTGACGAGGTGCAGCCTCGTCAAGGGTCGGCAACGCTCCGGCGAGGTCATCGGCCCTTGTTTAGCCAATCGCCGGTCATTCCAAGGACAGCAACCGGCAACCCTTGAAGAAGAAGAAGAAAAAGAAAAAAAGTAATAACATTATTTAAAAATTAAAAGAAAATGATTTGGATTAGAAATTTTTAGAACGGTACCAAACACAATTCTATTTCAAGAATAAAATTTTTGGATAGTTATCAAAAGGGTTAAAATGCTTAAAAATTGTTCCTGGAAACTAAATAAAAAAGAATAATTTCCGATTAGAAATTGTTCCTGAGAGCGTAATGGTTACCAAACGCACCCTTAATTTTTCAATCTATGCAAGGAATAACCATCGTTTTTTCAGTTCTCGGACACAAATTGACATTGTTTTGTGACGCTGCCAAAAAGAACCTAAGAATAAACAAAATTTAAAACTAAAATGCAAATATTGTCTCAAAATTTAAAAACCAACCAAAAGTAAGGGAAAAAAAGGATGGTTGAGAGAGATATGGCTGAGGATGGGGGGTCACAGGGTGCAGCGGTTAGCTAAAGAGGGTTGACGATGCTTGCTTGAACACTAGCAAGAGCTGCTCTCGCCATGGGTAGGCGAATTGGCAATCGTGAAAAAGGAAGTATCGACACTCTTTAGTAGCCTTCGTACACTTTGACGCATGTCCGATACTCTCCAATGGGTTTCAACACTTTTCGACACTTGGTCAACACGTGTCAAAAATCCGACACCTGGTCATCTCTCCCGACCCTCTCCAACACTAAGTTAGGAATTTCAATATGTGAATTTGAAATTTCGACACGTGATTCCAACACACACGGAGTTAATTTTAAAAATCTTCAATAAAAAATGGCTTAAAATGTAAATATATAAAAAAAAAAATAAAAAATAATATAAATAATAAATGGAAAAAGAAGAAAAATCTAGTCTTCTCTTCTTTCCTAACTCTCACTTTCTATAACACAAAATTCACCCCCAAGTTTTTTTTTTCTCTTCTCTTCCAATACGCTTTGTCATGCGAGTCCAGAATCTAGATTGTTTATTTTTTTTTTTTTTTTTCAAGTTTTATGGATGATTAGAATAGAGTTGAATTTGTCAAATTGAAATAATGAATTATATTAACAAATAAATGATTAATATTTTTAGTATAAATTCATTCTAGACTATTTTATTATTATTTATTTATTCGTGAATTTAAATCAAATTAATTTGATTAAAATAATCATAAAAATAATAATTTATCATGTATATATAAAAATATACAATTAATATATAACGTGTATTAATGTGTCAAAATTCTCTATATTTTGAGAAATAACTTATCGGCATGTTGTATCACGTATCACGTATCACGAATTGGTGTTGATGTCACTTAGATCGTGAGAGGCTACCCACCCTTACCTAATGAGGGCTATCCTGGCACCATCATCGCACCGGCAAGGGTGCTTGCTTTAGTCGAGCTTTAGCGAGGGTGGACCATTCCCCAACGAGGCTCGCTGGTAAAGGGGGTGCTGGCACGATTTTTTTTTTTTTTTTTTTGGCCTTTTTAACTACCAGTTTGATTACTTATAGGTTCATTTTTAAAATTTTGATACGTGATTCGTTTAAATCTATAAACTATTTTTCTTAAAATTTTTAGTTCAATTTTAATTTAATATTTAAAAAATTCTTATAGATATGACATCCATTGCCATTTTCCATGTTGAGGGACCTCCGCCATAACTTTAACGGACTCCTGAGATTCGAAAAATAATGAAAAAGTCACATGATACTTTCCATCCATAGAGTTAACTAAAGACAAAAAGTGCATTGAAGTTGCAAATTTTAGAACTCATATGCAGAGAGTAGAAGATTTATTAGGACTTAAGTGTGTGGACATGTTGCAGAAAGATACAATTTTATCCTTGACCTTGATCTTAATTGATTTAATCAAAGATACTTGGAGAAAAAGTAGGAAATTGTAATCGTATTGTGATTATGTTTATTCTTTCCGTTATTCTTATATTTTGTATTACAAATTTATACATGTACAAGGATGGAAAGAAGAAGAAGAAGAAGATTTGCCCTAAAATGATGTCTTCATCATTCTTGTTCTTTCACTTCCTTTCTTCTTTCTTCTAGTTCTTAGTTTATGTTTTAATATGGTATCAGAGCATAGTCAAATTAGGGACTCTAAAATCGACCCAAGCCGGATCTGATCAAATAGACCAGACCAGACCTAACTACAAGAGTTTCATTGCTGTTACCTCCGCCACCGCGCTGTTTCGATTACCATGCCGCTGCTGCTCCGTTACTGACCATATTCACCCGACTTACTTTTAAGTCGCATCGCTATTGTGAGATTTCTTGTGCCACAATCTGACCAACGCCAATCTGAGGGAAGTCAGTTTGGCGTCTCTCCGATCGCGCTGATACCATGTTAGATTAATGCTGCTCTAACCTATCATAGGCAGCAACATCTCTGCCTAATGTGTCGCGACCTAGATTGGCGCTGCTCTGTGTATTGCCATTTGGATTGTTGCCAACTCATCTGCAAGCTACCCATTCACCAACGCCGACAATAGTAACTTGATTCCATTGGAGAACCGCCCAGGAGAGTGATCCAAAGCTATGTCAGGCTAAGGTGATGTGGTGCCTCATTAGAGGCAGGGAGAGACATCCAATCTTACGATTACTATTTTGGAGGACTTGACGAATCGGATGAAGGACATTTTTGAACCATAATCAAATCCAGAATCAGACAACGCTGAATGAGTCATTTACTCCACAGATTTCAATAAAGTTGGATGGGACTAATTATGGTTTATGGACCCAGGTCATGGAGATGTACATCTCCGGGAAAGATAAATTGGGGTACATCAATCCTCGGCTTGAACCTACCGATCCTGAATTTTGCAAATGGAAAACAATAGACTCCACAGTAAAGGGATGGTTGATAAACTCGATGGAACCCGTCTTGGTTGGGAATTTTATCCAATTCCCAATTGCGAAGGCAGTTTGGGATTTGGTCGCTACCACCTTTTTTGATGGAATTAATGCATCCCGGGTTTATGATCTAAAACGGCATGTGACTAGGATGAGATAATCTGGAGGAACTATTGAGACCTATTATAACGATCTGCATTTGTGGAGAGAGATTGACTTTCACCGCTCGAATCCAATAGTTTGCCCTATTGATATCAAGCTATAATTAAGCTATTCAGGAAGATCAGGTATACATCTTCCTTGAAGGGTTGGATGATCTCTTGGAAAGTTCGAGTAGACGTGCTTCAGATGTAGCCTTTTCCCACAGTTGAGCAAGCCTATGCTCATGTTCAATGGAAGGACATACAATAGAGTGTGATGCTGGCACACGGAGATACCACACATCCATCTGCAACTGTGGTGTCTCAAGTACGCAAAATAGGACCACAGATCTTAGATCAAACTTGGGAAATGCCGGCTTTACAAATGACAAAGCCGGGTCTTCCTCAACAGCAGCTGGTGGCTGCTCCAATTATGGGAGTGAGAAGCATACTCGGGAAATGTGCTTCAAATTAATTGGGTATCCTAATTGGTGGAAGGAGCTGAAGGCACGCGAATGATGGAAAAGGGAAGGCGTCAATTCGGTTCTGACCGAAGAGGTTCAGCTATCACTAATGCCACATGTAGAACCGAACAGTAAGTCAACCACTAGAGGTGAAGGCAATTATGGTCATGCTTTTATTAATAACTCTTACATGTAGTCAATGGATTATTGATCCAGGTGCTACATATCATATGACATTCACAACAGTTGATTTTGTTAGTCTTACCAAACCAAGGCGGTAGAATATTTCAAATGCTAATGGGATTGTATATCCAATGATGGAGAGCTAGAACTATTGTTGTTTCCCTTTCTATATCTTTATTGAATACTTTATTTGTGCCATCTCTATCCACAAAATTAATATCAATATGGTAGGTGGCTAAAGATCTGAATTGTGTTATTAGCATCCACAATTTTGTCTTTTTTAGGATATCTTCATGAAGGAGATAATTAGGCATGGTACTAAGAGGGGGGCTCTTTTACTTGGATGACTTCAGTTTTGGGAGGGTGCACCAGGTGCGAGGGCTTATCTAGTAGCAAGGAGAAGCAAATTTGGCTATGGCATCGCCAATCGTGGCATCCTTCATTTGGCTATATGAGACATTTACTTCTTGCATTATTTTCCATTTTACCAGATTTAGTTTTTCAATGTTAGACTTGTAGTTTGGCTAAAAGCCATCGTGCGCCATTTTCTAATTGCATTTTCCTTAGTCCATTATGATGTTTGTAGGCCTTCTCCCATTATTACAGTTTTGGGAAATCATTGATTTGTTATATTTGTGGATGATTGCACCATATGACTTAGTTTTATTTTTTGAAACCTGAGGATGGGGTGGCTAATGTTTTTCGAGTGTTTCATAAAATGGTGCAAATACACTTTGGCGAGAAGTTACAAATTTTGAGAAGTGATAATGGTGGAGAGTACATTAATGCGCAACTTAAAGAATATTTTCAGGAACATGACCTACTGCATGAAACATTATGCTCTCAGACACCACAGCATAATGGATTAGCGGGGCGGAAGAATGGACACATTTTAGAGATGGCTAAAATGTTTGAAATATTACCAAACAGATCCTTAGTCAATAAAACTTCTAACAACATTCCAGAGATTCCAATCCGAAAGCAGAGGAAACCATCTCCACCGAAATGAGGATGCTTCAACCGAAAGAAAATCGTGGGCTCCAAGACTCACGGCCCAATGCGGAACAAGCCCGGCCCACCTATCCCCTCCACGTCATCCTCGTCGTCGTCTTCGTCATGCTGGAAAGGCCCTCGGCTGCTCCTCTTTCTCTTGCAGAACTTCGAAGTCCGAAGAATAAGAACTCGTTCCACCCTCAAAATCCACTCTGCCCAGCAGCTGCGAAGCTCGAGCGGCCAAACCAAGACCGACCCAAGAAAGAATGGGGAGCAGACTGGGGCGACGGGTCGTCCACTTCGCGAACCTGCCCGTCAAGCTGCTGATGCCGACCTCCTTCACCAACGTCACCGAGATCGCCCTCAAGACCGTCCCGTCGGCATCCAAGATCGATATCAAGCGCGTGCTGGAGTCCCTCTACGGCTTCGAGGTCGACAAGGTGCGGACGCTCAACATGGAGGGCAAGAAGAAGAAGCGGGGCGGGCTGCTGGTCGCGAAGCCCGACTCCAAGAAAGCCTACGTTTACTCCGGAGCCCGCTCTCGGTCTCCCCGGACCTGTTCCCGATCCGGGTCGTCGAGGAGGACAGGCAGAGCGCCAACAAGAAGGGCGGGTCGAGCATGGTCGAGGAAGGGGAGAGGAGGCGGCATTGGCTGGAGGGGGAGGATGGGGAGAGGAGGAAGCGGGAGAAGGAGTTTGGCGAGAGGGTCAGAGGAGGGAGTGGTGCCAAGTTCCCTTGGAGTTTCATGAAGTCTGGTAGGTAGATTTTTTTTTTTTTTTGGGTTGGGGATTTCTTGGGAGTTTTTCTGGTGTTGTGTTTAGTAGTGTAATCATCAGTTTACAACATGACTTGGTGGCATTTGGTACTTCTCATTAATAACATGTTCTGCCATTCAATGGTATATTTGACTCATTGTTGCCAACTCTTCTTTCCCCCGGTGACTGTGAATCCATATGTAGTAGTTCTGGAGTAACCACGGGCAAAGTCCGAGATTTTGTCGTGGAAAGTCGATGAATATCTTTGGCTTCGGATATTGCTGGAAGAATATATTATAAATGGTTATGTGGAATTATTCTTGCGGTGTCTACATTTTGCGATGCAAACTCTGGGATGGCATTGGAGAGCGGATAAGATGGTTGAATTCATGTTTTGTTGGCTCTTGCCATGATTCTTTGTTGTCCGATTGTATGTGAAGCTTGTTGGAAAGCCTATAGATGAAAATTGTTTCTCTGCATTGGGGATGTTTAGCTTCAAAAGGGCCTCTCTTATTTTCTCATAGCAATTTAGCATGTTATGCGGCTGAGATGTTACTTGATTTTGCTTTCTTCTCCCTACGTGTGGAACCTGATGGATTTTGGAGAAACACTGGTTCTCTCTGGATGGTATATAGCTAACTAGATCTAATTGTCTTCTTGTCACTTAGTTGTACATCTTTTGTCATATCTGGGATTATTGCATCTTGGATTTTACTATTGTTGTTTATCACATAAGTTATTAATATTCATCATGCTTCCATCTCTGTTCTGCTTTGTTTATTCCTTGCGGTTAGCACAGATCGAGTGTCACTTCATCTGTACATTGCAAACTTAGAAGCAGCTCAAGATAAAAATGAAATGTGGTCAAGAGACTTTTACTTCTCAACCCACACTTGGCTAAACTTCATTTGAATTGAATCCAACATTGTTTTGATTTGTGGTCAGTCTGTAGAATTTAATATGTTTTCTTTTGGTGTTGGGATTTAACTGTCTACATGCCTGTTGGGATAAAGTTTTAAGGGAATTTTACTATGGAAGATTATGGATTGGGCTTTACAAAGGATGCGTCAGGTCTGTTGAGAAGTGATTATGGATTAAAAGATAAACATGTCTTAATCTAATTGGTTTAGTATAAATTCAGATTTTGTGCTAAGAGAGTACTTAGAAACCTCCCTGTGCCCTCCAAAGAACAGTAAATAGGTAAGTTGCATCATGTAATGATGGATTTTCCTTTTCAGAAGCAGAGAAGTGCTTTTTCTGCCAATAAATTGCCCTCTTCAGAAGTGAAATTTAAAAAAAAAAAAAAGTTGCTGGGTGATGCTTAGCTTGTTTTTCAAACTGTTTCCCTGTATCTACTGAGACAAAACCTGCTTGAATTGCATATAAAATGCTATTTTTTTCACTAGAACTGTTGTTGCCCCTCTTGAGAGAGAATCTTTTGATCTCATCAAGACAATTTCAGCTACCCAAGGTCTGAAAGGTTTTTGGAAAGGAAATTTTGTCAATAAACTTCATACGGCTCCATTTAAGGCCATCAACTTCTATGCCTATGACACATACAGAAATAAATTACTGAAGTTGTCTTGGAAATGAGGAAGCTACGAACTTTGAGAGGTTTGTCACTGGTGCCGCGGCTGGGATTACTGCTGCTTTGCTCTGCCTGCCAATGGACACAGTGTATGCAATCTAGTCTTGTTCTCTCTTTTCATGCCTCATAAGGAGCTTTACCTCTGTGCTGTACATTGTAAGATAACCTATGTTTTGTTGTAGAGCTGAATAACTAGCTGCATAACTGCAAATTGAAGTATGTTTAAAACAGGATAACTGCATAGACTGAACAAGTCAGCAGAACGTGTACATCAATGAAACTGTAGCTAAAATATTGTAGTGATTTGATTGTTTAGCTTCTGAAAGCAAATTAAGAGCCTTAAAAGGACATGATCTGTACTTAAATCACAGTCCAAATTGTTCGGACTCCACATAAATCAAGATTGTAAATATAACATTCATTATATGTAGTAATTGTTGCGTTAATTGTCACACACTACAGAATTGAAGCCTTGCATGTTCGTTTGGTGTGCTGCTTATGCATCAAATTGGTTCACATCATCCCTGGATAGTATACCAAAAAGTGATATTTTCATGTTTTTCCTGTCAGATAAGGACAAAGATGGTGGCACCAGGAGGGGAGGCCTTGGGTGGCATAATTGGCACTTTCGGACACATGGTGCAAACTGAAGGATTCTTCTCTCTCTACAAGGGTCTGATGCCTGCAATTGTAGCCATGGCGCCTTCAGGCGCTGTTTTCTACGGTGTTTACGATATACTGAAATCAGCTTATCTGCATACACCTGAGGGGAGGAAGAGACTCAAACATATGAAGCAAGAAGGCCAGAAAAATTGAATGCCATGGAACAACTGGAACTTGGTCCCATTAGGACCTTGCTCTATGGAGCAATCGCTGGTGCATGTTCTGAAGCAGCTACTTACCCATTTGAAGTAGTGCGTAGACAACTTCAAATGCAATTACGGACAACAAGATTAATACCACTTGCAAGTTGCGTCAAGATCGTTGAGCAAGGTGGTTTTCCTGCCCTTTATGCTGGTTTAATTCCCAGTTTACTGGAGGTATGAATCTGATCTTAATACATCAAATTCTTTGACTATGTGCTTGTGCGGAAATTCCTTATGCATATTACATTTAAATATAACAAAAACGACGAAAAAATGAATAGGAAAAAGAAAGCAGAGAAAGTGTGGTTTGCAATAGGCATTGAACCGCTCCATTTGTCTGTCATCTGTTGAAGTTATATTAGATAATGTGGATTGTGAGAGCTCAGAGTGACGTTCATCTCCATTGCCTTTAAAGAAGCATATGAGTCTGACATCAGCAATTTCTTTGCCACTTATGAACTCTGTGGCTGTTTGAGGTTCGTGCTTTATCTTAGACCAGTATTTTAGTCTTTACCAGCAATGAAAGAACACAATTGCATTATAATGCCATCTTTCTGCATAGCTGTCGTTAACATCATGTCAATATGTCAATTAGATTTGAACTTTTTTTGTGGAAATTAGTGGTCCTTCTATCACCCTTGTCCAACTTTGATCCTCGTATTTTATTTCATGACAAATTTGATCCTAAACTAATCTCCAGTCACAATTTTGGGACACATTCCATATTTTCTGTCTGAAAATCATCAGAAAATGCTGTATAAGTATCAGAGATGCACACGTGACACTGATGTGGAATAAAAAAAAATTTAGTGTAGAGGAAATTACAATAACGGTCCATGTACTATTGCCTCCGTTCAATTTTTGGTCCATGTATCTTTATTTTATTTTATTTTATTTTATATTCTTTATTTTATTTTATTTTATTTTCACTTAGCTAGTTGATCTTCGATCCTGCTTTTTTTTTTTTGGGATGCTGATTAAATGCTAAAGACTGACGGTTGGGTCAAACATGTTGTAACTAGTACAAAACTGGAAACCTCATAGCAGTTTTCCATGAATGGTCAATACTTGAGTATTGCTTTTGAGGAATTTGGCCCATGAGGATCGGATGAGATAATTACAACCCTAGGGTAAGGTCATTTTTTCTTACAGTTTTATCCACCTTGACACCAAATTGGTTCTTTGAGAATTAAACCAACAAGTTTTATTTGTGTTCATTGAAATAAAATTTACCTTGGTATAAGCTAAAAAATTACTTTAGGAACCAACTATGTCATTTAATAAAGTACGAGGACCAAAATGGAAAGTGGACTGTCTTTGCAATTTCTCCTCCAACTTTTTTTTGTCATATTTTTATTTTTATTTCATGCTGGTGTTGCGTGTTCATGTCCGACGCTTGGTTAGCATTTTCCATTGCAATAATACAGTGACTGTTTTGGTAATTTCCCTAGTTTCAAGAAAATGTTGACCTGGTATGCTGATGGTCAGTTTGTTAATGTGTTTTTATTTTGGGCATTCTTCGCAATTTTCAGGTTTTGCCTTCAGCTCCTATAAGTTACTTAGTATATAAGTTCATGAAGATAGTTCTCAAAGAGGAGTCAACATAAAGAGCTCATGAGGTTATCATTGAGGATATACCCGGGAAAGTCTTGAGGATAACATTTAGACTTGTTTCATTTAAAGGTGCTTTCTGATGTTTCAGAAAGGAAACTCTTTCTTCTTTTGCACTGTCAAAATTCGTCGAAATTTCTATGATTGTCCTCAATTTCTTCTGTTTTTGAATGGTAAAATGCTTGCGATGAACTTGAAGCGAATAGAGGAAAATGTTTATATCATGCTTACTTACCTTAATTTCTTAAATAAACAAAAGAAAAAAGAAGCAAAGCATGTAGAGCATTTTGCTAGAGCAATGTACAATTGCAAGGTATAATAAATAAAGAAAATGATAAGCAAGAGTGCAGAGTGCGAGCTTGAGATCGACAAGCTCGAGGTTCGCTTGGCAACGGCAAACGACTAGCCAATAAAGAAGAAGATGGGAAACAAAGAAAGAAAAAAGAAAAAAAAAAGAAAAAAAAAAGAAAGAGAAAAGAAAAAGGAAATTAAAAATAATTCGAATTAAAAAAGAAAATGAAAATGAAAAAAATAATTCGAACAAAAAAAGAAAAGAAGAAAAAGAAATGGGAGGAGGAAGTAATGATTTGTAGAGGTGTGAGATAATAGAGATCAAGTGAGGAAAATGTTTTTCACTTTCAAAAGTGGAAAACATTTTCCCTTATTTATAAGACTTTTTTCCTTTTATGGAAAATATTTTCCCCAAGGAATTCATTTTCCGTGAAATGAACGCCAAAAAATCCGGAAAACATTTTCTCGGAAATTATTTTCCGTGAAACAAACGAAGCCTAAAACTATGGTGAAAAATTAGTTTGATAAAAAAATCAAAATTTTGCGGATTGACAATGGAGGAGAATTCTCTTCAGTGAAATTTGATTAATTTTATGCGACCGGTGACATTGCAAGGTAGAAGACAACACCCTATTCACCTCTATAAAATGGGGGTGGCAAAGACACTTAATCGGTCTTTCATGGAGAAGGCAAGGAGTATGCTAAGTAGTGTAGAAGCAGTGGATAGAAGCAGTGGCTACCGCGTGCTACTTGAAGAAAAAGTCTCCCCACATTAGCCTTGAAGGATCATACATCATTTAAGGCACTGTTTGAGAAGAAGCCAAACATATCCTATGTTAAAGTATTTGGTTGTGAAACGTATGTACATGTGCCAAAGAAAAAGAGGAGCAAGCTTGAGAGCAAGTCAGAGAAGTGCATTTTCATTAGGTAAAAGGATGGTGTCAAAAGGTATAAGTTGTGGAATCTTGATACTGAAATTATTATCTACAACAAAATTGTGGTGTTTGAGGAATCTACTGATAAATCAGACTATTGAACAAGCTCTAAAAAAATCACAGACGGTTGAGTTAGATGTTGGTTTGAAGAAAGAGAAAGATGTTCCTGGATGAGGAAATTCATATTTTAAAGTTGATGAGCTTGACAGAGTGGATGATATAGTAGATTTTGAAACTAAGTTTGAAGTTGAAGCAACACCTGAACCAATCTTAAGAAGGTTTATATGGCTGAAAAGATCACTTGAGAGGTACACCTTGTAAACTAGTAATGAGGATTATTTTCTAACTATTACAGCTAATGATCCAAGAACTATCAAGGAAGCAAGGAGCACGGAGTATGCCAAACAATGGGAGAAAGTAATGAAAGATGAGATTGACTCATTGGATAAAAACAAAACTTGAAGTCTAGTAAAACTAATTGCAAATCGAAAGGCAATTGGATGCAAGCGAGTGCTCAAGAAAAAGATTTTTGCAGATGGAGAGATAGGAAGATACAAAGCTCATTTGGTTGCAAATGAATACTTGTAGATAAAGGAAGTCAGTTATGGTGAGATTTTTACTCTCATTGTTAAATTGAATTCCGTAGGACTTGTCTTATTTGTAGTAGCTGCATACAATATGGAGGTAGAGCAGCTTGATGTGAAAACAACATTATTCCATGGTGACTTGGAGGAGGATATTTATATAAGCAACCAGAGGGGTTTGTGGTCAAAGGGAAAGAAGATTTTGTTTGCAAATTGAATAAGTATTTGTATGGCCTGAAACAATCTCCAAGAATGTGTTACTAGAAGTTCGACTCATATTTGTTTTGAACCTTGATTTTGTTCTTTGTGATGTTAATCATTGTTTCTATGTGAAAATGTTAGAGGATGATTTGTTATCTTAACCTTATGTTGATGATATGCTACTAGTAGGAAATATTTTGAGAATGATTAGCACTGTGAAAGGATTGTTAACAAAACAATTTGAGATGAAAGATCTAGACCCAACAAACTTCATCTTAGGTATGCTGATAAAAAGGGAGCGTGAGAATAAGAAGTTGCGGCTAAGTCAGAAAAATATGTTGAAAGTGTGCTGAAAAAGTTCAACATGGCAGGCTGTAAACCAAGTAAAAACCCCCAAGTTGTTAGCGCTCCAATATTCAGAGACTAAATAGCAAGCTGAAGAGATGGCAACAATCCCATATACAAGCACGGTTGGGAGCTTGACGTATGCCACGGTGTATACTTGTCCAAATATTGCCCAAGTAGTGAAAGTATTGAGTAGATATATGTCCAATCTAGGGAAAAGTATTGGATGGCAGTAAAGCGAGTACTTTGTTTTTTTCATGGTACATCCAACTTTGAGTTATGTTATGAAGGCATGAAAAGTTCAAAGGGATAGCAAGCACTATAACTAAAGTGCTTTGTGGATGCTAATTAGGAAGGTGACATTGATAGCATGAGACCAACCAACAGGTATGTTGTTTCCTTATTCGGCAAAGTTGTGAGTTGAATGAGTAATATAGAGAACATAGTTGCTTTATTTATTATTGAGGCAGAGGACATGGCTCTCACTCATATTGCTAAGGAAATGATCTGGCTGCGTAGATTGTGTAAATAGCTTGGTCTTACACAAGGAGTAAAGATTGCGTGTGATAGCGAAAGTACTATATTCTTGGCTAATAATCTTGGATTTCATGTAAGAACAAAGTACATCAACACACAATATCACTTCATTCGAAACAAACTAGAACGAAATATTGTAGTGTTGGTGTAATGACCCGGGCCCCACTATATAATATTGTCCGCTTTAGATACAAAGTCCTCACGGCTTTAAAACACGTTACACAGATTAAAGGGATCCAAGCCTTTATAAACTAGCCCAGGACTCCCCCCCTAAGCGATGTGGGACGGGAGACATGCCTTTAGCCTCACCCGCGTACTACCAAGGCGATCTTAGTCCATCCCTCCGTACTAGCCCCGGGTCTGAGTTGTCACATTCTCCCCCCTTAAGGCACAGCGTCCTCGTTGTGGCCCCCACGCGCGGTTGGGAGTCGGCTCTGATACCATTTGTAACGACCCGGACTCCACTGTATAATATTGTCCGCTTTGAACACTGAGTTTTCACGGCTTTAAAATGCGTTATACAGATTAAAGGGACCCAAGCCTTTATAAACTAGCCCAGAACTCTCCCTCAAGCGATGAGGGATGGGAGACATGCCCTTAGCCTCACTCGCATACTGCCAAGGCGATCTCAGTCCATCCCTCCGTACTGCCCCGGGTCTGGGTCGTCACAGTTGGAGAAAGTTAACATAGGTGAATAATGCAGATTTTTTTTTACTAGGGCAGTAAGTGTAGAAAATTTTGAATGGTGTACAATTGTTTCTCAAAGTGGGAGAATGTTGGGGTGTGGTTTGTAGTCCATATCAACGGAAAGGCACGGGGATGGGGGGCTGCCCTAACGGGGTCATAAGGGGCAATGCCCATGTGACAATGGAGGGCCTTTATAATTTGAACCCATTTCTTATTGGTATTTTGGGTTTATACCCATGAATAACTACTATGTTGCCTTTGTATAATCTCTTTTGCTTGTAATTGAGGGTGATGTAATAGAAAGATGCGATGTGCTAATTATAATGGATTCCTTTGCTGGACATAACTCTAGGTTAAGGTAGAATCAAGATAAAAACCTTTGTCTTGATTTTTTTTTTTTTTTGCTTATATTTTCTATTTCTTTATTATTGTGCGTTGAATCTTAACAGGATGCACACCTTCAAATCACAACCCTGAACTACCCTGCTTCAAGCATTTCTCTTTCTCTCTCCGTTTGGAAGGCATACACATATCTCTGGCAACCTTTAATTCAAAAAATTGGTTTAAACTTCAGCTGCACTTGTGGAGCTACGCATGGAGATGTCCCCGTGCTTTCCGAAAATGAAGATTTCAGAAGGGAATGAGAATCACAACTGTAGAAAGCATTGCATTCTTTTTCTTTTGGTGATATTCTCCCTAAATTCATGATCATATTATCAGTCCATGACATGTAATTCAACTGGTCCCCTCAGGGTACTTTTTTGGACGGATTGCAACAAATGGAATATCAATTCCAAAGAAAAGCGCAAGATGGCAGCCAAGTGCACAAAGTCAAGCAGCACACAGAAAAAAGAACCCTCTGTTTAATGGCAGTCATTGACTTTTGCCCGGGAGGGCATCATTCACAAGTTGATGTCTCCATGCCATTTGGATCTTGTACTTACACAAAAGAAGAAAAGAAAGAATTGAAGGATAAGAGATTTAATAGTCTGCTTGCCACAAATGCTCGAGCTAAAGGAAGATAGCTTAAAATAGAATTCAACTCTGGTCAAGAATCCTATTGTCGTGCTTTTGATGGAGAAAGGTCAGAAACATTCCATGTGGAGGTATTATGAAGGTCGGGAACAGAGACACCTATGCAGTGTTGACGATAAGAGTTGTGGGTATAGAGAATCAAATTATCTTTGAATTCAAGCTAAAAGCTGCATGGTTAGCTTTGCTTTTTGGACCAAAGTAGTACCCTTTTTTTGGAAAATGTCAATTTTATTTTTCAGCCGCTCATATCTAGCGTTGGCAAGCGGTTCTCGCAAAGAAATATATACTTAGTTCAAACTCTGCATCATAAAGGACCTCATTTGATCATCTTTTTCAGGATAACATGGCAAAAAATCATCTGATATAGTTCATTGCCAAGCTGGTCCATGAAATGCAATGCGATAAAGAATGGTACGAATCAAACTTATCACCGAAATGCAACTAAAGCCCCGGAATATTGACTTCAACCCAAGTTGCTGCAAGGTTTATGTAACAGGATGAAGCTGATAAATGACTGATTAAGAGCCATCCATTGATATCTTCTCATAAATTTTCGACTGGCTCTTTTGCGCAGTTGCACGCCTGTAAGCCCTCCGCATATAAAACGATGACATTCTAATATGGAGAGCTTGATTATACCTACGAGTGTGATAACTATTGTTACATGCTTTTACAAAAAAAAAGGACAAATTTAAAAGAGAAGATTTGTATGGGGCAAATTGACTAAAGGAGGTCCTACAAATATTGACATTCGAAATACCCCACTAATAAAAGTTTGAATTGGCTTTGATCTGATCTCATATTCTCTTTCATTTCCTATAAATAGAGATACAAATGCAAACAAAAAAATTGAAGCATTGGACTTGAGTAGGAGAATAAGAAGAGAGGCTAACATGAAGATAAGAGTCTCATTTGGTAGCCAAGGATGACTTGCCTACTCCGAAGTTGCTCTATTCGAGCTGAACTAAGTGTTCGAGTAGTTCGTCCCGGTATCAGGCAGTCTCCTTGGCTAGTCAGAAAGTCTCTAATCTTTCATGTCAGGCTTCTTCTTCCTTCTGAAAGCAACTACTCCTTGAAGGTACAAATTTATTTGTTCTTTTTCTTCATCACATCACACGCCGAGAGACATTGGAATGTTTTTGTAAGGAAGAGAGGTCTTACATGGCATGACGAGTCTGGATTGTTAGCCATGGATGACTTTCCTGCTTCGTGCAAGAGGCTTCGATTAAGAACGCCATACTTGTCCATTTATCCACATGATTGCATGATCACCAAGCAAGTCATCCTGGCTTATTTGACGTGCTCTTCATGTTTATGTTAAGCCTTCTCTTCTTCTTATTCTTTGAAAGCATCTTCCTTCCTTCATCTTCCTTCCTTGGGCCACAGGTGCATTGAGAGTCAGCACAAGAAAGTCTGCAAAAGTCGCAAAGGGCATTAACATAAAAATCCGGAAAGGAAAGGAAAAATGAAAATTGATTTTTGCGGTTTAACTACAATTGTGCAGCTTTGATTATCGAAATCATCTGACTTTGAGGGTGTTGCGTGCGCGGAATACGGACTGAGCGAATCGGATAAAATAGTCGGAATGAAGGAAAGGGAATCGGACACCGGATTTACGTGAGTCGGTCCAAATATCAAAACCTACGGAATTCTACTATAGAATCAAGCGATACACCAGAGATTACAATCACTCGAGTACTTAAACACACTCTTAGTGTTTCCCAGCCCCAAATTACACCCAAATAACTCACAGTGTTTAGCCCCTCACAATTTCTAGTGAAACCTCACTCAAGAAATTAAACAAATTCTACTCACAAGAATTTAACTAACTAAAACACTCGGGTATAATTTCAACGAGAAAATTCCTCTTTGCCGAGAGCTTCTCTTCAGCTCTCTCTCTCGGCCACCGAAAACTTTGTTCGGCGCCACACTCGGCCACCAAGGAACTTGGCGCAATCTTCTCCTTCGCTCCTCTGACTTTTAATGGCAAAACAAGACAGAAATGTGGACTCATTCGGCGTCCATAATCAGCACCAACGCTCACCAAAATTTACGGGCACGCATGCACACTTTGCATTTAATAAGGCAGGAAACGTGCGCCCATAATCTTTGAAGATAAGCATAAAAGATAAGATGGCCGCCGTCTTCATCTCCACGACGTTCAACTCCTTCAATTAATATTTTATCCTTTCTTTCCTTCTGATGGCTTCAGCTGCATAAACAAACAGGAAAGAGACAAAGATGTCCAACGAAAGAAGAAGAAAGAATAAAATATTAAACCTTCATGCACGTCTCTTTCTCCGCCTCTGCTTGAACTTGAAGACAAAGCAAGCCTACAACTGTTTACTTTGGCTTTAGTCTTCAATGTCCATTTGCCATGCATGACGTCCATGTGCATGCAATTAAATAATGGACTTGGGAGACGTGCACATCTTTGACAAATATATGTGCAGAAGGCCTTCATGCTTTGCTTCTTCATTGTCCATTTGCGCGTCAATTTGCGCCGAACTTTCATCAACAAATGCTTTGCGTGTGCATCAAATCTCGTATTTGGCTTAAACTCAAGATATAATTTTAACAATCTCCACCTTGACTCGACGTTTGAGCCAAATCATAATCGCTTCAGTGGACACCTCGCTACTACTCTCCCACAGCCCCAACGGGCTCAACCGCCACAAAGTGCTTCCAAGTTCAAGCCATGCTTGAACTTTCCCATAATCATGGATCTCATCAAGACACCAACTCCACCTACATAATTAGCTACTCCACAAGGATTTTCCGACATAACCTCCTGTATCACAGATAAAGCAAAACCATCATTGCTTCCATATCTGACAGAAGATCGAACACGCACCTTGTCAAATTCAGCAGCTATAGCAACCGTTGGCTCTATTGGCTCCACCTCACTACAAGCATCATCCATGTTGATTATTTCGCTAGTACCCGCTACCTCAGGAGTTTCTGGTTGCAACTCCACCTTGAGCTGAACACCGTCCAGATTCGTATTAACACTGCCACAAACACTCCTAGCTAGAAGTACCGAAGACTTGTCAAAGGTAACTTCTCTGCTGTCAACAGGTGAATTTATATCCGGGCACCACAACTGATCGCCCCGCTCACCTTGTGCATAGCCATGGAATATGCACCATGCCCTCCCATCGAGCTTACCATCACTCGCTCGAAAATAACACGAGCAACCAAACATTCTAAAAATAGAATAATCAGCAACGTTACCTGACCACACTTCTTCAAGAGTCCGCCATTTAATAGCAGTTGATGGGAATCTATTCACCAGGCAGCTTACCGTACTAAGCATATTAGCTAGGATTCTCCTAGCAATACCAACACTAGAGATCATTTTACGGGCCGTCTCTAGTAATATTCTGCTCATCAATTCTGCAAATTATTATGATTTACTAGCACTAGTGCGGTGTTTCACTATGCTCTCTTTCATGCAGAATTTATTTACCAGCTCCGAGTAGAACTCCATGCTATTGTCAGTCCGAACATGCTTGATCAACTTACCAGTCTCCGTCTCAATCAAAGCTCTTGACCGCGTGATCCTGACACCAGCATCAAACTTGTGCATTGGCACAAACACCCAGGTCTTCCTTGAGCAGTCAATAGACTCTCGAACAGATGCATCCAACGTCTCCGGGGCGAAACCTGTCACTGTCTCACTTTGAAGTTTATACAGGCCACCGTGCTTGATTCCTTTCATTATCACCAGGGCACCTCGAACAACCTTCAGAACTCCACCTTCTGAAGAATACCTGCAACCAGCTGAATCTAAGGCACCCAAGGAAATTAAGTTCTTTTTCAATTCTGGAACATCTCTTACTCCAGTCAATGTCCTCACAATACCATCATGCATTCTGATTTTAACATCATCAACACCCACAACATCGCATTCAGCGTTGTTCCCTAACCACTACCCGTGCACTGATAAGTGATAAACGAGTTCCTATTCGGTGTAACGTGAAATGAACAACCAGAATCCATTATCCATCCGTCAAATGATGAATCCTCAATGACAGACAAGACATAATTGACACCATCAGAATCATTCTCAACTACAGCTGCAACATTATCTGTGGACTCAACTCTAATTCCCTTACTCTTTTCATTTTTCAGCTTAAAACAGTCTCTTCTACGATGCCCACTATTGCCACAATTCCAACAGACAATTCTACCAGTCCTAAACTGACTATGTCTGTTCATGTTCCTGCTAAAACGAGTACTAGTTCTTCCTCTACTTTCACCTACTAAAGCAGTAGACACGGGTTCACCAGATTCTTTCCTACGAATGTCTTCACTCAGAATCAAATCGCGAACCTCATCAAACATCAAACTTCTTGACTCAGAGGAATTACTAACAGCAGTAACAATAGTATTCCAACTATCAGGCAATGAGGATAATAGAATCAACGCACGTACCTCATCTTCAAAGTTAATCTCAACCGAACTCAATAGGTTAGAGACCTCATTGAATTCGTTGATATGTTCAGCTACTGACGTACATTCGCCCATCTTTAAGTGAAACAGACGTCGCATCAAATAGACCTTATTAATCGCAGAGGGTTTCTCGTACATATTTGACAGAGCTTTCATCAGTCCCGCAGTGGTTTTCTCCTTCATGATGTTAAATGCGACGTTACGAGCCAACGTCAGCCGAATAACACCCATCGCTTGTCTATCCAGCAATTCCCACTCGACATCTTTCATCAAGTCTGGTTTCTCCCCAGATAAGGGCAAGTGCAAATTTCTCTGGTACAGACAATCTTCAATCTGCATCTTTCAGAAAGCAAAATCCTTCCCAACAAATTGGTCGATTCTTACCTTTCCTTCTTCCATCGTTGCTGATTCGCTTCACGTTAGCCAAACCAGGCTCTGATAGCACTTGTTGCGTGCGCGGAATACGGACTGAGCGAATTGGATAAAATAGTCGGAATGAAGGAAAGGGAATCAGACACCAAATTTACATGGTTCGATCCGAATATCAGAACCTACGTCCAAGGAGAGAGCAGTATGGAATTCCACTATAGAAACAAGCGATACACCGGAGATTACAATCACTCGAGTACTTAAACATACTCTCAATATTTCTCAGCCTCAAATTACACCCAAATAACTCACACAGTGTTTAACCCCTCACAATTCCTAGTGAAACCTCACTCAAGAAATTAAACAAATTCTACTCACAAGAATTTAATTGACTAAAATACTCGAGTATAATTTCAACGAGAAAATTCCTCTCTGCCGAGAGCTTCTCTTCAGCTCTCTCTCTCGGCCACCGAAAACTTTGTTCGGCGCCACCCTCGGCCACCAAGGAACTTGGCGCAATCTTCCCCTTCGCTCCTCTGACTTTTAATGGCAAAACAAGACAGAAATCTGGACTCATTCGGCGCCCACAATCAGCACCGACGCTCGTCAAAATTTACGGGCACGCATGCACATTTCGCATTTAATAAGGCAGGAAACGTGCGCCCATAATCTTTGAAGATAAGCATAAAAGATAAGATGGCCGCCGTCTTCATCTCCACGACGTTCAACTCCTCCAATTAATATTTTATCCTTTCTTTCCTTCTTATGGCTTCAGCTGCATAAACAAACAGGAAAAGAGAAAGATGTCCAACGAAAGAAGAAGAAAGAATAAAATATTAAACCTTCATGCACGTCTCTTTCTCCGCCTCTGCTTGAACTTGAAGACAAAGCAAGCCTACAACTTTTTACTTTGGCTTTAGTCTTCAATGTCCATTTGCCATGCATGACGTCCATGTGCATGCAATTAAATAATGGACTTGGGAGACGTGCACATCTTTGACAAATATATGTGCAGAAGGCCTTCATGCTTTGCTTCTTCATTGTCCATTTGCGCGTGTCTATTTGCGCCGAACTTTCATCAACAAATGCTCTGCGTGTGCATCAAAATTATTTGGCTTAAACTCAAGATATAATTTTAATAGAAGGGAATACTTCAACACATGGCTATGTGCAGATGATGTGTGCGTCGAGAATGTGTGGCTATATGCACTGTTGATAATACATGAAAATCAACAGTTTTTCACCGACAAGTTCGAAGATCCGATCACTCTTCGGGTGATGTCCACTCTCCCATTTTGGATTTTGCTAGCACACAGTTGAAGTGAACACTTTAAGTGCTATGCACTGGTGTGAAAATTTAAGATTTGTAAATGGACATTTTTGAAAAGAAAACATTCTAAGTGCTATGCACTAGTGCGAAAAGTTAGGATTCTGAAATGAACATTTTGAAAATAAAATGACATTTTTCGTAAATAGAGACACCATGATAATTGATGTAAAAGTGCAATATGATCTCCACAGAAGGCAAAACTTACGCATGCATATGGAATATAAGTGATCGCTAGATCAACTGTGAGGTATGCTTTCGGTATTTTCCCTGGAAAATTTGAAGAAAGAAAAAAGTGGCAAAGTGCGTGTGCCCAGATGTGGGTGCTCAAGAATTTGTATGTTCATTGATCCTAATCTTATCTCTCTATCTCTCAATCAAATGACAGCTTGAATCCGCTGTTCGTTGTCATAGTTCACCGGATCATAAGGGTGATTCATGCCCGATTGACCTAATACGTGATTGGTCAGATCCACATCAATCGGATATGTTGATAGTGTAAACAAAAAAAATTTATGAGGCATTGGTCAATTACTTTCATGGAAACGCATCAATAGTGAATTTGGAACTTTAAAAGTAAAAAATTTGGGTAACGCCAATGTCACCACGTCCATGCATGGAATAGATGCTGAATTCACTTTTAGGCGTTTAAGGAAGTTGAAAAGGCATCAATTCTTCAAGATTGAAGTTCGTTGGAGGCCTCTTTATTTTGGATGGCGATATCAAAGGCATAAGATCTCGACATACGTCTTTTTTGATATTTCTGAAAGTCAGGCACTATTATCATCTTATATGATTGGTTAAATGGGTACAATCATAAACCTTTATTATTACCATACCCTCTTGTTCTATCATAGACACGAGCAGATTTTAAAGATAATTATACAAAAAGTTTTAAACTTATTATATGGTGACCATTTTAAGACTTTTGGATATATTCTACATGTCAAATCTACAAAAGCCAAGTACATGCTATTCAAAGGATCATATGTAACATAATTTACGAAGAAGTTACTAATTGTCATGTGTATTAGTACATGTGATTGAAAATCTGCTGGCGAGTTTTAAAAGTTTGGTAAGTTAACAATAGTATGAGGGTAATCTAAATAACTAGTGTCACTGATAAAAGTTTCAACCCATACCAGCGGTGCTACTTATTGCAATGAGTTTATAAATCTCGCATATAGGTTATTAGAATATTTACGTATCACACCACTCCTTCATTTAATAATTCAAATTTTAGAATAATTGGCAATGATCCCACAAAAATTCTCAAAGTATTAGAATATGAGAACCTAAATTTAAATCTTTCTAGGCAGGCCCCTTAGTTGCCTCCCCATTACATATTTCCATGCTTAATGCTATGCCAAAGTTCAGTCCAAGCATAAGAGAGAATGTTAGAATATTTAAATACTAAATCACGCATTAATCTAATAACTTAAGTTTTTATAGTTGATAGTGGTCCTACAAAATTTCATATGAATTAATTTTTTTTTTGCAACAAATCACCAGTAGTATCACAAACGATTGGTAAGTTGACCGTTATAGTGGTAATTTGACCGTTACAATGGTAATTTGAATAATGTCATGGTATTGAGCTCTTATATTAAATAATGAATTTACTACCACCAGTAGTATATGTCTTTCAAACTATGAAGGCTTGGTAATGATTATTGTAATGTGTTAGTAGCCCGATATGCGGACAAAATGCAGTCGGATCTTGATAGTACCTTCTCCAGAAATTTATAGGTTGACTCGGTTACACGATAAAAGCTATAGCTACCTAATCTTTATACAAATATGTTGATAGTATATGTTCACATTGGTATCGGTAATCAAATGTAATAACTAATGGTAGATTGTCTGCCCTTATGAATCGACAAATTATGATCTTATAGAAGACTAATAGGGTTGTAAAGTCTTAGAATAGATGGGAAGTTACTATCAAGGAATCGGTTCAAAAGGTTGAGCAGTTGTGTTTTGCTTTAAAATCGGCTCTTGGTCATGTTCGGCCAACTTGTAAATACTATATAATTATCTTGGTTGAAATGCGACAGAAGTAGACCGTCACTTTTCTTGGCAACTTATAATAATGACGACTAGATGAAATATTAGTTAATAAGTAAGCTCGTGTGTAATGTGTGTAATGATGCAATGCATTGAGAAGAGTAGGCCAGAAGCGTTTGGTTCAAACTTTGACATATGTGGGGTTTTTAATTTTAATTAACGTCTACTTAATTCCACCGATAAGTGAGGGTTCCGTTTCATGACTGCTCGTGCAAAAAATACTTTACACTGATGGTGTATTTTATATAAATCCTTAATTGATTTCATCTAACTCTGAAATAAAAAAATTTGGCTTCAACAAAAGATAGAGAAAAAGTTTCTTTTTCCAAAGTGATGAACCCTTCAACCACTTTCCTAGCCTGAAACGTCTTATTATTATTATTATTTTTAAATCTTCATGATAAATTAAATGAAATCTTGACAAGATGAAAAAACTAACATAAATAATATTAAGAAATTATAAATGAAGTCATATAGATGTCATTCCTCAATCTTTCATAACATGAAAGTATGGTACATCTATTAAATCCATATTGGTTTTTCTTTTTTACACAATTGTCATATAAGTACACCTATTAAATCCCTAGACATACCGCCTTGGTAGTTCCATCCCCGATCCCTACCTCTTGGAGTTTCATCGTCTCTTTCCTTTCTTGACATCCAGAATGTTTTTACCCAACCTCATCCCTCCCATCACCATGAATCCCTTCCCGAGCTGAGCTCTGGTCCCGTCCTTCTTCGCTTTTGGCTATCCCAAAGTACTGCAGGTGAGTAGTCTCTGGGTTCTTCTCCGATTCCCCCTCATCGGCTGCTGCATGCATCATCTTCTCAGTTTCCTATGCTTCCTCAATCCATCTCGACCAAACTCGATGAATTGTCTGATGCTCTGACTAGCTGGTTGGGTTTTCTGTCAATGCGATGACCCTCCTTGTTAATCCAAATTATCTCAACTGAAGCTGCCCTATTTCTGTCGGGTTTGCCTTTATCAACTTACAATAGGGCCCTCCTTGTTACTCCAATTAATCTTAACTGACGATGCCCTGTTTCTGTTGAGTTGACAATGGAACACTCCAATTTGGATGAAGATGCTCGACTGGCAGCTCTATGCCAGAGACTGGGTCGCCTTTGGCCTAAACAGCAAGTTGAAATCTGCGATGAGACTGCCCCCACAGAGAAGTTAGAAGAATGCAAGCTTATTTTGGTAGGTAAAATCCTATCTAACCCCTCGATCAATTTACAGGCTTTCCAAAACACCATGAGACGTGCTTGGCATACAGAAAATGTAGAAATTTCCCAACCTGAGTTAGGATTATATGTTGCTAAATTTACTAAGAAGCTGATAAGCTAAGAGTTTTAGAAAATGGACCTTGGCTATTCTCACAACACCTGGTAATTCTCAAGCCCAGTTACCGAACACACCTCTTCATTGCTATGATTTTACCACATGTGCTTTCTAGGTTCAGCTATTTGGTCTTCCTTTAGAGAGATGTACTGAGGCTATGATTAATAGAGTAATGAGACATGTGGGGCAAGTGCTAGAAGTCAAAGTAGAAGCCAGAGATGGTACCTACAGAGCAGGGAGGGCGCGGGTGTTAATTAATCTTCAAGACCCTCTGAAACCAGGCCAACTGATCCGAGTTGAAGGGAAAAATATATGGGTAGACTTCCGCTATGAAAACTATCCCATTTCTGCTATTCCTGTGGGGTTCTTGGTCATTATGCTATGCATTGTAAAAGGTTTCCTTATGATGAAGAAAAAATGGACAATAGAGACACTCGCTATTATGGCCAATGGCTTGTGCTGAAGTTAAGGAGCACAGCCCATTTTGGGTGGCTTTTTATGAGCAGACCAGCAATCGAGAAGACACAGCAGAAATCATACCGGAAACTCCTCAGTCACTGAATCTGCTAATGCTTGTGGATCAGCACAGCAAGGACAAGGGAAAGGCAACTGTTGAGCCTCCAGAACAACCACTTCTTACCTTAGCTGAACCCCTTCAATGGCGATATCAGTCAGGCTCCTCCAAAGGCATCTTACCATCTCCTACTCCAACCACTATAGCAACACATGTCCAAGATCAGTCAATAGATGCAGTTGGTGTTCCTAAACAAAAGAAACTGAAGAATACTCGATCAATCTCCAAAGCTAGTCCCACAAAGAAAGCAAAACGATACAATCCTTATGAGCTGCAACCTTAAGGACTAGTGACGGTTGATGACTCGCATCTGATGGATACTCCAATTCTTGCAGCATAAGAACCAAATAGATGGGCTGTGGTGGCTAGCCCGAATCAACCACCCCATGACAAATGAAGATCTTAGGCTGGAATTGTTGGGGTTTGGGCAATCCCCTGACAGTTCGAGCTCTAAGGTCCTAGTGGCCCATGAAAAGCCCCATATAGTTTTTTTGATGGAAACAAAAAATCAAAATCCAGTTCTACTTAGAATCCAGAAGAGACTCAAATTTTCGAACTGTCTACTTAAAGAGCTTATTGGGATAGCAGGTGGACTGGTTGTGTTTTGGAATGATGGTGTCTCCATATCTCTTGAATATCACTCCTCATACTACCTAGATATGATATGCACGGAAAAGGAAACTACGATGACCATGCGCCTCACCTGTGTTCATGCCCCTTCGATATACAATCAAAGACAATATGTATGGAATGAGTTACGCCAAATCAGCGACTCTAATACTTTACCATGGGTGTGTGTTGGAGATTTCAACGATATCCTTTACCATTGGGAGAAAACTGGTAAGCACCAAGCGGATCCCTATCTTTTGAGGTCTTTTCATGCTTTTATTGAGACATGTTCTTTTCTGGAGGTGGCAAGCAAAGGCTGCGCATACACCTGGATTAACAATAGAGAGGGAGAGGAGTTAATAAAGGAAAAACTGGATTGGGCTCTCTACACAATGGACTGGCATTTAGCTTATCCAGCAGCTGAGGTGTTTGTATTACCTGCTCTGGCATCGGATCACTGTCCACTTCTACTTACAACAGATGCCACATATATCAAA
This sequence comes from Eucalyptus tenuipes, assembly GCA_014182365.1. NCBI lineage: Eukaryota > Viridiplantae > Streptophyta > Magnoliopsida > Myrtales > Myrtaceae > Eucalyptus > Eucalyptus tenuipes. The sequence goes on along the minus strand of CM024544.1, from coordinate 10,915,539 downwards.
AGGAGAAGAAGGTTCACCTTTGAGGCTTTCTGGCTTCAGGATCAGGAATGCCGTCAAATTATCGCTGAAAACTAGCGCTCCAATCCACGGCCCAACCCTACAATTTCAAAGAAAATCAAGACTGTTTCAAGTGCCCTTGCTATATGGAGTCAAAGAAAATTTGCAAATGGTAAGCAAAAACTTTGCTATTTGAAACAACAACTCCAAGACATTATGAATAAGCCCCACAACCATCATGATAATGAAGAGATGACTCGCCTGCAGATGGAAATTCAGCACCTTTGGCAACAAGAAGAGCAGTATTGGGCATTGAGATCCCGCATTAACTGGCTAAGATGGGGTGATAAAAACACTAAATTTTTCTATGCCTCTACTATCCAACGAAGATAGAGAAATCGGGTCAGTATGCTACAGGATACAGATCAAACTTGGGTGCGTGATCAGCAAAAACTCAAGGACATGACCCTACATCATTTTAAAACTTTGTATACATCTATGGGGCATCGCGATTATGAACATATTTTGTTGCAGTGCCCTCGGATGGTCACGGAAGACATGAATACTAACCTCACACAAGCTGTCACTCAAGAGGAAATAAGACAAGCAGTCTTTCGGTTGGGTGCCACCAAAGCGCCAGGGCCGGATGGACTCAATGGGCTGTTCTACCAGCATCACTGGGACATTCTAAAAGATGATCTTCTCGGCTTGGTACAAGATTTCTTCTACACTGGAGTCTTGCAACCTGAACTCAATCAGACAACTATAACTTTAATACCCAAAGTCCCTAACCCGGAACGACTCGACCAGTATCGTCCAATCAGCCTTTGCAATTATATTTATAAGATTAGCTCAAAGATTTTAGCCAATCGTCTCAAACCGTGGCTACCAATGCTGATTTCCCTAGAACAATCTGCTTTTGTTAGTGGTTGACAGATTCAAGATAATATATTGGTCGTGCAAGAGGTCCTCCATCAGTTTAGGATTAGGAAAAGAAAGAAACATTTTCAAGCGGTCCTAAAGTTAGACATGCATAAGGCCTACGACCGGGTTGAATGGGATTTTCTATAGGATTATATGCTCAAATTGGGTTTCAACTCAGTGTGGGTCCGATGGGTCATGCAATGCATTACAACTTCTTCTCTCAGTGTCAGATTTAATGGCGATAATCTTCCATATCTTCACCCTACTAGAGGACTCCGACAAGGTGACCCTTTATCACCATATATGTTCATCCTGGTAGCGAATGTACTATCTATCCTCATCAGCAAGCTCTGCAAATGGGTCATCTTAAAGGCATCACATTAAATAGGTGGTGTGCAACCCTATCTCATTTATTATTTGCTAATGATGCTATATTCTTCCTGGATGGCAAACTACAGGAATGTTAGAATCTAGCAAATTTGCTAAACCAATACTGCTTAGCGACTAGCCAGACTGTGAACCGGAACAAATCTAGTATTCTTTTCAGCAAGGCGTGTCCTACCCAACTACAAGAGAATTTGGCCCAAGAACTTTGGGTTCCCGTCATCACCAAAAGTGGTAAATACCTAGGCATACCATCAGACTGGGGAAGATCGAAAAAGGATATGTTTGCCTGGATTTTAGCTCGTGTGCATTCTAAACTGGAAGGCTTGAAGGAGCAATTCATTTCGAAAGGTGGTAAGGAACTTTTAATCAAAACCATTGTTCAAGCTATCCCACAATATGTGATGTCTATTTTCAAGATCCCTGTTTCTCTGTGCAAATCTATTCAACAGAAAATTGCCAGATTCTGGTGGCAGAATAATAATACCAAGACAAGTATCTATTGGAAGCAGTGGGATTCCCTTACTACAAGAAAGGATACTAGAGGGATGGGTTTTCGTGACCTCATTACCTTTAACAAAGCCTTACTAGGCAAGCAGGCATGGCGTCTAATTCATAACCCCACTTCCCTATGGACTAAACTATTTAAAGGTCTTTACTATCATTCTACGGATTTCTTGCATGCCAACAAAGGCGTAAGACCTTCATGGGGCTGGTAGAGTCTACTGATTGGCAGAGACTCGATTCTGGACAATATTCAATGGTCTGTTGGAGATGGGCAAAACATTTCAATCCGCGAAGACAGGTGGCTCTCAAGTGGTACCATTGGTGGCCCTGTGCCCCAAGGCGAACCGAAGCAGATTGCAGCTTTTATTTTACCAGGTCAGTATACTTGGAATGAACCTATGCTGCGAAACTCCTTTGATGACCAGATAGTGACTGAGATCCTAGCTATACAGATTCGAGCCCAATGGACAGCTGATCAGGTAATATGGAAAGGCACTCAAAACGGCGAATATACAGTCAAGAATGGTTATAACTACCTCAGAGCTAAAGCACACATAAATGATCATAATAGTGCATCATCCTCCTACCAAGCCCCTCAACATCTTTGGCGCAAGATCTGGCAAATAAAGACATCTCCAAAGCTTCGTATATTTATGTGGTCTCTTTGCCACAATGCCCTTTCTACTCGTGAGAACCTCTACCATAGACATATAATTTCAGATTCTATGTGTAAGTTATGTCAGGCACACAACCTAGAATCTACAAAACACATCTTCTTGTTATGTCCATGGACGAAGAAAGTATGGTCGCACTCACAAATAAACATTATTCCGGTGGCTTACAATACTCAACGTATGGACGCCTGGTTAACAGATAGCTAATAGAACTATCTTACCTAATCTAGAAACACTTGCGCATACTCTGTGGTAGATCTGGAAAGCCAAGAATAATTTCATCTTTCGCAGGGTTCACCCAGATCCAACACAGGTGGTTCAAACGGCTCTTGCGAATGCCTTGACAGATCGTCGTCTATGTGCAGTGAACCCGGTATCTCAGATTCGATCCTCAACATCAGATCGGGTTTGGCATCCTCCGGCTCCTGGCGCTTGGAAGATTAATATTGATGGAGCTTTCATCTTGCGTCTCATGAAGGATTGGTGGCTTCCATCACTCGAGATCATGCTGGTCGAATAGTTGCTGGATTTACAAGCAAGGTCACTGCATCTTCAGCTCTGCAGACGGAAACTCAGGCCTTTACCCTCACTCTTCGAGATTTGATGCAGAAAGGACAAATAGATCGACATCTTACCTTGGAATCAGACTGCCAGATCCTCGTGGATGCGGTCAACAATTCTCGCTCATCGCCATGGGAGATAAGCTCACTGATTGCTAAGGCTGCGGCGCTCCTCCGAGGGTTCCCACACTTGTGTGTTGTCCATTGCAGCAGGGATGCGAATGAGGCCGCCAACTGGGCTGCCAAGGCCCACGAGTCCAGAAGCCTCCCTCCAAACTAGCCCTCTTCTATTCCCCCTCCTCTTTTGGATATTATCTGTACTGACTTAATCACAAATGGTGTATCTCATCCTTAAATCTATATATTTGCCTTTTCGACCAAAAAAAAAATCCTAGACAATTTCATACACATGTAAAAGAGGGAAATTGGGAGATTTGTATGCCTTGGGTATTCTGGAGCTAATCTATACTCCTTAGAAGCTACATTATGAGGAAAAAAGTAATAGCTTTAATGATATATAGATTTCAATGTCAAGAACTTGGTTTGAGATATAAAGATATTAATTTCAAGAATTTGGTTCAGCTTAATTAAATAAGATGATTTTAAATTTAACAAGTGTATATAAATTGAAAATATGGCATTTCTCCCAGGCCAATATTATAAGTCTATATAATAAGCAACATGATGGTAGAATATGTCCAAGACTTAGGGTTAATGGTGATTGTCCATACTTCATTAATTTATCTAAACAGAAAAAAATGGTGCAACTTCCAGAGTAGGTCTCCTCTCATTTTCTAGATTTGAGCTTCTTCAAAATTTGAAACCTTGTGGTTTGCTTTCAATTTCTGTATGATTCTTGACACTGGAGAAAGTGTAGGGAAGTAGAAGGTAACATAAGTAAGAAACTAGATAGATAGTTCTCATCGCTCGTAGAAATCCACCTAAGAGATAATCACAAAACAAGAAATCCTTCTCGTTCTCAAGCCAATGGCTAAAAAATTTATCACTCAAAACAAGTCTACCCTCTTACTCATCATAGCATGCTTATATAACCTTCCAAGCATGAATAATTACTAAGACTCTTTGCAAGACAAAAGGACTCATAGGGAAGACAATTAGTTTTACTACAAAACAACGACAATTAAATAATGACTCTAAAAACTTTATATGGCATTTACTAGAACTTAAAAATATAAGAAATAATTTTTGTTGGGTGCATGTATCCAAAATTTGTTTGTTCGAATGTTACTGAGTTAATGACCTTCTAGGAATGTAGACACTCTCCAAATGCGAAGTGATTGAAGTAGTCTTGGAATTGATAATTGTCTCGTCGATCGACGACTAGGTGGTTAATTGATAACAATGCGATTGATGACTTGCCCATTAAATCGACAATTCCTTTGTAGAATCGATGACTTTTAGGAATGCTACGGCATCAATTGTTCACCAGACTTTTTATTCGACACAAAGGTACAAAGTGGGAAAACATGCAGGGTACGATAGTAATGGTGTGAAGAAGCGTTTCTCGTTAAGCACGAGCAAACACGCCGAAGGAGGGATTGATGGTGGTGAAGCCCCCATCCACAGCCAGATTGTGGCCGCTGATGTACTTGGACTCGTCACTCCCCAGAAAGAGAGCAGCCTCCGCTACATCTTCTTCCTGAAGAGTCACCCCATCCAAGTTGGAATACACTCGGAATTCCGGATTCTCGTCCAGCTTGAACATCTCCTCTGTCAACGACGTTCGGATGAAATAAGGCGAGAGGCAGTTCACGCGGATCCCGTATCGCCCGAGCTCTGCGGCCGCGTTCCTCGTGAGCCCCACGATGGCGTGCTTGGAGCTGGCGTACGCGTGGGACGCGACCCCGCCCACGCTCGAGCTGACGCTCCCGACATTGATGATGCTTCCCCTTTGCGATGGGAGCATGGCTCGAGCTGCGTGCTTGGTCCCTAGGAAAACGCCCGTCAGGTTCACGCTGATCACTCTCTCGAAGTCAGCCTTGTCATTGTCCAAGATGTTGAGTTTGGTCGGGTCCCCGATCGCAGCATTGTTCACCATTATGTCCAGCTTCCCATGCTTGTCAACTGCGGTGGCAACGGCATTTTCAACGTCGGGTTCGCTTGACACGTCGCAATGCACAAAGGATGCGGTCTCCGGCCCCAAGTTCTTGCACACAGACTTGCCCAAGTCATCGTTGATGTCGGCTATAATGACCTTAGCCCCATGCTTCGAGAAGAGCCTCGCGGTAGATTCTCCGATGCCGCACGCCCCACCAGTGATCACCGCCACCTTTCCTTCTAGCCTGCACACCACACGCTAGTAAATCCCACTATCTAGTTCACCACGAACAATAGAAATTCAAACGAAAGTAACTTCTCGCCTTGACGAGCACAAACTCTACCCTTAAATGCAATCTTCACGACGTTAGATCGTGTGCATATTGCAAAAAGGCAACACGAATGAGCGATGTGGTGCTTGCTCTTTTCGTTACCGGACTCGTGAAAACACACTTGTGCTGCTTACCTTCGCGCTGCCAGGGAGAGGAGGGTTCTGGCGGCCATGGTTCAAAGATGGATAGCAAAGATGGCTCTAGCTAGCTATCAGCGAGTGGGGTTTTTGTATGATCAGTGACAACAATCGGACCAAAAGCATCTCATTATATAGACCTTTGGAAGGCTTTGGAGACCTAATCTGTACCCATTGAGACAAAGGAGTCGTGCGTAATTTAAGTGATAATAAAAATTACGGGCAACCGTTTGTGTGAACATCATCCCAAACGCCCTTGGCCATCTTTATCTTATCGTTGCTTGCGACAAGAAGAAGCGCCATGGAGAAGTTTCATCCTGGTTTCGTTCATTATTATACAGTTGACCATAACAGGCGTCGTCCTAAGTTAAACCGAGAGACATGCGTGGATCGGTCTTTGATGTTTTCTCCAAAACAAGCGGTCTTTTTCTTTCTTTTTTCGCCCCCCTTCGAGCATCTTCTCTCGTGGCCTATGCGTACGATCATCGCTTACGTCGAAGATGCCTCCTGGGGATTTATTAAGGATCGTAAAGTACCAAGTAGTCCGTCGGCAGATACACAGACAACTCCCCACTTGTTCACATGGAGCTAGAAAAATGCTTTTTGATGAGTAGCTTTATAAAATCAGTTGCGTCTTAATAGCTAAAACTAGGCCGTGACGTTGTTTGTTATGAATGGTCTTATTATACGAGAAAAGAGTCGTAAGGCTTGATAGAACTTATCTTCAATGTAACATAGTTTATGGAAAATGTCATCTTTCAATTACTGGTTCTCGAAGTGTCTTCTTATGGATGAAAGCAATGACAAGTCAACGTTTGAATGACCTTTTTGATATGTATAGTATGCGTCTTGTTATCTAGTAGATGGTGCTGTCCATGCATATGTATTTCGTTGGTAAATACAAAGAAAAGTGATGGGTTAGGCATCCTTACTGATAAAATAAGCGTAGAAAAATTTAATGAATTGATCAGTTTTTGCATTATTGCAGAAACAAGGGATTTAATATAATAGTAAATGGATTGAGGAATTAATCGGATAATAGATTTACATGATTCGGTTAGTATGACCTATTCCACAAGGAGAAAAATGCAATATTCTATTTTAAATCGAGTAATATAATGGAGATTACAATCATACTCGAATCATTCAAGCATTCTCGTTATTTTATCACTCTTACCCAATAACTCATTTAGTGTTCATACCTAAAATTTTCATGACACAACCTTTGAATCTCACAACCGAATATAAGTCAAAGCCACACTTGAATTACGCCATAATTATGAATCTTGACAAACGCCCACTCCACTCGCCCTTTATCTAATCCCCCAACTCTCGGACATAACCTTCTTTAGCATAGATGAAGCAATGCTAATATTGCATCCATACATGTCAAGAGATGGAACTCACAACTTATCAAACTTAGTAGTTATAACAACTATTGGTTCTAAAGACTTCACCGTGCAGCAAGCACTATCAATATCGATTTACTGTATTATTACAACCTCTCAATCTCCCAAGGAAATACACATCCTCACAAGACTCCATGACTACAAACACAAATTCTTTTAGGACATAATTCGTGAAAGCTGCTTGCCCAATTTGACGAAAGCCCCTCTCACCAACCAACCTCAATACCAAAGAAGCGAAATGAACCAACAAAACCCGCGACGCTATCCCTCTGCACATAAACAGCGCCCAAGCAAAGCACACACATACCACACTTAAACAGCCTATAAAATATTATTATTTTTTTATGCCGAGAATCCGGCCTAGCTCACCTTACGGGAGCACAGCACCGACTATACGTCGGGGGAGATTGGCCCAACAATCCACCACTGGAGCCCCCCCACTTAAATCACGGAGCATACCCTAGGAGTCAAACTCCTGACCCGGTGGCCAAATTCAGGGGCAAGCCTCAACCAGCGGAGCCATGCGTGGGTGGGTACCTATAAAATATTGTTTATACATGAAAAAGCCACATAAAACCCTTTTCTTGACTTGGCCGACTCCAACCCAAATTAAAAAAGTCGATATCCTTGTTTTGTTAGTAAATTTAATTTAATTTGGACTTTCTTCTACTATGCCACATCCGAGAGTCATACACCGTGCCGGATTTCCGCATGCCTCAACTAGGGTCAGGTTTATTCATGGGTCCAAACTCAAGAAATGATTCATGTAGACATAAAAATTTCCGTTAATTAAAGAGGGGCCGTGAAACAAAACAAAACAATTGAAGGTTAATGCGGGATTTTCAAAGCCGGGACGAAGAGGAAAAAAAAGTGCTAGTCCATTGTTGTCAATGAGCTTTTCCTTAAGAAGAAAATATATTCTTATGTAGACCATATAACGGAGCTCCTCCTCATTATACATTTTAGTTTTAAGTACTCACGGGTCAAATCACGATGAATAACAATTGGCATCCCTCGGGGTCGTTTTTAAATAGATATCGATCCTACCGCTATTGTCCAAATAGCTCAACCATTTTCCGTTAAATTACAAATCGAGCAAGAGTTTGGAGAAGATTCTCGGAAGTAGATCGCCAGAACTTTGAGATAACCGCATTTTTACAAAATCGTTGCAAATTTCGAATTTTAGATAAAAAAATTCAGTGAGTGATTAAAAAATCATCTCTCATCAACCGACTTTTTGTCAAAATTATTGCACTTATAGGAAAGCAAAACCGGTTATTTACCAAATTCGAGCAATCTTTCTCGTGCATTTGCAGTTACAATTCATTGAATGCTATATCCGAATATGAGGGACGAAGGGCATGTTCCTATGTTGAATGTCAATTTCTTAAGATGAAAATTGTCAACGCTTGAAAAGTTCAATACGATGCTAATCAGATAAGAAAACCAATATCGCAGGTTTTGCTACATTTTCTATTACCGTTTGTTCTATTCACACCTCACCTTTTTATCTCTAATAAATTTGTTAAAATAGCTCCTCGCGATGCACGGGCTTTCAATTATTTAACGTAGAAGGTAATGGTTTCAAGCTATATGAAGAGAAGTGGAAAGGAACGTACCGACCTTGTATAGATAGATTACGACATAGAGCGGCTTTTGTCAAGATTAAATGATCGATTTAATCCTTTCGACCGATTTCAAAGTTATCCAGAGGACGCCCCCCGGCGCCCACCCGCTTTGACTATCCTGCTCCACGTGAAACACAAAGAAGCGAGACCAATGAGGAAGGCGTTTCCTCACTCGCAAGGCTGAGTCTTTGTTTATTCTACTTGATGATTATCGGAACTTGCAGCACGTGATCAAGCTTACGAACGCACGTCCGACGTCGGATGCATCTAATTCTGGTCGGAGGAACATTTTTTTATAGTTGCCCGAAAGTCTTAGACGGCGTTCCAGTCAGCTCCTTCTCGTCGCACATGGAGGAGCCGTCCAAAGTTAAGTCACGTTCGCACTGTTACATACATGTTTGCGGTTCTTATGTCGTTTAGTTTGCCTAACATTCTTAGATGTGATAATCTTTTTACTTTACCAGTATGAGAAAACGTAACTATTTTTTATTGTTTAGGTCGCCGAGTACAAGCTATTCAGGTCTAGGTCACTCGCCTAGGATTTGGTTACCATTTTAATTAAGGTTGACCAACTATGGAAAGATGTTGGGAAAATTATCCAATTAATCTTAACCTTATTATATATATGTCAATTCAGTCATAAACTTTTCAATTATGCCAATTTATTGCTAAACCTTTGTGTGAAATTTCAATGCAGTCATTCTAATTTCGAAGGAAATCATTACATGGTGATTTAGTCATTGCCAACATGAACAACTATATTGAAAATTTGCACAAAATTTTAAGACAAAAGTGACAAAATTGAAAATTTAAAACTAAATTGACATCTATATCATATATTTAGAATTGAATGGACAATTTTCATGAAAGATGTTTTCGTCATTTTCTGTCATTTGGCATCATTTAGCAGAGAGTAAACCCTTGGGACCTACGATCCAGTCCTCTAAACTCAAGACTAGATGCCCCACCGCCTGACCTAGGTCCCCACCGAGGCAAGACCGGAGGCTCTAACCCCATATCTTGGATCTCAATACTCAAATCTTGGGACCTTAACACAAGTCTCGTCGCCCGACCAAGGATCTCAAGGGCTGGACCCAGGGCGTCGACCCTCGGGCAGGGGACCTAGGGGTGGGTTAAGCCCAGTGATCCATACGCCAAGCCCATGCTAGACCCTAATTTTGGGTATCCTAGTTTGACCTCTAGAGTCCAGGGTTTGGCCCGTGGGGGCTTGGAATCTTGGATGCCAGGGTCAAGGTTCTATAGTCGTTCTCAATTTTTGAAAACAAGTTTTAACGTTCTTCAGAGACAAATTAAAATGATTTCTGAAAACGCGCATGAACATGGGACAATTGAATCATTTACTTGAAAATAACTTGGAAAATATTTCATGTAAACAGTGAGACAAGTAGACACAGGTACATGGTTTACGAGGTACGTGGAGTATTCATGTTCTGGAACTTATTTACCATGTAACTAGTTTCTATCGAGATGCACGTTGGGAAATTTTGATGACAAGGAATCAACATTTGCAAGGGATGAGGGCTTGAGCAGTTAGTATCTCTAGTAGGTCAATCACTCTTGTCTTAGCACTTCTTAATAAACGTGGGTTCTACTAGATATATTGACATTGCCCCGACCCAATGTTTCTGTTGGCAATATCCTAAAGAAGAGATACCATATGTATGGATATTTTGTGAATTTCTATTCGAAGGAATTCCATGAATTATAATTGTTAGGTAGTTGAGAATTGCCATCGCAATTCAGTCTAGCATAAGAGACCGTTAGTGTAGCCAAAATGGTGTTGTGGCAGCACATTCTCTCGTGTGCCACCATCAACAGAGAGCCAAACAAGAGGGAAGCTCACACGCGATGCGGGCGGAGATATGTTAAGGTACGCATGTGAAGGTATAAATATAAATGGCCGCACTTTTGACAATTGGCAATGACGAATTTGACAATTAACATATCTATGTGAGCACATCAGCAGCTCAACGCATTGGTACAAACACAACGCAGTGAGCACATCAGCAACTCGGCACGTTTAATACAAACATTCAATGGGACAAACGTGATCAACGGACTAAGGACGAGTTGGTTATGAATGAATAGAAATCCTAATCGAAGCGTGGGCGGATGACCTGATACATAGGTGACGGAACGGAAACATAAGATGCCTGACATCAACACAATCAATGAATGCATAGGCTTCTAGTACAAACAGATCGTGGACAAGCATTTCATGTTGTCACTATGAATCGAATCAAGAATGTTATTGTAGAACAAGTGGCTATGTCGAATTATGTGATAACGAAGCGAGGAATTACCACATTCCCTATCCTATCGCCAACCTTCCCATATCCAGAGCAAGTGCCACCTAATACTCAAAATTAAACAGAAAAGTGAGTTGGCGAGGGGGAAGATGAGAATGGTTTAACATTGTACACTTTCTCGTAAATTTCTTGCTTAGGCCTCCATGGGACCACCTGCTCAAATCTTTGACAAAGCATTGCTCAACTTAAGAAATGCATAAATATACGCTTAGATTAAATACTTTAGATCCATTTAACATTCCTCTTAAGGAAACATGTAACCTGTGATTGGACTTAATTGAAGAGGAAAGTTAAATCAATTAGATAACAAACAGATTTATAAGAAATGACCCAAAATTTTTAACCAGAAATAAACCGACACGAACATTCTTGGAAGGAACAGAAGAATACCTTCCAAATGGACTGAACTGCCAGAAGATGCATGGAATCCAATTAGCCAAGGACCATTGTTTCTTGAGGTTCCCAGTTATTTAAAAAAAAAAAACAAAGGAAGTTGTTCGATAGGTTGTCAATCATTATCACATGATGTTGCATATGCTCGGTGGGTCCGGTGAATATTGCGCTACATCGTAGACCGGGTATTGCGGGTACTCAGTATAATAGGCCCGCGAATATTGCCTCGGCCATGTGTAACCATGATCGTGAATTGAACAAAAATCTTGGCCGCACCGCCGACGGCTGCTTCCTTCATCATCACTAATTTGTTGCACGCTCAATATGGTCACTTGCCGGAATTTCTTCCTAAGCGACTGAACCAGTGTGGCCGGGTCTACTCCTTCTCCCGTCACAACCAGCTCGTCCTCATTCAAGCCTCCTATCGACACGGAGATTATAGTCCCTGTCCAACAAGAAAATAATGAAAAACATTTATTCAAAAAAGGGTAACACTCGAGACAAACAAAAGTGAATTATGAAATTACTAACCCTGTGCACGAGCAACAATTCTTAAGGCTCTTGATCTGCATTTGTCGCTGTTCATTGGCATCCTTATAATAATCTTTTGCTGCACCATGGCCGCAGCATATAAATTAGCAGTCATCCAACATGATAGCACTTTTCTTTCCCATTATTTTTCCTCATAAACAATAACATAAGTCAAACAAATAATCGAAACATCAAGTTAATTACCTTCAGCTTCATGTGCGTTCCCTGAGTGTATTGTATAAATATATGAGATGGAAACAAGTTTAACTTGGAAGGGATATGAAGTGGTTGATAGAAAACGGGGTTGATTTGCATATTTATGGAGTCATTCGACAATAATTCTTAAGGCAAGAACAATTGTAAGTGATGATATCCAGTAACCACATTTAATGAGTTACCGTACTTAGTTCAATAAGGTTTGGCAAAAGAGTATTAATAATCACTTCGTTTCCTTTCTTGTGAGGTGTACACATTATGAATGTATACTTTAGCTTATACATTATTTCACTTCTACTCTAGGTAGGTAATTTATTTCTTCAAGGACTTTGCTCTTTATTATTTGTCATTATTTATAGATATTGATGAGATGTCTTGAATTCTTCGAGAACCCGATTAGTTCACCTCAAGACCTAGGTCTGTTAATGACACATTTTAATGAAGGTAACCAAAATTTTAGCAATCAAAGAAAAGTAAAAAAGCACCGTGAAAGCCAACAATTCATTTTTTTTTCCTCCTTATTTATTTATGTAGATATATGGAACAATTCTTTTTCTTTTGCAGAAGTACGAAATTCGATGATTCCACGGCAGAATTGCATGATCATGGTTGCATTTGAGAACATATTTGTCAAATCCCTAACTTATATTGTTTTACAGATTCCTTTATTTTATGTGTGTATATATTTCTGATTTAGATAGAGCTATGTACGCTCCTCTGTTTATCAAGTGCGAGAATATATATATATATATATATATATATATATAGGTTCTTGTTAATTAAAAACCATACAAGTGCTCCACTAGAGGAGATAAATGTAAATTATGAGGCTTGATTTTTGTGCTCATAGCATTTTTGTATGCAAGGATTGCTAGTGTATGATTGTGAGCACTAAACACTCTTGCATTGGCTAATGAGAAATATAAGAATTCGCTTAAGTGGTTGATGTGCTCGTGTGATCACATAATAGTTCCGTACTTGTATGATCACAAAAGACAATGCACAATGGATTTCGGATGCCCCACGTCAATGGGATGCCATTCGCGGATGAATTTCGGAATGAAACTCTTTAATTGAAATGACATCTTCGAGTGAGATTGAGACGTTGTTGTGCCCAATGGGGCGGAACGATACCTAGTTACATTGGAAGACCACCAACGCGAGTATTGGTCGTGCTCGAGAGCGGTTGTAATAATATGAAATTATGATCTCGAGAATAGCACGGTAGTATGGATTACCATGTTATTCTCGAAATGCCAATGTATGCAGAATGCATGAGTGCTTAGTGCATAATTGAGAGTGATATTATGGGGCGGAAGAACACCTAGAGTGCCAAAACTTTTTACGGGATGACACTTAAATGTCAAAAGTTACGAAAGTGATACTTAATTGCCAAAATCAAAGCAAAATATATCAATTAAGTGCCAACAATAAGAAAATCCAGCTAAAATATTAATATGGTGATTTTCCAGCGAGACAAGTGCAAAACAACGTTCTTTTGCATGCTAACGTGGTTAGACAAGTGCAAAAATGACGTCGTTTTGTTGACATTGCTAGATAATCGTTATAAATATTAATTAAATTAAATTTAAAACTAAATTTATTTATATATTTTGAAAAAAAAAACAAGGAGAAGAAGATGATGATGATGATGAAGGTTGTAGGCTGCTAAGGGCTAAGCTCTTGTCGCCACCTCCTTGTCGTCGCTGGAAGGGCTGACCATGGTGGTGGGAGTATCGGCCGAGCTCACCGGGCTATAGCCAAGGGCCGACAACCTCGGTTGACCTTTCCCCCACCGTCGCCGACCCTTTTTGACAACAATGGGAAGGCAACAGCGAAGGCTCGCCCTCACCTTCTGCCTCATCCTCCTCCTTTTTAAAAAGACATAAATATTTTAATTTAATTAATATTTATATTAAAACTCAAAAAAAAAAAAAACAAAACAAAACAAAACAACATCGTTTTGGTCTTCGTCACCGACTCAGCTCTTTGACATGCCACGTAGGCGAGTTATATTATTAAGCAATTACCACATAGAATTTCCGACCACCTTCATCGAACTTGACACTCAAATATCTCATTTTTCATAGAAAGTGTCATTTTCGTAACTTTTGGCACTCTAGATACCTGGCTCCCAAATTGTGGCTTGCATATTTATGGCATGGATCTATATGAGTTGCATGAGACACATGCACGAGTTTATTATTATTTTAATGACTTACATGGCATGGGCATACATGATTAATCCTATCTATAAACTGAGAAGAATTTAGGTTGAAGGTAGATCCCTTCATATTAAAGTTAAGGCAAAGCAAAGGCTTTACTATTGATCTGACATCGGTAATTACGTTACATGTCTAGGGCGTCTCCAAGGTGAAGTACCTTCCTATGCGAGGTTTAAGGAGTTTACTTACTAAGTATATCTCATTCGTTATTGTTAAATGTTTCAAGCCTTAAGCAAATCTAGCCCTTTCCGCCACACACATTTTGAGGTGCCTGTGGATCAGGACACCAAGGTGACCTCCTATCTAGGGGAGGGGACTGGCACTAGATACGAGACAATTGTGCCCACCATTTGAGTGAATGAGGGGCTGCCTAACCTAGTGCTCCATAGGTTCGTGGCCTAGTTCGTTTGATTTAGAGGGGAGCTCTAGGGTCCTCTCCGGGATTTGATGGACCACTAGTTAGGAAATCAGGGGGTGTTGCTTGGGACCCCATGGTTGTGGATATCCCCGATGGTGATGTCACTAACCTAAAGGTGGACCCCAATCTAGAGTCGGACCCTTGGCCTGAGCTGTGGTATTATAACCTGAACGTGTACTGGACGCACAAAGGATATCACCTTTTTGAAGTTGCCTTTGTAATATGGAGGTGTTAGGCTAACTCCCGACCCTTTTTTGGATGAATCAAAAACAATCCACAAGGCAGACATGTAAATGTGAACGTGTAATGTTTAAGCTTATTTGTAAAGGTTAATTTATATGAAAGTAGAGTTTTGATATTTGTTCTATGCTATCACTGTTGATATGAATAATTAGGTAGTGTTAATTCTGCTTCCGCTTGCGTATAATCAAAGATAAAATGAATGAGTTGACGACATCTCTTAGGACGTCACAATGAAATGACTAAGGAGAAGGAGGATTGTTGCGCGTCCGAAGATCGGGCTGCGGCATAGGGTTAAATGAGAGACTTGAGTACTATTTATAGAGTTTTCAGTCATGCCCTCTCATTACAGGTCAGGCTTAACTTGACTCACACTAACCAACCGATATTAGACTAATTAAGAAAACTTATATTTCTCTTTATTAGACGAATACCATAAAAGGTAAATTATAATATTAATTAATGTAGTCCACATCTAAAAAGTTCTTACATCGACGCGAACATGGAACAACCCAACACAATCCCTACGATAACCGCCAAGAATATAATAATTATCTCTTGAGGTTCTTTTTTTTTTTTTTTTTTTTTTTTTTTTGCTACTTTGCTGCGTAGAGATCCAATTTGGGTTTATACATATTAGGGGTGAGCACGGTTCCCGGGTAGAACCGGAGCCGGAGAACCGAACCGGAGGGTCCGGTTCGGTTCCCGGTTCTAAAGAGACTAGTTCCGGTTCCCGATTCCCAGTTCCCTTTTTCTGGGAACCAGAACCGGTCATAATTAAAAAAAAAAAAAAAAAAAAAAAAAAAAAAAAAAAAACCTAGCTTTCCCCACATGATTTCCCCCCTCCCTCAATTCTTCCCCACTTCCCTCTTTTTTTTCTCTCTCTCTCTCTCTCTTTTCTCCCCTTTTCCCTCCTCACGTCACTTCTTGCCCCCCCAACTCTTTTCTTTTCTTCTCTCTCTCTTCTCTTTTCGGTTTCGGTTTCGAATCGCCTAGGGTTTCCTGGATTGCTCTCTCTCTCTCTCGAATCCTCCGTTTCTTTCTCAACGAGCGCCTCCTCCCGGCGCCATCTCCGATCTCCTGCTTTTCGGGACCTGATCCGCGCGACGCCCTCCGTTCCGTGGCCACTCCAATTCGGAGCTTCGATCGAGCGCTCGTCGCCGTCGATCAGTTCCAGCTCTTCTTCTTCTTCTTCTTCTTCTTCTTCCGATCTCTTTCTTGTTTTTTGTGGCTTGAGAGAGCGCGAGAGAGAGAGGGACGGGGGAAATGGTGAGGGGAAAGACGTAGATAAAGAGGATAGAGAACGACACGAGCAGGCAGGTGACGTTCTCGAAGCGCAGGAATGGGCTGCTGAAGAATGCCTTCGAACTCTCCATCCTCTGCGACACCGAGGTTGCACTCATCATCT
The DNA here is from genome assembly GCA_014182365.1 of Eucalyptus tenuipes. Taxonomy (NCBI): domain Eukaryota; kingdom Viridiplantae; phylum Streptophyta; class Magnoliopsida; order Myrtales; family Myrtaceae; genus Eucalyptus; species Eucalyptus tenuipes. Next base: position 10,899,168 of record CM024544.1, on the reverse strand, counting down.
TCTCCCCGAGGGGCTCGAGCTCGGCGAGACGGTAGGTTTTCCTCCCATTTTTGCTCAAGTGACAGATTGCTCGTTTGCCTAACTAAGATGAGCAACACTGATAGTTGCTCAACCTTCAATTCAAAATCCGGAAAAAATGAAGATTGCAGAAAGATGCACTGTTACTCGATTATGTTGGGGTTTACTAGTTCCATTGGGTTGAATAGTTGATTGTCACGCTGTTTCTTTTGCAAGGCAGGTAGTGTGAGAATCTTATGCTTCGCGTGCACGAACTGTAGGTACTTGGCCTTGGCGAACCTGGCCAATGGCGAGCCCGGGTTCCGCGCGATGAAGCTCGGGGGGCTGACGGACTTGAGCTTCTTGAACTGGTCGAAGAAGGCTTGGGGAGTGCGCTCCTCGATGGATGACGACTCGTTCGCGAGCGCAAAGTTGGGGAAGTTGAAGCCCTCGAAGATCGATCTGGCCACGAACAATTCGATGGCAAAGTGCCGGTGGCCAGGCTTTGAGAACCTCGCTTGCGGCTCCATGAATCGGATGGCCTCGTTGAGGTTCCAGTTCGCCGCCTCCATCTCGCAAGCCATGGCTTTCGCAAAGTGCCTCACGGATCGTAAGGCGTACTGGAGGACTTGGACGAAGTGGGTCGGGCTCAATGACGCGAGCTTGTAATTATTATTGCTGTGTATTGGCAGGGACTAAAAATGGAGGGCCAACTATTGAATTATTTTGGCTTTCGAATATTCGCGCCCACTACGAAAATGAAACCAAAAAAGAAAAAGAACATGTTGGAACCTGAAACCGACCCCGGAACCTGTGATAGGGTAGGTTCCAGGTTCTCGGTTCTGACGGGTAGGTTTCAGGTTCCAAAATTGAGGAACATGTACCCGAGGGTAGGTTCCAGGTTCCAAACAGAACCGAACCGGAACCGGAACCGCTCACCCCTAATATATATATATATATATATATATATATATATATATATATATATATCATTTTCTTGTTCCTTGTAGGGGTTGACATTTTAATAGGCACCTGCAGATTTAGAGGGACGGCTCCTCCATGGCCTCAAGACTCGATGATGAAGCTGAGATCTCAATGGCAATGGAGGAGCCGCCGAGAACGACAACAAGAGAGCGAGAGAGAGGCTACATGGCTAGAGGCAGCACGACGGCTTAGAGGTCCGTTAGCCCCGCCCATTTCAAAACATACATCATAAAATAATTAGGACAAACGCAAGTAAGTATACACATTTATTAGGTCCATAAGTAGTACTAGATTTCTCAAGGTGGCAAGAAAACAATCACTCGTTGAAAGGATAATTCTCGTACCTAATTCTACAATCTTGGAGCTGCACTTGCCCCATGATTCTCATGTTACAGATGAGAGCCAACTCATTTCTAGCTGAAACCAAGCAAGTAGTGCAGTCCCCACCCGAGAGCGTTCAATTGCAAGCTCCGTGGGCATAGCATGTCGTGTCACGCCTCGAACCCCGAGCGCTCTCACATCCCACTGCGGTCGATCAAATATGCGACATCCCAGGATACGTCGCCGACCCATTCATTTTATTACACATACGTAAGCGAAACAAATCTCCTGACAACATTTTACTTGGAATAGAAAAACAAGCAATCAATCACAATACCAAACACTCATTTATAAACACATAGGTTTAAATACAACACTAGACTGTCTACAAAATAGACCGGCTCGACAAAATGGGAACTATCCTAAGACCAACTAGCAGGACACGTTCATCGATCCTTCAGTTTCCACCTTTCCAGACTCCAAGGCTTCGGGTCCTCCACGACCGCCATCTAGGTAGCTGAAATTTTGGCCCACAACGAGGTGAGACATTGTCTCAGCAAGTTCAACCCCCTAAACCCCTATTAGAAAGAAAATACACCCCGAGTGGCCTAGCCACATCACACAGAAGACTTACCTTGTCTTAATTCCTTTCCTGCAGGTTAGCACAATTTGTATCATAAAATCTCAAGTAGTAATAAGAATTCAAACAATTGGAACGCCAACACTTTCATATAAACCACAATCGCACTCAGCACGCATTCCAATTATTATGCACTGCCACACAAGGGCATAGCCTACTCGCAGTTCGGCTATCTACTGACATTAATGCCAGGCATCACCTCCCCCGTTGGAGCGCGGCTTCGTCACTACGTCGACGGTATTCCCGAAGGAGCATAGGTCCAGTTGGCCTAGCCTCTACTACGACCCACATCCGTTGTAAGTGACATCCCATATAGGGGAAAGTCCCGCTCAACAGCCCAGACGATCTTCTCTTAATTATCACACAACAATCCATATCCGGCCTGGGACACTTTGCATTTCACTCAATGCTTCCACTTAAAATAGTGATCCTAGCCATTTTTCTTCATATTAAAAATGTTCCAAAAATTAACCACGCGTGTGGGGACACGTTAATTTCGATCCAGAAAACTAATATCTCACTTTTTCCAACCCCACTATTTAATATAATACTTAAAATCCAATTTTTGCATCAAAACTCGACAACTTGGGTTTTTATGAATAAAATCCCTATTTATCACAACCAACACTCAATTTGCCACATTCATTTCATCAAATTCAAATTCTAAATACACAGCAACGATCAGCACGAAATTCTGAGCAATTGAGGTCGAAATAATTTTTTGATTTTTTTTAATATAATTTTCATAATATGATATATTATTAAAAATTCCAGAATTTCGAAACATTTAAGTAAATCAAAAATAAAACCCTATTATATCCCATCAAGGTTTATTATTAAATAAACTCTCTTAGCCTTAATTAAACATACTTTAAATTAAACCGACATCTTTATCTAAATTACAATTAAATAAACTAAACTAACCACCTAAACTTACTTAACTTAGACTAAGCACACTTAGGGCATCATTAACTGTCTAATCAAGATTTAGTGAGTTAAACTCACCCGATTAGCGAGCTGAGCGGACCAAAACAATGAGGGCGTCGAGGGGATCGACTTTCCCGAAGGCGGGCCAAGCATCCGGGGTCGGGAAGCCAACCAAAATGGGCCAAAACTCCGCTGTGAAACCCACTTTTGCTTGCTACTGATTGAGGCCGACGGAGGGCTGTCCAGCAGCGATTTGGGGGCGGAACAGGCGGGGATGGGCGGCAGCAGCTCGTGCGGTGGTTGGCGGCGACAAACGGTAGCGATGGAGGCTTCGACGAACGGTGAGTAGCTGCTGGCGACGGACGACGGTCGGACGAACGGGGGAGGCTCGGGGACGCCCGGGCTGAGGCGAAACAGCGAGCTGGCCGACGGCAAGCGGGCGCGCGGGCGGCGGCGACGGCGACAAACTCCGGCGACGAAGCAGGCGGCCGGTCGGGCATGCGGCTGGCCTGATTCGAACCGTGCAACTCCTCCCTCATCTCTCTCTCTCTCTCTCTCTCTCTCTCTTCCCAAACTTGAAGATGATGTTGATTGGTTGGAAGTGACATCCCACCTTTTGAAGAACAAATCCTGACCCTCCACTTGTCAACATCCTAGCCACTCTTGCCCCACACATACTCCACTATCTCCCATCTCCCACAACTTTATTCCAATGGTTGCAATTTCTTTTTCCGCCGGGGCATAAAATCTTGTACATTAAATTCTTCAATTCCAATCAATCCACTTCCAATTGAGTCAAATTGAAGTCCATAAAATTAATCCAATGTCACCACACTTCAATTCACATAATCACTTGATCATAGAACCATCTTGATCTCAAAAATACAACAAAAAGCAGACCTACCAATTTTCCGAACCAAATTAGCCATAATTTGATTATTTTGCTGAAAAACTCGATTTGCATGAAAAATCTTCTGAAAATGAGCCAATGTTCCTAAAATGATTTGTGACACACCAGGACTTCCAATTTCTGAATTCGATCTCAATTCACGGTTAATTTTACTCTGGCACGATATTAGCGCGTCTTGATCTACCGGATAGCTTTTAAAAATTTTCATGCATTTGACCTGTGGTTGATCAAGCCATAATATACATCTTTGACACATTGGCGACTCTCGGTTGTCGGGAATACGGACATAGGGTACCCAATTGACAGAAAAGCCGGTCTAGTGCCGACCGACAAGAATAGTGCGATCTGGTGGAATCACCCACACTTGATCACATGCCTCTGTCGAGTCGACCTATCTCCGGTCTCTAATCGATTTTTTATCTGTACCGTAATGACCCTTGCAGATTAGCTCGGTCGAAAGGTCGCTTCCTATTCAAATTCTCGAGTCTTATGCATTAGAATCTCTTACTAGCTTCACCTGATAAATTAGTTTTTCTCGTGAGTGGCCAACTCAAGGAAAAGAACTATATGCGTGAAGATGAAATGCCCGTATTATTTTATTAAATACAGAATTGGAAATTCGGGATGTCACATGTCGTACCGAGGTGCGTAGTTGTCGCATAGAAATCGTAATTGTAGCTCTGTGTATCGGTACATACGCTGGCCAGAGCCGCATTGCAGACGGACCTGAAATCATCGCCAGGATTATAGGAATTTCCATTGCACACTGAAGATATCAGGGTCGTCTCCGGATCACCTCTCACAACGTCGAGAACGTACAAAAGACCGATTAAAATTACTACCTCGGCTCTCTGGAGCTTGGCCATCGATCCTTTCAGTTTTTATCCTACTAGTTGAGAGCCACTTTGGTAATTAGAGATCCAATTAGTTGATTTGCTCTATGTATAGGTGGTGAATTATGATATTCATTTTTTTTTTCCTTCAATGTTGTGGCTACTTCCAAAGATCACATTATAAGTTTTGCCGCTGATTCTTCGAATCAACCGAGTTTCTTGTTTGTTTTTCTTTGTTTGCCTCTTCTTTTGAACTCATACTTGATCACCACGATAATGGCAAAATTCCTTTCTCTTTTAGAGAGAATATTTGTCTCATATGCTCATCTCCTAATACCTGTTCGACTGAAAAATTTAAGCACAGTTGTTTTTTCAAAGTAACTTCTTGATAACCACGACCAGCTAAAGACGTTGAAAAAGAAAATATTGTATATTCTTTATATAATATATAATGTAAACTAAGTTCATCTCGAACTTTGATTTTAGGAGCCGCACAATAGGTCGCACATAATTGATGATTGAAATGATATAAGCCTACATTATTTATAAACCATGTAATAACTTCTTGATGAGATTGCTCCTTAGATCAACTTGTCTCATGGAATCAAACTTAAGTATTCTTTTAGAACAAACTATATTTGCGATCATTGTTAATTATATCAGAGTTGGAGACCAAATATTTTTCTAAAGTCTAACTAGTTTTGCTTTTCGAATTGTGTGATTCTAGTCATTCTATGTTTGCATTTTAGTCCTTGAAGGAAATTTCTACCATCTCCCAAGTATTTATGGGACCATTCCCATATTCAACGAGAGGTACACGGGCTTGCCGGCTGGCAACGATTTGGCCAGTCGAGGAGCTCAAGGCCAATAGACAAGGTTGGTCACCTCAAATTCTTATTTAAGATAAAATCTACTTTAGTGTGTCTTTTAAGGAAATGGCCCCACTTGAGACCCTTATTTGAAAATTTTCGCAAATTACATGATGGGCTAAAAAGGACAAAAGCGTTGCCTCGGAAAGATGATTGTTTAATTTGGTGAGTGGAAATTTGAGGAGGGTCTAACATTTTACACTTTCTCATGATTTTCTTGCTTTTACCTCTATTAGAATGTTTAAATAATAAATCATTCATTTATGTAATAGTTTGAGTTTTTAGAACAATTAGCAGTAATCCTACAAAATTTCACGTGGTATCATGGCCAAATGTCTTGAGTTCAAATTTCAAGCTCCAATTGCCTCCCCAAGTAAATATGTACATGTTTAGTATTAGGCAAAAAGAACATTTGACAGCAACCCTATAAAATCTCATGGCCTTCATGGTTAAATTAAAACACTTTGGGGCAAGTAAAAATTCCTCTTAAAAGAAACATGTAAACATGTAACTAATGCTACATGATACAGTAGAAACGCGAAGAACTTCATCGGCAAAGTTTTTGAAAAGACAGCACAAATGACGTTCTGTTTTGCGGTATATCATGCACTTGTGTGCTCCTAATAGAGAGAGATTTCGAAAAGACAGCAAAAGTGACCTGCTCCTTTGCGGTGGATGCTTTTGAGTTCTCGTAGCAGAGAGAGAGAGAGAGATGTAACCTTGTTGTGCGTTTCTGTATCATGTCCGCTTAACGACGGCCTTTGCAAGCAAGCATCGACCATTCAAAACAATAAAAGACTGCTTCTATGGTAATTATATATGACATGTGATATTGCAGTAATGTTGCTCGGTTATCATGTCTTTCGATCAGGATATGGCTTGATAGACATATAGCTTCGGTTGATAATTGTAATTTATCAAATATACACTTGTTGATGGGTATTGTAAATAGTAATGAATAATTGGGGACAAGAAAAAAAGAAAGAAATATTCAGTACTTATCTTTCAACGATCCCATATTGTAACATAAGAATTTTATATCTATACAAGTTCCACGATAATCTAAAAAGAACAAAGCATTGCCACGAAGGATGACCATCCGATCTGGTGAGTGGAAAGATGAGGACGGTTTGACATTTTACACTCTCTCATAATTGTCTTGCTTTCGCCTCCATGGAACCACTTGCTTAAAGTTTTCACAAAGCGTTGCCTGCGCTCCAAAAAAACCAAGGAACATGTAACTTGTGATGGGACTCAATAGAAGAAGAAAGTTACATCAAATACATAATAAACCGATTTATAAATAAAGATATTGCTAGTTTAGAGCATTTGAATATCAATCCACGTGCTTATAAAACCCAAGCTTATTAAGTAAGTCGGTAAGGATCTCACAATTTCCACGGGATATGTATGTGTCGTGAGTGTGTATGTGTCGTAAGTCACACTTTGATTTTTTCCTGTTCTCTCATCTATCATATCAGTCATATTTATGCTTTGAATTTATGCCAAATGTCAAAATGTGAGGAGAATTTCAAAAAAATTTATTATTAAACCTTGTGCTGATTAAAAACATTGCATATTGAATAGAATAACAATCTACTCCTCGCATTGCATACTGCACTCCATCTATTGTGCCGATGTGCTAACGGGTCTAAGCTTGACTTAGAGGCAGAAAATAAAATACAGATCTAGAATAAATGAGTAGAAAAAGATTTAACCAAAGTGAAAGAGCATATAATAAAAGCAATCAATTCTTTTGATAAAATTAAACAAGTTTATTTTTGCTTACCCACAAATGTGACTTCGATTGAGATAGACCTACGAAGCCCCCTCTCCTCCTCCTTGTGTCGGCATGTGAAAAACAATCTGTACCAGCGCCGGCACCGGCGCTGTCGCCGTCGCTGTCGCCGCTTCTAGCTCCACGGAATGAGGATGAAAACCCAGAAATATCCTCCACGTCGTCTATTTTCTCCCTTAGTATCCCCCACCTCATCGACCCGAAAATCGACACCCTCTCCTTCCCCTCTCCCTTGCTCCTCTTCTCCGGGCTCCGGAAAGACCCTCCTATCTTCCGGAACGAGAATGTATGACCCGAGCGCCGACCCATGTAAGGCCCATCGAGCACACTCGAAGGGGAGGGCGTGTTGGTAAACCTGCCCTCGTCCCACAGCCTCGGAGGCGGTTCAAGACACGGCGGGCCCGCCACCGGGCTGGGCTTGGGCTTGTCACTGGCCCGTTTAGGCTTCCCCGGCGCTTCCTCCCACTCGAACGGTACGGAGATCGAGGTTTGGAGCGGCGGGTCGGGCATGTCCGATGGATCTCGCCGGTGGTTCGGGAGCGATAGTAAGGAGAGTTTCGGAGTAGATCTCCATTGATCCTCTTTCTCGGACTCTGAACCCATCTCTCCCTTCCTGTCACTGCGTTTTTGAAACTCAGGATCAATCTATGGACCTTGAGGGGGATTCTTCCATGGATCTTGAGCTTTTATAGGTAAACAAAAAGCTCTGCCTAACATTCTACATATATGATGTGCAGGGGATGGCCGCAGAATTTGTGCAGTAAAGTGAATTCTTAGGGTTTGATAAAGTTAGGGGCTTGACGTTCTTTAATGGAAAAATGACCCTTTTCTCTTCTTTTCCCAACCTGTGCACATCGATCATTAGCAGATAATGACAGCATGACTTTAACTTTAGGAAATGGTCCTTGAAGGGTGCCAGCTCGTTAGACTTAAGATAAGGTTCGAAACATTGTAATAAAAAATGGGAAAAAAATCATATCCTTGGACATGCGGCCCGAAATGAGTGGTCAAATATAAGATGTAGCAATTTATTGGCATTTACCAATCCATTAGGTCAAAAAGGAAGTCTTACGCGCTTTGGGGACAAACATAAATATGATAGAAAATAAACCGAAGAGTAAAAGAAGGGTTCTTAGATCAAGGTTGTCTTTATCTTGAAACTATTCAATGATGACGACAAGGTTATAATGCATAGCAGAATGGTTGGCCCTCTCAAAAGCCGTGGCAAACCAGAGAATTATTCTCTTCGTGTTCCTTCTTTTTCGCCTCAATTTTGTGGGGAAAAAATGCTATAATTCAAAAGTAAGAGCTCATTTCGCTTTTGTTCGAAAACAGAATCTTTCATGCGGTTTAACTTCTCGTAAAAGAGGAGAAAAACTTTTATTCGTGTCCGGCGGGCGGGAAAGAACGGGCGTCTTCATATAGATTTCAGGAAAAGAGGGCCCGCATTGGCTGATTATTTAATATATGACATAAGGCCATGCGAGTCAAAAAGCTAGTATCAAAGCTGGTTGCACTTGCACTTGAATACGCCTTCTCTTTCTGTCAATCTTGATTTTCTCGCATGCATGTTAGGGCAAACAAAGGTGAAAGAGACGTTAACGTGAACTTGACTCGGGAGCGTCGTGTTTGGTCAAGTACACGGTAAGTTATAAGAGTTTGTCACGGATATGGATCTGTCCTGACTTAGCATATTCCATGGTAAATTGTACATGGTTGTAAAATATAACTTTAAATCTTATGTTTATAATATAAGCAGTGGAACGGAAATAGATTTTCCCCTAATTTATAAAAGGTCATGGCTCCAACATCTACGAGAGGAGTTGGAAGGAAATAGGGAATTCAAAACGTTGTTTTGGAGGAAAAGTGGACATTTTATCCCACGAAGTTCTCTTTTTTCTTCTCCTTTTCTCTTTATTTTGAAATGGATTCCTTCCTTGCTAAAGAAAACCACCCTCAAAAGGTTCACATCATTGAGACAAAGTCATCAACGGGAAAGAGAATCCGGCTGAATGATGCAGAGTCGTTTGTCTTTGAAATTTGTCTAAGTTGTTATGTACACGTTACTCTTCTTGACCTAATAATTCAAACTTTCAGATGGAGCATTCGATCATGACATCTTGTTGGAGCTAAATTTCGATTACTTCATATTCCAATTGAGATTGAGTTTTGTGTGTCTTTTAAAGGGTATTATTAAGTATTTCAACTCGAGTCAATTCTCATTCAATGAAGGTGCTCTACTCAAGTATGGAATGAATTCAAGTTCTAACTTGACAGAACTCAATTTTTTTCATGAATTGCCATGCACATATGAAGCAAACTAATGTTATTAATTTTCTTGGGCAAAGGCGCCTAAAGTCAAATTGAGGTTAAGTTTGAGCTGAATGCAGAGTTAACTTGAGCTTTGAGTGATCTTTGGTGGGGTCCGGGTGCTAAAACCACGTGATTTTGAGGGGGCTAACATTGTCGCTTTTGAATGTTGGCACATTAAGGGCCACGTCGTTTGACACGTGAGGAGGTGACAGCAAGGATGAACAGTATACTAACGGATGCCAAAATAGTGGAAAAAGACTGTACATTTTTTAAGGATGTTCAAAAAATCATATTGAATTTGAAAATTAAGACGACAGTAAAAAAGTTATGTAATTATTATTGGGAACATTTGAAATATCATGTTAAATTTGAAATTGTGGCAAAAGTACAGGAGGGTTGCAAAAGTACCCAAGCAATACTTATCAATTAGCAAGTCAGTCAGTGTTGACACTTGAATTTTTATTTTTATTTTTGTCGGTGATCAAGCGCGCATTTTAATAAAAATAAATAAATACTGCAAAGAGCAACAAGATGTACAAATCATGAGCCAGAAATTTCTGAGCTTTTGGTCCATTTCGAGAATTCAATTCGGCCCTGAAACTGACCCATGAGGCCCAACATCTCGCGGCCCAGGTTTGGTCCAAATTCATTCCCAGCAGCTTATTGGATAAGGCCCACCCATCTAACATGGGCAGTCGAATGGCCGGAGCTATTTGCCTCTTCCTTTCAGTTCCATCGCCATCAGTCGATCGTCTGCCATCTCCAACCAGCAACAGCCGCCGTCAACTCTCCCTCGCCAGCCACCACAGCCTCGGCTGCGACGGAGCGGAGCATCGGCACTCATCACCACCAGAGAATTTACAACGACAACCACGACAAACTCTCCGAAGCTTGGAGCGTACGTGAGCAAATGAGGAACCGAGCGAAGCAAGCAAGAGCACACGCAGGCCAAGAAAATCGCTCCCTCATCTCCATGGCTCTGGACCAAGTCCAGTGTCTTTGCCCATGGTCGAAGCCAGTCGCAGTCGAATATCTTCGTCGAGCAATCTCGTCTGCCTATAGAAAAAGCATGGGAATTACACTAAACACTAAGCGGTTAGAGGAGACGACCACACCCGCCAATCCATCCGTTAGGGTTTGCCTCTAACCTCGAAATACTCTTCATTGCCTCAGAATAAATAAATCTTGGCTCACTTCATCCAATAGATAATGAAACATATGGATAATCGGTTTGAAGATTGGTAGATATTAATCTAACTTGTTAAAACCGATTCCTATTAAAACTTAAAGCCTATCTTGTTTTTCCAATTCGGTTCTAGGGTTTACCCGAAAACTTGCTTTATTTTTTTTTTGTTGTTCCTTTTTTTGGTTTCATTTTTTTATGGCAAAATAATATGAGTAACAAAATGAGTCAAATTAAAAGATAAATAAGGGCGAATGAGCAAAGGCTAGTCGGGAACGAGTGAGAGTGTGAGGCTTAGTTGAGGGCAAGTCGCAAACATGCAAGGAGGGTGGTTGAGAGAGAGAGAGAGAGAGAGAGGGAGAGAGAGAGAGAGGGCAGGGAGGGAGAGAGAGAGAATCATGAAATATCTAAATAAGGTTGGAGACAATAGAGGAAAATAGGATTTTTAGGTTTATGTGGTCTCAAATTTGGTCCAATCGATTCAATTCCCAAGTGGCTCTTCATTTGGAATCGAGAAACAGTCTTGGTTCAATTGGTTTTCAAGACGGTCTAGTTTGATTCCTTGGTAGAACCAATTTGGTTCCCCAACCCTAATGAAACACCATCGTCAAACAAGTTAATCTTGGTTTCAAATGTTATTCTAAGGTGCATTTATTTGGGGATTTTTAGAATAAAAAAGTAGTTTGTCAGCTTTCTCATAAAATTTACTAATTTAAATTTGAAAAAAAAATCGGACAAAAAGAATTGAAAAAAATGATGAAAAACTTACTAATGGATCTACGTGCCAATTTGTGATTAGTGTTCTCTTTATTAGACTTGCCAGAATTGGGCTCGTTATTGGCAATTTCAAGCCTCTATGTAAGGAATACAATTGCAAAAAATGATACACTCATGACAAATTAAATTTTGCCATCAAATTGCTAAGTACAATAACAAATGGCAGTTAATTGTACTTTTGTTTGTCATGGGTTTATCAATTTGTAATTTTTCATGGCATTAATATAATATAAGGAAAACTAACGAATGATAAATTTGTCACAAATATACCACTTTGAGGTTTTTAGTGGTCAAAAAATTAGTTTGGGTAAATTTGTCGCATGTATATCAATTTGATTATTTTGTGGTATTAACCCTTCCTATAATAAAGAGCCTAAACCCTAAAAAATCTCTAACTTTAGTTTTTGTCTCAATCATACATTTTGTCTTATAAAAAAACCTCCAACTTTAGGTCTTGTCTCAATTATACAATAAACTTTTTTTCGTCCCATAAAAAGCCCTTAACTTTAAGTCATGTCCCAATTCTACCATTTAACTATTTTTGTCCTATGAAAAACCTCCAACTTTATATCTTATCTCAATTTTACTGTACAATCCTAATTATACCCTTAAATTTTTATTGTTTCATAAAAAACCACAAGGTTTTATTGGAGTCACAAATTTGCTCCAATTGACCCTTCATTCAAAATTTCTTGTTGACAACCAAGAGATGGAAAACTCCTAAGCACAATCTGTTTGAGAATCCCCAATGCGAGCTTTCTGACCACAAGAGATGGAACATTTACAAGCACGAAAGATTGGAGACCGAGCACAAAATCACTAGGTGAGATTTTGGCTTATAGTTAATAGAGAGCATATTTAAGACTCAAATAAAATTTGATGATCTTTTAAGAGACAAAAAAAAAATTAGAGTGAAATTGAAATTGGACCTAAAGCCAGGACTTTTTATGAGACAAAAATTTTATAGTAGCATTAGTATTGGATCTAAAGTTGATGGGTTTTTATGAAATAAAAAAAAAATAGAGTAGAATTGGAATTTGACTTAAAATTTGGGATTTTTTATGAGACAAAAAGAAATTTATGGTAAAATTTGGACATGACCCCAAGGTGGGAGAAAATATTCAATGGTTCACAATCGCCACATCATCGCCCTATGTGGCATGCGAGAATCTAGGTGGCTCCACTAAAATGTGAACACGTGTCCACTTACTTGGAGTGACTTGGAAAATAGAAAAGTCTAAAATGTTAAGTTTGTTTGTCCTCTCTCTTCTCTTTTGCCAGCCAACTGAGCAAGGATAGAAAACATTTCAGTTGCCGCTTAAAACACCCTCGTCTCTTTTCAATTTTCAAGCGTCAAGAAGAGAAACAATGATGCCTTCTCTCTCTTTTCTCCAGCATGCCCCTTCGCCTTTGCCTCCGCCTTCGTCTCCCTCTCTGCCTTTTTCTCCCACTCCCCCAAAGCCACTGCCGGTCGCTGCTGTTGCTCATATCTGCCTTTGGCACGTCGCCTCCCCTAATAGCCCCGCTCGGTCGCAGCTGTTGGGTCTTGAGCCCCCTTGGCCTCCGCCGTTGCCTTTGGAGCCTCATTGCGCTGATTTTTGGGAACCCTGACGATGTTTACTTTGGCCACACCATCTCTCTTAGCCTCGGCAACTTCTGGGCCCTCGTCCGATTGCGTCCCTCCGACGAGCTTGTCATCACGCCTCACCCTGTCCACAATCTCATCATCTGGGAACATTTCGGATATCAGCAATTGACGGCGTTGTTTGGGTGTTCTTCTTCCTCAATCGAGCTACAAAAAACCTGGAACATCACAGTCAGTGAGGATTCTTCGAAATTGGAGATTCCTCTTCGTCGAGTTCACTACACCCAGAGTCCCTGTATAATTTGGAAAGAAGATGTCGACCGTGTACGTGTTGGAGCCACGGACGAAGGGGAAGGTTCGTCTCCATATGTGTGCAATCTGAGTTTTTGTTCGATTCTTCTAGAATGACGGTGAGAAAGTTGTGGACTCCTATTTTAGTGTGATTGCGTCGTGAATCTAGCTGCATTTTATTGTTTTGATTCTCTTTCTCATGCTTTGTTTTTGGAAATGTGGTTGGAATTTGTGCTTTGATGAGTTGATTAATGTGAAAGCAACATTAAGATGAGCTATCAGGTTCCTTCTGCATTAGATTCCGATCTTCGATTTGATTTATGCGCCTTTGGTATGTGGAAATGGCTGCCAAGCTTGAGCCAATTGCTCACCTGCCTGCAAAAATTAAGATGAGTGAATTGTGAATTGGGTCAAGATTGCTTATTCAATGCTCAAGAATAGACAGGGGAGTAGCTTCTTAGGGATTGGGTTTGTATTCTATGGGTCATGTTTAGAGAGCCATGGCGCAAAATGACAATGCTTAAGAAACTCTTGCATTACCGACAAAAAAAAAAAAAACTCTTGCATTCCAATTTATTTATTATCCAAATATTAAGAAGTTTTTAACGTATTTTCGGAGTGCACTCACATTGAAAAGATGGTTAGATCTTTCATTTGGTTTGTGCTAAAGATAGATTTTGTTGTGAGAAGAGGAAATTTCCAATTATTTTGTTAATTTGGTCTTTCAGCAACAAGAATATTGAAGGAGGGTGAAGTCATGTAGAATCGAACTGTTGTATGGACAACAATTAAGCTTAATTCACATTGACTGAAGCCTTCGATCTTAAGATTATGCATGTAGTATTTTCAGGCTCTTCAACATCGTTTAATATCTATATCCAAAGAAATTTGGTGTTCAAATTCATAACCTTATCTGTACTTCCTGATGGTCGGATGAGCATATGTCTTGACCGCGGGCATTAATGGTTGAAGCTAGCTAGATTTGTGTTTTTAAGTTGGATGATCTTGTCAATTTATTTGTCCTAGTTAAATAAAAAAAAAAAATTGGCTCTTTGCTTATACTACTGAGGAAGCACAATAAGCTAGTCGAGCCTATTGTCTGCTTGCAATTAGGCATTTCAATGTAAAATACATTCTCCTGTGAACTTGGGTCTAGTGGCTTTTATTTTCTTTTTTTTTTTTTTTTGGGGGGGGTTGGTGGGACAGAAAGGTTATCTCTTAGTGATTTGTAGTGTGATTCCTCTACTAGGTAAGATGGGATGAGAAGTATTAGAAAATTCTACGAACAGGACTAAAACATAGAAATGCATGATAAAATTGCTTAGCCAAGAGAATGACCAAATATAATCTAATCTAATGACAACAAAAACACAAGCAAAATAATTCCCTACACAAGAGATACAAATACTGGCACAAGATATATATCAAGGACAAATTATTCGAATGAAGACTACAACAAGATCCATTCAGTTCAAAACCAACCATTTCAAACCAAGTCCGCCCATTATAGATTTTCATCATCCCATTTACTCTCGACTATCCATATACAAAACCTAAAGTTGGATAATAATCACCAACAAAGCACTTCAGGGTGGGCAACAACATTACATCTCGACTAGATCATCAAAAAGTGAGATTGCATCAGATCCACTACAATAGCAACACAATGCAATCTGTTTCTAGTTAAATTCTCAGCCATGACTAAAAAGAGTAGAAGAGTAACCCAATCTCGCAACATCAAATATATAAGAGCGAAACTCATTACCTTCTCTGAAACTACTCTTGAACCTCCAAGATTGAGTTTTTCTTCAACAACTCTACCGGTTGTTGTCCAAGAGACAAACAAATTTTACTCCTTAAGAGTTAAAACTGTCATTTTATGTCTAGCACACAGATGAAATAAAGTTTGCACTTACTTTCTCTTATTACGTTATTTGAATATTTAAGAATATATTACAATAATGTCCAAAAACAAGTACACAAACAAGTATTAAAATGCTACTACAGGATACAAAAAAGCCTTTGAGCAGCTTAAGCAACTTGGTTATTCATCCCAACATTGGAACAAAAACGCCTCTTAAAGATCAAATGAATTTCAGTGTCAGAGACTGCGAGAGAGGGAGAGATAGATTATATAGATCTAGACGGAAAAACATAAAGAAACATAAATAAGATCTTTTACCATAAAATTTGCAGCATATATTACTCCCATTTCTACCGATTGTCCCTTCTCTAAACCCAATTGCTTCACAATGTACTCATGCTTATTCCATACCACAATCAGTAAGTTAAGGGCAAAAGAAGGTAGATTCCTAAATAAAATCTAACAAAAAATAATAGAGAATTAGTAACAGAGATTATGTAATCTAAGTTAGCAAAAAAATTGTTTGATGAAGAAAGATGCAACGAGAATGACCACAAAAGGTCAATGCTGCACAAAAGTGAGAGTATTATAAACTTCATGCTTTTGATTAATAAAATCATTCTATAAAATTAAACAAGCATCATACCTTATGTGAGGTTCCTACAGCGCATGAAGACACTTTTCTCTTTCGTTTTTCACTATCGCATTTTAACCGAGTATTGAGTATACATTTTGGTCTTCTTTGAAGGGGATCAAGTATTCGAATTTCATAGTTTTCTACATCTTCATAATCATCATTTCTCACCAAGAAACTAATATGATCATTACCCGTCAAAGATTGCATTTTGTTTGTGATATGGGAATGAAGACACAGCAAGGTTGTAGTTGCAAGCTCCTCTGAAACATCAAGATTTGCACTAATATTCATAAAACTGAAAAAAAAAATTGCATCAACCTCTTCAAGCGCAATATTTTTTACTTTACCACAGCATGAGAGCTTTGTCCAACATTACAATAAACCCCTTATTTTGCTGCTTTTGTCCACCTCTTCAGAATGTATTGTGAATGAATATTTCTAACATTTACAACATTTGTCAAAATACATAAAGTATGCATACACAACTATCCTCATATTTCAAATAACTTGCAGCTACATGTAATGGTTAAATCACTCGAAGTAAAATGAACAATATGCCTCATTTCACTACTTTTAGTTGTCACGATATAAGTGTGTAATGGCCCATCATTTTCCGATCTATAAATAAACACGGACAAAACATGCAAGAACTTATTCTGAAAATTCCTATAAATGACATGAGTGTATACATCTGTAGCATGTTTCAAAATTCCACTATTTCTAACTGCAATCTGTGGCTTTCCTCGAGTGCATTCAAAATTTTCAACAACTTCAGAGTTGTGCATTTTTTCTGCTTGATTGACAAATTCAAACAAAGTCATAGTCTTACATGCCATATCTTGAAAGATATTATTTGTGCTCTCACTTCTTTGTGTGGACATGATTCCTACAGAAAAAGTATCTCGGCCAAACGTAGGACACCATTTATGACGCAACCGGTACATGCTGTCCAACTACTTATGGTCCCCCAAGCTCCATTCTTAACACATATCTTTCCAAACATTCTCCATTTCCAATTTAGATTCACAATGATACAAAAGCGTATGCCAGTATTTATCGCAAAAACCCAACTTTCCAAGAAGATGCCCAATACAATGCGTAGCATTTTTCCCAATATGCCATACACATAAGCAGTGATTAGTATTTGGAAAAACAGTCTTAATGGCATTCGTCATGGCATGATCTTGATCGATGAAAATAGTCTTTGGTGCTTTGTTACCCATTGCTTCTAAAAATTGAAATGTCCAAACGAAAGAGACAATTGTTTCATCCAATAAAAATGTACAACCAAAGAAGACATTCTTCTAATGATGATTCAAGCCAATGAAATGAGCACATATCATATTGTACTTATTTGTACGATTAGTTGTATCAAATACCACCACATCTCCAAAACTTTTATAGTCTAGTTTGGATACACATCAGACCAGAAAAAAGTTGTTTAATCTATGTTCCTCATCCAGTTGAATGTATAAGAAAAATTGTTTCCACTTGATTATAAGCAATTAAAATGGTTAATGAGACTTTGACAATCACCCGCACTAATCAAGTTCATTCTTTTCGATTGTAAGGAATTTTTGACAATCACGTAAAGTAAAGCCAATATTCTCCTATCCCCCCACTTCACCACTAAAGTAGGAATACGCTTTTGTAGCCCTTATACCAGCTCCAGCCATAAAAGTCAAAATACTTTTATTAGTATTAGTCATGTGTCGATATGATCGTATGAGGTGTTTCTATTTATCATCAATGAAATGTTGATTATGAACATCCTTAAACTTGTCCACTATCCATACTCCATTTCGATTTTGAATTTTATACAAGCTAGACATCCAATTCTCTTCACAATCCTATAAACATCTCTTTGTTCATGATGTGGGATTGGTGGAAAGTGTTTTTCACAATTACAAAGAAATGTGCACGTTCGTAATATTCATTACTATTATTAATCTTTTGTCCTTTTCTCACTCCAAATCCCTTGGAAATTGCATATGCATTGTATGTCTTATATGCTTCATCCTCATTAGCAAATGTCATGCCAATTCTAAATTAAAATTCTTTATCAACATTATGCAAAATGATATTATCCTTTGCGGCCTCTGCGAATTTTTGAAAGAAAAATCCAATAATTTAAAGAAGGCAAATAAAGGTAAAACTAACTTTAATTCTAAAAAAATTGATCATACCCATTTATCCTTAGAACAAGTCGAGTTAGTAGTGGAGTACTTAGAAAAATCTGTCGGAGATTTGTACAAATGTAAGTTAGTGATTTCAAAAGATTGTGAACTGTGCATATTTCAGTCATAGTAGAAAATGCCATACCCACTTATCTACGGGGCACTCCTGTTTTTGTTCTCAATCTTGGTTTTACAGCTAGCATGAACTTTATTTCCTCCAACTACAAGCTCAATATACCACCATAAATAAGCTTGCCGTTACGTAATGAATTCAACATAAAAGTTTCCAAAGATACAATCCATAATAAAAAATTCAGATTTAGTTTCACATAGTTGAAGTAATTTACGCATAAATGGTCAATAGTTCCAAAAGCAATAAATGAAGCCCCACATTGAACAATTTGGCACGAAAAAAAAAATCTAAACAAATAGCCCAACTTTGTCAAAACCCATCAAAGACTTCCGAGGGAAAGGGAAAAAGAAAACTTACAAGACAAGGAGGAAAGAGAAAAGAACTGTTGGCAATAATCATCACATGAAAACTTAAGATGGATATTGATACAAAAATATGAATCAAATCCATCATTCTGGTCAATGTCGACACAAACCAAAATAATCCCAAAGCTTAAAGAACAATGTAAATGCTAAAGCATGAAATTGTAAAAGCTTAGAATTTGAGATAATTCAACCTGCTTTGATGAGAGTTTGCTACATTATCTAAGACTTTTAGAAGTGATGCTACCCAATGCCAATACTCATTCCATATGAGAATATAAAAGTAATTTCGAGAAGAACGTAAACTCAAAAAAGTAATTGTACATTCAACTTCATGAATTCAAAAGCATGACATTCGCTAGAAAGAACTATATAGAGAAGTATCAAAGAAAACAAAACCATAGAAGGAATTCAAAAGAACAATGGAAAACAAAGAACGCACTCTTATAATCATTGCGTTGCTACCACAAAAATGAGCTAGTCATGCAATTGTTCTTTTGGATTGAATCCTTTATGGTAGAAATTTGGGTGTCTTGCACACAAGTCATTATGAAAATTATTATCCAGGAGAGCGAGTTTACCTTTTAAAACTTCTCTCAAAATCTGCATCATATCGAACAGCATTGTCCAAAACAACAGTTTTTGCTCAAAGCTGAAGTTATTAGGAAGACGTACATAAATAAAAGTGACTTTTAACCAAATGAACAATCGACATACGCTTCTCTTATTCTAAATTTTCCAGTCCTAACAGCATAAGAGAAAGCATATGCTTTTATGTAAGAAATAACTTTTCTTACACGCTTTCCCCAACCAAGAGCCACTTCCTCCTCACTTTGATATTTCTCCCATCTACAAAACATAAGTGATCATAAAAAGCATTAAGAGCAAGAATCTTGAAAAATGGAGGCCCATATTTTCTCCTTACTTATAGTTACAAAACAATCATTCTAATAAAGATTTATTCCTCCTACCAAAGAAAATGAGAAAGGATCCATTCATTTTTCTTTTTTTTCTTTTTTTTCCAAATGATAAGTATTGATAATCTAGCGTTTAAAAACTAGGGAGTTATTTCTTCAAAGCAACCAAAAGGGTAACAGCTATCACCATAGCAATCATCATCAATTTCAAGCCATTTCCATCACCATGACAAAGTTTACTGACATCACAGATTTAATACAATTGCAAAAAGCAAAGATCAGTTTATAATTGACATAATGCGAGCGTAGGACATATGTGAAAATGATTCAAAGTGCAAAAGGTCACAAGAGCATTATAGTTTTCACATCAACAACGATCCTAGCACTAAAGAATGATCACTTTATCATAACTGAAGAAACACCCTTACTAGAAGGATGAAGAAATAAACCATGAGATAAAAGTAATAATTGATTAAAGGGAGCTCAAAGAAAGTTAAAGACCTCTACAAGACAAGGGGAGAGATGCCTCAATTTCATTTGTTGCCGGACCTGGTCCAAACATTTTGGCTCCTAGATATATACATTCCTATCTAGTTAAAAAGAAAAAAAATTATTTCATCCCAAAAAAAAAAAACTAAGCTCAACAATCATGCCACCTTTCTTTGAAGAATTAGATAGTATTAGAGGCAAATAAGAACGGGTAAGGAAGGAAAAAAAATTGAAAATTAACCTATATTACCTCGCTCGGAGAAGTCTGTCCCATTCATTTCTTCAAGAACAATAATAACACTATCCTCTTTCTTCATAGAGTTTGCAACACATACATCCTTGCTCAAAAAAGGAGGTGATTCGCCTCCCTCACGCTCTTCCATCAGCTCATCATTCCATTCAAGAAACCGATATGTAAACATGGAGAGAATTATCTCGAGAAATCAATATTATTTGAGCGAAAATTCCATTAAACTTATTGAAGTGAAATACATTAAAAGAGCACCCAAATCAAGAAAAAATTCATCAATGTGTGGAAAAACATTTTTTTTCATTGCAGATTCCTGATGCAGTTATTCATCATTCCCACTTACGTTTTATATCAAATCACAAACTACGCAATTATGTTTTAAATCAACTTCTTACCTACTAGAGGATTCACACTACAAATCACTAAGAGATAACCTCTCTGTACACCCATCCAACCCCCCAAAAAAAAAAAAAACAAAGAAAATAAAAGCCATTAGACCCAAGTTCACTCAAAGAGAAAATTGTGTCACTCTCTAAAAAGGTGTCACGCCATAAGTTCTGAAATGGCATAATTTTAATTTACCAGTCATTACTTTTGCATGAAAGAGGTATATAAATGAATCGGTTCATAAAGTTGCGACCAGCGAAACATCCACATAAAGGTGTTCAAAACTCAAGCAATTAAGCAATATACCCCACCTTCACTGAACCGAGCAAATCATTCTTTCCCTCAGCGCACTCAGTGGAAGCCCTCTGTAAAATCTGAAAGCAAGAAAAGCATTAGAATGTTTGCACTCAGTCAAAGCCCAAAAGGGGCCTATAAATGGACATACTTAGTCCCAAAATAGTAATGCTTTTCTTGCTTTAAGTTGTCCCTCCTGCCTCTTGATTGGAGCAAGTGTAGACCATGGACAATTATCACTCATGCGCTCTTCCTCACAGCAACAATAATAAGGTTAGAACTTTCATACCAAAGATCACGATGACAAATACTCCGGTGGGAACGGCAGGACTCAACTTGCTTCAGGAGTCAAAATGGCTGACGAAGAACTCTCTCTCTCTCTCTCTCTCTCTCTCTCAGCCTCCTCATAAGCTATCCGACTCCGACTCGACCTAGAAGCCAAAGCAACCACTATCACCAAGCCTCCATGCCTCTTGAAATAGAGGCGATAGAAAAGAAGAAAAGAAAAAGGCAAAGGAGAAAGAGAGGTCTCACGGTACCCATATGCTTTTCTCTCTTCCCCACAATATCCCTCGCGGCCGTCACAACATCACCGAAACCCCAAAACTTAGCATCGCCACCAGTATATCTAGCCTCACAAACCTCTTTTGCTTCAAAATCCTTAGCTACGTACTCGAGCCCGAAATCGGGACCGAATAAGGAGTAAAAGACAAAGAAGCTTGAGAGGCCAGTTGGTGGCCGGTGATTTCTGGAGCCGCGGTTGGGAAGTCGATGACGGCAATGAGGACAAAGGCGAAGAGGGAAGCGCTTAGGGTGAGTGAGAGGGCTCGAGACAGAGAGGAGAGGAGTGCTTGAGGAAGAGAGAGGTAGAAGCGGGAAGAAGAAGTGCACACTTCATTGAAAAAAGGAGAGAAAATGCAGTGGGCAATAGAACAGAGGAGAGAGAAAAAACAGACTTTCAATTTATTTTTTTAATCCACGTCAACGGACACGTGTCAACTTGTTAGTAGGCCAGCTAGGCTTACGCACGCCACGTAGGACAATGACGTGGTGATTAGCAACCAATGAATATTTTCTCCTAAGGTGGAGATTTTTTATGAGATAAAATGTGAAATTGGGATAAAAGCTAAAGCTGAAGATCTTTTAGGGTATTGGGCTTACATTAAAGACATTAATGTTTTTGGCCTGGCCCTATACTCATTTTTCAACAAATAATGTACTTAAACCAAAATATATTATCATAAAATAATCAGCACGATAATTCTTGAATGCACCTTAAAATTTGTCATTCAAAAGTATAGATTTGCCACTTTTCTCAATCTGACACCTTGTATTTGTTTTTTGTGTTAAGCTTCTACTTTTGATTTGCTTAAGGGCTAACTACTTAAGAGTATCAATAATTACTTACAAAATTTCAAAATATGTTCATTAATCCAAATTAATTCCGATGGGTGTAGGCCTATCCAATGGATTTACTGTCAGTAGGCTGATAGGATTGTGTTTTTTGTTTTAGCGTATCGATATTCGCACACCTTAGACCCCGTATTTAGCACAATATATTTTATCAAGCCCTGTACATTTCTCTATCGTCTAAGTGTTTTACATCAAAGGATGCTGAGGTCCACTAAGCAATTTTAGGACTTACTCAGTCCAACAAAATAATGTACTTAAACCAAAATATATTATCATAAAAAAATCAACATGATAGTTCTTAAATGGACCTTAAATTTTGTCATTCAAAAGCATAGATTCACGCACTTTCTGAATCCAACACCTCGCGCCATGTATTTGTTTTTGTGTTAGGCTTTTGCTTTCGATTTGCATAAGAACTAACTACTTAAGAGTATCAATAATTACTAGCTAATTTTCAAATTATTTTTATTAATACAGTTTAATTATGGTGGGTGTGGGCTTAGGAGCTTGAATATGAAATTTGGCCCAATACCAAAATGAAGGAACGGGAATGAATTAGGGGCAAGCAAAACGGACCGATTGAATCGGGAATCGTCTAGAGTGGATCAAATCGGCCAGTTAGGTCTAATTCCAAGAAGTGCCAGTTTAGTTCCCAATTCCTATACTGGACCGATCTTTTATTTTATTTTTATTTTTTAAATATCTCATGCATACCTTCTTTTCTCTTTCGATCTTTTTCTTTTATCTCACAACACTCTTAACTACTCTCCTCTTTCAAGTCTTTCCCTTTCTTTGAGTCTTCTCAACAATTTCTCCCTTCAATTTGACCAGTTTGACTGAAACCAACTATCTAGTTCCATGAACCTCCGATCCAGTCCCTAGTTCTAAAAATTGAAAATCGATCCTTTTGGTTTGGTTTTCAATTTCAGGAACCGATCCCTCCGGAATGGATCGACTGCCAACATTGGGGCCCCTTCAAAGAAGGTTCTCTATCGACAAACGGAATATAAATTTTTTATTTATTAGCTCAAGAACTAATGCGATGGTAATTAATTATTTATATTACCCAATATCTCGATCGATTTTAATTTCGACTCAAATAAAAAAAAAACAAAGGAGAAAATAGGAAAGGAAAAAAATAGAAAACGGAGGCTTGGGTTTGTCGTTTAAGACCTGAGACGGCGCGGGTCGGATCGATCCGACAAACCCTCCCTTAAACATCAGACTGCTCCGACCTCTCCGGTCTCCACCATCGACCGAGGATCAAACTCGCCGCCGCCGCCGCCGCCGCCGCCGCCGCGGAGCTGCCGCCGGAGCTGCCGCTCGCACAGGTGAGTCCGCCCGCTCGAGCCTCGCGATCCCCGTCCCGCGGTGCTGCTTCGTTCAGCCCTTTTTCTGTTTGCTATGGCCGAGTAACCGATTGATTCGGTCTTCCGTAGCTTCGTGTCATCTTGCTCCGTCGTTTGTTTCTGTTCAAGTCCTTTAGGCCGTGATGCTCTGTTCTTGTGGTTTCTTCTATGTTGGATTATGGTACTTCTCATGATATTCTGTAGCACGTTCATGGTATCGATGTTTAGTGACGTTCCGATTCTCGGGAAATCGGTTTCGGTTTATTTGGATTAGAAGGAAAATACGGGCGGAGGATTCTGCGGCGGGCAGTGAGGGAGGGGGGGCAGAAAAAAGGTGAGAGATGAGAGGGTTGCAGCTCCCGCTGACTCAAACCCAGAAGGTGAGGCTGCAGAGAGCGCTCGAAAAGCTCGAGGCTTTGTCGACGAAGGCCAACTCCAATGCCTCCGTCACTGTTGCTGACACGATCCCTGTGAACTACGAGGATGGCTTTCTCAAGTAATGATGCTAACTTGATTCAGTTTTTATATTAATATCCCTCATAAATTATGTGTTTTGACATGGTATATGATACTTTTACCTAGATGTTCGGTTTTGCTAAGTTCACCTAGTTTTAGAAGGACTTGATTCTGCAAATTTTGAAACTGGCCTCAGCATATTGCAGGGTTATCTTTGCAAGTACATGCATAATCAATTGTCTTCTTTTACGTCTTTTTAACCAGGTTGTGTTTATTGTGTTGGAAACCAGGGGCCATGGAACCACCGAGCTCAATGGCGAAGTTGTTGCTACGGTTTGTGGAGTAGTTGAGCGAGTCAACAAGCTGGTCTATGTTCGTACTCTGCGAGCCAGGTAGCAAAATGTCAAAGTTTCTTCTGGACGAGAAGATGCTATTTGTTTCTTTTCTTATTTTCTTTAGACCTTCTGAAACAAGTCTTCTGCTTCTTCTTCTTCCATTAACATCACAATGAGTGTAGATACAAGCCAGAGGTTGGAGACATCATTGTTGGACGCGTTATTGAGGTGAAATACTCTATGCAATTTCATAATTATTGGTGCATACGAATAATCAAGTGAACTTCAGTGTACTTGAACCTTATGTCAATAACTCATGTCAATTTGTGCGCATGTGAATGTCGACATAGCCTCAACCGTGCATGCTTTATTTCAATTTTCCTTTTCATCAATAATAACCATTATTGGTTTTTGTTTTGCAAAGCTTACCTGCAAGGTAGCATAGGATATTATTCCTCTCTATATGATGGCAGAAGATGGATGTAGATAATTGCATATGCATGATAAAAATGTAGAGTTGATTCACTTATATCGCTGGCAAAGATATGCTTGATAAAAATGTAGAGTTGATTCAATTTGCTTGCCAGGAAAGGGCTCTCTATTTTGTTCATCGGATAAATGAAGTTTGATATCCCATGTCACCCAATATTTAATATCTGTTTGTAACTTTGCAGCAAAAATGCAAATTATTTTCTCTTGTTAGTGACCTTGGCGTTGACAATTTGCCAGGCTGCAATGTCTCTTGCATATCTGCTGAAACTATGTGAAACCTGCATATTCTGTTTATCTATCTTATTGTAACATCGTCTTACCTTTAGGACTTAATGTGAGGAGTTTTCATTCAATTTTCCCATTTTGTATATTTCAGGTAGCTCCAAAGCGTTGGCGACTGGATATAAATTATAGTCAAGATGCTGTGTTAATGCTTTCTTCAATTAATTTGCCTGATGGAATTCAGGTAACTATGTAGCATGTTCTTTTTCTTTTTTTCTTTTTCTTTTAGATGCTTTGACTTTTGTATGTTTTCACAGGTGATATGCAGTCTTCAGCTTCTCTATGTTTTCTGTTGTTTGGTTTTTTTTTTTTTTTTTTTCTGTATTAATAGTTATCACACAGATTGAGAATGATTGGATTTGTGATATAGTGGAATGATGAGAGCTACTAGTTCTGTAGTCTTTATTCTGTTCAATGAATCTTAGAATGCTGGAAAATCCTTGAAACAGAAAAGCCAACATACAAAGGAAAAAAGTTCTCTATAGACAATGTTTCATACGTATTGCCAACTCTACCATAAACTTATAGTGTGCATAAGTTAGTTACACCATAGTTTTCAACATCTGTTTTTGTAGAATACATGATTATGCACAATGTGAAGCACTCATATTTTTCTTAGTCCTTGGAGAGTGATGTCTTCTAATCACTCCTGAGGCTCAATGATTGTCTGATGGGCAGATATAACTTGATTGATATGGGGCCTATGTAGATTATTAGGGGACATATAATTCTAATGGTTGGTATGATAGTGATTCTAGAATGAGTAATTTGGCTTAGAAGGATTTTCTTTCGTTTTCCTACTTGCAGTTCCATCGATACTTATCAATCATATCGCATTATTGAGCAACTAGCAGATTTTATAATCCTTTACAAACATGCTGCATCCATATTTCTTGGAGTCATGAAGTAGATAAGCTTGCTTTCATACAGATAAGCTTTTAAAGCTCATTGTTGAACTTTCTTTGTTTTCTCCTGCTTTGATTGTTAGAGGCGACGAACTGCAGAGGATGAGCTTAACATGCGCAGTATTTTCGAAGAGAATGATGTCATATGTGTAAGTCAAATTTACTATCTTTGTGTCTCTTACAATGGTGAACCTGGTCTATGAATTGACTAGCAAATCTTCAGCTTAATGTAAGGGTATTTTTTTTTTCCCTTTCAGGCAGAAGTTCGTGGCTTTCAGTATGATGGTCTGCACCTCCAAGCAAGAAGTCAGAAATATGGAAAGGTTTGCATTTTGTGCTTTAGATGCAGAGGCCTGAAGATTTATGTTTTCGTAAACCTGTATCTAGAGAATACAAAGCCTTTTACTGGGGTTATCTGTTGAATGGTTATTCTATAATTCTCTCCTTTCTTTTATGCATGTTTCTTCTGCTTTTCTGTTGTTCCACTTAAGTAGTGTCAGGGAAAGACTGATTTTAGTGCTTGAACTTTTGCAAAGGGAATAAACTGAGGGGATTGGGAACCATGCTTAGGATGAAATAATATATATAAGAAAGTGTTTTTGTGTATTCTTTGTGAATGCCATGACTGATTGAAAGTCACAATTGAGCTGCAGTTTCTGTTAATATGCTCATCTTCATGCATTTGGACTTGCTCATTGCGCATCATTTCTTTATGCTGTTGATAGAACACACTTGTGTTAACCTTCTCAATTGTACTCTTGCAGCTTCAGCAGGGACAACTTCTCTCAATCCCTTCTTATCTTGTAAAGAGACGAAAGCAGCACTGGCACTACCTAGATGAGTACGGGATTGACCTAATACTCGGTTGCAATGGATTTGTCTGGGTTGGCGAGCACATGGAAACCAAGGATGAAATGTTGGTGGATCAAGCTGACAAGCCTGATTCACAAACTTCAAAAACAAATGATCACTCCATGAGTCTTGAAGGGCAAGAGCAGACACACACCCCATTGGAGACAAGGCAGAACATATGCAGAATTGCAAATGCCATACGTGTCTTATCTATGTTAGGATTTGTCGTCACAATAGAAGTGGTCATGGAAGTAGTCAATCTGGGTGTCTCCCAGAACATGGACACACATGAGATGCTAGGATCGGAATTTTGTGTATTGGTCGCAGAAAGGGAGGCTGAACGGCGGAGCCAGAAAAAGAACAAGGGATAACTAGGTGTCTGTTCAATGAGTTAGATGTTTCTAATGTTGCCTGGAGAGCGACTGGGTAAGCTAATGAAGTTCAAAGGATTAAAAAAAATTCTGAAAGTGGCATTGTAAGATGATAGGGATTGGTTTTCTTTTTCCAGTCAATTGTGTATCATCCACGTACGTTTGTTCATTGATTCCTTGCTTCCAATATGCTGATCCAGAGGCGAGCAATCTTCTTTTTTTCCAGTGAATTGTGTATCATCCACGTACGTTTGTTCATTGATTCCTTGCTTCCAATATGCTGATCCAGAGGCGAGCAATCTTCTTTTTTTTCTTTTTCCCTTTGTCAACTAAAATTTAGATTTTGGATTGAATTGTCATTGACATTTCAAATAATCGGAATAATCTGCAAATTCCTAAGATATTAGAAACCTTCAATGGAAAAAGATAAATGTAGAATGGCACTTCAGTTTCTTCATTGGAGTTTTCACTTTCGCTCATTGTCTTGGACCGCTGTGGTGTTTATTAATTCGAGCCAGCCATTTGTTGAGTGGCAATGAAACAATAAACAGATAATAAATCAATCTGGATGAGTGAAGATGATGTCTGAGGATATCTAGAAATAGTTCTATGCTCAATCACCGAAGAGAAAACATTTCTGATCATTATTACAGTTGTGGTTGATACCATTAGATTTACAAATTCCCCTTCCTATTTTCCCATTGATATGAAAATCAAGAGCCGTCTCTGAAATCGCATGAGTCTAGACATTAAAGGTTGCCCTTCCTAGATTCTTGTTGACACTCCTTGTCCCGGAAGATAGGAAAATTCAGTTTAGCGGCAGTACGTGGCATGAACCAGTCTTCATATACGAACCTGTAAAAGCCAAGGCCACTGAATGACAACGTTTTGAGCCAGTTTGCCTTCCAGAAATGAAATACAGGAGGGAAACTTTTTATCCTTGTATGCAGAGAGAGCTGTGGTGTTCTGAAGAATTTGTACAAGCAGGACAGATCGATAATGTCTAAAGACATCAATAAGACGAAGGCCAGTCTCCAAGTTTGATGGTTCGGCTAATCTGCTGATACATCTAGCATTATGTCTCCAGATGACATGCAAGATTTGTAAACACAATCAACCATTGGTGAGACCATAGCCAGAATAAACTTCTCACTACCAAAAAATACAGAAAATGACAGCTAAATGGTCAAGTGCAGCTCTCAATCAGTACAATGAGTTGTACCTCAGTTGAAGATGGTTTTGAGGTGCATCCAGATTTTTCTGCATATTTATTTCCTAGAGTTTTGAGAGCTGAAGTGGTATTCCAGTTTTTTCCTCCTCCGTCCCTGTATTCTTAGCCATACTTTCATGCACATGATTGTATACAGATCCAGCAGATCCTCTTGACCTCCGTCACCCCGTAAACAATGACTTCTTCCCACAAATGTCACCTACAGGTGACCTAAGTTTCCAGGATATACTTTACACGTATCCCACAGACTTAATTAACAAATTGAGAGGGAAAAGTTAAAGTGATAAATAAAACAGCATCCCCAATAAAAAATCGAGAAAACCATAATGAAAAGGTATGTATGTTGAATTAATGATAAGAAGCAAATAATGCAGGCAAATAGGAAGTAAATATACTTACCCTTTCCTTGGCAGACGAGATATGATGACAGTAAGTTGCAAATCCTTGTATCTTTTGTATCCCGTAGCTGCATGTCAAAACCTTGCAAGGAAAAGTTGTCTGAACCTTTTGCTGTATCTAAGGCTCCTCAGAAGAGGAATCAACAACTCTGCATATTACCGAAATTGTAGTGCACCATAAGAACCATTACCTGATGAGCATCATCAAAAGGGATATGGAACGTGCTGTTTGGAAGGACGCAGAACTTCTGAGGTGTTCCCAGGTTCTTCTCATGAGAACTTGAGGCAAGATAAAGAGGACTGCTCTCCTTGAGGACCACAAACATATCTTCAAAGGAATGCAGGTGATTTGGTGTGCAAGCCACGGGAGAATATGTATGTAGCTATACCGTACAGCAAGGGACCTAGCACCAAAACTTACACTCAAGGTGACAAAGTAGTCAAACCGAGTGGAAGGGTGTCAGACAAGGAGGGAAGAGCAGAAAAGGAGAAGAAAAAACAACCAGCAAAAAGCAAACAGCCAAACAATGGCCATTCGTCAAACCTGTTGATACATGAAAAATGACAAAAATATGATGCTCTGAAACTTTGTTGAAAGCAAAAAAAGGATGGCACCGCATTTGTCCCGTGCAAGAGTAAGCCTGCCTCCATTATGTGAGAAGAACCTCCCATTCCATAGTTATCTTGTGGTAGCTCACTGATATTCCTCACTAGTGGTAAACTTGCACCAGAAACCGAATGTCACCATCTTCTAACAGTGGATAAATCGTTGAATGTGGGTCTGAGTTTGCCAGCGAGATACTAATTAGAAAGAAGCAGAAAAATAAAACAGAATGACAATGCTAATGCAGCATTTTGACGAAGGTAGAAGGAAAAGGACTTTGAAAGAGACTTTCTTTTCCTTCGGGCTACACCTAGCAGGATGCTCAACAATCCCATATATCCTATCATATACATTTCTCAACACTCACTTTGCTGATCCAAGTGATGTGTCAAGTACGTAAATAGAAGTCTATTCTTTTCATTTCAGCTGAGACTGACCATGTGAATTCCATAGTGCAAAGGAATGCATAAAAAACAAGAGAAGAGCGCACTGCTGTTGTGGCAAAAGTGCAGAAGCAGACCTTAACTTGAGCGCCAAGAATCAACAATTGCAGAGATGAGGAAGGTGAAGATAAAAAATAAAAGGAAGTTCGAGTCCAATCACGAGCACTTGTCGCCAGTCCCTCCGTCCCATTGAAAGTGTTTGCTGTCAAAAAACTTATCATGCCATCAAAATGGCATGTCAATGTTGGAGTTCCAGATGATGATGTTGACTCAGTTATGGTTGGGCTTTTATTCAGTTGGCTGATGGCAGAGGAACTTTCACAGACAGAAGCAACAGCGACATGTCTAAACATTCTCCCATGTTAGCTGAGAGTGTAATTCATCAGTTGATATAGGGAAAAACAAAACGAGTCGCCTATCCAGGGTAAGTCCTTGGAGAGTGACATCTTATATCATCCTTGTGATTCAATTGACTGCATGCCATGTAAAGCCTCCAGGAACGCAGTTCTATAACACTAGTTACACCATTGTATTCTGTGGGATGAATTACTTTACCTTCAGTGCATGCAATTTGGCTGGGGAGGTTGCTCTTCCTATTAGCATTGCATGCCTGAGTAGTCCCATCACGTTATCGAGCTAGGGGTATATAGAAAGATCTTATGGTCCTTCACAGTCAATGCCTATGCATATGTGAGTTTATGAATCATGACACGGACAGTCACATCAGATATCTCATATAAATGAACTTCCAGGCTCATGGTTGAGTTACTCAGTTTATGTGCTTTTCATAGTTTAAGGCTCTGCCTTGGTCACCAGCGCAATGACCATATGCACGAAAATTTGTAACTTAATGAAGTAATTCATGTTTGGCCCCTAAACAAAAGTAATGCTCAATCTGTCTGCTTTTCAGGCTCAATTTCGCAGCTTCCAGAAAGATGATCCACACCCCCGAACACAAAATAAAAAATATCCGAATGTTTTGCTTTGTGCACTTCAGATGCAATAAAAATGTATAACTGGCTCCAGACTGTAGATGAAGGTGAACCAAAAGATGGTTCCTCTATATACATCAAACTGACTGATTGAACATCAGGGTAGATGGTTGCTAAAATTTAAATTTACAAGCCTGGCTAAGTTTTGTTATCGGACGAGGACACAATGCATTTCCAAGTTCCCTCCATCCCTCATTTATGTCCCCTTAACACCCCACGGGACATTATCAGTCAGAAAGTAGCTGCAAGGACATCAAAGCTCATCCTTCCTAGAAGCTTGGAAACATTTCTCATCCCAATAGTATGGATACTTCAGTTTTGCAGCAGTATGAGGCATGAACCAGTCTTCATATATGAACCTGAAAAATCAAGGTTGCTCAATATAAGTTTAGTCTGCTAACTAAAAGTAAAAGGACCGAGAAAATTTGATGAGGCTCAGGAACAGCAAACGGAGTGCATGAAAATGAAATTTTCATCCATACAGTAACGACACCCGTCAATTTTCAAAAAACTTGCAGAGCTTGTAGAGTATTTTCTTAAGTGAGTAACGAAGTATTCAAAAATGCAGAATCATCACACAAAAAGAAAATCTAGTTCAAGCTAGACGTTTACCAAATATCACATTACACCTGACATCATCTCTGCCAAAGCAGTGTAAGATGGTAAAAGAGGGATTCTAAAACATCCCAGCAAGGTCAAAAATTATAACTATAATTTGCAAGTTCAAGTAGGCCTTGCCAATCACAGCAATAAATTCATTCTCAGTGGAAGATGGTCATTAGGTCCATGCATTTCTATCACTACACTTTTGAGGGCCAAAGCAGTTCTGCAGTTGTTTTGATTCTTTCTAGCATACTCTTTTCTCTCAGTGTCATCCATATCAATGGCATTGAGAGTCGTCCTTTCTCTCAATCTCGAACCCTCTCAAAACTAACTTCTGCCACAAATTGGACCGATACACCTGAAGTCTATCAAAGAGATTTATTAGGCAATTAACAGGCCAAAAAAGAAAAGCCAGTAGGGCCAAGATACTGTAAAGCCAAAAGTGTGAAAAGAATACAAATAGAGAATGAACAATAAGAAGTAATGTGCCTCAGCCAAAAAGATAATTTGCTTACACTTTCACTGGTGGACGAGATATGATGACAAGAACTTGCAAATCCTCATGTTTGTTTGTATTCCATACCTGCAAATATATAGCTAAGTCTAGAATACTTGAAGTTTGACATAACTTTGGAAGTGCCTATCAGATGCAAAGAAAACTGATAACATTATTTTAAAAAAATATATATAAAAATATATATTTAAGATGAAAAGCATGACATTCCAATCTCAAATAGCAAAGACCTTGAACCATTCTTTCCATAGAAAGATTAAAGACATTGAATCAGGGCTTCAGCAGCTCTTCAAATTGCCTGAAATGAAACACCCTGTCCCCTCAACCAAACACCTCCTGCCCCCCCCCAAAAAAAAAAAAAAAAAAAAAAAAACTCCTCTCCTCCTCAAAATAAGAAAAAAAAAAAAAAAGAGGATGATGCAAGTAATGCCTTCTTTAGCTGCCAGACCCATCACACAAACTAATCTGAGACAACCTGCTAAATAGGTGAGTAATAATAATCTTAGTCATTTTATTGAATGAATCAGATTATAAAGCTAGTTCTGGTCCTCATTATGTGGCGGAGGGATGCGCTTGAAGACCAAGACCCCTAATACCCTATTTAAAACTCGCAAATTCTCTCAGAAGACACCTCAAGAAAGTGCATATATAATGGACCAAGAACTCCACATATTAACAAAATTGAAGATAAATAGGAATCTTTACCTGGTGAGCATCATTAACCGGTATGTGAAATGTGCTGTTTGAAAAGATAGAGAACTCTTGAGGTGTTCCAGGGTACTTTCCATGAGTATCTGAAGCAAGATAAAGAGTACCACTCCCTTTGAGGACAACAAAAATTTCTTCACAAGAATGCCGATGTATTGGTGTGCGAGTCCTCGGAGAAAAGGTTTGTAGCCACACCTCAACCTGTTGAAGCACATAAAATTACAAAACATGATGCTGAAAACTGTCCGTCATCTGAAACACATCCACTGATGGAGCCCAAAAGTAGGTTCAAGAATATATTGAAGATGGATCAAGATGAAGTGAAGCATGTAAAAAATGCACACTCATTGGATGGAACGGTAATTTGTGTTAATGGTTTAAATATATAAATGACAAAATCAAACATTTTATGAAATTTTGAAAGACAGAAAGATCTCTGAGGACTAGTCAGCCCATTCCATTGTATTGACAATTTCAAAAGCTGTTCATACCCAAAGCATAGTATCATATGATGGCAGTCGGGCAAGTATGCCCCCATCATCTAGTGGTAATATGTTTTTATTCTGTATAAAGATGTGAGCATGTTCCAATGAAGTAACCTCCATCCCTGCCTTTCACTAAGCTAGCACTAGCCAAGTCATTAAGCTCTTGCAGTGTGGTCATAGTCTTCTAAAGCCCTTTACTGGCTTAAAATAAATGGGGGAATAAGAAACTACATCCAGAAGATATCAAGAGAAAATAAAACCCTCAAAAAGGGTACCTCTTTCATCCCATGCATGAACGAACCTGCAACAGTTATGTGAGATAAACCTCCTCTTCCATAGTTATCTTGTGGTAGCTCACTGATGTTCTTCACTAGTGATAAATCTGCACCAAAAACGAATCACCACTTTAATATTCTTGTAAAAGAAAAATTCAAGTATTGAAGGAAGGAAGTACTAGAAAATAGGTGGCCAGTGCACTAATACTTGGTAAAAAATGTTGAATTTGACTTAAAAATTTGCCAGCAACTTTGCAATAGAAGCAAAATGACGATACAGAAAAACGATTTCATAAATCATACCAATTACTACAATGTCGGTAGAAGAATAGTGATGAAGAATCACCTCAAGAGTTTTTAAGCCTCATCCAACCCTTAATACAAAAGTGCTTAAAGCCTGCTATGTTCAATTCTGCTGGCAGAATATTAAGAGTCACTTTCTTGTACATTTAATGAGAATTTCTTGCTCCAAAATGGTCCCACAGTATATAGTCGGAAAGCCCTATATGACTAGTTTTTAATGCATTAAGTTCCATGCAATTTGGAGTACTCCAGAAAAAGTTGTGCTCAAATTTCTATGCGCTGCTCGATTTACCCCGACAATGAGTCTTAGTAATTCTTTGAATTTCTGGTGCTATGCATATTATTTAGTTCCTGGAGTCTTCTTGAGTCAAAAATTAATCTTCTAATTTATGTTTTGTCTGAAAATTGTCGGACTTGTCTGGGAAAATAAAAGATAAGGTGTCTTGGAATTGTCTACTTGGAAGGATGTTCCAAGTTGAGTTTATATAAACCGCTCTAACGCTTTCTTGAGGGTTAGAGTGTTTTGATTAATGACATTTCAGATATGATCTCTTGGATTAGAATATCACCAAAACTCTCTTTGGTAAATTCCATTGAGCAGTGAACTATATGCCCTCCATTCTAGTGTTGAATCCCTAGGTGGTGCGCATCCCTTTGTCGCATTAGTTTTTTTCTTCTAAATCTCTGACTCCTCGGGTAGTAAAAGAACCACAGCAAAATACTTAACATTCTACACTACATCAAACCCAGTTCTCAACACCATCACTCTACTACTAACCCAAGACACACTACTAACTATGAAGCCCGCATCAGTTGAGTGAGACCCATGATTAATCAAGAAAGAAGAAACCGACGCTCAATAGTCAATCTCCCTAACCGGGAAACCGTACACTGCCACATAAATCAGAACGGGTTTCCGCAACATCAGGAACGTAAAGGAAGTAACTTGAACATCCCCAAATGACCACACCCTTATGCCTCCAAGTCCTCAAGCCATCGATTCCCAGCGAGAGAAAAAAAAAAAAAAACCAGCCTACATACATCCGAGCAACCCCTCTGAAACAACGTTGTCAACCACAGACAAAAAGGGAGCTAATCTCCAGGGGACGATGGAAAACATCGAACTAAGAAAGAAACGACGGAAAGCATCCCGATGATTCCCCCAGCAAGAAAGGTGGCTCTTTTCCCCAGATGGGCAGAAGGCGCGAGAAGCCGAACCTTGAGGCGACGACGAGCAGTGAGTAGCGCCGGAGACGGCGGCGAGGAGGAGGAGGGCGGCGGCGGCGGCGAGGGCGAAATGGGGCCGGAGTCCGGCCATCGTCCGACGGCGGTCTCTTCTCGATTCTCGGAGCAACTCCGCAGCGCGCTTGCGAATCCAAGGTTGGATTTTTGGAGTAGCAAAGGAAGGATCTTTTCTTTCCTTGAGACGGTTCTCGAACTTTCTTCTTTTGAGTTATACGCAGGTTCCGCTGGACCGGTTACCGTTAACTTTTATGGGTCCCACTTATGGAGCCCACGTAAGGACCTATCGAAATCGAGCGGTTTGCGGCCCACCCGATCCGGTGGATTCGGATCCAGAAAAGAATTTCCCGTGAGATCCGTCCAAGTGGACCAATATGACACATTTCACTGTGGAATATAAAAATATCGCAGGATGCTCTAATTAAGTTGGGCTGGCTACTTTTATGCTTTTTTTTTTTTTTTTTTTGTTATAAAACATAATCCATTTTGGTTAACTAATCAAATGACACATAATGGGCGAGATTATATTTTTATATATGATGGATTTACCTGATATATTAATTATTATTGATCAATGATAAGAATATAAATTTTTAATTATGCATCACTTTAGATAAATCAACGATTTGTTAAATTGTATGAGTTGTGACCAGAATTTTATTTTTTATTTTTTTTGCAATCTGAAAAAGGACATAGTAAAACTATGCGATTTTCACAAAAACTCTAAATTTGATAGAAATGAGCCGATTCAAAAGATGAATAAGACAACATCATTGAGATTGCAGAACTTTGTTCCCTCTCCTTTTGCATCTAGTTTGACTTTGGTTCAATTCAAGAAGTAAAGCAAAAGTAGCCAGAATTCAAACACTAGAGAGATGATGGCGATCTATTCTCTAAGAGAGTGTAAATAACACCGAATTTGGTCTTTAACTTAATGAGCTCTTTAGTTCTTGACACTTTAATCTAACAAGTTGTTAATCCAGTTATGATTGAATTTAAATGTGTGGAACGATGAACCTAATAATTGAGTCCTCTTGGAACCTGTTTGGAATTGAACCAATTCCTAAATGGACCCACGAGAGACAAGAGGGGACAAGCATTTATGGAAAAAGACAAATGGCAGACGAGCACGAGAAGATAGAAAGATACAATGAGAGGCATTCTATATATGTGACCGTCTCACTCCAAAAAGAAATGGAGGCTTTGGTTTGGGAAAAATTTTAATATTCATTCTTGTGCTTTTTATGATTTTACTTCATGTGCTTTAGTTTTTTAAATATGCCATTCTATTTGTACAAAATATCTAATCGAGTCTCCATAATAGATCAAAACAAATTTTTTCCTTCCTTTGAACAAGTGCTCATATAGTAAGAAAATGGTTTCAATTGAAAATTGGGGCTAATCGCATTAAATATGGATACGAATTGGTTTACATTGATTCTCGACTTTATTTCCATGAGCTGTCTCGAGATTGGCCGATCTAAGTTAATTTCCCGATCAAACCAGGACACATGCACACTCCTCCTCATCATCACGGATGCATCTTTTCCTTAAGGCCATCTCTCAAGACTCTTGCTTATCACCTAAGTACTTTCTTGGCACGTTTGGGCTGGGGGATTGCCATTGCCACACTCAATAGATCTCATTCAAATATAAAACATATGAAAAAATAAAAATGAAAACTTTCAAGTTGACGATAATGCCTTCCCTTAGAACGCGCGGCTTTATTTTTAACCTCCTCAGCAAGAATATTCACAGTTTAACATCCAAAGGCAAAGGCAAAGGCACCTCCCCAGCAGAGCAACCCCGCCCAACAAATCCCATGCGTTGGGGCCGAAAAAACCCAGCTTGACAGCCAAAAAAATCGTTCCTTTTTCCCTTTTTTCCTTATTTTAATCTAATTTCTCGCAACCCATTTGTCTCGAAAAGCCCCACATGCATCAGATCACAAGCGCGGGACGAAAGATCAAGAATTCAGTCGAAATCTTGATGCTTTAGAGCTCCCGGTACGCAGATTTCCTTGCAAATCTCTGTCGCCACGGCACTAAATCGTCGCGCACGTTCGAATGTGTTAAGAACGAGCAGATGGGATAAGACGTGTGGTTAAGACTGGTGGTTGCGTGTGTTCGTTTCCCCCGTAGGAATTCTCTTTGGGGGTTGCATTCCGACCATAATCAACGTCGAGTTCCGGTTTTCTTTTTTTCTTTTTTTTTTGTTTTGCCACGACCATTTATTTGGGAAAATAACGGGAGCCGGTTCTTGTTTCCGTTCTCCCCTTTTCTTGGATTACGGTTCCCGTCCGGGCAGAGGGCGAGGGAGGCTCCACTTTCCGGGATTCGAATTGGTGGTTGCTGGATTACGAGGGGGAGTTTCCGTGACATGGGTTTTCGTGATATAGGTTGAGATCGAAACCCAAGTTGTTAAAATTTGCAGAACGCTATATATAGAAGGAGTTTCATCGCAAGTTGAGAAAGGGAAGGAAAATTTCACAATGGGGCACTTCATTTCTGGAGTCTTGTTGCCTCTGCTGCTTTTGGCAGGTAGGAGTTGTCCTCTGTCTTCAGTGTGATTTTGTTTCTTGTATTTACTAGCTAGAACACTGGGGAAGGTTGGAGGTATTGCGCATGTTGTTGTTTCGTCGTGCTTTATGTTTTTGGCAGCTATTTTGAAGAATCTTAACGCAGGGTTGTGGTGAGATTTTATGCAACTTCTTGTGTAGGCTCATTGCTGTTGGCTTTTCTGTACAACATTCTGTTTTTGTCTCTAAAGCAAGCTTGTCATGTGTTTGCTGTAATTCCAGTTGTAGCTTTGTGGACTGTATGTAGGTTAAACATTAGTGTTTTCTGGAATAGGTATTCGTTTTTCTGGCGCCACTTTATCGGGTACAAATGAAAAGAAGTTCACTTTCGAGGAAACCTGCTTACATATGCATGTGAATTTTAGGATCTTCCCCCTCCCCCTGGGCATTTCTCTATCTCTCTCTTTTGGACTAATGGTGGACTTTTCCCTAATCAATTTGCTGATTAAGATCCCTGGTTGTTTTCATTGGTTGCTAATAGAGAAATAGGCTGTCCTTTTCTTTCCGGTTTTTCCTTTTCTATCTTTTGCAAAGTTGTTCATGATTACTCTCCCTTTTGAAGCTTACAGTATGGCATGGTTGCTTGTTTATTATGCCATACTAATATTATCAACTTCATGTGGTGCAGCTGCTTTAATCAACTGGAGTTTGATATGTCTGGCAGATTTGATTGCATTCCTTGTATTTCAGTTTAACGTGTCGAAATTGGGTAAGCTACATTTTTCCTGTCTCTTATGATGTGAGTCCTTATTCCTGATTGAGCAATCTTCTCCTCCTTCCTCTTCCATGTTTGATGGGTATATTTTATGAATTGGACATTTGAAGGAAAGAGATGCTCTTGAATGAGAAACTACGGCTGCAAAATCCATATGGTGCATAAATTTCATATATCATGCTAATGGAAATTGATTTCTTATAGTCTCCCTTAGTGATTTTCCACTTTTAAGCAAATCTTTTGCATCTTAATGCTATTGTCATGTTTGTTTCTCAGTAATTTTGTTGCTTTAAAGTTATCCTGTCTAACTCAATGGGTTTGTTTCAATAGTTTCCACCTGTTACTTTATTTGGAATTTTTACGTTCACAAACATGGCATTTGTTTTACTTGTAGGCTTTCGTCGTCAGAGGCCTCCCTGGTTGCTGTGGTCCATCATCATGTTTTCAATAATTGTTATGCTCTGTGAATCACTATTTCTTATCATATGGGCTATCCATGGGGGAAGATGGAGCGAAGCGGATGCTTCATGGGCTAAGCTTTTTGGATTCCTGATGTGAGAGTTTATTTTTTAGTGTCTGTTGTTCTTTTTAATGAATCATGTCTGGTTTTTCTGACATTCTTCACGTTTGGTATGTATGCAGAGTCCACTCCTGGAAAAATCCCTCAGCAGTTTACTTTTTGGCATTACACCTTTTAGCAGTTACTGTTGCTTTTCTCCAAATCAACTGGAATAGGTTTGGTCCAATTATATCGCCAGATTCATGTTGGGGGAGCTTTGTGTCTGTTATTCAACATTTGGGTGAGTAATGTAGGAGACAATTTAGTATGTCTTCTTAACTTCTTTAATTAATTATCATGTCATATCAAGTTCGTAACTTACTATCTGTAAATGTTATCTGAGACATCTTGAAAATTATGGGCTGATCTAATATATGGAGAAGATGAGTAACAGTGAAATTAAGTTCTACCGGAAAGCTCTAATTTGCCATGGCTTATAAGGATGAATTTCATCCCATTATGTCCTCATGTTTATGGCTGAGGCTTTTATCAGTCAATGCTACAAGTTTGGAGAGGCCTCTGTTATATTACCTATTTTAGGTGGCTTGGTGGATATGGTAGAGATTACAAGAAAGATAAAGGCCTAAGAATTGAAATGCAATCTGTTGATAATTATTCTTACTAGCCATAGATGAGTAAACTCTGCAATAAAAACCTTGACTGTGGTTTTTTTCACGAACTTTGTATTCTAATGTCATGCATATGTAAGAAGGTGCAATTTTAAGTTCAGTGTTCATGCCTTATAGGAGGTAGACCATTAAAGAGCTGAGGTAATAGAAAGTTAGTGAATTCTGTTTGTTGTGCTAATGTGGGTTGGTGCTGTAACTGTTAATTATTGATATACACTTTACTTAGGTCTGTCTTAATGGCTTTGCAAGAGTAAGACAGTGTCAAGAAGAGGTTGCTTAGGACTTTCTTGGTTCGTCAAATATCCTAGGTTTATAGTAAGAGGTTCAACAAAAGTGAAACCAAGAAAGTTTTGCGCAATCCTGCTTTGCCTTTGTAACCCAGACACCTAGCTGGAATCCACACTTGCATTGCCCTACGGTTTTAGGTACTTGTCAATTCACAGCCATCAAGTGCTTCTGAGGAAGTCCAGATGTTAGATGATACATATGGTATACTGCAACTCTGCTATTCATGCAAAGCTGTACAAATCATCTTGCATCAAGTGGGCTTCTATCTGATTAAAAATAGTCTTTGGTGCATTGGCAGCATCAGTTGTTTAGCTAGCAGATATCCTGTTACATGTTAATGTAAATTTGGTTTCTCCCTCTTG
This sequence comes from Eucalyptus tenuipes, assembly GCA_014182365.1. Lineage (NCBI taxonomy): Eukaryota > Viridiplantae > Streptophyta > Magnoliopsida > Myrtales > Myrtaceae > Eucalyptus > Eucalyptus tenuipes. The sequence goes on along the minus strand of CM024544.1, from coordinate 10,858,846 downwards.
ATAATGGGTTCGTGACTTTGACTTTGGTTGTAAGAAGAGTATATTCTTCTTCTTCGGTGAAGTAATATTCTACACAAGGGATAAGCTTTTGTAAGAAGAGTTAATAGTCTTTAAGTTTGTTTTTTGCCCTCCAACTGACAAGTTTGCTTGAATTTTCTTTTACCTGTCTGTCTTACAATATCATAGGTTCCCGACTGAGGATTGCTTTCTGTTTGGTGTTGCCTGCCATCCAGCTTGTTGTGGGAATCAGCTACCCTTCATGGATTTCTCTGCCATTTTTTGTGGGCAGCTGTGTTGGCCTTGTAGATTGGTCTCTAAGTAGCAACTTTCTTGGTTTATTCAGGTGACTTATTCAGTGGCATGTAGAGTTTCTCTTCTTTTGTTCATTCCATTTGCACAACATGCCTGCTCTTAATGAATCTAGTGCTTTGCAATTATATGGTTTTGAAGGTGGTGGAGGGCACTTCAGCTTTATGCGGGCTTCAACATTGTTCTGCTTTATGTGTATCAGCTTCCCATAGACTTCCCTGAGATATCAAATTGGATAGCTGACTTCATTGGTTTATATAAAATATCTACTACTACTGAGTGGCCAAAGATTTGTTCTGGTCTTTCCCTTGTTCTTTTCTATATGATGGTACGTAGCTTCGAGTTCTTTGATCAAATGACTCCTGGCTGAGATCAGTAACATAGATCCTTGTTGAGACAATTTGATTGTTGTGATCTCTGTTGCATTTTTATCTCTTTCTGTGTTCAGCTATATCTTTTTTCTAGAAAAAACTTTATCTATAGCCTGTTTGCTCGGTTTTTTTTGGAGTATTATGCAATTACAAGGGTTACTTTTCTCAAGTTATTGGACCTCTTGGAACGGAAGCACTTTCATTTAGTCATTTAATTGGAGAAATGTTAGATCATCTAGCCAATGACAAATTGTAATCCTTCAGTGGTTTTTTGTTGACCTTAAGGTTGCATTTGGACATAGATCTCATGTTTCAGCTCTTTAACTAGCATAGAATAGATACCTGCGTCATTTCCTTTGATTCATCAATGTTTACCCAAAAATGTGGGTACATCGCAGTCATGCACATTGGATAGGAAATAGAACCTATTACAAAATTAAAATTGCAGTAAGAGGTCAAAACATAATTGATGCTGTGAATATATAAGAGCATCATGTGTACAGTATATATTCACTCACAACAAGAATTCACTTAAGTCAAGATCTGGTCCAACTTTGCTTTCTTTCTCATGATTGTAAACTGTTAGGTTGACAGTTAAACCATTTTTATTTGAATCGTTTATAAAACCCCTGATTGTTTTTGGTTGGTTGAGTGCATTTGTTGCTTTCATGTGCTTATAAGTACTTTTCTTTTTACTGCAGCTATCCCATGTCAAATGTAATTTAGAGGAGATGGATCTCATTCTATCAACAAACGAGAGTAGTTTGACAGAGCACCTTCTTCCTTCCAATTCATTTTTCATTCGTGAGTCGAGGTACAGTTCCTTATTAGTTTTCTCCCCAGTCAAAGCTCTCTATTTTAAGTGATAATTTCTGTTTTTTACTGGTATAATAAACAAGATAGAACAATATCTGCATCTACATATTGCCTGAGCTCTTAACTATGCAACTGTGATTTTCTTTTCTTCTTTTTTTTTCTTTTTTTTTGGGGGAGGGGGGGGTGGGTTATAGTGTATGATGAAATTTGACACTCCTCAATATATTTTCCCTCTTAATACTCTTTAACAGTTCCTACTGCTTAATATGAGAGGCTTTTCTTGCAGTCGCATTATAAGTTCTCTGATGTTTTTTTTTTGTCTTTCCAAGTAGTGTAAGTTTCTACATGGGATGGATGTTCCATGAGGTAATGGCAACTTATATGTAAGCAACCTGAATAATGGGTCATGCCTAATATATTTCTAATTTAATTAATTTTGGTCTTATCACAAGGTCTGTCAATTTTGCATCTGTTCAATCCGAGAGTGTGGCATCTATCTTAGTTTATTGTTTAACTCCAGAGGTTCCTACATGAAATCACTATATGGATAAAGCATATTATTATTGTTGCAGCATGTGTTTGCTTTCAAGTTTAGATAGGTGAACTTTGAGTTATTATCACCTGCCCAAATCCATGATTCCCAAGGGAGGCTTTGCACCTAAAATCGACATCAAATAATATTGACAGTAGCGTAATTTCACATCTCATGTCTACTTTTGATGTTAGATAACATCTTAACCTTTAACTGCATCCAAAAGATATTGGAAAAGGCTTTCTAACATGATCCCTGTGTCTACTAAGTGGAATGTGAAGTGGAGATTGAAAACATACATGTCATTGATTGAAAGTGGTTGCTTATTCTTTATAATTCAGCTGTGGGAGGGTAGTAGCTAACTAGAAGTGATAGTTGTAATTAAATTTTTGTATTTGCATATATAGTCTCTTGAATGACTTCGTCTCTACCTCCTTTACCTGGGATCAAAGTCTAGCTGCTACTGTTTGTCTTAACTGTCTTTAAAGGAGCAGACAGTTTGAACTTTAGAATATTCTTGTGCCACGTTTGGCTTGAAATACCTTTATAATTGATGAATTACATTGTATAATTACAGATCCGGCGTGAGACATACCAATGTGCTATTGAGGGGATCAGTTTTTCGAACCTTCAGTATCAATTTTTTCACATATGGTTTCCCGGTACACATTGCTAAAACTGCTATTTTATCATGCTCACAATTTGTCTCTTTGTGATAATATGCGTGATAATTGTCTTCATTCCTTTTTTTTTTTCCTCTTTTAAGGAAAAGTCTTTGTTTTTCCTGCACAATAGTGTTTCATATTTAACATAATGTTTATAATTAGCTGTTCTCTGCTTTCTTTCAGATGGGAAATATGATACCAGTTAAATCTAGATTATAATGGATGAGTTCTTTTTGCTTTTTCCTAGACTAATTTGCTTTCATCTTGCTGTCAATCTTTTAAAGGTTATGCCTTTAATAATACCGATCAATTCAGCATTCTGTGTGATGTATTTGTTGCGGATAAGATGGAGCTAATCAGTCACTATGCTCTGACCTAAATCTTTAGCAGGCAAAATGATTCCTGACTTATTGCACCTCTTCTTCAATTAAATGGATGCAATACATGTGCCGTCGATCTAGCTAACCTTTTCTGTCATCAAATTGAGCAAATTGAATGAAAAATTTCATGCTTTTCCCATTCTAGTTATGTATGGTCCTAACTTCTTACGCTGGCTTGAATCTCAATCCCTATAACTCACATGTCAAGTGGTTTGGGAAGATTAAAATTTGCTAGGAAGGAAATATTAGTTAAAATGCTTTAAAGTGATAAAGTTGAACACCTGGCATTCAACTGATGTACAACTAACTAGCTTTCAACTGATAGCCATTAGAGGCTTCATCTACATGATGGTTAGTAAATTCAGCTAAATAGGAATTTAAACCAAAAGCAGGTGGCATGTCACCAAGTGAGGGTATTCCAGGTCTACATCTGCCATCTCTGTTTTTGATTATGGATTTTTTTTTTTTTTCCAGAAGTAAATGTGATAATCATTTGGTTGATTCAACAGACACTTCTGATGGCCAGTTGTTTTGGAATAAGACAGGACTGCGCAACTTATGCTCCATATGGTGCCTGTCCAAAACTGAAAGTATTCAAAATTCTCATTTGATTATTAAAGCCTTAACTTCAGAACTTTGATATCATTATTCAGGGTTTACTTTTCACTGAAAAGCTTTTGCTTGTCTGAGGTGTGCCATGTGTGATTTTCTCTGAAGTCCATACCCTGCCTACAGTTTTTCATTTTGAGATATGAACACGAGGGTTAAGCACTCAGGTGCTTGTGCACTTGTTTCTCAGTAATCTAGTTGTGTATCTCTAAAATTTTGTTTTGAACATGACAGGTCTCCTTGTTTGCCCTCTCATTTTGGAGTTTCCATTTTGCCAGCATATGTGCCTTTGGCTTACTTGCATATGTTGGGTACATTGTTTATGCGTTTCCTTCTTTGTTTCAATTGCATCGATTAAATGGGCTTCTGCTGGTCTTTATTCTCTTGTGGGCTGTGGCTACATATGTATTCAATGTAGCATTTGCCTTCTTCAAATGGAAGCTTGGGAAGGTATCTCCCTATCTTGCATTAAGTTTTACATCCTCTTCTTAGAAATTACTAGAGATGTTAATTATTGATGCATGTTCAGGACACGGAAATCTGGGAGATGGTTGGTTTATGGCATTATCCAGTTCCCGGATTCTTTCTTCTGGCTCAATTCTGTCTCGGTGTTTTAGTTGCCTTGGGAAATCTTGTGAACAACTCTGTTTTCCTCAGCTTATCTGATGAGTATGGGCGACATCCAAATGATGACTCTTATGGAGAAGGTAATTTTGGGAAGAGGTGGAGGAGTACTGTTATTTATTTCATCATGGGGATTGGCTAGTCATTCTTGCCATATAATCATGGTGTAATGTAATTGCTTTAGCTTGATAGTTTACTTTTCATTTGCGTGCATGGACCTTATGCATTGTTGTTCTTCCTGGTGTAGCCAATTTTGTTTTTGACATTCTGCAAATAATATTTTGCTAGCAACAGGGATCAATTTTAATTAGATGCCAAGGCAATTGAAAAGACTGTAAAAGGTGGACTTTGTTTGTCATGTGTTGCAAAATACGGATGTATCAGATATTAATGCTCTAAGTCGATGACAAGACAAGTTCATTAAATTCTAGAGAGGAATACCTGCAGTTGTATGGCATATTTATTTTCAGTCAGGGAAGTATGTTGCTGAATGTTAATAAATTTCTAGATAAGTAGTTCATAGAAAATTTCCTCAGCTAAATTTTGTGTTGATATTATTTGTTTGGAAAGAGTACACTTAACTTAGTAAGAAGATGCACATGAATCAATGTTTCATCGATTGTGATGGTTTAAAATATGAGAGTTTATCCAGAAACATTTGTGGGGTCCAAAATTGAGGATAGGATGAGGGAAACACAAATCAACGGTTAGAGGTGGGAGGATGACCTCAAGATTCTTCAATGAGAAGACATGACTTTATAGGAGGAGATATGTTGAAAGGATGTGAAGATGAACCCTTTAAAATGAACATTATTAGAAGTATCTTACAGAACAAACGGCGTTGAATATTGCCTATCCTTGTAAGATGATTCATTTACCCCACTCCAGGAAGAGAAAAAGGTCCTTATTTGATGTTGAGGAGACTTCAAGTTGATCTTATGAATGATGGGCATGTTTATCTATCTGTCATGTTCTCATTTGTTGGTGCTACTTTGCATGAAAAATGTTTTTGAGTCATGTGTTGTTTGTATTGCATAGCATCATATCTGAGTGCAGTTAATATGGAGTCTTGTTGACAATTGCCAGGTCATGATTTTGGGAAAACTAGTTTTTGATGTTGTGGTCACTGTTTTAATGAAATTCTTGCTGCCTGTAATACCTCCCACCCCTGATAAGGAACTTGATGCAGCTTATCCACAAACTTTTGGGTCCACATTCTGGCTGAGAATACTGCTTGCTAGAAAGATGATCCTGATTCACCTAAAATGATGATGATGGGTCAAAATGAGTGCTTTAAGACTGATTAGGAAGCAAGAATACCTCAAGAAGTAAGATATTGACTTTTAAACTCTCTGGGATAACAAAAAATGGGGTAATTTTGAGGATTGCTGGTTCATTTTTCCTACATTAAAGTTCAGTGATCTACTTCAGTATTTTGGTGGTCCCTCCCTTTTGCCTAAGAAAGTATCTTGTTTTATGGTATTATGGCACTATTGATGCATGTGTTTAGTGGGACATTGTGCATTTAATGAAGCTGACATCATCATGTGTGCTTTTTATTACTCCTCCATGTTTTATACAAGTATCTCAATGTCCCTGTTTTTATTTTGTCATGTCATACTTAGCTACACATTTCGATTTTTTAGACTTTTCTTGTTTAAGTCATGTCTTGCTATTTAACATCCTGAAATAGGCATATCTCCAGTTTGTCTTCTGAGGTTTTGTCTTTTGAATGCAGTAGAGGATACCAAAGTATTGATTGTTGCTACTGTTGCTTGGGGACTACGAAAATGTTCAAGGGCTATTATGTTGGCTTTGATATTTCTCATAGCAATGAAACCTGGCTTCATCCATGCTGTATATAGTAAGTAACTGCTGTGTGCTTTCATATTCAATTTAATTGAGTTCTCACAGCATCTTAATTTATTTCATTCCTCAGTCTCTTGTAATGCTTATTATGTGAGATAACAGAATTTCACTAATTCCTGCATCCTTCTGATCTTTGCTTCAGTGATATTCTTTCTGGTGTATCTATTGGGCCATGAGATTGGCAGACAGATACGACAATCCCTGATCCTCCTTTGTGAGGCTCATTTTGCGCTGCTTTACATTCTTCGGATTAGTTTGATTTCAAGAACTTTAGAAGATACATCCTCATTGAGCATGCAAATTCTGTCCCAGTTAGGTATGCCAAACCTTTCATGCTTCAATTTTACACCCATTCTTTCTTCTAAATTGCCACTAATTGATTGGTCTATATTCTGTTGCAAGAGTCTGAATTTTGTTGTTCTTTTGTTTTGGTGGGGTTGCTGGGTAAATTGCTGCAGGTCTTCTGGATCGTGACAGTTCCTGGGACTTCCTTGAAATCGCTCTGCTTGCTTGCTTCTGTGCGATCCACAATCATGGTTTTGATATGCTATTTTCCTTCTCGGCGGTTGTGCAACATTCACCTAGCACCCCAATTGGATTTGGCATTTTGAAAGCTGGTCTGAGCAAATCAGTTTTGCTGTCTGTGTATGCTTCTCCAAACACTAGATGTGCCCAAGGAAACGCTTCCTCTGGTATAGTTTGTTATTCATTTTCACCCAGTGAGAATGGGGTTAAACTTTGCATTTTGGCACATTAAATAGCACTCTGAAAGTGTAGTCTCCTTTAGAAATTGTCTGGATAACTGTTAAATCTATGCAGTAATTTTTTCGAGTGCAGTGCTACTGTATATTGTATTTCTCCTTGAGTTTATTCTTATGTAGACTTCTGGTGACCACACAGTTGTACTACGTGTAGAGCAGTTGAACAGCAAACTTTCTTGTGCACTGTCAAAACGAAGATGAATGGGGATAATTTAACTCTGGATATAATACCAAGCCCACCATTGTCTGCCAAAATCTTTCAAACCCTAATACACCCGTTAAATTCCCCCATGGAGTTTCTGCATGAAAATTGATTATCCACTGGTTTAATAGCATGCGAGTAATGACTGGGCTTCATCTATTTAGATATGGTGGTGGACTTTTGACTAGTGATGCACTGTTCAGGATGCCAGATTCACTTGTAGAAATTTATAGAGGAAGGGTTTTGTTTACTGTTTTTCTAAATTATATGACAGGTATTTATAATTTGCATTTCTAAAATGTAATTTCCTTTCAATTTCCAGAGAGAAGGATCGCGTTGTTCCTCGGTGCAATTGGGCAGAAGTTCCTATCTGTATATCGCTCATGTGGCACATATATTGCTTTTTTGACAATCCTTCTAACGGTTTACTTGGTGACACCCAATTGCATATCGTTTGGCTACATTTTGCTCCTCCTATGTTGGATCATAGGAAGACAACTTGTTGAAAGGACGAGAAGACACCTTTGGTTTCCATTAAAAGTTTATGCAATCACTGTGTTTATCTTCATATACAGCTTGAGCAATTTCTCCACCTTTGAGATGTGGTTGTCGGGGTTGATTGATATTCAGTTTTACTTGGCCTACAACTCAGAAGCTTCGCTATTGCAGAATATTTGGCAGTCTCTAGCAATCCTGATTGTGATGCAGCTTTACAGCTATGAGAGGAGACAGAGCAAGTATATCCAATCTGATGATGCCAAACTTATGGAATTTGGAGTACTTGGATTTATTAAGAGGCTCCTCATTTGGCATAGTGACAAGATAGTGTATATAGCAGTGTTCTATGCATCATTGTCACCAATTAGTCTCTTTGGTTTCCTTTATTTGCTTGGTCTTGTCATATGTTCCCTTTTACCTAAAGGATCTCGAATCCCATCAAAGTTATTCCTTCTTTATACAGGAATTCTGGTGATGACAGAATATCTCTTTCAGATGTGGGGTGCCCTGGCTGGAATGTTTCCTGGACAGAATAACTTTTGTTTAGCCAATTTCTTGGGTTTTGAGTTATTTCAGTCAGGCTTTTGGGGTCTAGAATTGGGTTTAAGAGGAAAAGTGCTGGTGATATCTGCTTGTACCCTTCAATACAATGTCTTCCGTTGGTTGCAAAAAGTACCAACTCACATTTTGAGCAAAGATTACACTGAAGAACCTTGCCCTCTGTTTGTATCAGCAGAAGAAGTGTTTAGGGATTTTTCTAATTCAAACGGGGAAAGCAAGCCACCTGCAGATTCTCCTGCAATTCCTTGTGAAGCAGAAGGCGTGAGAAACAGTTTGTCTTCCTCAGCCTCTGGTTTTTCTCAAGCATCAAATAATGTACCCAAAGCTGGAGGCTCTGTGGCTGGCAGTGCTAGAAAATATTCATTTGGATATATTTGGGGAAGCACCAGCGAAAGCCACAAATGGAACAAGAAAAGGATTATCACCATGAGAAGGGAGAGATTTGAAACGCAGAAGACAATCTTCATAGTCTATATAAAGTTTTGGATGGAGAACATGTTTAATCTCTTTGGCCTTGAAATAAACATGGTGGCCTTGCTCCTTGCCTGCTTTGCTTTGTTAAATGCCATTTCTATGCTCTATATTGCACTTCTTGCTGCTTGCATACTTCTAAATCGCAATGTCATTCGGAAATTATGGCCAGCACTTGTCTTTTTGCTTGCTTCCATTCTTGTCCTAGAATACTTTGTCATTTGGAAGAGCACACTATCTGCCAATTCGCAGACATCAAGCAAGGCTGAGGTGCATTGCAATGATTGCTGGCAAAGTTCAAGCTCGCATTTACGTTACTGTGAAAGTTGTTGGTTAGGTAAGGCTGCCTAGTGGTTTAATACTTTTGCCAGTTGAGAGTTTCTCTCCGTTATTGCATGAGAGCACTCCTAAAACCGAACATAGCATGTTAGAGGCGTATCAACTTATCATAGTTTATATTGTTCTTGATCTTTTTCGGATGTCCCTTTGCTTACATGTTTATCAGTACATTTCACTTATTTCGTCTGTGTTCATTATTTCCATTGGAGTGGTTTCTCAAAATCTGCGATACTTATGCCACTTTGATGCAGGTCTTACCATTGATGATCCTTGTGTCCTGATCAGTTACTTCATTGTCTTCATGCTTGCTTGTTTAAAACTTCGTGCCGATCACAGGTCCAGCTTTTCAGGGTCATATACTTACCGAGAAGTGATATCTCAGCGCAAAAACATATTTGTATGGAGAGACCTCTCATTTGAAACTAAAAGCATGTGGACAGTTCTTGACTACCTGAGGCTATATTGTTATTGCCATCTGTTGGATCTCGTGCTTGCTTTAGTTTTAATTACTGGGACCCTGGAGTACGATATATTGCATCTTGGATATCTTGCCTTTGCTCTGGTTTTCTTTCGAATGAGACTCACTATATTGAAGAAGAGAAATAGGATTTTTAAGTTCTTGCGGATGTACAACTTTGCAGTTATTTTTCTATCTCTTGCATATCAATCTCCTTTTGTTGGGGATTTTTGTGCCAAAAAATGCAAGACAGTAAATTATATATTTGAGGTGATTGGTTTTCACAAGTATGATTATGGTTTCCGCATCACTGCAAGATCTGCACTGGTTGAGATCATTATCTTCATTCTCGTGTCAGTGCAATCCTATATGTTTTCTTCCTCAGAATTCGACTATGTCTTCCGATATCTTGAGGCAGAGCAAATTGGTAGCATTGTAAGTGAACAAGAGAAGAAAGCTGCATGGAAGACTGCTCAGTTACAGCACATTCGTGAATGTGAGGAAAAAAAACGTCAGAGGAACATGCAAGTGGAGAAAATGAAATCTGAAATGCTCAACCTGCAAATTCAACTTCATAGTGGAATCCCCACTGCAAACTGTGACAGCACTTCTCCAGGTAGTGAAGGGCTTCGGAGGAGAAGGAGCTCTTTAATTTCAAATAAAGATGCTGGGATGTGGGATAAAGAGAATAAATTACTGAAAAGACAAGATCATGCTGTTGGCGAGGAGTCTGTATTTCCTTTCGAATTTTATGATTCTCCTGCCAGTATGAATGCTGAAAGTCTTCCTGTGATGAATTCAGCCGATCATTCATTTGAGTTTTCTCATTGCGAGATCACTGAGGCTGAGGATGATGGTGGAGGTTCTTTATATGATTCAGATAAGAAAGAGAAAGTCAGAGGTCAAGCTAAGGATAACCCTATAGTTTCTGCTGTACAGCTTTTGGGAGATGGTGTTTCCCAGGTCCAATCTATCGGAAACCAGGCGGTTAGTTCTCTTGTAACCTTCCTGAACATCAAGCCAGAAGATATGGATGCCAATGAACCCGCATCACAAGATGATAGGAAGTATGAAGATATGGAAAGCCAGAACATGGGATTTACAGATTTGAATCGTTCTTCATCTCTGCAATCTGATAAGAGTGCTGATGCTGCAAGTTTCCAACTAGGGAGGATATTATATCATATATGGTCCCAGATGCAGTCCAATAATGACATTGTGTGTTACTGTTGCTTCGTTCTGGTCTTCCTGTGGAACTTCAGCCTGCTGTCAATGGTGTATCTTGCTGCACTCTTTTTGTATGCCCTTTGTGCAAATACTGGTCCTACTTATATTTTCTGGGTTATTGTGTTGATCTACACGGAAGTTTATATTCTACTTCAATATCTTTACCAAATTATTGTCCACCACCATATATGGACTGCTGATTCGGGTCTCCTTCATGAGTTGGGATTTCCTGAACATAAAATGACATCTTTCTTTGTTATTGGGATACTGCCGCTATTTCTAGTCTACCTATTTACCCTCATACAGAGCTCAATAACTGCAAAGGATGGTGAATGGACGTCGTACACTGAGATAAATTGCCGTGGGGTGAATGCTCTGTGCAGAAAAGAGGTCCTTGTCAGGGATAGCTTGAGCAAGAAAGCTGAAGAGCTGCTGTGCCACATGATAAACATGGTTAAAATGACAATCAGAAACTTCTTTTGGTACTGGAAGTCACTGATACAGGGGGCAGAATCTCCACCTTACTTTGTTCAGGTGTCCATGGATGTTGGTTCATGGCCTGATGATGGGATTCAGCCAGAGAGAATAGAATCTGGAATCAACCAATTGCTGAGAATAGTTCACAGTGAGAGATGCACAGATAGAAATCCTCATCTTTGCCCATTTTCGAGTAGGGTTCATGTTCAAAGCATTGAAAGAAGCGAAGAAAAGACGAATATAGCTTTGGCAGTTTTTGAGGTGATATATGCCTCACCTCCAACAGAGTGTACTTCTGCGGAATGGTACAGGTCATTGACTCCTGCAAGTGATGTAGCAAAAGAGATCACTATTGCACAGCAATCTGGATTTGTTGAAGAAATGGGATTTCCTTATATCATACTTTCTGTAATAGGAGGTGGCAAAAGAGAAATTGATCTGTATGCCTACATTTTTGGTGCAGATTTGACTGTTTTCTTTTTGGTGGCTATTTTCTATCAATCTGTTATAAAGAATAAAAGTGAGTTTCTTGATGTATCTCAGCTCGAAGATCAATTTCCGAAGGAATTTGTCTTTATACTAATGGTAAGTCATTCTTCAACCACTCTGTTGCTTTTCTTTCTGGTGACGATTGTGTCTATTCCAAAGGAATCCAAGCAGATGGTTTTACTCAGCTTGAATGTATCAACTGTACACTCTCACCAATTTGGTTGGTCGTTTGTGAATGCCTTTTCTAAATTGGAGATTTGAAGACTATAAAAATATACCTAAAATCTAAAGTTTTATGCCCTAGAATGCTTGAATGTTTTTCTTTAATTATCAGCTAATTATGGGGCTAATAATGTTATTTACTGGTATATGACATCAGTTTGAGTATTCTTTGCCTACTTAGCGCAGTCTGTTGAAGCTGTGACACTTCAGTCTTATTTCTAGTATTCTTCTGGGCTAGCATGAAATGTCAATTTGCTTCTCACCGCATTAAGTTCTTTCTTGCAGATAATCTTCTTCATGATCGTGGTTGACCGCATAATTTACCTATGTTCATATGCGCTGGGGAAAGTGATTTTTTATCTTTTTAGTCTCATTCTTTTCACATACTCAGTAACTGAGTATGCCTGGCGCTTGGGGCCTTCCCAGCAACAAGCTGGAGTTTTAGCTCTTCGTGCTATATATGTAGCAAAAGCTGTTTCTTTGTCATTACAAGCCATACAAGTACGCTATGGCATTCCTCATCAAAGCACCTTGTATCGACAGTTTTTGACCAGTCGCGTCTCTCGGGTCAATTACTTAGGCTATAGGTTGTATCGAGCTTTGCCATTCCTTTATGAGTTACGGTGCGTGCTGGACTGGTCATGCACAACCACATCCTTGACTATGTACGACTGGCTAAAGGTGAATTTCTCTCCCTTTGCACCCCCACCCCCTCCCTTTTCCTGAGAAATAAAAGGGCACCTGAGTGTGTCCTGATTCTGATCTTGTTGCTTGAAAAATTTCTTTTGTTTTGGGAGTAGTGATGTGGATAAATTCCATGCTCTATTTTAGTCTCAGGTACTTATATCAAATTAAGCTCATTCAATGATATAGGAAAGAAAAGGAATAAGCACCTACTTGTTCTTCAGAACGAAGATATTTTATAATTACAATTCCTGGCTGCTTGATCATCATCCTTACCATTTTTACTCTGTTGCAAGACCTTTTACGTAGCTAGAGAATCTCATTACTTGGCTAATCATGTTGTGATACCTCAGAACGTGGTGTAGTGAACTTCTAATGGCAGTTGACTTTAGATACTGGAATAACATGATGACTTTTGCTCTGTCCTTTTTCACTAATGCCAGTTTTCGGTAGTCTCTATTATTTTCCTTCAACAGTGGTCATTGGTCCTAGGATTTGAGGTACAACTACATAGCTTGGAATTCACTTGAGTGGCCATTTCTTGAGATGAACGAGATATCCCTTGACAAGTTGATGAATCATGTATACTCTTGCTTCAGCATATTTTAGTTCTTCCATCCTTATAGAACCTCCAGTTTAAGGATGATTAAGCTGATATTTAGCTTTGGAACAGTTTTAGAGGCCCCATGAACACCTTTTATGTGTCTTGGTTGGATCTGTAAGAGCCCTGATTGCTATAGAGAATGCGAGAGTGGAATGTGAAGCATTTATTCCTCTGTCACCTTCTTTTTCTTCCTGAGACCTTGAGGTTGAACTCAGACTCTTTGATTCACATTTTATCTCATTCCTGATGGCTAACTCAAGTACTTTTCCCGCCCTGCCCTAGTTTTGCCATACCTGGTAGTGCTCTAGACGATCCTTAAAGATCTGCTGCCATAGGATGACCCTTTATCTTATTCTCTTCTTTTACCAATTTTCCATCTTCCACATAGTTGAGAAGTGAGAATAACATAAAAGGAATGTAATCATGGGGCCTTTGCTGTTAATTATGTTATCTTCTGGACTTATTCTACCTTATTTATGTGACTAGTAAAGTGGGAAATGTCTCAAGGATAACCACCATGAAATCATCTGTGGACACACTCAAGGATTTCAAACAGAATAAATGTGCTAATTGTGATAATTGTTGTATTGAATATATTTTCTTTCTTCAGGGAGTTGATTTTATCTGGTGCCTCTTGCTGCATGATAATCTGAGCACCTTGTTATTATTGACAGACAATTATTGCTCTGTGATTTCAGTTCTTATCTTTCAATAGAGTACGGAAGTATCTTTGTTTCACGATCTAAGAATGATTAACCTACTTACCTCTTAGGCTATTCAATGGACTTTGCATGTCTGTATGGTGCATAGACTGATTCAATGCCTTCTCTCTTAGTTGGAAGACATTTATGCGAGCCTATACCTGGTCAAGTGTGATGCAGTCTTAAATAGAGCCAAGCACAAACAAGGAGAGAAGCAGACCAAAATGACCAAATGTTGCAGTGGCATCTGTCTATTTTTCATATTGATATGTGTTATCTGGGCCCCAATGCTGGTAAGACATCAGAATCTTGTTAACTCTACATGACGTTATTTATCTTTCAGTTATTGTAATATGCATTTAGAACTTGTCAGTAGAAGGCTCATTAGACTGTTATAGATGAAGTACTCTCAAGCGACTTTTCCCCCTTGACTTTGTCAGATGTACAGCAGTGGTAACCCGACTAATATTGCAAATCCCATCAAAGATGCCAGCGTTCAGATTGATATCAAGACCATCCGTGGAAGGTTAACTTTGTATCAAACCACTTTATGTGAGAAGCTCCCATGGTACGAGCTCAACACTGATGTTGATCTAGATCCTGAAGGTTACTTGGATACTTTTGATAAGAATGATATCCAATTGATATGCTGCCAAGCTGATGCAAGCGAGTTGTGGCTTGTCCCCAATGTGGTTCAGTCTGGATTTTCTAAGTCCCTTGAACATGATATGGACATGGGCATATCATTTACCTGGGTACTTACAAGGAACCGACCCAAAGGAAAGGAACTTGTGAAGTATGAGAGGCCTGTCGATTCTCAGGATCTTCCAAATAGAGCAAATATCCAAAAGGTCCTCAATGGCTCCACTAACAGCTTTAGGATACGTAATATGTATCCCAGGTACTTCCGTGTCACAGGTTCTGGTGAAGTCAGACCTCTTGAACAGGAGGTAAGTTGGTTAGTGAGTCATTGGTCAGTTGTTTACCTACATACTTTCTGTTTCTCTCTCTGTCTCTGTCTCTGTCTGTCTCTGTCTCTGTCTCTCTCTCTCTCTCTCTTTTTCTCTATCTCTCTCTCACACATACACACACATATCACACACACAAACTGCAAAGAAGCCCATGCATTACATGCCTATATCTTTGTGCAATCAGGTCGTCACTGAATGTTTCAAGAGTGCATTTGTGCTCATTTTTTAGTACACTATGCGTGGTTCATCTGCATTCCTTATATGATATCTTTCCAACTATTACTTAATAAACTAAATCGGTGAAAATACAGGTGTACAATTTATATTCTGATTAACTCAATAAATTAGATACATGTAAGAAACTTATGCTGCTAGTGTAATTTGAGAATATTCATAAAAAGCAAATTCCTTATGGCTTTATGCAAGTTGATTGTGCAATTTTACTGTAGTACGGCAATTGAATATGAGAATGGTGCAGGAGACTCAAGCTTAAAGCAAAAATTGCATGTAAACTGCTACTTTTGATGGTTCAGATCCATTCTGTTCTTGCATTGTTCTATATTCAAAAGCTTGAGTTATGAGAGAGAGGCGTGATCATCCATGGACTAACATATTGGTTTTAGCCAAAAAATGTGGAAGTAGTTCTAGAATAGTGAGGAAATATAGGGGTTTCATCCCTCTAGGATATGATGCTAAGATTCACGGGACACTTACCATTGTATATACAATCTTTCACTGATTGATAAATGCACGGTTTTATATATGAGAACTCTGGAAATCTCAAAGTGAATTCCACATGGCAGCCTTTTTCTTTCACTTCTGGCAGTGGGCAATGGAAAATTCTTTATGAAAAGAATGAGGGCTTAAAAATCTCACATTAATTACTTGATTGGGATATGTGCTCCAAAGAGTTTTTTTCATTACATTTTCTCATTTTTCTTTAGAGAATCCACCAAATTTTTTTGGCTTGAGTCTTTCCCAAGCAATGGTGGGAGAAACATGGAACCGATGTAGTTGACATGTGTAGGTCGTGATGTCTCCACTTCATATTGCTTGAAATAAAAGAACCAAACTCATCAGGATCTAATTAACAAATTGACAATGATGTGCTTAATCATATCATGGAGTTAGATGACATGGAAGAGGTAAGCCCATCCCTTCTTGAATTTTAACAAGGTAGTGGACTCAATTCCTGCAGTAATTTGCCGACATAGTTGCAGCCTTGACTATTTGTTTCCAATGGTAGTTCTGTTAGGATTAAATTCAATGATACGATACATGGCATCTGGGAAAGCTTTTAGATCTTTACTCTCCTCATTGGGCTTGTACTTGCATTTTGATATGAATTTCGAGGACAACTGATCCACCATAAATTATCAGGTTAATGCAGTTAGTGCAGACCTTGTCATGAATCGTGCAGAACAGCAGTGGTGGTCCTTCCATGATATAAATTCATCAGATGTCAGTGGATGTGGAGGATTGAAGGGACCAATGGCAATTATAGTGTCTGAAGAAACCCCCCCGTAAGTCATGGAAGTACAGATGGTTTTTTCTAGTGAATCAGAGAACTATCATAATATTGCGTGACAATTGCAGTTGACTAATTTTTTGAATGTATATTTTAGAGGGCATCCTCGGTGACACGCTTAGCAAGTTCAGCATCTGGGGCCTCTATATTACTTTTGTGCTGGCTGTCGGTCGCTTTATCAGACTCCAGTGTGCTGACTTGAGAATGAGAATACCCTATGAAAATCTTCCTTCCTGTGACAGGTAGTAGATTTTCATATTGCCTTCTCTCTATTTTCTAATCACCTTGATTCTCATATATGCTGATAACAATTATGCGGTATATGATGGATGTTGGTTGTCATTTTTTTGTCAAGCTTGCTTGCCGGAAACAATTCATTAAGAGTATTTTATTTTTCTCAATAAAACTGTGAATAAGTTTGAAATGAAACTCCTTAATAAAATAATGCTACTATTGCATAACTAGGGTCCAGATGTAAATTGTTGTCCCCAGCTTTAAGAGCAATGTTCTAAAGTTTAGAAGAATTTTGTTTTCTGAATAGCCAATAAAGTAATTGCTTGAAGAGTGCACTGTTCTTGAAAATAATGTGCGAGGACAAATTGGAGGTTTCACATATTTACAGTCCGTCTTAGTTGAGGTTTATTTTTGTTTGAGACATGGAAATACGGGTCCAAGTTTAATCTTTTATCGGCTTTTCAAATAGCAATGTGGTATTTGGTGGAGTGCCAGTTCCATATGTATATACTTTTTCTTTTCTCTATCTATTGTCCCTGAAGAAAGCAAAAAGATGGATGAGTTGTTGTTTCCTTGAGCCAAAGCAAAAGGCCTTGTCTAAATTTTCCAAAATCAATATATTAAGGGTGGGGCTATTTCCACACCATTTTTGGGTAAAATACACCCTTTCTAGTTAACTGACCAAATTACCTTTTAAACAGCAATTACTTTTATACTTACTTTTCTAGTGCAAATTCATAATGATTGATTATCACTTTACTATTTTAGTTTACTTAAAAGGTTTTCCTTTTGTACTCTTTGAACCAGAACAAAAGGAAATTTTAATTTTTCACTGAAAGGAGGAACCACCCATCGAAAGAAGAATATATGGAGAGAAACCAAATTCGTCATTTAAATATTTTGTTGTTGTGTAATCTTGAAAACATAGTGCCACCTGTGAGATTAAAAAATGCTCGAGATTTGGTGCAAATGAGTCGATTTGAAGATGAAAAAGACGTCATTTTTCAGATCTAGCAAGTTTTTTGTTCTTCCTTTTTTCTTGTTTCCAGTTTGACTTTGGTTGAAGTCATGTTTACAAGAAGTAAAGCTAAATAACCTGAATCTGAATACAATGGAGAAGGTGGAGATCCGATTCTCCGTGATAGTGCCAATGACATTAAAATGATCATTCGGTATGGATTACATGATTACATCAGAAGATAATTATTATATGTGAGACAGATATAATAAATATTTGATTTATTTAGAGGGTAACTTGGTTGGTCAATTTTAAAATAATGTGTTCAAGCCGTAAAGGCATGAAAAAAGCCCACACCCAAATTATAATTTAACTTTTAAACGTTATGAAGAACTTTAGGGTGATTTTACATATTGACGACATTCATATATTTTTAAATATTTGTGGCGTTTAACATTAAGACTCCATTTGCTTCACGGAAAATAAATGATTTAGAAAACATTTCTCTAAAAACGATCGCTTGTATGGTTTAAAATAATTAGTCAATGGAAAATGTTTTTATTATCGAAAACAATTTATTTTTAAACATTTTCATTGGCGATGAAAATATTTATCGTTTTTCATTCATTTTTGTAGATGATACAAGCCATCAGCTTTAGGAAAATATTTTTCAAATCATTCATTTTCCAAGAACCAAAAGGAGCTTGAATAAAATGGAACTCTAAATGCTAAAGAAAAAGACAAGCTAAAAGCAAAAGTTGCACCAAATTATAACTGTTGTAGTGGTTCTTTGGTAATGAAACTCTGGTATTGTAATAACTGGCAACATTATGCTTGTGTTACCAGTTCTCATTTATCCAAATCTGGAATTGCTACTTTTCTGGATAATCTAACTTCACTACAGAAAAGTTTCATAAAAGATGTTGGATAAAGCATCTACCGGTATAGTCTACAACACATATTAAGCAGCAGATATTTGTCTTGTGACAGGTTGATGGCAATTTGCGAGGATATATATGCTGCAAGAGCAGAAGGTGAACTTGGAGTGGAGGAGGTCCTTTATTGGACTCTAGTTAAGATTTACCGGTCCCCACACATGCTTCTTGAGTATACCAAACCCGACTAGATCATGCAAAACAGGATCCGAATCTTGATCTGATCCAACTTGGGAGTTTGGCTAGCATTCAGTCGAGAAGCTGACAACATGCTTCATGGATTGGAGCTAATGAGCTGCAGGACCTGTGCTCCTTATTCAGAGGATTCAGAGGACTTAGTCTATTTCTTGATAAGAAATAGGCCTTGCTCTTCTGATTCACATTGGTCGGTGTTCATCAAGGATTGTGCTTTTAATGCTAGTTCTCCCACTGGGTATTCTATGGCCAAATCACAGGTTTTTCCAAGCAACTGAAGGTGACCTTCTTTTGCCTCTAGGCTTAGATGTACATACCCTGTTACTGCCCCATGTAAGTTGCTGAGTTTTTGATATTAGAAGAGAAATGTAGGTTCCTAGAAGGTGATATTTGGTGAACCCTTGATAACATTCTTTTGTTTGTAAATACTTTGGAACAAGTTTTGGGAAAAAATAGTTTCTCCATTCTAAGCAAGTTTGTGAAATGGAATATCTGTGGCTGTCCCAAAGACTTTCGTCTACTTATCTTGCAGATTGGAACTTTGTGCTGTGCTTTGAGGAAGAACTTGCGATACCTACATTGGTGGAAACACAAGCTTTTGTGATATTTTCTCAAGGAAGACACAAGTGGTGGGAAAATGGGGAGGTAAGATCAGCACCATGCACTGGGAAGAAACAAGAGCTTTTCATATGCTTACTATCTGCATGAATAAAGGAGGGAATGGAAGTTGGACCCTGTAAAGACATTTTGTCAACTAAACTGACTTTCTTCATGGCAAAGGTAGACGGATTAATAGTTATCCACATGATCACCTTTGGTCCAGTCATTCCTCACAATTGAAACATGAGAAGTTTCCATCCAATTAGTCGTTTTTTGGATTGGTAGCTTAGTTTGTTTGAAAGACCAATACCTGCTTCAATAATGAAATTGACAGATGGATTGTGCTTTGAATTCTCAATTTGGCGCTGTTACGTCTTCAATTTGTTTTAGTCAGTTTGTGCTCTGGCCAAAAGGTATCACTGGTTCTTGCAAATATGACCTTAATATTTACTATGTGAGATATAGACTGCATCTCGATAACAAGATCTGTTCCCTTCCATGAGAGTTTTGTTTTGAGTTTTCTGTTTCGGATGCTTCGGATTTCAATGGCAGCAAATCCAGTAAGCCGCAGTGTCATCTAATAAATCTAAATTGAAATGTAATGGAAGATGAGGTTTCATTTCCTTACTGAGATTGAAGCATGATTTTTTTGTGTTTTTTTTCTTTTGGTTTAAGCCGGGCAAAGATGGAGCACATGGAGTGTGAGCTCGGTAACACCAGGGGTTTGCATACGCTGTTGGGAATTTGCAGATAGGAAGTTCCAAAGAGTGAAACTCTCTTTCTTGGATTCATTTTGCAAGATGATGGAGAAGTAGACACAGACCTCTCTCATGTACTGCCTGTAGGAAATAGAAGGCCGCTAGATGCTTGTGATTATGAGATGGTCGGTGGGGATGAAAAGGTAGAGAGACGGGAAAAACAACTTCGAAGGAGACAAAACGTAGTAAAGCTCCTAAGAGTTAACTACTTAGATCTTTCAAGAGTCCTTAATAGAGAATCGAGTGCCATAATATAAGAAGATTCATATAAACAATCACATCTTGGGAAATGTTACCATCTTGACGTCGCTGCTACTGCTGCTTGTGGCGAGGTTTCATTTTCTCATTGACAATCAGAAATGCTTATGAAGCAATTGCCAGATTGAGCGTATTGACAATGTCACCTTTTTTATCGCCTCTCGCTAAGTCATAACTTTTGGCATGTTACATGCTTGTCCCATGGTATGGAAACTAGCAAACAAGCACTCAAAACTGATTCGGAAGCACCTTTCTTTCATCCATAAGAAAGGACCTGACATCAGCAGAAAAAAGAGGTGCATAGAAAGACCAGAGGTCAAGGATCTTTACCAAACGTTTTTTTATACGTGATTAAGGCTTTTGTTCGCGGAATTATGCCTCTAAGTCCCTGAGAAATTCAGGCCAGAGGGACCCTTTCCAACATGAAGAAGACAAAAGTTCGAAACAACTCCAAACGCAAACGGTCATTGCTATCAATAACGTTCCAAACTGCAAATGGCAAACAATAGCCAGCTTTTGGGCCAATTTCTTATATAAAGACAATAATGAACTTTCAACATACAACACTTGAAAGAAAAATTCTTCGTATCGTGTCGAACTAGAACATCTCAAGAGTGCGACCACCATTCCAAAATTAAACTCTCGCATTAGTCGGTATCTGCAAGACGCACTCTGAATTCGGTCAAGCAACACGCTTGCAGGAATACTCCTGCTAAAACTTTAAGCCAAATTTCTCAGTTTTGGCTTGGAATTAACAAAGCTTCCTTTCCTGGAGTACCTCTAATCGCATTTCAGAAGAAAATATTAACCCACGGGAACACACAAAGCACTTGCTCTCACGACGTCCATATGTAAATTAGATTCAAGTGCATGCCAGGGAACAAACAGAGAGCCAAGCCTGGAGATCCCCCAAAATTTTACCCCATCATGCTAAGCACACGAACATACTACGTTAAACAACAGCTTTCCTAAGTAGAACCGAGCACCCATCACCAGCAACTGCTTATTCTTGATCTTTCATTGTTTTAGATTTCTTATTACTCCCACTGCCACTGCCAGAAACTCTCTTCTCGACATGCTCCGGAATGGTGTCCTCCACTATCTTGGGGCAGTGAAAACTGAATTCCGAGATGGACACACCTTTGTATTCAGGATTTGCTTCCAAGAAAGCTGCCATTTCATTGCGGGTCCTCATTTTCTTCCCAGAAGGTGTGATGTAGTAAGCATCTAACTTGGTGAAATCTCTTCGCAGAACCAGGCTCCTCTTGAAACCTTCCGGAGTTTTCGGTAAGTTTGGCTTGTCAATGACCCATGTTCTAGATGCATTGTACTCTATATCCGCCGCATCCTTGCACGAAATGCCAGGTTTCCTGCTGCAATAGAAGGGGTTCCCCGAGAAGTTACTTCTGATCTCTTCGTACTCTTCTTGTGAGTCGATGACCCTCCATTTGTGGCACTTCCCACATTGCACGGCATATATGTCGATTGAGCCACTCCCAGATTTCTTAAAGTAGCAAAACACAGAGAAACAGAAAACTAACTCAGCATTCAATCAGCCACGATATTCAACCCACACAACAAGATATATCCTTCCTTTGCAGGCGATGCGATATCAATAGTAACTTTGCCTCACATAAGCAAAATGGAGATGGTAGAAACGATATGTATAGGTAAGTAACCGATTCCTTCTCCCACTAAAGCAAATATCATCAACATTCAACACAAAGACACTGACAGAACAGCAAATGCGCTACAGATTGACCTCAAAACAGCAGACGTGAAGCACAAGACCGTTCGCCCACTCACGGGACAATCCAATCCCTCATGGACCTACGTGCAAAGTTATCTTGCTTACGCCATAAAGCTCAAATCAACGAACACGGTATGGACCCGTAGCAAAAGTTTCTTTACTAAGCTCGCAGATAATATCACCGCATCACCTCCACGCACAAGGACCGTGATGCCAACCCCACATTCCGATTTTCACGACTAAATTTTTCCTTCACTCAGCTAATCCCAATCTCCTTCTTCCCCACCAATCAAAACCCCCCCGGCGGAAATCACCGCGCTCGCGAACGCCGCCCTAATAAAAACGGAAACCGCAACGATCGAAACCGCTAGACCCAGCCAAAATCATCCTCCGGAGCTCAAACGAAAACCGAAAAGCTTCAATTTTCCCAAGCAATTAGCCACATTCGCCTCAATCAATCCCACCTCCCCATAATCGCAAGCAGACAAAAAAAAAAAAAAAAAAAAACGGACACCACACTCCCAATCTCACCCAAAAAAGTCAAAAACACAACGACAGAAGAATTCACGTACTTCCCCGAATCCCCGCCGCGCCGAAACTGGCCGCGACCGCCGGGAGCCGGCGGCGCGACGGGGACGGCCGGGGCGCAATCGAAGCCGGGAAAACATCGCCGTGGGGGAATCGATCGGGAGGGCGGCCGGCGGCCGATCGCCGGCGGGCGGCGGGGGTCTTACCTTGGCGGAGGGCTTAGGGTTTTCTTGGCTCTCCACCATCATCGCCGCTGCTGCTGCTCCTCTGCTCCGGGCACTGCTCAAGCCCTCATTTCCACGCGCTCTCTCTCCCCCTTCTCCTCTCCCGCAAAACAGTCCTATAAATACCGAATGGGCAGGAGCTCGGGGGGCGGCGATAGCCTCACCCGCGGTAGGACGCGGCCCTGCCCTCCCGAGCTCCCCACCGCGCGACACGTGGGGGGCGTGCCGGTCGTAACTCGACAGTGAGCCGCGACGGGGAGGGGGGCTGATCGTCGTCTCGTCTTGTACTGCGTAGGTCGAGCGTGCGTGGGGGGGATATTCCGTGATTGTTACACGTCGCGTTTTCGGTTGGACGCGACGCCAGACGCATGTAAAAGATCGTAATCGTATTTCGTCGATGGTGATGATGCGCTGTGCCACGTCAGAAATAACGTAAGTTTGTAACGTGAAAATTGGTGTATGAAAATATTGTCGCTTTCAATGGTCGTGTTGCCGTTTTCGCTATTGAAGTGTTCGATGGCTTAGCAATAACTTAAAGGGTTGAATGGATTGTTAGCGCATTTTGCTATTATGAGCCATTGGAAATCCTGAAGTATTGAGCTCTCGTTGTGGAAATTTGTGGGTCCGAAATGAACTTTGTATAAAATGCGTTATCAAATAAATTCTCAAAATTAGCTGGTGGATTAGTGAGCCCACTTGACATGTGAACCTCCTTTAATTTTAGAGTCTTTTATAAAAAATTAGGACGAAAATATATTTATTGGATTAGCTTTTTAAATTTAGGGTTTGTACTGTAACATTATACCTTAATTTATCTAATTAGGTTAGCATAAAGTTTAGAATACACTACAACTCTTCTTGGCAAGGACATGCCTACTCGATCACCCACAATCCCCACATGGATTCCTATCCCTATAGACATTGGTACATAGTTGCCACATCTTCTGGTTGATCAAAATAATATCAACCCGATATAATTTTTAAATAATGCTTTACTTTTACTATTATAAATATCATAAACTAAAGTATTCCTTAAGTGAACTATCATAGTATTTATAAAGACCAAAAAGGTAAACAAAGTAATAAAAAAAGAAAGTATATTTGTTGTCAATTTAGGAAATGGATTGAAATGAAATTGTGTATTAAAACATGTACAATATTGTAAAAATGAAAAACTCATGAATAGTGCTAAAGGGTTGATTTTTTTTACTTTGTTATAGAGAGCTAAGTACACCTTTCGCAACAGTTTAGGGACTTGCGGGAAGTTTCTCCCTTGTTTGATAAAAAAAAAAGGATTATATTGAATATTTACGAACAGTTTAAATATCACATTAAACAAATGAAAAATACAAGTACCACATAAAACGTTAAACATTAAACAGTGCAAAAATCTGTTCTTGGTGTCACTGTGGGCCTCTCGAGGAGTGAATAACTAGCCCACTAAAATGTCCAAGTTATTCACTTAGCCCCCCTAAAGCTCTTGCCTTTAGGGTTTGGGCTTGTCTACAATCCATACACTTCCACTAAAGGGGCTCTAATAATTTCGAAAGAGCAAAGATTAAAAGTTGTGCAAGCCCAATATAAACATGAGAAAATCTATGTACATGCTTTTCAGAAATGACCATAGAATAAATTCCAGCAAGAGCCTTATCTTTTCAATTTTAAGCTCAATGTTATAGTTCTAGTTGCATTTATTTCTATTATTTTTGTGTTGCAAGCTGATTCTGGGTTGGCCCTTTTAATGAAGCGGTGGCAGTAGACAAATTTAACAAAAGGCAATAGCTAGAGCTACATGGTCTAGTTAGGGCCGTAGGCAATGCTCAAATTCAGTACAATAATTGAAAGTTTCTCAATTTGTTCTTGTTTTACTTCCCCAGCTAACACTTTATTTTTTTAGGGCTAACCCCTAAAGTACATTTTGACAATAGAATGAAAAGGAGCTATATTGGTAATACAAACCCCGGTTTATAAAATTAAGTTGTGAGCGATTGGGACAACGGTGATTTGTACTTAATTAAGCAAGTTATATTCAAAGCCCAACAGAAACACCTCGCCTTATTTGGCGAATCGATTTCCCTATTTCTAGTATTATTTTATGGAAGAAAATTAGCTATTCAAATGGAAAGAATTGATGGCTGAAGAAGAAATAAATCGACTTCCCCTTTTTTTCAGAGGGTTGCGCTCGTGCTATAGTCCCCCAAAATACTAGTTTCGCCCAAGTTTGACATACATGTGTAATTTATATATATATATATATATATATATATATATATATATATATTGACGCTCGAATGCATACTGGTAGATTTCAAAGCAATTTCTGTGTAAGAATTTTGACAGGCATGTATTATACACCGATTGCATTCAATTTTTTTCAAAATTCAGATGGCTGCATATTTTTTCTAGTAAGAATTTATTTTTCCATTAATGATCAGCACAATTTCTTTCGGATTTTGGACGCCGCGCACGCATAGCCGTTGTACTGTTCCGGCAATGAATTAAATTATTTGATCTCCTTTCTATTTATGGCCGTCGGAAATTTATGCAACGTCGGTTTTAGGAATAATAATAATATGAGAAACTATGCACCTATGGCTGTAGATGCCCATTTGATTAATGTGTCCGGACATTGCAAAGCACCGAATGCGACCCTTGCAGTGCGGCTATAGGTATGAGGGAACAGGGGTCCTTTTTAGGTGCATTCAGCTCTAGCCGCCATTATTTTTTCATCAGGATTTATTGAACAAGGCGGCTAATTGACATATGCGCTTCGACTTTGCATTTGTTGTATATCATAGATTTGTGTTTTATCTGTTCATAAGAAAATTACACACACGTATATACGGATGTGTATATGCAAGTATATATACGTATGTATGTACGTATGTACGTTCATAATAATCATGTGCCTTCACTTTGAGTTAAGTAAATTCCAATTTTTCTAGTATTTTTTGTTTTCCTTTCGAGAAATTAGCTAGCAACTAGATCTTACTCTGGAGTAGTGAGCATGTTCTTTTTTATAGTCAGAGCCTGAATTCAAATCACTACATGTGTCGCGAACTTATGGGTAAACGACGAGATACTTTTCGTGAAGCCTAAGAGAAGATAATTATTATCTTCTAAATTCAGCTTGGGTGATTATCCACTTGAGTGGGTTCACAATCATAAGATGGCAAAGCCTTATTCTTCTGAGAGATTTCTCCCATTTGTTAATGGATCAAGATCACTGCACATTTCTTTTGCTTTAACAAATGAAATCACTCAAATTAAGAAACATCGGAATCGATCTTTTATAATTGCCATTTTGAGGAGAGACATGTGAAAAATGGGACTTTAAATTGCAATTCAAGATTGTACTAGAAATTCTTAGATGCTTCTTAAAATGGAAACAGATCTCATGTATGATCCATATGATCTAGAGATTTGGGAGTTGAGCTCATCCTACATTGAAAGCACATAATACACGCTCGAATTCTAACTAAGAAAACCAATGACCATATCTACAACTCAATCTTTTTTCTTAACAAAACCACATATACATAGTCTGTTTCAATAGAAATCCATCTACTTTAGTGACGTGGGTCGACTTCCGAAAATCAATCATTTCTTTTTCCCAATCAGAGATATAAGAAGAAAAGATAAAATTATAAAAGATTCTGTAACCCTCAACCAAGTTGTTGTAATTAAATTATATAATCTCCAGCTAGTTACCCTCAAAGAGGAAAAAATTAATAATAGAGACAGGTCACTGAGATTATGCATGGGAAATACCCAACAGCATCAAACTATCCAAGTAGGACCATCCCCAAATATGTACAAGAGCTGTCATCTAGCCCAAAAAGACCTCAAAAAGAAGAAGAAAAAAAGCCTAATCCAGCTACACACAGCCCTAGAGACCACCACCATCATGAGCTAATAATAGCCGAATCATAGATCACCTAATCCTCACTATTCTATCATTTTCTTCTTTTTTTAATTAATCAATTAATCAATTAATATCTAGTCTTATTTATGGATTTATGTACGGTTTTTGCATGTGTATATTTATATATATCAATTTGTCAACCTTTTGACGTCTAAGATAACTTTTTTAATTCACTCAATGAACGCACCCCATGATGTCATTTGGGCCCTTCTACTTTTCTATTATTTTAATTCTCTTGTTTTTTAATCTCTCCTAGTTTCATTGCCAAAACTTATGGAGGAGAAACCACTCGGCAGGGAAAGTTGCTAAAGAGCTTATGAAGTTCAGCACGCCAATCCCGAACCCTAAGAACTACGAAAACCAAGTCGGGAGCCATTCAACGACTTATATTTATATATCATCAACTCGGGAATCCTTTTTCTCATCATAGCACTTTCGGTTTCTCAAAGAAACATGGCCACCGGAGAGGTCAAATTGCTTCCACTAAAAAAATCCTTCCATGCCCAAAAATTTATTTGGAAAGTTTTCCCAAACTTACCTTAAGGATGAGGAAAAAAACGTTGCAAAAGGGAATGTTATCTCCAATTGAATAGCCAAAGAATAGCCAAAAGCAAGAGGAAAGGTAAAGGGAAATCATTCTTTTGAGATCACGCCTTTACACAAGCCATTAATGCAGAAATCATAATATTCCATGTGAGCTCTCATGATCCTTTCGTTTAGATAGTAGATGGTCTTAACATGGACCTTACTAAAACAAAGAACCATAGTAAATTGTACTTTGCTAACGTGTGGAAAATAAAGAGAGGAAGGCCGGGTCATGGCCAACGTTTTGATAACCGTGCTTAATTTAATTGAGTTGCGGTAACTTCATCGTCGATTAAAGGTTTTTTTTGATTGAGAAGTCGCGACCTAGGTTAAGCCAAACTGAACGCGTGGCAATTTGATCAGCCCGTTCGATCATCCGGTTCCGTTTGGGAAGAGACTGATGAGAGGGGACCACGCCAACACAAATCATCCGTACAGCGCATCGGACCTAACTCGCCATTTCAACCGGAAAATCTCAGTTTGGCCCTAATAAAGAAAGGCGTGATCTTCTCAGCCCTGAAAAATGAAAAAAGAAAATAAAAAATAAAATAAAATAAAATAAAATAAAAGAGGGGGTTGAAATTGGGGAACAATGCATGGGAGTTAAGTACGCCGGATTTCAGGTGACGTGGCGTCGAAAATAAGAAATTCATATTGCCTGGACTGGACTGGAGTTGTTGGAGGCGTCTCCTCCTCTGCAATTTCTTTATTCCCCCCAAAACGACAATTTCTGTATTCTCCTCCCAGGAAACTCCCCTCTCTTTCTCTCTCTTTCTGCGTGGAGTAGTTGGCATCTCTCTCTCTAGCCCCTACCTCTCCGCCACGTGTCGCGAACCCATTTCTCGGAAGACCAACCTCTCTTCAAAGTTCCCCTCCCTCTCCGCCAAGGAAGGCATTTGGACCCAGCGGTGCTACCCCAACCCTCCTTCCCCCTACAACTATGAGGATTTTCGAAATGATGGAATAAAATTGCAAAGCAGATATTTTTCAAATAAATTAGCCATATTTTATACCTTAAAGGTTGCACGATTTATATCTATAAGTCCATTTAAGTCTGGAATGCTTGTATTATATAAATCGTACGTTTGACGTGAAGCTATCAAATGTAGCGTGACTTTAGAAATAACGATTTTGAATCCCGAGTAGTGATTAATTGATTATGACAGATCAATTGGGAGCAAGAGAATCAAAAGATAAGGATCGATTGATTTCGAGGAAATGGGATCGTGTATTTTCACAAAAAGTGCAAAGTAAAATGTTGGCGTAATATACTATACTTGTTGACACGTAAAATATTTAACCGTGGTTCTCTACTATAGGCTAAAGGTTTTAGCTTCTTCCGTGACGGTTGGAAAGTTATAATCAAATCGTCTCACAAATCTCTATTAGTTTCTTCGCGTTATCATTAATTTTTTACATCACATGTGACTAAAAATAAAAGATAATATAAAATTTTTATCTTTTTTTTTTTCTCCCCCTACATCAAATGCCTCCACCAGGCCACCACCATAGCATAAAACTTTCCACTGCCCTTTTACACATGACACCCCAAGATAGTGCTTGACGACTGCCCATTCATGCCCAGCATCATTCTAGCATTACCAATGTAAGACTCCTCGTCCTGCGCCCCAGAAAAATGCTGAGCCTCCTCAACTCCAAGCTCCGCCGCCTCTGCCGCCGCCTCCGGTGGCCCTTCCGTCACCGCCGCTCCTCCGACTCCAAGGTCGTCGTTGTCAAGCAATTCGGCAAATCCCCCTCCGACCGCGGCGCCGCCAGCCCGCGCCCGCACCCGCACCCGCCCGCCGCGAACGGATCCTCGTCCACCGTCCACCCGAACGACTCGAGGCCGCCCGGGTCGATCCGCATCGCGACATTCAACGCCGCGCTCTTCTCCATGGCCCCCGCCGTCCCGAAGCTGGAGAAGTCGTCGAGCCTCGACTTCGACAGCGAGGGCGCCGTCGTCGGCGGCCTCCGCGCCAAGTCGGCCAGTCTGGACCGCCCGCGGGGCATACTCAAGCAGTCTCCCCTGCACCCACTCAACGGCCAGGATCACCTGACGAAGCAGCAGAAGTTCGCCAGATCGAAGCTCCGGGTCTCCATCAACCTGCCGGACAACGAAATCTCCCTCCTCCGCAGCCGGCGGAACCTGAGCTTCAGCGAATCGTCCGCCGCCGCCGCCGCCGAACCTCCGAGTTCTCCTTCTCCATCTACCCACTCCTCGTCCTTGGCCTCAGCGTCGATCGGTCGAATCTTCAAAGGGAAGGCTCCGGCGACGGCGAGGGGGAGCCTCGAGAACGGCGGTAGCGGCGGCGACCCCCGCGGCGGCCGGCAGGCGTACAGGAGCACGAGGACGGTGGTGGAGGTGCTGCGGGAGCTGGACGCGGACATAGTGGCGCTGCAGGACGTGAAGGCGGAGGAGGAGAGGGAGATGAAGCCGCTGTCGGAGCTGGCGGCGGCGCTGGGGATGAGCTACGCGTTCGCCGAGAGCTGGGCGCCGGAGTACGGCAACGCCGTCCTCTCCCGGTGGCCGATCAAGCAGAAACAACCCAATATGTATTAAACCGTGTTACTACCAAAGATGCTCCATTAGCTCCCATTTTGAGTTGTGGATCGGACGTAAACGGACGAATCATCTTAAAGTTTGGAATGGAGGTTTGGATATATAATCCAACATTAAATAAGTTGGAATCCAGTACCACTCGGAGATCATTTGAAGGGATACTAGGTTTTATTATCCCAATAGAGGCATAAGAAATGTGGGACGGTAAAGTCTTTAGTGTTCGACAAAAGCGAGAGATACTTGGCTCTTAGCTGGGGACCTTTGTGTCTTTGTCTTTCCTATATAGAAAATTAGGGAGTCTTTTATAGCACAAATTAAACGTTGATATTGTCATTGATATGCTGATGAAGTTTTCAAGAGGAGGAGAGGGAGATGAGTTGTACCCTTTGTACCATATAGTCTATTTGTAAGAGCTGGAAGGTCCAGAAGATATGTGCATTTACAAGTGTCATACATGCTTAAGTACGCACTAGTTTACATATTGTTTTGTGGTAAGATTTTTTGGCGAGATATCGGTCAAGTCTAGGACATGATCTTTGGATTGCGACAATGAGGTTTTGAGACATTGAAAAGGATAAAGAAAACTACATGCTGATAAACATGTTCAAGATCTAGAGCTAGTAGAGTATTCGGATGCAGATTTTACTAGCGGAGGGTGCGGTATTATGAAAAAGTATTGAACAGAAATTTATGTTATCTCTTTTGTATAAATGGAGTTTATAACATGCCTTTTAGCTGCTACTCAAGATATTTGACTTCGGAACCTCATTAAGGAGTTGATTATATTTGATATTTTGAATAGACCCATACGGCTGTATCGAGACAATAACTCTTCAGTGTTGTTTTGTCAACAACAATAAGGGTCTCGAGGGGTCTAGATATATCACGGTCAGGTTTTTGACCATAAAGAAATGATACAGAATGGTGACACTGTCGACGACACCGATTTCAGGTCCGTCATTTCGTTTTATTTTATTTTATTTATTAATTTAATAGTTTCCACATATTTTTTACCTGTTATTCTTGCTATCATTTTCGTAATTATAGTGACGATGATATGCTCTCTTTTTCATTGAGCAAGTGGTCTTCCTAGGCGATTTCCAATTTTAAAAGATGTTTTCATTTATTTATTGAGGCGTCCACCATTGAAAGCGAAGTTTGATAATATATCATAAATTAATATTCCCTCTGGACATATTATATAATTTTTTCTTACATTTTTCCAAGTGAAAAGATTAATTTCGCAGACCCATCTACAACAGTACAAATCCGCTTCGGACAGTTGAAATTTTCGTTGAAATTAAGGTAAGGTGGATGTAATAGAAATTCACAAGACCAAAAAATAAAAGGAAAAACATAAGCTTTTGCCAAGCCATCAGAATTTGTGGATGAAAATCTTGCTGTCACTTGGTTTATATTTTTGTCTTTTTTTTTTCCCTCCCTTTTTTTAAAACTGTTCTATTTGGAATTATCTGAATGGAGTTGTCCAGGAACTGATCTGGGAAGAATTTGGAATATTATTCACGAGAACCCTACCACCAAAAATTCAAGAATTCCCCAAGGCTTTTCTCCCACAGCCTGTTTGCCTTTGTACAACTTACGGAAAGCTATCTGCAACAACTATGGTGGGCCTTTCCAAGGATCCCAGCACCAGCTGTGAGCAATGCCAGTCAGAATTAAAATATAAATTAAAATTTTTTAAAAACCTATTTCTTTCTTTCTATGATTTTAGATATGGGTTCTCCAGAGAATTGTCATTTATCAGTAATAATAATAATAATAATAATAATAATAATAATATCTTCGGTTATAACTATTCGAAATTCGTGCGAGTGTGTGTGATGAAAGATTGTCTTGGACTTCTTTCATTCCTCTTTTTTTCATTTCTGGTTGCATTTAGTGGGTTGATGAGAGTCAGCGTTGAAGATCATTCTGTACTAATTGCTGATATAGTCAAGAGAATGCTTAGGAACCTGCTAAGTTACATATATATTTTTTGCTCTTAGTATTTAAATGAGGAGTTGGGAAGATAAACGAAGGATAAGATGGGAAGATAAACGAAGGATAAGATCTATGGCGTACATTAAATGAGGGCAGGGTAAGGTGTATGTAGGTAGGACAGTAACGTGGGGAGGATTTTGCTTTTGCTTTATTGTATGTATTTGCCAAATCAGATGCTTGACCTGAAGACTTTACAAGGACTACTCATCTTCAAGGAAAACTACCTTTCTCTCAAGCGAGACAGACCAGATAGAATCAACTAGTTTGAGACACAATTGCTTGTCATGGGATCAATTTCCAAGACACTTGCGTTCGATTAATTAAGCCGCGCCTTAGATAGTGAAGGGGTTATGTGCTTTCGTTGCACGAAAATTCAGAAAAAGAAGAAAAGAGTGGATTGAAATATAATCGATCGACATATTAAATTGACTAGGAATCAAAGTGGCTGTGAACTCGATATGTTTTATTACACAGGAATGTTCTGAAGGCAACAATAGAAGTGCCCCATGTTGGGGAAGTGAACTTCCAGTGCACCCACCTGGATCATCTCGACGAGAACTGGCGGATGAAGCAAGTCGGCGCCATCATCCAGTCGAGCGACTCTCCCCACATCTTGGCTGGTGGCCTCAACTCTCTCGACGAGACCGATTACTCGCAAGAGCGGTGGACCGACATCGTCAAGGTATGTACATTTCTGTCATGTTTGATGTGATATTCGTTAGCACGTCAAGCTCGATTACTAAATAGCTTAAGCTACGGCGATTTAATCTATGGAGATTTTGTAATCATGGGCACCTGTGTGTTACAGTACTATGAAGAGATGGGAAAACCGACCCCAAAGGTTGAAGTCATGAGGTTTCTGAAGAGCAAGCAGTACACGGATGCTAAGGACTTTGCCGGAGAATGCGAGTCCGTGGTCGTCATTGCCAAAGGACAAAGTAAGAACTCACTTGTTCGCTTTCCCATCTTTCGATTTTTCTTTTTCGCTCTATCAAATGGCTAATCTAAGGTGCTTTTCGAGCACGATGCTCCTCTCGCTCGATGATCACATGATTGGCTTGAATGGACGGAAATTCATAACATTTGAAGCATGATAGTCATGTTGAATATATACATCCGTTGTTGTCATCACTTTGTCGATATCAACCTTTGATGTGAAAATCCGTGGTATAAAAATTGAAGTCCAAAGTCTTTTTTTCGAGTGATTATTGTCTGAATATGTAGTTTGAAACTGTTTATTCTATTGCAGGTGTGCAGGGGACGTGCAAATACGGAACGAGGGTGGACTACCTACTGGCGTCACCAGATTGCCCGTACAAGTTCATTCCGGGGTCGTATTCGGTCCTGTCATCGAAAGGGACATCAGATCATCACATCGTAAAGGTCGACGTAACGAAATGCGAAAACAACCCTCCCCATGAAAGCAATGGCAACAACAATAAAATTACCAAGAAAAGGCGACGACAGCGCAAGCACCAGGCCGTTGTAAAGATCTCAGGCACAGCTCCTCCTTCAAAGGGTATATGGACAACGAACACATTAAGCAAAGTCGAATGACATTACATTTATATCTCCTTTTTCTTTCCACTCTTTTCTCAGCAGCTGCTCCTGTTGCTGCTGTTGACTGATCTTGGGCATGCTGGCTTCGTCAATCTCTGTGTAAATCTTCGATTGTTTTGTGCATCTTGTCTTCTCTGTTTTTTTTTCTTCAGTTTAGAGTTGAAGAGGGGAGGGTTCTGGTGTGATGGCTTCTCACATCTGTATAGATTTCGACACGACATAATTGAATTCTTACGTTTCAACTAGGCATTGGAGCTAAGCGGTTCTGCCAAGTTCTTTTTCAGTATTTTATGCCTTTTCTTTCCGCTTGTAATCTTAATTGCAAGATTCAGATTAGTTTTGTCGAGGGCGACATCTCAAGTTGACTTTGCTGAGGTTGAGGTTGCAGAATGTGATCTTGTATCTTTAGATTTAACTCAAAGTTGAAAAGTTTTAGATTAAAAGTCGTCAGAATAAAATTGCAAATTTCGAAAATTGAAATGTTTTTTGTTAAGTTGGACATCAAGTGATTGATAAAGGACCCAAAGATTTCAAATGAAATACCTTTAAAAAGAAAATAAGGAAAAAAAAAAAAAAAAAAAAGCTGCGAAGTCTGGTAATATGAATTCTAAACATTTGTGACAGTAGTCAATGTCTTCATTCCTTTTTCTCCGGTTTTGAAATTAGCATTGGAAAGAAGAAAAATGGTAAGTTAGTGCAATCTACTTCGACATCTTAACAAATACCTTCTGTGATCTCTAAATGGAGCCTTAATGAGCATTATAAGTAAAAGTGTAATGAAAAGAGAAAGAAATAGATTTTCTATATAATAGACATTGTTGGCTGATGTATCATGCTAATTAGCTTATGAATAAAAAACCGCATCTCCCTTATAATGGTTGGCAAACTGCGCCCCTTGCATCAGCATAGTAGAGGACGCAAGTATCTCTCAGTTGGCGTATACTCTTCAATTGATCCTCCTCGATGTAATTTATATTGATTGAATTATTTATTTTGATTTTGCTTGAAATCTCAATTTAGAAAATCATGGGATCTAAAGCTCAGATAACAACAAGAGGAATTAAAAACAGAAAAAAAAAAAAAGAAACGGTCAAGACACTGCGTCAATATCGTTGACCGGTAAGAATACCGGTACTTGCGACCTTGCAGCTCTGCCACTCGGGAAATCACTAACACATGACATTAAAAATATAGATAAATTTTTTAAAAAAATTAATGAGACACAAGGACAATTAATCATTAATACTTGATACTTCTACCGTTTGTTTAAGGGCTATGTTAGTAGGTCACATGATACATCCAATGACGTTTTCACTGCACA
This sequence comes from Eucalyptus tenuipes, assembly GCA_014182365.1. Lineage (NCBI taxonomy): Eukaryota > Viridiplantae > Streptophyta > Magnoliopsida > Myrtales > Myrtaceae > Eucalyptus > Eucalyptus tenuipes. The sequence continues at coordinate 10,824,087 of CM024544.1, read as the reverse complement.
TGTTCATTTTTTTTTCTATAGTGATGTAGTCACTTATTAAAAAGTTGTATTTTTTTCCCTTTTTGTTGCGAATTTCCCCCTCTATAAATCATGAACACGAACACGAGCACAAAATTTTTTCATTGAAATAATTGGTCTATTCAGCACGTGCTGATACCTTTAATTGCTTTCTATATCGTGAATAAAATATTAAGTGATGATTGGACAAATCATTAAACAGAAATATCTCGTGTGCGTATGCCAAAGATCTAGACATACATTATTGTATTTTAGGGTACAAGATTGGCTCTCTCTTTGTCACTGATTTTGTAAGTGTCTTATTGCCTTTGGATGGTAATTCTTTTTGTAACTGTTCAACTTTAAAATCGGCAATGACCAGGAGTAACCATCATCGATCAAGCCCTCTTAAGCGAACACTTAAAAAGAATTAGTCTCTTAATCACTGGAATTGTGTTAAATTAGAGGTATTGTTTGTAGATATCATGAATAATGGGGAAATTTCCAAAAAAGTACTAAATTTATTGCACTTTAGCCAATTAAGTCATAAATCTTTTAATTACGTCAATTGAATCCTAAACATTTTCACATTTTGCCAACTAAGTTTATTGAGCCAATTTTAAGAAAAAAATCACTGATGTGAACGCCAGCCGTCTTACATAGGATGGTCGATGCTAATGTTGGCAAATTCTTATAATTAAAAAAAAATGGAATTTTTTAATTTTTTTCTTTTTTAATTTTATCGTGGCTTGTGAGAGTTGTCGGGTCCTTGTAGCTACTAGCAAAGACTCAGTGACCCTCGCCGGACATGGCGAAAAAAAGTAAAGGAGGAAAAGAGAAGAAAAGAAAAGATAGAAAAAGAAGAGAAAAAGGTTCATTAAAATTCAAAAAAAATGTTTAAAATATTTTAAAAATTCTCCACATTAGTGCCGGTTGTGCCACGTAAGATAACCAGAGTCCACATCAGCGATTTCCTAATAAAATTGGCCAGATGAACTCAATTGACAAAATGTGAAGATATTTAAAATTCAATTGGCATGACCGAAAGATTAATGACCGAATTGGTAAAAGTACAATGAGTTTTTTCTGGTAATTTTCCCATGACTAACTAGCATCTCTCTTCCATCCTGATTCTGATCATAGTTTTTTTTTTTTTTTTTGGTAGAACTGATTCTGATCATAGTTTAAACAGGGCAAAGTCCCAAACTTATCTAAAGAACTTAAATCTCCAAAAGAGATGTAATTTCTAGTATAAAGTTCACACTTTATGACTTGTGTCCAATCACATAGCGTTGCTGCAACAGATAGTTTGGAGACATGATTCAGCTGGTCTTCTTACATGCAAAACATGATATCATAAACAAACCACTAAGAAGGTTAGTTAGTAACTTTTTTTTATCGTTTGCCAAGCATGTCGTTCCATCATCTTTCAATAAATTCTCAAGTGGCATTTGTAGAGAAAAGTTTTCATCTCGGTTCACTGGCAAACTGAAAATTGTAATGGTCATGAGTAAACGGGTCAGGATGAGCAACGATATTTAAAAGCACTTGCGTAGTTCTTCGCCTGTTAGTATGCTAAACATGGAAAATGTAGAATCAACATCAATTTAACAGTCTTTACTCGAATAGCTACAGAACTATGTAAGAAAACACAAGGAACAAGAAGAGAATCCTGAAGCTCTAGACATGGCATGACCATGAAAACTCCACCGAGAGCTGGTTTTTTGTCCTCGGAATAGATGTGAAAATGTTGCAGAATTAAAGACTAAGCAAAGATTCTTCGTATCTAGCACTGTAAGCTTGCTCAATATAGAGTGAAACAAAGGGACATTATAGAGTTTGTACCTATATGAAGTTCACGATGGCTGGGAGCAATCTGCGCCACATGACCTCAACTTAAGTTCGTCGCCGTATCAATAATCAGTTCTTGGGGACGGTTTACGCCCAAATTGTCCTCTACTCACCTTTCACTTGGGGACGGTTTTCCATGAATCTCTTCCAGCTCCTCGAGCCTGTTATCGAGGGCTCTTCTAAGTGAGGCCATCTGTATGTGATCGTTTGCTTCTGGAAGTCGGTTTATGGAGACCTTGAAGTTCAGCCTATGAATTTTGCTGTACACTAGACGGGTCCGGTTGTCGTACTTCGAACACTTATGTGAGGTTTCAATTGTTCTCGCCTTCCTTTCATGGTGCAGCAGAGCAACAAATGTCAAAAGGAATTGGAAGAGAGTTCCACAGCCTCCGTCACAATGAATGGTCTTTCTCATCAGGATGATTCTCAATGAGCGTGATGAACTGCAGGAATAAGTAAGAAACTCGATTCTTGAGATGTTTCTGTCTCATATCGTTTACTTTTTCTCCATTACATCGAACATAGTACCTACTCTAGTGTTTTCATTTCAATCTGAAAGCTACTCACCTACATTTATAGGATTCTTAATATAAATTACCTGCTTGCGCACACTATCTTACTTGGTGAATTCTGTCATCTGCACTAGTTTAAATACATGCATCATTCGAAAGCGCAAGTGCCTTTGATGGCTTATGGCCTGAGGCATGGCGTAATTGTTTTTTGCCTCGTCAAAAGTGTTGCTTTAGAGGACCTGAATATTAGGAAAAGGCCTAACCGCTGCAATTGATAGAGTGGGAGTAGGAGCTAGTTTTGGTATTTCCCACGGAGGGCGGCTACTCTACTATAAGAGAGGAGCTCATACGATCTCACACCCGGCAGAAAGGGAATTGAATTAGGAACAATGCCCAGTGCCAGAAAGGCTTTTTGAGTTTGAGTGAACACCCGGTTAATAAAATAGATTGAGGGGCCAGCCAAGTCAGTAGACTGGACTTCTGCTCCTATGTCGATGTTTTCGGAGCAAGACCTTCGAGCCACCTTTCTTATCTTAGGTCTTAGGTAGAACCTTCCCATTAGATAGCCAAGAAGAAGAATAGCTTTTCTCTATACTTTCAGCAACTAAACGAAAGGGTTTATGCTTTGGCTGAACGCCTATGCTATGCCAGCTATGGAAGATGAATGATGACTTTATCTTAATGGAACTCCAACAATCTAGTTTGAAGGCTGGTATAACTTACACATACCAGACTACCGACAGATCTGGGTGGGGCCCTTGGAGAATAGAGCAGCATTTGCTTTTATTCCCCTTTAAAAAAGAAAGTGAAATGGAGACAACATTGATCTCTATAGACGGTTTTTCTTTCCAGGGCCCTGGTTTGGATTCGCCTTCCCGGTCTTCCTTTTGAATAATGGGAGCAAGATTGAATTGAATCTTTTCAAGATTTTCCATTCTAACAAAAGAAAGATAAAGGGAGACCAATCTATGATTTATGATTAGTTAAGCTGGAAGCGCTTGGAATAGGAAGGCCTACCTAAAATCTTGTTGTTTTGTTGTGGTAAGGTAAGATAGGCCATGAGCTGTAGGACTGCACTGAGATGCCAGGAGAGATAGTTAAAAACTAATAACTTCTTGGGGTTAGCATGAAAAGAGCCTTTGAGAAAGAGAAACTGGCCCCCCCTTACTCCATAGGAGACTCGAAAACTATCCTTGTGAATTGAACTGGTAGAATAACTGAGAAGGGTGCTTGCTAGGAATAAATAAAATAGAAAAAAGTGACTGTTCTGATGTTAAGGAATAAATAGAAATTCCTCTTAAGAGAGAGAGATTATGTACAAGATTTTGACCGTCAAGTCAAATCCTTAAGGATAAGGATAGGAAAAGTGGGACTTTCAAACTTTATCACAAAGGAGGTTTGTGGAGCAGTTGCTTTAGTTGTTTGGCATGAGCAAAGCTAACCCTTGCTTGGCTCTTTCCTCTTGATGCGACGGTAACTCGAGATAGAATATCTTAATTGAAGAAAGCTCTTTTCCTACTTTAGGATCGTACGGTAGAAAGCACTACTTCCGATTTGAATCATCTCGTGTAATCAAATGCAATTCTTTATCTTTGCATCTAGGAGTGGTTGGGATTAACAGCCTTCGTACATAAAATTGTGTATATAAAGATCTTTCTTTCTTCATTCAAGTAAGATAGTGGATCAATAAAACTCCGTCCAAAGGTCCTCATAGAGGCGGTCACCGGTAGGCTAAGATCCCTCTCTGATAGAAGAAGAAAGCGCAAGACGAGAATCTTCCAACAGTAAGGGAAGAATAGTTTTTTATAAAAAGTTATAAATTAAGGGAAGTTTAAGAGCATCAAATCCTTCTTTTTGAGAAGGAAGTAAGGCATTGGAATTAGGAAATAGCATTTATCCCAAGATAGCGGTAGCAAGTGTTCTGTGGAGGTTAGGAGTAGCAATAGGAGAAGGATAAGGCACGCAAGTAACTTCTTCCACATGGGAAAGGCGCTTTTAACAGCGTTTGCATCTGATCGTTCCTGGGAAGAGTCATTCATGCTCTCTAGCCAGGGTACGGAGCGTAGTAATAGGAAGAAGTCAGTGCTGCTTGACTTTGGTGGTATCATATTTATAAAAGGAGTTGATCCCGTCTCAAGGGCGTTAAGGCTTGTTGATTGAACGAACCCGGCAAGGTCCTCCTTATTAGCATCCCAAGCTTATGTTGAATCGAGATTTTCTTGGTCTTCTTTGACCCGAGGGGGGGATAAGCTCTTCTCTTATCTGCTCTTCCCGCAGTTCTCTTTCTGCTGTTGTAGGCAGGGCTACTTTTTTCTTTTTTTTTTTTCGAGAACGGAATCATAGCATAGTTTCGTAGCCAAGTGAAAGACGTGCCAACTTATCCTACTCTTTCTTAAGCGCTGGTTCTGCTTTCACTAGATTCTGTTCTTGTTCACGCATCCGTTTCTAGTGGACGGATTTAAAGGGCTAGAAAGGAAGAAGTCTTAGCCTTAGCGGAGTTACTTCCAGATTCACTTCTTTTTTAGGGAAAGAAACCGGCGTTAAGCGCTTCTTGCTAACGTCCTTAAAAGGAGAGAAGGAACCTGAGGGTATCAATCAACATATAGATAGAAAGGATAGGGCATAAGGATGAGACTAGCTTGTAGTGTTCACGTGGTGAAGGTTGAACTTGGGCCTTGGCTTCGGTTCCAGAGATGGGTTCTGTGGCGAACTCGAGTTGAATAAGCTCTTCTTCCTCAAGTTTTTAGCTTGAAACAAGAATGGATAGAGTTGACTCAGCTGCGATTGCTCTTGGTCAGTCTGATTAGGATTAAGATTCTGCTTTCTGCTATTTCATGGAATCTTAGAGAGACTGGAGTAGGTAAGAAGTGGTGGAGGAGTGAAAAGCCGATTAAATGGTTGATGTTTTCGTGGTTAAAGAATCTCTCTTAGCTAGGGCTAGGCCACCTGCCTGACTATCTATTGTCTCAGCAGGCCTTAACCCAGCAAAAGACGACAGAGGCATAAAGGAAGATTGATGAAGAATAAGCGATGGTCTTGCTCTTCTTTCTCTTGGAAGAAGAATGGCTGTTGTTTAATCAGTTTCAAGTGGTGGGATCATATATTCATATATAATAGTGGAATCCCGTCTCCTTAAAGATCTCTCCCTCAAAGTAGAACGAGCATAATCGAAGACAGATGGTAGCGTATTCGAAGTAGTTGATCTCACGTGCTATCCGAAAGTCTTCTTAGTCTTCGTCTGCTCTCAATGAGTCAATGCCCGGACCAGGCTCTTAATTAAATAGAAATCCCGTTAGTGAAGTCACCCTCGGAGTTGACAACGACTAAGCTTTTTTTCTTGACACTAGTCTTAGCCTTTCTAAGGACACCTTGCCTTCTTTCCTTGGCTTGGCGGGAAGGGCTACTCAGAGTGGTGCGTCTGGGGACTCCCCTTTCGAAATGGGAAGAATAGCGTAGTAAACAGTGACCCTCGGGGATGAAAGCTGCTCTTGCTCTTTAGAAAATGGTTTCTGTGAACAAGGAAGAAGGGCTACTTTACTCTAGATCGAATGCGACTGGAGATTTTTCTTTCACAGCTCTAAAGGGAGGGAAGTCAACAGTCAAGAGAGGGTCTCAATCAACAAGAAAGTCATGAAAGAGAGAAGATGGTGCTATTCCCTTAGCTAGCTTTGACCAGGAAGAATGAATTTTCTCTAGAACCCTTGGTTGGGCTAGGATCCCGATAAAGGAGAATGTTCAAAGCGAGACGTTTTTCGATAAGAGAACAGGTTTTTTCGGATAAGCTGTTGCCGCTCTTCTGTTAGAGCTCTTTAGTCCCATCCCTACCAAAGAAAAGAAGATCTCCCCGGAGCGAGTGACTCAAAGAAAGAAGGCCCAGCGCCCGCCCCCTTTGAGGTGGGTCTTCACTTATCCGATTTAGAGCGAAGAAAAGAACTTTATAGGCGCTCGCTCGTTCCTTCGATCGGTAAAAACCTACCCGTCGAATCAATAGATCGCATGATCAATGCCCAACTCTTGATAGAAAAGAGAGTGGAAGCCGCTTTAGTTGAGGATGGCTTCTCCCCCCTAAACATAATTTCCAAACGAAATGAAATCCGAGGGATTATGTTTTCTCCTCAAGGGGAGACCCTTTCTCTACACACGTACCAGTACTACGTGACTAGTCTGGAAGAAACTGGTACGCGCTCGACTATTCCTTATAAGAGGATAATACGGGAAGTTACAAGGGCTAACCTCTTCCTATAGGAGCTTCTTTCTGTTTTTTTCCGGTATGCCGCTCCGCGAGCAAGGAGCGCCACGCACGAGCGGAGCGAAAACAAAGCAAGAGGAATTCTTCGTTGGGGGAAATCCTTTGATTGCATATTGAATATAGATCTATGTCTTTCTTGTTCTACTAGCTAGGACGAAATTATCACATGTCCCTTTCGTTATTACAACCTTCTTTTTTGATGTCAAAGACCAGAAGCTACGCGCAAATTCTCATTGGATCTCGGTTGTTCTTAACAGCGATGGCTATTCATTTAAGTCTTCGGGTAGCACCACTAGATCTTCAACAAGGTGGAAATTCTCGTATTCCATATGTACATGTTCCTGCGGCTCGGATGAGTATTCTTCTTTATATCGCTACGGCTATAAACACTTTCTTGTTCCTATTAACAAAACATCCCCTTTTTCTTCGCTCTTCCGGAACCGGTATAGAAATGGGTGCTTTTTTTACGTTGTTTACCTTAGTTACTGGGGGGTTTCGGGGAAGACCTATGTGGGGCACCTTTTGGGTGTGGGACGCTCGTTTAACCTCTGTATTCATCTCGTTCCTTATTTACCTGGGTGCATTGTGTTTTCAAAAGCTTCCTGTCGAACCGGCTTCTATTTCAATCCGTGCTGGACCGATGGATATACCAATAATCAAGTCTTCAGTCAACTGGTGGAATACATCGCACCAACCTGCGAGCATTAGCCGATCTGGTACATCCATACATGTTCCTATGCCCATTCCGATCTTGTCTAACTTTGCTAACTCCCCCTTCTCAACCCCTATCTTGTTCGTTCTGGAAACACGTCTTCCTATTCTATCTTTTCCCGAATCTTCTTTGACGGAAGAAATAGAAGCTCGAGAAGGAATACCAAAACCTAGTTCACTCGCTGATTCTTTTTGCATCTATGGCTGAATGGTTAAAGCGCCCAACCTATACCAACCTAATAAAGAGGCAAATTCGTAGGTTCGATTCCTGCTGGATGCACTTGGAACGTTCAGTTCAATTTCTGCTCACGGAATTGTTACATATAGCTCGCCCTGCTTTCATCTTCTTTATGTGCGCTACCTATGCCCTGTCCGCCGCCTGCACCTGGTCTTTTTAGCTTATATCTTGATTTCGGTTATTGAGCTTCTGGGTAGTCTTGTCCAGCTTAAGCACGAACTGGCTTTTTTCGATCCTTAAACTGCATACACAATAGTTGTAGAAATAGCTGGTCTTAACAGCAAGTACTCTGCACTGGGTGTTGAGGACAAAGACGGGACTGAATCTAGCAAATTCGTAGATGCGTAACACCAAGTTGAATCAGAAGCCTTTGAGAACAACGAGACTAGCCGCGAGCAATCCGTCTTTGAGAACAGACCCTTCCTCCTTGTCGTGCACAAGAAAGGACGATGTGCCGGATCGGATCTTGGGTAGGTTCTCAAGCCGACCCGACCCGGATGGATACTGAAGAGACTGTTGGATCTGTAGTTGGAGGTGCCCGGTCGGACTCTGAAGTTAGAGGTTCTCCCGAAAAAGAGACTGTTTTCGGATTCCTTTTGGAAAGGCTTACTAGGGGTGAAACCCTATAGTTAGGGCCAAGTGCCTCTAGATAACTGTCGAGCTACTCAGTCAACACACGAAAGCAGGTGGGACACTGACTCTCTAAAGTGAAGACCAGAGGTTTCGTGAGAAGTGGAAGTGAGAGACTGGGACAAGGAAGGTCTAGTACGGATTGAAGATAAGACCACTGGCTCCGCGTCTCCATACCTTGAGTAAGGGGTATCCTCCTTTGTTTTCCCATCCCCGGGTCCGAGTGGATATAACCCAGATAGTTATGGGAAGGGAAGATTACTTTACTTGAATGAATCCCTTGGCTGTTCCTGACTCGGTGATCTCTCACCAACTGGCTTTTGTAAGGCTTCTGGAAAGGATAGGGACAGTGCATCGACTTCACCATCTAAAGATGGTGAATAATCGGTTGAGTCTTCCGCTTAGCTAGGAGGCAGTTAGGACGAGAAAGCCTGGCAGCACCAAGGTCTTGAAGAGCCTTGACTTCACTCATCGAAACTAGATCGAACTCGTAACTTCACTGACAACAAAAACTAGTTTTTCTTTACCTGGTGGAAATTATGAATCAAGTCGGAAGCAAGGAGTATGTTATCCTCAATACAGTTGAAAAATAAGGTGATGACAATGAAAACAGCACATTAATGCTATGATGACCCTGATAATATCAGCTTAAGTAATTGAAAAATAATAAAAGAAGTGACTTTCTTTGTTTGCTTGTATTACTGCAAATAATGGTTTAACGGTGGAGTACGAACTAGATAATGTACGAATAAGCATCTTCCTTCTGAAACTTTATAGTATAATTAGAACTCGATATACGAATTTTATAGGTACGAAATAGAATGGATTAAGATGGAGGACTTGAACTGTACGAGATAGATATACGAACTGTAAAGCAAACCGTTTCAGTTAATAGAATCACTGTTTTCATGATCGTTAATACAGGTTTGAAGTGAATCTCCGAACGAAAGGATAGTAGCTGCTTTCCTCGTTATTCGCTTGTTATCTTCTTCTTTAGGACTTGTCCGAAGGTGCTCAATCCTATGCTCTAAGGCAAGTCATTAAGGGGTAGCCTCAATCCATCATTATTCAAGCTCAAACTATCTATTCACAGTATTGTCAAATCGAGATGTCAAAAAAAGCCTATAATTATACTTCTTCTGTTTAGCATGAGTGAAGGGAGGAAGGAACTGAACGGAGTAGCTGTAGTTAGTGATTCAAGTCAGAAAGTAAGGACTGTTGCTAGTCTTGTACGATTGAAGGTAGGAGTGAACCTTCGAACGAAAGGAGTCAAGTGCAAGTGCTAGAGCTAAGCCATTCCTTTTCCTTTGTCTCTTTAGTTTGAGGACCAAGAGTTGTTGATTCCTCTGATGCTTGGTCAGCCCATTCCATATAGGAGTGATTTTAATTTAGATTTGACTCTAGCGCCACCGATGTTGGATGACCGGCCGGCCCCCCACCATTAGTAGGGGGCCAGCAAGCGCCTGTAGATGTATTTCCGGATAGGGGGGAACTAGATAGCATCATACAACGACTGCCTAAGGAGGAACTCAATAGCATCGTACAGCGAGCGTCGATCCCCCATCCGCGAGATGAATTCTCCGCGGAGCAGCAGGCTGCATTAAACGATCGGGACATCGATCTTTAGAAACAAACCGGAGGGGGGTATGGCATGCTATATAATATAGACTCTATATAAGCTGATTATTTTATGACTGACGCTTGAACCTTAAGAGATCTCATAACCCGAAACCTCCGTACTTGATTCGCTCTAGCTTGAGATCCGCTACCCTACTCTGTCTACTGAACTGCCTTTACTACCCACGCCTTGTCTTGTCATGCCGGCTGTTTCCTACTACTGAGATGCTACTACCAATGTGACTTCACTCACAGCTGTGCACTGATTTGCTCTCTCTTGAGTTGGCTTAGCTCGTTCTATGGCTCGCTCCGTGCTTGCTCACTCCATTCGTCCTTATGCTTCACTCTGTGACTAATGCACTTTGCTTCTTTTTTAGCGACTCCATCTAGGAGACAGACGGGACTTTCAATGGATTCTGCTCGCTTCTTCTAGCTCCCTATTGATGAGGGAAAGCCTACGAATTACGACTTTGATAGGAAAGATAGATTGAGCTTTTGACTTGTACGCTCTTTCTTCTTGTAGCAATTGACCTCTTGTGGCATTTCAAAAGAGACGGGTCTTGGAACGGAGGCCGCTACGATCATGCTAATAGATGCTAGGCTAGTGATAAAAAGGGTCTTGACAAATGACAAGCGCTAAGCACGAAAGATAGACTTTGGCACGAACTCGAAGAAGCGCCGGCTACGTTGGCTGATATGCTAATGAGACAGCGCTTCTCTTGTCTAGCTCTGTGGCTCGTCACTACTGAGATGTGGTCTGAAGATGCTCTCTCTTGCTTAGCTATTCCTTGAGTTGAGATGCTACTACTTTCAGATGGTTGGCTCTGGTCGAGTCTGCGAGGCCTTCTTCTTCCCGAAAAAGCCTCACGGCGTATAGTAGTTTGAGTTAATAGAAAAGACGGATCAGCAGGCACTAAAGGGTAAGCTTATATCCGGAATTCAATTAGTTGAATAGGTAGAGGAGAGGTGAAGTAAAGATATCTAGAGCAATATAGACCGGGCCTGCTTCCCATTCATTCTTTTAGTTGGATGCTCTTCGGCTGGTCAATAGGGCACATCGCTTTCGCTTCTGTAATAGAGGCGCTGTAATAGGCGCGGTTGGCTAACAAAAACCTTGGTCCGCTTTGATTGGTCTAGTCCGGTCATTGCTTATCTCTTTCTTCTCTATCGGTGAATTGGGGGAAAGAGTGCACCAATAAGGGGGGGTTAAAAAGGAAGAAATAGGGAAGTAGAGTAGTTGGCACACGCTGGTCAATCCAGTACGTACGTCGCTTTCGGTCTTTCCATTCAATATCCCATTCCCGGTCGCATCTGTTCTATTCAGCCAATCCCTTGCTGCTTGTTGCTTTATCCCGCCATGCCTGGTCCTCGGGCGTACCCTATCTTGAATCTGGAATCGAATCTGTGTCGGCATCTGTCCTACTGGCTGTTGAAGGTGCTGGCTGATGAAAGACATCCCCAGAATGCCCCCCTTTCGTGCCTATCTCACTTGTTTACAGCTCTTATGGGTTTTTTCTGCTTTAACATGATGCAATATCTGGGCCTCCTAGACCTGCTCTCTCGCCCAAGCCTCATAGCATTCATATTCCAAGCACTAAGTATTCCCTGCCTGCTCAGATGCGTCAATCCGCCTATCTTTACCCTTTTCCTCGCATAGAGAGCTCTAGTAGTTCTTGGTAGGGGGAACTATGTAGAGTTGGTTCATTGCTATTTGCTCTCCCGCCACGCTAGCACTTAAGAGACTCTCTTAGCCCAGAGTGAGGGATCACAATAAGGACAAAAGTAGGCAGTACTACGGTACCAGTCCACGACTACCATTTCTGTAACTTCACTTCCCTGCCCCCTGTTCACTCAGTCTCCTTTTCGGACTTCAGGAGCATTGAGTAAAGGGAGGCACGGGGGCTGGAAGATCTACTCATTCAAAGGGAAAGCACACCCCTCTATTTATTCTCACAAGAAGAAGAGATAGTGGAATGGACCCTTTTCTCATGCCAGCGGGGGAAAGAAAAGAGGCCCACTACGAGAGGAGAGAGTGATTTAGCTGCTAACAAGCGCAGGTTTTTCATGAAATGAATGGTTATTCATTCGGGAAAGGTCTGTTGATTAGGAGGTTATACATAGTATACAAAAGGAAACCCGGGGGCGAATTCAACCTGGGCTCCGTTCGAAGAGACGAATAATGGTCCTTCTCCCTCACATGCTCCTTCCCATGAGCAACTCGGTTGCCTTCGTGAACGAGAACGCTGATCACCCTCACGCGGGAAGATGAACATTGAAAGGGCTGAAAGGGTAGCGACGGGATGTAGATGTTGATTTTTGAGGTCGCGTACTTTAGTTATAATGCCTTCGACACGGTTGAGGCTTCTACTTTTCTTTGGTCCCAACATGACCGCCCAAGCGTAAGGACCGCAGAAGGTACGGCCGGAGAATTCATCTCCAAGTCAACAGCATGTCGGGCAGGTCAAAGGTGATCCTCCAATCCGGGGATAATCGAGAGGAACCTAAGCGAGGCCGATGAGTGATACGAACAAAGGGGCTCCAGAAGTAATTGGCGGGACCATCGATTCTTCGGACTTCAGCTGAAAGACCTAGGAGATTAGACAGTATGGAACCGGAGCCAAAAGCTACACATATGCATGGGTGTACCCTCAACTCCTGTGTTGACGTGCTCCTGTGTTGGCGTGAGGGGATTGGGGAATCATAGAGGGCGGATTACCAACTTTTCCCAAAAGGTGAGGTGGTCAGTCCTACTCCCTCGAGTGTCTTTGCAGTTAGCAGCGGAAAGAGATAATTCCCTCTACAGTGACGGTACGAAATCGATCGGAGACTAGGATACGAATCAGTTCGTTTGACCTGTCCTTTCGATTGCTAAACATCATCGGATAAGATAAAAGGGCAGCGAAGGCTACGCTACGGTCGGAGATTCATGCCAGGTCCCCGAAGGGCAGGCGCGTAGGGTAAATAGTGAATAAAAAGCTGCGTGTGAATCCCATCTAGAGCTCCTTCGCCACCAATGTCTTTGTAGAATAGCTCGGGCGCCATATAACCCAAGGTTCCTCTTGCTGCGGTCAATGATACTATGCTGTGACCAGTGGGATAAAGTCTTGCAAGTCCAAAGTCAGAAATTTTCGGAGTGAAACTTTGGTCTAGGAGAATGTTGTGAGGCTTGATATCAAAGTGTAGAATTTGCATATCACATCCCCGATGTAGATACTCTATCCCTCTAGCTATGCCAAGAGAGATCTCATGCATTTTCTTATAATCAAGAGGATCATCACCATCCTTATTCGAAATGTGTTTATCCAAAGAGCCATTCGGCATGAAATCATAGACTAGAGCTTGTTTGGAGTAATCGAAGCAAAAACCAACAAGTTGCACTACATTGATGTGGTGGATCCTTCCAATTGTGGCCACTTCACTAATAAAATCTTGGCCATTAGATTCTGGTTTGTTCAAAATCTTAACCGCAACTTCATTGCCACTTCTAAGAATTCCTCTATACACAGAGCCATATCCCCCCTCACCTAATTTGCATTTGAAATTTTTTGTAATCTTCTTGATATCCGAGTAAGAGTACCTTATGGGCAAAAAGTTGTTGTGAACTTGTAGGAATTCTTCGATGTTTGCATCGATCGCCCGATGCCTTCTCATCCACTTATAGATTAGAAGTATAAACACACATGGAGCTCCGAGTGTGAATTTTGCTGCGACGTAGTTGGCTACATAGAAATTGTCCATAGATTAGCGCAGTGCAATAAATGTTTTGTAAACATAATTGTTTTTAATCAGAGTGCTTCTTGAGATCATCATAGTTGTGAGGAGAAAAGGCCCAGCAGTCATACCCACGAAAAAGGCGAGGCGCCAACCTACAATTTCCGCGTACCAATGCTTGGCCCGCGCAGAATAAGGGGTGCCTGCAACAGATTAATTAGAGTCGGTGATCAATCAATGAAGAATTAAATTTATCATTTTAGCAGTTAAACATAAATATAATTTACTCTCCTTGACAGCGCTCAGATCACAGTTAATTCAATTCACCTAGGGAATCCATGCCATCGTAGCATGATATTTTCTCTTGAAGAAAAGCGATCTTGCTTTTGTTCACCTATATATACCAAATGATTCATAAGTTCACGTCTCGCTCCGCGTAATTCTAATTTACAAACGTCATTCAATACGCGTGCAGTTTATTTAACCGCATAACAATAACAACCATGCAAGGGACACGAGCAACAATTAAATCAACCATTTTTCCCCAAACAAAAAATGAAGTAACAATGTCCAATCCAGAAAAGCTCCAAGATTCCTAAAATAAACGAGAGCAGTGCATGCCGACCCTACTAAGAAATCTATTTAAACTTTTCTACTTAAGTGATCTGGCAATTTTTTCTATTATGTTTTTAAAGAAACTAGTGTCTTAATGTGTGGATTTTATTAAAAATACCCAATTAAAACCTGCCACGTCACTTGGTAAGTAAATTTTGATCAGATCTCTTAGTGAAGCTAGCATTTAAGGAAAGGAGAAGGAGCAAGAAGAGAAAAAGAAAGAACAGCTTAAGGGAACGTCGCTTACGGAAATAATAGCCGCAGAGCCCCCTTCGGTTAATAAAACTTAAGAAGTGACATGGAAAGAATTCTTGCTCAGAAATGAGGTTCGGATAGGAGAGAGTGAATCCCTCGACCATCTTGCTGTGGAGGTCCTTGTATGGTAAGCTCCCATACTGATCCCCTTTCCGCCCTGAGATTTGATCCGATGCGAATGCCATCATGGTTACGGTGCAAGAGTCCTTGATATCCCCTACTTGTAATCCCCGTAGTACAGCGTATGAGTACACCTTCATTTGGGAAAAATAAGGAGTTGTGTCGGCAGAGTATGCGCCCTCAATACATGGTTTGGCATCAATATAAGAAGTAGAAGTAACAGGTTGTGAGCACTTCAGGAAGGCCACAGTGACATTGCGATATGGACGTCGATATATATCACCAAATGGACCAGACACACTAAAGTTGGAGTACGCCAATGGGTAACGAGGAAGGGATGAGCAATTACCCTTCTGCAGTCCATCATCAACCACCGTGATATTACCAGAGAAGTCATTTTGGTCAATATAGAAATTGTAATGAATCGACTTCACATAATATCGGCCAGCATTTAAATATAGAACAGTGCGGTTATTTTCACAATTTAGCTCATACCGTGAGTTACCGCAGTCTTTTGGATCGCCTTTCAATCGAAAAGGATAACTTATGTTACGGATCTCACCGCAAGATGAAGGGACACACAGGTGATTCTTCTTCGCATCGCAGCTGGTCCCTAACAATAGCAGAATATGCGATATGAGAAGTAAAACACGGAGCATAAATATCGAGCTGCAAGAAATAATCATCTCTTTATCGTTTGGTCCGATGCAATGGAAGTTTTAGCTCACTTGGTAATGCGAGGGATGCCTAATAAAGGGTTGGGAGTCATCGGTCATCGAAATGTCCAAGTCAACCCTAAAGCAAAGTCTAGCGAAGAAAAACTTAAAAAGTATGGCCCCGCAAAAACACGATTTCGGAATTAGTGATGGATAGCTTTCACATTCATTAGGGAGGAAATTTCTCTGCATTTTCCGGATTTGACTTTTCTTGGCAAATTAATTCTCTCTAGAAATTTATTTTAGTATCGTAAAAAAGAATCGGTTTTAATGTTTTGTACCCTAAACTCAATCAAAATCCTTTCAAATGAGGCATCGGGCGTTCTATTTGATTTTCAAGGCCAATATTTCATAAGTGTCGCTGTGTTAAATTTTAAAGACGAAAAAGAAAAGGATGATGTATTTCATCGTATAAGGTTTTTCATTTTTGAGAAAATAAAAAATTAGTAACCAAGAAAGAGGATAATGTTAAATAACGGGTACATATATTTTAACTTTTATAATGTCGCTTTCCGCAAAAATAGAAAGAAAATAAGGAACGAGCGCTTCTTGCTTATGGATGATGTGAAAGATAGCAATATAGTAAATTCTCAATTAGTGATGGGACTGACACACCTTATTAGAAACTCACTCGTGTCGTCGTGGATCGACACATGCAAGGCTATAGACGCAACATTTGAATTCACAAAAATAATGCGATGTTTACTTATTCACTATGCTTAAATTTTAAAATCACTCTTGTAATTGTGCTATAATTATGAATATGACCGTCGTCTCTTTTCCATAATTGAACCACTTAATGAATGAACAGATTGATCTCAACGAGAAAGGCAATACGATAATTTCTCAACCAACAATCAATCGATGCGGGTCTCGATTAGAAATTCACTTGCTTTGTCATTCTTGACACGCGCAAAGACTATAGGTGTAATATTCGCATGCACAAAAATAAACTAATACGTACTTATTCACTGTCAATTGAAATATTATTCTTGTGGATCAGTCAATCACTCACCTATAAAATAATCTCATCTTTTTCTCGCAATACATCTAACCGACCTATTACAATATCCAATTGAAACGTGCCACATCACTCGGTAAGTAAATTTTTATACAATCCCTCAGTAGAGCTAACATTTAAGAAAAGGATGAGGATGAAGAAACAAACAAAGAAAGAACTGGGAAAGTGAGCTTTCGGGAATCATGGTGTCTGCACCTCTCCCTTTGGTATCCGAAACCTAAGTAGCAAAACTCGAAACTTGTTGGTGGCAAGAGTTTATAATAGGAGATAGTGAATCCCTCGACCATCATGTCGTGGAGGTCCTTATACGGTGAGCTCGCACGATTATACCGATCCTTTTTCCACCCTGGGATATAATGCGGTATTAAAGGCTTTATGGTCATGGTGTAAGTATCCTTGATGTCCCCTACTCGGAGATCAAACCCATGTACAGCGTATGAGTACACCATCATTTGGGAAAAAATAGGGGGCATATCAGAAGGATATGCTCCCTCAATACATGGTTCAGTATTGACTTAGGAAGTAGAAGCAAGGGGCTGTGAGCACTTCATGAAGACCACCGCAGTGGATGAAGCATTTTGATAGTATGGATACCGATCACTCAAGTTGGAGCTCGCCAATGAGAAACGAGGGAGGGATGAGCAATTATTTTTTTGCAATCCATCGTCAACCACCGTGATTGCGCCCAATATTTTATCCCCAAAATTATTGTAATTGTCAATCGACTTCACATGATATCGACCAGCATACATATATAGAACGTTGTGATTATTTTCACAAGCTAGCTCATACAAAGAGCGGCAGCAGCTTTTCAGGTCACCTTTCAATCGAAAAGGACAGCGTATGTCATGAACATCACCACACAAGATGAAGCGGCGCACAAGGGGTTGATATTTCGCACCGCAACTCGTCCCCAGTAGCAGTAGAACATGCAATATGAAAAGCAAAACACGGAACATGCTCATGGAGCTCAGAGACTTTATCGTCTCTCTATCGTTTGATTTGATGCAATGAAAGTTTTTGCTAATTGGTAAATATGAATAAAAAGCGTCGGGTCGTCGGTCATACAAATGTCCAAGTCAACCAATAAAGGCAAGTCTAGTGAAGAAAAAGTGTGTATCGCGTGGAAATTGTGACCCTTGCAGTCTAGGTGACAAAACCCGGTGTTGGAATTATTTATGCATGGCTTTCACATTGATTCGTAAAGAAACTTCTCTGCAGTTTCCATATTGACTTTTCTTAGTACCATAAATAAGAATCGATTTGAATGTTTTGTATTCTAAAATGAATCAAAAATCCTTTCGAGTGAGGCATTGGCATTCTATTTTCTTTTCAAGGCTAATATTCCATGAATGTCGCTTATTAAATTGTGAAGAAAAAAAGGAAATACATATCATATTTTATTATATGAGCTTTTTCATTTTTAACAAAAACAAAAATTGGTAACAAAAATAGCTTATTGATGGGAATATTAACTTGTATAATGTCGCTTTTGGCAAAAGTAAAAGGAAAATATGGAGTAAGTGCTTCTTGGATGGTGGAACAGGTTATGAAAGAAAGAAAGCAAAACAATAATTGCTATCGAGGGACCGACACACCTAGAAAGCAATACAATAATTGCTATCGAGGGACCGACGCACCTTGACTAGAACCTCGCTAACTTCGTCGTCACGCAAAGACTATAGATGCAAAATTTGACATCAGAAATATAGAGCGATGTTTATTTATTTACTTTCAACTTTAATATTTCAATCACTCTCCCACAATTGTGCTAGATCTATGAACAATACTATCATCTCTTTCCTATAACGGAACCACTTAATGATTGAACTGATCAATTTCAATAAAACTGTCATTTTGTCAAATGAAAGAAATGTTGTTGCCTACTTCATCATCATCTTCCATATCTGAATGTGTGATATTGAAGGTGTCATGTAAGCTCAAATGAGACTATCGGTCAATTTACTATTGTGAACATAACATCAAAGAGTTTCGCATAAAAATTCTTCTCAGTGAAACAGACACGCCTTCAAATAGTTGTAATTAACACTTACCATATATTTTTCAAGCTAATGCGTACACCTAAGTATAATTGAAGAGACTGAAATGGATTTTCCATATAATACAGAAAAGTTTATTTTAACTGACGCATCCAATGACGTTTTAACTGCACATGTTCAATTTTTTGTAGTAATATTATTACTGATTACGTTTTTAGTTTTCTTTTTATTGCATATTACCCTTTCTGGAAATTGGTTTGTTCTGCGAGCAGTTCCACACGCAATGATACCTTAGTTGCTTTCTATATCATCATTAAATATTCAGCAATGATTAGTCAAATTTTTAAGTAGAAAATCTCTTGGTGAAAGTATCCTATATTATCTCTTGCACGTACACCAAAAGATTTGGACATAAATTATGCAAATTGACGTATCAACTATCAATTCATTCAGTGCCATAAAATACTATAGAAAAATAATAATCTGTTTCGAAGTGTAGGATCTTTCATTTTTGACAAAACTGAAATTTGTAACTGAAAAGATTAATAACGGCACTGAAGACTATCATTGCATGTTACAAGAAAAGAATAAAAGCCATACAATAATTTCTCAACCAGCAATAGATGGACGTGAGCCTCAATATGAAAGTCACTTACTTCGTCATTGCCCGACACACACGAAGACTATAGGTGCAATATTCGCATTCATAAAAATAAAGCAATACGTGCTTTTTCACTAGCAATTGAAAGTATTATTCTTGTAAATCAATAACTCACTCTCCTGTAAAATAACCCCATCTCTTTCCCGCAATAAAACCGAATGAACTGACAGATCTCAACAATAACGTCATTTTATCGAACAAAAGATGCTGTTACCTGCTTCATAATCATTTTCCATCTCCGAATGTGTGGTATTGCAAGTGTCATGTAAGCTCAAATGGGACTTCAAGGAAGAGTGCTGCCATTTTCATTCTCTGTTGATAGCTGCTTGAATCTGCTCAAGACTCCTCCCTTTCGTTTCAGGGACCACCGTGATCACGAAAACCATCCCTGCTGCGTTAATCACCGCATAAAGAAGGAAGGTACCTGTGAAGCAAGCGAGCAGAGTTATTTGTTTTCGACGAGTTTTCCGGAAGCATATTCTGACATTTTTCTCATGGGAAGAATGCTTTAGTACGTACTACCTGTCTATTAATCATTCTGCAGAAAGACCCAATTAACTTTTTTCTTTTTTAAATGACAAGTCGGCTCAATTTTCGTGATATTCGAATCTAGGTAGAAGTTGCTGTAAACGCGTTGATCGAAATAAATGGACTGAATATGCACTCGAGAGCGTGAAGAACGGAGTGACAGGCACCTCCAGCTCCAAATAGGATTGAAATGTTCAGGAAAAGCTAAGTCTCGAGTCTGCAGTTTGGTCGAATTTGCGCAACAACTCATGTTCCAATGTGACAAAATGTTTATCGAGCTCCTGCCAGATTAATAGTTCAAAGAGTGTTTTCAGCAGAGTCGTACCGTAGGAGCTCCAGCTCATTAAGTAGTTGAAAGTGTAGGAAACTGCCCAAGCGCCGAACCAGTTCACTAGTGTTGCGAAACCTCCAGCTACTCCTTTGATATTAATGGGGAAAATCTGAACACCAGCACACATTACATGATTGGCAAAAGAATTTTGAAACTCTTGTACGAATAACACCAGTTACGAAAACAACCCTTTAATTTGATAAGCATGAAACTTTGGGGGATGTTTGGGATTACCTCGGACATCACGACCCAAGGAACTGCGCCCATTCCAGCCGAAAATGCTGCTATGTATAGCTGAGCATTGGAAAAAACAGAACGGAAAAATTTATAGTAGGGAGTTGTTGCGGCGGCCAACTGGATAGAGCCAGAAAGAGATCAAGGTAGGTGAGATTATTACCAGAATGCCGGTGACGGCAAGTATCGGGACAGCATCAGCTGCCAGATTATGAACCTGGCTCGGAAGATTCTCAAAAAATTACTGGTTGACAAGCATTGCAAAGCAGAAGGAAGATATTAGGACTGATAGTAATTACCTTTAGAAAGAATGAAAGGGCAGTTACTATGCATCCCAGGACCAATCCTGTCCCCGAGACCTGCGATTGAGAGAGAGAGAGAGAAGGTTATGGTTCAAGTTGCAGAACTTGCGAAAGGGGCAGAACCAGAAAAGCTTTGTTACTATAGACATGATTTCTTAGCTTTCATCTATTTTACCAAGAGAAGGGGCTTTCTTCCAGCTCTATCGACCAGTGCAGCGCCAATAGCCGTGACAATAACCTGCAAAATTTACTCTTTAAGCGTGACGAGTATAAAACTAGATCCCCAGCAAAGAGGAAAGGCCGAGAATTACAGACCTGGAGGATTGCATAAGTTATGGTTCCAACGCTGGAGGAGAAACCTGAGGAGATTGTACAAATGTGATTATAAAGGCGAGACTAATACCTTGCTTGTGAGATTCAACACTCAATTATGTGAACAGCCCATTCAGTGATAATTAAGTAGACCAAAAGCATTCGACATTGTGAATTTTACTAACCCATTTGAATATTAACTGGATTATATAAATTGGAACCCCTGCTTTGCTTTTTATTTAGCTTTTCGTTCTGGAATCTTAAAATGCAAAGCATACTTTCATTTTTGTGGTGCCCAAGAGCTTCTTGCTATGAACTGCATACCTGCTTCCTCAAAAATATTGCTTGTATAGAAACAGACGCCATTTATCCCTCCGAACTGCTGGACGACCATCAATCCAACACCAATCTGGCCAAAATTTAACAAATTTGTCAGCAAAAAGAACAACAATGGGAAATATCACCAAAAGTACAACTACTGCATATTCCCGATCCACAGGGCATTCCAAGAAAGCAACGAAGGAGGGACTTTATTGGATACATAGCAGTAAATACAGAGAGAAGATTACGATGACAGAGCTCAGATATCTTCTCTGAAATAAATCGAGAATGCTGGCTTTTGGGAGCAGTTGAAGAGTTTCGATGTATTCCTTGTCAAGAAAAACAAATTCGATCATTCTGTCAGCTATTCGTACTTATAAAGTTGAGGCACTACGATGAAACGAGTATAGACTTAAAGCCTTTTACTTGTATTTCAGCAGCCTCTTCAGAAATGTCCGAATCCTTTCCACGGAGTTTCTGCAGCGCAGCTTCAAACTCCTTTTCGCGGCCCGTTTTCGCCTGCATTTGGCAGAATCCTAAAATTCATTCCAACACTACAAATCCCTCTCTTCCAACAATTCAGATAAGAAGAGTCTGGTGTTCATCTTGATTTGTTACCAGCCATCTAGGAGACTCTGGAACGAAAAACAGGCCGAACAGTAGGACTGCACAGGGGATTAGACCTGCATAAACCGCAGATGTTCAAGGTGGTTTCAGACTTGGACTTTTCTATACAACATTGGCACTAAACTTGAATTATGCTACTATTTCTGTCTTACCAATTAATGCCAAAACCCTCCAAGCTAATACTGTCCCGATTATGAAGGAAACGGACACTCCAGCAACGATCATAAGCTGTGGAGAGAAGAGAACATGTTAGGCCCAGAAGGTTCTGTAGGATGTACATATATACACCATCTTGCACTTGCAAGAGGGCAAAATTTGCTACAAGCTAAGGCCTTTTGCCAATAGCTCCATGCTTGCAATTTTAACAAAGAATGTTCATACAAAATCTTTGCCTGATTGACAGCAGTCAAAGCTCCACGGAGATTTTTGGGTGTAATTTCAGCTATAAATATCGGTACCTGGACATAAATTAGGAAAAGATTAACCAATCTAAACCGAAGAGAGAGCCTCATGTTGTCACCGTGAATTGAGTCCAGCATGTTGTCGTAGAACAACTTGCTACATCAAATTTGTGGGGTACGAAGTGAGGAATTACCACATAGGAAAAGACTCCCATTCCATATCCCGTGGCCAATCTTCCAATATCCAGAGCAAGTGCTCCCTAATTTACTCAAAATTAAACAGAACAGAGAGTTGATGAGACTTGAAGTTATTCTGCAACTAATTGATCTCCATGTATGATAAGGCTTGTAAATAGGATATGGACACACCTCTGCAAAGTAAATAGCAAGCCATCCTGCTACACAAAGAGCGCTCGCTATTCTCATTGTCTGCATTTTGAGGCAAATGTTTATGCTGTCGGTCCTCCGTCCATGGTATGACTAAATCGCAAAGCTAAAACTCTCAAAGAGTCTTGAACAACACTGTTCTGTTTTACATTGTGAAAGACGCACTCATTTGCTGCTTACCCATTTACGGCCAACAAAATCAGCGATTGGTCCTCCGGTAATTGCACCAATCATTGCACCGAATGTCAGTATGGATCCAAAGACTGAATACTGTTGAAAGACACATAAAGAGTAACTGCAAATCAGCTTGAGTTCAGTGAGAGCAAGAACGTCAGTTACCATCTAGCTAACGATGCTATAAGTCACCGAATGTCCGAGAATCTCAGTGGAAAGCTATTCTGAACGAACCTATCACTTCGATCAGAAACCTGAATGATATGCAGTCGCAATTTTCAGCTGACGATAATTAATCTAAATCTCCCCATTTTTTGGTTTTCTTGTCCAGAGGTGTCCAACAATGGAAGTCGATGCAAAAATTCAGTATACATTTCACTCGTTACAATGCAGAAAGAATAAGATGTCTAGAGAAAGAAGTATCTCTACCTCAAAGTCAACATCCTTATTTTTGAGACAGTCTTGTTTATAAAGTTTTTGACCATATAACTCGTCCATATTATGGACCCGGAATATGAGCAGATCATTACTTTGATTTTCTTGTATATGGGCGCCTTCCGTGACAAGTCCAATATTGAATCGAAGCAACGAACAAAGACAACATGACATGTGCTTCTCAACACTCGCAGGTAAATTCGACATACCTCAGCTGTAGAGAGACTAACATACCTCAGCTGTAGAGAGACTAAGTTCCTCCACTATAGCATCCTGAGTTGGTGATGAATAACCTGCCTGAAAATCCAATGAAACAATTTCTCATTAGATTCAATTAATCACTTTATTTTCATTTTAACCATTACTATCGGACCTGGACTTTTCAAAAAGAAATTGCATTTCCTACTTACGCAGGTCCCGAATTCATAGGAACCACAAACCGCAACGAATGTGGTGAAATAGACCATCCACGGACGACCCTTATCGGTTCCTTCATCTTTGCCAGCTCGGTCCTTCTCTTGCGGCACGAGGAGACGCTCTCTTACTCCTTCTCTGTCCCCGGTTTCTTGATTTTCAATGTCCTCGTTAATCGCCATGCTTGCTCGCCTTACAAAAATGCTCCTTCGATCTCTATCTGACTACGTACGAGGAACTAGCAAATCTATCAGCTCCAGAGAAGATAAGTTCTCTTTCCAACGTGGCTAGTCTGCTTGCTTTATATGGATGACTCGAAATGAGAAACCCCAAGTGCTAATACGGAAACCCCATTTCAGATCGGTTTATACTCGTGGTTTCTAGGAATTCCTCGCCGATTTCAGTCTTGCAAACTGGCAAGCAACTCTTCGCTTTTCTGACTCGCCCCCGTTAATGGTATTGGAATCACTAATGGAACAGAGTCTCCGAATACAGCAGGATCACAGATGTAAAGGGCTGCATCGCTCTTTATGGGCAAGGAGTAAGTAAAAACATGGAACTGGACTTTCTCAATGACACGGCTCTGGATAAAGACAAAGTAACAACCACGGGCAAAGTTCTATCTTTTTGAGCCAGCCGCCGGCTAGGAAAGCCAGAGTGTTTTTCTAACCTGGAAAGTAATTTAAGTTCTGTCCATTTTTCCATGGTGGCATTATTATCTTCAACTTTAACCCACGTTTATCGTGTAAGAAAGATAAGATCTCAATTAATAGTTTCTTATCTCTTTTGCAATAAGAAACTATCAAGAAAAAGAACCGTTCTGCTAGAACATTACTTTTCTTTTGGGAATTTTCTTGACCAAAACCCTTTTTTTTTCTTTCCAATTGGATGATGAGAACAAGATAATTTCGGCCGGACCTTCTTCTGGGGACACATTATCTTCCTTTTCTATTTTTTAAAAGAACCACTACATATGCGAACAAAAAGCATGCATATAGCCTCCTTTGTGGTCAGTGACGCTTTTGATGTCTGCTCAAATGGTAAGACTAGATAGCAGGAATTTCAAAAAGGGATGTTTTCCATCTTTCCATAGTGGCCAATTTTTCGGAAAATGGCAATTTATAGAGGCAAGAGGTGGACAGAATTACTTTCCACTAAGGACGTCATGTACTGCCGAGGCCCATGAATCTAAAGAATTCAGCCACCATGAAGCCAGCCGACGGGAAAGAATTCACAGGCACAACGGAATGGACCATAAAGTTGCAGAGCACATTAGCCAAAAATACCCAACCACCATTCTCCAACTACTTTATCGGTCCACATTTGCTGCATCTCCGTCTTCTTTCACTTCACGATTCGGAATAGGCCAACAAAATCCAGCAAGAATATATGGCTGTGGCCTGCTCGAGAAAGGGGAAATATCAAAAATATATCTTACTCTTGATCTAACAGCCACTCGCATATTTTCGTTTTGATTAATATCATTGACATACTTCCAAGAAAAACCCCACATTGAGAACATTAATTTGCCCGTCCATGTAAACTCATTTTAGCATCTTCCTTACGGTTTGAGCAGACTGAAAAAGTGATTTTTTAATGGTAAAATTCGTGTAGATATTTGTTATTTTCAAAAGAAGAGGTAAGTGGTTTTGGGATGAGAAATAAGGTGTATTTTGTTATAATTTTCTCAAAAAACTTAGACAAAACAAATATGCTAATCTTATAAGCACATAGTGAGATTTGTTTTCAAATGTATTAGAAGAAAAAAAGACACTATAAATGTCATAACTTTTGTACAAAGACCACTTAAATACCATAACTTTTTATTCAATCACTTAAATGTCATAATTGATCACTTAAGCGTTGTAATTTTTCATTAATAAGGAAATCCGACATGACATGGCACAGTAAACATTCTTTGAAAAAAACAATGTTGGCACTCAAGTAAAGATTTTTTTTTTTTTTTTTAAGTGATGGCACTCAAGAGCAAAAAACAATGTTATGGCGGACTTAGGCCGCACGAAAATTATGATACTTGTGGTGTCATTATCTCAATATCTACATATCCTTCTTCCATTCATGACACCAAATCCCATCAAATATAATAAAAAGCACACGGAAAAAAAAAATTATTTTAGCTAATGTAAGCAACTAATTAAGTAGAGATTAATCAGGCTGATTCAGGTTTTAGAGGCTGCCAGTCATTTTCGCTTAACCCCTACTAAACAAAGCTACGAACAACAAGCGATTGTTTTAAGCTAGTGGCTCCGTTTAAGCATCCAATAAAAATCAGCAAGATTATTTAGCACAGCCCTTTTAAAATAAGAAGTTTTAGGAACTCTTATCATCACCCTGAAGAAGGGTAGCTGGGCAAGCGTGATTAAAACACCTAGGACAAAGACAAATCAGCCTTCCCTAATTTAAAGGGAAAATAGGTGGACGCGATACAACTTGCCTCACCTCATTTGCGGGTCACTTTTCTGATAAGATCAATCCACTTGTTGGAATGGAATGAATTTGATTGATAGAGAAGGTCTGGATTGCCTGAGGAAGCGGATATATCCTAATTGCAGAAATAATATATTAATTGTAACAGAGCATATGCCACTTTCATTTTGCATGATTTCATCTAATCTCAGAGATCTGGACTCCTTTCTTTCTTTCTTTCTTTCTTTTTTATTTCCCCTCCAATCTTCCAATTTGTGTAGAAAAATATGATCCTTTCAGCAAGAGGAACTTGAAAAATCGTTCTGCCGGCCTCGCACCGACAAAACAAAAATAATAAAGAGTGAAAAGTGACAGATTATTACCAAAATGAAATTGACAAAAAGCTGAGAGGTTAGGTGAAGTGAGCTGTGAAAGAAATTTATGTATGAACTAGATTCTAAAATAACCTTAGTCTAAATTCTTGATATTTCTTTTGCTATACGTTATGAAATGAAAAATCTCTATTTGGACAAGAAATTTTTCTTTTCTTGATGACTGTGGATTATAATTATACAATTATGCATTACTACAAGTTTTCACCAACCTGTTCAATGAACTTGGCTTCATCCATAAGGATACATCCAAGGATGCACAAGAATCAGATTTCGACCAGTCCAGAGAACTACTTTTTATGTAATAGAGATTATAAATTCTTTATTTTAAGGAAGGGCAGGGGTGAATCAGCTATAATTAAATTTTTTCCCCTAGATATCAACATAGAGTACATAAAACAACTACTTGCGCCCTCTAGACTTTTGTGGTTCTGCACAGCGTATGTAAATCAATTCAATCTGTTTATGGCAACATGGAATATTCTCTGAGCAACGAACTGTCGCTTTGACCTCACTTCCTCCTTCCTCCTCCTTCCCTCGCTTGGACGTTAGCTTCAGGACAAAACAGAGAGCGGGTCGCTGGTCGAAGGACGCAAGGACGCGAGGCTGCGCCCGACGTTCGCCCAGGAATGTCGTGCGGTACGAAGCCAGCTGGTCTCGTCCTTGAAGAAAGGGACCGAAACGAGATAAATGGGAGAGAAAGGCGGCAAAAGGAAGGGGGGGTCTCTCCGGTCTTTTTGGGTTTGTTCGGCCGAGGTAGAGCAACCGAGAGAGAGAGAGAGCTAGTGAGAGTGAGAAGGTGAGCTCGAGAGAGAGAGAGAGAAGGAGCGAGCCAGAGAAGAGAGGGAGCTCGAGGGTGGCTGCTTCTGGAAGGGTGCGGCTGAAAACCAAGGAGAGGCTAGAGCCGCTCGAGAGGGGAGACCGAGAAGGTGGACAGCGAGGGAGAGCGGGAGAGAGAGGCGACTGTGTTCTCGAGTTCTTCCGGGGAGGCTGGAGACAGCGAGAGCAACAGAGAGAGTGAGATCCGAGGGAGTGAGCAAAGGGTGAAGCGGAGAGAGAACCGAGAGTGAGCGGAGGGATGGACTGAGAGAAAGCAGGGACCCAGGAGCCGAACTTCGTTCTCGGACAAGCGTTACCCGGCCATCCCCAACATAAACCGTCGATCTCCAGCCAACACCCTCGAGCTCGGTGCAGCGTCGAGGCGGCCGACCATAGCTCGTTTCGCTTCAGGCTCACATTCTGGCCGTCGTCGCCGAGCCGGGTAGGGATATTCGTGGTCAAACACTTCTCTCTGGGAACTCCGTTGCTTGGTTTTATTTAAGAGGGA
The DNA here is from genome assembly GCA_014182365.1 of Eucalyptus tenuipes. Classification (NCBI taxonomy): domain Eukaryota; kingdom Viridiplantae; phylum Streptophyta; class Magnoliopsida; order Myrtales; family Myrtaceae; genus Eucalyptus; species Eucalyptus tenuipes. Next base: position 10,796,571 of record CM024544.1, on the reverse strand, counting down.
ACCGAAACGATAGCTGGGCCTCGTTTTCAAATTATAGATGGCCGTCATCCATCAGCATGCTCGATTTGAATGAGCCGTCCCTTTTGTCGAGTTTGAGTCGTCACTTGCTGCTTTCTTTTGAGTAAATGACTTGGAGTGCTGCCATTTTCATTCTCTGTTGATGGCTGCTTGAATATGCTCAAGACTCCTCCCTTTCGTTTCAGGAACACGCCCTTTAAATTCCCCCCTGGAGTTTCTGCATGAAAATTGATTATTCACTGGTTTAATAGCTTGCGAGTAATGACTGGACTTTATCTATTTAGATATGGTGGCGGACTTTTGACTAGTTATGCACTGTTCAGAATGCCAGATTCATTTGTAGAGGTTTCTAGAGGAAGATTTTGTTCACTGTTTTTCTAAATTATACGACAGGTATTTATAATTTGCATTTCTAAAATGTAATTTCCTTTCAATTTTCCAGAGAGAAGGATCGCATCGTTTCTTGGTGCTATGGGGCAGAAGTTTCTATCTGTGTATTGCTCGTGTGGCACGTATATTGCTTTTTTTGAAAATTCTCGTAACAGTTTACTTGGTGATGCCCAATTGCATATCGTTTGGCTACATTTTGCTCCTCCTATGTTGTATCATGGGAAGACAACTCGTTGAAATGACGAGAAGACATTTTTAGTTTCCATTAAAAGTATATGCAATCACTGTGTTTATCTTCATATACAGCTTGAGCAATATCTCCACCCTTGAGATGTGGTTGTCAGGGTTGATTGATCTTCAGTTTTACTTGGCCTACAACTCAGAAGCTTTGCTATTGCAGAATATATGGCAGTCTATTGCAATACTGATTGTGATGCAGCTTTACAGCTACGAGAGGAGACAGAGCAAGTATATCTAATCTGATGACTCCAAACTTGTGGAATTTGGAGTACTTGGATTTATAAAGAGTTTCCTCATTTGACACAGTGACAAGATAGTGTGTATAGCAGTGTTTTATGCATCATTGTCACCAATTAGTCTCTTTGGTTTCCTTTGTCTGCTTGGTCTCGTCATTTGTTCCCTTTTACCTAAAGCATCTCGAATCCCATCAAAGTTATTCCTTCTTTATACAGGTATTCTGGTGACGACAGAATATCTCTTTCAGATGTGGGGTGCCCAGGCAGGAATCTTTCCTGGACAGAATGACTTTAGTTTGGCCAAGTTCTTGGGTTTTGAGTTATTTCAGTCAGGCTTTTGGGGTCTAGAATTGGGGGTAAGGGGGAAAAGTGCTGGTGATATCTGCTTGTATCCTTCAATACAATGTCTTCCGTTGGTTGCAAAAAGTACCAACTCACATTTTGAGCAAAGATTACACCGAAGAACCTTGCCCTCTGTTTGTATCAGCAGAAGAAGTGTTTAGGGATTTTTCTAGTTCAAACGGGGAAAGCAAACCACCTGCAGATTCTCCTGCAATTCCTTGTGAAGCAGAAGGCGTGAGAAACAATTTGTCTTCCTCAGCCTCTGGTTTTTCTCAAGCATCAAATAATGTACCCAAAGCTGGAGGCTCTGGGGGTGGCAGTGCTAGAAAATATTCCTTCGGATATATTTGGGGAAGCACCAACGAAAGCCACAAATGGAACAAGAAAAGGATTATCACCATGAGAAGGGAGAGATTTGAAACGCAGAAGACAATCTATATAAATTTTTGGATGGAGAACATGTTTAATCTCTTTGGCCTCGAAATAAACATGGTGGACTTGCTCCTTGCCTCCTTTGCTTTGTTAAATGCCATTTCTATGCTATATATTGCACTTCTCCTTTGCTTTGTTAAATTTTTGCTTGCTTCCATTCTTGTCCTAGAATACTTTGTCATTTGAAAGAGCACACTATCTGCCAATTCACAAACATCAAGCAAATCGTCCGCCGCCGCCGAAGTTCGCCAGATCGAAGCAGTCTCCCCTGATCGAAGCAGTCTCCTCTGCACCCGATCAACGGCCAGGATCACCTGACGAAGCAGCAGAAGTTCGCCAGATCGAAGCTCCGGGTCTCCATCAACCTGCCGGACAACGAAATCTCCCTCCTCCGCAGCCGGCGGAACCTGAGCTTCAGCGAATCGTCCGCCGCCGCCGCCGCCGAACCTCCGACTCCTCCTTCTCCATCTCGCCACTCCTCGTCCTCAGCCTCGGCGTCGATCGGTCGAATCTTCAAAGAGAAGGCTCCGGCGACGGCGAGGAGGAGCCTCGAGAACGGCGGTAGCGGCGGCGAGCGGCCGGCAGGCGTACAGGAGCACGAGGACGGTGGTGGAGGTGCTGAGGGAGCTGGACGAGGACATAGTGGCGCTGCAGGACGTGAAGGCGGAGGAGGAGAGGGAGATGAAGCCGCTGTCGGAGCTGGCGGCGGCGCTGGGGATGAGCTACGCGTTCGGAGTACGGAAACGCCGTCGTCTCCCGGTGCTGATCAAGCACTGGAAGGGCCAGAAGATATTCGACGACCCCGATTTCAGGTCCGTCATTTTATTTTATTTATTTATTAATTTCTATATATTTTTTACCTATTATTCTTGCTATCATTTTCGTAATTATGGTGACGATGATATGCTCTCTCTCGTTGGGCAAGTGGTCTTCCTGGGCGATTTAGAATTTTAAAAAATATTTTCATTTATTTGAGGCATCTACCGTTGAAAGTGAAGTTTGATAATATGTCATAACTAATATTCCCTCTGGGCATATTATATCATTTTTTTCTTACACTTTTTTAATTGAAAAAGGTTAATTTCGGTAGATCCATCTATAACAGTGTAAATCCACTTCCGACAATCAAAATTTTCGTTGAAATTAAGGTAAGTTGGATATAATAAAAATTCGCAAGACCAAAAATAAAAATAAAAACGTAAGCTTTTGCCTAGCCATCCACCAGAATTTGTGGATGAAAACTTTGCCGTCACTTGGTTTATATTTTATCTTTTTTTTATCCTCCCCTTTTCTAACTTCTCTGTTTGGAATTATCTGAATGGAGTTGTCCAAGAATTGATCTGGAAAGAATTTAGAATTTTATTCACGAGAACCCCACCACCGAATTCAAGTACTGCCCAAGGCTGTAAGGCTTTTCTTCTACAGCATTTTGCATTCGGACAGCTTACGGAGAGCTCTCTGCAACAACGATGGTGGGGCCTGTCCAAGGATCCCAGCACCAGCTGTGAGCAATGCCAGTCAGAATTAAAAATTAAAATAAAATAAAATTTTAAGAAAAAAAAAAAACCCAATTTTCTTTCTATGATTTTGGATGTGGGTTCTCCATACAATTGTCATCTGACAAGCTACCTGCTGTTCCTATCGGCTTTGTCACCGACGGTAATCTTGCTTGTCCTTCCTTCACTGGAGGCACAGGGAATGAGAATAAATGCTCCATTAGACGCTGCGCATATGCCAATTTCGCTAGTTCTGAACCTCATTGCAGGTGGCCCCCAGGCTGCAAACTTCAGGGGACCTTTCCAACTGTCGACTTTTAATGGCTCGAAGCTTCGGCTCCTTGGATTGAAACCCTGTCTTTACTTTCTTTGAAGGCATTCATGATATTTAACGCTATTTAGCTCGATATTCAGCATCGTCGCCCTTACTTGGTTTGGACTTTCTACTGGCGAATCTCTTCATGTAAAGGTTTGGCTTGGCATTATACTAGTCAGCATACTTGCATAGACATGGTGGTTCTGTTCGTTTGCCCATCAATGCATTCGACTCGTGGTGCATCAAATCTGAAAAAAGTTAGTAATATGCTATCAATCAATGAATCACTCAATACATCCCTTTATAAATATAGACACGGTTTGCCATTTCCAGAGTCGAGAGTTAGCTTTCAGGAGTGGTCTCAAACAATTTCGTATTCTCCAAACTGAGACTCGTTCAGAGTCATTGAAAGCCTTCAATTTTTGACCCTGTATTAGGATGGTTCTTTCTGCTTTATCTATTTCTAGATACTCTAAAAACCATTTGAAGCAATCGAAAGACCTTGCAGAAAATGTTAATTACTTTGGTACTTGACGAGACGACCCAAGTTTTAAGCAGCAGCATGCGCTTTCGCTGCTTTTCTATGTTTTCTTAGTCCTGATGAATGACATTATTTGAATCTCATTGGGGGAGTACCTCGCTAATTTGGCATCAGGTCATGGCTCTCTGTCTGCGATCTCTAAGTGAAGTGGATATCGCGGGTTCCTTATCGACATAAATGTCTGGAGGAATATGATACTTGTTTGGAAGCACGTAAGGCACCATCTCATGTCTTATCATCGAGTGAACGCATAAATTTTCACTGCATTTAGGGATTGAGCTTTTGTAATACATCACATGCTCTAAAACGACACTACGTGTTCAATTTCCATTCATCGTAAAGGCAAAATTGTCGGCCTACTCTGTCTTTCGTCTTTGACATGTGCCGGTCGTTCATTGGTTAAGCCCTAACCCATCCCGTGACATGAGGTCAAGGTCGGAGATTGCTTGAGCATGTAGCAGTTGTAGAGGTGGGTGATTGAGCGGGGTCGAAGGGTGGGGGTGAGAGATTTTGATGGAGACGAGAGAGATTCACACGAAACAAAAATTAAATGAATGCCATACGACATTCATTGTCATTTATAAAATATGGACATAATGAGTCTACCGGAAAACACTAGTGCTATATGAAAAACATATAAAGGCTTCATGGATTACATTGTGAGTGATGATACATGTTGATAGTACTATTTGAATTTTGCTCCTCATTTCTACGATAGGGAAACGATCACACAATACATGATTTCATAAACTCAGTGTCATAGTCAAATTGGTAACTGCCCGAAATTATCGAAGCACCTGACAAACATGAGACCGTTTCAAGTTCTATATTAGTGTCGACATCATCAATCAGCTCCTCTCTTGGATACAAAGCAATTTTGGAGGCAGTTGTAGTTTAGCCATATCTCTCTCAAGCATATCTAGGACTTTCCTCATCGACGGCCGATCATTAGGACTCAATTGTATACACCATAATGCAACAATTATCATCTTCCTCGTTGTTTCTCTTTCATCTTCTATGACATCTATCATTTCAACCTCCTTTTCTTTGCCAAGTTGATCATAAACCCACAAAGGAAAGTAAATTTGACTTGAACGCTCTGCACGTGCATTTAGATTTCTCCTTCTACCGGTCATTTCCATCAACATCATCCCAAAACTATAAACATCCGCTTTATAAGAAATGCCACCTATGTCCTTATAGAACAGCTCAGGTGCCATATAACCTAAGGTTCCTCTTGCTGCAGTCAACAATACTATGTCGTGACCAGTGGGATAAAGTCTCGCAAGTCCAAAGTTAGAAATTTTCGGAGTGAAACTTTGGTCAAGGAGAATGTTGTGTGACTTGATATCAAAGTATAGAATTTGCATATCACATCCCATATATAGATATTCTATCCCTCTAGCTATGCCAAGAGAGATCTCATACATTTTCTTATACTTAAGAAGATCATCACCATCCTTATTCGAAATGTGTTTATCCAGGGAGCCATTCGGCATGAAATCATAGACCAGAGCTTGTTTGGAGTAATCGAAGCAAAAACCAACAAGTTGCACCACATTGACGTGGTGGATTCTTCCAATTGTGGCCACTTCACTAATAAAATCTTGGCAATTAGATTCTAATTTGTTCAAAATCTTGACCACAACTTCATTGCCACTTCTAAGGATTCCTCTGTACACATAACCATATACCCCCTCACCTAATTTGCATTTGAAATTTTTTGTAATCTTCTTAATATCCGAATAAGAGTACCTTATGGACAGAAAGTTATTGTGAGTTTGTAGGAATTCTTCGATGTTTGCATCAATTGCTTGGTGCCTTCTCATCCACTTATAGATTAGAAGTATCAGTACACATAGAGCTCCGAGGATGAATCTTGCTGCGACGTAGTTGGCTGCGTAGAAATTGTCCATAGATTAGCGTAGTGCAATAAAAGAATTTTAAATGTAATTTTTTTTTTGTCAGAGTGGTGCTTGAGATCTTCATGTTTGTGAGGAGAACAGGGCTAGGAAGTCATACCCAAGACAACGGCGAGGCTCTGGCCCACATATGGCGCAAAAAAAAAAGAGGCTGAACTCCGTGACATAATCTAAGGTAACCGAAAATGACTAATTAGAATCGACGATCAATCGATGAAGAATTAAATCTATCATTTTAGCATTAAACATAAAAATAATTTACTTTCTCAGAGAAGTGCTCAGATCGCAGTTTATTCTATTCAATTACGGAATCCATGTTATCGTAACATGACCATCTCTCTGAAAAAACACGATTTTGCTTTTGTCTTCTCAAGGAGTACCAAATGATTCATAAGTTCAAATTTACAAACATCATCCAGGAGGCGTGCAATTTATTCACCCGCATAAGAATAACAGCCATTCATGGGACACGAGCAACTATTAAATCAACCATTTTTCTCCAAACAAATATAAAATAATAGTGTCCAATCCAGAAAAAAAAAAGGTCCATAAATTGTAAAATTAAAAAGATCAATGCATGCCAAATCTACTAAGAAATCTTATTAAACTTTTCAACTTAGGTGATGTGGCAACTTTTTTCTGCTGTGTTTTTAGAGAAACTAGTGTCTTAATGTGTGGATTGTATTTAAAAACCCAACTAAAACATGCCACATCACTTGGTAACTAAATTTTGGTAAGATCTGTTAGTAAAGCTAGGATTTAAGAAAGGAAGAAAGAAAGAAAGAACACCTTTAAGGGGAAGTCCCTTGGGGAACCGAATGCTACCGCAAACCTCCACTCGGTATCCGAAACTTAAGTAGCGACACTGAAAACTTCTTCCTGATATGGTCCAGGAGTCTCCACTATAGGAGAGATTGAATCCCTCGGCCATCTTGTTGTGGAGGTCCTTGTATGTTAAGCTCCCATTCTGATCCCCTTCCCGCCCCGAGATTTGATCCGATGCGTATGCCGTCATGGTTACGGTGCAGGAGTCCTTGAATCCCCTGCTTATAAGTTCTGTACAGCGTATGAGTACACCTTCATTTGGGAAAAATAAAGAGGCGTGTCGGCAGAGTATCCCTCAATACATGGTTTGGTATCGACATATGAAGTAGAAGCAATGGGTTGGGAACACTTCATGAAGGCCACCGCAGCGTATCCACCAGCGTATCTATCATCATGACTGAAGTTGGAGTACGTCAATAGGGTAACGAGGGAGGGACGAGCAATTACCCTTTTGCAGTCCATCGTCAACCACCGTGATATTACCATAGAAGTTATATTGGTCATAATATAAACTATAATGGATTGACTTCACATAATATTGGCCGTCATATAGATATAGAATAGTGTGGTTATTTTCACAAGCTAGCTCATACTGAGAGTTGCCGCAGTGTTTTGAATCGTCTTTCAATTGAAAAGGATAACTTATGTTACGGATCTCACCGCAAGATGAAAGGGCACACAAATGATTGTTCTTCGCACCGCAACTCATCTCTAATAGTAGCAGAACATGCGTTACGAGAAGTAAAACACGGAGCTTAAATATGGAGCCGAGAGAAATAATCATCTCTTTATCTTTTGGTATGATGCAATGGAAGTTTTAGCTCATTTGGTAACGCGAGAGAGGCTCAATAAAGGGTTGGGAGTCGTCGGTTATCGAAATGTCCAAGTCAACCCTAAAACAAAGTATAGCGAAGAAAGTCTTAAAAAGTACGGCCCACCCAAAACACGGTCTCGGAATTAGTGATGGAGAGCTTTCACATTCATTCAGGAGGAAACCTCTGCATTTTCCAAATTTGATTTTTCTCGGCAAATTAATTCTCTCTAGAAATTTATTTTAGTATCGTAAAAAGAACCGGTTTTAATGTTTTGTACCCTAAACTCTATCAAAATCCTTTCAAATGAGGCATCTGGCATTCTATTTTTTTTTCAAGGCCAATATTTTGTAAGTGTCGCTTCGTTAAATTTTTAAGACGAAAAGAAAAAGGATGATGTATTTCATCATATAAGGTTTTTCATTTTTGAGAAAAAAAATTGGTAACCAAGAAAGAAGATCATGTTAATTAAGGGGTACATAGATTTTAACTCATATAATGTGGCTTTCCGCAAATAAAGAAAGAAAATAAGGAGCGGGCGCTTCTTGCTCATGGTGTTGTGAAACTTTATGAAAGAAAGAAAGCAATATGGTAAATTCTCAACTAGCAATGGGACTGATGCACCTCGATTAGAAACTCGCTTGTGTCGTCATGGATCGACACACGCAAGGACTACAGACGCAACATTTGAATTCACAAAAATAATGCAATGTTTACTTATTCACTATGCTTAAATTTTAAAATCACTCTCTTGTAATTGTGCTATAATTATGAATATGACCGTCATCTCTTTTCCATAATTGAAACACTTAATGAATGAACAGACTGATCTCAACGAAAAAGGCAATACGATAATTTCTCAACCAACGATCAATCGATGCGGGTCTCAATTAGAAATTCACTTGCTTCGTCATTCTTGACACGTGCAAAGACTATAGGTGTAATATTCGGATGCACAAAAATCAACTAATACGTACTTATTCATTGTCAATTGAAATATTATTGTTGTGGATCAGTCAATCACTCGCCTATAAAGTAATCTCATCTTTTGCTCACAATAAATCGAACGAACCTATTACAATATCCAATCGAAACATGCCACATCACTCAGTAAGTAAATTTTTATATGATCCCTCAGTAGAGCTAACATTTAAGAAAAGGATGAGGATGAAGAAAGAAACAAAGAAAGAACTGGGAAAGTCAGCTTTCGGGAATCATGGTGTCTGCACCTCTCCCTTTGGTATCCGAAACCTAAGTAGCAAAACTCGAAACTTGTTGGCGGTGAGAGTTTATAATAGGAGATAGTGAATCCCTCAACCATCATATTGTGGAGGTCCTTGTACAGCTCGCACGATTATACCAATCCTTTTCCCACCCTGGGATATACTGCGATATAAAAGCCTTTATGGTTCTGGTGTAAGTATCCTTGATATCCCCTACTCGGAGATCAAACCCATGTACAGCGTATGAGTACACCTTCATTTGGGAAAAGATGGGGGCATATCGGAAGGATATGCTCTCAATACATGGTTCAGTATTGACCTACGAAGTAGAAGCAAGGGGCTGTGAGCACTTCATGAAGACCACCGGCACAGCTAACGAACCGTATGGATCATTATCACTAAAGTTGGAGAGCACCAATGAGTAATGAGGGAGGGATGAGCAATTACCTTTTTGCAGTCCATCGTCAACCACCGTGATTTCGCCGTCAAATAAACATTTGCTAAGATTGGAACGGTAGTAAATTGATTTCACATAATATTGGCTGGCATATAGATATAGAACAATGTGATTATTTTCACAAGCTAGCTTATGTTCATAGCGGCCACATCCTTTTGGGTTGCCTTTCAATCGAAAGTGATGGTGTATGTCACAGACCTCGCCACAAGATGAAGCGGCAGACAAGTAATTCTTCTACACACCGAAACTCATCCCCAGTTGCAGCAGAACATACAATATGAAAAGCAAAACACTGAACATGCTTATGGAGCTCAGAGACTTAATCGTCTCTCTATCATTTGATCCGATGCAATGAAAGTTTTTGCTAATTGGTAATGTGATGGAGGCCCGGTAATATGAATGAAAAGAGCCTGGAGTCCTCGGTCATACAAATGTCTCAGTCAACCAATAAAGCAAAGTCTAGTGAAGAAAAAGTGGATATCGCGTGGAAATTGCAGTCCTTGCAGTCAAGGTGTCAAAAAACGGTGGTGGAATTATTTATGGATAGCTTTCACATTGATTAAAAAAAAAAAAAAAAAACTTCCTTGCAGTTTCCAGATTGAATCAAAATCCTTTCGAGTGAGGCAATGACGTTCTATTTTCTTGTCAAGACTAATATTCCATAAGTGTCCCTTTGTTGAATTGTGAAGATGAAAAGGAAAAAGATGTCGTATTTCATCATCTATGCTTTTTATTTTTGACGAAAAACAGAAATTGATAACAAAATTAGATTATGAACAAGAATATTAACTTGTATAATGTCGCTTTTGGCAAAAGTAAAAGGAAAATAAGAAATAAGTGCTTCTTGGATGGTGTAACACGTTATAGAAGAAAGAAAACAATGATAATTTTTAGTGGTGGACCAATGCGCCTTGACTAGAGCCTCACTAACTTCGTTGTCATGCAAACACTATAGATGCAAATTTCCAAGTCAACCATCAACACAAAGTCTAGCGAAGAAAAAGTGGGTCTCATGTGGAAATTGCAGCCCTTGCGGTCAAGGCGACAAAAACACGGTGTTGGAATTATTTATGGCGTGGCTTTCACGTTGATTAGAAAAGAAACTTCTCTGCAGTTTTCATATTTAACTTTTCTTGGCAAATTGACTCTTTAGGAATCAATTTTAGTTCAGTAAAAAAAGAATCGATTGGAATGTTATGTACTCTAAATTGAATCAAAATCCTTTCAACTGAGGCATTGGCATTCAATTTTATTTTCAATTTTATTTTCAAAGCCAATATTCCACGAGTGTCAGTTCAATAAATTGTGAAGACGAAAAGGAAAAAAAATGTCGTATTTCACTATATAAGCTTTTTCATTACTGACAAAAAAAAAAAAAAACAAAATTGGTAACAAAGATAGACTATTAAAGGGAATATTAACTTGTATAACAAAAATAAAAGGAAAAACAGGAGATAGTGCTTCTTGGATGGTGTAACACATTATGAAAGAAAGAAAGCAATTCGATAAATTCTAGTGATGGGACCCATGCGCATTGACTAGAACCTCACTAATTTGGTCTGCGCAAAGACTAAACATGCAATGTTCAAGCTCACAGAAAAAAAAAAAAAAAAAAAAGCCGATGTTTACTTATTCACTATCAACTTCAATATTACAATTACTCTCCTGTAATTGGGTTAGATCTATGAACAATATTGTCATCTCTCTGGGAATTCGGTTGCTTGGTTTTATTTAAAACTGAATCGAAATGATAGCTGGGTCTCGTTTTCCCTGGTCCACGAGCATGCCCGGTTTGAACGAGCCGTCCTTTTGTCGAGTTTGAGCGTCACTTGCTATTCTCTTTTGAGTTTGGGCACGAGCTAGAGTCTAGAATGGAGGACCATTCTCATGTGGAATTTCACGACCACTAAAGAGATTAAGTTTGTTAATTTTTTCCATTTTCTACTCTTTTAGCATCATTTTTTATGCTGCTTTATTTTGGTAATAATAACACTTAAAATTTATACTTCTTTGTCTGCAATCTCTGAACGAAGTGGAGATCACGCGTTCCTTATGAACATCGTTGTCTCGAGGAATGTTTGCTTAGTAGGAAAACTCATGTGCAGGGGATAACAGTGAGGAATATAATACTTGTTCTGAAGAATGCAAGGCACCTTCTCATGTCTTATCATCGAGTGAACGCACAAGTTCTTACTACATTTAGGGATTGAGCTTTCGTAATACATAATATGCTCTAACATAACATCACATGTTCAATTTCCATTCATCATAAAGGCAAAATTGTCAGCCTACTCTGTCTTTACTCTTTGACATATGCCGGTCATTCATCGGTTAGGCTTGGACCCATCCCGTGACATGAGGACCAAGTCGGAGATAGCTTGAGTAGGTAGCTGTCTTCGACATGGGTGATCAAACAGAGGTCGAAGGGTGGGGATGAGAGGTTTTGATGGAAATGAGAAAGATTCATCGCTCAAAATGCAAACATTGACACGAAGAAAAAATTAACTCGTTATATCAAGACGATTCACATGAAACAAAAATTGAATGAATGCCATACAACATTCATCGTCATTTATAAAATATGGACATAAAAAGTCTACCGGAAAACAATAGTGCCATATGAAAAACATGTAAAAGCTTCACATATTACATTTTGAATGATGATACATGTTGATAGTTTGCATCTCATTATAGGGAAACAATCACCCAATACATGATTTCATAAACTCATGGTCATGGTAAAATTGGAAACCGCTAGAAACTATTGGAGTACTTGATGAAGATGAGACTGTTTCAAGTTCTATCTCAGCGTCAACATCATCAATGGGTGCCTCTCTCGGATACAAAAGTGGTTTTGGAGGCAGTTGCAATTTATCCATATCTCCTTCAAGCATATCTAGGACTTTCCTCATTGACGGCCGATCATTAGGGCTCAATTGTATACACCACAGTGCAACAATTATCATCTTCCTCGTTGTTTCTCTTTCCTCTTCTAGGACATCTACCCTTTCAAGTTCCTTTTCTTTGCCGAGTTGATCATAAACCCACAAAGGAAAGTAAATTTGACTCGAACGCTCTGCATGTGCATTTATATTTCTCCTTCTACCAGCCATTTCCATTAATAACATCCCAAAACTATAAACATCGGCTTTGTAAGAAATGCCACCAATGTCTTTATAGAATAGCTCAGGAGCCATATAACCCAAGGTTCCTCTTGCTGCAGTCAGCGATACTATACTGCGATCGGTGGGATAAAGTCTTGCAAGTCCAAAGTCAGAAACTTTTGGAGTGAAACTTCGGTCTAGGAGAATGTTGTGAGGCTTGATGTCAAAATGTAGAATTTGCATATCACATCCCCGATGTAGATACTCTATCCCTCTAGCTATGCCAAGAGAGATCTCATACATTTTCTTATAATCAAGAGGATCATCACCATCCTTATAGGAAATGTGTTTATCCAAAGATCCATTCGGCATTAAATCATAGACAAGAGCTTGCTTGGAGTATTCGAAGCAAAAACCAACAAGTTGCACCACATTAACGTGGTGGATCCTTCCAATTGTGGCCACTTCACTTATAAAATCTTGGCCATTGGATTTTGATTTGTTCAAAATCTTAACCGCAACTTTATTGCCACTTCTAAGTATTCCTTTGTATACAGAACCATATCCCCCCTCACCTAACTTGCATTTGAAATTTTTTGTGATCCTCTTGATATCCGAGTAAGAGTACCTTATGGGCAAAAAGTTATTGTGAGCTAGTAGGAATTCTTCGATATTTGCATCGGTCGCTTGATGCCTTCTCTTCCACTTCAAGATTAGAAATATCAACACACACGGAGCTCCGAGTATGAATTTTACTGATAGGAAGTTGACTGCGGAGAAATTTGGCCATCGATTAGCATAGTGTGATAATTTTTTTTACATATATAATTTTTGTTTGTCAGAGTGCTGAATGAGAGCTTCATAGGTGTGAAGAGAAAAGGACTTATCATACCCAAGACAAAGAAGAGATTCCATGCGGCAATTATAGCAACAATCGTGGCATACCACGTAGAATCATCTGTAAATAGTAAGAGAATTCGTGAGAGATTACTAGATATGGTTAATTAGAATTAACGACCAATCAATAAAGAACTAGATCCATTGTTTTGGCAGTTAAATAATAAAAGCAATTCACGTTAAGATATACCCCAAGTGAAGGATAACTTCATACGGTCACTGCAAAGTACAAAGACACACTTTTGTTAATTGAAATTTGCAAGTGGAGAAGTCTAGAATAAAAAAAAAGAGTGAACGAGTTTCACTTTTCTAGATAACGCTTAGATCCATGAAATCCATGTTATCGTTGCATGATCTTTTCTTTTGAAGAAACACGTTTTGCTTTTGTTCTCCTAAATGTATTAAATATTCATAAGTTCCCAATAACAATAACATTGATTCAAGGGACACAAGCTACGATCAAATCAAACAATTTTCCCCAAAAAAGGCCTAATTCCCTAAAAAAACCCTCAAGTTCTAGTCCAATTTTGGCCTGAACTTTTTTTTTTGTCTCAGAAGATACCCCAAACTTTAGGTATAGTACCAGATTTGCCTCGAATTTTGTTTTGTTTAAAAAAATCACCAACTTTTAATATATTCTGAAATTTACCCCCATGGTCCGGTCCCAATTTGACATGATATTTCCACATCGATAACAACACTTCAGTAAGGTGACATGGAAAATTATTTCGAAAATGAAACCGTTCTAAGATATGAAAATTAGGGACGACTAATGGCAATTTTCGGTCAGAGGGCTGATGGGGTAGATTTGCAATTAGAGCGAAAATTGGTGTTTTTTCTTTTAGACAAAAAAAGTTAGAGATAGATTTAGGATTTGGCCTAAAGTTTAAAAATTTTTCTAGACAAAGAAAAGTTTGAGGCAAATTTGGACTGGCCTAAAGTTTAGGGTGTTTTTTACACAAAAAAAGTTCGGAGCAGAATTAGGACTAAATTTAAAGTTGTGGTTTTTTTTAGTGAATAAGGCCCAAAAAAATATAAAAATAAAGAAAGAGTGTCAAGTCCAACAAAGCTCCACAGATGTAAAATAAAAGAGCAATGCATGCCAAATCTACTAAAAAACCGTACTGAACTTTTTTCACTAAACGGATGTGGCAATTTTTTTATTGGGTATTAAAGAAAGTAATGACTCAATAAATCGAACCAATCGTATTACAATATCCAATTGAAACATGCCACATCACTCAGCAAGTAAATTTTGACAAGATCCCTCAGTAGAGCTAACATTTGAGAAAAGGATGAGGACGAAGAAGAAGAAGAAAGAAAGTAAGAGAGTTAAGGAAGAAAAGCTTCAGAGAAAGTCAGCTTACCGGAGTAATATTGTTCGCACCACGCCTCTTCGTAAACAAGCATGCAAAGCCGGAAAATTACTGGTGAAGACCTCAAAGACGGCGGAGACGGATACGTCGGGTACAGATACGGCGGAGACGGAGAAGGAGGTCCATAATAATAGAGATTGAATCCTTCAGCCATCATGTTGTGGAGGTCCTTATACGTTGGTCTCACACGAGCCATCATGTTGTGGAGGTCCTTATCCGTTGGGCTCACACGATTATACCCATCCATTTCCCACGGCTGTTTATAACACGAGAATAAATTCATCATGGTTATGTTGCAAGAATTCTCGATGTCCCCTACTGGTAGAACTCCTCCTAGAAACCCATACACAGCGTATGAGTACACCTTCATTTGGGAAATATTACGGGGCGTATCGGAAGAATATGCTCCCTCAATACATGGTTCAGTATTGATATACGAAGGAGAAGCAACGGGCTGTGAGCACTTCATGAAGACCACCGGCACAGCTGGGAGCAGAAAACCACCATCCTGGTATGGATCATAATCACTAAAGTTGGATCTCGCCAATGAGTAACGAGGGAGGGATGAGCAATTACTTTTTTGCAGTCCATCGTCAACCACCGTGATATTACCAGAGAAATCATATCTGGGATCATTATCATAGTAAATCGACTTCACATAATATCGACCGGTATACAAATATAAAACGGTGCGATTATATTCACAAGCTAGCTCATACTTAGAGAGGCCGCAGTCTTTCGAGTCGTCTTTCAATCGAAAAGGATAGTATATGTCACGAATATCACCGCAAGATGAAGGGGCGCACGAGTGATTATTCTTCGCACCACAACTCGTCCCCAGCAGCAGCAGAACATGCAATATGAAAAGCAAAACACGGAACATGCTCATGGAGCTCAGAGACTTAATCGTCTCTCTATCTTTGATCTGATGCAATGAAAGTTTTTGCTAATTGGTAATGCGATGGAGGCCTAGTTATATGAATGAAAAGCGTCGGGAGTCGTCGGTCATACAAATGTCCAAGTCAACCAATAAAGGCAAGTCTACTGAAGAAAAGAGGAAGTGGGTATCACGTGGAAATCGCAGTCCTTGCAGTCAAGGTGTCAAAACACGGTGTTCGAATTATTTATGCTTAACTTTCACATTGATTAAATAAGAAACTTCTTTGTAGTTTTCAGATTGAATCAAAATCCTTTTGAGTGAGGCATTGACGTTATATTTTCTTTTCAAGATCAATATTCCGTAAGTGTTGCTTCGTTAAATTATGAAGACGAAAAGGGAAAAGATGTTGTATTTCATCGTCAAGGCTTTTTCATTTTTGACAAAAAACAGAAATTGGTAACAAAAATAGACTATTAACAAGAATATGAATTTGTATAATGTCGCTTTTGGCAAAAGTAAAAGGAAAATAAAAAGTAAGTGCTTCTTGGATGATGTAACACGTTATGAAAGAAAGAAAACAATATGATAATTTCTAGCAATGGACCAACGCGCCTTGATTAGAACCTCACTAACTTGGTCATCACACAAAGACTATAAATGCAAATTTCCAAGTCAATCATTAACACAAAGTCTAGTGAAGGAAAAGTGGGTCTCACGTGGAAATTGCAACCCTTGCGGTCAAGGTGACAAAAACACGGTGTTGGAACTATTTATGGAGAAAAGAAACTTCTCTGTTTTCAAATTTGACTTTTCTTGGCAAATTGACTCTTTAGGAATCAATTTTAGTTTTGTCCAAAAAGAATTGATTGGAATGTTATGTACTCTAAATTGAATCAAAATCCTTTCAAGTGAGGTATTGGCATTCAATTTTATTTCAAGGCCAATATTCCACGAGTGTCACTTCAATAAATTGTGAAGACGAAAAGGAAAAAAAATGTCATATTTCACCGTATAAGCTTTTTCAATACTGACAAAAAATGGAATTAGTAACAAAAATAGACTATTAAAGGGAACATTAACTTGTAGAAAATAATGTCACTGTTTACAACAATAAAAGGAAAAATAGGAGTTAGTGCTTCTTGGATGTAACAAGTTATGAAAGAAAGAAAGCAATTCGATAATTTCTAGCAATAGAATCGATGCACACTAACTAAAACCTCACCAACTTTGTTGTTGCACAAAGACTATACATGCAATATTCGAGTTCACAAAAAAAGAAAAAAAAAGAAAAGACGTTTACTTAACCACTATCAACTTCAGTACTACAATCTCTCTTCCGTAATCGTGCTAGATCTATGAACAATATTGTCATCTCTTTCCTAGAATAGAACCACTTAATAGTGAACTAATCGATTACTCTTGTTCTATCAAATGAAAAAGAATATTCTTACCTGTTGTTGACACCTAAATTCTTCCCTTTTTATTTAGGACTTAATCATATATAAAATTAATGATTAGTCTCTAAAAGAAATAAAAAAGTAAATAATTTTCATTAAAATGCATCGCGTTTTCATTAAATTGCATCGCTTATAGATATTAGGAACACTTACATTACTAGTACTAAAAAATTAACAAAAAATAAAAACGCAGCCGGGACGGGCTTAGCCCGTCCCCTCCTTCTTTCCCTTTTCATTTTCCCCCGCGCGGCCCACTCTCTTCTTCCGCGGCCCAGCTCGCTGTTCTTCCTTCTTCCTCCTCCTTCCCTCGCTTGGACGCTAGCTTCAGGACAAAACAGAAAGATGGTCGCTGGCCGAAGGACGCAAGGACGCGAGGCTGCGCGCGATGTTCGCCCAGGAATGTCGTGCGGTACGAAGCCAGCTGGTCTCGTCCTTGAAGAAAGAGAGAGAAACGAGATAAATGGATGAGAAAGGCAGCAAAGGATGGGGGGGTCTCTCTGGTTGTTTTGGGTTTGTTCGGCCGAGGAAGAGCAACCAAGAGAGAGAGAGAGAGGGAGCTGGTGAGAGTGAGAAGGCAAGCTCGAGAGAGAGAAGGAGCGAGCCAGAGAAGAGAGGAAGCTCCAGGGTGGCTGCCTCTGGAAGGGTGCTGCTGAAAACCAAGGAGGGCCGGAGCTGCTCGAGAGGGGAGACCGAGAAGGTGGATAGCGAGAGAGAGCGGGAGAGAGAGGCGACTATGTTCTCGAGTTCTTCGCGGGAGGCTGGAGAAAGCGAGAGCAATAGAGAGAGTGAGATCGGAGAGAGTGAGCAAAGGGTGAAGTGGAGAGAGAACCGAGAGTGAGCGGAGGGATGGACTGAGAGAAAGCGAGACCCAGAAGCCGAACTTCGTCCTCGGACAAGCGTTACCCGGCCATCCCCAACATAAACCGGCGATCTTCAGCCGACACCCTCGAGCCCGCGGCTCCCTATTCCTCGCCGCCCGAATTCCCGGTGAGTTTTCTTTAGGTTAGATCCACTTTTATGCCGATTATCCTGGCTCGGTGCCACATGGAGGCGGCCGACCATAGCTCGTTTCGCTTCAGGCTCACCTTCTGGCAGTCGTCGCCGAGCCGAGTAGGGATATTCGCGGTCGAACACTTCTCTTTGGGAACTCCGTTGCTTGTTTTTATTTAAAACGGAACCGAAACGATAGCCGGGTCTCGTTTCCCTGGTCCTCGAGTATGCTCGGTTTGAACGAGCAGTCCCTTTTGTCGAGTTTGAGTGTCACTTGTTGTTCTCTTTTGAGTCTGGACACGAGCTAGAGTCTAGAATGGATTTACGACCTCTCCATAATCCGTGCTCATCGCATGCCCGATATAATGCCTCAGTTAGTGTTATTATAAAAATGATACAAGGTTTTGTTTGTCTCCGTGAAAGCATACCATGGATCTGTTTGACATATTTTCATCGACTTGAGATGTCGTAAGACGAGCTCGACAGCAAAGTGGAGGTTCATCGGTATGCCATGTCACTTTAAGTCGAACGCCTAAGACTTGCTCGATGAAATGTTTCAGAGAGAATTGTTTAAGAAATGGCTTCTATTTTCGCTCGAATGCGAAGGTACCACTTGATGCAGTTCGTCCGGGGTCATTATTTGTTAAGCTCGATTTTCACGAGCAATGAAGTCACTGCATCTCTGCATTTCGTTCGAGACATGCTGTGTATTTTTCACTGAACTTGATGAGTGGCGGCGGCGGTCTGCGTGATGGTAGACGTCGGAAGCAAATTTGGTTTTACGGTGGTGAACCAAGATGGCTTGGTGAAGGCCGGCGACGTTGGGTGTTGTCGTCGATCCGTTTAAAGTTCTGCCGTGGGTCCGTCAGGCGAAATTCCAGTGTGGAGTTCGTCGGTGTGGGAGGCTTCGGTAAAGGACGTCGCGGGGAGTCGGCACGAAGAAGAAGACGACGTTGAAAGGCTGAGAGAGGATAAAAGAAAATTACGAAAATAGGCCTGGTGCAGACGTTCGTGGAAAGAGGATAGGAAGATGGGCTTGAGGTTTTGTTTCAGTAGATTTAGGTTTGGTTTAAGTTGGGCGGACTTGGGCTGGGCTTAATTTGTGAATTTTTGGGCTGGGTTTAAATTTTCATGAAGTGGGTCTTTGAGAGTCCATTACTAAACCAAGCCCACAAAGCCCGTAGCAACCCATGTTCGGACCAGACCTTGGGGCCCAGCCCGAGTCCCTATTTTCGGAATTAATATTTTAAAAAAATTTAAGAGAAAACTTATTTTTTTCTAAAAATTAGGAAAAGGCTTTAGAGTTAGTTTTTAGTAAATACTCTTAAAATGTGTGAAAGTCCTTGATAAGAAAATTGTATTCAAGAATTGAATAAATCCTTACGGCTTTACCGTAGAGTTTTTATTGTCCTTAAAAATAAATGCCCTTGATTGCACACTTTCAATGTTGATTATGGGCTCCCTTTAGCTTAGTTACAGATTGCATGCTCCCTATTTGGCAATATTAGATCTCTGCTTTCCTTGATTGTTTATTGTTATTTTAATTATTGCACACCCACATAATCATCTCATATGTTAGTGTATAGGCTTAAAATCAATCCAAGCTGCCTGATAATTTTTTTTTTTGAAATAAAATAGATTATATAAAGAACCATCGCAGTCTCATTTAGAACATTTGATCTTCAGCTTTTGGCAGGAACAAGCTCCATCAAGTTCTTTGTTGTCTATGAGATAAGTTTTCACCATTTAGCGCTTTAAGCACATATCGTCAAGGCACAAATGGATCTCTTGTTGTATTTCTCCCAAGAGAATAACTACAATTCTCCTTTGTCTGTTGAGAAAAGATCTCTCAACCTGCTGGGATAATTCTTTGGGGATGGAAGTCGAAAGACTTGCTTTAGGTCCTGGATCAATTCCAATTCCATAAAAGAGCTTAAGCATTTCCCGATAGTGTTTATCAATGTGTCTTTTCTAGAGAAAACAACATTTTCTTTCAAAGAATTCTCTTCATTTGAGCTGTTGAAGGTCAAAAGGTTTACCAATGAAAAATGGTATAAAAGGGTTATGGCATGGCCAAAGTTAGGTGAAAGCAGAAATTGGAGTTGGTCTTGTTCTGTCACTGATTGCCACCAATGGTTAAGACTGCCTGTAAACGTTGTGACAAAACCAAAGAGGACATCATACTTATAATAATTGTTAAGAGCTTGAGCATTTAGCCAAGTATGGAATTCTTCAAATCTTTCTAGCCATTTAGAGTAGAGAACATCATCGACAGTGAAAAACTGTTTAGAAGAGGGAGTTAAATTCTTAGATGAATTGTTTAGTTGCACAATCTCCGGTTCACATGAAACGAAAATTGAATGAATGCCATACAACATTCATCGTCATTTATAAAATATGGGCATAACGAGTCTACCAGAAAACACTAGTGCCATATGAAAAATATGTAAAAGTTTCACAGATTACATTTTGAATGATGATACATGTTGATAGTACTATTTATAATTTTAGCATCTCATTATAGGGGAACAATCACACAATACATGATTTCGTAAACTCATGGTCATGGTAAAATTGGTAACCACTAGAAACTATCAAAGTACTTGACGACGATGAGACTATTTCAAGTTCTATCTCAGCTTCAACATCATCGACCGATGCCTCTATCGAATACAAAAGTGGTTTTGGAGGCAGTTGCAGTCTATCCATATCTCCTTCAAGCATATCTAGGACTTTCCTCGTTGATGGCCGATCATTAGGGCTCAATTGTATACACACGGTGCAACAATTATCATCTTCCTCGTTGTTTCTCTTTCCTCTTCTATGACATCTACCCTTTCAAGTTCCTTTCCTTTGTTGAGTTGATCATAAACCCACAAAGGAAAGTAAATTTGACTTGAACGCTCTACATCCATTTCCATTAATAACATCCTAAAACTATAAACACCGGCTTTGTAAGAAATGCCACCAATGTCTTTATAGTAGTTCGGGAGCCATATAACCCAAGGTTCCTCTTGCTGCAGTCAACGACACTATAATGTGATCGGTGGGATAAAGTTTTGCAAGTCCAAAGTTAGGAATTTTCAGAGTGAAACTTCGGTCTAGGAGAATGTTGTAGCGCTTGATATCAAATGTAGAATTTGCATGTCACATCCCCGATGTAGATACTCTATCCCTCTAGCTATGCCAAGAGAGATCTCATACATTTTCTTATAATTTTACATTTTCTTATAATCAAGAGGGTTCTAATTGTCCTTAAAAATAAATGCCCTTGATGACGCACTTTCAATGTTGATTATGAGCTCCCTTTAACTTAGTTAGAGATTGCATGCTCCCTCTTTGGTAATATTAGATCTTTGCTTTCCCAAGCAATTTACTTGATTGTTTATTATTATTTTAATGATTCTGCACCCACATGATTATCTTATATGTTAGTGGATAGGCTTAAAATCAATCCAAGCTGCCTAAAAATTTTTTTTTTTTTTTTTTTGTGAAATGAAATAGATTAGATACAATTAATTAGTATAATTAAGTCCCCGACCCTAGATTCTTTGGTTGCGTAGGAAGCGAAGCATACTCACGTGTTTCACTTGATTTCTAGTCAACTCCAATAGGCTAGTGACCACTCTTCATTAGAAAATTCTCATAGCATCAATTTGAATAACCAACGTCATGCGAAGTATGAGTTTAGAAGAGCCCACATCTAAAACTAGGGTCGTAGGCCTATCTTTTAGACAATATCCCTAAACTCAATGTACTCCCTACGGAAGGGTAGGTCACGACACTTGCTTCATAATCATCTTTCATCTCTAAATGTGTGGAATTAGAGGTGTCATGTATGCTTAAATGAGACTATCAGCCGATTTACCACTGTGGACATAACATTCGAAAGTTTCGAAAATGTATTCAAAGAAATTCTTTTCAGCGAAACAAACGCGCTTTCGAATAGTTGTAATTAGCACTTATCACATTTTTTTCTCAAGCTAATGGGTACCATTATATATAATTGAAGAGATTGAAATGGATTTTCCATATAATACAACCAAGTTCATTTTAATTGACGCATCCAATGACATTTTAACTGCACATGTTCAATTTATTTATAGTAATATTATTACTGATTACATTTTTCATATTGCCCTTTCTGGAAATTGGTTTGTTGTGCGAGCATCTCCACACGCGATGATACCTTAGTTGCTTTCTATATCGTCATTAAATATTCAGCAATTATTAGTCAAATTTTTAAGCGGAAAATCTCTTGGTCAAAGTATCCTAAAAAATCTCTTGCACGTATGCCAAAACATTTGGACATACATTATGCAAATTGATGTATCAACTATAGGTCCATTCAGCGCCATATAATACTATAAAAAAAATGATAATGTATTTTGCAGTGTAAGGTTTTTCAATTTTGACAAAAATAAAATTGGAAAATGAAAAGATAAATAACAGCACCTGAAGACTATTATCGCACGTCCTAACCTCCAAAAAAATATGGAAGTGTATGGTGCTAATTAAGGGCAACATAAATTTTATAGAATTTGAGGTCGCCTTTCATGAAAAAAAAAAGGGAGTAGGTGCTTCTTGCTGCTTGGGCAATGCAACACATTACAAGAAAAGAAAGTGGGCCACATGATGATTTCTCAGTCAGATATAGACCGACGCATGCCTCGATTAGAAATTCACTTGCTTCGTCATTGCCCTACCCACGTGAAGACTATAGGTGCTTTTTCACTACCAATTGAAATATTATTCTCGCAGATCAATCAATCACTCGCCCGTACAATAATCTCACCTCTTTCCCTGCAGTAAAATTGCTCTATGGAAGAACTGAAAAATCTTGACAGTAATGTCATTTTATTGAACGAAAGATGCTGTTGCCTGCTTCAAAATCATCTTCCATCTCCGAATGTGTGGCATTGGAAGTGTCATATAAGCTCAACGAGACTACAAGGAAGAGCAATGAGTAAATAACTTGGAGTGCTGCCATTTTCATTCTCTGTTGATGGCTGCTTGAATTTGCTCAAGACTCCTCCCTTTCGTTTCAGGAACACCATCCCCGCGGCGTTAATCGCTGCATAAAGAAGGAAGGTACCTGTGAAGCAAAGCCATCAGAGTTATTGTCTTTTGACAAGTTTTTCGGATGCATATCAACATTTTTCTCATGGGAGGAATGCTCTATTATATACTACCTGTCTATTATCATTTTGCAGAAAAACGCAATTTTCTTTTCTAAATGACACTTCGAACAAATTTCGTGATATTCGAATGTAGGTAGAAGTTGTTGTAAACACGTTGATTGCAATAAATGGACCGAATATGCATTCGAGAGCGTGAAGAACGGAGTGATAAACACCTTTACCTCCAAATAGGATTGAAGAGTTCAGGAAAAGCTAAGTCTCGAGTCTGAAGTTTGGTTGAATCCGTGCAAAAACTCATGTTCCAATGTGACAAAATGTTTATCGAGCTCAGTTTGGTTAACTCAAAAATTTCATGGTAAAATTTGACGAAAACTAACAGAGGGTAAATGCGTTGTGTATACCGGTTTGCATTTTGAGTGACCCAAAAATTAGTCTTGAGTAAATTTGCCACATATATACCAATTTGGGATTTTTCGTGATATTAACCCTATGGATTTCCATGTGAACTTGCCACGTTAACTGTTTATATCATCCAACTTAATGATTTAATGGTAAAATTTCACGGAAGCTAACGGAGGGTAAATGTGTCACACGTCTACCAGTTTAAAGTTTTTTATGACCCAAAATTTAGTTAGGGATAAATTTTTCACGATGTATAAGTTTGGGGTTTTTCATGATATTAACTCCATATTAAAAAGAAGAATTTGTTTTCCCGAACTCCTTTTCCATGTGCACACTCACACAGAATGGAGGACCATTCTCACGTGGAATTTCATGACCACAAAAGAGATTAAGTTTGTTAATTTTTTTGCATTCCTATTTTTTTTAGCATCATCTACTTTTTTAGCATCATTTTTTTTGCTTTATTTTGATAATAATAAAACTTAAAATTCTTACTTCGTATCTGCGATCTCGAACGAAGTTGAGGTCACGCGTTCCTCATCAACATTGGTGTCCCGAGGGATGTTTGCTTAGTAGAAAAACTCTTGTGCAAGGAACAACAATGAGGAGTATAATGCTTGTTCTGAATAATGTAAGGCACCATCTCATGTCATATCATCGAGTGAACGCACAAGTTCTTACTGCATTTAGGGATTGAGCTTCGTAATATATCATATGCTCTAACAGAACGTCACATGTTCAATTTCCATTCATCATAAAGGCAAAATTGTCAGCCTACTGTCTTTACTCTTTTACATGTGCCGATTGTTCATCGGTTAGGCTTGGACCCATCCCATGACATGAGGTCCAAGTCAGATATAGCTTGAGCAGGTAGCCGTCTTCGACATGGGTGATTTTAACAGAGGTTGAAAGGTGGGGATGAGAGGTTTTGATGGAAATGAGAGAGATTCATTGCTCAAAATGCAAACATTGACACGAATAAAAAAATTACCTTATTATACCAAGAGGATTCACATGAAACAAAAATTGAATGAATGCCATACAACATTCATCGTCATTTATAAAATATGGACATAACAAGTCTACTAGAAAACACTAGTGCCATATGAAAAATATGTAAAAGTTTCACAGATTACATTTTGAATAATGATACATGTTGATAGTACTATTTATAATTTTTGCATCTCATTATAGGGGAACAATCACACAATACATGATTTCGTAAACTCATGGTCATGGTAAAATTGGGAACCGCTAGAAACTATCGGAGCACTTGACGAAGATGAGACTGTTTCAAGTTCTATCTCGAGTCAACATCATCAACCGGTGCCTCTATCGGATACAAAAGTGGTTTTGGAGGCAGTTGCAGTTTATCCATATCTCCTTCAAGCATATCTAGGACTTTCCTCATCGATGGCCTATCATTAGGGCTCAATTGTATACACCACAGTGCAACGATTATCATCTTCCTCGTTGTTTCTCTTTCCTCTTCTATGACATCTACCCTTTCAAGTTCCTTTTCTTTGCCGAGTTGATCATAAACCCACAAAGGAAAGTAAATTTGACTCGATTGCTCTGCATGTGCATTTAGATTTCTCCTTCTACCAGCCATTTCCATTAATAACATCCCAAAACTATAAACATCGGCTTTGTGAGAAATGCCACCAATGTCTTTATAGAATAGCTCAGGAGCCATATAACCCAAGGTTCCTCTTGCTGCAGTCAGCGATACGATATTGTGATCGGTGGGATAAAGTCTTGCAAGTCCAAAGTCAGAAACTTTCGGAGTGAAACTTCGGTCTAGGAGAATGTTGTGAGGCTTGATGTCGAAATGTAGAATTTGCATATCACATCCCCGATGTAGATACTCTATCCCTCTAGCTATGCCAAGAGAGATCTCATACATTTTCTTATAATCAAGAGGATCATCACCATCCTTATAGGAAATGTGTTTATCCAAAGATCCGTTCGGCATGAAATCATAGACAAGAGCTTGTTTGGAGTATTCGAAGCAAAAACCAACAAGTTGCACTACATTAACGTGGTGGATCCTTCCAATTGTGGCCACTTCGCTTATAAAATCTTGGCCATTAGATTTTGATTTGTTCAAAATCTTAACCGCAACTTCATTACCACTTCTAAGTATTCCTTTGTATACGGAACCATATCCCCCCTCACCTAACTTGCATTTGAAATTTTTTGTGATCCTCTTGATATCCGAGTAAGAGTACCTAATGGGCAAAAAGTTATTGTGAGCTTGTAGGAATTCTTCGATGTTTGCATTGGTTGCTTGATGCCTTCTCATCCACTTCAAGATTAGAAATATCAACACACACGGAGCTCCGAGTATGAATTTTGCTGCTAGGAAGTGGACTGCGGAGAAATTTGGCCATTGATTAGTATCGTGTTATAATTTTTTTTACACATACAATTTTTGCTTGTCAGAGTGCTGAATGAGAGCGTCATAGGTGTGAAGAGAAAAGGACTTATCATACCCAAGACAAAGAAGAGATTCCATGAGACAATTATAGCAACATCGCCCATGATATGCCGCGTAGAATAATCTGTAGATAGTAAGAGAATTCGTGAGAGATTACTAGATATTATCAATTAGAATGGACGACCAATCAATAAAGAACTAGATCCATTGTTTTAGCAGTTAAATAATAAAAGCAATTCACGTTAAGATATACCCCAAGTGAAGGATAAATTCATACAGTCACTGCAAAGTGCAAAGACACACTTTTGTTAATTGAAATTTGCAAGTGGAGAAGTCTAGAATAAAAGAAAGAGTGAACGAGTTTCACTTTTCTAGATAACGCTTAGATCCATGAAATCCATGTTATCGTTGCATGATCTTTTCTTTTGAAGAAACACGCTTTTGCTTTTGTTCTCCTAAATGTACCAAATGTTCATAAGTTCCCTGTAACAATAACATCGATTCAAGGGACACAAGCTACGATCAAATCAAACAATTTTCCCCCAAAAAAGGCCTAATTCCCAAAAAAACCCTGAAGTTCTAGTCCAATTTTGGCCCGAACTTTTTTTGTCTGAGAAGAAACCCAAAACTTTAGGTACAGTCCCAGATTTGCCTTGAATTTTGTTTTGTTTAAAAAAATCACCAACGTTTAATATATTCGAAGTTTACCCCCATGGTCCGGTCCCAATTTGACATGACATTTCCACATTGATAACAAGTCCACTTCAGTAAGGTGACATGGCAAATTATTTCCAAAATGAAACCGTTCTAAGATATGAAAATTAGGGACGACTAACGGCAATTTTCGGTCAGAGGGTTGATGGGGTAGATTTGTGATTAGAGTAAAAATTGGTGTTTGTTCTTTTAGACAAAAAAAAAAAGTTAGAGATAGATTAAGGATTTGGCCTAAAGTTTGAGGTTTTTTCTAGACAAAGAAAAGTTCAAGATAGATTTGGACGGAACCTAAAGTTTAGGGTTTTTTTAGGAAAAAAAAAAGTTCGGAGTAGAATTGGGACTAAACTTAAAGTTGTAGTTATTTTTAGTGAATAAGGCCCAACAAAAAAATAAAGAAAGAGTGTCAAGTCCATAAAAGCTCCACAGATGTAAAATAAAAGAGCAATGCACGCCAAATCTACTAAAAAATCTTACTGAACCTTTTCACTAAACAGATGTGGCAATTTTTTTATTGGGTATTAAAGAAAGTAATGACTCAATAAATCGAACCAACGTATTACAATATCCAATTGAAACGTGCCACATCACTCAATAAGTAAATTTTGATAAGATCCCTCAGTAGAGCTAACATTTAAGAAAAGGATGAGGATGAAGAAGAAGAAGAAAGAAAGTAAGAGAGTAAAGGAAGAAAAGCTTCAGAGAAAGTCAGCTTACAGGAGGACTGATGTACGCAATACACCTCTGGGTAAATAATAAGGCAAAGCCGGAATATTACTGACCGAGGAGGTCCAGAATAAGAGAGTTTGAATCCTTCAGCCATCATGTTGTGGAGGTCCTTATACGTTGGTCTCACACTATTATAAGAGTCCCTTTCCCCCGTCAGGTTATAACCCGAGAAGCCAGTCATCATGGTTATGTTGCAAGAATCCTTGATGTCCCCTACTTGTAGATGGAACCCATACGTAGCGTATGAGTACACCTTCATTTGGGAAATATTAGTGGGCGTATCGGGAGGGTATGCTCCCTTAATACATGGTTCAGTATTGAAATAAAAAGCAGAAGCAACGGGCTGTGAGCACTTCATGAAGACCACTGACGAAAAACCAACATAGAATGGATGATAAAGACTGAAGTTGGAACTCGCCAATGAGTAACGAGGGAGGGATGAGCAATTACTTTTTTGCAGTCCATCGTCAACCACCGTGATATAACTAAGGAAACGATATCTGTTTGGATGGTCGTCATAGTAAATCGACTTCACATAATATCGACCGGCATACAAATATAGAATGGTGCGATTATTTTCACAAACTAGCTCATACTCAGAGCGGCCGCAGCCTTTCAGGTCGTCTTTCAATCGAAAAGGATAGTGTATGTCACGAACATTGCCGCAAGATGAAGGGGTGCACGAGTGATTATTCTTCACACCACAACTCGTCCCCGGTAGCAGCAGAACATGCAATATGAAAAGCAAAACACGGAACATGCTCATGGAACTCAGAGACTTAATCTTCTCTCTATCGTTTGATCTGATGCAATGAAAGTTTTTGCTAATTGGTAATGCAATGGAGGCCTAGTTATATGAATGAAAAGCGTTGGGTCGTCGGTCATACAAATGTCCAAGTCAACCAATAAAGGCAAGTCTAATGAAGAAAAAGTGTGTATCGCGTGGAAATTGCAACCCTTGTAGTCTAGGTGACAAAACATGATGTTGGAATTATTTATGCATGGCTTTCACATTGATTAGAAAAGAAACTTCTCTGCAGTTTCCAGATTGACTCTTCTTAGTGCCATAAAAAAAGAATCGATTTGAATGTTTTATATTCTAAAATGAATAAAAAATCCTTTTGAGTGAGGCATTGGCATTCTAATTTCTTTTCAAGGCTAATATTCCATAAATGTCGCTTATTGAATTGTGAAGACAAAAAGGAAATACATATCGTATTTTATTGTATGAGCTTTTTCATTTTTAACAAAAAAACAAAAATTGGTAACAAAAATAGCTTATTGGCGGGATTATTAACTTGTATAATGTCGCTTTTGGCAAAAGTAAAATGAAAATAAGGAGTAAGTGCTTCTTGGATGGTGTAACACGTTATGAAAGAAAGAAAGCAATACAATAATTGCTATCGAGGGACCGACGCACCTGGAAAGCAATACAATAATTGCTATCGAGGGACCGACGCACCTGGAAAGCAATACAATAATTGCATTGAGGGACCGACGCACTTGGAAAGCAATACAATAATTGCTATCGAGGGACCGACGCACCTAGAAAGCAATACAATTATTGCTATTGAGGGACCGACGCACCTTGACAACCTCACTAACTTCGTCGTCATGAAAGACTATAGATGCAAAATTTGACTTTAGAAATATAAACCGATGTTTATTTATTTACTGTCAACTTTAATATTTCAATCACTCTCCCACAATTGTGCTAGATCTATGAACAATACTATCATATCTTTCCTATAATAGAACCACTTAATGATTGAACTGATCAATTTCAATAATACTGTCATTTTATCATATGAAAAGAATGTTGTTGCCCGCTTCATGATCATCTTCCATATCTGAATGTGTGGAATTGAAGGGGTGCATGACAACCATTTTGTTTCGAAATAGTTCGGAACAGAAATAGATTTTTCATTTCTATTTCTAGAAGAGTTTTAAGCAAAAATAACCGTTTGATAACGACACAAAATTTCTACTCTAAAAATAGAAATTCGTTTGATAACGACACAAAATTTCTTCCTTTTGGACGATGGCGGACCGGCGACAGAGGCGGCGGCTGGCGGCGAAGCGGGGCGGCGGCGCCGGCGCGGCGGGCGGGCCGGCGGCCGCCGAACCCGGCGGTGGCGACTGCAGCGGGGGCGACGGCCGGCGACCGCGAACCCGGCGGCGGGGGCCGGCGACCGCGCGCAGCGGCGGGCGGGACCGGCGAACGACGGCGGTGGGGGCCGGTGGGCGGCGGGCGACCAATAGAGGGTGAACAGTGGCAACGGATGAAGGACCGGTTGACGAACGATGAGAAAATTTTTTATTTCTCATTTCTGTTCTAGAAATAGAGAAGTAGAAAATTCTACTTCGATTTCTATTTCAAACCTATTTCTAGAATAGAAATCTATTCCGAAAATAGAAAAACGGATTAAGTTTATCAAACGGATTTCAATTAAAAGCAGTCGGAATAGAAAAATTGTTTATGGAATAGAAATTCGGTTTGTCATGCACCCCGAAGGTGTCATGTAAGCTCAAATGAGACTATCAGTCAATTTACCATTGTGAACATAACATCAGAGAGTTTCGCATAGCAATTCTTCTCAGCGAAATAGAAACGCCTTCAAATAATTGTAATTGGTACTTACCATATATTTTCTCAAGCTAATGCATACCCCTAAGTATAATTGAAGAGACTGAAATGGACTTTCCATATAATACAACAAAGGTTATTTTAACTGACGCATCCAATGACGTTTTAACTGCCCATGTTCAATTTTTTGTAGTAATATTATTACTGATTACGTTTTTATTTTTCTTTTTATTGCATATTACCCTTTCTGGAAATAGGTTCGTTGTGCGAGCATCTCCACAACAATGATACTTTAGTTGCTTTCTATCATCATTAAATATTCTGCAATGATTAGTCAAAATTTTAAGTAGAAAATCTCTCGGTGAAAGCATCCCATATTATCTCTTGCACGTATACCAAAAGATTTGGACATACATTATGCAAATTTATGTATCAACTTTCAATTCATTCAGTGCCATAATAAACTATAGAAAAATAATAATCTATTTTTCGTAGTGTTGGATTTTTCATTTTTGACAAAAATGAAATTTGTAGAAAAGATTAATAACGGCACTAAAGACTATCGTTGCACATTACAAGAAAAGAATAAAGGCCATACAATAATTTCTCAACCAGCAATAGATGGACGCGAGCCTCGATTTGAAAGTCACTCGCTTCGTCATTGCCCGACACGCACCAAGACTATAGGTGCAATATTCGCATTCATAAAAATAAAGCAATACTTGCTTTTTCACTAGCAATTGAAAGTATTATTCTTGTAAATCAATCACTCACTCTCCTGTAAAATAACCCCATCTCTTTCCCGCAATAAAACCGAATGAATTGACAGATCTCAACAATAACGTCGTTTTATCGAGCAAAAGATGCTGTTACCTGCTTCATAATCATTTTCCATCTCCGAATGTGTGGTATTGCAAGTGTCATGCAAGCTCAAATGGGACTACAAGGAAGAGTGCTGCCATTTTCATTCTCTGTTGATAGCTGCTTGAATCTGCTCAAGACTCCTCCCTTTCGTTTCAGGGACCACCGTGATCACGAACACCATCCCTGCGGCGTTAATCACCGCATAAAGAAGGAAGGTACCTGTGAAGCAAGCGAGCAGAGTTATTTGCTTTCGACAGGTTTTTCGGGAGCATATTCTGACATTTTTCTCATGGGAAGAATGCTTTAGTATGTACTACCTGTCTATTAATCATTCTGCAGAAAGACCCACTTAACTTTTTTCTTTTTTAAATGACATGTCGGCTCAATTTTCATGATATTCGAATCTAGGCAGAAGTTGCTGTAAACGCGTTAATTGAAATAAATGGTCTGAATATGCATTCGAGAGCATGAAGAATGGAGTGACAGACACCTCCAGCTCCAAATAGGATTGAAATGTTCAGGAAAAGCTAAGTCTCAAGTCTGTAGTTTAGTCGAATTCGCGCAACAACTCATGTTCCAATGTGACAAAATGTTTATCGAGCTCCTGCCAGAGTAACAGTTCAAAGAGTGTTTTCAGCAGTCGTACCGTAGGAGCTCCAGCTCATTAAGTAGTTGAAAGTGTAGGAAACTGCCCAAGCGCCGAACCAGTTCACTAGTGTTGCGAAACCTCCAGCTACTCCTTTGATATTAATGGGGAAAATCTGAACACCAGCACACATTACATGATTGGCATAAGAATTTTGAAACTCTTGTACTAATAAAACCAGTTACGAAAACAACCCTTTAATTTGATAAGCATGAAACTTCGGGGGATGTTTAGGATTACCTCAGACATCACGACCCAAGGAACCGCGCCCATTCCAGCTGAAAATGCTGCTATGTATAGCTAAGCATTGGAAAAAACAGAACAGAAAAATTTATAGTAGGGAGTTGTTGCGGGGGCCAACTGGATAGAGCCAGAAAGAGATCAAGGCAGGTGAGATTATTACCAGAATGCCGGTGACGGCAAGTATTGGGACAGCATCAGCTGCCAGACCATGAACCTGGCTCAGAAGATTCTCAAAAAATTACTGGTTGACAAGCATTGCAAAGCAGAAGGAAGATACTAGGACTGATAGTAATTACCTTTAGAAAGAATGAAAGGGCAGTTACTATGCATCCCAGGACCAATCCTGTCCCCGAGATCTGCGATTGAGAGAGAGAGAGAGAGAGAGAAGGTTATGGTTCAAGTTGCAGAACTCGCGAAAGGGGCAGAAACAGAAAAGCTTTGTTACTATAGACATGATTTCTCAGCGACTTTCATCTATTTTACCAAGAGAAGGGGCTTTCTTCCAGCTCTATCGACCAGTGCGGCGCCAATAGCCGTGACAATAACCTGCAAAATTTACTCTTTAAGCGTGACGAGTATAAAACTAGATCCCCAGCAAAGAGGAAAGGGCGAGAATTGCAGACCTGGAGGATTGCATAAGTTATGGTTCCAACGCTGGAGGAGAAACCTGAGGAGATTGTACAAATGCGATTATAAAGGCGAGACTAATACCTTGCTTGTGAGATTCAACACTAAATTATGTGAACAGCTCATTCAGTGATAATTAAGTAGACCAAAAGCATTCGACATTGTGAATTTTACTAACCCATTTGAATATTAACTGGATTATATAAATTGGAACCCCTGCTTTGCTTTCTATTTAGCTTTTCGTTCTGGAATCTTAAAATGCAAAGCATACTTTCATTTTTGTGGTGCCCAAGAGCTTCTTGCTATGAACTGCATACCTGCTTCCTCAAAAATATTGCTTGCATAGAAACAGACGCCATTTATCCCTCCGAACTGCTGGACGACCATCAATCCAACACCAATCTGGCCAAAACTTAACAAATTTGTCAGCAAAAAGAACAACAATGGGAAATATCACCAAAAGTACAACTACTGCATATTCCCGATCCACAGGGCATTCCAAGAAACAATTTCTCATTAGATTCAATTAATCACATCCTTTTCATTTTAACCATTACTATTGGACCTGGACTTTTCAAAAGAAATTGCATTTCCTACTTACGCAGGTCCCGAATTCATAGGAACCACAAACCGCAACGAATGTGGTGAAATAGACCATCCACGGACGACCCTTATCGGTTCCTTCATCTTTGCCAGCTCGGTCCTTCTCTTGCGGCACAAGGAGCCGCTCTCTTACTCCTTCTCTGTCCCCGGTTTCTTGATTTTCAATGTCCTCGTTAATCGCCATGCTTGCTCGCCTTACAAAAATGCTCCTTCGATCTCTATCTGACTACGTACGAGGAACTAGCAAATCTATCAGCTCCAGAGAAGATAAGTTCTTTTTCCAACGTGGCTAGTCTGCTTGCTTTATATGGATGACTCGAAATGAGAAACCCCAAGTGCTAATACGGAAACCCCATTTCAGATCGGTTTATACTCGTGGTTTCTAGGAATTCCTCGCGGATTTCAGTCTTGCAAACTGGCAAGCAACTCTTCGCTTTTCTGACTCGCCCCCGTTAATGGTATTGGAATCACTAATGGAACAGAGTCTCCGAATTCAGCAGGATCACAGATGTAAAGGGCTGCACCGCTCTTTATGGGCAAGGAGTAAGTAAAAACATGGAACTGGACTTTCTCAATGACACGGCTCTGGATAAAGACAAAGTAACAACCACGGGCAAAGTTCTATCTTTTTGAGCCAGCCGCCGGCTAGGAAAACCAGAGTGTTTTTCTAACCTGGAAACTAATTTAAGTTCTGTCCATTTTTCCATGGTGGCATTATTATCTTCAACTTTAACCCACGTTTATCGTGTAAGAAAGATAAGATCTCAATTAATAGTTTCTTATCTCTTGGGTGCAATAAGAAACTATCAAGAAAAAGAACCGTTCTGTTAGAACTTTACTTTTCTTTTGGGAATTTTCTTGACCAAAACCCTTTTTTTTTTTCCAATTGGACGATGAGAACAAGATAATTTCGGCCGGACCTTCTTCTGGGGACACATTATCTTCCTTTTCTATTTTTTAAAAGAACCACTACATATGCAAACAAAAAGCATGCATATAGCCTCATTTGTGGTCAGTGACGCCTTTGATGTCTGCTCAAATGGTAAGACTAGATAACAGGAATTTCAAAAAGGGATGTTTTTCATCTTTCCATAGTGGCCAATTTTGCGGAAAATGGCAATTTATAGAGGCAAGAGGTGGACACATTATCTTCCTTTTTTTTTTAAAAAAGAACCACTACATATGCAAACAAAAAGCATGCATATAGCCTCATTTGTGGTCAGTGACGCCTTTGATGTCTGCTCAAATGGTAAGACTAGATAACAGGAATTTCAAAAAGGGATGTTTTTCATCTTTCCATAGTGGCCAATTTTGCGGAAAATGGCAATTTATAGAGGCAAGAGGTGGACAGAATTACTTTCTACCAAGGACGTCATGTACTGCCGAGGCCCATGAATCACCATGAAGCCAGCCGACGGGAAAGAATTCACAGGCACAACGGAATGGACCATAAAGTTGCAGAGCACATTAGCCAAAAATATCCAACCACCATTCTCCAACTACTTTTTCGGTCCACATTTGCTGCATCTCCGTCTTCTTTCACTTCAAGATTCGGAATAGGCCAACAAAATCCAGCAAGATTATATGGCTGTGGCCTGCTCGAGAAAGGGGAAATATCAAAAATATATCTTACTCTTGATCTAACAGCCACTCGCATATTTTCGTTTTGATAAATATCATTCACATACTTCCAAGAAAAACCCCACATTGAGAACATTAATTTGCCTCTCCATGTAAACTCATTTTAACATCTTCCTTACGGTTTGAGCAGATTGAAAAAGTGATTTTTGAATGGTAGAATTTGTGTAGATATTTGTTATTTTCAAAAGAAGAGTTAAGTGGTCATGGGGTAAGAAATAAGGTGTATTTCGTTATATTTTTCTCAAAAAACTTAGACAAAACAAATATGCTAATCTTATAAGCACATAGTGAGATTTGAATTTCAAATATATTAGAAGAAAAAAGACACTACAAATATTATAACTTTTGTACAACGACCACTTAAATACCATAACTTTTTATTCAATCACTTAAATGTCATAATCGATCACTTAAGCGTTGTAATTTTTCATTAATAAGGAAATCCGGGGTGACATGACATTTATGATGAACGTTCTTTAAAAGTTACAGCACTCAAATTATCGATTAAAAGTTATAGCATTCAAGTAAAGGTTTTTAATAATAATAATAATGATGATGATGATGATGATGATGATAATAATAATAATATGGTTTTATTTAAGGCGGAACCGAAACAATAGCTGGGCCTCGTTTTCCCTAGTCCACCAGCATGCTCGGTTTGAACGAGCCGTCCCTTTTGTCGAGTTTGAGTCGTCACTTGCTGCTTTCTTTTGAGTAAATGACTTGGAGTGCTGCCATTTTCATTCTCTGTTGATGGCTGCTTGAATATGCTCAAGACTCCTCCCTTTCGTTTCAGGAACACACCCTTTAAATTCCCCCCTGGAGTTTCTGCATGAAAATTGATTATTCACTGGTTTAATAGCATGCGAGTAATGACTGGACTTTATCTATTTAGATATGGTGGCGGACTTTTGACTAGTTATGCACTGTTCAGAATGCCAGATTCATTTGTAGAGGTTTAATAGCGGAAGATTTTGTTTACTGTTTTTCTAAATTATACGACAGGTATTTGTAATTTGCATTTCTAAAATGTAATATCCTTTCAATTTTCCAGAGAGAAGGATCGCGTCGTTTCTTGGTGCAATGGGGCAGAAGTTTCTATCTTTATATCGCTTGTGTGGCACGTATATTGCTTTTTTTGACAATTCTCGTAACAGTTTACTTGGTGACACCCAATTGCATATCGTTTGGCTACATTTTGCTCCTCCTATGTTGGATCATAGGAAGACAACTCATTGAAAGGACGAGAAGACACCTTTGGTTTCCATTAAAAGTATATGCAATCACTGTGTTTATCTTCGTATACAGCTTAAGCAATTTCTCCACCTTTGAGATGTGGTTGTCAGGGTTGATTGATCTTCAGTTTTACTTGGCCTACAACTCAGAAGCTTCGCTATTGCAGAATATTTGGCAGTCTATTGCAATACTGATTGTGATGCAGCTTTACAGCTACGAGAGGAGACAGAGGAAGTATATCCAATCTGATGACTCCAAACTTATGGAATTTGGAGTACTTGGATTTATTAAGAGTTTCCTCATTTGGCACAGTGACAAGATTGTGTGTATATCAAAGTTCTATGCATCATTGTCACCAATTAGTCTCTTTGGTTTCCTTTATCTGCTTGGTCTTGTCATATGTTCCCTTTTACCTAAAGCATCTCGAATCCCATCAAAGTTATTCCTTCTTTATACAGGAATTCTGGTGAAGACAGAATATCTATTTCAGATGTGGGGTGCCGAGGCAGGAATGTTTCCTGGACAGAATAAGTTTAGCAAAGTTCTTGGGTTTTGAGTTATTACAGTCAGGCTTTTGGGCTCTAGAATTGGGTTTAAGGGGAAAAGTGCTGGCGATATCTGCTTGTACCCTTCAATACAATGTCTTCCGTTGGTTGCAAAAAAGTAACAACTCACATTTTGAGCAAAGATTACACCGAAGAACCTTGCCCTCTGTTTGTATCAGCAGAAGAAGTGTTTAGGGATTTTTCTAATTTAAACGGGGAAAGCAAGCCACCTGCAGATTTTCCTGCAATTCCTTGTGAAGCAGAAGGCGTGAGAAACAATTTGTCTTCCTCAGCCTCTGGTTTTTCTCATGCATCAAATAATGTACCCAAAGCTGGAGTCTCTGGGGGTGGCAGTGCAAGAAAATATTCCTTTGGATATATTTGGGGAAGCACCAGCGAAAGCCACAAATGGAACAAGAAAAGGATTATCACCATGAGAAGGGAGAGATTTGAAATGCAGAAGATAATCTTCATAGTCTATATAAATTTTTGGATGGAGAACATGTTTAATCTCTTTGGCCTCGAAATAAACATGGTGGCCTTGCTCCTTGCCTCCTTTGCTTTGTTAAATGCCATTTCTATGCTATATATTGCACTTCTCGCTGCCTGCATACTTCTAAATCGCAATGTCATTCGGAAATTATGGCCAGCAGCACACTATCTGCCAATTCACAAACATCAAGCAAGGCTGAGTCTGTATTTCCTTTCGAATTTTATGATTCTCCTGCCAGTATGAATGCTGAAAGTCTTCATGTGATGAATTCAGCTGATCATTCATTTGAGTTTTCCCATTGCGAGATCACTGAGGCTGAGAAGGATGGTGGAGGTTCTTTATATGATTCAGATAAGAAAGAGAGAGCCAGAGGTCAAGCTGAGGATAACTCTATAGTTTCTGCTCTGCAGCTTTTAGGAGATGGCGGTTAGTTCTCTTGTAACCTTCCCGAACATCAAGCCAGAAGACATGGATGCCAGGGGCATACTCAAGCAGTCTCCCCTGCACCCGATCAACGGCCAGGATCACCTGACGAAGCAGCAGAAGTTCGCCAGATCGAAGCTCCGGGTCTCCATCAACCTGCCGGACAACGAAATCTCCCTCCTCCGCAGCCGGCGGAACCTGAGCTTCAGCGAATCGTCCGCCGCCGCCGCCGCCGCCGCCGCCGAACCTCCGAGTTCTCCTTCTCCATCTCCCCACTCCTCGTCCTTGGCCTCAGCGTCGATCGGTCGAATCTTCAAAGGGAAGGCTCCGGCGACGGCAAGGGGGAGCCTCGAGAACGGCGGTAGCGGCGGCGACCCCCGCGAGGGGCGGCAGGCGTACAGGAGCACGAGGACGGTGGTGGAGGTGCTGCAGGAGCTGGACGCGGACATAGTGGCGCTGCAGGACGTGAAGGCGGAGGAGGAGAGGGAGATGAAGCCGCTGTCGGAGATGGCGGCGGCGCTGCGGATGAGCTACGCGTTCGCCGAGAGCTGGGCGCCGGAGTACGGCGACGCCGTCCTCTCCCGGTGGCCGATCAAGCACTGGAAGGTCCAGAAGATATTCGACGACTTCAGGTCCGTCATTTCGTTTTATTTTATTTATTTATTTATTTCCATATATTTTTTACCTGTTATTCTTTCTATCATTTTCGTAATTATGGTGACGATGATATGCTCTCTTTCTCGTTGAGCAAGCGGTCTTCCTGGGCGATTTCGAATTTTAAAAGATATTTTCATTTATTTGAGGCGTCCACCGTTGAAAGTGAAGTTTGATAATATGTCATAATTAATATTCCCTCTAGGCATATTATATCATTTTTTTCTTACATTTTTCTAAGTGAAAAGATTAATTTCGGTAGATCCATCTATAACAGTGCAAATCCACTTCGGACAATAAAAATTTTCGTTGAAATTAAGGTAAGTTGGATATAATAAAAATTCGCAAGACCAAAAATAAAAATAAAAACGTAAGCTTTTGCCCAGCCATCCATCAGAATTTATGGATGAAAATTTTGCCGTCACTTGGTTTATATTTTGTCTTTTTTTTTTTTATCCTTCCCTTTTCTAACTTCTCTGTTTAGAATTATCTGAATGGAGTTGTCCAATAATTGATCTGGAAAGAATTTAGAATATTATTCACGAGAACCCCACCACCAAATTCAAGAACTGCCCAAGGCTGTAAGGCTTTTCTTCTACAGCCTTTTGCCTTCGGACAGCTTACGGAGAGCTCTCTGCAACACCGATGGTGGGCCTGTCCAAGGATCCCAGCACCAGCTGTGAGCAATGCCAGTCAGAATTAAAAATAAAATAAAAAAAAATTAAGAGAAAAACGCAATTTTCTTTCTATGATTTTGGATGTGGGTTCTCTAGTAGAGGACGCGAGTATCTCTCAGTTGGCGTATACCCTTCAATCCTTCTTGATGTAATCTATATGTATATATATACATATATATATCTACATCGATTGAATTGTTTATTTTGATTTTGCTTGGGATCAATTTAGAAAATCATGGGATCTAAAGCACAAATAACAAGAAGAGCAATAAAAAAAACAGTTAAGACATAGCGTCAATATCGTTGACCGGTAAGAATCCCCGGTGCTAGCGATCTTGAAGGTTTGCTACTCGGGGCCTCACTAACATATGACATGAAAAATAAAAATAAATGATTTTTTTAATGAGTGAGAAAGATAAATAATCATTAATATTTCATGCTTCTGCCGTTTGTTTAAGGGCTATGCTAGTAGTCACACAAGCATCTAATGACGTTTTAACTGCACATGTTCTTTTCTTCTTTTCCTATAGTAATATGGTCACTTATTAAAATGTTGTATCTTTTCCCTTTTTGTTGTGAATTTCCCCTTCTAAAAATCACGAACATGAGCACAAATTTTTTTTGTCCAAATAATTGGTCCATTCCGCACGTGCTGATACCTCTAATTTCTTTCTATATCATGAATAAAGCTTTGTAAGCTTGCTCAATATGGAGATAGAGTTTGTACCTGTATGAAGTTCAAGATGGCCAGGAGCAATCCGTGCCACATGACCTCAACTTAAGTGCATCGCCTTGTCAACAATCAGTTCCTCCACAAGCGGAATTGATACACAATTTACGCCTGAATTGTCCTCTGCTCACCTTTCACTTGGGAACGTTTTTCCATGAATCTCTTCAGCTCCTCGAGCCACTTACCGAGGGCTCTTCCAAGTGAGGCCATCTGTTTATTAATGTTTGCTTCTGGAAGTCGGTTTATGGAGACCTTGATGTTCAGCCTATGAATTTTGCCGTCCATTAGACGAGTCTTGTTGTCGTACTTTGAACACTTCGTTATGTGAGGTTTCGACTGTTCTTGCCTTCCATTCATGGTGTAGCGGAGCAACAAATGTCAAATGAACAGGAAGAGACAGCTCCACAGTCTCCTGTCACAACGGTCTTTCTCATCAGGATGATTCTCCAGTGAGCGTGACGAACTACGGGAACCTTTAGTTTCTCATCAAGAAACTCGATTCTCGAGATGTTTCCGTGTCATATCGTTTACTTTTTCTCCATCGCGTCGAACATAGTACCTACTTTGGCGATGAGCTTAACTATTCATCTCCATCTGAAAGCTACTTACCAACTTGATAAGATTCTTAATATAAATTACCTGCTTGTGCACACTATTTTACTTGGTGAATTCTGTCATCTGCACTAGTTTAAATACATGCATCGTTTGATAGCACAGGTACCTTTGTCGGCTTACGGCACGAGGAGTGGCAAAACTTTATTTGCCCCGTCAAGTCTTGCTTCAGAGGACATGAATATTCTTTCGATAGTAATTGTATGTTTATATGATCGTAATTACTACCACTGGTAGAACACACTACTAATGATCTAGGTTACACCGACACACGACACGGACACGCGACACGACACGACACAACACGTCGACATGTCATTTCTCAAAAATAGAAAATTACGACACGCAGGATATGTATATTAAATGAATATTTTTATTTTTAATTAATTTGATTCAAATTTATAAATAATTAATTAATTAAAAAAAAAAAACCTACAATGGACTTATACTAATCATTCAACATATTTTTATTTTTCAAAATTACTTTTTAATTTCATTTAGGGATTGAGCTTTTGAAATACATCACATGCTCTAAAACGACACTACCTGCTCAAATTCCATTCATCGTAAAGGCAAAATTGTCGGCCTACTCTGTCTTTCGTCTTTGACATGTGCCAATCATTCATCGGTTAGGCCTAACCCATCCCGTGACATGAGATCGAAGTCAGAGATTGCTTGAGCATGTAGCAGTTGTAGAGGTGGGTGATCGAGCGGGGTCGAAGGGTGGGGGTGAGAGGTTTTGATGGAAACGAGAGAGATTCACATGAAACAAAAATTAAATGAATGCCATACAACATTCATTGTCATTTATAAAATATGGACATAATGAGTCTATCGGAAAACACTAGTGCTATATGAAAAACGTGTAAAAGCTTCACGGATTACATAATACATGATTTCGTAAACTCATTGTCATGGTAAAATTGGTAACCGCCCGAAATTATCGAAGCACTTGACGAAGCTGAGACCGTTTCAAGTTCTATATCAGTGTCGACATCATCAATCGGCGCCTCTCTTGGATACAAAAGCGGTTTTGGAGGCAGTTGTAGTTTAGCCATATCTCCCTCAAGCATATCTAGGACTTTCCTCATCGACGGCCAATCATTAGGACTCAATTGTATACACCATGATGCAACGATTATCATCTTCCTCGTCGTTTCTCTTTCCTCTTCTATGACATCCACCATTTCAACCTCCTTTTCTTTGCCAAGTTGATCATAAAACCACAAAGGAAAGTAAATTTGACTTGAACGCTCTGCACGTGCATTTAGATTTCTCCTTCTACCAGCCATTTCCATCAACATCATCCCAAAACTATAAACATCGGCTTTATAAGAAATGCCACCAATGTCTTTATAGAATAGCTCAGGCGCCATATAACCCAAGATTCCTCTTGCTGTAGTCAATGATACTATGCTGTGACCGGTGGGATAAAGTCTTGCAAGTCCAAAGTCAGAAATTTTCAGAGTGAAACTTTGGTCTAGGAGAATGTTGTGCGGCTTGATATCAAAGTGTAGAATTTGCATATCACATCCCTGATGTAGATACTCTATCCCTCTAGCAATGCCAAGAGAGATCTCATGCATTTTCTTATAATCAAGAGGATCATCACCATCCTTATTCGAAATGTGTTTATCTAGGGAGCCATTCGGCATGAAGTCATAGACTAGAGCTTGTTTGGAGTAATCGAAGCAAAAACCAACAAGTTGCACCACATTGACGTGGTGGATCCTTCCAATTGTGGCCACTTCGCTAATAAAATCTTGGCTGTTAGATTCTGATTTGTTCAAAATCTTAACCGCAACTTCATTGCCACTTCGAAGGATTCCTCTATAGACAGAACCATATCCCCCCTCACCTAACTTGTATTTGAAATTTTTTGTAA
Organism: Eucalyptus tenuipes; assembly: GCA_014182365.1. Classification (NCBI taxonomy): domain Eukaryota; kingdom Viridiplantae; phylum Streptophyta; class Magnoliopsida; order Myrtales; family Myrtaceae; genus Eucalyptus; species Eucalyptus tenuipes. The sequence continues at coordinate 10,754,728 of CM024544.1, read as the reverse complement.
TCTTCTTAATATCCGAGTAAGAGTACCTTATGGGTAAAAAGTTATTGTGAGCTTATAGGAATTTCTCGATGTTTGTGTCAATCGCTTGGTGCCTTCTCATCCACTTATAGATTAGAAGTATCAACACACATAGAACTCCGAGTACGAATTTTGCTGCAACGTAGTTGGCTGGATGGAAATTGTCCATAGATTAGCACGGTGCAACAAAAAAAAATTAAACGTAATTTTTTTAATCAGAGTGCTGCTTGAGATCTTCATAGTTGTGAGGAGAAAAGGGCTAGGAAGTCATACCCAAGACGAAGGCGAGGCTCCGACCCACATGTGGCGCATAATTATACCTGGCCCACATAGCATAAGCTAAGGTGACCGAAAATGACTAATTAGAATCGACGATCAATCAACGAAGAATTAAATCCATCATTTTAGCATTTAAACATAAAAATAATTTACTATCCTAAATAGGTGCTCATATCGCAGCTTATTCTATTCACATGGGAAATCCATGTTACAGTAGCATGATATTTTCTCTAAAAAAAAAAAAAAAAAAAAAAAAAACACACGATCTCGCTTTTGTTCCCTCAAGACGTACCAAACAATTAATAAGTTCACATCTCACTGCAGCACAATTCTAATTTACAAACATCATTCAGGACGCGTGCAATTTATTCATCTACATAGGAGTAACAGCCATGCAATGGACACGAGCAACTATTAAATCAACCATTTTTCCCCAAACAAATATAAAGTAATAGTGTCAAATCCAGAAAAAGGTTCATAAATTGTAAAATTAAAAAGAGCAATGCATGCCTAATCTACTAAGAAATCTTATTAGACTTTTCAAATTACGTGATGTGGCAATTTTTTTTTTTTTTGCTGTTGTGTTTTTAGAGAAAATAGTGTCTTAATTTGTGGATTGTATTAAAAATCCCCAACTAAAACTTGCCACATCTCTTGGTAAGTAAATTTTGGTAAGATCTCTTAATAAAGAAGAAGAAGAAGGAAAGAAAGAACACCTTTAAGGGGAAGTCCCTTGCGGAAATAAAAGTTCCCGCAACTCTCCATTCGGTATCCGAAACTTAAGTAGCGACACCTAAAAGCTCTTCTTGACAGGTCCCAAAAGATTCCCTCATAGGAGAGATTGAATCCCTCGGCCATCTTGTTGTGGAGGTCCTTGTATGTTAAGCTCCCATTCTGATCCCCTTCCCGCCCCGAGATTTGATCCGATGCGTATGCCGTCATGGTTACGGTGCAGGAGTCCTTGAAATCCCCTGCTTTTAAGTCCTGTACAGCGTATGAGTACACCTTCATTTGGGAAAAATGAGGAGGCGTGTCGTCAGAGTATCCCTCAATACATGGTCTGGTATCGACATATGAAGTAGAAGCAATGGGCTGGGAACACTTCATGAAGGCCACCACCGTAGCGGATCCACCAGTGTATCTATCATCATGACTGAAGTTGGAGTACCTCAATGGGTAACGAGGGAGGGACGAGCAATTACCCTTTTGCAGTCCATCGTCAACCACCGTGATATTACCTTCGAAGTCATATTGGTCATAATAGAAACTGTAATGGATCGACTTCACATAATATCGGCCGGCATATAGATATAGAATAGTGCGGTTATTTTCACAAGCTAGCTCGTACTGAGAGGTGCCGCAATGTTTTGGATCGTCTTTCAATCGAAAAGGATAACTTATATTATGAATCTCACCGCAAAATGAAGGGACGCACAAATGATTGTTCTTCGCACCGCAACTTATCCTTGATAGTAGCAGAACGTGCGATACGAGAAGTAAAACACGGAGTGTAAATATGGAGCTGAGAGAAATAATCATCTCTTTATCGTTTGGTCTGGTGCAATGGAGGTTTTAGCTCATTTGGTAATGCGAGAGAGGCTTAATAAAGGGTTGGGAGTCGTCGGTCATCGAAATGTCCAAGTCAACCCTAAAACAAAGTCTAGCGAAGAAAGTCTTAAAAAGTATGGCCCAGCTAAAACCCGGTCTCGGAATTAGTGATGGATAGCTTTCACATTCATCACGGAGGAAACCTCTCTGCATTTTCCAAATTTGATTTTTCTTGGCAAATTAATTCTCTCTTTATTTTAGTATCGTAAAAAAGAATCGGTTTCAATGTTTTGTACCCTAAACTCAATCAAAATCCTTTCAAATATGGCATCCGGCGTTCTATTTTATTTTCAAGGCCAATATTTCGTAAGTGTCGTTTCGTTAAATTTTGAAGACGAAAAGAAAAAGGATGATGTATTTCATCGTATAAGGTTTTTCATATTTGAGAAAAAAAATTAGTAACCAAGAAAGAGGATCATGTTAATTAATGGGTACATAGATTTTAACTCATATATTGTGGCTTTCCGCAAATATAGAAAGAAAATAAGGAGCGGGCGCTTCTTGCTTATGGATGTTGTGAAACTTTATGAAAGAAAGAAAGCAATATGGTAAATTCTCAACTAGCAATGGGACTGACGCATCTCGATTAGAAACTCACTTGCGTCATCGTGGATAGACACACGCAAGGACTATAGACGCAACGTTTGAATTCACAAAAATAATGCGATGTTTACTTATTCACTATGCTTAAATTTTAAAATCACTCTTTTGTAATTGTGCTATAATTATGAATATGACCGTCATCTCTTTTCCATAACCGAACCACTTAATGAATGAACAAACTGATCTCAACAAAAAAGGCAATACGATAATTTCTCAACCAACGATCAATCGATGCAAGTCTCAATTAGAAATTCACTTGCTCCGTCATTCTCGACACATGAAGAGACTATAGGTGTAATATTCGCATGTACAATTATCAACTAATACGTCCTTATTCACTATCAATTGAAATATTGGTACCAATTCAGTCCATCTGGCCAATAAAAAAAATTAATAAAAAAATCGAAAAAATAATTAAAAAAATCATAAAAATTGCCACGTCAGCGTCCGGCTACCAGCCAACGTCCACGTCAGCGCCGGCCGGCCAAAATTGGCCGGATGGACTGAATTGGTACCAATATTAAAAGGTTTATGATTGAATTGGTCAAATTGAAAAGTTTAGGACTGAATTGGTACCAATGCAATAGGTTTATGACTTTTTTGGTACTTTTTCCCATTCGTGTGGATCAGTCAATCACTTGCCTATAAAATAATCTCATCTTTTTCTCACAAAAAATCAGACCAACCTATTACAATATCCAATTGAAACATGCCCCATCACTCAGTAAGTAAATTTTTATACAATCCCTTAGTAGAGCTAACATTTAAGAAAATGATGAGGATGAAGAAAGAAACAAAGAAAGAACTGGGAAAGTCAGCTTCCGGGAATCATGGTGTCTGCACCTCTCCCTTTGGTATCCGAAACCTAATTAGCAAAACTCGAAACTTGTTGGTGGCGAGAGTTTATAATAGGAGATAGTGAATCCCTCGACCGTCATGTTGTGGAGGTCCTTATACGGTGAGCTAGCACGATTATACCGATCCTTTTCCCACCCTGGGATATACTGCGATATTAAAGCCTTTATGGTTATGGTGTAAGTATCCTTGATGTCCCCTACTCGGAGATCAAATCCATGTACAGCGTATGAATACACCTTCATTTGGGAAAAAATAGGGGGCATATCGGAAGGATATGCTCCCTCAATACATGGTTCAGTATTGACTTACGAAGTAGAAGCAAGGGGCTATGAGCACTTCATGAAGACCACCGGCACAGCTAACGAACCATATGGATCATTATCACTAAAGTTGGAGAGCACCAATGAGTAATGAGGGAGGGATGAGCAATTACCTTTTTGCAATCCATCGTCAACCACCGTGATTTCGCCGTCAAATAAACATTTGCTAAGATTGGAATGGTAGTAAATTGATTTCACATAATATTGACCGGCATATAGATATAGAACAATGTGATTATTTTCACAAGCTAGCTTATGTTCATAGCAGCCACATCCTTTTGGGTTGCCTTTCAATCGAAAGTGATGGTGTATGTCACAGACCTCGCCACAAGATGAAGCGGCAGACAAGTAATTCTTCTACACACCGAAACTCATCCCCAGTTGCAGCAGAACATACAATATGAAAAGCAAAACACTGAACATGCTTATGGAGCTCAGAGACTTAATCGTCTCTCTATCATTTGATCCGATGCAATGAAAGTTTTTGCTAATTGGTAATGTGATGGAGGCCCGGTAATATGAATGAAAAGAGCCTGGAGTCCTCGGTCATACAAATGTCTCAGTCAACCAATAAAGCAAAGTCTAGTGAAGAAAAAGTGGATATCGCGTGGAAATTGCAGTCCTTGCAGTCAAGGTGTCAAAAAACGGTGGTGGAATTATTTATGGATAGCTTTCACATTGATTAAAAAAAAAAAAAAAAAAAACTTCCTTGCAGTTTCCAGATTGAATCAAAATCCTTTCGAGTGAGGCAATGACGTTCTATTTTCTTGTCAAGACTAATATTCCATAAGTATCCCTTTGTTGAATTGTGAAGATGAAAAGGAAAAAGATGTCGTATTTCATCATCTATGCTTTTTATTTTTGACGAAAAACAGAAATTGATAACAAAATTAGATTATGAACAAGAATATTAACTTGTATAATGTCGCTTTTGGCAAAAGTAAAAGGAAAATAAGAAATAAGTGCTTCTTGGGGAGAAGTGCCAAAAAGGTCCTAAACCTTTTGGCTTTGTGCCGATTTAGTCCTAAATCTTTTTTGGTGCCGATTTAGTCCTAAACCTTTTTATATTGTGCCAATTTAGTCCTTTCCGGCCAAAATTGGCCGGATTTTTGCTGATTGGACGCCGGTCGGGCGACGTGGCCCGATCGGCGGCGCGTGGACAACTTTTTAATAATATTTTAATATTTTTGAATTTTTGAATTTTTGAATTTTTGAATTTTTGAATTTTATTAATTTTCTCTTTTTTCTTTTTCTTTTTATTTTTTTCTTTTTTTCTTTTACTTTTTTTCTTCTCATCTTCTACCTCCGGCTGTCGCCGGAGCTCGGCGGCCGGCCAGGCGGCGGCCGGCGAGGTTGAGGTCGACCTCGCCGGCCACCTCGCTAGTGGCCGCGAGACGGCCTCGCGGCCGGGCGGCGAGGCTCGCCCTCGCCGGATCATGGCGAGGGTCGAGCCTCGCCCTCGCCAAATCCGGCAAGGGCGAGCCTCGCTCGCCCGGCGCGAGGCCGCCCTCGAGGCACGGGCGGCGAGGCCGAGCTGGCGGGGCTCGCCCTCGCCAGCCATGGGCGAGCCTCGCCGCCCGGGCCTCGAGGGCGGCCTCTCGCGGGCGGGCGAGCCTCGCGGCCCGGCGCGAGGCCGCCCTCGCGGCGCGCCCGCGGCTAGGTGGTGGCGAGGTCAACCTCGACCTCGCCGGCCGTCGCCTCTAGCCGGTCGCCGAGCTCGGCGGCCGGCTGGAGGTAGAAGATGAGAAGAAAAATAAAATAAGAAAAATAAAAAATAAAAAATAAAAAATAAAAAATAAAAAATAAATAAAAATTCAAAAATATTAAAATATTATTAAAAGTTGTCCATGTCGGCGCCGATCGGCCGTCGCACGCCCGGCCCGTCGTCAGCAAAATCCGGCCAATTTTGGTCGGAAATGACTAAATTGGCACAACATAAAAAGGTTTAGGACTAAATCGGCATCAAAAAAAAAGGTTTAGGACTAAATTGGCACAAAGGCAAAAGGTTTAGGACTTTTTGGCACTTCTCCTTGCTTCTTGGATGGTGTAACACGTTATGAAAGAAAGAAAACAATGATAATTTTTAGTGGTGGACCAATGCGCCTTGACTAGAGCCTCACTAACTTCGTTGTCATGCAACACTATAGATGCAAATTTCCAAGTCAACCGTCAACACAAAGTCTAGCGAAGAAAAAGTGGGTCTCATGTGGAAATTGCAGCCCTTGCGGTCAAGGCGACAAAAACACGGTGTTGGAATTATTTATGGCGTGGCTTTCACGTTGATTAGAAAAGAAACTTGTCTGCAGTTTTCAGATTTAACTTTTCTTGGCAAATTGACTCTTTAGGAATCAATTTTAGTTCAGTAAAAAAAAGAATCGATTGGAATGTTATGTACCCTAAATTGAACCAAAATCCTTTCAAGTGAGGCATTGGCATTCAGTTTTATTTTCAATTTTATTTTCAAGGCAAATATTCCACGAGTGTCAGTTCAATAAATTGTGAAGACGAAAAGGAAAAAAAATGTCGTATTTCACTATATAAGCTTTTTCATTACTGAGAAAAAAAAAACAAAATTGGTAACAAAGATAGACTATTAAAGGGAATATTAACTTGTATAACAAAAATAAAAGGAAAAACAGGAGATAGTGCTTCTTGGATGGTGTAACACATTATGAAAGAAAGAAAGCAATTCGATAAATTCTAGTGATGGGACCCATGCGCATTGACTAGAACCTCACTAATTTGGTCTGCGCAAAGACTAAACATGCAATGTTCAAGCTCACAGAAAAAAAAAAAAAAAAAAAAAAAAAGCCGATGTTTACTTATTCACTATCAACTTCAATATTACAATTACTCTCCTGTAATTGGGTTAGATCTATGAACAATATTGTCATCTCTCTGGGAATTCGGTTGCTTGGTTTTATTTAAAACTGAATCGAAATGATAGCTGGGTCTCGTTTTCCCTGGTCCACGAGCATGCCCGGTTTGAACGAGCCGTCCTTTTGTCGAGTTTGAGCGTCACTTGCTATTCTCTTTTGAGTTTGGACACGAGCTAGAGTCTAGAATGGAGGACCATTCTCATGTGGAATTTCACGACCACTAAAGAGATTAAGTTTGTTAATTTTTTCCATTTTCTACTCTTTTAGCATCATTTTTTATGCTGCTTTATTTTGGTAATAATAACACTTAAAATTTATACTTCTTTGTCTGCAATCTCTGAACGAAGTGGAGATCACGCGTTCCTTATGAACATCGTTGTCTCGAGGAATGTTTGCTTAGTAGGAAAACTCATGTGCACGGGATAACAGTGAGGAATATAATACTTGTTCTGAAGAATGCAAGGCACCTTCTCATGTCTTATCATCGAGTGAACGCACAAGTTCTTACTACATTTAGGGATTGAGCTTTCGTAATACATAATATGCTCTAACATAACATCACATGTTCAATTTCCATTCATCATAAAGGCAAAATTGTCAGCCTACTCTGTCTTTACTCTTTGACATATGCCGGTCATTCATCGGTTAGGCTTGGACCCATCCCGTGACATGAGGACCAAGTCGGAGATAGCTTGAGTAGGTAGCTGTCTTCGACATGGGTGATCAAACATAGGTCGAAGGGTGGGGATGAGAGGTTTTGATGGAAATGAGAAAGATTCATCGCTCAAAATGCAAACATTGACACGAAGAAAAAATTAACTCGTTATATCAAGACGATTCACATGAAACAAAAATTGAATGAATGCCATACAACATTCATCGTCATTTATAAAATATGGACATAAAAAGTCTACCAGAAAACACTAGTGCCATATGAAAAACATGTAAAAGCTTCACATATTACATTTTGAATGATGATACATGTTGATAGTTTGCATCTCATTATAGGGAAACAATCACCCAATACATGATTTCATAAACTCATGGTCATGGTAAAATTGGGAACCGCTAGAAACTATTGGAGTACTTGATGAAGATGAGACTGTTTCAAGTTCTATCTCAGTGTCAACATCATCAATGGGTGCCTCTCTCGGATACAAAAGTGGTTTTGGAGGCAGTTGCAATTTATCCATATCTCCTTCAAGCATATCTAGGACTTTCCTCATCGACGGCCGATCATTAGGGCTCAATTGTATACACCACAGTGCAACAATTATCATCTTCCTCGTTGTTTCTCTTTCCTCTTCTAGGACATCTACCCTTTCAAGTTCCTTTTCTTTGCCGAGTTGATCATAAACCCACAAAGGAAAGTAAATTTGACTTCGAACGCTCTGCATGTGCATTTATATTTCTCCTTCTACCAGCCATTTCCATTAATAACATCCCAAAACTATAAACATCGGCTTTGTAAGAAATGCCACCAATGTCTTTATAGAATAGCTCAGGAGCCATATAACCCAAGGTTCCTCTTGCTACAATCAGTGATACTATACTGCGATCGGTGGGATAAAGTCTTGCAAGTCCAAAGTCAGAAACTTTTGGAGTGAAACTTCGGTCTAGGAGAATGTTGTGAGGCTTGATGTCAAAATGTAGAATTTGCATATCACATCCCCAATGTAGATACTCTATCCCTCTAGCTATGCCAAGAGAGATCTCATATATTTTCTTATAATCAAGAGGGTCATCACCATCCTTATAGGAAATGTGTTTATCCAAAGATCCATTCGGCATTAAATCATAGACAAGAGCTTGCTTGGAGTATTCGAAGCAAAAACCAACAAGTTGCACCACATTAACGTGGTGGATCCTTCCAATTGTGGCCACTTCACTTATAAAATCTTGGCCATTGGATTTTGATTTGTTCAAAATCTTAACCGCAACTTTATTGCCACTTCTAAGTATTCCTCTGTATACAGAACCATATCCCCCCCTCACCTAACTTGCATTTTAAATTTTTTGTGATCCTCTTGATATCCGAGTAAGAGTACCTTATGGGCAAAAAGTTATTGTGAGCTAGTAGGAATTCTTCGATATTTGCATCGGTCGCTTGATGCCTTCTCTTCCACTTCAAGATTAGAAATATCAACACACACGGAGCTCCGAGTATGAATTTTACTGATAGGAAGTTGACTGCGGAGAAATTTGGCCATCGATTAGCATAGTGTGATAATGTTTTTTACACATATAATTTTTTTTTGTCAGAGTGCTGAATGAGAGCTTCATAGGTGTGAAGAGAAAAGGACTTATCATACCCAAGACAAAGAAGAGATTCCATGCGGCAATTATAGCAACAATCGTGGCATACCACGTAGAATCATCTGTAAATAGTAAGAGAATTCGTGAGAGATTACTAGATATGGTTAATTAGAATTAACGACCAATCAATAAAGAACTAGATCCATTGTTTTGGCAGTTAAATAATAAAAGCAATTCACGTTAAGATATACCCCAAGTGAAGGATAACTTCATACGGTCACTGCAAAGTACAAAGACACACTTTTGTTAATTGAAATTTGCAAGTGGAGAAGTCTAGAATAAAAAAAAGAGTGAACGAGTTTCACTTTTCTAGATAACGCTTAGATCCATGAAATCCATGTTATCGTTGCATGATCTTTTCTTTTGAAGAAACACGTTTTGCTTTTGTTCTCTCTTTTGTTCTCCTAAATGTATTAAATGTTCATAAGTTCCCAATAACAATAACATCGATTCAAGGGACACAAGCTACGATCAAATCAAACAATTTTCCCAAAAAAGGCCTAATTCCCTAAAAAAACCCTCAAGTTCTAGTCCAATTTTGGCCTGAACTTTTTTTTTTTTGTCTCAGAAGATACCCCAAACTTTAGGTATAGTCCCAGATTTGCCTCAAATTTTGTTTTGTTTAAAAAGATCACCAACTTTTAATATATTCTGAAATTTACCCCCATGGTCCGGTCCCAATTTGACATGATATTTCCACATCGATAACAACACTTCAGTAAGTTGGCATGGAAAATTATTTCGAAAATGAAACCGTTCTAAGATATGAAAATTAGGGACGACAAATGGCAATTTTCGGTCAGAGGGCTGATGGGGTAGATTTGCAATTAGAGCGAAAATTGTTGTTTTTCTTTTAGACAAAAAAGTTAGAGATAGATTTAGGATTTGGCCTAAAGTTTAAAAATTTTCTAGACAAAGAAAAGTTTGAGGCAAATTTGGACTAGCCTAAAGTTTAGGGTTTTTACACAAAAAAAGTTCGGAGCAGAATTAGGACTAAATTTAAAGTTGTGGTTTTTTTTAGTGAATAAGGCCCAAAAAAATATAAAAATAAAGAAAGAGTGTCAAGTCCAAAAAAGCTCCACAGATGTAAAATAAAAGAGCAATGCATGCCAAATCTACTAAAAAACCGTACTGAACTTTTTTTCACTAAACGGATGTGGTAATTTTTTTTATTGGGTATTAAAGAAAGTAATGACTCAATAAATCGAACCAATCGTATTACAATATCCAATTGAAACATGCCACATCACTCAGCAAGTAAATTTTGACAAGATCCCTCAGTAGAGCTAACATTTGAGAAAAGGATGAGGACGAAGAAGAAGAAAGAAAGTAAGAGAGTTAAGGAAGAAAAGCTTCAGAGAAAGTCAGCTTACCGGAGTAATATTGTTCGCACCACGCCTCTTCGTAAACAAGCATGCAAAGCCGGAAAATTACTGGTGAAGACCTCAAAGACGGCGGAGACGGATACGTCGGGTACAGATACGGCGGAGACGGAGAAGGAGGTCCATAATAATAGAGATTGAATCCTTCAGCCATCATGTTGTGGAGGTCCTTATACGTTGGTCTCACACGAGCCATCATGTTGTGGAGGTCCTTATCCGTTGGGCTCACACGATTATACCCATCCATTTCCACGGCTGTTTATAACACGAGAATAAATTCATCATGGTTATGTTGCAAGAATTCTCGATGTCCCCTACTGGTAGAACTCCTCCTAGAAACCCATACACAGCGTATGAGTACACCTTCATTTGGGAAATATTACGGGGCGTATCGGAAGAATATGCTCCCTCAATACATGGTTCAGTATTGATATACGAAGGAGAAGCAACGGGCTGTGAGCACTTCATGAAGACCACCGGCACAGCTGGGGGCAGAAAACCACCATCCTGGTATGGATCATAATCACTAAAGTTGGATCTCGCCAATGAGTAACGAGGGAGGGATGAGCAATTACTTTTTTGCAGTCCATCGTCAACCACCGTGATATTACCAGAGAAATCATATCCGGGATCATTATCATAGTAAATCGACTTCACATAATATCGACCGGCATACAAATATAGAACGGTGCGATTATATTCACAAGCTAGCTCATACTTAGAGAGGCCGCAGTCTTTCGAGTCGTCTTTCAATCGAAAAGGATAGTATATGTCACGAATATCGCCGCAAGATGAAGGGGCGCACGAGTGATTATTCTCCGCACCACAACTCGTCCCCAGCAGCAGCAGAACATGCAATATGAAAAGCAAAACACGGAACATGCTCATGGAGCTCAGAGACTTAATCGTCTCTCTATCTTTGATCTGATGCAATGAAAGTTTTTGCTAATTGGTAATGCGATGGAGGCCTAGTTATATGAATGAAAAGCGTCGGGAGTCGTCGGTCATACAAATGTCCAAGTCAACCAATAAAGGCAAGTCTACTGAAGAAAAGAGGAAGTGGGTATCACGTGGAAATCGCAGTCCTTGCAGTCAAGGTGTCAAAACACGGTGTTCGAATTATTTATGCTTAACTTTCACATTGATTAAATAAGAAACTTCTTTGTAGTTTTCAGATTGAATCAAAATCCTTTTGAGTGAGGCATTGACGTTATATTTTCTTTTCAAGATCAATATTCCATAAGTGTTGCTTCGTTAAATTATGAAGACGAAAAGGGAAAAGATGTTGTATTTCATCGTCAAGGCTTTTTCATTTTTGACAAAAAACAGAAATTGGTAACAAAAATAGACTATTAACAAGAATATGAATTTGTATAATGTCGCTTTTGGCAAAAGTAAAAGGAAAATAAAAAGTAAGTGCTTCTTGGATGATGTAACACGTTATGAAAGAAAGAAAACAATATGATAATTTCTAGCAATGGACCAACGCGCCTTGATTAGAACCTCACTAACTTGGTCATCACGCAAAGACTATAAATGCAAATTTCCAAGTCAATCATTAACACAAAGTCTAGTGAAGGAAAAGTGGGTCTCACGTGGAAATTGCAACCCTTGCAGTCAAGGTGACAAAAACACGGTGTTGGAACTATTTATGGAGAAAAGAAACTTCTCTGTTTTCAAATTTGACTTTTCTTGGCAAATTGACTCTTTAGGAATCAATTTTAGTTTTGTCCAAAAAGAATTGATTGGAATGTTATGTACTCTAAATTGAATCAAAATCCTTTCAAGTGAGGTATTGGCATTCAATTTTATTTCAAGGCCAATATTCCACGAGTGTCACTTCAATAAATTGTGAAGACGAAAAGGAAAAAAATGTCATATTTCACCGTATAAGCTTTTTCAATACTGACAAAAAATGGATTTAGTAACAAAAATAGACTATTAAAGGGAACATTAACTTGTAGAAAATAATGTCACTGTTTACAACAATAAAAGGAAAAATAGGAGTTAGTGCTTCTTGGATGTAACAAGTTATGAAAGAAAGAAAGCAATTCGATAATTTCTGGCAATAGAATCGATGCACACTAACTAAAACCTCACCAACTTTGTTGTTGCACAAAGACTATACATGCAATATTCGAGTTCACAAAAAAAAAAAGAAAAAAGAAAAAAAAAAGAAAAGACGTTTACTTATCCACTATCGACTTCAGTACTACAATCTCTCTTCCGTAATCGTGCTAGATCTATGAACAATATTGTCATCTCTTTCCTAGAATAGAACCACTTAATAGTGAATTAATCGATTACTCTTGTTCTATCAAATGAAAAAGAATATTAACTACACTGTTGTTGACACCTAAATTCTTCCCTTTTTATTTAGGACTTAATCATATAGAAAATTAATGATTAGTCTCTAAAAGAAATAAAAAAGTAAATAATTTTCATTAAAATGCATCGCGTTTTCATTAAATTGCATCGCTTATAGATATTAGGAACACTTACATTACTAGTACTAAAAAATTAACAAAAAATAAAAACGCAGCCGGGACGGGCTTAGCCCGTCCCCTCCTTCTTTTCCCTTTTCATTTTCCCCCCGCGCGGCCCACTCTCTTCTTTCGCGGCCCAGCTCGCTGTTCTTCCTTCTTCCTCCTCCTTCCCTCGCTTGGACGCTAGCTTCAGGACAAAACAGAAAGATGGTCGCTGGCCGAAGGACGCCAGGACGCGAGGCTGCGCGCGATGTTCGCCCAGGAATGTCGTGCGGTACGAAGCCAGCTGGTCTCGTCCTTGAAGAAGAGAGAAACGAGATAAATGGATGAGAAAGGCAGCAAAGGGTGGGGGGTCTCTCTGGTTGTTTTGGGTTTGTTCGGCCGAGGAAGAGCAACCAAGAGAGAGAGAGAGAGAGCTGGTGAGAGTGAGAAGGCAAAGCTCGAGAGAGAGAAGGAGCGAGCCAGAGAGAGAGGAAGCTCAGGGTGGCTGCTTCTGGAAGGGTGCTGCTGAAAACCAAGGAGGGCCGGAGCTGCTCGAGAGGGGAGACCGAGAAGGTGGATAGCGAGAGAGAGCGGGAGAGAGAGGCGACTATGTTCTCGAGTTCTTCGCGGGAGGCTGCAGAAAGCGAGAGCAATAGAGAGAGTGAGATCGGAGAGAGTGAGCAAAGGGTGAAGTGGAGAGAGAACCGAGAGTGAGCGGAGGGATGGACTGAGAGAAAGCGAGACCCAGAAGCCGAACTTCGTCCTCGGACAAGCGTTACCCGGCCATCCCCAACATAAACCGGCGATCTTCAGCCGACACCCTCGAGCCCGCGGCTCCCTATTCCTCGCCGCCCGAATTCCCGGTGAGTTTTCTTTAGGTTAGATCCACTTTTATGCCGATGATCCTGGCTCGGTGCCACATGGAGGCGGCCGACCATAGCTCGTTTCGCTTCAGGCTCACCTTCTGGCCGTCGTCGCCGAGCCTAGTAGGGATATTCGCGGTCGAACACTTCTCTTTGGGAACTCCGTTGCTTGTTTTTATTTAAAACGGAACCGAAACGATAGCCGGGTCTCGTTTCCCTGGTCCTCAGTATGCTCGGTTTGAACGAGCAGTCCCTTTTGTCGAGTTTGAGTGTCACTTGTTGTTCTCTTTTGAGTCTGGACACGAGCTAGAGTCTAGAATGGATTTACGACCTCTCCATAATCCGTGCTCATCGCATGCCCGATATAATGCCTCAGTTAGTGTTATTATAAAAATGAGACAAGGTTTTGTTTGTCTCCGTGAAAGCATACCATGGATCTGTTTGACATATTTTCATCGACTTGAGATGTCGTAAGACGAGCTCGACAGCAAAGTGGAGGTTCATCGGTATGCCATGTCACTTTAAGTCGAACGCCTAAGACTTGCTCGATGAAATGTTTCAGAGAGAATTGTTTAAGAAATGGCTTCTATTTTCGCTCGAATGCGAAGGTACCACTTGATGCAGTTCGTCCGGGGTCATTATTTGTTAAGCTCGATTTTCACGAGCAATGAAGTCACTGCATCTCTGGATTTCGTTCGAGACATGCTGTGTATTTTTCACTGAACTTGATGAGTGGTGGTGGCGGCCTGCGTGATGGTAGACGTTGGAAGCGAATTTGGTTTTGCGGTGGTGAGCCAAGATGGCTTGGTGAAGGCCGGTGACGTTGGGTGTTGTCGTCGATCCGTTTAAAGTTCTGCCGTGGGTCCGTCCGGCGAAATTCCAGTGTGGAGTTCGTCGGTGTGGGAGGCTTCGGTAAAGGACGTCGCGGGGGAGTCGGCACGAAGAAGAAGACGACGTTGAAAGGCTGAGAGAGGATAAAAGAAAATTACGAAAATAGGCCTGGTGCAGACGTTCGTGGAAAGAGGATAGGAAGATGGGCTTGAGGTTTTGTTTCAGTAGATTTAGGTTTGGTTTAAGTTGGGCGGACTTGGGCTGGGCTTAATTTGTGAATTTTTGGGCTGGGTTTAAATTTTCATGAAGTGGGTCTTTGAGAGTCCATTACTAAACCAAGCCCACAAAGCCCGTAGCAACCCATGTTCGGACCAGACCTTGGGGCCCAGCCCGAGTCCCTATTTTCGGAATTAATATTTTAAAAAAAATTTAAGAGAAAACTTATTTTTCTAAAAATTAGGAAAAGGCTTTAGAGTTAGTTTTTAATAAATACTCTTAAAATGTGTGAAAGTCCTTGATAAGAAAATTGTATTCAAGAATTGAATAAATCCTTACGGCTTTACCGTAGAGTTTTTATTGTCCTTAAAAATAAATGCCCTTGATTGCACACTTTCAATGTTGATTATGGGCTCCCTTTAGCTTAGTTACAGATTGCATGCTCCCTATTTGGCAATATTAGATCTCTGCTTTCCTTGATTGTTTATTGTTATTTTAATTATTGCACACCCACATAATCATCTCATATGTTAGTGTATAGGCTTAAAATCAATCCAAGTTTGCACGATAATTTTTTTTTGAAATAAAATAGATTATATAAAGAACCATCGCAATCTCATTTAGAACATTTGATCTTCAGCTTTTGGGGGAACAAGCTCCATCAAGTTCTTTGTTGTCTATGAGATAAGTTTTCACCATTTAGCGCTTTAAGCACATATCGTCAAGGCACAAATGGATCTCTTGTTGTATTTCTCCCAAGAGAATAACTACAATTCTCCTTTGTCTGTTGAGAAAAGATCTCTCAACCTGCTGGGATAATTCTTTGGGGATGGAAGTCAGAAAGACTTGCTTTAGGTCTGGATCAATTCCAATTCCATAAAAGAGCTTAAGCATTTCCCGATAGTGTTTATCAATGTGTCTTTTCTAGAGAAAACAACATTTTCTTTCAAAGAATTCTCTTCATTTGAGCTGTTGAAGGTCAAAAGGTTTACCAATGAAAAATGGTATAAAGGGTTATGGCATGGCCAAAGTTAGGTGAAAGCGAAATTGGAGTTGGTCTTGTTCTGTCGCGATTGCCACCAATGGTTAAGACTGCCTGTAAACGTTGTGACAAAACCAAAGAGGACATCATACTTATAATAATTGTTAAGAGCTTGAGCATTTAGCCAAGTATGGAATTCTTCAAATCTTTCTAGCCATTTAGAGTAGAGAACATCATCGACAGGTGAAAAACTGTTTAGAAGAGGGAGTTAAATTCTTAGATGAATTGTTTAGTTGCACAATCTCCGGTTCAAATGAAACGAAAATTGAATGAATGCCATACAACATTCATCGTCATTTATAAAATATGGGCATAACGAGTCTACCAGAAAACACTAGTGCCATATGAAAAATATGTAAAAGTTTCACGGATTACATTTTGAATGATGATACATGTTGATAGTACTATTTATAATTTTAGCATCTCATTATAGGGGAACAATCACACAATACATGATTTCGTAAACTCATGGTCATGGTAAAATTGGTAACCACTAGAAACTATCAAAGTACTTGACGACGATGAGACTATTTCAAGTTCTATCTCAGCTTCAACATCATCGACCGATGCCTCTATCGGATACAAAAGTGGTTTTGGAGGCAGTTGCAGTCTATCCATATCTCCTTCAAGCATATCTAGGACTTTCCTCGTTGATGGCCGATCATTAGGGCTCAATTGTATACACCACGGTGCAACAATTATCATCTTCCTCGTTGTTTCTCTTTCCTCTTCTATGACATCTACCCTTTCAAGTTCCTTTCCTTTGTTGAGTTGATCATAAACCCACAAAGGAAAGTAAATTTGACTTGAACGCTCTACATCCATTTCCATTAATAACATCCTAAAACTATAAACATCGGCTTTGTAAGAAATGCCACCAATGTCTTTATAGTAGTTCGGGAGCCATATAACCCAAGGTTCCTCTTGCTGCAGTCAACGACACTATAATGTGATCGGTGGGATAAAGTTTTGCAAGTCCAAAGTCAGAAATTTTCAGAGTGAAACTTCGGTCTAGGAGAATGTTGTAACGCTTGATATCAAATGTAGAATTTGCATGTCACATCCCCGATGTAGATACTCTATCCCTCTAGCTATGCCAAGAGAGATCTCATACATTTTCTTATAATTTTACATTTTCTTATAATCAAGAGGGTTCTAATTGTCCTTAAAAATAAATGCCCTTGATGACGCACTTTCAATGTTGATTATGAGCTCCCTTTAACTTAGTTAGAGATTGCATGCTCCCTCTTTGGTAATATTAGATCTTTGCTTTCCCAAGCAATTTACTTGATTGTTTATTATTATTTTAATGATTCTGCACCCACATGATTATCTTATATGTTAGTGGATAGGCTTAAAATCAATCCAAGCTGCCTAAAAATTTCTTTTTTTTTTTGTGAAATGAAATAGATTAGATACAATTAATTAGTATAATTAAGTCCCCGACCCTAGATTCTTTGGTTGCGTAGGAAGCGAAGCATACTCGCGTGTTTCACTTGATTTCTAGTCAACTCCAATAGGCTAGTGACCACTCTTCATTAGAAAATTCTCATAGCATCAATTTGAATAACCAACGTCATGCGAAGTATGAGTTTAGAAGAGCCCACATCTAAAACTAGGGTCGTAGGCCTATCTTTTAGACAATATCCCTAAACTCAATGTACTCCCTACGGAAGGGTAGGTCACGACACTTGCTTCATAATCATCTTTCATCTCTAAATGTGTGGAATTAGAGGTGTCATGTATGCTTAAATGAGACTATCAGCCGATTTACCACTGTGGACATAACATTCGAAAGTTTCGAAAATGTATTCAAAGAAATTCTTTTCAGCGAAACAAACGCGCTTTCGAATAGTTGTAATTAGCACTTATCACATTTTTTTCTCAAGCTAATGGGTACCATTATATATAATTGAAGAGATTGAAATGGATTTTCCATATAATACAACCAAGTTCATTTTAATTGACGCATCCAATGACATTTTAACTGCACATGTTCAATTTATTTATAGTAATATTATTACTGATTACATTTTTCATATTGCCCTTTCTGGAAATTGGTTTGTTGTGCGAGCATCTCCACACGCGATGATACCTTAGTTGCTTTCTATATCGTCATTAAATATTCAGCAATGATTAGTCAAATTTTTAAGCGGAAAATCTCTTGGTCAAAGTATCCTAAAAAATCTCTTGCACGTATGCCAAAACATTTGGACATACATTATGCAAATTGATGTATCAACTATAGGTCCATTCAGCGCCATATAATACTATAAAAAAAAAAATGATAATGTATTTTGCAGTGTAAGGTTTTCAATTTTGACAAAAATAAAATTGGAGAATGAAAAGATAAATAACAGCACCTGAAGACTATTATCGCACGTCCTAACCTCCAAAAAAATATGGAAGTGTATGGTGCTAATTAACGACAACATAAATTTTATAGAATTTGAGGTCGCCTTTCATGAAAAAAAAAAAAAAGGGAGTAGGTGCTTCTTGCTGCTTGGGCAATGCAACACATTACAAGAAAAGAAAGTGGGCCACATGATGATTTCTCAGTCAGATATAGACCGACGCATGCCTCGATTAGAAATTCACTTGCTTCGTCATTGCCCTACCCACGTGAAGACTATAGGTGCTTTTTCACTACCAATTGAAATATTATTCTCGCAGATCAATCAATCACTCGCCCGTACAATAATCTCACCTCTTTCCTGCAGTAAAATTGCTCTATGGAAGAACTGAAAAATCTTGACAGTAATGTCATTTTATTGAACGAAAGATGCTGTTGCCTGCTTCAAAATCATCTTCCATCTCCAAATGTGTGGCATTGGAAGTGTCATATAAGCTCAACTGAGACTACAAGGAAGAGCAATGAGTAAATAACTTGGAGTGCTGCCATTTTCATTCTCTGTTGATGGCTGCTTGAATATGCTCAAGACTCCTCCCTTTCGTTTCAGGAACACCATCCCCGCGGCGTTAATCGCTGCATAAAGAAGGAAGGTACCTGTGAAGCAAAGCCATCAGAGTTATTGTCTTTTGACAAGTTTTTCGGATGCATATCAACATTTTCTCATGGGAGGAATGCTCTATTATATACTACCTGTCTATTATCATTTTGCAGAAAAACGGAATTTTCTTTTCTAAATGACACTTCGAACAAATTTCGTGATATTCGAATGTAGGTAGAAGTTGTTGTAAACACGTTGATTGCAATAAATGGACCGAATATGCATTCGAGAGCGTGAAGAACGGAGTGATAAACACCTTTACCTCCAAATAGGATTGAAGAGTTCAGGAAAAGCTAAGTCTCGAGTCTGAAGTTTGGTTGAATCCGTGCAAAAACTCATGTTCCAATGTGACAAAATGTTTATCGAGCTCAGTTTGGTTAACTCAAAAATTTCATGGTAAAATTTGACGAAAACTAACAGAGGGTAAATGCGTTGTGTATACCAGTTTGCATTTTGAGTGACCCAAAAATTAGTCTTGAGTAAATTTGCCACATATATACCAATTTGGGATTTTTCGTGATATTAACCCTATGGATTTCCATGTGAACTTGCCACGTTAACTGTTTATATCATCCAACTTAATGATTTAATGGTAAAATTTCACGGAAGCTAACGGAGGGTAAATGTGTCACACGTCTACCAGTTTAAAGTTTTTTATGACCCAAAATTTAGTTAGGGATAAATTTTTCACGATGTATAAGTTTGGGGTTTTTCATGATATTAACTCCATATTAAAAAGAAGAATTTGTTTTCCCGAACTCCTTTTCCATGTGCACACTCACACAGAATGGAGGACCATTCTCACGTGGAATTTCATGACCACAAAAGAGATTAAGTTTGTTAATTTTTTTGCATTCCTATTTTTTTTTAGCATCATCTACTTTTTTAGCATCATTTTTTTTTTGCTTTATTTTGATAATAATAAAACTTAAAATTCTTACTTCTGTGTCTGCGATCTCTGAACGAAGTTGAGGTCACGCGTTCCTCATCAACATTGGTGTCCCGAGGGATGTTTGCTTAGTAGAAAAACTCGTGCAAGGAACAACAATGAGGAGTATAATGCTTGTTCTGAATAATGTAAGGCACCATCTCATGTCATATCATCGAGTGAACGCACAAGTTCTTACTGCATTTAGGGATTGAGCTTCTGTAATATATCATATGCTCTAACAGAACGTCACATGTTCAATTTCCATTCATCATAAAGGCAAAATTGTCAGCCTACTGTCTTTACTCTTTTACATGTGCCGATTGTTCATCGGTTAGGCTTGGACCCATCCCATGACATGAGGTCCAAGTCAGATATAGCTTGAGCAGGTAGCCGTCTTCGACATGGGTGATTTTAACAGAGGTTGAAAGGTGGGGATGAGAGGTTTTGATGGAAATGAGAGAGATTCATTGCTCAAAATGCAAACATTGACACGAATAAAAAAATTACCTTATTATACCAAGAGGATTCACATGAAACAAAAATTGAATGAATGCCATACAACATTCATCGTCATTTATAAAATAAGGACATAACAAGTCTACTAGAAAACACTAGTGCCATATGAAAAATATGTAAAAGTTTCACAGATTACATTTTGAATAATGATACATGTTGATAGTACTATTTATAATTTTGCATCTCATTATAGGGGAACAATCACACAATACATGATTTCGTAAACTCATGGTCATGGTAAAATTGGGAACCGCTAGAAACTATCGGAGCACTTGACGAAGATGAGACTGTTTCAAGTTCTATCTCAGAGTCAACATCATCAACCGGTGCCTCTATCGGATACAAAAGTGGTTTTGGAGGCAGTTGCAGTTTATCCATATCTCCTTCAAGCATATCTAGGACTTTCCTCATCGATGGCCTATCATTAGGGCTCAATTGTATACACCACAGTGCAACGATTATCATCTTCCTCGTTGTTTCTCTTTCCTCTTCTATGACATCTACCCTTTCAAGTTCCTTTTCTTTGCCGAGTTGATCATAAACCCACAAAGGAAAGTAAATTTGACTTCGATTGCTCTGCATGTGCATTTAGATTTCTCCTTCTACCAGCCATTTCCAT
The DNA here is from genome assembly GCA_014182365.1 of Eucalyptus tenuipes. Lineage (NCBI taxonomy): Eukaryota > Viridiplantae > Streptophyta > Magnoliopsida > Myrtales > Myrtaceae > Eucalyptus > Eucalyptus tenuipes. Next base: position 10,733,968 of record CM024544.1, on the reverse strand, counting down.
TAATAACATCCCAAAACTATAAACATCGGCTTTGTGAGAAATGCCACCAATGTCTTTATAGAATAGCTCAGGAGCCATATAACCCAAGGTTCCTCTTGCTGCAGTCAGCGATACGATATTGTGATCGGTGGGATAAAGTCTTGCAAGTCCAAAGTCAGAAACTTTCGGAGTGAAACTTCGGTCTAGGAGAATGTTGTGAGGCTTGATGTCGAAATGTAGAATTTGCATATCACATCCCCGATGTAGATACTCTATCCCTCTAGCTATGCCAAGAGAGATCTCATACATTTTCTTATAATCAAGAGGATCATCACCATCCTTATAGGAAATGTGTTTATCCAAAGATCCGTTCGGCATGAAATCATAGACAAGAGCTTGTTTGGAGTATTCGAAGCAAAAACCAACAAGTTGCACTACATTAACGTGGTGGATCCTTCCAATTGTGGCCACTTCGCTTATAAAATCTTGGCCATTAGATTTTGATTTGTTCAAAATCTTAACCGCAACTTCATTACCACTTCTAAGTATTCCTTTGTATACGGAACCATATCCCCCCTCACCTAACTTGCATTTGAAATTTTTTGTGATCCTCTTGATATCCGAGTAAGAGTACCTAATGGGCAAAAAGTTATTGTGAGCTTGTAGGAATTCTTCGATGTTTGCATTGGTTGCTTGATGCCTTCTCATCCACTTCAAGATTAGAAATATCAACACACACGGAGCTCCGAGTATGAATTTTGCTGCTAGGAAGTGGACTGCGGAGAAATTTGGCCATTGATTAGTATCGTGTTATAATTTTTTTTACACATACAATTTTTGCTTGTCAGAGTGCTGAATGAGAGCTTCATAGGTGTGAAGAGAAAAGGACTTATCATACCCAAGACAAAGAAGAGATTCCATGAGACAATTATAGCAACATCGCCCATGATATGCCGCGTAGAATAATCTGTAGATAGTAAGAGAATTCGTGAGAGATTACTAGATATTATCAATTAGAATGGACGACCAATCAATAAAGAACTAGATCCATTGTTTTAGCAGTTAAATAATAAAAGCAATTCACGTTAAGATATACCCCAAGTGAAGGATAAATTCATACAGTCACTGCAAAGTGCAAAGACACACTTTTGTTAATTGAAATTTGCAAGTGGAGAAGTCTAGAATAAAAGAAAGAGTGAACGAGTTTCACTTTTCTAGATAACGCTTAGATCCATGAAATCCATGTTATCGTTGCATGATCTTTTCTTTTGAAGAAACACGCTTTTGCTTTTGTTCTCCTAAATGTACCAAATGTTCATAAGTTCCCTGTAACAATAACATCGATTCAAGGGACACAAGCTACGATCAAATCAAACAATTTTCCCCCAAAAAAGGCCTAATTCCCTAAAAAACCCTGAAGTTCTAGTCCAATTTTGGCCCGAACTTTTTTTGCCTTAGAAGAAACCCCAAACTTTAGGTACAGTCCCAGATTTGCCTTGAATTTTGTTTTGTTTAAAAAAATCACCAACGTTTAATATATTCCGAAGTTTACCCCCATGGTCCGGTCCCAATTTGACATGACATTTCCACATTGATAACAAGTCCACTTCAGTAAGGTGACATGGCAAATTATTTCCAAAATGAAACCGTTCTAAGATATGAAAATTAGGGACGACTAACGGCAATTTTCGGTCAGAGGGTTGATGGGGTAGATTTGTGATTAGAGTAAAAATTGGTGTTTGTTCTTTTAGACAAAAAAAAAAAAAAAAAAAAGTTAGAGATAGATTAAGGATTTGGCCTAAAGTTTGAGGTTTTTTCTAGACAAAGAAAAGTTCAAGATAGATTTGGACTGAACCTAGAGTTTAGGGTTTTTTTTTAGGAAAAAAAAAGTTCGGGGTAGAATTCTGACTAAACTTAAAGTTGTAGTTTTTTTTTAGTGAATAAGGCCCAAAAAATAAATAAAGAAAGAGTGTCAAGTCCATAAAAGCTCCACAGATGTAAAATAAAAGAGCAATGCACGCCAAATCTACTAAAAATCTTACTGAACCTTTTCACTAAATAGATGTGGCAATTTTTATTGGGTATTAAAGAAAGTAATGACTCAATAAATCGAACCAACGTATTACAATATCCAATTGAAACGTGCCACATCACTCAGTAAGTAAATTTTGATAAGATCCCTCAGTAGAGCTAACATTTAAGAAAAGGATGAGGATGAAGAAGAAGAAGAAAGAAAGTAAGAGAGTAAAGGAAGAAAAGCTTCAGAGAAAGTCAGCTTACAGGAGGAATGATGTACGCAATCCACCTCTGGGTAAATCATAAGGCAAAGCCGCAATATTACTGACCGAGGAGGTCCAGAATAAGAGAGATTGAATCCTTCAGCCATCATGTTGTGGAGGTCCTTATACGTTGGTCTCACACTATTATAAGAGTCCCTTTCCCCGTCAGGTTATAACCCGAGAAGCCAGTCATCATGGTTATGTTGCAAGAATCCTTGATGTCCCCTACTTGTAGATCGAACCCATACGTAGCGTATGAGTACACCTTCATTTGGGAAATATTAGTGGGCGTATCGGGAGGGTATGCTCCCTTAATACATGGTTCAGTATTGAAATAAAAAGCAGAAGCAACGGGCTGTGAGCACTTCATGAAGACCACTGACGAAAAACCAGCATAGAATGGATGATAAGCACTAAAGTTGGAACTCGCCAATGAGTAACGAGGGAAGGAGCAATTACTTTTTTGCAATCCATCGTCAACCACCGTGATTTCACCAGAGAAATCATCTCTGAAATTGTTCTCATAGTAAATCGACTTCACATAATATCGACCGGCATACAAATATAGAACTGTGCGATTATTTTCACAAGCTAGCTCATACTCAAAGCGGCCGCAGCCTTTCAAGTCGTCTTTCAATCAAAAAGGATAGTGCATGTCACGAACATCGCCGCAAGATGAAGGGGTGCACGAGTGATTATTCTTCACACCACAACTCGTCCCTGGTAGCAGCAGAACATGCAATATGAAAAGCAAAACACGGAACATGCTCATGGAACTCAGAGACTTAATCTTCTCTCTATCGTTTGATCTGATGCAATGAAAGTTTTTGCTAATTGGTAATGCAATGGAGGCCTAGTTATATGAATGAAAAGCGTTGGGTCGTCGGTCATACAAATGTCCAAGTCAACCAATAAAGGCAAGTCTAATGAAGAAAAAGTGTGTATCGCGTGGAAATTGCAACCCTTGTAGTCTAGGTGACAAAACATGATGTTGGAATTATTTATGCATGGCTTTCACATTGATTAGGAAAGAAACTTCTCTGCAGTTTCCAAATTGACTCTTCTTAGTGCCATAAAAAAAAGAATCGATTTGAATGTTTTATATTCTAAAATGAATAAAAAATCCTTTCGAGTGAGGCATTGGCGTTCTAATTTCTTTTCAAGGCTAATATTCCATAAATGTCGCTTATTCAATTGTGAAGACAAAAAGGAAATACATATTGTATTTTATTGTATGAGCTTTTTCATTTTTAACAAAAAACAAAAATTGGTAACAAAAATAGCTTATTGGCGGGAATATTAACTTGTATAATGTCGCTTTTGGCAAAAGTAAAATGAAAATAAGGAGTAAGTGCTTCTTAGATGGTGTAACACGTTATGAGAGAAAGAAAGCAATACAATAATTGCTATCGAGGGACCGACGCACCTGGAAAGCAATACAATAATTGCTATCGAGGGACCGACGCACCTGGAAAGTAATACAATAATTGCATTGAGGAACCGACGCACTTGGAAAGCAATACAATAATTGCTACCGAGGGACCGACGCACCTGGAAAGCAATATAATAATTGCTATCGAGGGACCAACGCACCTAGAAAGCAATACAATTATTGCTATTGAGGGACCGACGCACCTTGACAACCTCACTAACTTCGTCGTCATGAAAGACTATAGATGCAAAGTTTGACTTTAGAAATATAAAGCGATGTTTATTTATTTACTGTCAACTTTAATATGTCAATCACTCTCCCACAATTGTGCTAGATCTATGAACAATACTATCATATCTTTCCTATAATAGAACCACTTAATGATTGAACTGATCAATTTCAATAATACTGTCATTTTATCATATGAAAAGAATGTTGTTGACCGCTTCATGATCATCTTCCATATCTGAATGTGTGGAATTGAAGGTGTCATGTAAGCTCAAATGAGACTATCAGTCAATTTACCATTGTGAACATAACATCAGAGAGTTTCGCATAGCAATTCTTCTCAGTGAAATAGAAACGCCTTCAAATAGTTGTAATTGGTACTTACCATATATTTTCTCAAGCTAATGCATGCCCCTAAGTATAATTGAAGAGACTGAAATGGATTTTCCATATAATACAACAAAGGTTATTTTAACTGACGCATCCAATGACGTTTTAACTGCCCATGTTCAATTTTTTGTAGTAATATTATTACTGATTACGTTTTTATTTTTTTTTTATTGCATATTACCCTTTCTGGAAATAGGTTCGTTGTGCGAGCATCTCCACAACAATGATACTTTAGTTGCTTTCTATCATCATTAAATATTCAGCAATGATTAGTCAAAATTTTAAGTAGAAAATCTCTCGGTGAAAGCATCCCATATTATCTCTTGCACGTATACCAAAAGATTTGGACATACATTATGCAAATTTATGTATCAACTATCAATTCATTCAGTGCCATAATAAACTATAGAAAAATAATAATCTATTTCGTAGTGTTGGATTTTTCATTTTTGACAAAAATGAAATTTGTAGAAAAGATTAATAACGGCACTAAAGACTATCGTTGCACATTACGAGAAAAGAATAAAGACCATACAATAATTTCTCAACCAGCAATAGATGGATGCGAGCCTCGATTTGAAAGTCACTTGCTTCGTCATTGCCCGACACGCACGAAGACTATAGGTGCAATATTCGCATTTATTAAAATAAAGTAATACATGCTTTTTTCACTAGCAATTGAAAGTATTATTCTTGTAAATCAATCAATCACTCTCCTGTAAAATAACCCCATCTCTTTCCCGCAATAAAACCGAATGAATTGACAGATCTCAACAATAACGTCGTTTTATCGAACAAAAGATGCTGTTACCTGCTTCATAATCATTTTCCATCTCCGAATGTGTGGTATTGCAAGTGTCATGTAAGCTCAAATGGGACTACAAGGAAGAGTGCTGCCATTTTCATTCTCTGTTGATAGCTGCTTGAATCTGCTCAAGACTCCTCCCTTTCGTTTCAGGGACCACCGTGATCACGAACACCATCCCTGCGGCGTTAATCTCCGCATAAAGAAGGAAGGTACCTGTGAAGCAAGCGAGCAGAGTTATTTGCTTTCGACAGGTTTTGGGAAGCATATTCTGACATTTTTCTCATGGGAAGAATGCTTTAGTATGTACTACCTGTCTATTAATCATTCTGCAGAAAGACCCACTTAACTTTTTCTTTTTTAAATGACATGTCGGCTCAATTTTCGTGATATTCGAATCTAGGCAGAAGTTGCTGTAAACGCGTTAATTGAAATAAATGGTCTGAATATGCATTCGAGAGCATGAAGAATGGAGTGACAGACACCTCCAGCTCCAAATAGGATTGAAATGTTCAGGAAAAGCTAAGTCTCAAGTCTGTAGTTTAGTCGAATTCGCGCAACAACTCATGTTCCAATGTGACAAAATGTTTATCGAGCTCCTGCCAGAGTAACAGTTCAAAGAGTGTTTTCAGCAGTCGTACCGTAGGAGCTCCAGCTCATTAAGTAGTTGAAAGTGTAGGAAACTGCCCAAGCGCCGAACCAGTTCACTAATGTTGCGAAACCTCCAGCTACTCCTTTGATATTAATGGGGAAAATCTGAACACCAGCACACATTACATGATTGGCATAAGAATTTTGAAACTCTTGTACTAATAACACCAGTTAAGAAAACAACCCTTTAATTTGATAAGCATGAAACTTCGGGGATGTTTAGGATTACCTCAGACATCACGACCCAAGGAACCGCGCCCATTCCAGCTGAAAATGCTGCTATGTATAGCTAAGCATTGGAAAAAACAGAACAGAAAAATTTATAGTAGGGAGTTGTTGCGGGGGCCAACTGGATAGAGCCAGAAAGAGATCAAGGCAGGTGAGATTATTACCAGAATGCCGGTGACGGCAAGTATTGGGACAGCATCAGCTGCCAGACCATGAACCTGGCTCAGAAGATTCCCAAAAAATTACTGGTTGACAAGCATTGCAAAGCAGAAGGAAGATACTAGGACTGATAGTAATTACCTTTAGAAAGGATGAAAGGGCAGTTACTATGCATCCCAGGACCAATCCTGTCCCCGAGACCTGCGATTGAGAGAGAGAAAGAAGGTTATGGTTCAAGTTGCAGAACTTGCGAAAGGGGCAGAACCAGAAAAGCTTTGTTACTATAGACATGATTTCTTAGCTTTCATCTATTTTACCAAGAGAAGAGGCTTTCTTCCAGCTCTATCGACCAGTGCGGCGCCAATAGCCGTGACAATAACCTGCAAAATTTACTCTTTAAGCGTGACGAGTATAAAACTAGATCCCCAGCAAAGAGGAAAGGGCGAGAATTGCAGACCTGGAGGATTGCATAAGTTATGGTTCCAACGCTGGAGGAGAAACCTGAGGAGATTGTACAAATGCGATTATAAAGGCGAGACTAATACCTTGCTTGTGAGATTCAACACTAAATTATGTGAACAGCTCATTCAGTGATAATTAAGTAGACCAAAAGCATTCGACATTGTGAATTTTACTAACCCATTTGAAATATTAACTGGATTATATAAATTGGAACCCCTGCTTTGCTTTTTATTTAGCTTTTCGTTCTGGAATCTTAAAATGCAAAGCATACTTTCATTTTTGTGGTGCCCAAGAGCTTCTTGCTATGAACTGCATTCCTGCTTCCTCAAAAATATTGCTTGTATAGAAACAGACGCCATTTATCCCTCCGAACTGCTGGACAACCATCAATCCAACACCAATCTGGCCAAAATTTAACAAATTTGTCAGCAAAAAGAACAACAATGGGAAATATCACCAAAAGTACAACTACTGCATATTCCCGATCCACAGGGCATTCCAAGAAACAATTTCTCATTAGATTCAATTAATCACATCCTTTTCATTTTAACCATTACTATTGGACCTGGACTTTTCAAAAAGAAATTGCATTTCCTACTTACGCAGATCCCGAATTCATAGGAACCACAGACCGCAACGAATGTGGTGAAATAGACCATCCACGGACGACCCTTATCGGTTCCTTCATCTTTGCCAGCTCGGTCCTTCTCTTGCGGCACAAGGAGCCGCTCTCTTACTCCTTCTCTGTCCCCGGTTTCTTGATTTTCAATGTCCTCGTTAATCGCCATGCTTGCTCGCCTTACAAAAATGCTCCTTCGATCTCTATCTGACTACGTACGAGGAACTAGCAAATCTATCAGCTCCAGAGAAGATAAGTTCTTTTTCCAACGTGGCTAGTCTGCTTGCTTTCTATGGATGACTCGAAATGAGAAACCCCAAGTGCTAATACGGAAACCCCATTTCAGATCGGTTAATACTCGTGGTTTCTAGGAATTCCTCGCGGATTTCAGTCTTGCAAACTGGCAAGCAACTCTTCGCTTTTCTGACTCGCCCCCGTTAATGGTATTGGAATCACTAATGGAACAGAGTCTCCGAATTCAGCAGGATCACAGATGTAAAGGGCTGCATCGCTCTTTATGGGCAAGGAGTAAGTAAAAACATGGAACTGGACTTTCTCAATGACACGGCTCTGGATAAAGACAAAGTAACAACCACGGGCAAAGTTCAATCTTTTTGAGCCAGCCGCCGGCTAGGAAAACCAGTGTTTTTCTAACCTGGAAAGTAATTTAAGTTCTGTCCATTTTTCCATGGTGGCATTATTATCTTCAACTTTAACCCACGTTTATCGTGTAAGAAAGATAAGATCTCAATTAATAGTTTCTTATCGGTTTGGCGCAATAAGAAACTATCAAGAAAAAGAACCGTTCTGCTAGAACATTACTTTTCTTTTGGGAATTTTCTTGACCAAAACCCTTCTTTTTTTTTTTTTCAATTGGACGATGAGAACAAGATAATTTCGGCCGGACCTTCTTCTGGGGACACATTATCTTCCTTTCTATTTTTTAAAAGAACCACTACATATGCGAACAAAAAGCATGCATATAGCCTCATTTGTGGTCAGTGACGCTTTTGATGTTCGCTCAAATGGTAAGACTAGATAGCAGGAATTTCAAAAAGGGATGTTTTTCATCTTTCCATAGTGGCCAATTTTGCGGAAAATGGCAATTTATAGAGGCAAGAGGTGGACAGAATTACTTTCTACTAAAGACGTCATGTACTGCCGAGGCCCATGAATCTAAAGAATTCAGCCACCATGAAGCCAGCCGACGGGAAAGAATTCACAGGCACAACGGAATGGACCATAAATTTTTTTTTTTTTTTTTGGTACCCGGGAACCCGTCTGGCCGGCGGCGGGTAAACCTGGGCCGACGCTGAGGAGGGCCACCACCCCGACGTCGCGCTTAAGATCCCGTCGTCCAAAGGCGGGATTCGAACTCCTCCGTCTCGATAAACTTCACGGGAGCCCGCTTATCCAACTGGCCCGCTGGCGGTGGTAATGGACCATAAAGTTGCAGAGCACATTAGCCAAAAATATCCAACCACCATTCTCCAACTACTTTATCGGTCCACATTTGCTGCATCTCCGTCTTCTTTCACTTCACGATTCGGAATAGGCCAACAAAATCCAGCAAGAATATATGGCTGTGGCCTGCTCGAGAAAGGGGAAATATCAAAAATATATCTTACTCTTGATCTAACAGCCACTCGCATATTTTCGTTTTGATAAATATCATTCACATACTTCCAAGAAAAACCCCACATTGAGAACATTAATTTGCCCGTCCATGTAAACTCATTTTAGCATCTTCCTTACGGTTTGAGCAGACTGAAAATGTGATTTTTGAATGGTAGAATTCGTGTAGATATTTGTTATTTTCAAAAGAAGAGGTAAGTGGTCTTGGATGAGAAATAAGGTGTATTTCGTTATATTTTTCTCAAAAAACTTAGACAAAACAAATATGCTAATCTCATAAGCACATAGTGAGATTTGTATTTCAAATGTATTAGAAGAAAAAATACACTACAAATGTCATAACTTTTGTACCACGACCACTTAAATACCATAACTTTTTATTCAATCACTTAAATGTCATAATCGATCACTTAAGCACTGTAATTTTTCATTAATAAGGAAATCCGACGTGACATGGCACTTATGGTAAACGTTCTAAAAAAGCTACAACACTCAAATGATCTATTAAAAGTTATGGCACTCAAGTAAAGGGTTTTTTTTTTTTTAAAGTCATGACACTCAAGTAATAAAAAAAATAATGTAATGACACTTAGGCGAGCACGGCACAAAAGTATGACACTTGTGGTGTCCTTATCTCAATATCTTAATATCTTAATATCCTTCTTCCATTTATGACACAAAATCCCATAAAATATAATAAAACACACTGGAAAAAAAAATATTTTAGCTAATGTTACGTAATTGTAAGCGTCTAATTAAGTAGAGATTAATCAGGCTGATTTGGGTTTTAGAAGCTGCCAGCATTTTTGCTTAACCCCTACTAAACAAAGTTACGAACAACAAGTGGCTCCGTTTAAGCTAGTGGCTCCGTTTAAGCATCCAATAAAAATCAGCAAGATTATTTAGCACAACCCTTAAAGTTTTAGGAATTCTTATCATCACCTTGAAGAAGGGTAGGTGGGCAAGTGTGATTAAAACACCCAGGACAAAGACAAAGCAGCCTTCCCTAATTTAAAGGTTTTTTTCTTTTTTATTTCCCCTCCAATCTTCCAATTTGTGTAGAAAAATATGATCCTTTCAGCAAGGGGAACTTGAAAAATCGTTCTGCCGGCCTTGCATTGACGAAACAAAATAATAAAGAGTGAAAAGTGACAGATTCTTACCAAAATGAAATTGACAAAAAGCTGAGAGGTTAGGTGAGGTGAGCTGTGAAAGAAATTTATGTATGAACCAGATTGTAAAATAACCTTAGTCTAAATTCTCGATATTTCTATTGCTATAAGTTATGAAATGAAAAATCTCTATTTGGACAAGAAAATTTTCTTTTCTTGATGACTGTGGATTATAATTATACAATTATGCATTACTATAAGTTTTCACCAACCTGTTCAATGCATGTGGCTTCATCCATAAGGATACATCCAAGGATGCACAAGAATCAGATTTCGACCAAGTCAGGAGAACTAAACAAGGCCTGGTTTTCCTCTCTTTAGGTAGCCATCCTGATTGTGTTGACAATCTTATCCACCAGGACATGTAATTCCCTATTTTCAAGAGTACGATGCCTAAGAAAACGAACATTTGGTACTCTTCTTTCATCCTGCTCTTATATTTTACTAAACAAGACAGATTGCCATACATATAAAGATGTATAATTAGAGAAGATCCAAGAGAATATACTATTAAAGGATCGACTTATTAAGACATGACAAATGCAACTTGAGTTCATTATTTGATCTGCACCTTTTAAATAAAAATACAAATATATTTTCGTTACTTATAAATTCCTATGTAGGCTTGATATGAAAAAAAAAAAATTGTCCTGGCCATTACTATTTTAATACGAAACTAGAAAAAAGAAAAATCACCCACGAACAGACACTTTTTATGCCCAACAAAAGAAACAAAGAAAAAATTTGCATATATTTCGAGAAAGAAAATCTAGAGATTTCGATTTTGCATGTATGTATGAAACAACATCTTTTATTTAATTTGAGAGACTTTTGTTCTTATCTTATTAATCAACATCTTTGCTAGTGAATACAACATATTATTACAATTTTCTTTTTTCTTGGACGGAAAAAAGAGCTTGGGCTCGAAACCAAAGAAGGTATTACTTTTTATGTAATATGGATAATAAATTCTTTATTTTAAGGAAGGGCAGGGGTGAATCATTTATAATTAATTTTTTTTTTTTCCCCTAGATATCAACATAGAGTACATAAAACAACTACTTGCCCCCTCTGGACTTTTGTGGTTCAATTTGTTTATGGCAACATGAAATATTCTCTGAGCAACGAACTGTTGCTTTGACCTCACTTCCTCCTTCCTCCTCCTTCCCTCGCTTGGACGTTAGCTTCAGGACAAAACAGAGAGCGGGTCGCTGGCCGAAGGACGCGAGGACGCGAGGCTGCGCGCGACGTTCGCCCAGGAATGTCGTGCGGTACGAAGCCAGCTGGTCTCATCCTTGAAGAAAGGGACAGAAACGAGATAAATGGGAGAGAAAGGCGGCAAAGGGAAGGGGGGGTCCCTCCGGTCTTTTTGGGTTTGTTCGGCCGAGGTAGAGTAACCGAGAGAGAGAGAGAGAGAGAGAGAGAGAGAGAGAGAGCTAGTGAGAGTGAGAAGGTGAGCTCGAGAGAGAGAAGGAGCGAGCCAGAGAAGAGAGGGAGCTCGAGGGTGACTGCTTCTGGAAGGGTGCGCCTGAAAACCAAGGAGAGGCTAGAGCCGCTCGAGAGGGGAGACCGAGAAGGTGGATAGCGAGGGAGAGCGGGAGAGAGAGGCGAATGTGTTCTCGAGTTCTTCGGGGGAGGCTGGAGACAGCGAGAGCAACAGAGAGAGTGAGATCCGAGAGAGTGAGCAAAGGGTGAAGCGGAGAGAGAACCGAGAGTGAGCGGAGGGATGGACTGAGAGAAAGCGAGACCCAGGAGCCGAACTTCGTTCTCGGACAAGCGTTACCCGGCCATCCCCAACATAAACCGGCGATCTCCAGCCAACACCCTCGAGCACGTGGTGAGTTTTCTTTGGGTTCGATCCACTTTTATCTAGATGATCCTGGCGCGGTGCAACGTCGAGGCGGCCAACAATAGCTCGTTTCGCTTCAGGCTTACTTTCTGGCCATCGTCGCCGAGCTGGGTAGGGATATTCGTGGTCAAACACTTCTCTCTGGGAACTCCGTTGCTTGGTTTTATTTAAGACGGAACCGAAACGATAGCTGGGCCTCGTTTTCCCTAGCCCACCAGCATGCTCGGTTTGAACGAGCCGTCCCTTTGTCGAGTTTGAGTCGTCACTTGCTGCTTTCTTTTGAGTAAATGACTTGGAGTGCTGCCATTTTCATTCTCTGTTGATGGCTGCTTGAATATGCTCAAGACTCCTCCCTTTCGTTTCAGGAACACACCCTTTAAATTCCCCCCTGGAGTTTCTGCATGAAAATTGATTATTCACTGGTTTGATAGCATGCGAGTAATGACTGGACCTTATCTATTTAGATATGGTGGCGGACTTTTGACTAGTTATGCACTGTTCAGAATGCCAGATTCATTTGTTGAGGTTTATAGTGGAAGATTTTGTTTACCGTTTTTCTAAATTATACAACAGGTATTTGTAATTTGCATTTCTAAAATGTAATTTCCTTTCAATTTTCCAGAGAGAAGGATCGCGTCGTTTCTTGGTGCAATTGGGCAGAAGTTTCTATCTGTACATCGCTCGTGTGGCACGTACATTGCTTTTTTTGATGATTCTCGTAGCAGTTAACTTGGTGACACCCAATTGCATATCGTTTGGCTACATTTTGCTCCTCCTATGTGGGATCATAGGAAGACAACTCATTGAAAGGACGAGAAGACACCTTTGGTTTCCATTAAAAGTATATGCAATCGCTGTGTTTATCTTCATATACAGCTTGATCAATTTCTCCACCTTTGAGATGTGGTTGTCAGGGTTGATTGATCTTCAGTCCTACAACTCAGAAGCTTCGCTATTGCAGAATATGTGGCAGTCTCTTGCAATCCTGATTGTGATGCAGCTCTATAGCTACGAGAGGAGACACAGCAAGTATATCCAATCTGATGACTCCAAACTTATGGAATTTGGAGCACTTGGATTTATTCAGAGTTCCTTATTTGACATGGTGACAACGTAGTGTATATAGCAGTGTTCTATGCATCATCGTCACCAATTAGTCTATTTGGTTTCCTTTATCTGCTTGGTCTTGTCATATGTTCCCTTTTACCTAGAGCATCTCGAATCCCATCAAAGTTATTCCTTCTTTATACAGGAATTCTGGTGATGACAGAATATCTATTTCAGATGTGGGGTGCCGAGGCAGGAATGTTTCCTGGACAGAATAAGTCTAGCCAAGTTCTTGGGTTTTGAGTTATTACAGTCAGGCTTTTGGGCTCTAGAATTGGGTTTAAGGGGAAAAGTGCTGGCGATATCTGCTTGTACCCTTCAATACAATTTCTTTCATTGGTTGCAAAAAGTACCAACTCACATTTTGAGCAAAGATTACACCGAAGAACCTTGCCCTCTGTTTGTATCAGCAGAAGAAGTGTCTAGGGATTTTTCTAATTCAAACTGGGAAAGCAAGCCACCTGCAGATTCTCCTGCAATTCCTTGTGAACCAGAAGGCATGAGAAACAATTTGTCTTCCTCAGCCTCTGGTTTTTCTCAAGCATTAACTAATGTACCCTAAGCTGGAGGCTCTGGGGGTGGCAATGCTAGAAAATATTCTTTTGGATATATTTGGGGAAGCACCAACGAAAGCCACAAATGGAACAAGAAAAGGATTATCACCATGAGAAGGGAGAGATTTGAAACGCAGAAGACAATCTTCATAGTCTATATAAATTTTTGGATGGAGAACATGTTTAATCTCTTTGGCCTCGAAATAAACATGGTGGCCTTGCTCCTTGCCTCCTTTGCTTTGTTAAATGCCATTTCTATGCTATATATTGCACTTCTCGCTGCCTGCATACTTCTAAATCGCAATGTTATTCGGAAATTATGGCCAGCACTTGTCTTTTTGCTTGCTTCCATTCTTGTCCTACAATACTTTGTCATTTGGAAGAACACACCATCTGCCAATTCACAAACATCAAGCAAGGCTGAGTCTGTATTTCCTTTCGAATTTTCTGATTCTCCTGCCAGTATGAATGCTGAAAGTCTTCTTGTGATGAATTCAGCTGATCATTCATTTGAGTTTTCCCATTGCGAGATCACTGAGGCTGAGAAGGATGGTGGAGGTTCTTTATATGATTCAGATAAGAAAGAGAGAGCCAGAGGTCAAGCTGAGGATAACTCTATAGTTTCTGCTGTGCAGCTTTTAGGAGATGGCGGTTAGTTCTCTTGTAACCTTCCCGAACATCAAGCCAGAAGACATGGATGCCAGAGGCACAATCAAGCAGTCTCCCCTGCACCCGATTAACATTTTTTCTATTGCTTCTGGACACCTGTAAGAATTCCTATTAGGATCTTTCTTATATTGTTGAGAATATTGCATGCATAACTTAATATTTATTTGTAAACTTTAATCTTCACGTCCTGAAGTAATTTCTCGTAACATATAATTGTTATTGGACATAACAATCGGTATCAAGTGCAAGTTAAAACATTTGTGGTACTTTGCAATAGGACTAATAGTTTTGCTTCGTTGTCCCAGCTTTAACATTTTCATGGCATCTCATGGCAGGTATGAACGTTTTTTGAAAATCATGATCTTGAGTGTCCTCAAGAATACACAGCGCCCTGTAAAATTCTGGTTCATAAAGAATTATCTCTCCCCACAATTTAAGGTTTGTTCTGTGTCTCTCTTAGCAGCCTCTACCCTTGCTAAAACTATGAGAAGTATTGATTTATACTTGCATACTTTTCTGCTTTGAACTTCTCAGGATGTGATCACACATATGGCTCATGAGTATGGTTTTGATTATGAATTAATCACCTACAAGTGGCCTACATGGCTACATAAGCAGAAGGAAAAGCAAAGGATTATATGGGCATATAAAATTTTGTTCCTAGATGTTATCTTTCCCGTTTCTCTAGAGAAGGTAAGCATGTGATATCTATGACTTTGCCTTTGACTGTCTACTCATGCTATTTTCAGTTCTCTGTGACAACTAAATTCTACTGACCCCTCTTTGCAACAGGTTATATTTGTTGATGCAGATCAGGTGGTGCGAGCAGACATGGGAGAACTTTATGACATGGATCTGAAAGGAAGACCGCTTGCATATACTCCTTTTTGTGACGACAACAAGGAGATGGATGGATATCGCTTTTGGAGACAAGTACATATTGAATCAATTTATTCTTGTGTTCTATTTCAAGCAATAGAATGACTTTGCCTTTTCTGATCAATCTATTCGTGTTTTATTACAAGCAATAAAAGGCTCTTGCCCTTTCAGATCATTACTGTCTACGTCCCTAAGTAAGCTCTTTTATTTTCTCACAAAAACAGGGTTTCTGGAAGGAGCACTTACGCGGAAGACCATATCATATAAGGTAGATTTTTTAGGCTGTTCCATTCTGTCCACGTGATCCTTTTGGCTCCATTGGTATCATATATGGGTTTTAATTATGATATCGTTCTGCAGTGCACTGTACGTTGTTGATTTGGAGAAATTTCGAGAGACTGCGGCAGGAGATAACCTGAGAGTGTTCTATGAATCTCTCAGCAAGGATCCAAACAGTCTGTCCAATCTTGATCAGGTCAGTTCTTGGATAATAAACTGCAAATTCTTCAGCATGAGATATTCTTTGCGAGCTTATAGCTGTAACTTTCTAAAAAGATTCTCGCAAGGTGTTAATTTGTAAAAGCACTGCTTAAATATCCGTGAGCATGAACATATCAGTTGTTTGTCTAAGTGCCCTCTCTCATGCTTCAGGACCTCCCGAATTATGCTCAGCACACCGGGCCTATCTTCTCATTACCCCAAGAATGGTTGTGGTGTGAGTCGTGGTGTGGTACAGCCACTAAATCCAAGGCAAAGACCATTGATCTTTGCAACAATCCTATGACGAAGGAACCCAAGCTTCAGGTAAGTTCATTAGGTTGGGTTCTTTTCCCACTGCCAAAATGATTCGTATAGTTGTGATGTAATTTTGTTTTTGTTGTCCTCTCAGGGTGCGAAGAGAATAGTTTCTGAATGGCCTGATCTTGACTTAGAGGCAAGAACGTTTACTGCGAAAATTCTCAGAGATGAATCTGAGCTTGAAGAAGCAGTGGCTTCAGATAAGTCGCAGGGTTCACCAGGTGATGAGTCATCGGTAGAGGAACTTGACCTTGAATCCAAGTCAGAGCTGTAAGGCATGGTTTCATTCAGCCATGACATGATTGATCCCAAGTGTAATCCTGATCGAGGATGGAAGGGTAACTATCAGCAAAGAACGTTTTGGAATTGCATCAACTAAGTAAAAACAAGTGGTTATGGTGTGCGTATGCTGTCGAGATTGGGGATGGAGATGCACACCATCAAGAAAATGAGGTCATGGGGAGACTGTGAGAAAGGCAAGGTAGCGCCGGTAGAGATTTAAAATTTTCTCAAGAATTTTAGAGAGAAGCGAGCTATTCATTTTGCTTAGTTTTTGTTAATCGACCGGGTAATCTTATTTTAACTGGGCTATTTGCAAATGCGTGAAATGACGCGTTTGATTGTGGAATTTCTTGGTCGATGATAAAACCACAGGTGAAAAGCCAACGTTCCGATTTTGTTAGAATGCCCTAGTACACACACTTGGTTATGTAGTCAAACAGGGAAAAGCTGTAAATTTTTTTGATGGATGAACTTTTTATCGTGATGCTTTCGGAGACTACCGAAAATTACGTACTAGCCATAAGTGCTATGTTCGATTATTTTAATGGAGGCATGGAGTGGGCCTGTGTGTTTTGCTTAAACCTGATCTCGGGTCTCGGCCCGGCCTAGTTTAATGACCTCAACCGGTCATTGCCCCTCGTGCCTTAAAATGTCCACACCTTGCAGCGCTGGACGTTTGGGCCTTCCTCTACCCACTTCTTAGGCGTTTGTCGTATGGCCCGGTCCATTATTTGGCCTATACTTATTGGTCCGGCCCATTGTTGGGCTTAACTTGGGTCCCTCTTAGGGTACAGCGTGGTAAAATTTCTTGACTTGGGAAAGAGTTTTTTTAAGAAATGTTCTTTTCTATTTCTATTTAGGAGAACGATTTCGAAAGTAAAAGAACCTAGTTTGGTAACTACACAAAATTTCTACTCTTGGAATAGAAATGCGTTTGTAACGCAACAATTTCTCTTTTGTATTTATTCGTTTTTTATTCTTGCCCACGGATCGCTGGCCGTAATCGCCGTCGCCATCGCCCTTTGCCGCCGTCAGTTGCATGTCCTTGGCCTTGCCCCCGCCAGAAACCATGTGCTTGACCATCGGCCGCGGTCCGGTGGCTAATGGGCTGGCGGGCGGTCGCGGGCGGCGGGCGGCGGCTTGCCCAGCAGCGGCAATGGCGACGACGGATGCGGGGCCGGCGGCGGGTCGTCGGCGGCCGCGGAGGGCGGCGGTCGCGCGGCGGCGGGCGGCAACGCCGAGCGGCTTGGCGACGGCGGCTACCCGGCTAATGGCGGCGGCGGCTGCGGCCGGCGGCGGAATGGGCGACGGCGGCAGCGGCGCGGCGGCGGTCGGCGGTGCCTCCGGGCGGTTGGAGGTGGCGCGACAAGAGAAAGAAATAAAACAAAAATAAAAAAAAAAGAAAATTTGCTTATTTTTAGAAATTGTTAAAGGACAGTAATTTTTTTTTCGTTTTTCATTAAAACTTTTCTATTCATTAGGGAATAAAAAATAACTTAGCGTTTACCAAACGGATTTTTGTTCTTTTTTGTTAGAAACAAAAGAACAGAAATTTGGGGGAAAAAATGTTGTCATGCAGCCCCTTAGCCTTTGCTGCCGATGTCACCGCCTTCGGATCTCTACCCTCGGAGCCGAACTGATATGTCTGAAAACTCGGCGCGAATCCGAGTCTCGCACCACGAGTTCCTCGATCAGCAGCTGCTCCGTCTTCTAGGGTTCGAGAGGGTCCGAAGGAGGTACAGTTCGAGAGAGAACGAAATCCATCCCCCTCGCGATTCCCAACCGCCGGCGCTCAATCTCCAATCGCCCGCCAATGGAGGAAAACCCTTGCGGCGAGATCAGCTCCGGCGATGACAGCGTCGCCGATCAAAAACCGCGCTTCGTCACGGATGAATCCGCTCCGGTAGGACGCCAGATCGAAGCTCCGGGTCTCCATCAACCTGCCGGACAACGAAATCTCCCTCCTCCGCAGCCGGCGGAACCTGAGCTTCAGCGATTCGTCCGCCGCCGCCGCCGAATCTCCGACTTCTCCTTCTCCATCTCCCCACTCCTCGTCCTTGGCCTCAGCGTCGATCGGTCGAATCTTCAAAGGGAAGGCTCCGGCGACGGCGAGGGTGAGGGTGAGCCTCGAGAACGGCGGTAGCGGCGGCGACCCCGCGGCGGCCGGCAGGCGTACAGGAGCACGAGAACGGTAGTGGAGGTGCTGCGGGAGCTGGACGCGGACATAGTGGCGCTGCAGGACGTGAAGGCGGAGGAGGAGAGGGAGATGAAGCCGCTGTCGGAGCTGGCGGCGGCGCTGGGGATGAGCTACGCTTTCGCCGAGAGCTGGGCGCCGGAGTACGGCAACGCCGTCATTTTGTTTTATTTATTAATTTATTTATTTCCATATATTTTTTACCTGTTATTCTTGTTATCATTTTCGTAATTATGTTGACGATGATATGCTCTCTCTCAACGAGCAAGTGGTCTTCCTAGGCGATTTCGAAATTTAAAAGATATTTTCGTTTATTTATTGAGGCGTCCACCATTGAAAGCGAAGTTTGATAATATGTCATAAATTAATATTCTCTAGAGACATATTATATAATTTTTTCTTACATTTTTCCAGGTGAAAAGATTAATTTGGCAGACCCATCTACAACAGTGTAAATCGACTTCGGACGGTTGAATTTTTCGTTGAAATTAAGGTAAGGTGGATGTAATAAAAATTCACAAGACTAAAAATAAAAATAAAAACGTAAGCTTTTGCCTAGCCATCCATCAGAATTTGTGGATGAAAATCTTGCCGTCTCTTGGTTTATATTTTGTCTTTTTTTTTTTTTTTATCCTCCCCTTTTCTAACTTCTCTGTTTAGAATTATCTGAATGGAGTTGTCCAAGAATTGATCTGGAAAGAAGTTAGGATATTATTCACGAGAACCCCACCACCAAATTCAAGAATTCCCCAAGGCTTTTCTCCCACAGCCTGTTTGCCTTTGTACAACTTACGGAAAGCTATCTGCAACAACTATGGTGGGCCTTTCCAAGGATCCCAGCACCAGCTGTGAGCAATGCCAGTCAGAATTAAAATATAAATTAAATTTTTAAAAAAAACCCATTTTTTTCTTTCTATGATTTTAGATATGGGTTCTCCAGAGAATTGTCATTTATCAATAACAATAATAATAATAATAATAATATCTTCGGTTATAACTATTCGAAATTCGTGCGAGTGTGTGTGATGAAAGACTGTCTTGGACTTCTTTCATTCCGCTTTTTTTCATTTCTGGTTGCATTTAGTGGGTTGATGAGAGTTAGCGTTGAAGATCATTCTGTATTAATTGCTGATATAGTCAAGAGAATGCTTAAGAACCTGCTAAATTACATATATATTTTTTGCTCTTTAGTATTTAAATAAGGAGTTGGAAAGATAAACGAAGGATAAGATCTATGGCGTACATTAAATGAGGGCAGGGCAAGGCGTATGTAGGTAGGACAGTAACGTGGGGAGGATTTTGCTTTTGCTTTATTTTATGTATTTGCCAAATCAGATGCTTGACCTGAAGACTATACAAGGACTACTCATCTTCAAGAAAAACTACATTTCTCTCAAGCGAGACAGACCAGATAGAATCAACTTGTTTGAGACACCACTCAATTGCTTGTCATGGAGTAAATTTCCAAGAATTTTGCATTCGATTAATTAAGTTGCGCCTTAGATAGTGAAGGGATTATGTGCTTTCGTTGAGCGAAAATTCAGAAAAAGAAGAAAATGGTGGATTGAAATATAATCGATCGACATATTAAATTGACCAGGAATTGAAGTGGCTGTGAACTCGATATGTTTTATTACACATGAATGTTCTGAAGGCAACAATAGAAGTGCCCCATGTTGGGGAAGTGAACTTCCAGTGCACCCACCTGGATCATCTCGACGAGAACTGGCGGATGAAGCAAGTCGGCGCCATCATCCAGTCGAGTGACTCTCCCCACATCTTGGCTGGTCGCCTCAACTCTCTCGACGAGACCGATTACTCGCAAGAGCGGTGGACCGACATCGTCAAGGTATGTACATTTCTGTCATGTTTGATGTGATATTCGTTAGCACGTCAAACTCGATTACTAAATAGCTTAAGCTATGGCGATTTTGTAATCATGGACACCTGTGTTTGTTACAGTACTATGAAGAGATGGGAAAACCGACCCCAAAGGTTGAAGTCATGAGGTTTCTGAAGAGCAAGCAGTACACGGATGCTAAGGACTCCATCGCGACCAAAATTTCGGGTGTGAACCACCTAGGGTTTGGCTAATGGATTCTTAAGCCTAAACTTAACTCGGGCTCTCCCAAGCCCATACCAATTCACGACTTAGGTTCAAGTTCTTAACGTGCAATTGATTTTTAACTAGAGTCGCCACCTAATCTATTTTCGGTAGGTCGATTAGACACCTAAGTAAAATAACGGGAGAATTATTTTATTCCTACGAACTAGAGATTAAGGGTACGGGGACTTGGTTACATTAGATCTCTCTAATGCCCTTTCGGTACCATTCTTTTATTTTCAAAAATGCTTTTGCAGGCAGCTTGAATTGATTTTAAATCTAATTCCCTAACATGTGATGCGATCATGCGGGTGCGCATACCATCAATTTAACACTCAAGAAAGTAATTACATAATGCAAAACTTACCTCATAACAACGAAAGCATCTGCGTTGTTAGATTAGAATTCATAAAAGCAATCCCAAATATGATTTCTAATTAACAAGCAATCACTCAATTTTGTTTTCACTTTTTTTTTAAACGAGAACATAGTCCATATGCAATGCAATGCTTCTAATCTAATATGAAATAATATGTCATGACAATATGTCCTAAACTATATGAATGGGTAAAAAAAACTAATGATTTCTTAATGAACATGCAACAATTAGATGTGCAATCTAAATTAGCCAGAATGACCTAATCCTAATAACGGGCAATTTCTAATTAAATGGACCTAGGAACAATAGCTAAATGAATCTACTTCTATATGACGTGCACATGACATTTCTACTTTCCTTAAAAAGCATGCAATTCTATCCTAGAGGATGAAATAAATTTACTCTAAGACAATTTTTTTTTTTTTTTTCATGAAATTCGAAATTAAGAAAATGCAAAAATTTTCGAACTAGATTAAAATTCTATCCAACTTACATTAAGAATTGGGTTAGGTCAAATCTTAATTTAAATTAGGATGTTATCTTAACTTGAAAGTTCCTAATCTATAATGCAATCTATCTCAAAAGATCTATCTAAATAAAATCAAACATGCAATCAACCTAATATGCACAATGCTTTTTTGTGTTTTTTCTTTATGAAATTCGAAATTAAACTAACACATAATTAAACATGCAATTCAAATAAAAAAACTAACAACCTAAATGAATGCACTTTTTTTTTTTTTGTTTCCTTTTTCATAATTGAAAATAAAACCCCTATTCTAAACATGCAAAGATAATTAAAAAAACAAACCTAAACCTAATTTAATTTTTTTTTGGATTTCCTTTTCCTTTTACGAAAATAAAACTGATTCAAACACCACGACATCAAATCAATCAAAGATAATGTTGATATCTAAAAATTGGCGAACCATATCTCGCGTGAGATCGGGTTGACCAATTTTAAAATTAAATCGCGAATCGAATCCGGCTGAGATTGGATTGTCGATTTTTGAAGTGATTGCGAGTCGGATTTCGGGCGCGAAAATCGGACTGACAACCCCTAATTTGAGGGCACTTTCATGTCGAACATCTCATCCTTACACTAAGGAATAATTATACTAAAAGAAAGAAAAATAATAAAGTGAAATAACCAAAAAAAAAAAATAAATAAATAAAAGAAGAAAACTACCTAAATTGATTTTTTTCCTTTTTGTCTTTTTTTTTTTTTTTTTTTTTCTTTTCCCTTTCTCGAGCAAGGCTTGCTCGTGGGTCTCCAACGGCAGCCGATCGGAGCTCCGGCAGGAGGAAGACACCGGCTAGGGTTCCGGCGAGGTGGGCAGAAGCGGCGAGACGGTGGCGCGGCACGGGGAGCAGCAGCGGCAACCTTACTCGGGTTCGGGCAGAGAGTGTAACAGCTCGACTCAGGCTCGGGTCGAAGAGTCGGGTCGCCGGCGGGTCACTGGTCGAAGCAGGGGCGACTTCGGGCTAGAGGCAAGGCGAAGGCGGCGTCGGGGCAGCACAGCGAGACCGGTGGGCGGCGTCTGCTTCTGGATCTGGTGGCGTCGAACGCACGGTAGGCTTCGGGCAGATCTGGGCGGAGGAGATCGGCACTGGAGCAGCAGCAACGGACAGGGCAGGTGACGTCGGGTCGTCGGGGGCAAAGGCGAAGCGGCGGCGGCAACGGCGATCGCGGCTGGCTTCGGGGCGGCGAGAGGCGCGGTTGAGGAAGAGCCGGCCGGTCGGTTGCAGATGCTGAGCAGCGAACTTGGGAAGACAATGAACAGTAAGGGTCAAATCACTCCCCTTTTCTCTGTATTCTCTCTCTCCCTTTTCTTTTTACTTTTCACTTCTTTTTCCCCCTTTCGACCAAGAGAACCCCCCGATTGAACTCCGTACACGGCCCTTTTATAAGCAAGAAAAAATGTAATCTTCATGGGATATTTCGAAGATTTCTATAACCTCTGATCACAAAAATCTTTTATTATCCTTATCTCCTAAATATTTTCTACTGATTTTTAAATATAAGATCACAACCCGATTTTCTTAAATTCCAAAAAATCCTCATTTCAAATCTCAATTTCAAAAAAGGGGCTTGGGTTAATTTACCCCTTTCGTGGGCCTAGCCTACGCACCCGACCGAACTAACTCAAAACCACTAATTTGACCCATCCGCCACCGGTCCTAAAAATAAAAATGCAAATAAAAAAAACAAAATGCACCTAAATCTATATGCTATGCAATTAATATTTTTTTCGGGGATAAAATTAACCCCTAATTTTCTATGCGATAAATAAACGACCAGGATCGCCAAAATTTAGGTGTCGGCAACACCGCCTCTTTGAAGGTGAGCTCATAGAGGTTACATTCAAAGACAAATTGAAACCTAAATTTTGACCATGCACATGGACTAAATGATTTTTGAATGATTTTTTTTTTTTTGTCTTTTGTTTTTTTTTTGTCGGAATGAATCCCATTTTAAAATGCAACTTATATGATGCATGGAAATGCTAATGCAGATGATAAAGAAACTTACCTGGAATGACTTACCTTTAGCGATGGTAGAGTGATTCAACATAGTTGGTGTTACATGTTCAGGATCCGTACCTTTTTACGGTCGCCTAAAATAGTAACGAGGAGACTACTTTCCTAGGACCCGTACCTTTCTACGGTCGCCTAGTAGGGCAGCAAGGTTTTGTAAGGAAACTACTTTCCTAGGACCCATACCTTTCTATGGTCGCCTAGTATGGTAGTGTTTGGTTGTGTCTAGGACCCGTACCTTTCTACGGTCGCCTTGACGAAAAAATTGATTTTCGGGACCCGTACCTTTCTACGATCGCTGAATGGGAAATTGCTTTTCCGGGACCCGTACCTTTCTACGGTCGCCTGTTAGAGCAATAAATGTTGTTTAGGACCCGTACCATTCTACGGTCGCTGTTAGAGCAATAAATGTTGTCTAGGACCCGTACCTTTCTACGGTCGCCTAAACGGGGATTCGCTTTCCAGGACCCGTACCTTTCTACGGTCGCCCGAATAAGGAATCATTTTCAGGACCCGTACCTTTCTACGGTCGCCTGAAATGAGGTAATTGCTTGGCTAGGACCCGAACCTTTCTTCGGTCGCCTAACGTTGCAACATAGATTATCTGACCAAGACCCGAACCTTTCTTCGGTCGCTTTAATCAGATTGAATCTGAGAAAATCTTTGGGACAACTCAATCAAGTGTCGTGTAAAGGACTCGGGCTACAAAAGCACGCCAGTCAATAAAAGAAAACCGATCAAGAACTCGGGAAGCACGCCGGCTCGATAAAAGGGAACTCGGGCTACGGAAGCACGCCGAGTCGATGAAAGGGACTTTGGGCTACGAAAGCACGCCAGGTCAGGAACTCTGGGCTACAAAAGCACGCCGGATCAAGAACTCGGGCTACGGAAGCACGCGGGTCGATAAAAGGACATCGGGCTACGAAAGCACACCGAGTCAATGAAAATGAACACTTGGGCTATGAAAGCACACCGGGTCAAGAACTCCGAAGACTAAAGGTGACATCGGGCTACGGAAGCACGCCGAGTCTATTAAAGCACGCACGAAAGCACGGTCTATTAAAGGGGACATCGGGCTACGAAAGCACGCCGAGTCGATGAAAATGACTCGGGCTACGAAAGCACACCAGTCGATATAACTGGACAGCTTGACCAAGTCAAGTGTTGATGCACATGAGAGAGAATACCTGCACAATGACAAGTATTTAGAGTATGGTAGAGATATACTTACCTGGTGATATCGCTGATTCTTGGGAATATGTCTTTTGGAATTTAGATATCCTGTGAAGGTCTTTCACTTTATGGAGGAGGTTTTTCATCTCCTAATATCATGAGGCATTCTGAAAGGAACTTGAATTACTCGAGACATGATTTAGAGCAAAAACTGACATACATTCATCAAAGAGATAGGCCATCTGAGCTAATCTAGAATGCACATTTCAAAGTTGAGTGGAGCTTCCATCCATTCAATCAAGGTTTATGCATAATGACTTTACCATATTTGCATCACCCAAATTTCCACAGGAGATAATTGTTGTCCAAGACAATGACATGGATTTCTTAAAAATGCTAAATGAGAGACTTTCAGTTAGAAAGGACTTTCACTCATTCTCATTTAGAATGGCTATTTTGTGAGAATCACTCAATCTCAACATCATCATATCGACAAGGGTCCGAGTTTTCTCAAGCAATACGACCTTACCAATCCGAGAGGTCTTTAATAGGGACCATAATGTGGGCTTGGTCAATGGCTTAACAAAGGAGACTCCTTGAGTCAAGGCTATTGAAAAAAACAATTTTGTTTTTATCTTCGGGTTTACAAGTCAAGAACCCTGCAAAATGAGAAAGAAATAGTCTTGCTCGCACTCCTTCGAGTGATGCTTATGACATATGAACTCCTATGTTAATTCAAGTGCCCTAATCTGAAGAGACTTTGTAAGGGACGTAACATAGGCTGGGTTCATGGGTTGAGAAATGAAAGGATCATTAGGCTCAAAATATGTGTATAGGGGTGAGAGTTGATGGTCATCTAGGCATTGTCACCGGTCTTTTCCTTCACCAGAGATTGTCATTATAAATGCACCATTGATCTTGACTCTTTGAATACTGCTCCATTGGGATATAATCTTTGCAACTGATAGTCATCTATCTTGACTTTTTGTTTTTCATCTATGGGCATTGGCCTTGCTTTTACCAGGCACACCGCTTTTTCATGCCCCTAGCTCTTATTTATTTATTTTTTCACTTGTTTTTCATGGGCATTGGCCTTGCTTTTACCAGGCACACTGCTTTTTCATGCCCCTTATTTTTATTTTGATTTCAATGCATGCGTCAAGCAATTATACTTTGAATGACACTCAAACTTTCAAGGGTCTTCATCTGTCTTTTGCCTTGCCCCAGTGTGGGGGATGATCACCAACTAGGTTTAAAGAAATGAAATTGCAGGCTCAAGTGGGCTATGCAAAGGATATAAGTGTATAGGATAGTGAAAGAAATGCTCTTCGTCATCCTAAGGCACTTAAATTACCACATGAATTCAATGTAATAGCATGACTAGAAGATTGATACAAGTTAGAGCAAGAAAATTTCAATCCACTTTCTTCGCCTTATGGTGCTGTCTTACCCTCCAATTTGCCCCGATGTGGGGTGGTTCTTGACAGGGGTAATTTGAAAGAATATCCATAAGTGTATGGGGCTCAAAGGGGTTAAGCAATGAGTCACCTGTTGTGTTTGGGATAGAGAAATGAATTGCCCCTCATCATTTCAGTCATCGTACCCTTTGCGAGAGAACTCTTTAACTTGTAGATATGGAACTTTCTACACTCATCTCACAAATGTATAAGTAGGGGACTGTGTATAGGATAGGGCTTGCCTTTCATCATTCTGATACGTCTCATTCAGCATTCTTAAGCATTGATGTCACTCCATTGAGTTGTCTATCTTGACAAATCTCCATATGAAATTGGTGAGCTAAATCAATATGAAAATTCTCTTTTCAAAAGAGTTCATCAACTTTAGGCATGAAAAGCTTTTGTGACTTCAAACATACAAAACATGCTCTCATAAGTATGAAAAACATGATTCCAAGCATTCAATCAAGGAATTGTCTCACGAAGGGACTATCTCAGCAATTGGGTGTCCTTGGATTGTCCCTATCAATCAAGACTGAAAATCCATTTTTGCTCCAAAATCTGTCATGCCTCCAATCTGTCATCTAATGCGCCATTTTCAGATCGGGACAAGAAAGTAATGCTCTGAAACATGAAGTAAATGAGTCAGAAAATAAAACAGGGCTAACCTAATGCATGCTTTTGGAAATGGCTTGAAAAATGATTTTTTTTATTCTCCTTTTTTGGGAATTTTTATGAGGAAGCATGAAAAAGCCCAGTTCTCAGATTTTCTCCATGGATGATATTTTCTTTTCATTGTTGGATATCGTCACCGGGCCGGTTTGGTGTACTCCATCATGTCCTCTAAATTGGAAATAAAATTGTAATTTCATTGAATAGAATAAAATGAATTACATTATTGGAATGGAAAATGCAAACAAGCCAAACCTAAAAAGCGAAAGCAATAATTGAAATTTCAAAAAGCAGGAAATCCTAAACAAAACTTGAAATCCTAGAAGATAAGAACTTCTTCACTCAGTGACAACGTTTGTGCCTCCAACATGGTAAGGCGGAGGATTTTTCAGATTACGCCGAAAGAGAACGCCTTTGTATCCAAGAGGTCTTGAACCTTATGCTTCAAAACATAGCAATCATCGGTGGAATGACCAACCTCTCCCATGTGATAGTCACACTTTTCGGAGGGATTATATGCATGATAATGCTCGGGATTTGGTCGCTTTGGCTCAGTAGAGAGTAATCCCTTCTTTTGGAGAATAGACAAAACTTTGGATAGGGTCCGGGAAGAGGTGTAAACTGTCTCCTAACATTACGTCGTCGACCCGAGAAGCGATGTTTTCCACCTTGTTGCTAGTAGAAATCTTAATTACCGAAGCGCGATTGGATGTATCACGATTCGGTTGAAAGTAGGCCATATTAATCTCAGCTTCAAGGTCCTTCTCCTTCTTGGTAGAAAATCTCTTGTTAGACGGCTCAATAAACCACCCTTCTCTTATTCCCATCTCGATCTGTTCACCCACCGGGATAAGTTTGTTGAAGTTCTCAACATATGTGCTGGCCATTCGATTACGGAACTCAGACGGGAGAGTCTTGACGAACAACTTCATCAATTCCTTGTTGGTAGGCTCAGGAGTGATTTGAGCTGCCAGATTTCGCCATCTCACGGCATACTCTTTAAATGACTCACTCCTCTTCTTCTCCATCCTCTCAAGATCTTCTCGGGAAGGTGCAATGTCCATGTTGAACTTATATTGCTTGAGGAACGCATCAGCCACTTCATTCCAGGTGTCAATAAGGTTCACATTCTTCATCACATACCAGCTTAGTGCGGGCCCAGTCAAACTTGCATGAAATGATTGAACCATGAGGGGCTCGTTTTTGACATATTGGGCCATGCGTACGTGATACATCTGCAAATGAGCTTTTGGGCAAGAAGTACCATCGTATTTCTCGAACTCCGGCATCTTAAATTTCTTTGGCATCTTGACTTTTTCATACACAGACAAGTCGAACGGGAGTGAACTCCGCGACTTTGCAATTGCTTCACTTTTTCCTCCAGCTTTGCGAACACGTTCATCCCGCTCCACTTTAGGGACGTTATCTAGCTTAGCCTCTTCGGCGGTGACGAATAGTGGGTTATCCTTCATTAGGCATGTCGTCATCACCTATTTGGGCCTTGTTCACTTGCTTTGGAAACACTATCTCAGGGAGAGTAGGTGCAGGAGTTGAATCTGCTTGAAGAGATTGGATTTGAGCTGTCATAAGTTTCATAGAGGCGAGCAATTGTTGAAGTTGGTCTTCCATAGTAGACATACGATCACGCATTTCAGTTTGATCAGCCATTCTAGCTCTTGATCGCGTAATAATGGGCGAACGTGAAGGATCCGTTGTCACCTAAGTGGAATAAAACTAATGTAAGAACCAATGATAAGATAGGAAAATGGCCCATGACAATGGTCTAATCGCCTCATTTTATTCAAGATTTAATTGAAATTTGAACCAAATTCCCTAACAATGAACTAAGAATTGAAATCTGAAGTCCCTAAACATTGAATCTAAAAATTGAAAACATTGAGCTAGAAATCAAAGTCCCTAAACATTGAACTAAGAATCAAAATTCAAGACATCTCATTTATATGCCGGGATTCCAAGCTTCTTATTTTTTCAATCATTTCCACTTTCCGCTTAAGATGCTCAATTTGCGCTTGTTTGGTTGGCTTCTCTGGACCTAAGGCTTGGTCGCCTTGATCTAACTAGTCCAACCACATTTTGATCTATTTTTGGGAGCGGAAATGAAACGTCAGGTTTTCCCCATCACATATAAAACGAGATTGACGAAACCTATTGTCATGGACCGACAAAATTGCCACAAAGTAAGTAAATTGCGAAGAATTTAGACAACTTACTTTCGCCGGAAATTGATGACAAACACATAGACACACGCATGAAATGTGAGGCTCGATTTCTAATCTATAAGGCTTAGCAAGGTGGAGCCATAAGGATGATCAGACTAGCCACGGGCTTGTGGACTATGTCGGGTCCTCATGACTCGGCTTGGTCAAAGAGCCGACCCGGGTCGCGGGCATGCGGACCGAGGTGGGTACTCTTGACACCATGAAAGAAATTTCGGGATTGAGATGGGCGACTCGCACCGCGAGCATGCGGTCGGAGTGGTATCCATCTCAATACCATCCTAAATGATCCTATGCGGCCCAGGTCCGGCGGCAGGTTATGTGTGCAAAGTGTAGTGCTAAATGCAGGGCATGCACGACAGTTTATATCAAACAACACTTCAATCATTTGAAAATAAACCATACATTCCTTCACCTCCCTACAAAACAGAGGTTAGCAAACACTTCCCCTTATACCTCCTATCATGCAAGAACATTTAACACCTTAAATGTTAGGGGCGTACTGGAATCCTCGCTGCCAAACAAAAATATTTTTTTAAATTGAAGAGAAAATTGGCCTAAGTCCACTAAGAGTTTCAACTCAAGTCCCCAGCGGAGTCGCCAAGCTGTCGCGACCAAAATTTCGGGTGTGAACCACCTACACTTCGGCTAATGGATTGCTAAGCCTAGACTTAGCTCGGGCTCTCCCAAGCCCATACCAATTCACGACTTAGGTTCAAGTTCTTAACGTGCAATTTATTTTTAACTAGGAGTCGCCACTAATCTATTTTCGGTAGGTCGATTAGACACCTAAGTAAAATAACGGGAGAATTATTTTACTCCTACGAACCGAGAGATTAAGGGTACGGGGACTTGGTTACATTAGATCTCTATAATGCCCTTTCGGTACCATTCTTTTATTTTCAAAAATGCTTTTGCGGGCAGCTTGAATTGATTTTAAATCTAATTCCCTAACATGTGATGCGATCATGCGGGTGCGCATACCATCAATTTAACACTCAAGAAAGTAATTACATAATGCAAAACTTACCTCATAACAACGAAAGCATCTGCGTTGTTAGATTAGAATTCATAAAAGCAATCCCAAATATGATTTCTAATTAACAAGCAATCACTCAATTTTTGTTTTCATTTTTTTTAAACGAGAACATAGTCCATATGCAATGCAATGCTTCTAATCTAATATAAAATAATATGTCATGACAATATGTCCTAAACTATATGAATGGGTAAAAAAACTAATGATTTCTTAATGAACATGCAACAATTAGATGTGCAATCTAAATTAGCCAGAATGACCTAATCCTAATAACGGGCAATTTCTAATTAAATGGACCTAGGAACAATAGCTAAATGAATCTACTTCTATATGACGTGCACATGACATTTCTACTTTCCTTAAAAAGCATGCAATTCTATCCTAGAGGATGAAATAAATTTACTCTAAGACAATTTTTTTTATTTTTCATGAAATTCGAAATTAAGAAAATGCAAAAATTTTCGAACTAGATTAAAATTCTATCCAACTTACATTAAGAATTGGGTTAGGTCAAATCTTAATTTAAATTAGGATGTTATCTTAACTTGAAAGTTCCTAATCTATAATGCAATCTATCTCAAAAGATCTATCTAAATAAAATCAAACATGCAATCAACCTAATATGCACAATGCTTTTTTTGTGTTTTTTCTTTATGAAATTCGAAATTAAACTAACACATAATTAAACATGCAATTCAAATAAAAAAACTAACAACCTAAATGAATGCACTTTTTTTTTTGTTTCCTTTTTCATAATTGAAAATAAAACCCCTATTCTAAACATGCAAAGATAATTAAAAAAACAAACCTAAACCTAATTTAATTTTTTTGATTTCTTTTCCTTTTACGAAAATAAAAGCGATTCAAACACCACGACATCAAATCAATCAAGATAATGTTGATATCTAAAAATGGCGAACCATATCTCGCGTGAGATCGGGTTGGCCTAATTTTAAAATTAAATCGCGAATCGAATCTCGGGCTTGAGATTGGATTGTCGATTTTTGAAGTGATTGCGAGTCGGATTTCGGGCGCGAAAATCGGACCGACAACCCCTAATTTGAGGGGCACTTTCATGTCGAACATCTCATCCTTACACTAAGGAATAATTATACTAAAAGAAAGAAAAATAATAAAGTGAAATAACCAAAAAAAAAAATAAATAAATAAAAGAAGAAAACTACCTAAATTGATTTTTTTCCTTTTTGTCTTTTTTTTTTTTTTTTTTTTTGTTTTTCTTTTCCCTTTCTCGAGCAAGGCTTGCTCGTGGGTCTCCAACGGCAGCCGATCGGAGCTCCGGCAGGAGGAAGACACCGGCTAGGGTTCCGGCGAGGTGGGCAGAAGCGGCGAGACGGTGGCGCGGCACGGGGAGCAGCAGCGGCAACCTTACTCGGGTTCGGGCAGAGAGTGTAACAGCTCGACTCAGGCTCGGGTCGAAGAGTCGGGTCGCCGGCGGGTCACTGGTCGAAGCAGGGGCGACTTCGGGCTAGAGGCAAGGCGAAGGCGGCGTCGGGGCAGCACAGCGAGACCGGTGGGCGGCGTCTGCTTCTGGATCTGGTGGCGTCGAACGCACGGTAGGCTTCGGGCAGATCTGGGCGGAGGAGATCGGCACTGGAGCAGCAGCAACGGACAGGGCAGGTGACGTCGGGTCGTCGGGGGCAAAGGCGAAGCGGCGGCGGCAACGGCGATCGCGGCTGGCTTCGGGGCGGCGAGAGGCGCGGTTGAGGAAGAGCCGGCCGGTCGGTTGCAGATGCTGAGCAGCGAACTTGGGAAGACAATGAACAGTAAGGGTCAAATCACTCCCCTTTTCTCTGTATTCTCTCTCTCCCTTTTCTTTTTACTTTTCACTTCTTTTTCCCCCTTTCGACCAAGAGAACCCCCCCGATTGAACTCCGTACACGGCCCTTTTATAAGCAAGAAAAAATGTAATCTTCATGGGATATTTCGAAGATTTCTATAACCTCTTGATCACAAAAATCTTTTTATTATCCTTATCTCCTAAATATTTTCTACTGATTTTTAAATATAAGATCACAACCCGATTTTCTTAAATTCCAAAAATCCTCATTTCAAATCTCAATTTCAAAAAAAAGGGGCTCGGGCCAATTTTACTTTTCGTGGGCTTAGTCCGACCGCCGTTAACTCAAAACCACTAATTTGACCCATCCGCCACCTGGTCCTAAAAATAAAAATGCAAATAAAAAACAAAATGCACCTAAATCTATATGCTATGCAATTAATATTTTTTTCGGGGATAAAATTAACCCCTAATTTTCTATGCGATAAATAAATGGCCAGGATCGCCAAAATTTAGGTGTCAACAAGGACTTTCCGGAGAATGCGAGTCCGTGGTCGTCATTGCCAAAGGACAAAGTAAGAACTCACTTGTTCGCTTTCCCATCTTTCGATTTTTCTTTTTCGCTCTATCAAATGGCTAATCTGAGGTGCTTTTCGAGCACGATGCTCCTCTCGCTCGATGATCACATGGTTGGCTTGAATGGATGGAAATTCATAACATTTGAAGCATGATGATCATGTTGAATATATACATTTGTTGTTGTCATCACTTTGTCAATATCAACCTTTGATGTGAAAATCCGTGGTATAAAAATTGAAGTCCAAAGTCTTTTTTTCGAGTGATTATTGTCTGAATATGTAATTTGAAACTGTTTATTCTATTGCAGGTGTGCAAGGGACGTGCAAATACGGAACGAGGGTGGACTACATACTGGTTTCACTAGATTGCCCATACATGTTCATTCCAGGGTCGTATTCGGTCCTGTCATCGAAAGGGACATCGGATCACCACATCGTAAAGGTCGACGTAACGAAATTCGAAAACAACCCTCCCCATGAAAGCAATGGCAACAACAATAAAATTACCAAGAAAAGGCGACGACAGCGAAAGCACCAGGCCGTTGTAAAGATCTCAGGCACAGCTCCTCCTTCGAAGGGTATATGGACAACGAACACATTAAGCAAAGTCGAATGACATTACATTTATATCTTCCTTTTCTTTCCACTCTTTTCTCAGCTGCTGCTCCTGTTGCTGTTGTTGAGTGATCTTGGGCATGCTGGCTTCGTCAATCTCTGTGTAAATCTTCGATTGTTTTGTGCATCTTGTCTTCTTTGTTTTTTTTTTTTTTTCCTTCAGTTTAGAGTTGAAGGGGGAGGGTCTGGTGTGATGGCTTCCTCACATCTGTATAGATTTCGACACGACAGAAGTGAATTCTTACGTTTCAACTAGGTATTCTAAGCGGTTCTGCCAAGTTCTTTTTCAGTATTTTATGCCTTTTCTTTCTGCTTGTATCTTAGCTGCAAGATTCAGATTAGTTTTGTCGAGGGCGACATCTCAAGTTGACTTTGATGAGGTTGAGGTTAGAGAATGCGATCTTGTATCTTTACATTTAATTGAAAGTTGAAACGTTTTAGATTAAAAGTCCTTGGAATAAAGTTGCAAATTTTGAAAATTGATTTTTTTTGTTGTTAAATTGGACATCAAGTGATTGATAAAAGACCCAAAGATTTCAAATGTAATACCTTTAAAAAGAAAAAGCTGCGAAGTCTGGTAATTATGAATTCTAAACATTTGTGACGGTAGTCAATGTCTTCATTCTTTTTTCTCCGGTTTTGAAATTAGCATTGGAAAGAAGAAAAATGGTAAGTTAGTGCAATCTACTTCGACATCTTAACAAATACCTTCTGTGATCTCTAAATGGAGCCTTAATGAGCATTATAAGTAAAAGTGTAATGAAAAGAGAAAGAAATAGATTTTCTATATAATAGACATTGTTGGCTGATGTATCATGCTAATTAGCTTATGAATAAAAAACCGCCTCTCCCTTATAATGGTTGGCAAACTGCGCCCCTTGCATCAGCATAGTAGAGGACGCAAGTATCTCTCAGTTGGCGTATACTTTTCAATTGATCCTCCTTGATGTAATTTATATCGATTGAATTATTTATTTCGATTTTGCTTGGGATCTCAATTTAGAAAATCATGGGATCTAAAGCTCAGATAACAACAAGAGGAATTAAAAAAAAAAAAAAAAACTAAAGACATTGCTTCAATATCGTTGACCGGTAAGAATCCTGGTACTTGCTGTTGGATGTATGCCCTAAAGCTACTATGTAATAGTTACATATTAGGGATTTCAGTTGTACTATCATTATTATTATTTAATTAATGACAATAACGTATTAATTCATTTGTCCAATTATTTTATATTTATGAATGATTCCATAAGATCAGTTGCAACTAGACCTATTCTTGAGACGTCAAGAATATATGTGACGGGTTCATAGTTAGGCTGAATCTTTAAACCGTTCCTGGTCAATGGATTATTGAGTGGATATTTATAATCCTGTTGAGACCGGTGTGTTCTTAACTTCACCATTAAGTATTGGATACTTAAGGGAATGATGAGTCACATGTCACTGGGTATTATGATGCCTAAGTTAGAACACAAGTGTTTGTATTAGACAAGTTTACTGAATGTGACGCATATGGAACGATTAGCCACATGGAAGCTTTTAGCGTGGTCAATGTC
Organism: Eucalyptus tenuipes; assembly: GCA_014182365.1. Classification (NCBI taxonomy): domain Eukaryota; kingdom Viridiplantae; phylum Streptophyta; class Magnoliopsida; order Myrtales; family Myrtaceae; genus Eucalyptus; species Eucalyptus tenuipes. Next base: position 10,699,448 of record CM024544.1, on the reverse strand, counting down.
TAATTGTTCATGCTTTGGTCTTGTGTAAATAATCCTTAGACCTGAGGCACAATGTTAACTTGTGTGTCGCACAACTATGGTTCATAGGTGCACGTAATGCCGGGTTGTTGATTCGTCTTTATACCTGATGGTCATAGTTTGTTCATATACGAAGTGTGTGCGATATGGAATCTGTCTCCTTGTTACATGCAAGGTATAATAATGATGTCCTATGCAATCTGATTATGACAATGCATTGAAATCCTCGGCTGGGGTTGTAACCGAGAATAAATTGTTTTATGTCTCAAATAAAATGCATGTCAATTAGATTTGTGCATATGATCAAATTGGTGACTTGACAAATATTCCATGGTCTTTGTTTAATCGGCACATTTTACACTGTAGCCAAAGCTGGCAGGTTCATTATATTCTTAAAATATTCACACTATTTGGGTAGCCATGACATATTGCTAGATGTTAATTATGGCTTGTAGGACCTAAAAGATTAATTGGGACAATTAATTCTTTTGGGAGTATTAATGTGTTAGTATAAGTCTTACTATCAGCTTAGTGATGAACCTAGGGATGTCATACACCACAAACAATTAGAATAACGTGAAACAAGAAGGAAATAATGTTGCAAATGTGTTTGCAATTACTGCAATCGAATTGAGTCGATTTAAAATTAAATTAAATGAGATTTAATTTAATTTGTATTATAATCACGAGCCTACATGCATATGATGCACACGAATGCCCAAAGTGAATACATATTAATGTATTCCAAATGTACATATAAAGATTATGTTCTTTTTATTTTTAAGGGGTTTAATTAATTATTTATTTATTCATTTAATTAATTAATTAATTAATTAAAGTGGAAATGGTCAGCAATTCTTGCTGACCATTTCACACGAATTGTGCACATGCACGCACGAATTCGTGCATGATGGCCAGCGGTTGCTGACCGTTCCGTTCATGCACGATAGTGCTAGATCGTGCATGAAAAATGAGGATCAGTAATGGTTGCTGATCCCACGATCAGCAACCGTTGCTGATTCGTGAATAAATTTTAAAAAGAAAGGCTGCAAAAGGGTTGCAAAAAAATAGAGAGAAACGTGCGTGTGTTTTGTGTCTTCGAAACACGAGAAAAAAGAGGGATTCTCTCTTGTTCGGGCCGTGACTAAAACATCAAGGATACGGCGGATTGTTTTCATGAGATTGCTAGCACGATCATAGTGGTGAATATCCGAAAGTTCTTTCTTCCGTTCAACGTCCATTGTTGGTGTGTCTGAACTAGAGGTCCGACGTTTGTTGGGCTCGAATTGTAGAACATCCGAACCAATTTGTATAAAGCGCGCTTCAAGAGGTAATTTGTTTAACTCCCTTTTTATATTCATATTTTTTATTAAAACACACGAACAACGCCTTCGGAGAATCATGTATAAAATATGTCATTTTTGTTTCCGCCGCGTTCTTTTGTTAATTTACCTATACATGATTCATGAAATCCCAACACATGCGACCTTGCAGGTCTGCTACTCGGGACCTCACTAATTTATGACATTAAAAATAAAAATAAATTTAAAAACTTTTTTTTTAATGACACAGAAAGATAATTGATCATTAATATTTGATACTTCTGCCGCTTGTTTAAGGGCTATGCTAGTAGGTCACATGACACATCCAATGACGTTTTCACTGCACATGTCCATTTTTTTTTCTATAGTGATATAGTCAATTATTAAAATGTTGTATTTTTTTCCCTTTTTGTTGCGAATTTCCCCTTCTATAAATCATGAACACGAACACGAGCACAAAATTTTTTCGTCGAAATAATTGGTCTATTCAGCACGTGCTGATACCTTTAATTGTTTTCTATATCGTGAATAAATTATTAAGTGATGATTGGACAAATCATTAAACAGAAAAATCTCTTGACGAAAAGTATCCTAGATTATCTTGCGTGTGTATGCCGAAGATCTAGACATACATTATTGTATTTTAGAATACAAGATTGGCTCTCTCTTTGTCACTGATTCTGTAAGTGTCCTATTGCCTTTGGATGGTAATTCTTTTTGTAACTGTTCGACTTTAAAATCGGCAATGACCAGGAGTAACCATCATCGATCAAGCCCTCTTAAGTGAACACTTAAAAAGAATTAGTCTCTTAATCGCTTGAATTGTGTTAAATTAGAGGTATTGTTTGTAGATATCATGAATAATGGGAAAATTTCCAAAAAGATCCTAAATCTATTGCACTTTAGCTAATTAAGTCATAAATATTTTAATTACGTCAATTGAATCCTAAACCTTTTCACATTTTGCCAACTGAGTTTATTGGGCTAATTTTAAGAAAAAATCACCAATGTGAACACTTGCCGTCTTACGTAGGATGGTCGATACTAATGTTGGCAAATTCTTATAATTTTTTTTAAATGGAATTTTTTATTTTTTTTTATTTTTTTATTTTACTATGGCTTGTGAGAGTCGTCGGGTCCTTGCAGCTACTAGTGAAGACTCAGTGACCCTCACCAGACATGGCCAAAAAAAGTAAAGGAGGAAAAGAGAAGAAAATAAAAAAAATGGAAAAAGAAGAGAAAAAGGTTCACAAAAATTTTAAAAAAAATGTTTAAAATATTTTAAAAATTCTCCATGTTAGCACCTGATGCAGCCCGCATTGAAGACCAGCTCTCTCAACCAAGAAGATCGGCCTGCATTCAAGCTCGACGAAACCGAGAAGCCGTATCGATATCTTGAGTCCATCCCAGAAGTTTGAAAGACACCTTGGGAGCCATGAATACGCTTTTACTAGTTTCTAGTTTCTATGCTATTTACTATTTTCCTAGTTTCAACGCTCTATTTTTATTTTGTTAACGATATAAGCCATCCAATTTCTTGTAGAAGACGAATGACTTTTGATGAATAAAAACTTTGCTTTCAAGCAAGTATCCTGAACCTTACAGAGAGTTCATACCCTTGAAAACCTAGAAGAGTTTTCACTCTGTCCTTGAAGAGTCGGAGATTTTCGAAATCTGCATCATTGAAGAGTTGCAGTCATTGATCTAGAAGAATCGGTGCCCTTTCAACTTCCTTGGAGGCCTAGAAGAGCAACCAACGAAGTTTCTATCTTTTCCAGTTCTGTTCGTTATTTTTCACCCACTTCCAACCCAAATTCGACAATCCTACAGTGCTTATTTCAGAAAACCCAAAACAGAGAAATTGTAGATCCACAAGTCTTTGTTCATTTGGCTTTGGAATCAGGTTGATCCGATCTATATCGACAAAGATACGACTGTTCTCCTGAGCTTGTGCAGTGCTGAAATTTCTGTTCATCTTGTTTTCCCGTGTGCGAGTCACTCTCCTGATCCTACTGTTTGAGAAAGCCTAACCTTGGCTTGCATCATTTGGTATCAGAGCTTTGGAGGAGAGGACAATGCCTCCAAGAAAAGCTAGACGTCGTGGCGGCAGAATCATTCCCCTCGATGAACTGCATACGCTCGCTGAGAATATGCAACAACAAATTGACGAATTGACGCGAGAAGTTCAGCGTTTGAGGGCTGAAGCAAATAATTCTCCACCCCATTTAGGGACTGAAGATTCCCATGGAGTGTTCAATCTATTCACAGTCAGAGACATGTTCGACATCGTTTACAACATATTCGTGAGCCAGATTGGGAAAAGGAAGTCAAGAAAGATGTTCCAGAATTTACAGGCACTGAGTCTCCTGATGAAATTGTTGATTGGCTGACACTTGTGAATGAGGTGTTTGAGCATCGAAATGTTCTAGAGAATCGTCGAGTTGGGATCATTGTTATGCGATTTCGAGGCAAGGCGATTGCTTGGTGGAGACATGAAAAACAAACTCGCCAAGCCGTTGGCAAAGCGCCAATCACTTTGTGGAGAAAGATGGAGGGCAAGATTCAAAAATATTTTCTTCCCAAAGGATATAAGAGAGAGCTCTACCAACGGTGCCAAAATCTAAAACAAGGTATGCGAACGGTGGACCAATACACAAATGAATTCAATGAGTTGGTGATTCGTAACAATATCTAGGACCTGGAGGAGGTGATTGTGAACAAATACTTGAACGGTCTTCAATTTTACATTCAAGACACCTTGGAAGTCCACGACATTTGGGACTTAGGAGATGCACACCAACGGGCACTTAAAATGGGGCGCTCTCGTTCTCGGAGACAACAATCAACTACCATGACAAGTCGAGCCACTAAGAGTACCACTAGCGCTGCTAAAGTTGTTGAGGCTACAACGCAATTTACTAGTAAGCCTTCTACTCAACCCCATGTTTCGAAGCAACCTGCTATGTCCGAAATACACTGCTATTCTTGTGGGGAGTTGGGTCATCATGCTAGCAATTGTCGAATCAATAAGAATCGACCAGCCAGTAAAGCCTTCTTGGTGGATAATGATTCTGATGAGAATGCTGAGGATCAACTTGAAGAGGAGTTGAAATGATGAAGAAGCTGCGAATGATGAACAAATAGTGCATGCTGACACTGGCGAACTTCTTATGGTGAGGAAAATTTTTCTTACTCCTCGAGATGACACTGGAGATAGGTGGCTGCGTACCAATATTTTTCATTCTACTTGCACAATCATGGGAAAGGTGTGTCAATTAATTATTGACTCTGGTTGTTGTGAGAATATAATTTCTGAAGTAGCGGCAAACAAGCTGAAGTTGGAATTAAAAACGCACCCTACGCCTTATAAAATGTCGTGGTTGAAGAAAGGCGCTGAGGTAACTGTTTCAAAATGATGCCTTGTTAATTTGTCCATTGGTTCTGTTTATAATGACAAGATATGGTGTGATGTTCTGCCAATGGATGCTAGTCACATTATTCTTGGTCGACCATGGCAATTCGATAGGAGGACTATGCATGATGGTTAACGAAATAAATATTCTTTTGGATTTGGAGGCAAGAAGATTACGTTGGCACCTAGTAGGGAACCTTTGAAAACTCCTGTAGTTGAGAATTCCTTCTCCCCTACGTTGCTTACAATGAAGGATATGAAGGATGCTGTGAAAGGAGTTCGTATCTTGTATATTTTGCTTAATAAAATAGGTGAGAAGAATGAAGTTGCCTCTGTCGTACCTCATCGAGTTCAACCTCTTTTGGAAGAGTTCAAGGATGTCTTCCCGATGGACTTACCCAATGGTCTCCCTCCTATGAGAGATATTTAGCATCAAATTGACTTGATGCTCGGAGCCTCTTTGCTGAATCTTGCTCATTACCGAATGAGTTCGATCGAACATGAGGAATTGCATCGACAAGTTATGGAGCTATTGAATAAGGGTTTATAAGGGAGAGCCTCAGTCCGTGTGCCGTTCCAGCTCTTTTAGTGCCTAAGAAAAATGGTACTTGGAGGATGTGTGTCGACGATAGAGCGATCAACAAGATCACCATCAAGTATCGATTTCCTATTCCTCGCCTTGATGATCTCTTAGATCAACTTTCTGGTGCAATTATATTCTCGAAGCTAAATTTGAAGAGTGGATATCATCAAATTAGAATCAAACCCGGAGATGAATGGAAGACAGCATTCAAAACGAAAGATGGGCTATATGAGTGGCTAGTCATGCCATTCAAATTGTCGAATGCACCATCGACATTCATGAGGTTTATGACTCAGGTGTTGAAGCCTTTTTCGGGAAAGTTTGTTGTTGTTTATTTTGATGATATCTTGATTTTTAGCAAGTCTACTGATGAGCACTTGCAGCATCTTCAAGAAGTATTATGTGTGTTGAGGCAGGAACAATTGTATGCGGCTCTTGACAAGTGCTATTTTATGGTACCACAAATCCTTTTCTTGGGGTTTCATATTTTGAAGAATGGCATTTCGGTGGATAATTCTAAGATCAAGGTGATTCGAGAATGGCCAACTCTAACAAATGTGCATGAAGTGCGAAGTTTTCATGGCCTCGCTTCGTTCTATCGACGGTTTATTGTGCATTTTAGCACCATTGCGGCCCCACTCACTTCTTGCATGAAGAAGGGAGTTTTCGAATGGATGAATGTAGCTTAGAAAAGTTTTGAACAGCTTAAAGAAAAATTGAGCATAGCCCCGATACTTGCATTGCCTAATTTTGATCTTGTTTTTGAAGTGCATTGTGATGCATTAGGTACTGGCATAGGAGGAGTTCTAAGTCAAGGAGGTCGACCCATCGCCTTCTTTAGTGAAAAATTGAATGGTGCCAAACTTCATTACAGCACCTATGATATGGAATTCTACGCATTGTTTCGCACACTTGAGTATTGGCGACCATATCTTATTCATTGAAAGTTTATTTTAAATACTGATCATGAATCTCTCAAGTATATTTCCGGACAGCAAAAGCTTAACTCCAGGCGTGCAAGATGGGCTGAATACATCCAGGAGTTCACTTTCATTATTAAGCATAAGGCTGGAGCTCAGAATCAGGTTGCCGATGCCCTTAGTTGAAAGAAGAGCTTGCTCTCTACAATGCATTGTACTATTCTTGGATTTGATTCTTTTCAGGAGTTATATCAAGAAGACCCCTACTTTTCCAAGATCATTCCCGATGCACATGAAAAGACGCTTGTTGTGTGTGCTGGACTGTTCTCTTCGGCAAAGGGTGATCGATGAAGTTCACCGTGAAGGACATTTTAGGCGTGACAAAATTGTACAACTCATCTCAGCCAAATACTTTTGGCCTCATTTGAAACGTGATGTACATCGACATGTGATGAGGTGTCGACGTTGCCAAATTGGAAAGGGACAAGCTACTAATGCTGGCCTTTATTTGCGCTTGCCGATTCCACATGCCCCATGGGAGGATATCTCTATGGACTTTGTCCTTGGACTACCACGCACAAACAGAGGTATGGATTCGATCTTTGTTGTTGTCGATCGATTTTCAAAAATGGTACATTTTATTCCATGTCGAAAAACTATGGATGCTTCGTGTATTGCCGACTTATTTTTCAAGGAAGTCTATAAGTTGCATGGCATTCCGAAGACCATTACTTCGGATCGGGATACAAAATTTCTTAGTCATTTTTGGCGGCAACTGTGGAAGAATATTGGTACTAAACTGCAATATAGTACTTTGTTTCATCCCCAAACGGATGGACAAACTGGGGTTGTCAATCGAACATTGGGAAATCTATTAAGGACTTTGATCGATAATAATCCCCATTCTTGGGAGACACGGTTGTCACTTGGAGAATTTGCATATAATTGTGCTGAGAACCGTAGCACTGGATATAGTCCATTTATGATCATATATGGTCGACAACCGAACACTTCTCTTGATCTTGCACCAATTCCTTTTGCTGAGAAGTCGAGTAGCAAAGTTGACGATATTGTTTCTCAAATGAGGACAATTCATGAAGATGTGCGCCAAAGACTAGAGAGCAAAACTGAATCCTATAAAACGGACATCGACAAGCGGCGGCGTGAAGTTATCTTTGAACCTGGAGATTTTGTTTGGGCTTATTTGCCACCGGAATGGCATCCCATTGGAAGTTATAACAAGCTTAGTGATCGAAAGCTTGGACCTCTCGAAGTTCTTGAGCGCATCAATCCTAATATGTATCGATTGAATCTTCCTTCTCATTTGAAGATTCACGACGTCTTCAACGTTCGACATTTAACACCTTATGTGGGAGATTCTTCTAATGATGATGGCGAGAATTCAAGGACGAATTCTTTTAAAGATGGGGAGGATGATGCAGCCCGCATTGAAGACCAGCTCTCTCGACCAAGAAGATCAGCCCGCATTCAAGCTCGACGAAATCGAGAAGCTGTATCGATATCTTGAGTCCATCCCGGAAGTTTGAAAGACACCTTGGGAGCCATGAAGACGCTTTTACTAGTTTCTAGTTTCTATGCTATGTACTATTTTCCTAGTTTCAACGCTCTGTTTTTATTTTGTTAACGATATAAGCCATCCAATTTCTTGTAGAAGACGAACGAATTTTGATGAATGAAAACTTTGCTTTCAAGCAAGTATCGTGAACCTTGCAGAGTTCATACCCTTGAAAACCTAAAAGAGTTTTCACTCCGTCCTTGAAGAGTCGGAGATTTTCGAAATCTGCATCCTTGAAGAGTTGCAGTCATCAATCTAGAAGAATCGGTGCCCTTTCAACTTCCTTGGAGGCCTAGAAGAGCAACCTTTTCTATCTTTTCCTGTTATGTTCGTTATTTTTCACCCACTTCCAACCCAAATTCGACCATCCTACAGTGGTTATTTCAGAAAACCCAAAACAGAGAAATTGTAGATCCAGAAGTCTTTGTTCATTTGGCTTTGGAATCAGGTCGAATCGATCTGTATGGACAAGATATGACTGTTCTCTTGAGCTTGCATAGTGCTGAAATTTCTGTTCGTCCTGTTTTCCCGTGTGCGAGTCACTCTCCCGATCCTACTGTTTGAGAAAGCCTAACCTTAGCTTGCATCAGCGCCCCTTATGCCATGTAAGATAACTAGTATCCACGTCAGCGATTTCCTAACAAAATTGACCAGATGAACTCAATTAACAAAATGTGAAAATTCAATTAGCATGACTGAAAGATTAATGACCGAATTGGTAAAAGTGCAATGAGTTTTTTCTGGTATTTTTCCCATGACTAACTAGCATCTCTCTTCCATCCTGATTCTGATCATAGTTTAAACAGGGCAAAGTCCCAAACTTATCTAAAGAACTTAAATCTCCAAAAGAGATGCAATATCTAGTATAAAGTTCACACTTTATGACTTGTGTCCAATCACATAGCGTTGCTGCAACAGATAGTTTGGAGACATGTTTCAGCTGGTCTTCTTATATGCTAAACATGATATCATAAACAAACCACTAAGAAGGTTAGTTAGTAACCTTTTTTTTTTTTATCGTTTGCCAAGCTTGTCGTTCCATCATCTTTCAATAAATTCTCAAGTGGCATTTGTAGAGAAAAGTTTTCATCTCGGCTCACTGGCAAACTGAAAATTGTAATGGTCATGAGTAAACGGTCAGGATGAGCAACGATATTTAAAAGCACTTGTGCAGTTCTTCGCCTGTTAGTATGTTAAACATGGAAAATGTCGAATCAACATCAATTTAACACTGTCTTTACTCGAATAGCTACAGAACTATGTAAGAAAACACGAGGAACAAGAAGAGAATCCCGAAGCTCTAGACATGGCATGACCATGAAAACTCCACCGAGAGCTGGTTTTTTATCCTCGGAGTAGATGTGAAAATGTTGCAGAATTAAAGAATAAGCAAAGATTCTTCGTATCTAGCACTGTAAGCTTGCTCGATATAGAGTGAAACAAAAGGACATTGCATAGAGTTTGCACCTATATGAAGTTCACGATGGCTGGGAGCAATCCGCGCCACATGACCTCAACTTAAGTGCATCGCCGTATCAATAATCTGTTCTTCCACAAGTGGAATTGATATGCAATTTACGCCCGAATTGTCCTCTATTCACCTTTCACTTGGGGACGGTTTTCCATGAATCTCTTCCAGCTCCTTGAGCCTGTTATCGAGGGCTCTTCTAAGTGAGGCCATCTGAATATGATCGTTTGCTTCTGGAAGTTGGTTTATGGAGACCTTGAAGTTCAGCCTATGAATTTTGCTGTGCACTAGACGGGTCCTGTTGTCGTACTTCGAACACTTATGTGAGGTTTCAATTGTTCTCGCCTACTTATGTGAGGTTTCAATTGTTCTCGCCTTCCTTTCATGGTGCAGCAGAGCAACAAATGTCAAAGGAATTGGAAGAGACAGTTCCACAGCCTCCTGTCACAACGAATGGTCTTTCTCATCAGGATGATTCTCCAATGAGCGTGATGAACTACAGGAATAAGTAAGAAACTCGATTCTTGAGATGTTTCTGTCTCATATCGTTTACTTTTTCTCCATTGCGTCAAGCATAGTACCTACTCTAGTGATTAGCTTAACTTTTCATTTCAGTCTGAAAGCTACTCACCTACATTTATAGGATTCTTAATATAAATTACCTGCTTGTGCACACTATCTTACTTGGCGAATTCTGTCATCTGCACTAGTTTAAATACATGCATCATTCGAGAGCGCAAGTGCCTTTGATGGCTTATGGCCTAGGCATGGCGTAATTGTTTTTTTGCCTCGTCAAAAGTGTTGCTTCAGAGGACCTGAATATTCTTTTCAAAGTGATGCTTCAGAGGACCTGAATATTCTTTTGATAGGAATCGTCTGTTTAGATGATCATAATTGCTACCATTGGTAGAACACACTACCAATAACAACATGATAGTCGCAGTGTGCATTCTAGTCGAACAACATAGTTTCAACTTCAAGTTGTGATGCTAACTGTGCTCACGTTTGTGGTTCTAAAATGTTGATGAACAGATCTGAATCTGACAAGCTACCAGCCAATCCTGTCGGTTTTGTTGGATCAGAAGAGGTGGTAAGCTTTGCTCTACATCTTGTACCTGGCGGTAATCTTGCTTGTCCTTCATTGGAAGAACAAGGAATGAGAATAAATGCTGCATTAGATGCTGCACATGCACCAATTTCTCATCTCTCGAACCTCATTGCCGATGGCCACCGGGCTGCAAACTTCAGGGGACCTTTCCAACCATCAGACTTTTAATGGCTCGAAGCTTGAGCCACTTGGATTGATACCCTATCCCTTACTTTCTCTGAAGGTATTTATGATATTTAACACTTAGCTTGACATTCTGTGTCGTCGATCTTACTTGGTTTGGACTACCTACTGGCGAATCTCTTCATGTAAAGGTTTGGCTTGGAATATTACTTGTCAGCATAGTTGCATAGACATGGCGGTTCTGTTCTTTTACCCATCAGTGCATTCGACTCGTGGTGCAACAAATCTGAAAAAAGCTTTTAATATGCTATTTGAGAGTTAGCTTTCAGCAGCGATCTCGAACAATTTCGTGTTCTCCAAACCGAGACTTGTTCAGAGTCATTGAAAGCCTTCAATTTCTGACCTTGTACTAGGAAGGTCCTTCCTGCTTTATCTGTTTCTAGATACTTTAAAAACCATCTAAAGTAATTGAAAAGACCATGCGGAAAAAGTTAATTGCTGTTGTACTTGGCGAGGCAACCCAAGTTTAAGTAGCAGCATGCACTTTTGCTACTTCTCTATGTATTCTTACTACTGATGAATGGCGTAGTTTGTAGCTTCCATTCAGGAGTACCTTGCTAATTCGGCATCAGGTCAGGGTTCTCTATCTGCAATATCTGAGAGAAGTGGATATCGCGCGTTCCTTATCAACATCGGTGTCTGGAGGAATGTTTACTAAGCAAGAAAACTCATGTGCAGGGGACAACAGTGAGGAATATAGTACTTGTTCGGAATAATGTAAGGCACCATCTCATGACTTATCATCGAGTGAATGCACAAATTCTTACTGCATTGAGATATTGTGCTTTTGTAATACATCACATCCTCTAACATGACATCACGTGTTCAATTTCTATTCATTGTAAAGGCGAAAATTGATAGCCACTCTGTCTATCCTCTTTGACGTGCGCCAATCGTTCATCGGTTAGGCTAGGACCCATCTAGAAACAAGAGGTCGAAGTCAGAGATTGCTGGAGCAGGTAGCTGATGTCGGGCTGGTTGATCGAGCGGGGGTTGAAGGGTGGGGGTGAGAGCTTTTGATGGAAATGAGAGAGATTCATTGCTCAAAATGCAAACGTTAACATGAAGAAAAAATTACATTGTTATGCCAAGAGGATTTACACGAAACAAAAATTATAATGAATGCCATAGACAATCATTGTCATTTATAAAATATAGACATAATGAGTCTAATAGAAAACACTAATGCTATATGAAAAACATGTAAAAGCTTCACATATTACATTATCAATGATGATACATACTGATAGTGTTAATTATATTTCGCATCTCATTTCTACAAGAGGGGAACATTCACACAATACATCATTTCGTAAACTCATTGTCGTGGTCAAATTGGTAACTACCAGAAATTATTGGAGCACTTGACGAAGATGAGACTATTTCAAGTTCTATCTCATTGTTGTCATCATCAGTTAGTGCCTCTATCGGATACAAAAGCGGTTTTGGAGGTAGTTGCAGTTTGTCGATATCTCCTTCAAGCATATGTAGAACTTTCCTCATTGATGGCCGATCATTAGGGCTCAGCTGTATGCACCATAGTGCAACGATTATCATCTTCCTCGTTTTTCTTTCCTCTTCTATGACTTCTACCTTTTCAACCTCCTTTTCTTTACTGAGTTGATCATAAACCCACAAAGTAAATTTGACTTGAATGCCCTGCATTTGCATTTATATTTCTCCTTCTACTGGCCATTTCCATCAACATCATCCCAAGACTGTAAACATCGGCTTTATAAGAAATGCCACCAATGTCTTTGTAGAATAGCTTAGGCGCCATATAACCCAAGGTTCCTCTTGCTGCAGTCAACGATACTATGCTATGACTGATGGGATAAAGTCTTGCAATTTACGCCCGAATTGTCCTCTGCTCACCTTTCACTTGGGGACGTTTTTCCATGAATTTCTTCCAGCTCCTTCAGCCACTTACCGAGGGCTCTTCTAAGTGAAGCCATCTGTTTATTATTGTTTGCTTCTGGAAGTCGGTTTATGGAGACCTTGATGTTCAGCCTATGAATTTTGCCGTCCATTAGACGAGTCTAGTTGTCGTACTTTGAACACTTCGTTATGTGAGGTTTCGACTGTTCTTGCCTTCCATTCATGGTGCAGCCGAGCAACAAATGTCAAAGGAACAGGAAGAGACAGCTCCACAGCCTCCTGTCACAACGAATGGTCTTTCTCATCAGGATGATTCTCCAGTGAGCGTGACGAACTACGGGAACCTTTAGTTTCTCATCAAGAAACTCGATTCTTGAGATGTTTCCGTGTCATATCGTTTACTTTTTCTCCATTGCGTGGAACATAGTACCTACTCTGGCGATGAGCTTAACTATTCATCTCAATCTGAAAGCTACTCACCAAATTGATAAGATTCTTAATATAAATTACCTTCTTGTGCACACTATTTTACTTGGTGAATTCTGTCATCTTTACTAGTTTAAATACATGCATCGTTTGATAGCACAGGTACCTTTGTTGGCTTAGGCACGAGGCATGGCAAAACTTTATTTGCCTCGTCAAGTCTTGCTTCAAAGGACATGAATATTCTTTCGATAGTAATTGTATGTTTAGATGATCATAATTGCTACCATTGGTAGAACACACTGCCAATGACAACATGATAGTCGCGGCGTGCATTCTAGTCGAACGACATAGTTTCAACTTCGAGTTGTGATGCTAACTGTGCTTGCGCCTGTGGTTTAAGATGATGATGAGCAGAGCTGAATCTGACAAGCTCCCTGCTATTCCTATCGGCTTTGTCGGATCAGGAGAGGTGGCAGGGTCCACTCCACATCTTGTGATCGACGGTAATCTTCCTCGTCCTTCACTGGAGGCACAGGGAATGAGAATAAATGCTCCATTAGACGCTGCACATATGCCAATTTCGCTAGTTCTGAACCTCATTGCAGGTGAACCCCAGGCTGCAAACTTCAGGGGACCTTTCCAACTGTCGACTTTTAATGGCTCGAAGCTTGAGCTGCTTGGATTCAAACCCTTTCTTTACTTTCTCTGAAGGCATTCATGATATTTGACGCTTTTTAGCTCGATATTCAGCATCGTCGTCCTTACTTGGTTTGGACTTTCTACTGGCGAATTTCTTCATGTAAAGGTTTGGCTTGGCATTATACTAGTCGGCATACTTGCATAGACATGGTGGTTCTGTTCATTTGCCCATCAGTGCATTCGACTCGTGGTGCATCAAATCTGAAAAAAGCTAGTAATATGCTATCAATCAATTTATTACTCACTCAGTACATCTCTTTATACATATAGACACGGTTTGCCATTTCCAGGGTCGAGAGTTAGCTTTCGGGAGTGGTCTCGAACAATTTCGTATTCTCCAAACCGAGACTCGTTCAGAGTCATTGAAAGCCTTCCATTTTTGACCTTGTACTAGGATGGTCCTTTCTGCTTTATCCATTTCTAGATACTTTAAAAACCATTAGAAGCAATCGAAAAGACCTTGCAGAAAATGTTAATTGCTTTTGTACTTGGCCAGACAACCCAAGTTTTAAGCAGCAGCATGCGCTTTCGCTGTTTTTCTATGTTTTCTTAGTTCTGATGAATGACATTATTTGAATCTCATTGGGGGAGTACCTCGCTAATTTGGCATCAGGTCAGGGCTCTCTTTCTGCGATCTCTGAGTGAAGTGGATATCGCGGGTTCCTTATCGGCATCAATGTCTGGAGGAATATGATACTTGGTTGGAAGAACATAAGGCACCATCTCATGTCTTATCATCGAGTGAACGCATAAATTCTTACTGCATTTGGGGATTGAGCTTTTGTAATACATCACATGCTCTAAAACGACACTACGTGTTCAATTGCCATTCATCGTAAAGGCAAAATTGTCGACCTACTCCGTCTTTCGTCTTTGACATGTGCCAGTCGTTCATCGGTTAGGCCCTAACCCATCCTGTGACATGATGTCGAAGTCGGAGATTGCTTGAGCATGGAGCAGTTGTAGAGGTGGGTGATCGAGCGGGGTCGAAGGGTGGGGGTGAGAGGTTTTGATGGAAAAGAGAGAGATTCACACGAAACAAAAATTAAATGAATGCCATATGACATTCATTGTCATTTATAAAATATGGACATAATGAGTCTATTGGAAAACACTAGTGCTATATGAAAAACATGTAAAGGCTTCATGGATTACATCGTGAATGATGATACATGTTGATAGTACTATTCAAATTTTGCACCTCATTTGTATGATAGTGGAACGATCACACAATACATGATTTCGTAAACTCATTGTCATAGTAAAATTGGTAACTTCCCGAAACTATTGAAGCACTTGATGAAGATGAGACTGTTTCAAGTTCTATATCGGTGTCGACATCATCAATCGGCGCCTCTCTTGGGTACAAAAGCGGTTTTGGAGGCAGTTGTAGTTTAGCCATATCTCCTGCAAGCATATTTAGGACTTTCCTCATCGACGGCCGATCATTAGGACTCAGTTGTACGCACCATAATGCAACGATTATCATCTTCTTTGTTGTTTCTCTTTCCTCTTCTATGACATCTACCATTTCAACCTCCTTTTCTTTGCCAAGTTGATTATAAACCCACAAAGGAAAGTAAATTTGACTTGAACGCTCTGCATGTGCATTTAGATTTCTCCTCCTACCCTCCATTTCCATCAACATCATCCTAAAACTATAAACATCGGCTTTATAAGAAATGCCGCCAATGTCTTTATAGAATAGCTCAGGAGCCATATAACCCAAGATTCCTCTTGCTGCGGTCAACGATACTATGCTGTGACCAGTGGGATAAAGTCTTGCAAGTCCAAAGTTTGAAACTTTCAGAGTGAAACTTCGGTGGAGGAGAATATTGTGAGGCTTGATATCAAAATGTAAAATTTGCATATCACATCCCCGATGTAGATATGCTATCCCTCTAGCTATGCCAAGAGAGATCTCATACATTTTCTTATAGTCAAGAGGATCATCACCATCCTTATTCAAAATGTGTTTATCCAGAGAGCCATTTGGCATGAAATCATAGACCAGAGCTTGTTTAGAGTAATTGAAACAAAAACCGACAAGTTGCACTACATTGACGTGGTGGATCCTTCCAATTGTGGCCACTTCGCTAATAAAATCTTGGCTGTTAGATTCTGGTCTGTTCAAAATCTTAACTGCAACTTAATTGCCACTTCTAAGGATTCCTCTGTAGACAGAACCATATCCCCCTCACCTAACTTGCATTTGAAATTTTTTGTAATCTTCTTTATATCCGAGTAAGAGTACCTTATGGGTAAAAAGTTATTGTGAGCTTGTAGGAATTCTTCGATGTTTGCGTCAATTGCTTGGTGCCTTCTCATCCACTTATAGATTAGAAGTATCACCACACATAGAGCTCGAGTACGAATTTTGCTGCAACGTAGTTGGCTGGATAGAAATTGTCCATAGATTAGCACGGTGCAATAAAAAAAAATTTAAACGCAATTTTTTTTAATCAGAGTGCTGCTTGAGATCTTCATAGTTGTGAGGAGAAAAGGGCTAGGAAGTCATACCCAAGACGAAGGCGAGGCTCCGACCCACGTATGGCGCATAATAATGCCTGGCCCACGTAGCATAATCTAAGGTGACCGAAAATGACTAATTAGAATCGACGATCAATCAATGAAGAATTAAATCTATTATTTTAGCATTTAAATATAAAAATAATTTACTATCCTAAATAGGTGCTCATATCGCAGTTTGTTCTATTCATATGAGAAATCCCTGTTACGGCAGCATGATATTTTCTCTAAAAATAAAAAATAAAAAACACACGATCTCGCTTTTGTTCCCTCAAGACGTACCAAACAATTAATAAGTTCACATCTCACTGCGGCACAATTCTAATTTACAAACATCATTCAGGACGCGTGCAATTTATTCATCTACATAGGAGTAACAGCCATGCAATGGACACGAGCAACTATTAAATCATCCATTTTTCCCCAAACAAATATAACGTAATAGTGTCAAATCCAGAAAAAAGATTTATAAATTGTAAAATTAAAAAGAGCACTGCATGCCTAATCTACTAAGAAATCTTATTAGACTTTTCAAATTAAGTGATGTGGCAATTTTTTTTTTTTTGCTGTTGTGTTTTTAGAGGAAATAGTGTCTTAATTTATGGATGGTATTAAAAATCCCCAACTAAAACTTGCCACATCTCTTGGTAAGTAATTTTGGTAAGATCTCTTAGTAAAGCTATGATTTAAGAAAAGGCGGAAGAAGAAGAAGAAAGAAAAAAAGAAAGAAAGAAAGAACACATTTAAGGGAAAGTCCCGTAGAGAACAAAAAGTCATTGCAATTCTTCTCTCGGTATCTAAAACTTAAGTAGCGACACGAAAACATTCTTCCTGAGATGGTCGAATAGGACAGATTGTATCCCTCGGCCATCTTGTTGCGGAGGTCCTTGTATGTTAAGCTCCCATTCTGATCCCCTTCCCGGCTCGAGATTTGATCCGATGCGAATGCCGTCATGGTTACGGTAAAGGATTCCTAGAAATCCCCTGCTTTTAAGTTCTGTACAGCGTATGAGTACACCTTTTGTCACGCCCTGATCCTCGAACGCGCGTCCATCCTTCACCTGGCCGATTAATAGCGACATCCTGGACGCATCGCCGACCCTTTCATTTTAATACGCATGCGGAAGCAAATATAAAATCCCTAGACAATAAAACAATGTGATAGAAAAGTAGGGCCATATTTTTCACAACTGAAAAACCACAACCACACTTTTATACAAAGCAAACCACGTAGTATCTATTACAATACTATTCACAAGTCAGATCTATCACACATCATATCACAACTAAGAGTTTACAAACCAGGATGGGGTCTCAGTTCTCATCTGCATCATACTTTGGATCCTCCTCGGGATCATCCTCCTCTTCTTCATCTTCAAGGTCTTCTTCAGGGTCCTCCTCTTCAGGTCCGTCCTCTTTAGGCTCATCCTCCTCTAGCTCCTCCTCTTCAAAGTCCAATCCTTCTTCAACACCTCAGCTGGAATCCATGTTAGAGTATACCGGAGATTCAGGATCGTCCAACTTGGGATCCTTTGTATCCATTACCGACCTATCCTTGTGATCTACCGTCCCCTCTCCGAACGCCTCTTCCAGTATGTACAGAGGCACATCACCTTCTGGTATGGGACCCTCTCTTCGCCCATCATGATAGTGACGATACCACGATTGATACTCGTGGGACCTCAAGGCGTCCTTACCCACGTCAATCCAGACAGTAGACTTGATCAGTACGTATTCCAGTCCTTCGAGGTGGTTGTGTACATGGAAGTGGTATCCTATCTCGGTGACCTCTTTGGGGATGCCAAAATGCATCGGAGGGCGAGGAGGTGGAGCTGCTGCCATCTAGGGGTCTGAAATGTTATCCCATAACGGGGAGAGACTACGTCTCAGCGAGTTCTACCCTCCTAAGACCTGATTAGGAAACCAATACGCCATAAGGGCTGCCTAAGCACACACGAGTCAGAGGACTTACCTTGGTCTCAGATTCCACCTGCAAATCAGCACAGTTGAATAGGCACCCAATCAACCACTACAGATCAAAACATCAATCAATCGACCTAGTCGATTACATATCAATCAGTCCATTTCTTGGTCATTTTAAATGATATCATATATTTTCCAAGACAATATATCTAGTCATCGAACCACGTGCATTCTCCAAGATAACATACTTAGTTACCGAGCCACGTGCATTCTCTAAGATGACATACCCAATCACCGAGCCACATGCATTCTCCAAGGTGATGTACTCAATCATCGAGCCACATGTATTCTCCGAGGTGATGTATCAAATCAACGAGTCACGTGCACTCTCCAAGGTGATGTATCCAATCACCGAGCCACGTCATACAACATTCTTTCTCATCTTTTATCATATTCGATAAAATACACGTGCGTGAGTACACGGTCGGCCTTAGTCAAAATTTAATAATTTCGCTTTTATTTCCCCCACTCTTTCAGCAGTCCAAAAATAGATTTTTGGAGCTGTAGATCGACGCTCGGTAATTTTCCACTTAATTACCAAAATTACTTAATTTAGGATTAAAATCCAAAAATCACAATTAAATCGATTCAACACAAATTAACAATCAAATAAATAAACAGAGTGCATCACGATAATCAACATAGAATTTCGGGTCGCCGGTTATCCGGTCTAATTTCCGGAAAATAAATAAATAATTAAATAATTACAAAAATTAATTATTAAATAACAATAAATCCAACTTAGGCTTGTAATGCCTAATTGGACGCTGAAAACGGACCCGGAAAAATTCCAAGACTCGTTCAATAAATACTCGAGCCTATCTACTCGCTAATTACACTAACTATTTGCCTAATATGCATAGGTAAATCCCTAATTTAATTATCCTAATCTAATATATCCACCTAATTGCACTTAATTAAAGCTAATCAACCCCTAAGTATCATTAGTCTACTAAGCGAGGATTAGTGAGTTAAACTCACTTGTTAATCGAACCGCTTGGTTCAATTTGATGGGAACGCGACGGGGGCAGACTTTCTCCAAAGCGGGCCTAGGTTTTAAGGCTTGAAACCACCTTCAATCGGGCTTAGCAACCACTGTTGTCATGCCCTAACCCTCGGGCACGCGCCCGTCCCTCACTTTGGTCGATTAAAAATTGCGATATCCCAAGACTATGTATCGCCGACCCTTTTACTTTCATATGCACACGCGGAAGCAATTAAAATTCCCCAAACAATAAAACATTGGGATAGAACAGTAGGACTAAATTTCAAACTCTTAAAAACCTTCACTCTTATTTACAATGTGAACTATTAAATTTAATTCACATCAAGCCGGTTTAAAAATAAGGTTTACAAGCAGAAGTGGGGTTCTACAAGCTACAGTCCCCGTCATCCTCTTCATCATCCTCCATACTCCAACTGGAGCCTTCAGCAGACTGCACCGAACTTTCGGGATCTTCAAAATCCAAGTCTACTGCATCTAGGGACCTGAAATGGTTATTCAATAACCAATGAGACAACGTTTCAGCAAGTTCTACCCCCTAAGACCGGATTAGTAAACCAATACACCTTAGGGCTGTAAATGCACAACACGAGTCAAAGAACTTACCTTGGCCTCAGATTCTGCCCTGCATATTAGCACTGATCAAATAGACACCCGAGCAATCATATCAAAGATCGATATCTCGATCAATCTACCTAGTCGATTACAAGTAAACAAGACCACTCATCGGTCATTTCCATTCAATCAATCAATTCACAACATCAGATCAAAGCAATGATCAATCGACCTAGTCGATTTCATATCAAACAGACCATACATTCCCTACAATATATATCTAGTTGTCGAGAACACGTGCATTCTTTTAGGCACTAGTTCACCAAAGTGATGCATCAAATCACCGAGCCCACGTGTCTCTTGTTATGAGCTTGGGCCCACGTGCATTCTCTTAGATACTAGTTCATCAAAGTGATGCATCAATTCACCGAGCCCACGTGCCCTTTTACGACGCCCGAGTCCATGTGTATTCTCTTAGGCACTCGTTCGCCAAAGTGATGCATCAAATCACCGAGCCCACGTGCCCTTTTAGATGCCATACTCAATCGTTGGACCCACGTGCATTCTTTTAGGTGCCAAGTCTGCCAAAGTGATGCATCAAGTCACCGAGCCCACGTGTCCTTTTAGATGCCATACCGAAACGTTGGGCCCACGTGCATTCTCTTAGGCACTCGTTCACCAAAGTGATGCATCACCACGAGCCCACGTGCCCTTTTAGATGCCAATACTTAATCACCACTTTACTATTGGTACTGACCATCGATATCCAATCATTTTCCAGTGAAATAATAAAAAACAACCATTTAGGAATATATCCTAAAATTCCACATTAATTTAATTCAGCACAATTCAAAGCTCAAATAAATAAACAGACTGCACCACGACAATCAGCATGAAATTCCGGTCACCGACCATCCCGGTTGAATTTCCGAAAAAATAAATAATAATTAATTAATTTCGAAAATTAATTAATTAATTTAATATAATTTCTAAAAATACTAACCAAGGCCAAAATCATTAAATTAAATACCAATATGGACCCGGAAAATTCCCAGACCCTTCTAGATAAATAGCATAATTTTTCTAGGCCTCACTTAATCTAATCTAACCACCTATCGTGCATAATTGAATAATTGAATTTCTAATTTAATCTAACTAACCATCTAATTCCTAATTAAATAAATCTAAACAACCCCTAAGCATAATTAGCAAACTAAAAAAGCATTAGTGAGTAAAACTCACTTGGCAAAGCGAAGATCGGAACACTGTGACGGCGACGCGACGGCGGCCGAAATCCAGACTTTCTGCGGCGTCGGCGGATACTCGGGCCGAGCCAAGAAACTTTGTAAGCCCGCAGAAACTCCTGGGCTTGGGCCTACTGAAATTCTTGGGCTGAGCTTGATCTGGGCTTCAAGAATTTCGTTGGGCTTCGCTGAACTCAACTGGGCTTGGGCTTCAAAATGCGGACTAGTCTGGGCTTGAGTTGAGCCACGGTTTGGGCCTGCTTTGCTGGCTTCAATGCACTGAGATGGGCTGAATTCACTTGGGCTGAGATGGGCTTCAACTGGCAGGCTTAAGGGCTCAACTGACAATAGAACTTGCCGGGCCTTACTGATTTAAGGGCTGCTGAACCGGGCTTCGCTGGGCCTGAAAGACTGAAGACGCTGCGCTGAGAATTTGCTGAAGATGGGCCGGCTTCTTGGTTTGCTGGTACGAAGAAGCTGGGCCCGAGATTAGCTGCGAAGAAGCTGGAGTAGCGAAGTTGAAGCTGCTCGCGGACGTGCACGGTCAACCGACCAGCTAGGGGAACGCCAGGTTGACTCGGTGGCTTCTTGGGCGCGTGTTGCTTGAGGTGAGGCGGCAGCTTGCAGGCGTGAAGACCGAACAAGAAGGCACGAGCTGAAGACGGTTGGGACGTGGCAGCGAAGCAGATCTGCTCGGTCAACCCAGGAAATTTCGGTAGATTGGGATCCGGTGGAGTGGCAAGCTGTTTCGGTGGAGATTCGTGCGTTGCTGCTGCAGAAGCTGAGGACGAAGGAGCAGCTTCATCTGAGCTGTGGGGGACGTGCGGCAGATAGCAGGAGGAATCAACGAAGTAGCGCCGCTTGAAGACTTCGGACGTGTGGCTGAGGAGTCAACAAAACCGGTTCTGCTTGAGAGAAGCTGCTGAAGTCTTCGAGCAGGGACTTCGTTTGGAGAGGGTGGATGAGAACGTGGCAGAGATGGGCTTCGGTTGAAGCTGGACGAGTGAAGGAAAGAAGATGGGAGCAGGCGGTGTTGATTCGGTGGTTTGTGGCTCCGTTCGCTGCAGACTGACCGAAGAAGTCCCAGCGGTGGAGATGAAGACACGAGGCAGAAAGGAACGATCGTGGCTTGAGCTGTGGGCCTGGAATTTGCTGGTCTTCGGTGGCTGCACTCGGTGGTCAACTAAGGAGAGGGGGAGCTTGGTTGTTGACCGATGATGGGGGCTTCGTTGGCAGCTGCTTCGTGGAGTCACGAACAAGCAAAAGGAGGCAGGTTGGTCTTCATTGTTGGATGGTTGACCATGCAGGGAGAAGACTTGGCCGTGTGGTGCTGGCTTCGAACAGTTTTCGGTGGACTTTCGAAGAAGCCAAACTAAAGGAGAAGAGGCAGAAGCGGCTGGTTCTCGAGGAAAGGAAATGAAAGCCAGAGCAGAAAACCGAAGGGATGAAGCTGGCGTGAGGTGAATGACGAGAGAGAGAGAAGAGTCGGTCCGCTAGGAGGCTTGCTCGCGAAGTTGAGGAGGGGAAGAAAAGTCCAAAAAAAAAAATCTATAATCATCATTGGCTTGCCCAAAAGTCTTCAAGCTTATCTTATGTGTCCCCCAATTAGTCTTCATTAATATCTCTAATGTTCCCTAATACTTTCTTGCCCTTTTATTTCCATGATTATCCAATTTGAAGCCAAAAATGTAGCCCTTAGTCCAATTTCGAATTTCTTTAATTCTTGGCTCCAATTCTTCATTTGATCCTCCAAAGTAACGTCCAATTTCATCGAAGAAATATTCCATACAATTTCTACAAGTCCTCATCACCAAATGACTCGGTAAGGAGGCCAAAAATCCATTCAATTTGGTCCATTCGAATTTTCGTTCATTTTTGAATTGTCTGCAGTGATTTTCCGTAAAAATCCCAAACTCGATGGAATTTTTCCGAAAGACAAGACGACGTCCTATAAATGAACCGTGACATGCTCGAATGTCCAATTCCCGAAACCGAATTCAATTTCATGGTTAAAATCGATCGAACGCCATTTTAGTCCGATCCGACCTACCGGGTAGCTTTTAAGGATTTTACTGCGGTTATATCCCTTAACGGCTTCACCCAATAGATTGGTTAACTCATGAGTGATCAACTCGAGAGAAAAAGGACCATCGGCGTGTTGACGAGATGCCCATTTCATATATTCGGAACGGCATTGAAATTCTGGATGTCACAGCTATGAAACCCACAAACCAACTCTCTATTTTAAGCTGCAAACAAAGAGAACACGGGCTGGTTATGGCAAAGCAAGATCAGTGGAGGTGGCTTGGGCGTTCGATGACCAACGGCGAGGACTCTGGCAACCTTCGCTGGCTCTGGCAGTGGCTGGTACGGCTGGACAGCGACCCTGGATGCACGGACAGGAGCTGCTGGACGGCGGTGAGGCGCGGCAAGGCGCGCGCGCGCGCGAGGAGGGCGAACGGAGGAGGCGTGCGGTCCGGCGAGGGCTTCGGCTGGTCTTCTCCTGCTTGCTGGAGGCGTTCGAATGGTACAAGGCAGGGGGAAGAAGAAGTTGTCCATGGCAGGAAAGAAAGAGAGAGAGAGGATAGAGATGAGGGGACCAAGGGGGAGCCACCAAGCCAAATTTTTCACAAGCTTGTCCCCTTTGACCATCCATGGCCACCAGCTGCTCCTTGGCTGTCAATGAGCCACCAAAGCACACCCAACAACCCTTGAAGTGGTCCAAATTGGCTAGGCCATGGGGGGCACACGAATTTGCAAGCATCTTCTCTCAATTGGACACTTGATCTTACACAATTCAACCCCAATTGACCCTCACAAATACAATCGACACCTCAATTATCAAATTGGTAGTTTTCCTCACCAATTGATCCATCTTGCATCCCACTTGCGTGATAAAAAATGATCCCGACCTTTTTTCTGGACAAAAACGGCCTTAGGACGACTTTTTTCCAAAAAGTCTCGGGTTGCGAAAAATCTTCGAGAGACGAGTCGATACTCCTAGAATTTATTGTGATATGACAGAATCTTCAATTTCTGAAATCGGACTCAAATTCACGGTTAATTTCCACTTGGCGCGTTTTTAGTGTGACCTAAGCTACCAGGTAACTTTCAGAAATTTTTCAGTGCAAATGACCCGTGGTCAATTTTCTTTGAGCCACAATGAACCCACTTGACTCATGGGCGACTCTCGGTTGTCGTGAAAATCTCGAGGATTCAAATATGGACACAGGGTACCAAAACAATAAGAAATCAGTCTGGTGCCGGCCGACGAGAATTTTCCAATTTAGTGGTGTCACCCACGATTAGCCACACATCTTCGTCGAACCAGCCTATCTCTGATCTCAAATCGATTTTTGACTATGCCGTAATGGCCTCTAAAGATGAGCACGGTCAAGAAGTCAATTCCTGGTCGAATTCTCAAGTCTATTGCCTTAAAATTCCTTAATGGTTTCCCTAGAGTCTAGTTATCTCAAGAGTGATCAGCCCGAGAACAACCCTATAGGCGCGTCAATGAAATGCCCGATTTATTCAGTAAAAAATAGGACCGAAAATCTGGGATGTCACACCTTCATTTGGGAAAAATAAGGAGGCGTGTCGGCAGAGTATGCTCCCTCAATACATGATTTGGTATCGACATATGAAGTAGAAGCAATGGGTTGGGAACATTTCATGAAGGCCACCACTGTAGTGTATCCACCACTGTATCCATCAACACCACTGAAGTTGGAGTACATCAATGTGTAACCAGGGAAGTTGGAGTACCTCAATGGGTAACGAGGGAGGGAGGAGCAATTACCCTTTTGCAGTCCATCGTCAACCACCGTGATATTACCATTGAAGTCATATTGGTTATCATAGAAACCGTAATGGATCGACTTCACATAATATCAGCCAACATATAGATATAGAATAGTGCGGTTATTTTCACAAGCTAGCTCATAGTGAGAGTTGCCGCAATGTTTTGGATCGTCTGTCAATCGAAAAGGATAATTTACGTTACGGATCTCACCGCAAGATGAAAGAGCGCACAAATGATTGTTCCTCGCACCGTAACTCATCCCTAATAGTAGCAGAACATGCGATACGAAAAGTAAAACACGGAGCGTAAATATGGAGTTGAGAGAAATAATCATCTCTTTATCATTTGGTCTGATGCAATGGAAGTTTTAGCTCATTTGGTAAATGCGAGAGAGGATTAATAAAGGGTTGGGAGTCGTCGGTCATTGAAATGTCCAAGTCAACCCTAAAACAAAGTCTAGCGAAGAAAGTCTAAAAAGTATGGCCCAGCTAAAACACGGTCTCGGAATTAGTGATGGATAGCTTTCACATTCATTACGGAGGAAACCTCTCTGCATTTTCCAAATTTGATTTTTCTTGGCAAATTAATTCTCTCTTTATTTTGGTATCGTAAAAAAGAATTGGTTTCAATGTTTTGTACCCTAAACTCAATCAAAATCCTTTCAAATATGGCATCCCGCGTTCTATCTTTTTTCAAGGCCAATATTTCGTAAGTGTTGTTTCGTTAAATTTTGAAGATGAAAAGAAAAAGGATGATGTATTTCATCGTATAAGGTTTTTCATTTTTGAGAAAAAAAATTAGTAACCAAGAAAGAGGATCATGTTAATTAACGGGTACATAGATTTTAACTCATATAATGTGGCTTTCCGCAAATATAGAAAGAAAATAAGGAGCGGGCACTTCTTGCTCATGGATGTTGTGAAACTTTATGAAAGAAAGAGAGCAATATGGTAAATTCTCAACTAGCAATGCGACCGACGCACCTCGATTAGAAACTCACTGGCGTCGTCGTGGATCGACACACGCAAGGACTATAGACTCAACATTTGAATTCACAAAAATAATGCGATGTTTACATATTCACTATGCTTAAATTTTAAAATGACTCTTTTGTAATTGTGCTATAATTATGAATATGACCGTCATCTCTTTTCCATAATTGAACCACTTAATGAATGAACAAACTAATCTCAGCAAAAAAGGCAATACGATAATTTCTCAACCAACGATCAATCGATGTGGGACTCAATTAGAAATTCACTTGCTTCGTCATTCTTGACACACGCAAAGACTATAGGTGTAATATTCGCGTGCACAAAAATCAACTAATACGTACTTATTCATTGTCAATTGAAATATCATTCTTGTGGATCAGTCAATCACTTGCCTATAAAATAATCTCATCTTTTTTTCGCAATAAATCGAACCGACCTATTACAATATCCAATTGAAACGTGCCACATAACTCAGTAAGTAAATTTTTATACAATCCCTTGGTAGAACTAACATTTAAGAAAAGGATGAGGATGAAGAAAGAAACAAAGAAAGAACTGGGAAAGTCAGCTTCCGGGAATCATGGTATCCGCACCTCTCCCTTTGGTATCCGAAACCTAATTAGCAAAACTCGAAACTTGTTGGTGGCGAGAGTTTATAATAGGAGATAGTGAATCCCTCGACCGCATGTTGTGGAGGTCCTTATACGGTGAGCTAGCACGATTATACCGATCCTTTTCCCACCCCGGGATATCTTTGCGATATTAAAGCCTTTAGGCCGAGTTTGGCAATCGGATAAAATTCATGATAGGATATGATTTATCCTATCCTACGTTTGGTGCTCGCTCAGGACAAGATAAAGTCAGATATAAGGGGGATATAGACATGATAAAATTATCCCATGGGGGAGGTAGGATAAAGGTGGATAGGATTTCTAATGTCCATAATAAGAAAGTTATTTTTTTTAATAACAAACTTATTAAATTAACAAAATTGAAATTATATTTCAATATAAATAATATTTGAATTCTACTTTAAGAAATTAAAAATTAAAAATTAAAAATTTATTTTTAATTAATCTTATTTTAATTTATATATTCAACTTTAATTCTATCTTATAATAAACATTCAATCTATAAATTAAATATTTATATTTATTATATATTTTAGCTATTTTTGTATTTTAGGTATGTTAGTACAGTTTACTATTTGATATAATTTTATTAAAGAATGATGAAAGGGAAAAAAGAAATAATAATGAAAATTATATAAAAAAAGGAAAAATAAAATAAATAAATAAATAAATATAAATTAAGGAATAGTGTTACGAGAGATTTTCACCATCTTCGTTTATGAACATTTAGGTTCATTTATAATGATATGCCGTTTATATAAAAAAAATGTACATAATATGATGTGAACATATCCGACTTTAATACTGCGATTCACCAAACAATGGACGGGATATAAAAAAATCCAGTGATTTCGTATCCTATCATATCCAGTCATATCCCGATTAGAAATCTGGACAACCAAACGTAGCCTTATGACCCGGTGTAAGTATCCTTGATGTCCCCTACTCGGAGATCAAACCCATGTACAACGTATGAGTACACCTTCATTTGGGAAAAAATAGGGGGCATATCGGAAGGATATGCTCCCTCAATACATGGTTCAGTATTGACTTACGAAGTAGAAGCAAGGGGCTGTGAGCACTTCATGAAGACCACCAGCACAGCTAACGAACCGTATAGATCATTATCACTAAAGTTGGAGAGCGCCAATGAGTAATGAGGGAGGGATGAGCAATTACTTTTTTGCAGTCCATCGTCAACCACCGCGGTTTTGCCGTCAAATAAACATTTGCTAAGATTGGCAAGGTAGTAAATTGATTTCACATAATATTGGATGGCATATAGATATAGAACAATGCGATTATTTTTACAAGCTAGCTTATGTTCATAGCGGTCGCATCCTTTTCAGTTGCCTTTCAATCAAAAGTGATAGCATATGTCACGAACCTCGCCGCAAGATGAAGTGGTAGACAAGTGATTCTTCTACCTACCGCAACTTGTCCCAAGTAGCAGCAGAACATACAATATGAAAAGCAAAACACTGAACATGCTTATGGAGCTCAGAGACTTAATCGTCTCTCAATCGTTTGATCTGACGCAATGAAAGTGATGGAGGCCCAGTAATATGAATGAAAAGAGCCTGGAGTCCTCGGTCATTCAAATGTCTAAGTCAACCAATAAAGCAAAGTCTAGTGAAGAAAAAGTGGAAATCGCGTGGAAATTGCAGT
The DNA here is from genome assembly GCA_014182365.1 of Eucalyptus tenuipes. Lineage (NCBI taxonomy): Eukaryota > Viridiplantae > Streptophyta > Magnoliopsida > Myrtales > Myrtaceae > Eucalyptus > Eucalyptus tenuipes. The sequence continues at coordinate 10,671,444 of CM024544.1, read as the reverse complement.
CCTTGCGGTCAAGGTGTCAAAACACGGCGGTGGAATTATTTATGCATAGCTTTCACATTGATTAAGAAAAACTTCTCTGCAGTTTCCAGATTGAATCAAAATCCTTTCGAGTGAGGCAATGACTTTCTATTTTCTTTTCAAGACTAATATTCCATAAGTGTCCCTTTGTTAAATTGTGAAGACGAAAAAGAAAAAGATGTCGTATTTCATCATCTAAGCTTTTTATTTTTGACAGAAAAACAGAAATTGGTATGAACAAGAATATAACTTGTATAATGTCGCTTTTGGCAAAAGTAAAAGAAAAATAAGAAATAAGTGCTTCTTGGACGGTGTAACACGTTATGAAAGAAAGAAAACAATACGATAATTTCTAGTGGTGGACCGATGCGCCCTAACCAGACCCTCACTAACTTCGTCGTCACGCAAACACTATAGATGCAAATTTCCAAGTCCACCATCAACACAAAGTCTAGCGAAGAAAAAGTGGGTCTCATGTGGAAATTGCAGCCCTTGCGGTCTAGGTGACAGAAACACGGTGTTGGAATTTTTTATGGCGTGGCTTTCACGTTGATTAGAAAAGAAACTTCTCTGCAGTTTTCAGATTTAACTTTCCTTGGCAAATTGACTCTTTAGGAATTAATTTTAGTTCAGTCAAAAAACAATCGATTGGAATGTTATGTACTCTAAATTGAATCAAAATACTTTCAAGTGAGGCATTGGCATTCAATTTTATTTTCAAGGCCAATTTTCCACGAGTGTCGGTTCGATAAATTGTTAAGACGAAATGGAAAATAAATGTCGTATTTCACTGTATAAGCTTTTTCATTATTGACAAAAAAAAAACAGAATTGGTAACAAAGATAGACTATTAAAGGGAATATTAGCTTGTATAACAAAAATTAAAGGAAAAACAGGAGTTAGTGCTTCTTGGATGGTGTAACCGATTATGAAAGAAAGAAAGCAACTCGATAATTTCTAGTGATGGGACCAACGCGCATTGACTAGAATCTCACTAATTTTGTCATTGCACATGCAATAGTCAAGTTCACAGAAAAAAAAAAAATGTTTACTTATTCCCTATCAACTTCAATATTACAATCACTCTCCCATAATTGTGTTAGATCTATGAACAATATTGTCATCTCTCTGGGAACTCCCTTGCTTGGTTTTATTTAAAACGGAACCAAAATGATAGCAGGGTGTCATTTTCCCTGGTCCACAAGCATGCCCGGTTTGAACGAGCCATCCTTTTGTCGAGTTTGAGCGTCACTTGCTGTTTCTTTTTTGAGTCTGGACACTAGCTAGAGTCTAGAATGGAGGACCATTCTCATGTGGAATTTCACGACCACTAAAGAGATTAAGTTTGTTAATTTTTTCCATTTTCTACTTTTTTAGCATCATTTTTTATGCTGCTTTATTTTGATAATAATAAAACTTAAAATTTATACTTCCCTGTCTGCGATCTCTGAACGAAATGTGTTCCTTATGAACATCAGTGTCTCGAGGAATGTTTGCTTAGTAGAAAAACTCATGTGTAGGGGACAACATTGAGGAATATAATGCTTGTTCTGAAGAATGCAAGGCACCATCTCATGTCTTATCATCGAGTGAACGCACAAGTTCTTACTGCATTTAGGGATTGAGCTTTTGTAATACATATTATACTCTAACATAACATCACATGTTCAATTTCCATTCATCATAAAGGCAAAATTGTCAGCCTACTCTGTCTTTACTCTTTAACATGTGCCGGTCATTCATCGGTTAGGCTTGGACCCATCTCATGACATGAGGACCGAGTCGGAGATAGCTTGAGCAAGTAGCTATCTTCGACGTGGGTGATCAAACAGAGGTCGAAGGGTGGGGATGAGATCTTTTGATGGAAATGAGAGAGATTTATTGCTCAAAATGCAAACATTGACACGAAGAAAAAATTACCTTGTTATACCAAGACAATTCACATGAAACAAAAATTGAATGAATGCCATACAACATTCATTGTCATTTATAAAATATGGACATAACGAGTCTACCAGAAAACACTAGCGCCATATGAAAAATATGTAAAAGCTTCACAGATTACATTTTGAATGATGATACATGTTGATAGTACTATTTATAATTTTTGCAACTCATTATAGGGAAACATTCACACAATACATGATTTCATAAACTCATGGTCATGGTAAAATTGGGAACTGCTAGAAACTATTGGAGTACTTGACGAAGATGAGACTGTTTCAAGTTCTATCTCAGCGTCAACATCATCAACGGATGCCTCTCTGGGATATAAAAGTGGTTTTGGAGGCAATTGTAGTTTATCCATATCTCCTTCAAGCATATCCAAGACTTTCCTCATCGACGGCCGATCATTAGGGCTCAATTGTATACACCACAGTGCAACGATTATCATCTTCCTCGTTGTTTCTCTTTCCTCTTCTATGACATCTACCCTTTCAAGTTCCTTTTCTTTGCTGAGTTGATCATAAACCCACAAGGGAAAGTAAATTTGACTCGAACGCTCTGCACGTGCATTTAGATTTCTCCTTCTACCAGCCAGTTCCATTAATAACATCCCAAAACTATAAACATCGGCTTTGTAAGAAATGCCACCAATGTCTTTATAGAATAACTCAGGAGCCATATAACCCAAGGTTCCTCTTGCTGTAGTCAGCGATACTATACTGCGATCGGTGGGATAACGTCTTGCAAGTCCAAAGTCAGAAACTTTTGGAGTGAAACTTCGGTCTAGGAGAATGTTGTGAGGCTTGATGTCAAAATGTAGAATTTGCATATCACATCCCCGATGTAGATACTCTATCCCTCTAGCTATGCCAAGAGAGATCTCATACATTTTCTTATAATCAAGAGGATCATGACCATCCTTATAGGAAATGTGTTTATCCAAAGATCCGTTTGGCATGAAATCATAGACAAGAGCTTGTTTGGAGTATTCGAAGCAAAAACCAACAAGTTGCACCACATTAATGTGGTGGATCATTCCAATTGTGGCCACTTCGCTTATAAAATCTTGGCCATTAGATTTTGATTTGTTCAAAATCTTAACCGCAACTTCATTGCCACTTCTAAGTATTCCTCTATATACGGAACCATATCCCCCCTCACCTAACTTGCATTTGAAATTTTTTGTGATCCTCTTGATATCCGAGTAAGAGTACCTTATGGGCAAAAAGTTATTGTGAACTCGTAGGAATTCTTCGATATTTGCATCCGTTGCTTGATGCCTTCTCATCCACTTCAAGATTAGAAATATCAACACACACGGAGCTGCGAGTATGAATTTTGCTGCTAGGAAGTGGACTGCGGAGAAATTTGGCCATCGATTAGCATAGTGTGATAATTGTTTTTACACATACAACTTTTGTTTGTCAGAGTGCTGAATGAGAGCTTCATAGGTGTGAAGAGAAAAGGACTTATCATACCCAAGACAAAAAAGAGATTCCATACGGCAATTCGACCAATGATATACCACGCAGAACCACCTGTAGATAGTAAGAGAATTCGTGAGAGATTACTAGATATGGTTAATTAGAATTAACGACCAATCAATAAAGAACTAGATCCATTGTTTTAGCAGTTAAATAATAAAAGCAATTTACGTTAAGATATACCCCAACTGAAGGATAACTTCATACAATCACTGCAAAGTGCAAAGACACACTTTTGTTAATTGAAATTTGCAAGTGGAGAAGTCTAGAATAAATAAATAAATAAAAAGAGTGAACGAGTTTCACTTTTCTAGATAACGCTTAGATCCAACTTTATTCTATTCACTCATGAAATCCATGGTATCGTTGCATGATCTTTTCTTTCAAAGAAACACGTTTGAGCTTTTATTCTCCTAGATGTACCAAATGTTCATAAGTTCCCCATAACAATAACATCGATTCAAGGGACACAAGTTACGATCAAATCAAACAATTTTCCCCAAAAAGGCCTAATTCCCTAAAAAATCCTCAAGTTCTAGTCCAATTTTGGCCCGAACCTTTTTTGTCTCAAAAGAAACCCCAAACTTTAGGTACAGTCCCAGATTTGGCTTGAATTTTGTTTTGTTTTAAAAAAATCACCAACTTTTAATATATTCCAAAATTTACCCCCATGGTCCGGTCCCAATTTGACATGACATTTCCACATCGATAAAAACTCCACTTCAGTAAGGTGACATGGAAAATTATTTCGAAAATGAAACCGTTCGAAGATATGAAAATTAGGGACGACTAATGGCAATTTTCGGTCAAAGGGCTGATTGGGTAGATTTGCAATTAGAGTAAAAATTGGTGTTTTTTCTTTTAGACAAAAAAAGTTAGAGATAGATTTAGGATTTGGCCTAAAGTTTGAGGTTTTTTCTAGATAAAGAAAAGTTCGAGGCAAATTTGGATTGGACCTAAAGTTTACAGTTTTTTGAGACAAAAAAAGTTCGGAGCAGAATTTGGACTAAACTTAAGTTATAGTTTTTTTTAGTGAATAAGGCCGCAAAAAATAAAAATAAAGAAAGAGTGTCAAGTCCAAAAAAGCTCCACAAATGTAAAATAAAAGAGCAATGCACGCCAAATCTACTAAAAATCTTACTGAACTTTTTCACTAAACGGATGTGGCAATTTTTTTATTGGGTATTAAAAAAAGTAATGACTCAATAAATTGAACCAACGTATTACAATATCCAATAGAAACATGCCACATTACTCAGTAAGTAAATTTTGATAAGATCCCTCAGTAGAGCTAACATTTGAGAAAAGGATCAGGATGAAGAAGAAGAAGAAAGAAAGTAAGAGAGTAAAGGAAGAAAAGCTTCAGAGAAAGTCAGCTTACAGGAGTAATATGGTTCGCACCACACCTCTGGGTACATAATCACGCAAAGATGGAAAATTACCGGCGAAGATGGCGAGGACGGTGAAGACGGCGAGGACGGCAGAGACGGCGGAGACGGCGAGGACGGCGGAGACGGCGGAGATGGCGGAGACGACGTAGACGGTGGAGGCGGCGAAGATGGCATAGATGGCGAAGACGGTGAAGACGGTGACGATGGCGAAAGACGGCGGAGACGGTGCAGACAGCCAAGACTGCGGAGACGGCAAACACCGCCAAGACAGCGCAGACATCGAAGACAGCCAAGACAGCCAAGACGGCGAAGAAGGAGGTCCATTATAAAAGAGTTTGAATCCTTCAACCATATAGTTGTGGAGGTCCTTATACGTTGGTCTCACACGATTATCAGAGTCCATTTCCAACGTCAGGTTATAACCCGAGAAGAAAGTCATCATGGTTATGCTGCAAGAATCCTTGATGTCCCCTACTGGTAGACCAGACCCATACGTAGCGTATGAGGACACCTTCATTTGGGAAATATTAGTGGGCGTATCGGAAGGGTATGCTCCCTCAATACATGGTTCAGTATTGATATACAAAGGAGAAGCAACGGGCTGTGAGCACTTCATGAAGACCACCGTCGCAAAAGATGAAAGATCATAATGGTGTGAATACTGATCAATCAAGCTGGAGTTCGCCAATGAGAAACGAGGGAGGGATGAGCAATTACTTTTTTGCAGTCCATCGTCAACCACCGTGATTTCACCAGAGAAATCATCTGTGGAATTTTTCCCATAGTAAATTGACTTCACATAATATCGACCGGCATACAAATATAGAACGGTGCGATTATTTTCACAAGCTAACTCATACTCAGAGCGGCCGCAGCCTTTGGGGTCGTCTTTCAATCGAAAAGGATAGTATATGTCACGAACCTCACCGCAAGATGAAGCGGCACAGAAGCGATTCTTCTTCGCACCGCAACTCGTCCTCAGTAGCAGTAGAACATGCAATATGAAAAGCAAAACACGGAACATGCTCGTGGAGCTAGAGACTTGATCGTCTCTCTATCGATTGATCTAATGCAATGAAAGTTTTTGCTAATTGGTAATGCGATGGAGGCCTAGTTATATGAATGAAAAGTGTCGGGAGTCGTCGGTCATACAAATGTCCAAGTCAACCAATAAAGGCAAGTCTAGTGAAGAAAAAGTGTGTATTGCGTGGAAATTGCAGCCCTTGCATTCTAGGTGACAAAACACGGTGTGGGAATTATTTATGCATAGCTTTCACATTGATTAGAAAAGAAACTTCTCTGCAATTTCCAAATTAACTTTTCTTAGTACCATAAAAAAAGAATCGATTTGAATGTTTTGTATTCTAAAACGAATAAAAAATCCTTTCGAGTGAGGCATTGGCGTTCTATTTTCTTTTCAAGGCTAATATTCCATAAAAGTCGCTTATTAAATTGTTAAGACAAAGAGGAAATACATATCATGTTTTATTGTATGAGCTTTTTCATTTTTAACAAAAAACAAAAATTGGTAACAAAAATAGCTTATTGACGGGAATATTAACTTGTATAATGTCGCTTTTGGCAAAAGTAAAAAGAAAATAAGGAGTAAGTGCTTCTTGGATGGTGTAACACGTTATGAAAAAAAGAAAGCAATACAATAATTGCTATCGAGTGACCGACACACGTAGAAAGAAATACAATAATTGCTATCGAGGGACCGACGCACCACAATAATTGCTATCGAGGGACCAACGCACCTAGAAAGCAATACAATAATAGCTATCGAGGGACCAACGCACCTTGACTAGAACCTCACTAACTTCGTTGTCACAGAAAGACTATAGATGCAAAATTTGACTTCAGAAATATAAAGCGATGTTTATTTATTTACTGTCAACTTTAATATTTCAATCACTCTCCCACAATTGTGCTAGATCTATGAACAATACTATCATCTCTTTCCTATAATAGAACCACTTAATGATTGAACTGATCAATTTCAATAATAATGTCATTTTATCAAATGAAACGAATGTGTGGAATTGAAGGTATCATGTAAGCTCAAATGAGACTATCAGTCAATTTACCATTGTGAACATAACATCAGAGAGTTTCACATAGCAATTCTTCTCAGCGAAATAGAAGCGCCTTCAAATAGTTGTAATTAGCACTTACCATATATTTTCTCCAGCTAATGCATACCCCTAAATATAATTGAAGAGACTGAAATGAATTTCCATATAATACAACAAAGTTTATTTTAACTGACTTATCCAATGACGTTTTAACTGTACATGTTCAATTTTTTGTAGTAATATTATTACTGATTGCGTTTTTCTTTTTCTTTTTATTGCATATTACCCTTTCTGGAAATAGGTTCGTTCTGCGAGCATCTCCACAGCAATGATACTTTAGTTGCTTTCTATCATCATTAAATATTCAGCAATGATTAGTCAAAATTTTAAGTAGAAAATCTCTCGGTGAAAGTATCCTATATTATCTCTTGCACGTACACCAAAAGATTTGGACATACATTTTGCAAATTGATGTATCAACTATCAATTCATTCAGTGCCATAATATACTATAGAAAAATAATATGTTGGATTTTTCATTTTGGACAAAAATGAAATTTGTAACTGAAAAGATTAATAACAGCACTGAAGACTATCATTGCACATTATAAGAAAAGAATAAAGGCCATACAATAATTTCTCCACCAGCAATAGATGGATGCGAACCTCGATTCGAAAGTCACTTGCTTCGTCATTGCCCGACACGCACGAAGACTATAGGTGCAATATTCATTCATAAAAATAAAGCAATACGTGCTTTTTCACTAGCAATTGAAAGTATTACTCTTGCAAATCAATCACTCACTCTCCTGTAAAACAGCCCCATCTCTTTCCCGCAATAAAACCGAATGAACTGACAGATCCCAACAATAACGTCGTCTTACCAAACAAAAGATGCTGTTACCTGCTTCATAATCATTTTCCATCTCCGAATGTGTGGGTATTGCAAGTGTCATGTAAGCTCAAATGGGACTACAAGGAAGAGTGCTGCCATTTTCATTCTCTGTTGATAGCTCCTCCCTTTCGTTTCAGGGACCACCGTGATCACGAACACCATCCCTGCGGCGTTAATCACCGCATAAAGAAGGAAGGTACCTGTGAAGCAAGCAAGTAGAGTTATTTGCTTTCGACAATTTTTTCGGAAGCATATTCTGACATTTTTCTCATGGGAAGAATGCTTTAGTATGTACTACCTGTCTATTAATCATTCTGCAGAAAGACCCACTTAACTTTTTTCTTTTTTAAATGACATGTCGGCTCAATTTTCGTGATATTCAAATTTAGGCAGAAGTTGCTGTAAACGCGTTGATTGAAATAATTGGTCTGAATATGCATTCGAGAGCATGAAGAATGGAGTGACAGACACCTCCAGCTCCAAATAGGATTGAAATGTCCAGGAAAAGCTAAGTCTCAAGTCTGTAGTTTGGTCGAATTCGCGCAACAACTCATGTTCCAATGTGACAAAATGTTTATCGAGCTCCTGCCAGATTAACAGTTCAAAGAGTGTTTTCAGCAGAGTCGTACCGTAGGAGCTCCAGCTCATTAAGTAGTTGAAAGTGTAGGAAACTGCCCAAGCGCCGAACCAGTTCACTAGTGTTGCGAAACCTCCAGCTACTCCTTTGATATTAATGGGGAAAATCTGAACACCAGCACACATTACATGATTGGCAAAAGAATTTTGAAACTCTTGTACTAATAACACCAGTTACGAAAACAACCCTTTAATTTGATACGCATGAAACTTCGGGGGATGTTTAGGATTACCTCGGACATCACAACCCAAGGAACCGCGCCCATTCCAGCCGAAAATGCTGCTATGTATAGCTGAGCATTGGAAAAAACAGAACAGAAAAATTTATAGTAGGGAGTTGTTGCGGGGACCAACTGGGTAGAGCCAGAAAGAGATCAAGGCAGGTGAGATTATTACCAGAATGCCGGTGACGGCAAGTATTGGGACAGCATCAGCTGCCAGATCGTGAACCTGACTCGGAAGATTCTCAAAAAATTAATGGTTGACAAGCATTGCAAAGCAGAAGGAAGATACTAGGACTGATAGTAATTACCTTTAGAAAGAATGAAAGGGCAGTTACTATGCATCCCAGGACCAATCCTGTCCCCGAGATCTGCGATTGAGAGAGAGAGAGAGAGAGAGAGAGAAGGTTATGGTTCAAGTTGCAGAACTTGCGAAAGGGGCAGAACCAGAAAAGCTTTGTTACTATAGACATGATTTCTTAGCTTTCATCTATTTACCAAGAGAAGGGGCTTTCTTCCAGCTCTATCGACCAGTACAGCGCCAATAGCCGTGACAATAACCTGCAAAAATTTACTCTTTAAGCGTGACGAATATAAAACTAGATCCCCAGCAAAGAGGCAAGGGCAAGAATTACAGAGCTGGAGGATTGCATAAGTTATGGTTCCAACACTGGAGGAGAAACCTGAGGAAATTGTACAAATGCGATTATAAAGGCGAGACTAATACCTTGCTTGTGAGATTCAACACTAAATTATGTGAACAGTGCATTCAGTGATAATTAAGTAGACCAAAAGCATTCGACATTGTGAATTTTACTAACCCATTTGAATATTAACTGGATTATATAAATTGGAACCTCTGCTTTGCTTTTTATTTAGCTTTTCGTTCTGGAATCTTAAAATGCAAAGCATACTTTCATTTTTGTGTTGCCCAAGAGCTTCTTGCTATGAACTGCATACCTTCTTCCTCAAAAATATTGCTTGTATAGAAACAGACGCCATTTATCCCTCCGAACTGCTGGACGACCATCAATCCAACACCAATCTGGCCAAAATTTAACACATTTGTCAGCAAAAAGAACAACGATGGGAAATATCATCAAAAGTACAACTACTGCATATTCCCGATCCACAGGGCATTCCAAGAAAGCAACGAAGGAGGGACTTTATTGGATACATAGCAGTAAATACAGGGAGAAGATTACGATGACAGAGCTCAGATATCTTCTCTGAAATAAATCGAGAATGCTGGCTTTCGGGAGCAGTTGAAGAGCTTCGATGTAGTCCTGTCAAGAAAAAAAAATTCGATCATTCCGTCAGCTATTCGTACTAATGGGTTTTTTATATGTGATGATGGGCCTAAGTAGGCCCGTCCACCCATTTGGGCCTAAAAGCCCAGCCCGCAAGATAAGAGCCCATGGAGGAAGGGTTGAGATATGAAATGTTATGTCTTTTGGAGGAAACGTCTTATGTTGTTGAGGGGTTGCGTCTTTCGGAGGAGACGTTTTAAAGAAAAAAAAAAAAAAAAAAAAAAGGGAACGGACTTTACGTATGTACGTTTTCACTTTCTCCCCCTCCAAGAAGCGTAAGAACAGTACACTCCTAAAACAGCGTTTCTCTCCCTCCTTACAGCAACAGTACGCTTCTCGGTAGAACGGGATCATGATTCTTCCTCGAACTTCAACATTGGTGTTTAATCTATGAAAGGCAAGGTACGCTCGATTCCGTAGTGTATCTTTTGATCGGTGATACATGTGTTTCCTGGGCTCGTCTTCCGCGTTCGTTTTAGGGGTTCGATTGAGTGTCGAATCGGTTTTAAGGAACCCGTTAATCCCAACATTGGTATCAGAGTCATAGTTCATGTTTCCCGATCCCCTTTTTATGTTATTGGATTTCTTTTTTGGTCGAATTTCGAGAAAAGCCGCCACCGGTCGATTTGGGACGGAAAATCCCAACACCGTACTGTTCCCCCTAGTCTTTTTGATTTTTTGTAAGTCAAAGTCCGTTTTTGATAGCGTAGGGTCGAAGCTCTCGTCGATAAGAGAAAGTCAAGTGGCAGATCGCCGCCACACACGCCGCCACACGCGGCCGGAAGAAACCACGCGCACGCGCGTGGCACGTGCTAGATGACGTCATCGTGATGTCGCCACGCACACGCGCAGCACGTGTCAAGTCGATCGGTTCGACCCGACCAGACCCGACCCAGTTGACTCCGACCCGGTTGACCTCGACCCGTCTGACCGTTGACCGCTGACCGCTGACCCGTTAACCTCGACCGTTAACTTTGACCGTTGACTTTGACCGTTGACCAAAAAAAGAGGAGGAAAAGAATGTGTTTCTTTTTTCCCAATTAAGTCTATATGGATTATATGTAATCCCTTATTTGTTATGCATTTGTTGCAGGAACAATGCCTCCCCGTAAGGCGCGCACACCTATTCGTGCAATTACAGATGAACAAAAGGAAAGGCTTTCTAGGTTAATAGCTGAGTTGACGATTATCGATGGGAGAGTGGTGACTTAATTGATCATGTATTCGAGGTCAACAGGAAAATACAAAAGGTCATATGGAATGGTCGTCCCATGCCACAATCTGAGATGGTGCGATTCTTCATGAACACTCTACCACCGATATGGCAAGGAGTGTTGAATCGCCTATGGGAGGTCAACATAGCTACTACGTATAGGAGTCTTGTGATGGCTTTTATAGATGACCATTACCGAATTGAAGCCACAAAGACTGCGACCCATGGAATGACTTCGATCCAGCGGGGGATGAATGTGCGAAGGAGAAATCCTAATGGACACCCGTCTGTTTTACCGTGGCTGCCTAGAATGTTTAAGGAATTTGAAGAAGAAAAGATCAAGAAGTTGAACAAAAAGGAATCTTTCCCAGTTCATATATTGTCTTGACGTTAGATGTTTTTGACTGGTCTTTATTTAGTATGTTTTATGAACATCTTATGTAAATGTTTTCTATTTAGTTGTTGTTGGTGTAGCAACTGATATGTTAGTTGCATTATGTGAAAGCATTATTATTATATTATTATTTGATGTATAATATTATTTGCTTCGTTATTATTAACTGTTATGGGTAGTTCATAGAAATTTTTGTAACTTCAAAGATTTTATTTTGCATAGAATATTATATTAATAATAATTCCAAGTTAGGATTTTTGGATGATGATTGGAAACATAGTAACCTTTTGATTCTAAAATCTTACCTGAAATTATTCATTAATATAATGGGTTTGTGCAAAATGGATGCATAAATGATAGGCATTAATAATTCGTGCATACGTCTCTGATATGTTCAGATCAATGGCTTCAGTCACAAAGAGCATAGTCGCTGAGCTGAACAAAGGTGAGAAGTTCAATGGCGATAACTATGAAATATGGCACATGAAAATCCAATATGTGCTGGAAGAGTAAGAGGCACTATAAGCTCTTAGCCTGACCATGGAAGAACCTGAAGAAGGAAACACCGCACAACATAAGAGAGATAAGGATGCATTTGCTGCATGGAAGAGGAAGAACTCTCTTGCTCGCATTACGTTGCTGAGTAGCATGGAGAATGATGTCATGCGAGAGTTCAAGCGTTTTGAGAATGCCAAGGAAATGTGGGAAGCGTTGGCAGCAAGAGTTGGTCATACTTCGGTGACCAGACTGAGGCGGCTCACTATTAGGTTTGACTCTTACAAGAAGCCTCATGGTCAGACCATGAAGCAACACCTAAGAATGATGTCAAACATGATTAATGAGCTGAAAGATGCTGGCCATGTCCTGACTGATGAACAGCAAGTGCAAGCGGTGATTCGTTCCTTGCCTCGAGTTGGGAGCATATGAAGGTGCACCTGACCCATAATGAGAATATCAAAACTTTTGAGGATGCAGTACGTCATCTTGAGTTGGAAGAGGACTGCCTCTTGGCGGCTAAACCGGAAACTGAAATTTATCATGCTGGTTCCAGCTCACATGGAGCTTCAAGCTCCAAGCGCAAACGTCGTGACTGGTTCAATAAAAGGAAAGGCAAGGGAGCAGGTTCTTCAGGGAAGAAACCAAAGGTTGACCACCATGAAAGAGGAAAGCGTCCTCGAATGAAGAAGTTAACAAGGGTAAAGTGTTACAATTGTGACAAGAAGGGTCACTATGCTCGTGATTGTCGAGAGCCAAAGAAGGTATACACCCCTTGTACTTTTGAGAACTTTGCTTGTGACATCCCGATTTTACAATTCTGGTTTCAATAAGTCGGGCATTTCATCTGCGCCCCTATAGCTCTCTTCTCTGAGTTGGCCACTCACGAGATAACTAGTTTATCGGGTGAAGCCGTTAAGGGATCTAAACGCAATAGACTTGAGAATTCGACCAGGAACCGACTACTCGACCGTGTTAATCTGCAAGGGTCATTACGGCATAGACCGATTAGAGACTGGAGATAGGTCGACTCGACAAAGGCATGTGATTAAGTGTGGGTGATTCCACCTGATTTCACAAATCTTGTCGATCGACACTAGACCGATTTCTCTATCGTTTTGGTACCCCGTGTCCGTATTTGAAACCTTGAGATTTCTACGACAACCGAGAGTCACCAATGTGTCGAAGATGCACTTTATGGCTTGAAAATAATCAACCACAGGTCAATTGCGCAGAAAATTCCTAAAAGCTACCCGGTAGGTTAGGACGTGCTAAAGTCACGCCGGATTGAAATTAACCGAGAAATTGAACTCGATTTCAGAAATTGAAGGTTCTGTTATGTCACAATTCATTTTAGGAACGTCGACTCATCCTCGAAGATTTTTCTACAAACCGAGGTTTTTGGCAAAAAAGCAAAGTAAGACCGTTTTTGTTCGAGATTGTCGAGGGCCGTTTTTATCTAATCTTTGGGAAGCAAGTTGGATTATTTGATGGGGAAAAGTCATAAGAAGGTTGAGGACGCATGGATTAATTTAATTGAGCTTCAGTTGAATGGAATTGATTGAGAAATTGAAAGAATTGATGTACAAATAAGTGAAATTCGTATGCCATGGTGGACTAAGCAAAATGGACCCATTAGAAGCTTGTCTTGGAAGCTTGGAGGTGAGTGGAAGATGACATCACGTGTGAGGTCATGGTGGGCCATTTTTGGGGATTAAAGAAAGAGGAAAATGTAAGAAGTGGTCCCCCTAAAGAGAGAAACCGGTTCTCCCCCTTTCTCCTTCGTCGAGCCTCCCCTCCATCTCCTTTCTTCTTTGTGCGAACCAGCAAAGCCAGCAAAACAGAAGCAACAGCTCGCCTGGGATCGGAGCAGCCACCGTCGCTGCCCACGCACCGCCGCCCGCGCACCCCGCCATTCGTGCGTCGAACGCATGCCCTCCGCCCCCTTCTCCCTCTCTGTTTCGTTTGAAGACAAGCAAACGCGAAGCGAAGAACCTCGTCCCACCGAAACCGGAGCCAAGGCCGTCGTCGCCGTGCGCGCCGCAGCTCCGCGACCGCCCAGCCGCGCCATCCACCCCGTCCGGTCGAGCTGCCGTCCACGAACCGCGGCGCCTGGCTGTTCGGTGGTCTTGAGGACGGTAGAGACCCGCCGGAGCTCCCTCCGACCACCTCCGCCACCGTGAAGCCCCGCCCAGGTCCGGTTCGGCTCCTCCGCCCTTTCCCGACCCCAACCAGCCCCGGATCTGCCCTTTCTTGGCCTCAACCAGGAGCGAACAGCAAGCGAAAAATGGGTATGACGGTGTGGTTTTGGCCCATTTTGGCCGCCTTCCCGAGCCCCGGATGCTCGGCCCGCCTTGAGGAAAGTCGATCCTCACGTCGATGCCGTCGTTTTGTGTGAGTTTTGCTCACTAATGCCTTCTTAGTTTGCTAATTACACTTAAAAGGTTGATTAGTGTTAGTTAAATGTAATTAGGTGGTTAGGTTAGAATGGATTAGGGATTATTAGTTAATTGCATTGCATATTAGTTAGGTGGTTAGTGTACTTAGATAGAGAATGGCCCGTAGTATTTATTGGATGCTTCTTGGGATTTTTCCCGACCCTTTTCGGGTGTTAATTGGGCAATTCGGGCCTAAATGGAATTTTTAGGAATTAAATATTAATTTCGAAATTAATTATTTAATTATTTATTTTCCGAAAATTTAACTGGGATGGCTAGTGATCGGGATTTTATGCTGATGATCGTGGCGCAGTCCGTTTATTTAATTGAGCTTTATATTGTGCTAAATTGGAATTATTGTGTTTATTTATTTAATTTTTGAAATTAATTATTTAATTATTTATTTTCCGGAAATTCAACCGGGATGGCCAATGATCAGAATTTCCTGCTGATTGTCATGGTGCAGTCCGTTTATTTAATTGAGTTCTACGTTGTGCTAAATTAATTTAATTGTGGATTTTAGGATTTATTCCTAAATTGAATAATCTTTAGTAATTAATTGGAAAATAACCGGGCGTCGGTTGATAGCGCCAAAAATATTTTGGTGACCATTAAATAGTTGGATTTTCTAAAAAGAAAGATATTGTATTTTGGCTAAGGCCGACCGTGTACCCACACACGAGTATCTTTATCGAGAATGATAAGAATGGTGATTTGATTATTTTCAGCATACTATGAAAGTATGGCTATCAGCTTCTGGCGAGCTATTATATATTGCGGCAGCTTCTGGTGAGCTAAGATCATTTTATCAGCTTGTGCGAGCACGATCTATACATATATCAGCTTGTGGGAGCTAAGATTGTTTTATCAGGTTGTGCGAGCACGATCTATATATATTACAGCTTGAGTGAGCTACTATCTATCAGCTACAGCTTTGGTGAGCTACTATATATCTATACAGCTTTGGCGAGCTACTATCTATCTATACAGCTTTGGCGAGCTACCGTCTAATTATAGTGCAGCTTTGGAGAGCATATGTCATATTGACGAATGAATTAATAGACGGTAATGAATGATAGATAGTACTGAATGATAGATAGTATGAAAGGATAGATAGTATGAATTGATGGATGGTATCAATCGTATGGTATCAATTGAATTGAAATGACCGTGAGTGGTCTTGTTGACATGCAATCGATCGACTATGTCGATTTGATCAATGGTTCGATCTGTGATGTGATTGCCTGGATGCCTATTTGATATGTGCTAATATGCAGGTGGAATCTGAGGCCAAGGTAAGTCCTCTGACTCATGTTGTGCATAGGCAACTCTAAGGTGTATTAGTTTACTAATCGGGTCTTAGGGGTAGAACTTGCCGAGACATAGTCTCATCCCGGTTTGGGGACAACATTTCGGGACCCCGATGAAGAACCCGAGGAGAAAGAACTCGAAGAGGAGTATCCGGAGGAGAACTACGAGGATGATCCGGAGTAGGACACGATGAAAATTGAGTCGCCAATCCTATCGATGATTTCTACCGTAGAATCTATTTGAGTAGAAACCAACCTTTTAGCATGACTTGTATATGTAAATAAGGGTGTTGGTTTTAAGGTTAAATTTTCTAGTCCTACTTGTATATCCCATTGCTTTATTGTCTGGGGATTTTTATAACTACTTCCGCATGTGCTATCAAAAATGAAAGAGTCGGCGATATGTAGTCCTGGGATATCGCATTTTAAAATCGACCAAAGTTGAAGGATGGTCACGAGACCGAGGGTCGGGGCGTGACATTGCTTATGTGTCAAGTTCTGTATTCTTAACTGAGTCTAATCCTTTGTGGATGTAGATTCGTGAGCAACAGACCATGTAGCGAAGGATAGAGAATCCTTCGTGGAATTCCAACGAGTACCAACTGGAACTAAGTGGATCTATGTAGGAAATAACTCCAGAGTAGAAGTAAAAGGGATTGGCACCTGCCAACTGAATATGCGTGGTGGACGCACTTTATTCCTATATGATGTATTGTATGCTCCGGAGATTTGTCGGAATTTTGTTTCTGTTTTAGTGTTGGTTAAGCTTTGTTTTTAATTTGAACTTCCAAGTGATGAGTCTCGAGTATTGCTGAAAGCACCTGATAATCGTTAGCAATAAGCCAAAGGATAAATTGATACCGCGGTCAGGAGGGTCTTTTATATCGACCAGTTAAGGTGGACAATCCTGAGTTTGTTTCTGAGTTAAATAATTAGGTGCAAAAAAAATTATTTTTCTTTTTTTTTTGCTTTTTTTT
The DNA here is from genome assembly GCA_014182365.1 of Eucalyptus tenuipes. NCBI lineage: Eukaryota > Viridiplantae > Streptophyta > Magnoliopsida > Myrtales > Myrtaceae > Eucalyptus > Eucalyptus tenuipes. The sequence continues at coordinate 10,654,641 of CM024544.1, read as the reverse complement.
AAGTGGTGGCCAGTCACTCAAAAGCATTACGAAGGAAGTCGCGACTGAATTGGAGGTCAGAATTTTCGATTGAGAGATGGTGTCACATCTTTGAACCATTCTTTGCTAGAATAGGTGATTTTTGTGAGCATGGAAATTCTAGATGAGTTATGGTGGAGTATACAATGTGGAAGACTGGACTTAACTTTTATTTGGCTAAATGTAGATGAATGAGTGAAATCGAGTTGCGGTGAAGATGCTACTCGCCACTCTTAACACCGCTCCAGCGAGAGAGCAACTCGCGGAAGTGCTCCCGAATTTTTTTTTTTTTTTTTTTTTTTTTGAAGAGAGATTATTATAACGTCAAAATGGCTTTAATTCCCTCCAATGAGAGAGTGGGTAAATACTTCAAAATTATAGAGTGATGCTTATTTCATAGGTAAAAACTTGCGAACACAAATCCTTGTCAGAGAACTCTCCCAGTCCAAACTATGATGAAACCCGTAGGAATGCATTTTACAACCGCAGGAATGCATTGATTATGCCATATCAGGTATTAATATAGTTTATACTTTCCCAAACCTCTCATTTCCCGACCCTCAGTGAAGAGTTACATGATAAAAGAAAAGGTTAAAGACCATGTTTCTGGGACTTGGTCGGGTTAATACTGCTCACATGGTCTCCGAGAGCTTTTTAAGATCTTCATTCACTGCTTCGTGATCCATCAGGTGCATCATCCCTTTTGTGGTGCAAATATGTATTTGGAAACAAATTACTATGGTTATGGTGATTTTCTAGATGGTTTCATTGTATTAAATGTTGACTATGGTAATGCCAATATTTATATGTGATGATGGGCCTAAGTAGGCCCATCCGCCCATGTTGGGCCTAAAAGCCCGGCACGCAAGATAAGGGCCCATGGAGGAAGGGTTGAGATATGAAAGGTTATGTCTTTTGGAGGAAACGTCTTATGTTGTTGAGGGTTGCGTCTTTTGAAGGAGATGTTTTAAAGAAAGAAAAAAAAAGGGGAACGGACTTTACATACGTACGTTTTCACTTTCTCCCCCTCCAAGAAGCGTAAGAACAGTATGCTCCCAAAACAGCGTTTCTCTCCCTCTTTATACCAACAGTACGCTCCTTGGTAGAATGGGATCGTGATTCTTCCTCGAACTTCAACATTGGTGTTTAATCTGTGAAAGGCAAGGTACGCTCGATTCCGTAGTGTATCTTTTGATCGGTGATACATGTGTTTCCTGGGCTCGTCTTCCGCGTTCGTTTTAGGGGTTCAATTGAGTGTCGAATCGGTTTTAGAGAATCCATTAATCTCAACACGTACTTATAAAGTTGAGGCGCTAAAATGAAACGAGTATAGACTTAAAGCCTTTTACTTGTATTTCAGCAGCCTCTTCAGAAATATCTGCATCCTTTCCACGGAGTTTCTGCAGCGTGGCTTCAAACTCCTTTTCGTGGCCCCTTTTTGCCTGCATTTGGCAGAATCCTAAAATTCATTCCAACACTACAATTCCCTCTCCTCCAACAATTCAGATAAGAAGAGTATGGTGTTCATCTTGATTTGTTACCAGCCATCTAGGAGACTCTGGAATGAAAAACAGGCCGAACAGTAGGACTGCACAGGGGATTAGACCTACATAAACCGCAGATGTTCAAGGTGGTTTCAGACTTTGACTTTTCTATGCAAGATTGGCACTAAACTTGAATTATGCTACTTTTTCTGTTTTACCAATTAATGCCAAAACCCTCCAAGCTAATACTGTCCCAATTATGAAGGAAAGAGACACTCCAGCAACGATCATAAGCTGTGGAGAGAAGAGAACATGTTAGGCCTAGCAGGTTCTGTTGGATGTACATATGTACACCATCTTGCACTTGCAAGAGGGCAAAATTTGCCACAAGCTAAGGCCTTTTGCCAATAGCTCCATGCTTGCAATTTTAACCGAGAATGTTCATACAAAATCTTTGCCTGATTGACAGCAGTCAAAGCTCCACGGAGATTTTTGGGTGTAATTTCAGCTATAAACATCGGTACCTGGACATAAATTAGAAAAAGATCAACCAATCTAAACCGAAGAGAGAGCCTCATGCTGTCACTGTGAATCGAGTCCAGCATGTTGTTGTAGAACAACTTGCTACATCAAAAGTGTGTGGTACGAAGTGAGGAATTACCACATAGGAAAAGACTCCCATTCCATATCCCGTGGCCAATCTTCCGATATTCAGAGCAAGTGCTCCCTAATTTACTCAAAATTAAACAGAACAGAGAGTTGATGAGACTTGAAGTTCTAATGCAACTAATCGATCTTCACCTATGATAAGGCTTGTAAATAGGATATGGACACACCTCAGCAAAGTAAATAGCAAGCCATCCTGCTACACAAAGAGCGCTCGCTAGTCTCATTGTCTGCATTTTGAGGCAAATGTTTATGCTGTCACGTCCTCTGTCCATGATATGACTAAATCCCAAAGCTAAAACTCTCAAAGAGTCTTGAACAACACTGTTCTGCTTTACATTGTGAAAGACGCACTGATTTGCTGCTTACCCATTTACGGCCAACAAAATCAGCGATTGGTCCTCCGGTAATTGCGCCAATCATTGCACCGAATGTCAGTATGGATCCAAAGACTGAATACTGTTGAAAGACAAATAAAGAGTAACTGCAAATCAGCTTGAGTTCAGTGAGAGCAAGAACTCCAATTACTTTCTAGCTAACGATGCTATAAGTCACCGAATGTCCGAGAATCTCAGTGGAAAGCTAGTCTGAACAAACTTATCACTTCGATCAGAAACCTGAATGATATGCAGTCGCAATTTTCAGCTGACGATACTTAATCTAAATCTCCCCATTTTTTGGTTTTCTTGTCCTGAGGTGTCCAACAATGGAACTTGATGCGAAAATTCGGTATACATTTCACTCGTTACAATGCAGAAAGAATAAGATGTCTAGAGAAAGAAGTGTCTCTACCTCAAAGCCAACATCCTTATTTTTGAGAGTCTTGTTTATAAAGTTTTTGATCATATTACTCGTCCATATTATGGACCCGGAATATGAGCAGATCGTTACTTTGATTTTCTTGTATATGGGCGCCTTCAGTGACAAGTCCGATATTGAATCGAAGCAACGAACAAAGACAACGCGACATGTGCTTCTCAACACTCGCAGGTAAATTCGACATACCTCAGCTATAGAGAGACCAAGTTCCTCCACTATAGCATCCTGAGTTGGTGATGAATAACCTGCCGGAAAATCCAATGAAACGATTTCTCATTAGATTCAATTAATCACGTCCTTTTCATTTTAACCATTACTATTGGACCTGGACTTTTCAAAAAGAAATTGCATTTCCTACTTACGCAGGTCCCGAATTCATAGGAACCACAAACCGCAACGAATGTGGTGAAATAGACCATCCACGGACGACCCTTATCGGTTCCTTCATCTTTGCCAGCTCGGTCCTTCTCTTGCGGCACGAGGAGCCGTTCTCTTACTCCTTCTCTGCCCCCGGTTTCTTGATTTTCAATGTCCTCGTTATTCGCCATGCTTGCTCGCCTTAACAAAATGCTCCTTCGATCTCTATCTGACTACGTACGAGGAAGTAGCAAATCTATCAGCTCCAGAGAAGATAAGTTCTCTTTCCAACGTGGCTAGTCTGCTTGCTTTATATGGATGACTCGAAATGAGAAACCCCAAGTGCTAATACGGAAACCCCATTTCAGATGGGTTTATACTCGTGGTTTCTAGGAATTCCTCGCGGATTTCAGTCTTGCAAACTGGCAAGCAACTCTTCGCTTTTCTGACTCGCCCCCGTTAATGGTATTGGAATCACTAATGGAACAGAGTCTCCGAATACAGCAGGATCACAGATGTAAAGGGCTGCATCGCTCTTTATGGGCAAGGAGTAAGTAAAAACATGGAACTGGACTTTCCCAATGACACGGCTCTGGATAAAGACAAAGTAACAACCACGGACAAAGTTCTATCTTTTTGAGCCAGCCGCCGGCTAGGAAAACCAGAGTGTTTTTCTAACTGGAAAGTAATTTAAGTTCTGTCCATTTTTCCATGGTGGCATTATTATCTTCAACTTTAACCCACGTTTATCGTGTAAGAAAGATAAGATCTCAATTAATAGTTTCTTATCTCTTTGGTGCAATAAGAAACTATCAAGAAAAAGTAATGTTCTAAAAAGAAATGTTCTGCTAGAACATTACTTTTCTTTTGGGAATTTTCTTGACCAAAACCCTTCTTTTTTTTTTTCTTTTTTTTTTTCCAATTGGACGATGAGAACAAGATAATTTCGGCCGGACCTTCTTCTGGGGACACATTATCTTCCTTTTCTATTTTTTAAAAGAACCACTACATATGCGAACAAAAAGCATGCATATAGCCTCATTTGTAATCAGTGACGCTTTTGATTTTTGCTCAAATGGTAAGACTAGATAGCAGGAATTTCAAAAAGGGATGTTTTTCATCTTTCCATAGTGACCAATTTTGCGGAAAATGGCAATTTATAGAGGCAAGAGGTGGACAGAATTACTTTCTACTAAAGACGTCATGTACTGCCGAGGCCCATGAATCTAAAGAATTCAGCCACCATGAAGCCAGCCGACGGGAAAGAATTCACAGGCACAACGGAATGGACCATAAAGTTGCAGAGCACATTAGCCAAAAATATCCAACCACCAAAATCCAGCAAGATTATATGGCTGTGGCCTGCTCGAGAAAGGGGAAATATCAAAAATATATCTTACTCTTGATGTAACAGCCACTCGCCGTTTTGATAAATATCATTCACATACTTCCAAGAAAAACCCCACATTGAGAACATTAATTTGCCCGTCCATGTAAACTCATTTTAGCATCTTCCTTTCATGTGACATCCAGATTTTTGGGTCCTGATTTCGATTAGATAAATTGGGCATTTTATCGACGCGATTCTGATGTTTTTCTCTGGAGTTGGCCACTCACGAGATAAGCTAGCTTTGGGTAAGCTATTAAGGACTTTTTAAGGCAAATAGACTTGAGAATTCAACCAGAGCGACACCGATCGTAACTATTTTTAGAGGCTATCATTGCGGCACAATATAAAATCAATTTGAAATCGGAGATGTTTCTGGTTCGACAGAGATATGTGGCCAATCGTGGGCGATACTACTAAATTGGAAAATTCTCGTCGGCCCTTGGGGGCGATTTTCTTATTGTTTTGGTACCTCGTGTCCGTATTTGAATCCTCAATATTTTCACGACAATCGAGAGTCGTCAATGTGCCGAGTGGGTTCATCGTGGCTCGAAGAAAATCGACCACGGGTCATTTGTCCTAAAAAGTTCTAAAACTACCCAGAAATTTGGCACATGTCACACTAAAAACATGTCCGAGTGAAATTAACCACCAATCTAAGTTCGATTTCAGAAATTGGAAGTTCTATCATGTCACAGGTCATTTTAGAACATCAACTCGTCTCGGAAGATTTTTTCGACAACCAGAGACTTTGGGGAAAAAGTTGAGTTAAAATGATTTTAATCGGAAATTAAAGAGGACCGTTTTTATTATGAAATTGGGATGTAATTGGGCTACATTGGTAAGGAAAAATATCAATTTGATTGATGAGGTGTTGAATGAATTAGTGGGGGTTAATTTGAATTAATTCAAGTGGGACTAAGGTCCAATTGGAGGGAAAAACCTAGCAAAATTCGTATGTCACATGTGCCCCACATTTTGGCCTATCTAAAGGCTTCTAGAAGGGGTATTTCTGTCAAGGAAAAGTGAGTGGAAGATGACATCACATGAGGTCATGGTGGGCCAAGTTTGTGATGACCTAAGAGAGAGAAAGTGAGAGAGTGAGAGAGGAAAAAAAAAAAGGGGAACCGGTTGTTCTTTTTCCCCCCTCTCCTCCGTCGGTCTTCTTCCCCATCATCTTCTTCTTCTTCGTTGAAAACCAGCGGACCGAAGCAGAAGCAGCAGCCACTGTCGTCGCCTAGGATCGGAATCGCAGCCACGCCGGGCCGCCGTTTGCTCCACCCGCGCGACGCCGCGCGTTCCGCCGCCTCACGCCCGCGCCTGCCGTCCCTGTCGTGCGACTACTGCCCTGTTCCGCCTCTGTCCAACCACGTTCAGCCACCTCCGGCCGCCGCCCAGCTCCGTTCGGCCACCGCGCGACCTCCTCGGAGCCCTCTCGCCCTCCGCCGGTCTTGTCCAACTCGAATCAGCCCCGGATCCGCCCCAACCAGCAGCAAACAGAGGGTTGCAGATATGGGTATGACAGTAGGGTTTTGGCCCGTTTTGGCCGTCTTCCCGAGCCCGGATGCTCGGCCCGCTTTGGGGAAAGTCGATCCTCGCGTCGAGCCCGTCGTTTTGTGTGAGTTTTGCTCACTAATGCCTTCTTAATTTGCTAATTACACTTAAAAAGTTGATTAGTGTTAGTTAAATGTAATTAGGTGGTTAGGTTAGAATGGATTAGGGATTATTAGTTAATTGCATTGCATATTAGTTAGGTGGTTAGTGTAGTTAGATAAAGAATTGCCTATAGTATTTATTGGATGCTTGTTGGGATTTTTCCCGACCCTTATCGGGTGTTAATTAAGCAATTCGGGCTTAAGTGGAATTTTTAGGAATTAAATATTAATTTTCGAAATTAACTTAATTAATTATTTATTTTCCGGAAATTTAACTGGGACGGCCAGTGACCGAGATTTTATGCTGATGATCGTGGCGCAGTCCGTTTATTTAATTGAGCTTTATATTGTCTTAAATTGAATTTATTGTATTTATTTATTTAATTTTCGAAATTAATTATTTAATTATTTATTTTCCGAAAATTCAAGGGATGGCCGGTGGCCAAGAATTTTGCGCGATTGTCGTGGTGCAGTCCATTTATTTAATTGAGTTCTACGTTGTGCTGAATTAATTTAATTGTGGATTTTAGGATTTATTCCTAAATTGAATAATCTTTAGTAATTAATTGGAAAATAACCGGGCGTCGGTTGACAGCGCCAAAAATATTTTGGTGAACCATTAAATAGTGGGATTTTCTAAAAAGAAAGATATTGTATTTTGGCTAAGGCTGACCATGTATCCACACACGAGTATCTTTATCGAGAATGATAAGAATGGTGATTTGATTATTTTCAGCATACTATGAAAGTATGGCTATTAGCTTCTGGCGAGCTATTATATATATGCTACAGCTTCTGGCGAGCTATTATATATTGCGGCAGCTTCTGGTGAGCTAAGATCATTTTATCAGCTTGTGTGAGCACGATCTATACATATATCAGCTTGTGGGAGCTAAGATCATTTTATCAGCTTGTGCGAGCACGATCTATATATATTACAGCTTGAGTGAGCTACTATCTATCAGCTACAGCTTTGGTGAGCTACTATCTATCTATACAGCTTTGGCGAGCTACTATCTATCTATACAGCTTTGGCGAGCTACCGTCTAATTATAGTGCAGCTTTGGAGAGCATATGTCATATTGACGAATGAATCAATAGACGGTAATGAATAATAGATAGTACTGAATGATAGATAGTATGAATTGATGGATGGTATCAATCGTATGGTATCAATTGAATTGAAATGACCGTGAGTGGTCTTGTTGGCGTGTAATCGACTAGGTCGATTTGATCGATGCTTCAATCTGTGATGTGATTGCTTGAATGCCTATTCGATATGTGCTAATATGCAGGTGGAATCTAAGGCCAAGGTAAGTCCTCTGACTCATGTTGTGCATAGGCAACCCTAAGATGTATTAGTTTACTAATCGGGTCTTAGGGGTAGAACTCTTTGAGACATAATCTCATCCGGTTTGGGGACAACATTTCGGGACCTTGATGAAGAACCCGAGGAGAAAGAACTCGAAGAGGAGTATGAGGAGAACTACGAGGATGATCCAGTAGGACCCGATGAGAATTGAGTCGCCAATCCTATATCGATGATTTTGGTGTAGAATCTATTTGAGTAGAAACCAACCTTTTAGCATGACTTGTATTTGTAAATAAGGGTGTTGGTTTTAAGGTTAAATTTTCTAGTCCTACTTGTATATCCCATTGCTTTATTGTCTGGGGATTTTTATAAGCTTTCCCGCATGTCTTATCAAAAATGAAAGGTCGACGATATGTAGTCACCAGGATATCGCATTTTAAAATCGACCAAAGTTGAAGGATGGTCACAAGACCGAGGGTCGGGGCGTGACATTACAGTTTGAGCAGACTGAAAAAGTGATTTTTGAATGGTAGAATTCGTGTAGATATTTGTTATTTTCAAAAGAAGAGGTAAGTGGTTTTGGGATGAGAAATAAGGTGTATTTCGTTATAATTTTCTCAAAAAACTTAGACAAAACAAATATGCTAATCTTATAAGCACATAGTGAGATTTGTATTTCAAATGTATTAGAAGAAAAAAGACACTATAAATGTCATAACATTTGTACAACGACCACTTAAATACCATAACTTTTTATTCAATCACTTAAATGTCATAATTGATCACTTAAGCGTTGTAATTTTTCATTAATAAGGAAATCCGACGTGACATGGCAGTTATGGTCAACATTCTTTGAAAATTACAACACTCAAATGATCAATTAAAAGTTATGGCACTCAAGTAAAGATTTTTTTTTTTTTTTAAAGTCATGACGCTCAAGTAATCAAAAAACAATGTTATGGCACTTAGGCGAGCACCGCACGAAAATTATGATACTTGTGGTGTGATTATCTCAATATCTTCATATCCTTCTTCCATTCATGACACCAAATCCCATCAAATATAATAAAAAGCACACGGAAAAAAATTATTTTAGCTAATGTAAGCATCTAATTAAGTAGAGATTAATTAGGCTGATTCAGGTTTTAGAGGCTGCCAGTCATTTTTGCTTAACCCCTACTAAACAAAGCTACGAACAACAAGCGATTGTTTTAAGCTAGTGGCTCCGTTTAAGCATCCAATAAAAATTAGCAAGATTATTTAGCACAGCCCTTTTAAAATAAGAAGTTTTAGGAACTCTTATCATCACCTTGAAGAAGGGTAGCTGGGCAAGCGTGATTAAAACACCTAGGACAAAGACAAAGCAGCCTTCCCTAATTTAATGGGAAAATAGGTGGATGCGATACAACTTGCCTAACCTCATTTGCGGGTCCCTTTTCTGATAAGGTCAATCCACTTGTTGGGATGGAATGAATTTGATTGATAGAGAAGGTCTGGATTGCCTGAGGAAGCGGATATATCCTAATTGCAGAAATAATATATTAATTGTAATAGAGCATATGCCACTTTCATTTTGCATGATTGCATCTAATCTCAGAGATCCGGACTCCTTTCTTTCTTTCTTTCTTTTTTATTTCCCCTCCAATCTTCCAATTTGTGTAGAAAAATATGATCCTATCAACAAGAGGAACTTGAAAATTCGTTCTGCCGGCCTCGCACTGACGAAACAAAAATAATAAAGAGTGAAAAGTGACAGATTATTACCAAAATGAAATTGACAAAAAGCTGAGAGGTTAGGTGAAGTGAGCTGTGAAAGAAATTTATGTATGAACTAGATTGTAAAATAACCTTAGTCTAAATTCTTGATATTTCTTTTGCTATACGTTATGAAATGAAAAATCTCTATTTGGACAAGAAATTTTTCTTTTCTTGATGACTGTGGATTATAATTATACAATTATGCATTACTACAAGTTTTCACCAACCTGTTCAATGAACATGGCTTCATCCATAAGGATACATCCAAGGATGCACAAGAATCAGATTTCGACCAAGTCCAGAGAACTAAACAAGGCCTGCTTTTCCTCTCTTTAGGTAGACATCCTGATTGTGTTGACAATCTTATCCACCAGGACATGTAATTCCCTATTTTCAAGAGTACGATGCCTAAGGAAACGAACATTTGGTACTCTTCTTTCATCCTGCTCTTATATTTTACTAAACAAGACAGATTGCCATACGTGTAAAGATGTATAATTAGAGAAGATCCAAGAGAATATACTATTAAAGGATCGACTTATTAAGACATGACAAATGCAACTTGAGTTCATTATTTGATCTGCACCTTTTAAATAAAAATACAAATATATTTTCGTTACTTATAAATTCCTATGTAGGCTTAATATGAAAAAAAAAAAAAAAAAATTGTCCTGGCCATTACTATTTTAATACGAAACTAGAAAAAAAAAAAATCACCCACGAGCAGACACTTTTTATGCCCAACAAAAGAAACAAAGAAAAGATTTGCATATATTTCGAGAAAGAAAATCTAGAGATTTCGATTTTGCCTATATGGATGAAACAACATCTTTTATTTAATTTGAGAGATTTTTGTTCTTATCTTATTAATCAACATCTTTGCTAGTGAATACAACATATTATTAAAATTTTCTTTTTTCTTGGACAGAAAAAAGAGCTTGGGCTCGAAACCAAAGATGGTATTACTTTTTATGTAATATGGATTATAAATTCTTTATTTTAAGGAAGGGCAGGGGTGAATCACCTATAATTAATTTTTTTCCCCTAGATATCAACATAGAGTACATAAAACAACTACTTGCCCCCTCTGCACTTTAGTGGTTCTGCACAGCGTATATAAATCAAATTCAATTTGTTTATGGCAACATGGAATATTCTCTGAGCAACGAACTGTTGCTTTGACCTCACTTCCTCCTTCCTCCTCCTTCACTCGCTTGGACGTTTGCTTCAGGACAAAACAGAGAGCGGGTCGCTGGCCGAAGGACGCGAGGACGCGAGGCTGCGCCCGACGTTCGCCCAGGAATGTCGTGCCGTACGAAGCCAGCTGTCTCGCCCTTGAAGAAAGTGACAGAAACGAGATAAGAGAGAGAGAGAGCTAGTGAGAGTGAGAAGGTGAGCTCGAGAGAGAGAGAAGGAGCGAGCCAGAGAAGAGAGGGAGATCGAGGGTGGCTGCTTCTGGAAGGGTGCGGCTGAAAACCAAGGAGAGGCTAGAGCCGCTCGAGAGGGGAGACCGAGGTGGATCGCGAGGGAGAGCGGGAGAGAGAGGCGACTGTGTTCTCGAGTTCTTCCGGGGAGGCTGGAGACAGCGAGAGCAACAGAGAGAGTGAGATCCGAGAGAGGAAGCAAAGGGTGAAGCGCAGAGAGAACCGAGAGTGAGCGGAGGGATGGACTGAGAGAGCGAGACCCAGGAGCCGAACTTCGTTCTCGGACAAGCGTTACGCGGCCATCCCCAACATAAACCGGCGATCTCCAGCCAACACCCTCGAGCACGTGGTGAGTTTTCTTTGGGTTCGATCCACTTTTATCTCGATGATCCTGGCTCGGTGCAACGTCGAGGCGGCCGACCATAGCTCGTTTCGCTTCAGGCTCACCTTCTGGCCGTCGTCGCCGACCCGGGTAGGGAAACACTTCTCTCTGGGAACTCCGTTGCTTGGTTTATTTAAGACGGAACCGAAACGATAGCTGGGCCTCGTTTTCCCTACTCCACCAGCATGCTCGGTTTGAACGAGCCGTCCCTTTTGTCGAGTTTGAGTCGTCACTTGCTGCTTTCTTTTGAGTAAATGAATTGAAGTGCTGCCATTTTCATTCTTAGTTGATGGCTGCTTGAATATGTTCAAGACTCCACCCTTTCGTTCCAGGGACACACTCTTTAAATTCTCCCATGGAGTTTCTGCATGAAAATTGATTATCCACCGGCTTAATAGCATGCGAGTAATGACTACACCTTATCTATTTAGATATGGTGGCGGACTTTTGACTAGTTATGCACTGTCCAGAATGCCAGATTCATTTGTAGACGTTTATAGAGGAAGATTTTGTTTACTGTTTTTCTAAATTATACGACAGGTATTTGTAATTTGCATTTCTTAAATGTAATATCCTTTCAATTTTCCAGAGAGAAGGATCGCTTCGTTTCTTGGTGCTATGGGGCAGAAGCTTCTATCTGTATATCGCTCGTGTGGCACGTATATTGCTTTTTTTGAAAATTCTCGTAACAGTTTACTTGGTGATGCCCAATTGCATATCGTTTGGCTACATTTTGCTCCTCCTATGTTGGATCATAGGAAGACAACTCATTGAAAGGACGAGAAGCAACCTTTGGTTTCCATTAAAAGTATATGCAGTCACTGTGTTTATCTTCATATACAGCTTGAGCAATTTCTCCACCTTTGAAATGTGGTTGTCAGGGTTGATTGATCTTCAGTTTTACTTGGCCTACAACTCAGAAGCTTTGCTATTGCAGAATATTTGGCAGTCTATTGCAATACTGATTGTGATGCAGCTTTACAGCTACGAGAGGAGACAGAGCAAGTATATCCAATCTGATGACTCCAAACTTATGGAATTTGGAGTACTTGGATTTATTAAGAGTTTCCTCATTTGGCACAGTGACAAGATAGTGTGTATATCAAAGTTCTATGCATCATTGTCACCAATTAGTCTCTTTGGTTTCCTTTATCTGCTCGGTCTTGTCATTTGTTCCCTTTTACCTAAAGCATCTCGAATCCCATCAAAGTTATTCCTTATTTATACAGGAATTCTGGTGATGACAGAATATCTATTTCAGATGTGGGGTGCCCAGGCAGGAATATTTCCTGGCAGAATGACTTTAGTTTAGCCAAGTTCTTGGGTTTTGAGTTATTTCAGTCAGGCTTTTCGGGTCTAGAATTGGGTTTAAGGGGGAAAAGTGCTGGTGATATCTGCTTGTATCCTTCAATACAATGTCTTCCGTTGGTTGCAAAAGTACCAACTCACATTTTGAGCAAATATTACACCAAAGAACCTTGCCCTCTGTTTGTATCAGCAGAAGAAGTGTTTAGGGATTTTTCTAATTCAAACGGGGAAAGCAAACCACCTGCAGATTCTCCTGCACTTCCTTGTGAAGCAGAAGGCGTGAGAAACAATTTGTCTTCCTCTGTCACGCCCCGAACCTCGAGCACGCGCACATCCCTCGGTGATCGATAGAATTTTGCGACGTTCCCAGGACTTGTCGCCGACCTTTTTCAATTTATTGCACATGTGGAAGTGAATTCACTAATCCCCTGACAACAATATACATGGGATAGAAAAGCAGGACAACCATTTTCAAATCAAATATACTTTCATAAACACCTCAAGCTTATACAGAAGGTCTATCTTATAAAGAACTATTGAGCCACCTATGCTCCTGACCCTTCCGCTTCAAGCTCCGGGTTCTTCACACTAGGAACTTGAAAATGGTTATACAATAACCAGTGAGATATAAATCTCAGTGAGTTCTTCCCCTAAGCCCCCGGTTAGTACACCAACTCAACTCGGGGTATTTCTTCAGAACTACCCCACAAACAACCAACGATCCACAACCAGCAACCAACAAGCAACAAATCACAATAGCTAGGGTCAATCACTAACCACATCGTCGGTTTGCATGCAACCTTACCTGGTATGCCATACCCTGCACGTTGGATCTCAGCACAATACACGCAATGCACATGGCCATTAGATGATACAATTCATCAATCACATATGAGTCGCGTCGCAAGCGATCTCACCTGGCCATTGCCACACCCTGCACGTTATCGATTCATGCGTGTGTGCCATAAACAATGTGCTCAGCTTATGCACAGTTGAAATCAATGATGCCAGGATCCTCATACGCTCGTGCACTTTAGTGCGCCACCTATCATGCATCAACCGATTACACGAGTCCCGATTATAAAGTAAAATCGTTATGACACGTCTCATACCGCGCCACACAATTTTACCCCATAATAAGGCCCAACCATCTCAACCCTCACGCATGACCTACTTATTAATGACCTTAACCCTCATGCATGTTCCAGTTACTAATGACCTACCAGCCATAGCTAACTTTCTAATTAGTGCTTATCCACCTCAACACTCATGTGTGCTCTAGATAATAATGACCTCCCAGCCATGGCTAACTTCCCAGTCAGCGCTCATCCGACTCCCGCCGGGCAACCGATAAGAAGATCGGGCTTCGTCCCGCCCCGTCGAGCACGGCTATGTCTCGAACTGCCGTTCAAACAGTTTCCTAAAGTGGGACATCGGTCCAGAATTTACTGCGACCAGCTTCCGACTCCCGCCGGGTATTATCCCCAAACTCCCGTCGGGTGATGATCCAACATTCGATCACACAAACATACCTCCTCAATTCCTTCTCTCATAAAAACGGTCCATTTCTAATATCCCTCAGACAATCCATACTTCCTTTCTTGTAAAAATCACTCAATAAATACGGATGTCCATGCATTTACAAACTTATTCACTTCATAGGATTAAAATACATGAATTTAGAATACTTTTTATCCTCGGGTGAACACTGCTCGTGAACAGTATCGCGTGAACAGTGTTTCGTGAATAGTACCTGTGAACAGTGCGCGTGAACAGTGTCGTGAACAGTAAAATTCCAGAATTTAATAATTAATAAATTAAATCCAACAATCATTAAAACAACAATTAAATTAAACAACCAATCAATTAAAGCTAAACATGTTTAATTAATCACATAAGCCACATTAAGCGAGTAAAACAAGATTAAACTAAACTAATCTTAGCCACTAATCTAACCACCTATCTTAGGACTAACATAGCTTAATTAAATCTCCTAAGCTAGAATCAACACTAATTAAAGCAACCCTAAGTAAGTTTAGGCACTAATAAAGAGATTAGGAGCTAAACTCACCCGTTCAACTGGCCGGAGACACCGACGCGGCCGCGACGACGGTGACTACGCACCAAAACCTCTATCACGATGATCCAAGGCGGTCCCAAACTCAGCACAGCAACCACAGCTCGAACTCCCTCTAAAATTCTGGAAAATAGCACTGCCGGAGAAGAAAACAAGTTGAACGGCTTGGCCGGAGCTCCGGCGAGCGGGTGGTCGGCAACCGGTGGCTCCCAGGGGTTGAGGGGGACTTGTTGGTGGTTGGTATGGGTGGAGGTAGGGTTAGAATGGAAGAAAAACGGAAGAAAACGCTGAAATGGCGAAACCGGGCGAACCAGGCGGCGGACCGACGGACCGGCGGGCGGCGCCTTCTAGCCGGATTTCGGGAAGGCCGGCGGCTCCGTTCGAGGTACGGACAGGCTCCTTGGAACGGGCTATCTCTTCGGTCGCGGTGGTGGGTGGAGTGTTGGCGATTCTTACGGAAAGATAACTTTTAACTTGAGTTTTCGAGAAAGGTCGGTGAGTAGAACAGTGCCGGGCGGTCGGACTACCGCGGCTTCCGGTCGGCCGCCAGTCAAACGGCGGCTCCGAACGGAAAATGTGGGGTCCATGCGGACGGTCTGGGTGTCCTTGACACGGTGGTGGGTGGCACGAGAGTTGATTCGTCCGGGAAGCCAACAATCAACTCAGCTTTTCACAAGAAGGTCTGCTGGAACAGAAGCAGGAAGAGAGGGAGAACGAGGGAGAGGGATGGTCTACCGGTTTGGGGCTGAAGAGGAGGAGAGAGAGTGATGGGAGAGCTGCCATCAAGGTCTCATTAAGGCCATTCAATGCATGCTTCAAGTCCCCATGCATGACATCATCTTCTCTCTCCTCTTTGCCTTATCCACATGCTTTTAAGGGCAAAATGGTAATTTCCACATTGCACAAATTACCAATCTGACCTTGGGCTAAAATTGATGGGCGGGCCTAAGAAATGGGCTTGGAAATGAATAGTAACGGGCTCGAGAATTGGTTGGGCTCAAATGGGCTTAGAAGATGAATAGTGGATTGGGCCCAATGGGCTCACTTGCTTGCCTTAGGCTCACCACGGTGGTTGTCCCACCTTGGGCCTAAGGCCCACACTGGCTTGGCCAGGCCCACTTCCTCATGGGCTCGCTTTCTCGGTTCGAAAATCCCTTTTCCAATTACTTGGCTTAATTGGCGATGTCGACCATCGAAGTAGCTTCATCTACAGTCCGTCCCGGACATTCCTGATAATTCGAAATCCAATCTTGGGTTCTCATGCCATGTCAATTTCGCCCTAATGCCATTTCGGTTACAACTCAGACTGACAGGCGGCTTTGAGGATTTACGCGTAACCGACTCGTGCCAAACCACGTTCAAGACATCTCGACACATGGACATCCTTGACTATATGATATTGCGGAGGATAGATTCTTATTTCAAAGATATGACATGCGAGGATCGACTAGGGTCGTTCGCGGGTTCGATAACAAGAAATGTAATCACCCGTCGTTCCATTATGTTACGTCCGCGAATCGACTTCTAGTCGTCCTGGAATCGGCGCCTATCTACGGGATCGTCCTCATGCAAGTCTCCCATTTGTCAAGTCGTTTTCCCAAGTCAAGTTCTTTAATCGTACGAGTTTACGTCCCATTAGCCTTTCCTCAAGGTCGAGGCTCGGGAATGATCAATTCGAGTGAGATCAACCAACAACGACACGACGAAATTCACATTCATTTATCCCACAGAGGGCTCGAATTTCAGGATGTCACATCCTCAGCCTCTGGTTTTTCTCAAGCATCAAATAATGTACCCAAAGCTGGAGGCTCTATGGCTGGCAGTGCTAGAAAATATCCCTTTGGATATGTTTGGGGAAGCACCAACGAAAGCCACAAATGGAACAAGAAAAGGATTATCACCATGAGAAGGGAGAGATTTGAAACGCAGAAGACAATCTTCATAGTCTATATAAATTTTTGGATGGAGAACATGTTTAATCTCTTTTACCTCGAAATAAACATGGTAGCCTTGCTCCTTGCCTCCTTTGCTTTGTTAAATGCCATTTCTATGCTATATATTGCACTTCTCGCAGCCTGCATACTTCTAAATCGCAATGTCATTCGGCAATTATGGCCAGCACTTGTCTTTTTGCTTGCTTCCATTCTTGTCCTAGAATACTTTGTCATTTGGAAGAGCACACTATCTGCCAATTCACAAACATCAAGCAAGGCTGAGTCTGTATTTCCTTTCGAATTTTATGATTCTCCTGCCAGTATGAATGCCGAAAGTCTTCATGTGATGAATTCAGCTGATAATTCATTTGACTTTTCCCATTGCGAGATCACTGAGGCTGAGAAGGATGGTGGCGGTTCTTTATGTGATTCTGATAAGAAAGAGAAAGCCAGAGGTCAAGCTGAGGATAACTCTATAGTTTCTGCTGTGCAGCTTTTAGGAGATGGCGGTTAGTTCTCTTGTAACCTTCCCGAACATCAAGCCAGAAGACATGGATGCCAGGGGCATACTCAAGCAGTCTCCCCTGCACCCGATCAACGGCCAGGATCACCTGACGAAGCAGCAGAAATTCCGGGTCTCCATCAACCTGCCGGACAACGAAATCTCCCTCCTCCATAGCCGGCGGAACCTGAGCTTCAGCGAATCGTCCGCCGCCGCCGCCGCCACCGCCGAACCTCCGAGTTCTCCTTCTCCATCTCCCCACTCCTCGTCCTTGGCCTCAGCGTCGATCGGTCGAATCTTCAAAGGGAAGGCTCCGGCGACGGCAAGGGGGAGCCTCGAGAACGGCGGTAGCGGTGGCGACCCCCGCGGTGGCCGGCAGGCGTACAGGAGCACGAGGACGGTGGTGGAGGTGCTGCGGGAGCTGGATGCGGACATAGTGGCGCTGCAGGACGTGAAGGCGGAGGAGGAGAGGGAGATGAAGCCGCTATCGGAGCTGGCGGCGGCACTGGGGATGAGCTACGCGTTCGCCGAGAGCTGGGCGCCGGAGTACAGCAACGCCGTCCTCTCCCGGTGGCCGATCAAGCACTGGAAGGTCCAGAAGATATTCGACGACACCGATTTCAGGTCCGTCATTTCGTTTTATTTTATTTTATTTATTTATTTATTTATTTCCACATATTTTTTACCTGTTATTCTTGCTATCATTTTCGTAATTATGGTGACGATGATGTGCCTTCTTTCTCATTGAGCAAGTGGTCTTCCTAGGCGATTTCGAAATTTAAAATATATTTTCATTTATTTATTGAGGCGTCCACCATTGAAAACGAAGTTTGATAATATATCATAAATTAATATTCCCTCTGGACATAATATATAATTTTTTTCTTACATTTTTCCAAGTGAAAAGATTAATTTCGCAGACCCATCTACAACAGTGCAAATCCACTTCAGACAGTTGAGATTTTTGTTGAAATTAAGGTAAGGTGGATGTAATAAAAATTCACAAGACTAAAAAAATAAAAGCAAAAACATAAGCTTTTGCCTAGCCATCAGAATTTGTGGATGAAAATCTTGCTGTCACTTGGTTTATATTTTGTCTTTTTTTTTTTCCCTCCCTTTTTAAAACTGTTCTATTTGGAATTATCTGAATGGAGTTGTCCAGGAACTGATCTGGGAAGAATTTGGAATATTATTCACGATAACCCTACCACCAAAAATTCAAGAATTCCCCAAGGCTTTTCTCCCACAGCCTGTTTGCCTTTGTACAACTTACGGAAAGCTATCTGCAGCAACAATGGTGGGCCTTTCCAAGGATCCCAGCACCAGCTGTGAGCAATGCCAGTCAGAATTAAAATATAAATTATATTTTTAAAAAAACCCATTTTTTTCTTTCTATGATTTTAGATGTGGGTTCTCCAGCGAAATGTCATTTATCAATAATAATAATAATAATAATAATAACATCTTCAGTCATAACTATTCGAAATTCGTGCGGGTGTGTGTGATGAAAGACTGTCTTGGACTTCTTTCATTCCTCTTTTTTTCATTTCTGGTTGCATTTATTGGGTTGATGAGAGTCAGCGTTGAAGATCATTCTGTATTAATTGCTGATGTAGTCAAGAGAATGCTTAGGAACCTGCTAAATTACATATATATTTTTTGCTCTTTAGTATTTAAATGAGGAGTTGGGAAGATAAACGAAGGATAAGATCTATGGCGTACATTAAATGAGGGCAGGGTAAGGTGTATGTAGGTAGGACAGTAACGTGGGGAGGATTTTGCTTTTGCTTTATTTTATGTATTTGCCAAATCAGATGCTTGACCTGAAGACTATACAAGGACTACTCATCTTCAAGAAAAACTACATTTCTCTCAAGCGAGACAGACCAGATAGAATCAACTTGTTTGAGACACCACTCAATTGCTTGTCATGGAGTCAATTTCCAAGACTTTTGCGTTCGATTAATTAAGCCGCGCCTTAGATAGTGAAGGGATTATGTGCTTTCGTTGCGCGAAAATTCAGAAAAAGAAGAAAAGGGTGGATTGAAATATAATCGATCGATAAATTAAATTGACCAGGAATCGAAGTGGCTGTGAACTCGATACGTTTTATTACACATGAATGTTCTGAAGGCAACAATAGAAGTGCCCCATGTTGGGGAAGTGAACTTCCAGTGCACACACCTGGATCATCTCGACGAGAACTGGCGGATGAAGCAAGTCGGTGCCATCATTCAGTCGAGCAACTCTCCCCACATCTTGGCTGGTGGCCTCAACTCTCTCGACGAGACCGATTACTCGCAAGAGCGGTGGACCGACATCGTCAAGGTATGTACATTTCTGTCATGTTTGATATGATATTCGTTAGCACGTCAAACTCGATTACTAAATAGCTTAAGCTACGGCGATTTCGTCATCATGGGCACAATTCGCCTCTCGCTCGATGATCTCATGATTGGCTTGAATGGATGGAAATTCATAACATTTGAAGCATGATGATCATGTTGAATATATACATCCGTTGTTGTCATCACTTTGTCGATATCAACCTTTGATGTGAAAATCCATGGTATAAAAATTGAAGTCCAAAGTCTTTTTTCCGAGTGATTATTGTTTGAATATGTAGTTTGGAAACCGTTTATTCTATTGCAAGTGTGCAAGGGACGTGCAAATACGGAACAAGGGTGGACTACCTACTGGCGTCACCGGATTGCCCATACAAGTTCATTCCAGGGTCGTATTCGGTCCTGTCATCGAAAGGGACATCAGATCACCACATCGTAAAGGTCGACGTAACGAAATGTGAAAACAACCCTCCCCATGAAAACAATGGCAACAACAATAAAATTACCAAGAAAAGGCAACGACAGCGCAAGCACCAAGCCGTTGTAAAGATCTCAGGCACAGCTCCTCCTTCAAAGGGTATATGGACAACGAACACATTAAGCAAAGTCGAATGACATTACATTTGTATCTCCCTTTTCTTTCCACTCTTTTCTCAGCTGCTGCTCCTGTTGCTGCTGTTGAGTGATCTTGGGCATGCTGGCTTCGTCAATCTCTGTGTAAATCTTCGATTGTTTTGTGCATCTTGTCCTCTCTGTTTTTTTTTTTCTTCAGTTTAGAGTTGAAGAGGGGAGGGTTCTGGTGTGATGGCTTCCTCACATCTGTATAGATTTCGACACAACAGAAGTGAATTCTTACGTTTCAACTAGGCATTGGAGCTGAGTGGTTCTGGCAAGTTCTTTTTCAGTATTTTACGCCTTTTCTTTTCGCTTGTAATCTTAACTGCAAGATTCAGATTAGTTTTGTCAAGGGCGACATCTCAAGTTGACTTTGCTGAGGTTGAGGTTAGAGAATGCAATCTTGTATCTTTAGATTTAACTGAAAGTTGAAACATTTTAGGTTAAAAGTCCTTGGAATAAAATTGCAAATTTCGACAATTGAATTTTTTTTGTTAAGTTGGACATCCGTGACAGTAGTCAATGTTTTCATTCTTTTTTCTCCAGTTTTGAAATTAGCATTGGAAAGAAGAAAAATGGTAAGTTAGTGCAATCTACTTCGACATCTTAACAAATACCTTCTGTGATCTCTAAATGGAGCCTTAATGAGCATTATAAGTAAAAGTGTAATGAAAAGAGAAAGAAATAGATTTTCTATATAATAGACATTATTGGCTGATGTATCATGCTAATTAGCTTATGAATAAAAAACTGCCTCTCCCTTATAATGGTTGGCAAACTGCGCCCCTTGCATCAATATAGTAGAGGACGCAAGTATCTCTCAGTTGGCGTATACTCTTCAATTGATCCTCCTTGATATAATTTATATCGACTGAATTATTTATTTCAATTTTTCTTGGGGTCTCAATTTAGAAAATCATGGGATCTAAAGCTCAGATAACAACAAGAGGAATTTCAAAACCAAATATTTTATTTTATTTATTAAAAAAAAAAAAAAAAAATAACAGTTAAGACATTGCGTCAATATCGTTGACCAGTAAGAATCCGTTGACCGGTAAGAATCCCCGGTACTTGCGACCTTGCAGGTCTGCTACTCGGGACCTCACTAATATATGACGTTAAAAATAAAAATAAATTTTAAAACTTTTTTTAATGAGACAGAAAGATAATTAATCATTAATATTTGATACTTCTGCCGTTTGTTTAAGGGCTATGCTAGTAGGTCACATGACACATCCAATGGCGTTTTCACTGCAAATGTTCATTTTTTTTTTTTCTATAGTGATATAGTCAGTTATTAAAATGTTGTATTTTTTTTTCCCTTTTTGTTGCAAATTTCCCGTCAATAAATCATGAACATGAACACGAGCACAAAATTTTTTCGTCGAAATAAGTGGTCTATTCAGCACGTGCTGATACCTTTAATTATTTTCTATGTCGTGAATAAATTATTAAGTGATGATTGGACAAATCATTAAACGGAAAAATCTCTTGACGAAAAGTATCCTAGATTATCTTGCGAGCGTATGCTGAAAATCTAGACATACATTATTGTATTTTAGGGTACAAGATTGGCTCTCTTTGTCACTGATTTTGTAAGTGTCCTATTGCCTTTGGATGGTAATTCTTTTTGTAACCGTTCGACTTTAAAATCGGCAATGACCAGGAGTAACCATCATCGATCAAGCCCTCTTAAGTGAACACTTAAAAAGAATTAGTCTCTTAATCGCTGGAATTGTGTTAAATCAGAGGCATTGTTTGTAGATATCATGAATAATGGGAAAATTTCCAAAAAAGTCCTAAATCTATTGCACTTTAGCCAATTAAGTCATAAATCTTTTAATTACGTTAATTGAATCCTAAACATTTTCACATTTTGCTAACTGAGTTTATTGAGCCAATTTTAAGAAAAATCAATGATGTGAACGCTAGCCATCTTACGTAGGATAGTTGATGCTAATGTTGGCAAATTCTTATAATTTTTTTTTTAAAAACATGGAAATTTTTAATTTTTTTCTTTTTTTATTTTACCATGGCTTGTGAGAGTCGTCAGGTCCTTGCAGCTACTAGCGAAGACTCAATGACCCTTGCCGGACATGGTAAAAAAAAAAAGTAAAGGAGGAAAAGAGAAGGAAAAAAAGAAGATGGAAAAAGAAGAGAAAAAGGTTCAAAATTAAAAAAAAAGTTTAAAATATTTTAAAAATTCTCAATGTTAGTGCCGGTTGTGCCCTGTAAGATAACCAATGTCCACATCAGTGATTTCCTAACAAAATTGGCTAGATGAACTCAATTGGCAAAATGTGAAAATGTTTAAAATTCAATTGGCATGACTGAAAGATTAATGACCGAATTGATAAGAGTACAATGAGTTTTTTCTGGTAATTTTCCCATGACTAACAAGCATCTCTCTTCCATCCTGATTCTAATCATAGTTTAAACAGGGCAAAGTCCGAAACTTATGTAAAGAACTTAAATCTCCAAAAGTGATGCAATATCTACTATAAAGTTCACACTTTATGACTTGTGTCCAATCACATAGCGTTGCTGCAACAGATAGTTTGAAGACATGTTTCAGCTGGTCTTCTTATATGCTAAACATGATATCATAAACAAGCCACTAAGAAGGTTACTTAGTAACCTTTTTTTATCGTTTGCCAAGCATGTCGTTCCATCATCTTTCAATAAATTCTCAAGTGGCATTTGTAGAGAAAAAGTTTTCATCTCGGCTCACTGGCAAACTGAAAATTGTAATGGTCAAGAGTAAACGGTCAGGATGAGCAACGATATTTAAAAGCACTTGTGTAGTTCTTCGCCTGTTAGTATGCTAGACATGGAAAATGTCGAATCAACATCAATTTAACACTGTCTTTACTCGAATAGCTACAGAACTATGTAAGAAAACACAAGGAATAAGAAGAGAATCCCGAAGCTCTAGACACGGCATGACCATGAAAAATCTACCGAGAGCTGGTTTTTGTCCTCGGAGTAGATGTGAAAAATGTGGCAGAATTAAAGAATAAGCAGAGATTCTTCGTATCTAGCACTGTAAGCTTGCTCGATGTAGAGTGAAACAAAGGGACATTGCATAGAGTTTGTACCTATATGAAGTTCACGATGGCCGGGAGCAATCCGCGCCCCATGACCTCAACTTAAGTGCATCACCGTATCAATAATCAGTTCTTCCACAAGTGGAATTGATACGCAATTTACGCCCGAATTGTCCTCTATTCACCTTTCACTTGGGGACGGTTTTCCATGAATCTCTTCCAGCTCCTCGAGCCTGTTATTGAGGGCTCTTCTAAGTGAGGCCATCTGTATATGATCGTTTGCTTCTGGAAATCGGTTTATGGAGACCTTGAAGTTCAGCCTATGAATTTTGCTGTACACTAGACGGGTCCTGTTGTCGTACTGCGAACACTTATGTGAGGTTTCAATTGTTCTCGCCTTCCTTTCATGGTGCAGCAGAGGAACAAATGTCAAAGGAATCGGAAGAGACAGTTCCACAGCCTCCTGTCACAATGAATGGCCTTTCTCATCAGGATGATTCTCCAATGAGCGTGATGAACTGCAGGAATAAGTAAGAAACTCGATTCTTGAGATGTTTCTGTCTCATATCGTTTACTTTTTCTCCATTGCGTCGAACATAGTACCTACTCTAGTGATTAGCTTAACTTTTCATTTCAATCTGAAAGCTACTTACCTACATTTATAGGATTCTTAATATAAATTACCTGCTTGTGCACACTATCTTACTTGGCGAATTCTGTCATCTGCACTAGTTTAAATACATGCATCATTCGAGAGCGCAAGTGCCTTTGATGGCTTGTGGCCTGAGGCATGGCGTAATTGTTTTTTTGCCTCGTCAAAAGTGTTGCTTCAGAGGACCTGAATATTCTTTTGAAAGTGATGCTTCAGAGGACCTGAATATTCTTTTGATAGGAATCGTCTGTTCAGATGATCATAATTGCTACCATTGGTAGAACACACTACCAATAACAACATGATAGTCGCGGTGTGCATTCTAGTCGAACAACGTAGTTTCAACTTCGAGTTGTGATGATAACTGTGCTCGCACTTGTGGTTCTAAAATGTTGATGAACAGAGCTGAATCTGTAAAGCTACTGGCCATTCCTGTCGGTTTTGTTGCATCAGAAGAGGCGGTAAGGTCTGCTCCACATCCTGTACCTGGCGGTAATCTTGCTTGTCCTTCATTGGAAGAAAAAGGAATGAGAATAAATGCTGCATTAGACGCTGCACATGCACCAATTTCTCATCTCTCGAACCTCATTGCCGACGGCCACCGGGCTGCAAACTTCAGGGGACCATCCAACCATCAGACTTTTAAGGGCTCGAAGCTTGAGCCACTTGGATCCATACCCTATCCCTTACTTTCTCTGAAGGTATTTATGATATTTAACACTTAGCTCGACATTCTGCGTCGTCAATCTTACTTGGTTTGGACTACCTACTGGCGAATCTCTTCATGTAAAGGTTTGGCTTGGAATATTACTTGTCAGCGTAGTTGCATAGACATGGCGGTTCTGTTCTTTTACCCATCAGTGCATTCCACTCGTGGTGCAACAATCTGAAAAAAAGCTTTTAATATGCTATTTGAGAGTCAGCTTTCAGCAGTGATCTCGAACAATTTCGTGTTCTCCAAACCAAGACTTGTTCAGAGTCATTGAAAGCCTTCAATTTCTGACCTTGTACTAGGAAGGTCCTTCCTGCTTTATTTGTTTCTAGATACTTTAAAAACCATCTAAAGTAATTGAAAAGACCATGCGGAAAAAGTTAATTGCTGTTGTACTTGGCGAGGCAACTTAAGTTTAAGTAGCAGCATGCGCTTTTGCTACTTCTCTATGTATTCTTACTCCTGATGAATGGCGTTGTTTGTAGCTTCCATTCAGGAGTACCTTGCTAATTCGGCATCAGGTCAGGGTTCTCTGTCCGCAATATCTGAGTGAAGTGGATATCACGAGTTCCTTATCAACATCGATGTCTGGAGGAATGTTTGCTAAGCAAGAAAACTCATGTGCAGGGACAACAGTGAGGAATATAGTACTTGTTCGGAAGAATGTAAGGCACCATCTCATGACTTATCATCGAGTGAATGCACAAATTCTTACTGCATTGAGATATTGTGCTTTTGTAATACATCACATCCTCTAACATGACATCACATGTTCAATTTCTATTCATCGTAAAGGCAAAAATTGATAGCCACTCTGTCTATCCTCTTTGACGTGCGCCAATCGTTCATTGGTTAGCTAGGACCCATCTAGAAACAAGAGGTCAAAGTCGGAGATTGCTTGAGCAGGTAGCTGATGTCGAGCTGGTTGATCGAGCGGGGGTTGAAGGGTGGGGGTGAGAGCTTTTGATGGAAATGAGAGAGATTCGTTGCTCAAAATGCAAACATTAACATGAAGAAAAAATTACATTGTTATGCCAAGAGGATTCACACGAAACAGAAATTATAATGAATGCCATACGACATTCATTGTCATTTATAAAATATGGACATAATGAGTCTAATAGAAAACACCAATGCTATATGAAAAACATGTAAAAGCTTCAAAGATTACATTATCAATGATGGTACATGCTGATAGTGTTAATTATATTTCGCATCTCATTTCTACAAGAGGAGAACAATCACACAATACATGAATTCGTAAACTCATTGTCGTGGTCAAATTGGTAACTGCCAGAAATTATCGGAGCACTTGACGAAGATGAGACCATTTCAAGTTCTATCTCATTGTTGTCATCATTAGTCAGTGCCTCTATCGGATACAAAAGCGGTTTTGGAGGTAGTTGCAGTTTATCGATATCTCCTTCAAGCATATCTAGAACATTCCTCATTGACGGCCGATCATTAGGGCTTAGCTGTATGCACCATAGTGCAACGATTATCATCTTCCTCGTTTCTCTTTCCTCTTCTATGACTTCTACCCTTTGAATGTCCTTTTCTTTGCTGAGTTGATCATAAATCCACAAAGAAAAGTAAATTTGACTTGAATGCCCTGCATGTGCATTTATATTTCTCCTTCTACCGGTCATTTCCATTAACATCATCCCAAAACTGTAAACATCGGCTTTATAAGAAATGCCACCAATGTCTTTGTAGAATAGCTCAGGCACCATATAACCCAAGGTTCCTCTTGCTGCAGTCAACGATACTATGCTATGACCGATGGGATAAAGTCTTGCAAGTCCAAAGTCAGAAATTTTCATAGTGAAACTTTGGTCTAGGAGAATGTTGTGAGGCTTGATATCAAAGTGTAGAATTTGCATATCACATCCCCGATGTAGATACTCTATCCCTCTAGCTATGCCAAGAGAGATCTCATGCATTTTCTTATAATCAAGAGGATCATCACCATCCTTATTCGAAATGTGTTTATCCAAAGAGCTATTCGGCATGAAATCGTAGACTAGAGCTTGTTTGGAGTAATCGAAGCAAAAACCAACAAGTTGCACTACATTGATGTGGTGGATCCTTCCAATTGTGGCCACTTCACTAATAAAATCTTGGCCATTAGATTCTGGTTTGTTCAAAATCTTAACCGCAACTTCATTGCCACTTCTAAGGATTCCTCTATACACAGAACCATATCCCCCCTCACCTAATTTGCATTTGAAATTTTTTGTAATCTTCTTGATATCTGAGTAAGAATACCTTATGGGTGTTGTGAGCTTGTAGGAATTCTTCAATGTTTGCGTCGATCGCCCGGTGCCTTCTCATCCACTTATAGATTAGAAGTATCAACACACATGGAGCTCCGAGAATGAATTTGGCTGCGACGTAGTTGGCTACATAGAAATTGTCCATAGATTAGCGCAGTGCAATAACATTTTTGTAAACATACTTGTTTTTAATCAGAGTGCTTCTTGAGATCATCATAGTTGTGAGGAGAAAAGGCCCAGCAGTCATACCCAAGGGAAAGGCGAGGCTCCGACCTACAGGTGCCGCATACCAATGCTTGGGCCACGCAGAAGTAGGGGTGCCTGCAACAGATTAATTAGAGTCGGTGATCAATCAATGAAGAATTAAATTTATCATTTTAGCAGTTAAACATTGTTGGAGAAAACTCCCTTATTTGTTTTGATGTCGACAAAACGTTTTCATCAGTCTAGTCTGAAGACTTGCAGACTCACTTGACAAAGTCGAAGACTGCGAGACTCTTTCGTCAAAGTCCGAAGATCGCGGACCGTCGGACTCAAGATGTAAAGTCTGCCCTCATTGACGGTTTCTAGACCGACGAAGAAGATTTATCAGATTCGAGTATTTCTTTAAGGATTTGATTCGAGCGGTTGAAGAAGATCTCATGGCTGGAGATAGCATCTCAAGATCATTTATTCGTTTTGAATTTAATTCGAATAATTCGGATCCGTTGATTGGCGAAGTATGCTTGGAAGGTTTTACTTATGGAAACCTAGATCCTGATTGTATGGGCGAGCAGGATTGGTGGGCTATCTTCACATTCCTTAAGTAACTCGAGATCTCCCTAATTGATTCTGTCCAACGAGTAGATTGGAAGAACTCCTTTGGAAGGTGCCAACGATTATGAAGGCATGGAGGAGTATATAAAGAAGATGCTCTAGTTATTTGAGTGTGTGCGAGATAGATAAATTCCAAAGTCTAAAGCTTCTTGTTCTTGGTCAATTAAATTGTTGAGCGTAAACTTGTACTCAAAAGAGAGTTTATACTTTTGTGAAGCCTTGAGGAAGTGTAGTAGAGTCTCTACACTTTGTGGAATCAAGGAAGCGATCGTAACGACTCTTTTGATTCATAGTGGAATCCAGCCGATGGGCTGTCAGTGCGGGAGAGTGGACGTAGGCTTGGATTAAGCCGAACCACTACAAACCTTGTGTTCTTATTCTCTTCCCTAAACTCTTTTACTTTGATAGTAACTCTATTTGATTGTTAGAGTTCAAGTTTCTTTTCAAAGCCTATTGCCAAAATAGACTCGAGATAAAAGCAAAATTTATATTCTACTTTGCAAAAATTATTTTCGCACCTATTCACCCCCTCTAGGTGCTCATACTAGCGTTCACAAACATTAATATAATTTACTCTCCTTGACAACGCTCAGATCACAGTTAATTCAATTCACCTAGGGAATCCATGCCATCGTAGCATGACATTTTCTCTTGAAGAAAAGCGATTTTGCTTTTGTTCACCTATATATACCAAATGATTCAAAAGTTCACGTCTCGCTCCGCGTAATTCTTGTAAACGCTAGTACGAGCACCTAGAGGGGGTGAATAGGTGCGAAAACAAATTTTTGCTAAGTAAATCAGAAATTATGATTTTAGCTCAAGTCTGTTCAGCAACAGACTTTCAAATGGAAATTAGACTCTAACAATAAAATAGAGTTACGATCAAAGTAAAAGAGTTTAGAGAAGAGAATAAGAACACAAGGTTTATAGTGGTTCGGCTTAATCCAAGCCTACGTCCACTCTCCCGCACCGAGCCCACCTACTGGATTCCACTATGAATCAAAAGAGTCGTTACGTATAACTTCCTTGATTCCACAAAGTGTAGAGACTCTACTACACTTCCTCAAGGCTTCACAAAAGTACAAACTCTTTTGAGTACAAGTTTACGCTCAGCAATTGAATTGACAAAGAACAAGAAGCTTCAGACTTTGGAATTTTTCTATCTCGCACACACTCAAATAACTGAGCATCTTCCTTATATACTCCTCCATGCCTTCATAACCGGTGGCACCTTCCAAAGGAGTTCTTCCAATCTACCCGTTGGACATAATCAATTAGGGAGATCTCGAGTTACTTAAGGAATGTGAAGATAACCCACCAATCCTACTCGCCCATACAATCAGGATCTAGGTTTCCATAAGTAAAACCTTCCAAGTATACTTCGTCAATCAACGAATCCAATTTATTCGAATTAAATTCAAAACGAATAATCGATCTTGAGATGCTATCTCCAACCGTGAGATCTTTTTCAACCGCTCGAATCAAATCCTTAAAGAAATACTTGAACTGGATAAATCTTCATCGTCGGTCTAGAAACCGTCAATGAGGGCAGACTTTACATCTTGAGTCCGGCGATCCGGCGATCTTCGACTTTGACGAAAGAGTCTACAGGTCTCCGGACTTTGTCGAGTGAGTCCGCAAGTCTTCGACTTTGTCGAGTGAGTCCGCAAGTCTTCGAGACTAGATCGATGAAAACGTTTTGTCGACATCAAAACAAATAAGAGAGTTTTTCTCCAACAATCTCCCCTTTTTATGGTGACAAAACTTTCCTGCGCAGATTTGGACATTTTGACCCGCAAGACAATACTTAAGCAAACATGGATATCTCATAAATGGATAAAGATAGTATTGAATCTGCATCCACAGAAAATGTGTTAGTCCTGTAAAAATGCAAAAACAACTATCTTTGCCAATACTTAAAGTACTGCAAGCAAGCATTAAACAGTCAATTCAAATCCAAGCATTAATCCAAATTCAAATCAGTCACAACCAGACAAAAGTAAAGTTGAATAAAACAGAAGTCAAATTCGAATGAATCAAATCTGCACGCAGCTTCTCCCCCTTTTTGTCAACATTAAAAAGAAGAAATGAAGAGAGAATAAGATTAGGATTGTCTTGGAATGCGAACAAGTTGGAAATCTCCCATCGACTGGACAGTGTCTTCCAACTTTTTCAAATCCACCTTCAGTTTGTTCTATCTCGTGACTCTTGGCGGTGGCTTGAACTTGAAGAGTAAGAGTCTCGTATTTGATCATGCAAAGAAACCGAAGAGGCTTGACCGGCATTCCGCGATTCCGAACTTCATATCTCGGGGCATAGATCGACCTCGCATCTCCATAAGAATATCAAGCACTCGTCGAAAGTCTGCTGAGTTATCAGTCTGAGTGCTTGCCTCAGCATAATCAGTTTGAGGAGTATTTGCAGAAGATGGCATCCTAGCATGAGTATCCAAATTTGGAGATGAAGCCTCATGACCTTCCTCAGGAAATTGAGATGCATAAACATCTTCTAGATCTGTAGGTGAGGGACTCACATCTTCACTAGCAAAAGCAATTGAAGAAGTACCTCTTTTCTCAGCAACTCCCCCTGTTTCAGTGCCTTCAGGTGGAGAGAAGTATTCTTCATGCTCTGTCTCCTCGTCAGTGACATGATGTTGCAGTTCTTCTTGCTCCTCTTCTTCTGAAGTTCTTTCTTCCTCTACCTCTTTCCTCATTAATGCCCTCTCTTCTTCCCTCTGCTCTTCCTCTTCTCTGTCTTGATCCTCTCTCTCCTTTGTCTCTGGAACAGAATGCTAAAGATTGCTTAATGCAAGAGCTGAGATGGTTACATCTTCCTCATCTTCTTCATCCTGCAAGATGAGGACTCTTCTTTTCTTGGATGGAGCTGTCATGGGCTCCTTTCCCTTTCTTTTTGCAGCCGAAGAGACTTGATGAGTCTTGACAGGAGTTTTCTCTTTAAATCGCTCCAAAGCCTTGTTTAGCTCTTTCAGACGCATTTTGGAAACCATATTCAGTCCCACCCATTTGATCACACGATCGAACATAAAGAATATTGGGAGGCTGAATGTTAAGATGTCTGAACAGCATAGAAACAAGTACTGAGTAAGGAAGTTGGCCCTTGTCCTTCACCACCGATCTGTACATGTGAAACATTATAGTGTGTAGTAGAGAGAACTTTTTGCCAGCGTTCATGGCATACATCAGCATTACTTCTGAATTTGAAACATCAGTCTTTGAAGTCGATTTGGGTCTAAGACAGTTGATCACAATTTTGTGAAGCAAGACATTTGAGGCATTCAACCTCACGTACGAAATTCGACCTTCGGCCATCCCATCTCGAACAAGCTCCACCGTTGCACGGCCAATAGACACACCGATTGATTGAAACTCTCCTCTTTCCACTCCAATCACATCGGCCAAAGTGTCCATATCAACCACATAATCCTGATCTCTAACACTGAATGAGAATCTATTCGCATCCAAAAAGCTTAGATTTGAATAGAAGTATACAGTAAGCTCTGGATGAGCCACTGTCGTCTCAGAGCAAAATCTATCAAGTTGAAGTAAGGCGAATTTCTCCCGCAAGTTCACATTCAGAGAGTCGAGAAAATAAAGTCTACACTCCTTGGGTTCATCACCCTCGCTTCAAAGCAACTTAGTGTAAAGTCGCTTGTGTTCATCAGAACGAAATAGATCTGTTCTGTTGCTTCTAACATTTGCAGCAATACCCATTCTAGACTTAAAATTAGTGAACATCTTTTCATCATCATTCCCATCGGGTTGATTATGTCCACCAACACGTGGATCACTTGGAATATTCGCAAAGGCTCTATCCGCCGAGCCCGGGGAGCGATTCCCAAGTGTTCCATCGTGCGCAAAAAAATGGGTTTCATTCTGTACCCCTTTTCTACCAAAAATTCATCAATGAAACTCAAAGCGAGCCTCCTTCTTTTAAAGCGAGTACGGTTTGTAGGTAAAAGCGGGCTTTTGAGACCTTACAGTGCGGCATCCACGACGATTTCTTCCTCCGCTTGCTGTTGTGGTCTAGCCTGAGAAGAGCGGCGTGGTTGAGAATGTTGTGGGCTCTGCTATTGTCTCGGAGATTCTTCTTCCTCGGTGAGGTCAAAGTGCGTAGGAGCCTCACGCAAAGGCGGTGGTCCCCCGCTTGTGATTCTTGAGGACTTTCTTTGAGAAGCCATTATCACAGTCTTTAGGAGATTCCAAACTCGATTCGAGAAAGGTGAAGACTTTGAGATTAAACTAGAGAGTAAAAGTGAAAAAGTGATGTTACGTGCTTCTAGGGTTTGTAAGGAAGACGATCAGTATATAAGGTGATCGAAACAGGTTATACGAATCGTCGTAAAATAAAAATGCCTTTTGAAAAATAACTGCCTTTTTGAAAAATATACAACTGTCAAAAAAATAACTTCTTTTTCGAAAAGGAATGATTGTTATAATTTCGAAAATTTGGAAAGATAACATCAATCAATTATAGATTAATAGATGAACGTACATTTTCGAGATTTTGTCCAAAAGATAAATTTCCAAAATATAAATAACTTACAGTAGTGGATCTTGATCTCCTGAGTCCGAGCATCTTTAGACTTTAGTCCCTAAGTTCGAACTTCTTCAGACTTTAAGATATTAAGTCGGATCGAATAGACTCAAATTGGCTTTTCTCCAAAGTGGCTTAGTAAAGATATCCGCCAACTGATTCTTTGAGTCAATGAATTGAATTAATACTTCTCCGTTTTGAACATGGTCTCTAATAAAATGATGTCAAATCTCTATATGCTTTGCTCTTGAATGAAGAATTGGATTCTTGGTGAGATTAATTGCGCTGGTATTGTCACATTTCATCTCTGTGCATAAGTCTTCAATTCCAAAGTCTCTTAGCTGTTGTTTTATCCATAAGATTTGAGAACAACAACTTCCAAGAGCTACATATTATGCTTCTGCTGTTGAAAGAGCTACAATGCTTTGCTTCCTCGAAAATCAAGATACCGTCCCGTTCCCAAGCAATTGGTGCCCGAGGTGCTCTTTCTATCAACTCGCATCCTGCTAGGTCTCCGCGTCGAGTATCCAGGGAGGGTAAGATCCCCTTCTTTAAGATACCAGAGACCAAACTTAGGGGTTGTTGCAACGTATTTGATAATGCGTTTTGCAGCACTTAAATGAGATTCTTTGGGATCAGATTGAAATCTAGCACAAATACATACACTAAACAAAATGTCAGGTCCGAAGCAGTAAGATAAAGAAGTGAACCAATGATACTCCCGTATAGCTTCGGTCAACTTTCTTTCCTCCTTCATCTTTGTCCAAAGATCGAAGAACTTGACATTGGTATATCAGTCTTTTTGCAATTCTCCAAACCGAATTTTTTAACAAGTTCTTTAGCATATTTTTCTTGGTGAATGAAAGTCCCTTCCTTCAATTGTTTTACTTGTAGTCCAAGGAAGAAGGATAGTTCACCCATCATGCTCATCTCAAATTCATCCCGCATAGACTTAGAAAATTTCTTGCACAAATTTTCGTTAGGTGATCTAAAAATAATATCATCAACATAGATTTGTACAAGTAAAAAGTTTTTATTTTCTTTTTTAATAAACAAGGTAGTGTCTACCTTACCTTTAACAAAACCATTTTGGATTAAAAACTTACTTAACCTGTCGTACCAAGCTCGAGGTGCTTGCTTTAATCCATATACCGCCTTTTTCGGTCTAAATACGTAGTCCGGCTTCCTTAGGTCTTCAAATTCGAGAGGTTGTTCCACATAGACTTCCTCTTGGATAAATCCATTTAAGAATGCGCTTTTGACGTTCATTTGGAATAACCTGAAATTCTTCTAACAAGCAAAAGCAAGTAATAATCTAATTGCTTCTAACCTTGCTACTAGTGCGTAAATCTCATCATAGTCTATTCCTTCTTCTTGCGTATACCCTTTGGCCACGAGTCTTGCTTTGTTCCTTATAACTTTTCCTTTTTGTCCATCTTGTTCCTGAAAACCCATTTAGCTCCAATAACAGATTTACCTTTTGGTTTAGGAGTCAATTCCCAGACATCGTTAATGCTGAATTGCCTAAGTTCTTCTTGCATAGGTTCAATCCAACTTTCATCAGTTAAAGCTTCTTCTATGCTCTTGGGTTCTATTTCGTAGAAATAAGAGCCACAAAGCACTAGACTCTTCATGCCTTGTGGATCTTGTACGGATTCCTTCATCAATATTGCCAATTATGAGTTCCTTGGGATGACTAGACTTGTGCTTCCAATTGCTGGTTGGTCCGACGGTGATCTTTCTCTTCATCTAAATCTTCAACGTTTGTTCTTTATTGGTCTTCGAAGTCCGAGCGCTTCGGGGGTTTAGACTTTGTAAAGTCTGGAGCAGGTTCAGATTCTTCAGGTTGAGTCTGGATCGATTGAATTTGTATGAAGTCTTGAAATTTAACATTCAATGATTCCTCCACCGATTAAGTCTTCTTGTTGTAAACTCTATAAGCTTTGCCGATGGTTGAATATCCAAGGAAAATACCTTCATCGATTTTTCTTCAAACTTACCAATTCGATCATTTGCATTTTTCAATATAAAACATTTGCAACAAAACACATGAAAATAAGAAACTATTGGTTTCTTACCTTTGAACAGTTCATAAGGAGTTTTCTCCAAAATAGGCCTTAAGAAAACTCTATTAATAATATAACATGCTGTAGAAACTGCTTCAGCCCAAAAACGAGAGGAAATGTTGCTTTCAATTAAAAGAGTTCTAGCCATTTCTTGCAGTGATCTATTCTTCCTTTCCACAACTCCATTCTCATTCTCGGATTGTACGGAGAGGAGAACACATGCTGAAAACTAGATTCATCACAAAATTTAGCAAAATCTTGATTTTCAAACTCACCTCCATGATCTGTCCGTATACAAGAAATAACATACCCCTTCTCATTTTGTACTTTCTTAGCAAACTTTAAAAAATAAGAAAAAGTTTCAGACTTACTTGCCAAGAAATATACCCAAGTAAATCGTGAGTAATCATCTACTATTACTAGGCAATATTTCTTACCACCAATGCTCGGGTTCGGTTGGTCCAAAAAGATCCATATGCAAGAGTTGCAGCACACGATTAGTGGAAACTTGGTTTTTTGGTTTGAAAGAACTTCTGACCTGTTTTCCCAACATGCATGGTGTGCAAAGATCGGATTTTTGGTATGTCAGATTTGGTAGTCCACGAACAAGTTTCTTTACGAGATCTTGGCTATTTGCCTCATGTTGATGTGGCCAAGTTTCCTATGCCAGAGATTAGCTTCCTCTTGAATTGAAATTAGACATTGGGATTTTTCTGGTTTGATGTCCATAAGATAGATGTTCCCATGTCTTCGTCCTGTGAAAGTCTGAGAGGAATCTTTGCTGGTTCCCGAACATATTCCGTCTTGAAAGTTAATTTTGAAACCCGTATCGCACGGTTGGCGATACTTAACAAGTTGTAGTTAAGTCCTTCTACTAAAGAAACGTTGCTGATTGTGAGACTTCCAATCTTCTTGTTCCGCGTCCGACAATTCTGCCTTTACTATTTCCTCCAAATGAAATTTTTCCACCATTAACTTGCATAAGCTTTATGAAACAACTTGAGTCTCCTGTCATATGTCTTGAGCATCCACTATCCAAGTACCATTTGACCTTTTTCTTGATAGTGACCCGCATTTAAAAAGAAAACTCAAGCTTTCTTTGGTACCCATATTTTCTTGGGTCCAATGGAGTTAGTGCAATATACGGTCTTTGCCCAAGCCTTCTTAACAGGTTTCCAAACCATAGAACATTCTTTCTCAAAGTGTTCTGAGCTATTACACTTAGAACATTTAAGAGCACTGCGCCCTACAGATTTTACAAAGACTTTTTGAAAATGATTTCTATATGTTGGAGAAAACTTCCTTACTTGTTTTAATGTCGAGAAAACATTTTCAGTCTAGTCTGAAGACTTGCAGATTCACTCGACAAAGTCTGAAGACTTGCAGAGTTACTCGACAAAGTCGAAGACTCGCAGACTCTTCCGTCAAAGTCCGAAGATCGCGGACCACCAGACTCAAGATGTAAAGTCCGCCCTCTTTGACGGTTTCTAGACCGACGAAGAAGATTTATCCAGATTCAAGTATTTCTTTAGGGATTTGATTCGAGCGGTTATAGAAGATCTCACGGCTGGAGATAACACCTCAAGATCGATTATTCGGTTTGATTCAAATTTGAATAAATTAGATTCGTTGATTGGCGAAGTATACTTGGAAGGTTCTACTTATGGAAACCTAGATCCTGATTGTATGAGCGAGCAGGATTGGTGGGCTATCTTCACATTCCTTAAGTAACTCGAGATCTCCCTAATTGATTCTGTCCAACGGGTAGATTGGAAGAACTCCTTTGGAAGGTGCCAACGGTTATGAAGGCATGGAGGAGTATATAAGGAAGACGCTCGGTTATTTGAGTGTGTGCGAGATAGATAAATTTCAAAGTCCGAAGCTTCTTGTTCTTTGTCAATTCAATTGTTGAGCGTAAACTTGTACTCAAAAGAGAGTTTATACTTCGTGAAGCCTTGAGGAAGTGTAGTAGAGTCTCTACACTTTGTGGAATCAAGGAAGTGATACTATAACGACTCTTTTGATTCATAGTGGAATCCAGCCGGTGGGCTGTCAGTGCGGGAGAGTGGACATAGGCTTGGATTAAGCCGAACCACTATAAACCTTGTGTTCTTATTCTCTTCCTTGAACCCTTTTACCTTGATCGTAACTCTATTTAATTGTTAGAGTCTAATTTCCATTTTAAAGTCTATTGCTAAATAGATTTGAAATTATAATTTCTGGTTTACTTAGCAAAAATTGTTTTCGCACCTATTCACCCCCTCTAGGTGCTCGTACTAGCGTTTACAATTAGTATCGAGCCCGTGTACTCATTTAAATTGAAGTGTTTTTACTTCGAGTTAACGATCCATGGCTAGTATGTTAGCTCAGTGTCTGGTTGAAGGGCAAAGCAACACAAGACTGCCTTATTTTGATGGAAAGGATTACAGCATATGGAAAAACAAGATGAAGGCATTCCTAAGATCTAAAGATCCTATGGAATGGGACGTGGTAGACAAAGGAATCACTCCTAAAGCTACAACAGTCTCAGAAAGGGGAAAGGAAGCTATTGAGTCCAGCGGGATGACTCAAGAAGAGATAACCAAGAGACAAGCTCTCGATGCAAAAGCAATTTATTCCTTATATTGTGCATTATCCCCTACTGAATATAACAGAATATCTTCTTGTGAAATAGCTAAAGAAGTCTGGGATAGGTTGAACATCACCTATGAAGGAACTGATCGAGTGAAAGAAACTAGAATCAATATTTTGCTCAGTCAATACGAGACCTTCAAGATGAAACTAGGAGAATCTATCACCGACATGTTTAGTCGTTTTACGAAATCGTGAATGGTCTTGAGTATCAAGGTCAACCAATCTCTGGACCTATGAAGTTCAATAAACCGCTGCGTGGACTTTCCAAAGATTGGAATCACGTAAAGACCTCAATAAGGGAGACACAAAGAATCATGCCACTTTTCGTTGACGAATTGGTTGGCACTCTTCAGTCTTATGAAGTGGAGTAAAACAACGAAGATGAAGATCCCAAAGGTAAAAAATCTATTGCTTTAAAATCTAACGATGACTCTGATGTTACAGATTCTAAAGATGATATGGACGATGAAGAGCTTGCTCTCATGATAAGAAAGTTCAGAAAACTGAACAAAAAGGGAAGAAGATTCAATTGGAAGAAACAAAGCTCTCAAAAGTTTCAAAACAAATCAGCAGAGGATGATGAATCCAATAAAGATGTGATTTGTTTTGAATGCAAGAAAAAGGGACACATCGGACCTAACCGTCCCTTACTAAAGAAAAAGAAAGGAAAAGCCGAGAAATACGAAAGGCTCTCAAAGCAGAAACTTGGAGTGATACCGAATGCGAAGAGAGTGATGATGACTATGCCAATATTTGTCTAATGGCACAATCGAATCGACTCGAGACTCTAAGACAGGACTCGGACTGAGACTCGGACTCACAAACGGTGAAATCAAAGTAAGTAATTTTAAGATTCCTACTAAAGTTTCTAAATATATTGATGAACCGTGTCTTAGTCTCAAAACCTCTCTCAAGAGGATTCCCGAACTAAAAAGGGAAAATTCTGCATTAAAGCAACAGGAGACTGTTTGGAAAGAAAAGGTCGAAAATTTAGATAAAAGTGTCATTACCTTGAAAGAAAATGCAGACTCTCTTTCTAAAGAAAATGAAGTTTTGAAAAATGATATTTCAAGCATCTCAAAAGGTTTTCGTAGGATTCGAGAAATTGGAAAAGATTCTTTTAGCGCAAAGACCTTACTTTAACAAATCAGGCTTAGGAATGACTGCCTGAAACCATTCCTCTAATTGATTTTCCAAAAGTGAAGGAAAGAATCAAACAAAGACCTACAAAAGACTTTTATAAAACTCATTTTCAAAGAGCCTTTGTAAAACCCGTAGGCCGCAATGCTCTTAAATGTTCTAAGTGTAATAGTTCAGAACATTTTGAGAAAGAATGTCCTATGGTTTGGAAACCCGTTAAGAAGGTTTGGGCAAAGACCGTTTATTGTACTAACACCATTGGACCCAAGAAAATATAGGTACCAAAAAAGGCTTGAGTTTTCCTTTTAAATGCAGGTCATTATCAAGAAAAAGGTCAAATGGTACTTGGATAGTGGATGCTCAAGACATATGACAGGAGACTCAAGTTGTTTCATAAAGCTTATGCAAGTTAATGGTGGAAAAATTTCATTTGGAGGAAATAGTAAAGGCAGAATTGTCGGACGCGGAACAGTAAAGATTGGAAGTCTTACAATCAGCAACGTTTCTTTAGTAGAAGGACTTAACTACAACTTGTTAAGTATCAGCCAACCGTGCGATACGGGTTTCAAAATTAACTTTCAAGAAGGAATATGTTCGGGAACCAGCAAAGATTCCTCTCGGACTTTCACGGGACGAAGACATGGGAACATCTATCTTCCGGACATCAAACCAGAAAAATCCCAATGTCTAATCTCAATACAAGAGGAAGCTAATCTATGGCATAGGAAACTTGGCCACATCAACATGAGGCAAATAGCCAAGATCTCTCGCAAAGAAGCTTGTTCGTGGACTACTAAATCGACATACGAAAGATCCGATCTATGCACCCCATGCGTCTCGGGAAAACAGTCGAAGTTCTTTCAAACCAATAAATCAAGTTTCCACTAATCGTGTGCTGCAACTCTTGCATATGGATCTCTTTGGACCAACCAACCCGAGAACATTTGTGGTAAGAAATATTGCCTAGTAATAGTAGATGATTACTCACGATTTACTTGGGTATATTTCTTGGCAAGTAAGTCTGAAACTTTTTCTTATTTTATAAAGTTTGCAAAGAAAGTACAGAATGAGAAGGGGTATGTTATTTCTTGTATACGAACAGATCATGGAGGTGAGTTTGAAAATCAAGATTTTGCTAAATTCCGTGATGAATGGTTTTCGGCATGTGTTCTCCTCTCCGTATACCCGAACGTAATGGAGTTGTGGAAAGGAAGAATAGATCACTGCAAGAAATGGCTAGAACTCTTTTAATTGAAAGCAACATTTCTTCTCGCTTTTGAGCCGGCAGGTTTCTACAGCTTGTTATATTATTAATAGAGTTTTCTTAAGACCTATTTTGAAGAAAACTCCCTATGAATTGTTCAAAGGTAAGAAACCAATTGTTTCCTATTTTCATGTGTTTGGTTGCAAATGTTTTGTATTGAAAAATGCAAATGATCGAATTGGTAAGTTTGAAGAAAAATCGATGAAGGTATTTTCCTTGGATATTCAACCACCAGCAAAGCTTACGAGTTTACAACAAAAAGACTCAAACAGTGGAGGAATCAATGAATGTTAAATTTCAAGACTTCACACAAATTCAATCGATCCGACTCAACCCGAAGAATCCGAACCCGCTCCAGACTCTACAAAGTCTAAACCCCGAAAGCGGCTCGGACTTCGGAAGATCAACAAAGAACAAACATTGAAGAACCAGATGAAGAGAAAGATCGGGTCATCAAACCAACCAGCAACTAGAAGCACGAGTCTAGTCACCCCAAAGAACTCATAATTGGCAACATTGATGAAGGAATCCGTACGAGATCCAAAAGGCATGAAGAGTCTAGTCTTGTGGCACTTATTTCTGAAATAGAACCCAAGAGCATAGAAGAAGCCTTAACCGATGAAAGTTGGATTGAAGCTATGCAAGAGGAACTCGTGCAATTCAGCATTAACGATGTCCGGGAATTGACTCCTAAACCAAAAGGTAAATCTGTTGTTGGAGCTAAATGGGTTTTCGTGAACAAGATGGATGAAAAAGGAAAAGTTATAAGGAACAAAGCAAGACTCGTGGCCAAAGGATATACGCAAGAAGAAGGGATAGACTATGATGAGACTTACGCACCAAGTAGCAAGGTTAGAGGCAATTAGACTATTACTTGCCTTTGCTTGTTATAAGAATTTCAGGTTATTCCAAATGGACGTCAAAAGCGCATTCTTAAATGGATTTATCCAAGAGAAAGTCTATGTGGAACAACCTCCCG
The DNA here is from genome assembly GCA_014182365.1 of Eucalyptus tenuipes. Classification (NCBI taxonomy): domain Eukaryota; kingdom Viridiplantae; phylum Streptophyta; class Magnoliopsida; order Myrtales; family Myrtaceae; genus Eucalyptus; species Eucalyptus tenuipes. The sequence continues at coordinate 10,614,458 of CM024544.1, read as the reverse complement.
ATTTGAAGACCCAAGGAAGCCGACTCGTATTCGACCGAAAAAGGCGCTATATGGATTAAAGCAAGCACCTCGAGCTTGGTACGACAGATTAAGTAAGTTTTTAATCCAAAATGGTTTTGTTAAAGGTAAGGTAGACACTACCTTGTTTATTAAAAGAGAAAATAAAAACTTTTTACTTGTACAAATCTATGTTGATAATATTATCTTTGGATCACCTAACGAAAATCTGTGCAAGAAAAATCTAAGTCTATGCAGGATGAATTTGAGATGAGCATGATGGGTGAACTTTCCTTCTTCCTTGGACTACAAGTAAAACAATTGAAGGAAGGGACTTTCATTCACCAAGAAAATATGCTAAAGATCTTGTTAAAAAGTTCAGTTTGGAGAATTGCAAAAAGATCGATATACCAATGTCTAGTTCTTCGAAGCCGGACAAAGATGAAGGAGGAAAGAAGATTGACCAAAAGCTATACGGGAGTATCATTGGTTCACTTCTTTATCTTACCGCATCTAGACCTCGACATTTTGTTTAGTGTATGTATTTGTGCCAGATTCCAATCTGATCCAAAAGAATCTCATCTAAGTGCTGCAAAACGCATCATCAAATACGTTGCAACAACCTCAAAGTTATCCTAAAGAAGGAGATCTTACTCTCCTTCGTTACTCAGACGCAGACCTAGCAGGATGCAGAGTTGATAGGAAGAGCACCTCAAGCACCTGTCAATTGCTTGGGAACATAACAAAGTATCTTGGTTTTCTAGGAAGCAAAGTACCGTAGCTCTTTCAAACGTGCCAGGCGTAATACGTGGCTCTTGGAAGTTGTTGTTCTCAAATCTTATGGATAAAACAACAGCTAAGAGACTTTGGAATCGAAGACTCATGCACCGAGATCAAATGTGACAATACAGCGCAATTAATCTCACCAAGAATCCAATTCTTCATTCAAGAGCAAAGCATATAGAGATTCGACATCATTTTATTAGAGACCATGTTCAAAACGGAGAAGTATTGATTCATTTCATCGACTCAAAGAATCAGCTGGCGGACATCTTTACTAAGCCACTGGAGAAAAGCCAGTTTGAGTCTATTCGCTCCAGACTTAATATCTTAAAGTCTGAAGAAGTTCAGACTTAGGGACTAAAGTCTAAGAAGGCTCAAACTCAAGAGATCAAGATCTACTACTGTAAGTTATTTCTATTTTGGAAATTTATCTTTTGGACAAAATCTCGAAAAGGTACGTTCATCTATTAATCTGTAATTGATTGATGTTATCTTTCTAAATTTTCGGAATTATAGCAATCATTCCTTTTCGAAAAAGAAGTTATCTTTTTTATAGTTATACATTTTTCAAAAAGGCAGTTATTTTTGAAAATGTATTTTCTATTTTCCTTTTGCGACGATTCGTATAACCTGTTTTGATTGCTTTATATACCGATCGTCTTCCTCACAAACCCTAGAAGCACGTAACTTCACTTTCTCACTTTTTCTCTCTAGTTTAATCTTAAAGTCTTCACCTTTCTCGCGAATCGAGTTTGGAATCTCCTAAAGATTGTGATAATGGCTTCTCAAAGAAAGTCCTCAAGAATCGCAAGCAGGGGACCACCGCCTTTGCGTGAGGGTCCTACGCATTTTGACCTCACCGAGGAAGAAGATTCTCCGAGACAACAACAGAGCCCACAACATTCTCAACCGCGCCGCTCTTCTCAGGCTAGACCACAACAGCAAGCGCAGGAAGAAACCGTCGAGGATGCCGCACCTGTAAAGTCTCAAAAGCCCGCTTTTACCTACAAACTGTACACTGCTTTAAAAGAAGGAGGCTCTGCTTTGAATTTCATTGATGAGTTTTTGGTAGAAAAGGGGTATAGGAATGAAACCCATTTTTTGCGCACAATGGAACGCTTGGGAATTGCTCCTGCGGGCTCAGCAGATAGAGCTTTTGCGAATATTCCAAGTGATCCACGTGTAAGTGGACATAATCAACCCGAAGGAAATGATGATGAGAAAATGTTCACAAATTTTAAGTCTATAATGGGTATTGCTGCGAATGTTAGAAGCAAATGAACAGATTTGTTTCGTTCGAGGAACACAAATGACATTATACTAAGTTGTGAAGAGAGGGGTGATGAACCCAAGGAGTGTAGACTTTGATTTTCTAGACTCTCGAAGGTGAACTTGCGGGAGAAATTTGCCTTACTTCAACTTGATAAATTCTGCTCTAAGACAAAAGTAGCACATCCGTAACTTACTTTGCTTATTTCTATTCAAATCTAAGCTTTTGGATGCGAATAGATTTTCATTCAGCGTTAGAGATCGGGATTATGTGGTTGACATGGACACCCTGGCCGATGTGATTGGGGTTGAAAGAGGGGAATTTCAATCAATCGGCGTGTCTATTGGCCGGGCAATAGTGGAACTCGTTCGAGATGGGATGGCCGAAAGACGAATCTCGTACGTGACGTTGAATGCCTCAAATGTTCTTCTTCACAAGATAGTGATCAACTGTCCGAGACCAAAATCGACTTCAAAGACTCGATGTTTCAAATTCGAAGCAATGCGATGTATGCCATCAACGCCGGCAAGAAGTTCTCTCTACCACACACTATAATGTTTCACATGTACGATCCGTGGTGAAGGACAAGGGCCAACTTCCTTACTCAAGCACTTGTTTCCAAGCTGTTCGAGACACCTTCACATTCAGCCTCCCAATACTCTTTGTGTTCAATCGTGTGATCGATGGTGGTGGGACCGAAGATGGTTTCCAAGATGCGTCCGAAAGAGCTAAACAAAGCTTTAGAGCGATTCAAGGAGAAGACTCCCGCCAAGACTCATCAAGTCTCTTCTGCTGCAAAAAGAAAGGGAAAGGAGCCCATGACAGCTCCATCCAAGAAAAGAAGAGTACTCATCTTGGAGGATGAAGAGGATGAGGAAGATGTAACCTTATCAGCTCTTGCATTAAGCAATCTTCAGCATTCTGTTCCAGAGACAGAGGAGAAAGAGGATCAAGACAGAGAAGAGGAAGAACAGAGGGAAGAAGAGAGGGCATCAATAAGGAAAGAGGCAGAGGAAGAAAGAACTTCAGAAGATGAGGAGCAAGAAGAACCGCAGCATCATGACACTGACGAGGAGACAGAGCATGAAGAATACTTCTCTCCACCCGAAGGCACTGAAACAGGGGGAGTTGCCGACAAAAAGAGGTACTTCTTCAATTGCTTTTGCTAGTGAAGATGTGAGCCGCTCACTTGCAGATCCGGAAGATGTCTATGCCTCTCAATTTCCCGAGGAAGGTCATGAGGCTTCTTCTCCAAATCTGGATACTCATGCTCAGATGTCATCTTCTGCAAATACTCCTCAATCTGACCATGCTGGGGCAAGCACTCAGACTGATAACTCAGCAGACCTTCGACGAGTGCTTGATATTCTTATGGAGATGCGAGGTCAAATCTATGCTCTGGGATATGAAGTTCGAACCTGCGGAATGCCGTCAAGCCTCTTGGTTTCGTTGAATGATCAAATCCGACTCTTACTCTTCAAGTTCAAGCCACTTTGCCAAGAGTCATGAAATAGAAAAGCTGAAGGAGGATTTGAAAAAGTTGGAAGACACTGTCCATTCGATGGGAGATTTCCAACTTGTTCGCATTCCAAGACAATCCTAATTTCATTCTCTTTTCATTTCTTCCTTTTTAATGATGACAAAAAGGGGGAGAAGCTGAGTGCAGCAGATTTGATTAGATTTGACTTATTTCGACTTCTGTTTTAAACCTTACTTTTGTCTGGTTGTGACTGATTTGAATTCAGATTAATGTTTTGATTTGGATTGACTATTTAAAACTGTTTAATGCTTGCTTGCAGTACTTTAAGTGTTGGCAAAGATAGTTATTTATGCTGGACTAACACATTTTCTGTGGATGCAGATTCAATACTATCATTATCCATTTATGAGATATCCATGTTTGCTTAAGTATTGTCTTGCATGTTAAAATAACCAAATCTGCAGAAAAGTTTTGTCACCATCAAAAAGGGGGAGATTGTTGGAGAAAACTTCCTTACTTGTTTTGATGTCGACAAAACATTTTCGTCTAGTCTCGAAGACTTGCAGACTCACTCGACAAAGTCTCGAGGACTTGCGAGTTACTCGACAAAGTCCGAAGACTCATGAGACTCTTCCGTCAAAGTCCGAAGATCGTCAAAGTCCGAAGATCGCCAGACCACCAGACTCAAGATGTAAAGTCTGCCATCTTTGACAGTTTCTAGACCGACGAAGAAGATTTATCCAGATTCAAGTATTTCTTTAGGGATTTGATTCGAGCGGTTATAGAAGATCTCACGGCTGGAGATAACACCTCAAGATCGATTATTCGGTTTGATTCAAATTTGAATAAATTGAATTCGTTGATTGGCGAAGTATACTTGGAAGGTTCTACTTATGGAAACTTAGATCTTGATTGTATGGGCGAGCGGGATTGGTGGGCTATCTTCACATTCCTTAAGTAACTCGAGATCTCCCTAATTGATTCGTCCAACGGGTAGATTGGAAGAACTCCTTTGGAAGGTGCCAACGGTTATGAAGGCATGGAGGAGTATATAAGGAAGACGCTTTGGTTATTTGAGTGTGTGCGAGATAGATAAATTCCAAAGTCTGAAGCTTCTTGTTCTTTGTCAATTCAATTGTTGAACGTAAACTTGTACTCAAAAGAGAGTTTATACTTCTGTGAAGCCTTGAGGAAGTATAGTAGAGTCTCTACACTGTGGAATCAAGGAAGTGATACTGTAACGACTCTTTTGATTCATAGTGGAATCCAGCCGGTGGGCTGTCAGTGCGGGAGAGTGGATGTAGGCTTGGATTAAGCCGAACCACTATAAATCTTGTGTTCTTATTCTCTTCCTTGAACCCTTTTACCTTGATCGTAACTCTATTTAATTGTTAGAGTCTAATTTCCATTTTAAAGTCTATTGCTAAACATATTTGAAATTATAATTTCTAGTTTACTTAGCAAAAATTGTTTTCGCACCTATTCACCCCCTCTAGGTGCTCGTTCTAGCGTTTACACTATAAAGGTCTTTTGTAGGTCTCTATTTGATTCTTTCCTTTACTTTTGAAAAATCAATTAGAGGAATGGTTTCAGTAGTCATTCCCAAGCCTGATTTGTTAAAGTAGGGTCTTTGCGCTAAAAGAATCTTTTCCAATTTCTCAGATCCTATAAAAAAAAAAAAAAAAAAAAAACCTTTTTGAGATGCTTGAAATATCATTTTTCAAAAGTTCATTTTCTTTAGAAAGAGAGTCTGCATTTTCTTTCAATGTAATGACACTTTTATCTAAATTTTCGACATTTTCTTTCCAAACAGTCTCCGTTGCTTCAAGTGCAGAATTTTCCCTTTTAGTTCGGAAATCCTCTTGAGAGAGGTCTTGAGACTAAGACACGTTCATCAATATATTTCGATACTTTAGTAGGAATCTTAAAATTACTTACATTGATTTCACTGTCTAAGTCTGAGTCTGTCTCAGAGTCTGAATCTCATTCTGATTGTGCCATTAGACAAATATTGGCATAGTCATCATCACTCTTTTCGCATTAGGTATCACTCCAAGTTTCGCTTTGAGAGCCTTTCGTATTTCTCAGCTTTTCCTTTCTTTTTCTTTAGTAAAGGACAGTTGGGTCTGATGTGTCCCTTTTTCTTGCATTCAAAACAAATCACATCTTTATTGGATTCATCGTCCTCTGCTTATTTGTTTTGAAACTTTTGTGAACTTTGTTTATTCCAATTGAATCTTCTTCCCTTTTTATTCAGTTTTCTGAACTTCTTTATCATGAGAGCAAGCTCTTCATCGTCCATATCATCTTCAGAATCTGTAACATCAGATTCATCGTTAGATTTTAAAGCAATAGATTTTTTACCTTTGGGATCTTCATCTTCGTTGTTTTGCTCCACTTCATAAGACTAAAGAGTGCCAACCAATTTGTCAACAGAAAGTGGCATGATTCTTTGTGTCTCCCTTATTGAGGTCTTTACGTGATTCCAATCTTTGGAAAGTCCACACGTAGTTTGTTAAACTTCATGGGTCCGAAATTGGTTGACCTTGATACTCAAGACCATTCACGATTTCGTAAAAACGACTAAACATGTCGGTGATAGATTCTCCCGGTTTCATCTTGAAGGCTTCGTATTGACTAGGCGAATATTGATTCGGTTTCTTTCACTCGATTGGTTCCTTCATAGGTGATGTGCAACCTATCCCAGACTTCTTTAACTGTTTCACAAGAAGATATTCTGTTATATTCAGTAGGAGATAATGCACAATATAAGGAATAAATTGCTTTTGTATCGAGAGCTTGTCTCTTGGTTATCTCTTCTTGAGTCATCCCGCTGGACTCAACAGTTTCCTTTCCTCTTTCTGACACCGTTGTAGCTTTAGGAGTGATTCCTTTGTCTACCACGTCCCATTCCATAGGATCTTTAGATCTTAGGAATGCCTTCATCTTGTTTTTCCATATGCTGTAATCTTTTCCATCAAACTAAGGCGGTCTTGTGTTGCTTTGCCCTTCAACCGGACACTGAGCTAACATACTAACCATGGATCGTTAACTCAAGTAAAAACACTTCAATTTAAATGAGTACAATGTGCTCGATACCAATTGTAAACGCTAGTACGAGCACCTAGAGGAGGTGAATAGGTGCGAAAACAAATTTTTTCTAAGTAAATTAGAAATTATGATTTTAGCTCAACTCTGTTCAACAACAGACTTTCAAATGGAAATTAGAGTCTAACAATAAAATAGAGTTACGATCAAAGTAAAAGAGTTTAGAGAAGAGAATAAGAACATAAGGTTTATAGTGGTTCTGCTTAATCCAAGCTTACATCCACTCTCCCGCACTGACAGCCCACCGGCTGGATTTCACTATGAATCAAAAGAGTCGTTACAGTATCACTTCCTTGATTCCACAGTGTAGAGACTCTACTACACTTCCTCAAGGCTTCACAAAAGTATAAACTCTCTTTTGAGTACAGGTTTACGCTCAACAATTGAATTGACAAAGAATAAGAAGCTTCAGACTTTGGAATTTTTCTATCTCGCACACACTCAAATAACCAGAGCATCTTCCTTATATACTCCTCCATGCCTTCATAACCGTTGGCACCTTCCAAAGGAGTTCTTCCAATCTACCCGTTGGACAGAATCAATTAGGGAGATCTCGAGTTACTTAAGGAATGTGAAGATAACCCACCAATCCTACTCGCCCATACAATCAGATCTAGGTTTCCATAAGTAAAACATTCCAAGTATACTTCGTCAATCAACGGATCCAATTTATTTCGAATTAAATTCAAAACGAATAATCGATCTTGAGATGCTATCTCCAACCGTGAGATCTTCTTCAACCGCTCGAATCAAATCCTTAAAGAAATACTTGAATCTGGATAAATCTTCATCGTCGGTCTAGAAACTGTCAATGAGGGCAGACTTTACATCTTGAGTCTGGCGGTCTGGCGATCTTAAGACTTTGACGAAAGAGTCTACAGGTCTCCAGACTTTGTCGAGTGAGTCTGCAAGTCTTCAGACTTTGTCGAGTGAGTCTGCAAGTCTTCAGACTAGACTGATGAAAACGTTTTGTCGATATCAAAACAAATAAGGGAGTTTTTCTCCAACAATTCTAATTTACAAAAGTCATTCAATACGCGTGCAGTTTATTCAACTGCATAACAATAACAGCCATGCAAGGGACACGAGCAACAATTAAATCAACCATTTTTCCCCAAACAAAAAATGAAGTAACAATGTCAAATCCAGAAAAGCTCCAAGATTCGTAAAATAAACGAGAGCAGCGCATGCCGACCCTACTAAGAAATCTATTTAAACTTTTCTACTTAAGTGATGTGGCAATTTTTTCTATTATTTTTTTAAAGAAACTAGTTTCTTAATGTGTGGATTTTATTAAAAATACCCAATTAAAACCTACCACGTCACTTGGTAAATAAATTTTGATAAGATCTCTTAGTGAAGCTAGCATTTAAGGAAAGGAGGAGGAGGAAGAAGAAGAGAAAAAGAAAGAACAGCTTAAGGGAATGTCGCTTACGGATACAATAGCCGCAATCCTCGCTTCGGTATCCAAAACTTAAGAAGTAACATGGAAAGGACATTTTCGCATAAGCGTACAATGGATAGGAGAGATTGAATCCCTCTACCATCTTGTTGTGGAGGTCCTTGTATGGTAAGATCTCATACTGATCCCCTTTCCACCCTGAGATTTGATACGGTACGAATGCCATCATGGTTATGGTGCAAAAGTCCTTGATATCCCCTACTTGTAATAGCAGTACAGCGTATGAGTACACCTTCATTTGGGAAAAATAAGGAGGTGTGCTGGCAGCGTATCCCTCAATACAAGGTTTGGTATCAATATACGAAGTAGAAGTAATAGGTTGTGAGCACTTCATGAAGGCCACGGACACTGATGGGCGTGCATAAAAGGTTCATCAAAACTGAAGTTGGAGTGCGCCAATGAGTCACGAGGAAGGGACGAGCAATTATTCTTTTGCAGTCCATCGTCAACCACCATGATATTACCGTCGAAGATATATTGATTCGAATAGAATACATAATTAATCGACTTCACATAATATCGGCCGGCACGTAGATATAGAACAGTGTGGTTATTTTCACAAGCTAACTCATACCGAAAGTTGCCGCAGTGTTTTGGATCACTTTTCAATCGAAAATGATAACTTATGTTATGGATTTCACCACAAGATGAAGGGGAGCACAATTGATTCTTCTTTGCACCACAACTCAGTCCCCAATAGTAGCAAAACATGTGATATGAGAAGTAAAACACGGAGTATAAATATGGAGCCGAGAGAAATAATCATCTCTTTGTCGTTTGGTTTGATGTGACGGAAGTTTTAGCTAATTTGGTAATGGGAGGGAGGCTTAATAAAGGGTTGGGAAGTCATCGGTCATCGAAGCGTCAAAGTCAACCCTAAAACAAAGTCTAGCCAAGAAAAACTTAAGAAGTATGGCCTGGCTAAAACATGGTCTCGGAATTAATGATGGACAGCTTTCACATTCATTAGGGAGGAAACTTCTATGCATTTTCCAGATTCCATTGAAGGGTTGGGAAGTCGTCGGTCATCGAAGCGTCAAAGTCAACCCTAAAACAAAGTCTAGCCAAGAAAAACTTAAGAAGTATGGCCTGGCTAAAACACGGTCTCGGAATTAATGATGGACAGCTTTCACATTCATTAGGGAGGAAACTTCTATGCATTTTCCAGATTCCATTTTTCTTGGCAAATTAATTCTTTTTAGAAATTTATTTTAGTATCATAAAAAAGAATTGGTTTTAATGTTTTGTACCCTAAGCTTAATCAAAATCCTTTCAAGTGAGACATCTAGCATTTAATTTTATTTTCAAGGCCAATATTTCGTAAGTGGCGTTCTGTTAAATTTTAAAGACAAAAAGAAAAGTGATGTTGTATCTCATCGTATAAGGTTTTTCATTTTTCAGAACAAACAAAATTAGTAACCAAGAAAGAGGATCGTGTTAATTAACTGGTACATAGATTTTAACTCATATAATATCGCTTTTGGCAAAAATAGAAAGAAAATAAGGAGCAGGCGCTTCTTGCTCATGTTTGATGTGAAACTTTATGAAAGAAAGAAAGCAATATAGTAAATTCTCAACTAGGAATGGAATCGACACATCTCGATTAGAAACTGAATTGCTTTGTCGTGGATCGACACAGCAAGAGCTATAGACGCAATATTTGAATTCACAAAAATAACGTGATGTTTACTTATTCACTATGCTTAAATGTTAAAATCACTCTCTTGTGATTGTGCTAGATTTATGAATAAGATTGTCATCTCTTTTCCATAATTGAACCACTTAATGAATGAATAGACCAATCTCAACAAAAAAGGCAATATGATAATTTCTCAACCAACGATCAATCGACGCAAGTCGCGATTAGAAATTTACTTGCTTCGTTGTTGCCCAACACGTGCAAATACTATAAGTGTAATATTCGCATGCACAAAATTAAACCAATACGCACTTATACGTTGAGCTCGCATGATTATATCGATCCTTTTCTTACCCCGGGATATAATGCAGTATTAAAGCCATCATGGTTATGGTGCAAGAATCCTTGATGTCCCCCACTCGGAGATCAAACCCATGTACAATGTATGAGTACACCTTCATTTGGGAAAAATTAGGGGGCATATCGGAAGGATATGCTCCCTCAGTACATGGTTCAGTATTGACTCACGAAGGATATGCTCCCTCAGTACATGGTTCAGTATTGACTCACGAAGGAGAAGCAACGTGCTATTCGCACTTCATGAAGGCCACTGGCACAGCTGACAAACCGTATGGATCATGACCACTAAAGTAGGAGGGCGCCAACGAGTAACGAGGGGTGGGGGATGAGCAATTACTTTTTGGCAGTCCATCGTTAACCACTGTGATTTTGCCGTCAAATAAAAATTGCTAAGATAAGAACAGTAGTAAATCGATTTCATATAATATTGGCTGGCATATAAGTATAGAACAATGCAGTTATTTTCACAAGCTAGCTTATAATTAGAGCGGCTGCATCCTTTTGGGTTGCCTTTCAATTGAAAGGGATAGCGTATGTTACGAATCTCGTCGCAAGATGGAGCGGCACACGAGTAATTCTTTTTTGCGTCATAACTTGTTCTCAGTAGCAGCAGAACATGCAATACGAGAAGCAAAACACTGAACATGCATACGGAGCTCAAAGACGGAATCGTCTCTCTATCGTTTGATCTGATATAATGAAAGTTTTAGCTAATTGGTAATGCGACGGAGGCTCAGTAATATGAATGAAAAGAGTTGAGTGTCGTCGGTCACTCATATGTTCAAGTCAGCCAATAAAGCAAAGTCTAGTGAAGAAAAGAGGAAGTGGGTATCACGTGGAAATTGCAGTCCTTGCAGTCAAGGTGTCAAAACACGGTGTTAAATTTTTTATGACCCCATACAGTCGACAGCCGATGAAGAAACCTGGGGTGACGATAGCGGAGGACCCACCACCCCGACGTCACGCTTAAGAATCCCTAGCGACAACGCTAGGGTTCGAACTCTTCCCCTTTCGAGGGGGAGAGCCCGAGCCAACGCTGCCACCGAGGGCGGTGGTTTTTATGCTTAGCTTTCGCATTGATTAAAAAATAAACTTCTCTGCAATGTTCAGATTAAATCAAAATCCTTTCGAGTGAGGCATTGAGGTTCTAATTTCTTTTCAAGATTAATATTCCATAAGTGTTGCTTTGTTAAATTATGAAGACGAAAAGGGAAAAGATGTCATATTTCATCATCTAAGTTTTTTTTTTGACAAAAAACAAAAATTGGTTACAAAAATAGACTATTAACAAGAATATTAATTTGTATAATGTTGCTTTTGGCAAAAGTAAAAAGAAAATAAAGAGTAAGTGCTTCTTCGATGATGTAACACTATATGAAAGAAAGAAAACGATACGATAATTTCTAGCAATGGACCAACACACCTTGATTAGAAAGTCACTAACTTAGTCATTACGCAAAGACTATAGATGCAAATTTCCAAGTCAACCATTAACAAAAAGTCTAGCGAAGGAAAAGTGAGTCTCACGTGGAAATTGCAGCCCTTGCAGTCAAGGTGACAAAAGCACGGTGTTGGAATTATTTATGGAGAAAAGAAACTTCTCTGCAGTTTTCAGATTTGACTTTTCTTGGCAAATTGACTCTTTAGGAATCAATTTTAGTTCCGTACAAAAAGAATCGACTGGAATGTTATGTACTCTAAATTGAATCAAAGTCCTTTCAAGTGAGGCATTGGCGTTCAATTTTATTTTCAAGGCCAATATTCCACGAGTGTCACTTCAATAAATTATGAAGACGAAAAGGAAAAAAATGTCATATTTCACCATATAAGCTTTTTCATCACTGACAAAAATTAGAATTGGTAACAAAAATAGACTATTAAAGGGAACATTAACTTGTGTAAAATAATGTCACTCTTTACAAAAATAAAAGGAAAAATAGGAGTTAGTGCTTCTTGAATGGTGTAACAAGTTATGAAAGAAAGAAAGCAATTCGATAATTTCTGGTGATGGAATCGACATGCATTGACTAAAACCTCACCAACTTTGTCATTGCACAATGACTATACATGCAATATTCGAGTTCACAAAAAAAAAAAACGACGTTTACTTAACCATTATCAACTTCAGTATTACAATCTCTCTTCCATAATCGTGCTAGATCTATGAACAATATTGTCATCTCTTTCCCATAATAGAACCACTTAATAGTGAACTAATCGATTACTCTTGTTCTATCAAATGAAAAAGAATGTTCTTGCCTGTTGTTGACACCTAATTCTTCCCTTTTTATTTAGGACTTAATCATATAGAAAATTAAGGATTTGTCTCTAAAAGAAATTAAAAAGTAAATAATTTTCATTAAAATGCATCGCCTTTTCATTAAATTGCATCGCTCATGGACATTAGGAACACTTACATTACTAGTACCAAAAAGTTAACAAAAAATAAAGACGCAGCCGGGACGGGCTAGGCCCGTCTCCTCCTTCTTTTCCCTTTTCATTTTCCCCCCGCGCGGCCCACCTCTCTTCTTCCGCGGCCCAGCTCGCTGTTCTTCCTTCTTCCTCCTCCTTCCCTCGCTTGGACGCCAGCTTCAGGACAAAACAGAGAGATGGTCGCTGGCCGAAGGACGCAAGGACGCGAGGCTGCCCGTGATGTTCGCCCAGGAATGTCGTGCGGTACGAAGCCAGCTGGTCTCGTCCTTGAAGAAAGAGAGAGAAACGAGATAAATGGATGAGAAAGGCAGCAAAGGGAGGGGGGGTCTCTCTGGTTTTTTTGGGTTTGTTCGGCCGAGGAAGAGCAACCGAGAGAGAGAGAGAGAGAGAGCTGGTGAGAGTGAGAAGGCGAGCTCGAGAGAGAGAAGGAGCGAGCCAGAGAAGAGAGGAAGCTCCAGGGTGGCTGCTTCTGGAAGGGTGCTGCTGAAAACCAAGGAGGGCCAGAGCTGCTCGAGAGGGGAGACCGAGAAGGTGGATAGCGAGGGAGAGCGGGAGAGAGAGGCGACTGTGTTCTCGAGTTCTTCGGCGGAGGCTGGAGACAGCGAGAGCAACAGGGAGAGTGAGATCGGAGAGAGTGAGCAAAGGGTGAAGTGGAGAGAGAACCGAGAGTGAGTGAAGGGATAGACTGTGAAAAAGCGAGACCCAGGAGCCGAACTTCGTTCTCGGACAAGCGTTGCCCGGCCATCCCCAACATAAACCGGCGATCTCCAGCCAACACCCTCGAGCCCGCGGCTACCTATTCCCCGGCGCCTAAATTCCCGGTGAGTTTTTTGGGTTCGATCCCCTTTTATCCCGATGATCCTGGCTCAGTGCAACATCGAGGCGGCCGACCATAGCTCGTTTCGCTTCAGGCTCACCTTCTGGCTGTCGTCGCCGAGCCGGGTAGAGATATTCGCGGTCGAACACTTCTCTCTGGGAACTCCGTTGCTTAGTTTTATTTAAAACGGAACCGAAACGATAGCTGGGTCTCGTTTCCCTGGTCCTCGAGCATGCTCGGTCTGAACGAGCAGTCCCTTCTGTCGAGTTTGAGTGTCACTTGCTGTTCTCTTTTGAGTCTGGACACGAGCTAGAGTCTAGAATGGGTTTACGACCTCTCCATAATCCGTGCTCATCGCATGCCCGATATAATGCCTCAGTTAGTGTCATTCTAAAAATGAGACGAGGTTTTGTTTGTCTCCTTGAAAGCATACCATGGATCTGTTTGACATATTTTCATCGCCTTGAGATGTCGTAAGACGAACTCGACAGCAACGTGGAGCTCCGTTCATCGGTATGCCATGTCATTTTTAGTCGAACGCCTAAGACTTGCTCGATGAAATGTTTCTGAGAGAATTGTTTAAGAAATGGCTTCTATTTTCGCTCGAATGCGAAGGTACCACTTGATGCAGTTCGTCCGGGGTCATTAGTTGTTAAGCTCGATTTTCACGAGCAACGAGGTCACTGCATCTCTGCATTTCGTTCGAGACATGCTGTGTATTTTTCACTGAACTTGATGAGTGGCGGCGGCGGTCTGCGTGATGGTAGACGTCGGAAGCAAATTTGGTTTTACGGTGGTGAGCCAAGATGGCTTGGTGAAGGCCGGCGACGTTGGGTGTTGTCGTCGATCCGTTTAAAGTTCTGCCGTGGGTCCGTCAGGCGAAATTCCAGTGTGGAGTTCGTCGGTGTGGGAGGCTTCGGTAAAGGACGTCGCGGGGAGTCGGCACGAAGAAGAAGACGACGTTGAAAGGCTGAGAGAGGATAAAAGAAAATTACGAAAATAGGCCTGGTGCATACGTTCGTGGAAAGAGGATAGGAAGATGGGCTTGAGGTTTTGTTTCAGTAGATTTAGGTTTGGTTTAAGTTGGGCGGACTTGGGCTGGGCTTAATTTGTGAATGTTTGGGCTGGGTTTAAATTTTCATGAAGTGGGTCTTTGAGAATCCATTACTAAAATGGAGGTCTGTTTAATAGAGCCCAATTCATGTTCCCGGTCCAAGCCCGAAAAGCCCATAGCAACCCATGTTCGCACCGGACCTTGGGGCCCAGCCCGAGTCCCTATTTTCAGAATTAATTTTTTAAAAAAGAATTAAGAGAAAACTTATTATTTTCTGAAAATCAGGAAAAATCTTAAGAGTTAGTTTTTTAGTAAATACTCTTAAAATGCGTGAAGGTCCTTAATAAGAAAATTGTGCTCAAGAATTGAATAAATCCTTAAAGCTTTACCATGGGGGTTTTAATTGTCCTTAAAAATAAATGCCCTTGATTACGTACTTTCAATGTTGATTATGGGCTCCCCTTAGCTTAGTTAGAGATTGCATGCTCCCTATTTGGTAATATTATAACTTTCAGTTCTCATGCAATTTATTTAATACTTTCCTTGATTGTTGATTTTTATTTTAATGATTGTGCACCCACATAATTATCTCATATGTTAGTGGATAGGCTTAAAATCAATCCAAGCTGTTTGACGATTTTTTTTTTTTTGGTGAAATGAAATAAGATTACATACCAAAATGGCATTTGATTAATTAGTGTAATTAAGTCCCCGACCCTAGATTCTTTGATCGTGTAGGAAGTGAAGCATACTCACATGTTTCACTTGATTTCTAGTCGACCCCAATAGGCTAGTGATGACTCCTCATTAGAAAATTCCCATAGCGTCAATTTGAATAACCAACATCATGCAAAGTATGAGTTTAGGGGAGCTCACATCTAAAACTAGGGTCGTAGGCGTATCTTTTAGACAACACCCCTAAACCTAATTTCCTCCCTACCAAAGGATATGTCACGACACCTGCTTCATAATCATCTTTCATCTCTGAATGTGTGGAGGCGTCATGTATGCTTAAATGAGACTATCAGCCGATTTATCACCGTGAACATAACATTGGAAAGTTTCGAAAATATATTCATAGAAATTCTTTTCAGCGATACAGACGCGCTTTCGAATAATTGTAATTAGCACTTACCATATTTTTTTCCTCAAGCTAATGGGTACCATTATATATAATTGAAGAGTTTGAAATGGATTTTCCATAAAATACAACCAAGTTCATTCTAAACGACGCATCCAATGACGTTTTAACTGCACATGTTCAATTTTTTATAGTAATATTATTACTGATTACATTTTTCATATTCCCCTTTCTGGAAATTGGTTTGCTGTGCGAGCATCTCCACACGCAATGATACCTTAGCTGCTTTCTATATCGTCATTAAATATTCAGCAATGATTAGTCAAATTTTTAAGTGGAAAATATCTTGGTCAAAGTATCCCAGGTTTCGCTAGCCCTTACTAAATGGAGTCGTCAGAAGTTTTCTACAGCCACAAACCAAATTGCCATACTCCAAATACAACTCCAGGATATCATCAACCAGCCACACAATCACTATGATAAGAGGGCAGCAAGCAAAGTGAAGGAGGCTATACAAAAATTATGGCAGCAAGAGGAGCAATTTTGGGCAATGCATTCTAGAATTGGTTGGCTTAAATGGGGAGACAAAAATGCTAAGTTTTTTCACGCCACAACTATCCAACGACGACAGCGAAACAGAATTCGCTTGCTGAAAGATAGTGATCAGAGATGGATTAGGGAAGACAGTGTTTTGAATCATATGACTCTCCAATTCTTCTCCAACCTTTACCAAACAGTAGGTCACCGAGACTTCCAGCCAATCATTGAACAATGCCAGCCAGTGGTTTCCTCTACTATGAATAACCTATTGACAGCAGCCGTGATTGATGAAGAGATCAGGGCAGCCACCTTTCAGCTGGGACTTACAAAAGCACCCGGACCCGACAGTATGAATGGTCTCTTTTATCAAGCTCATTGGATTACGTTGCGTGCTGATCTTATCCCACTAGTACAGGAGTTCTTTACAACAAGGGTTATGCCTTTGGATCTTAATAAAACTATCATTACTCTGATTCCAAAAGTCTCAAACCCAGAATGCCTAGACCAGTACCGCCCTATTAGTCTTTGTAATTACGCCTACAAGATTATCTCAAAAGTGATTGCAAATAGACTTAAGCCCTAGCTCCCTGAATTGATATCTCCTGAGCAGAGTGCCTTTGTTAGTGGACATCAGATTCAAGACAACATTCTCATTGTCCAGGAAGTGCTACATCAGTTGCGCACTAGGAAATGCCAGAAAAATTTTCATGCAGTACTGAAGATGGATATGCAAAAAGCTTATGACCGTGTGGAGTGGGATTTTTTAGAAGCTTATCTTTTGAAGTTGGGATTCCACCCTATTTGGGTTAGATGGGTAATGCAATGTATTACAACTGTGTCTTACAATGTGCGTTTTAATGGTGAACAGCTACCTTTCTTCCAGCCGGCCCATGGCATCAGACAAGGCGATCCCCTTTCTCCCTACTTATTTATACTCCTAGCTAATGTGTTATCAAATCTGATCAGTCAAGCTATCAACATGGGCAATCTCAAAGGCATTAAGCTAAACAGGTGGTGTCCTGTCTTATCTCATCTATTCTTTGCTGATGACGCTATATTTTTCATTGACGCCAAACTTCAGGAATGTCAAAATCTTGCCAATTTATTGAATCAGTACTGTTTAGCTATGGGACAGCTATTAATCGGAATAAATGGGATATATTTCTCCAAGGCTTGTCCTCTTGCCTTACAGGAAAATTTGGGCAATGCTTTGAGAGTCCCAATTTTAGTCAAAACTGGCAAATATTTGGGAATCCCTTCTGACTGGGGATGATCTAAGAAGGATATGTTCGCTTGGATTATTGGGCGAGTGAATAAAAAACTGGAAGGCTGGAAAGAACATTTAATATCCAAGAGGGGGGGGAAGGAAATCTTTATAAAAGCAGTGGTCCAGGCAATCCCACAGTATGCTATGTCTATTTTCAAAATTCTAGTTTCCATTTGTATGTCCATTGAAAAGAGAATTGCACGCTTCTGGTGGCAGAATGAATCTACTAAATCAGGGATCCACTGGAAACGATGGGAGGAGATTAAGAGAAGTAAGTTTGACGGCGGTCTCGGATTTCGGGACCTCTTGGATTTCAATAAAGCTCTGCTCGGAAAAAAGCCTGCCGTCTACATCAAAATCCAACAGCTCTATGGAGTAAGCTTTTCAAAGGTATTTACTTCCACTCTCGGGATTTTCTTACTGCTGATAGAGGTGCTAGACCTTCTTGGGGATGGTAGGGTCTTTTATTAGGTCGGGATTCCATTAGTCCAAGGCTTCGTTGGTCAGTAGGTGATGGACAAAGAATCAGAATAAGAGAAGACTGCTGGCTGCCCAAAGGTATTTTGGGTGACCCGGCAAATCAAAATGAACCTGTCAAGGTTGCTGAACTACTAGATGTCCGGACTAATGATTGGAATATTTCTGTTTTTAACGGACTTTATGATCATCACACAGTGCAGGAGATCCTTACAATCCACGTCACCCCCTCTTATACCGAGGATAAGCTGATTTGGACAAAATCTACACATGGTGATTATACAGTTAAAAGTGGGTATCAAGCACTTCGGCAAACAGCAGTAGGCCAAAGTCAGTCCCAAGGTTCGCATGCTTACCCATTCCCTCAATCAATGTGGAAACATCTATGGAAATTGAAGATAGCCCCCAAAGTTAAATATTTTATTTGGGCTCTCTGCCATAATGCTTTACCCACCAAAGCTAACCTTTTTCATCGTCATATAACCTCGACCCGTTTTGCCCTCTTTGTCATGATAACACACCAAACAAAGAACTCACCTATTTCTGCTTTGTCCTATAACCATTCCTATTTGGTCGACTCTGGCACTACACATCCCTATCCACATGCAGATTATACGCAGCATAGAACATTGGCTAGCAGCACTGTTACTGAATCAAAAGAACTCACCTGACTCAAATACTTTAGCATACGTTCTCTGGCATATCTGGAAGGCGCGGAATCATTTCATTTTCCGCCAACAAACGCTGGATCCTCGCCAGATTGTGGATACTGCTCTCATAGGTGCTCGATCGGCTCGTTTTCCTTTCCTCATCCCGCGGACACCGCGCGACGGGCGATCAACATTGGTGACTTGTGGAGACCTCCGGATCCCTAAGACATTCAAGGTGAATATTGATGGGGCTTTTCAGCCACACACCAATATTGGCACAATGGCCAGTATTTGCCGAGATCAGAGCAGTAGAATGCTAGACGGATTTACCAGGACTGTTGCTGTATCTTCGGCTCTTCAAGCGGAGTTCATGGCACTGCTGATCACCTTTCGCCATCTGCAAACGACCGGTCGACTTCAAGATCAATTGCTCATCGAATCGGATAGTTTGATTTTGGTTGAGTCGGTTAATGACATTACCTTGCCGCCGTGGGAGGTTCGTTCCGTCTTCAAGGAAGCTACGACTATCCTGTGCGGCTTCTCCTGTGTTAGGGTTTCTCACTGCCGACGGGGAGCGAATCGTGCAAATGGATCGGGCCGCAAAGGCTCATAGAATTGGGGCCCTATCTAAAGTGGCTTATATCGCCTCCTTCTCTGTTGTTAGATCTTTTAATTATTGATGCTTTAACCGCAGGTTGTACTCCTCCGGTTTAATGAATGAAGCTATCTTTCTGACCAAAAAAAAAAGTATCCCAAATTATCTCTTGCACGTATGCCAAAACATTTGGACATACATTATGCAAATTGATGTATCAACTATAGGTCCATTCAGCGCCATATAATACTATAAAAAAATGATCATGTATTTTGCAGTGTAAGGTTTTTCAATTTTGACAAAAATAAAATTGGAAAATGAAAAGATAAATAACAGCACTCGAAGACTATTATCGCACGTCCTAACCTCCAAAAAAATATGGAAGTGTATGGTGCTAATTAAGGGCAACATAAATTTTATAGAATTTGAGGTCGCCTTTCGTGAAAATAAAAAGAAAATTAAGGAGTAGGTGCTTCTTGCCGCTTGGGCAATGCAACACATTACAAGAAAAGAAAGAGGGCCACATGATGATTTCTCAGTCGGATATTAGACCGACGCATGTCTTGATTAGAAATTCACTTGCTTCGTCATTGCCCTAGACACGCAAAGACTATAGGTGCTTTTTCACTATCAATTGAATTATTATTCTTGCAGATCAATCAATCACTCTCTAGTATAATAATCTCATCTCTTTCCTGCATTAAAATTGCTCTATGAAAGAACTGAAAAATCTTGACAATAACGTCATTTTATTGAACGAAAGATGTTGTTGCCTGCTTCAAAATCATCTTCCATCTCCGAAAGTGTGGCATTGGAAGTGTCATATAAGCTCAACTGAGACTACAAGGACGAGCAAAGAGTAAATAACTTGGAGTGCTGCCATTTTCATTCTCTGTTGATGGCTGCTTGAATATGCTCAAGACTCCTCCCTTTCGTTTCAGGAACACCGTCCCCGCGGCGTTAATCGCTGCATAAAGAAGGAAGGTACCTGTGAAGCAAAGCCAGCAGAGTTATTGTCTTTTGACAAGTTTTTCGGATGCATATCAACATTTTTCTCATGGGAAGAATGCTCTATTATGTACTACCTGTCTATTATTCATTTTGCAGAAAAACGCACTTTTCTTTTCTAAATGACACTTCGAACCAATTTCATGATATTCGAATGTCGGTAGAAGTTGCTGTAAACACGTTAATTGCAATAAATGGACCGAATATGCATTCAAGAGCGTGAAGAACAGAGTGATAAACACCTTTACCTCCAAATAGGATTGAAGAGTTCAGGAAAAGCTAAGTCTCGAGTTTGAAGTTTGGTTGAATCCGTGCAAAAATTCACATTCCAATGTGACAAAATGTTTATCGAGCTCAGTTTGGTTAACTCATAAATTTCATGGTAAAATTTAATGAAAATTAACGAAGGGTAAATGCATTATGCGTGTACC
Source organism: Eucalyptus tenuipes (assembly GCA_014182365.1). Classification (NCBI taxonomy): domain Eukaryota; kingdom Viridiplantae; phylum Streptophyta; class Magnoliopsida; order Myrtales; family Myrtaceae; genus Eucalyptus; species Eucalyptus tenuipes. Next base: position 10,594,006 of record CM024544.1, on the reverse strand, counting down.
GGTTTGCGTTTTTGGTGACCCAAAAACTAATTTTGAGTAAATTTGTCACATATGTACTAGTTTGGGATTTTCGTGGTATTAACCCTATGGATTTCCATGTGAACTTGCCACGTTAACTGTCTATATCATCCAACTTAGTAATTTAATGGTACAATTTCACAGAAGCTAACGGAGGGTAAATGTGTCATGTGTGTACCAGTTTAAAATTTTTGATGACCCAAAATTTAGTTAGGGATAAATTTGTCAGGATGTATAAGTTTGGGGTTTTTCATGATATTAACTCCATATTAAAAGGAAGAATTTGTTTTCCCAAACTCCTTTTCCATGTGCACACTCACACAGAATGCAGGACCATTCTCATGTGGAATTTCATGACCACTAAAGAGGTTAGGTTTGTTAATTTTTTGCATTTTCTACTATTTTAGCATCATTTTTTTATTTTTTGCTTTATTTTGATAATAATAAAAATTAAAATTTATACTTCTCTATCTGCGATCTCTAAACGAAGTGGAGATCACGCGTTCCTTATCAACATTGGTGTCTCAAGGGATGTTTGCCTAGTAGAAAAACTCTTGTGCAAGGAACAACAGTGAGGAATGTAATGCTTGTTCTAAATAATGTAAGGCACCATCTCATGTCATATCATCGAGTGAACGCACAAGTTCTTATTGCATTTAGGGATTGAGCTTTTGTAATACATCATATGCTCTAGCATAACATCACATGTTCAATTTCCATTTATCGTAAGGGCAAAATTGTCAGCCTACTCTGTCTTTACTCTTTGACATGTGCCGATCGCTCATCGGTTAGGCTTGGACCTATCCCGTGACATGAGGTCCAAGTCGGAGATAGCTTGAGCAGGTAGCTATCTTCAACGTAGGTGATCAAACAGAGGTCGAAGGATGGGGATGAGAGGTTTTGATGGAAATGAGAGAGATTCGTTGCTCAAAATGCAAACATTGACACGAATAAAAAATTACCTTATTATACCAAGAGGATTCACATGAAACAAAAATTGAATGAATGCCATACAACATTCATCATCATTTATAAAATATGGACATAACGAGTCCACCAAAAAAAAACTAGTGCCATATGAAAAATATGTAAAAGTTTCACAAATTACATTTTAAATGATGATACATGTTGATTGTACTATTTATAATTTTTGCATCTCATTATAAGGGAACAATCACAAAATACATGATTTCGTAAACTCATGGTCATGGTAAAATTGGTAACCACTAGAAACTATCGGAGTACTTGACGAAGATGAGACTGTTTCAAGTTCTATCTCAGCGTCAACATCATCAACCGGTGCCTCCATTGGATACAAAAGTGGTTTTGGAGGCAGTTGCAGTCTATCCATATCTCCTTCAAGCATATCTAGGACTTTCCTCATCGACGGCCGATCATTAGGGCTCAATTGTATACACCACAGTGCAACGATTATCATCTTCCTCATTGTTTCTCTTTCCTCTTTTATGACATCTACCCTTTCAAGTTCCTTTTCTTTGCCGAGTTGATCATAAACCCACAAAGGAAAGTAAATTTGACTCGAACACTCTGCATGTGCATTTAGATTTCTCCTTCTACCAGCCATTTCCATTAATAACATCCCAAAACTATAAACATCGGCTTTGTAGGAAATGCCACCAATGTCTTTATAGAATAGCTCGGGAGCCATATAACCCAAGGTTCCTCTTGCTGCAGATCGCGATACTATACCGTTGCTATCGGTGGGATAAAGTCTTGCAAGTCCAAAGTTAGAAACTTTCGAAGTGAAACTTTGGTCTAGGAGAATGTTGTGAGGCTTGATGTCAAAATGTAGAATTTGCATATCACATCCCCGATGTAGATACTCTATCCCTCTAGCTATGCCAAGAGAGATCTCATACATTTTCTTATAATCAAGAGGATCATCACCATCCTTATAGGAAATGTGTTTATCCAAAGATCCATTCGGCATGAAATCATAGACAAGAGCTTGTTTGGAGTATTCGAAGCAAAAACCAACAAGTTGCACCACATTAACGTGGTGGATCCTTCCAATTGTGGCCACTTCACTTATAAAATCTTGCCCATTAGATTTTCATTTGTTCAAAATCTTAACCGCAACTTCATTGCCACTTCTAAGTATTCCTCTATAAACAGAACCATATCCCCCCTCACCTAACTTGCATTTGAGATTTTTTGTGATCTTCTTTATATCCGAGTAAGAGTACCTTATGGGCAAAAAGTTGTTGTGAGCTAGTAGGAATTCTTCGATATTTGCATCAGCCGCCTGATGCCTTCTCATCCACTTCAAGATTAGAAGTATCAACACACGCGGAGCTCCAAGTATGAATTTTGCTGCTAGGAAGTGGACTACAGAGAAATTTGGCCATCGGTTAGCATAGTGTCAAAATTTTTTTACACATACAATTTTTGTTTGTCAGAGTGCTGAATGAGAGCTTCATAGGTGTGAAGAGAAGGACTTATCATACCCAAGAAAAAGAAGAGATTCAATACTGCAACAGGCACAAGACGGAGTGCATAAAGGAGCATGGCATGCCACCTAGAATCAGCTGTAGATAGTAAGAGAATTCGTGAGAGATTACTAAAAATGGTTAATTAGAATTAAAGACCAATCAGTGAAGAAGCAATTCACGCTAAGATATACCCCTAGTGAAAGATAAATTCATGTAATCACTGCAAAGTGCAAAGCCACACTTTTGTTCATTGAAATTTGCAAGTGGAGAAGTCTAAAATAAAAAAAGAGTGAACGAGTTTCACTTTTCTAGATAGCGCCCAGATCTGACGTTATCCTATTCACTCATGAAATCCATGTTAATGTTGCATGATCTTTTCTTTTGAAGAAACACGTTTTTGCTTTTGTTATCCTAAACGTACCAAATGTTCACAAGTTCCCCATAACATTAACAGCGATTGAAGGGACATGAGCTATTATTAAATCGAACAATTTTCCCCAAAAAAAGACCTAATTCCCTGAAAACCCCTGCAGTTCTAGTCCAATTTCAGCCTGAACTTTTTTGTCTCGGAAAAAACCCTAAACGTTAACTACAGTCCCAAATTTGCCTCAAATTTTGTTTTGTTTTAAAAAATCACCAACTTTTAATATATTCCTAAACCTACGCCCACGGTCCAATCCCAACTTGACGTGGCATTTCCACATCAATAACAAATCCACTTCAGTAAGGTGACATGGAAAATTACTTTCAAATGAAGCTATTCTAAGATATGAAAATTAAGGACGACTAACGGCGATTTTTGAACAGAGGGCTAATGGGTAGATTGGGATTAGAGTAAAAATCGGTGCTTTTTCTTTTAGACAAAAAAAGTTCGAGGTAGATTTGGGATTAGGCCTAAAGATTGAGGTTTTTTCCAGACAAAGAAAAGATTGAGGCAAATTTGGACTGGACCTAAGTTTAGGTTTTTCTGATAAAAAAAGTTCGAAACATAATTGGGACTAAATTTAAAGTTGGGTTTTTTTTAGTGAATAAGGCCCAAAAAAAAAATACAGAAATAGTGTCACGTCCAGAAAAGCTCCATAGTTGTAAAATAAAGGAGCAATGCACGCCCAATCTACTAAGAAATCTTTCTAAACTTTTTCACTAAACGAATGTGGCAATTTTTTTTATTGGGTATTAAAGAAAGTGACGACCCAATAAATTGAACCAAACGTCTTGCAATATCCAATTGAAACATGCCACATCACTAAGTAAATTTTGATAAGATCCTTCAGTAGAGCTAACATTTAAGAAAAGGATGAAGATGAAGAAGAAGAAAGAAACAAAGTAAGAGTGTAAAGAAAGAAAAGCTTTAGGGAAAGTCAGCTTACAGGAGTAATATGGGTTGCACCACGCCATTCGGCATCTGAAACTTATCGCGCAAATCTGGAATATTTCCGACGAATAAGGTTCAGAATATAAGAGATTGAATCCTTCAGCCGTCATGTTGTGGAGGTCCGTATACGGTGGGCTCACACGTTTATACCGAACCACTTCCTGGCTCGATAAGAGAGTGATCATGGTTATGTTGCAAGAATCCTTGATGTCCCGTATTAGTAGATCAGACCCATACAAAGCGTATGAGTATGCCTTCATTTGGGAAAAATTAGGGGGTGTATCAGAAAGGGATGCTTCCTCAATACATGGTTCAGTATTGATATACAAAGCAGAAGCAACGGGCTGTGAGCACTTCATGAAGACCACCGAATCAGCTAAGGGCGAAAGACCACCACGGTATGCATCATGAGCACTAAAGTTGGACCTCGCCAATGATTGACGAGGGAGGGATGAGCAATTACCTTTTTGCAATCCATCGTCAACCACCGTGATTATACCGAAAAAATCATATAAATCATCTAAATCAGAATAGTTAATCGACTTCACATAATATCGATCGGCATATAGATATAGAAAAGTATGATTACTTTCACAAACTAGCTCATACTCAGAGCGGCCGCAGTGTTTTGGGTCGCTTTTCAATTGAAAGGGATAGTGTATATCACGGATCTCACCGTAAGATGAAGCGGCGCACAAGTGATTCTTATTCACACCACAACTCATCCCCAGTAACAGCAGGACATGCAATATGAAAAGCAAAACACGGAACATGCTCGTGGAGCTCAAAGACTTAATGGTCTCTCTATCGTTTGACCTGATGCAATGGAAGTTTTTGCCAATTGGCAATGTGATGGAGGCCCAGTTATATGAATGAAAAGAGTCGGGAGTCGTCGGTGATGCAAATTTCCAAGTCAACCAATAAAACAAAGTCTAGCGAAGATTGCAGCCCTTGCATTTATGGTGACAAAACACAAAGTTGGAATTAGTTATGCATAGCTTTCACATTAGTTATGCATAGCTTTCACATTGATTAAAAAAGAAACTTCTCTGCAGTTTCCATATTGACTTTTATTAGTACTATTAAAAAAGAATCGATTTTAAACCAAAAAAAAAAAAAGAGAGAGAGAGAGAGAATCGATTTGTATGTTATGTACTCTAGAATGAACAAAATCCATTTGAGTGTGGCATTGGCATTCTATTTTCTTTTCAAGGCTAATATTACATAAGTTTCGCTTCGTTAAATTGTGAAAATGAAAAGAAAAATGATGCCGTATTTCATTGTCTAAGCTTTTTCATTTTTGACAAAAAAAAAAGTTGGTAACAAAAATAGACTATTGACGGGAATAAACTTGTATAATGTCGCTTTTGGCAAAAGTAAAAGGAAAATAAGGAATAAATGTTTCTTGGATGGCATAACACGTTGAGAAAGAAAGAAAGCAATATGATAATTCTATCGATGGACCGATGCGCCTTGACTAGAACCTCACTAACTTCTTTGTCACACAAAGACTATAGATGCAATATTTGACTTTAGAAAAATAAAGCGGCGTTTACTTATTTGCTGTCAACTTCAATATTTAAATCACTCTCTCACAATTGTGCTAGATCTATGAACAATACTATCATCTCTTTCCCATAATAGAACCACTTAATGAATGAAGTGATCAATTACAACAATACTGTCGTTTTATCAAATGAAACAAATGTTGTTGCCTGCTTCATAATCATCTTCCATATCTGAATGTGTGGAATTGAAGGTGTCATGTAAGCTCAAATGAGACTATCAGTCAATTTACCATTGTGAACATAACATCGGAGAGTTTCGCATTAAATAGTTATAATTAGCACTTACCATATTTTTTCTCAAGCTAATGGGTACCCTTAAGTATAATTGAAGAGACTGAAATGGATTTTCCATATTATTCAACAAAGTTTATTTTAACTGACGCATCCAATGACGTTTTGACTGCACATGTTCAATTTTTTGTAGTAATATTATTACTGACTATGTTTTTCTTTTCTTTTTAGTTACATATTCCCCTTTCTGGAAATTGGTTTGTTTTGCGAGCATCTCCACACGCGACGATACCTTAGTTGCTTTCTATATCGTCATTAATTATTCAGCAATGACTAGTCAAATTTTCAAGCAGAAAATCTCTTGGTCAAAGTATCCTATATTATCTATTGCACGTATACCAAAAGATTTGGACATACATTATGAAAATTGATGCATCGACTATCGATTCATTCAGCGCCGTATTTTACTATAAAAAAAATGATAATGTATTTCGCAGTTAAGATTTTTCATTTTTGACAAAAATGAATTTTGTAATTGAAAAGATTAATAACAGCACTGAAGACTATCGTTGCACATTCCGAGAAAAGAATAAAGGCCATACAATAATTTCTCAACCAACAATAGATGGACGCGAGCCTCGATTTGAAAGTCGCTTCGTCATTGCCCAACACGCATGAAAACTATAGGTGTAATGTTCGCATTCACAAAAATAAAGCAATACGTGCTTTTTCACTAGCAATTGAAATATTATTCTCGTAGATCAATCAATCACTCTCCTATAAAATAACCCTATCTCTTTCCTGCAATAAAACCACGCTATGAATGAACTGATAGATCTCAACAATAACGTCGTTTTATGAAGGATGCTGTTGCCTGCTTCATAATCATTTTCCATCTTCGAATGTGTGGTATTGCGAGTGTCATGTAAGCTCAAATGGGACTACATGGAAGAGTGCAGGCATTTTCATTCTCTGTTGATAGCTGCTTGAATCTGCTCAAGACTCCTCCCTTTCGTTTCAGGGACCACCGTGATCACGAACACCATCCCTGCGGCATTAATCGCCGCATATAGAAGGAAGGTACCTGTGAAGCAAGCCGGCAGAGTTATTTGCTTTCGACAAGTTTTGCGGAAGCATATAGTGACATTTTTCTCATGGGAAGAATGCTTTAATATATACTACCTGTCTATTAATCATTCTGCAGAAAGACCCACTTCACTTATTTTCTTTTCTAAATGATAGGTCGACTCAATTTTCGTGATATTCGAATCTAGGTAGAAGTTGCTGTAAATACAATGATTGAAATAAATGGACTGAATATGCATTCAAGACCGTGAAGAACAGAGTGATAGACACCTCCAGCTCCAAATAGGATTGAAGTTTTCAGGAAAAGCTAAGTCTCAAGTCTGTCGTTTGGTTGAATTTGTGCAACAACTCATGTTCCAATGAGACAAATGTTTATCGAGCTCCAGCCAGAGCAACAGTTCAAAGAGCGCTTTCAGCAGAGTCGTACCGTAGGAGCTCCAGCTCATTAAGTAGTTGAAAGTGTAGGAAACTGCCCAAGCGCCGAACCAGTTTACTAGTGTTGCAAACCCTCCAGCTACTCCTTTGATATTAATGGGGAAAATCTGAACACCAGCAACACATTACATGATTGGCAAAATTTTTTGAAACACTCGTAACAACACCAAATATGGAAACGACCCTTTAATTTGACAAGCATGAAACTTTGAGGTATGTTTAGGATTACCTCGGACATCACGACCCAAGGAACCGCGCCCATTCCAGCGGAAAAGGCTGCTATGTATAGCTGAGCATTGGAAAAAACAGAACAGTAAAATTTATAGTGGGGAGTTGTTGTGGCGGCCAACCGGATAGAGCCAGAAAGAGATCAAGGCAGGTGAGATTATTACCAGAATGCCGGATACGGCAAGTATTGGGACAGCATCAGCCGCCAGATCATGAACCTGGCTCGGAAGATTCTCAAAAAATTACTGGTTGACAAGCATTGCAAAGCAGAAGGAAGACACCAGGACTGACAGTATTTACCTTTAGAAAGAATGAAAGAGCAGTTACTATGCATCCCAGGACCAATCCTGTACCCGAGATCTGCGATTGAGAGAGAGAGAGAGAAGGTTATGGTTCAAGTTGCAGAACTCGCAAAAGGGGCAGAAACAGAAAAGCTTTGTTATTATAGACATGATTTCTCAGCGACTTTCATCTATTTTACCAAGAGAAGGGGCTTTCTTCCAGCTCTATCGACCAGCGCAGCGCCAATAGCCGTGACAATGACCTGCAAAAATTTACTCTTAAGCGTGATGAGTATAAAAATAGATCCCCAGCAAAGAGGAAAGGGCGAGAATTACAGACCTGGAGGATTGCGTAAGTTATGGTTCCAACACTGGAAGAGAAACCTGAGGAGATTGTACAAAAGCGATTGAAAAGGTGAGAATAATAAATTGCTTTTGAGATTCAACACTAAATTATGTGAACAGCTCATTCAGTGATAATTAAGTAGATCAAAAGCATTCGACATTGCGAATTTTACTAACCCATTTGACTATTAACTGGATTATATAAATCGGAACCCCTGCTTTGCTTTTCATTTAGTTATCCATTCTGGAATCATAAAATGCAATGCAGAGTTTCATTTTTGTGGTGCCCAAGAGCTTCTTGATATGACCTTCATACCTGCTTCCTCGAAAATATTGCTTGTATAGAAACAGACGCCATTTATCCCTCCGAACTGCTGGACGACCATCAATCCAACACCAATCTGGCCAAAATTTAACAAATTTGTCAGCGAAAAAAAACAACAATGGGAAATATCGCCAAAAGTACAACTACTGCATATTCCCGATCCACAGGGCATTCCAAGAAAGCAAGGAAGGAGGGAATTTATTGGATACATAGCAATAAATACAGAAAGAAGATTACGATGACGGAGCTCAGATATCTTCTCTGAAATAAATCAAGCACGCTGGCTTTTGGGAGCCGTTGGAGAGTTTCGATATACTCCTGTCAAGAAAAACAAATTCAATCATTCCGTCAGCTATTCGTACTTAGAAAGTTGAGGCTTTAAGAGGAAACAGGTATAGACTTAAAGCCTTTTACTTGTATTTCAGCAGCCTCTTCAGAAATATCTGCATCCTTTCCACGGAGTTTCTGCAGCGCGGCTTCAAACTCCTTTTTGCGGCCCCTTTTTGCCTGCATTTGGCAGAATCCTAAAATTCATTCCGACACTACGGATCCCTCTCTTCCAAAAATTCAGAGAAGAAGAGTCTAGTGTTCCTCTTGATTTGTTACCAGCCATCTAGGAGACTCTGGAATGAAAAACAGGCCGAACAGTAAGACTGCACATGGGATTAGACCTGCATAAAACCGCAGATGTTCAAGGTGGTTTCAGACTTGGACTTTTCTATACAACATTGGCACTAAACTCGAATTATGCTACTTTTTCGGTTTTACCAATTAATGCCAAAACCCTCCAAGATAATATTATCCCGATTATGAACGAAACGGACACTCCGGCACAGATCATAAGCTGTGGAGAGAAGAGAACATGTTAGGCCCAGTGGGTTCTGCAGGATGTACATATGTATACCATCTTGCACTTGCAAAAGGGCATCTACAAGCTAAGGCCTTTTGCCAATAGCTCTATGCTTGCTATTTCAATCAAGAATGTTCATACAAAAACTTTGCCTGATTAACAGCGGTCAAAGCTCCACGGAGATTTTTGGGTGTAATTTCAGCTATAAATATCGGTACCTGGACATAAATTAGAAAAAGATTAACATTTTTGAACCGAACAGAGAGTCTCATGTTTTCACTGTGAATCAAGTCTAACATGTTGTCATACGACAACTCGCTACATTGAATTCGTGTGGTAAGAAGTGAGGATTTACCACATAGGAAAAGACTCCCATTCCATATCCCGTGGCCAACCTTCCAATATCCAGAGCAAGTGCTCCCTAATTTACTCGAAATTAAACAGAACAGAGAGTTAATGAGACTTGAAGTTCTTATGCAACTAATCGGTCTTCATCTTAAAAAAGGCTTGAAAATAGGGTATGGACAGACCTCAGCAAAGTAAATAGCAAGCCATCCTGCTACACAAAAAGCACTCGCCATTCTCATTGTCTGCATTTTTAGTTCAATGTTTATGCTGTCACGTCCTCCGTGCATGATGACTAAATCCCGAAGCTAAAACTCGCAAGAGTCCTGAACAACACCGTTCTGTTTTACATTGTAGAAGACTCACTCATGTGCTGCTTACCCATTTACGGCCGACAAAATCAGCAATTGGTCCTCCAGTAATTGCACCAATCATTGCACCGAATGTCAGTATGGATCCGAAGACTGAATACTGTTGAAAGACGCATGAAGAGTAACTGCAAATCAGCTTGAGTTCAATGAGAGCAGGAACTTCAGTTACCATCTAGCTAACAATGCTATAAGTCACCGAATGTCTGAGAATCTCAGTGGAAAGCTTTCTGAAGAAACCTATCGCTTCAATCAGTAATCCGAATGATATGCAGTGGTGATATTCAGCTGAAGAGATACGATTTACATCCACCCATTTTTTGGTGTTCTTGTACTGAGGCGTCCAACAATGGAACTCATGCAAAAATTTGGTATACATTTCACTCTATCACGACGCAGAAAGAATAAGATGTCTAGAGAAAAATGTATCTCTACCTCAAAGCCAACCTCATTATTTTTTATAGAATCTTGCTTATAAAGTTTTTGATCATATAACTCATGCATATTATGGACCCGGAATAAGAGCAGATCGTTGCTTTGACTTTCTTGTATATGGGCGCGCTCAGTGACGAGTCCAATATTGAAGCGAAGCAACGGACAGTTTGACATGTATTTCTCAACACTAGCAGGTAAATTCAACATACCTCAGCTGTGGATAGACTAAGTTCCTCCACTATAGCATCCTGAGTTGGTGATGAAAAACCTGCCTGAAAATCCAATGAAACAATTTTCCATTAGATTCAACTAATCACATCCTTTTCACTTTAACCATTACCATTCGACCCGGACTTTTCAAAAAGAAATTGCGTTTCCTACTTACACAGGTCCCAAATTCATATGAACCGCAAACCGCAACGAATGTGCTGAAATAGACCATCCACGGATGACCCTTATCGGTTCCTTCATCTTGGCCAGCTTGGTCCTTCTCTTGCGGCACAAGGAGCTGCTCTCGTACTCCTCTCTCCCTAGTTTCTCGATTTTGATGTCCTCGTTGATCGCCATGCTTGCTTGCTCGCTCTGCAAACTTGCTCGTCGGTTCTCTATCTGACTACTTACAAGGAACTAGCAAATCTATAAGCTCCAAAAAGATAAGTTCTCGTTCCAACGTGGCTATTCTCCTTTCTCTATATGGATGACTCGAAATGAGAAGCCCCAGGTGCTAATACGGAAACCCCTTCTCCGATCGTTTTATACTCGCGGTTTCTAGGAATTCGTCCTGGACCTCGGTCTTGCAAACTGGCAATCAATTCTTTGCTTTTCTGACTCGCCCCCGTTAATGGTATTGGAATCACTAATGGAACAGAGTTTCCGAATACAGCAGCATTACAGATGTGAAGGGCTGCGTCGCTCTTTATGTGCAGGTAGTAAGTAAAAACATGGAACTGGACTTTCTTAGTGACACGGCTATGGATAAAGACAAACGGTAAACCACAGACAAAGTTCTATCTTTTTCAGCCAACCACCGGCTAGGAAAACTGGAGAGTGTTTTTCTAGCCTGAAAAGTAATTATGTTCTGTCCATATTTCCATGGAGGCATTGTTATCTTCAACGTTAACCCACGTTTATCGTGTCAGAAAGAAACGATCTCAATTAATAATTTCTTATCTCTTTGGTGCAATAAGAAACTATCAAGAAAAAGAACTGCTCTGCTAGAACATTACTTTTCTTTTGGGAATTTTCTTCACCAAAACCCTCTTTTTTTTTTCCCACTAGACGATGAGCGCAAGAGAATTTCGGCCGGATCTAATTCTGGGGACATATTATCTTCCTTTTTTACCTTTAAGAAAACTACTGCATGCGAACAAAAAGCATGCATATAGCCTCCTTTGTGGTCAGTGACGCTTTTGACGTCTGCTCAAATGGTAGGACTAGATCGCTGGAGTTTCAAAAAGGGAAGTTTTTCATCTTTCCATAGTGGCCAATTTTGCGGAAAATGGCAATTTATAGCGGCGAGAGGTGGACAGAATTACTTTCTACCAAGGACGTCATGTACTGCCGAGGCCCAAGAATCTAAAGAATTCAGCCAACATGAAGCCAGCCAACGGGAAAGAGATCACCAGGCACAACGGAATGGACCATAAAGTTGCAGAGCACATTGGCCAAAAATATCCAACCACCATTCTCCAACTACTTTATTGGTCCACATTTGCTGCATCTCCGTCTTCTTTCACTTCACGATTCGGAAAAGGCCAACAAAATCCAGCAAGAATATATGGCTGTGGCCTGCTCGAGAAAGGGAAACTATCAAAATATATCTTACTCTTGATCTAATAGCTACTCACATATTTTCGTTTTGATAAATATCATTCACATACTTCCAAGAAAAACTCCACATTGAGAACATTAATTGCCCCTCCATGTAAACTCATTTTAGCATCTTCCTTACAGTTTAAGCAAACTGAAAAAGTGATTTTTGAATGGTAGAATTCGTGTAGATATTTGTTATTTGTTATTTTCAAAAGAAGAGGTAAGTGGTCATGGGATGAGAAATAAGGTGTATTTCGTTATATTTTTCTCAAAAAACTTAGACAAAACAAATATGCTAATTTTATAAGCACATAGTGAAATTTGTATTTTAAATGTATTAGAAGAAAAAAGACACTACAAATGTCATAACTTTTGTACAACGACCACTTAAATACCATAACTTTTTATTCAATCACTTAAATGTCATAATCAATCACTTAAGCGCTGTAATTTTTCATTAATAAGGAAATCCGACATGACATGGCATCTACGGTGAACGTTCTTTAAAAGTTACAACACTCAAATTATCAATTAAAAAGTTATAGCATTCAAGTAAAAAGAAATTAAAAAAAAAAAAAAGCCACGATACTCAAGTAATCGAAAAACAATGTTATGGCACTTAGGCGAGTATCGCACGAAAGTTATGACACTTGTGGTGTCCTTATCTCAATATCTTAATATCCTTCTTCCATTCATGACACAAAATCCCATAAAATATAATAAAAAGCACACAGGAAAAAATTACTTTAGCTAATGTTATGTAATTGTAAGTGTCTGATTAAGTAGAGATCAATCAGGCTTATTCAGGTTTTAGAGGCTCCTAGTCATTTTTGCTTAACCCCTACTAAACAAAGTTACGAACAACAAGTGATTGTTTTAAGCTAGTGGCTCCGTTTAAGCATCCAATAAAAATCAGCAACATTATTTAGCACAACCCTTTTAATATAAGAAGTTTTAGGAACTCTTATCATCACCTTGAAGAAGGGTAGCTGGGCAAGCGCGATTAAAACACCCAGGACAATGACAAAGCAGCCTTCCCTAATTTAAAGGGAAAATAGGTGGGCGCCATACAACTTGCCTGACCTCATATATATAGAGTCATTTGCGGGTTCCTCTTCTGATAAGCTCAATCCACTTGTTGGAATGGAATGAATTTGATTGAAGAGAAGGTCTGGATTGCCTGAGGGAGCGGATATATCCTAATTGCAGAAATAATATATTAAATGTAATAGAGCATATGCCACTTTCATTTTGCATGATTGCATCTAATCTCAGAGATCCGGACTCCTTTCTTTCTTTTTTCTTTTTTCTTTTTATTTTCCCTCCAATCTTCCAATTTGTGTAGAAAAATATGATCCTATCAGCAAGAGGAACTTGAAAAATCGTTCTGCAGGCCTCGACAAAACAAAAATAATAAAGAGTGAAAAGTGACAGATTATTACCAAAATGAAATTGACAAAAAGCTGAGAGGTTAGGTGAGGTGAGCTGTGAAAGAAATTTATATATGAACCAGATTGTAAAATAACCTTAGTCTAAATTCTCGATATTTCTTTCACTATACGTAAAGAAATGAAAAATCTCTATTTGGACAAGAAATTTTTCTTTTTTTGATGACTGTGGATTATAATTATACAATTATGCATTACTCTAAGTTTTCACCAACCTGTTCAATGAACATGGCTTCATCCATAAGGATACATCCAAGGATGCACAAGAATCAGATTTCGACCAAGTCCAGAGAACTGAACAAGGCCTTGCTTTTCCTCTCTTTAAGTAGACATCCTGATTGCGTTGACAATCTTATCCAGCAGGATATGTAATTCCCTATTTTCAGGAGTACGATGGCGAAGGAAACGAAAATTTGGTACTCTACTTTCATCCCACTCTTACATTTTACCTAAACAAGACGGATTGCCATACGTATAAAGATGTGTAATTAGATAAGATCCAAGAGAATATACTATTAAAGGACCAGCTTACTAAAACACGACATATGCAACTTGAGTGCATTATTTGCTCTGCACCTTTTACATAAAATACAAATATTTTTTCCTTACTTATAAATTCCTATGTAGGCTTGATATGAAAAAAAAAAAATTGTCCTGGCCAATACTATTTTAATACCATTGAAACTAGAAAAAAGAAAAATCACCTGCAAACATACACTTTTATGTGCAACAAAAGAAACAAAGAAAAAATTTGCATATATTTTGAGAAAGAAAATCTAGAGATTTCGATTTTGTGAAACAACATCTTTCATTTAATTTGAGAGATTTTGTTCTTATATTATTAATCAACATCTTTGCTAGTGAATACAACGTACTATTACAATTTTAATTTTTCTTGGAAAGAAAAAAGAGCTGGGGCTCGAAACTAAAGATACTGTGTGTCTTATAGAGATTATCAATTTTTTTTATTTTATGGAATGGCAGGGGTGAATCACCTATAATTAAATTTTTTTCCCCTAGATATCAACATAGAGTATATAAAACAACTACTTGCCCCCTCTAGACTTTTGTGGTTCTGCACAGAGTATATAAATCAAATCAATTTGTTTATGGCAACAGGGAATATTCTCTGAGCCACGACCTGTTGCCTTGATCTCACTGTCTAGACTCTTGTGGTTGAAGAATTTTTCTATTTTTTTACCTCTGCACCTTTTGGCTCATCGCATGAAAGAAGCTTGTGCTGCATTTGGTAGAAAGAAATTAGATGGAATTGGGATGGGAAATGGAATTAAATGGACCAAGGATATCAATCTCTGTGTTTAAGGGCTTTTTCTTCAATTCCGTGATGGTTTGCACCTGAGATCATCGCAGGAAAAACTTTTAATGATAATCATTGAATGACAAAATACCAATAGATACAACAAATTGATTGTGCACAATATAAAAGAAAGAAAGAAACCCTTAAACATTCAACAATGGTTAAAAAACTTTGAATTTATCAGTTATATTATATCACTACTTTACTTTTACAATCACAGTAATTATCATTAAAAAATAGATAAAGGTGGGTGTAATTAGGTGTAATAATTAGTCGTTATAATGACAGCCAATGACAATCACGAAAGCAGACTTTGAAAGCGAAAGTGCAGATGAACATCACGTCCTGACCAGCTCAACCGGATATCCTTCAGCAACGAACCAACAAGAAGAAAACAAAGCGCAACTTAAAATATGTGATGAGGTGCGAAAGCACTCAAAAACGCACGCAGGACGCCACTACCTCACGACACCGTGAGATCTGGTTTAGAACATTGGCGACCACATTAGTTGATTTACAAGGACATTGGACTGGTTGATCGCACACCACTGTTCATCATCGGATCGTGTCCGTGCAATTAAGGTCATTCATGCCTTGATCATATAAAAAGGCCCCATGTTTTATGCGCGAGATAAAAGTAACACTAGCTTTCAAATGTCTTTAGTAAAGGATGAAATTTGAGGAGTTTTGATTGAATTACGATCTAAAGAGAAAAATGAATCAAATAATATCTTTGACTTGTTTAGATCGAGGAAAAGTTATATTATTTTATCTCTTAAGCTCCATTTTTTTTTTTTTTTGTCAGTTCTTGAGCTCCAATTATTTTGCCGAAAATACATGAATTAAAAAACATTTTAGTAAAAATGATTGCTAGTCAATGAAAGTTGCTTTCATTATCAACTACCAGCAACAATTTGTGTCTAGAAATTTGCGTAGATAGTACAAATTTCTGTTTATAATTTTTTAAATGATATAAGCGATTTTTTTTGAAAAAAATATTTTCCAAATCACTCTTTTTGCAAAGCAAATGGAACTTAAGTCAAAGACAAATATAATGAGTTAAATTAATAATATAATTTAACATATAATAATGATGATGATAATGATGATGATGATGATAGAAGAAAAGAACCAAATTTGCTATAAATTCTCCTATCATTTACTGCACCGTGATAATGATTTCACAAATTTCTCCTAATCAACTTTTTGCAATTCGGCCCCAAGTAAGAAAAAAGGTATGGCTTCAATCAAATTCAAAGTCCTACATAAGTAACATACTATTAACACTGAAACAGGATATTTTTTGGTTCCATATTTAGTCATACGTTGTTAATGAGTCGACATTTAAGATATGATCCACGTAGTTGCATAATAGCTCAAAACTTCTTCAGAATGGCCAACCGCATGCGCTTTATTACGAGTATGAGTTTCATATGAAAAAACATTACGAGTAAATTCAATTGAGCAGTCCAACCTATCGATTCGGAAAAAATGACAGGCTATAGAAATGCCACCGCCCAATAAAATACAGAGAAACTAGAATTTGCAAGTGTTTTTTTAAGTGGATTTCTTCTATGAGTGTCATTTCATATGACAATCATGCAGAAAATGCAGGAAAAAACAGAACGACCCAGTCTCTATATGGTACATAAATGCATTCTTTCCTGGCCCAACATCATCCATGCAAGGTTCAGTACAAGAAGGCCTTGCACCAGTAAGACAAAGCACCAGAAAAAGACAAACTTTCTTAGCCTGCAAAGGCAGTGAACGAGAGAACAAAAGGGTATGTCCCTTCTCCATCTTGAGATGTTACAATGGGCTTTCAACATGTAAAAAGCTCATGGGGCAACAACATCCAGGTACCTCTGTTAAGTATAAACAATCAACACCTACACCCACCATCTACCGAGTTCAATTTCCGAAAGACAAGTTGCCCAAGTTACAATGACGCAAGGCTTGCATAATGTCTCTAGTAACCCTCCCCGCATCCCCTCCCATAAAAAAAGAAAGGAAAAAGAACTCGAGATGTATTTGCATAGGACCATTGATTTAAGCATATTCTAGACAATGATGGAAACAATGAACCAGTTGCAGAACACCAGCTCTCAGAGCAAGTGACGATAGAGGGAAGGCGCTCAATTTGCTAGCAAACTATGTCATTGTCTGCGTCAACCTGATTCCTGAATACCTCAAGCGTGACATTTTATTATTCTGCTTTGTTCATGGACCATATATGAAACTCGATGCATAAGTACGATATAGCCATCAGTGTCCCACAGATAGCAAAAGAAAATTTCGACCTAGGCACCATGACACTCCTGCCATCTGAAAGTTCCAGTTCATTGGCAGCATCAGGTAACTACTTTTGAATGGTTTTGCAGGACCTAGAGGTAGTTAACATACACGGTAAATAGAATGTTTACAGATTCTCAAAAGCACAAGGCGCATCCGTAACGACACTTCAGAAGCACATGAGAGAAGCAAAACCTTGGGAGCGCTCTTAAGTGGTCAATCCACCTGCGAAGGGCAAACAGACACAGATCCAATATGTGCAGCTATGCAGGAGTGAATATGGTACAAACGTAGAGTGTCATGGCCCATAAACAGAATCTAGCGCAGCCAAGGCTCCCAATAGCTATGACCGCAACGTGCACTGAAAGATCTGAAAATAAAGTGTTCTGGATCAAAACTTCTATCGGGAAAGCGCATACCTGTATTTTGTAGCAGCAGGATCAGCAATCAACACCAAGCAAACAGGTAATGGCTTTCACTTTCTATTTTAAATGAATATTCGATTCTGGAGATAGCTGAAGCCACAATTAAGCCCAGAAGAGAGTATTAGTCGAAAGCTAACTCCATCTGGACATACTGAAAGAAGGATTTATGCTCCATCTCAATGGAAGCCTAGCACCTTGATAGAAATTTGAGCGTAGTCAATTCTTGCATTAGATGATCTTAATATTAACATCAAATTTCACGGGATCAATCTGTGGCATCCAGTAAAGAATCAGCCGAAGTAACAGCATCCCATGAGCCATAGGTTATGTGGGCAGTAAATTGCACAGGCAAACACCTGCAATAGCATTTGCTTATCCATGTTCCGCAAAACCAATGCCTGGTGGCGTGAGTTAGGACCATTTGGCATATGAATGAATCAGAACTTTTTATTTAAACATGGACAAAAAAGTATAGTACAATTGTGTCATCAGCTGGTTCTGTAGATACTAAATCAAACATCAGTGCTTCCGATTGGAAAACGACTTCACAGAACCACGAATTCCAGTTGCCTTGAATCTTAAATTTGGATTTCTTAACCAAAAAACGATGGACAGGAATAGAATGTACAAGGTACTAAAATTTCAAATGAAGTGTAGAACAAACTAAAGAAAGAAGAAAGAATAATAATTATTCTCTATTTTTCTCACAAAAAGAGTGGAACTGCCTAAGACATCCATCTACTTACCTCTAATGTGGGAACCAATCCAACTCACAGAGAGGTCAGTAAGAGCTCATGAATTTAGTGGAGCGTCATCTCTATGCAATGCTCAAACATCCTCCAGTATGGAAAGATATATAGACTCCGGCACTCATTTACTGGACCTTTTCCTTCTTCCTTATGGTTAGAGAAGCATTCAATTTCGAATGGAGATTTAGACCGTGGCACTCATTTACTGGTCCTTGAACTTGTTCCTTCTTCCTTATGGTCTGGAGTGCATGCATTTTTGAAGGCAGGTATGGACTGGCACTTATTTACCGGTACTTGAACTAGTTCCTACATTGTCAGAAGCGCACTCGCTTTCCATTGTATATGACTGGAAGCCCCGGGGAGTAGATAATTGACCCGAGCCCATACTGCTGAATGATCTTTCAATGTCATCCATATCTGCCACTATAGAAATTGGTCGTTCCGGAATAGAAGGAACTGATAACTCTGTTTCCAACATCTTCACAGCCTGATCCATTGTCGGCCTAGCATATAGTTGAGGATGAGAACACAGCACTGCAACCAACACATACTGTTCCATAACCTCTGGTGACCCTAACTCCGGCATATTATCTTCGATAACATCTAAAGCTCTCCCTTCCCTCACTAAGGACCAAGCCCAGTCGGTGATGAGAGAAGGTTGACTATCATTATTACCGGAGAGTGCTTTTTTCCCACTCAAAAGCTCAAGAAGCACAACACCGAAGCTATAAACATCACTTCTCTCCGTCAACTGCCCATACAATGCATACTCGGGTGCTACATACCCCATTGTGCCGGCAACCCTAGTGCTCATATGTGTCATACCCTCTGCTGTAAACTTTGCAAGACCAAAATCAGCCACCTTGGCCTCAAACTTGTCATCCAAAAGTATATTACTTGCCTTAATATCCCTATGTATGATTCCAGGTTGTGCCCCGTAATGCAAATAAGCTAACCCCCTGGCCGTTCCGAGCGCAACCCTTTGACGAGTAGGCCAACTGAGCTTTATCTCGGTCGACCCAAACAAATGGTCATGCAAACTTCCATTTCTCATCAGATCACACACGATGATCCTCTGGTGACCCTCGAACTGCGTCGTGGCAATACAATACCCTCGAAGAGCAACCAGATTCACATGCCTTACGCTGGCGATGACCTCGACTTCATGAGCGAAGTTCGTGTCCCCAGCAGCAGAGCAATTCTTGAACCTCTTCAACGCGACTTCAGTGCCATCCTGCAACAAACCCCGGTAAACATTTCCATATCCACCTCGTCCTATGATGTAATCCCTAGAGAAGTTCCTAGTAGCCTTCTTGATGTCCTCAAATGAGAACCTGACCACTGTGGTACTCTCCTCAAAACTCTGCAACCCCAACCCTCTCTCGCCCCTGTCCATCTCTCTTCTCCTCCTCTTCAACCTCCCACGCTTCCTCCTGAAAAGCCAGAACCCGACCGAAACCGCAACCACCCCCAACCCACAACCAATCAAGACCACCAGTATCACCACCACCTTCCTCCTACTCTTGCCCCCCGAATTCGTGAAATCGAGAGAGAACAGGCACTTGGCAGTACCTTTATCCGTGGGCCCGAGGTAATTCGCGACCGCCGCCGCATAGATCGTCGGGTAAGCGGAGCAGTCCGAGACATTCCCGACGGAGGAGCCGTTCAAGTAGGACGCGATGTTCGACAAGCTCACCGTGCAGACGGCGCAGGGGGAGCTGTTCTCGAGCGACTGGTTGCAGCTGGTGGCGACGCCACTCCGCGCGGAGCTGGGGACGACGGCATCGAACTGGGACAGGGTGGTGATGTTCATGCACCCCTCCGAGATCCAGGAAGTCTGGAAGCCGCAGGAGCCGCGGATGTCGAAGTTCGGGATGAAGGAGTCGATGAGGGTCTGGTACTTCTGCCAGCAGGACTCGGAGGAGTTGAGCGGGGGGAGGAAGTTGCCGGTGAGCTGGAGGTAGTTGGACAGGACGAGGCGGAGCCCCTGTTGGATGTAGCCGCACTCGGTGGAGAGGCCGCTTGGGGGCCGTTGGACGGGGTGATGAGGTCGCTGAGGACGGTGAAGTTGAGGGGCAGGCGGCGCCGGTGGTGGCCGTGGCCGCCGTCGCGTTGTTCTGGGCCCGCGACGGAGGGAGGCAGAGGAGGAGGGCGAGTAGGAGCGGGCGAGCGCGGCGGGGGGGCGGCGGAGGAGGGGAGGCGACATCGGGGAAGCCTTGGCTTCAGGGGTCCGGGTCGGAGCGGCGGAGGAGGAGGAGGAGGTGGAGCTCCATTTTATTTTATTTTTTTGGGTTGCTTCTGGGGAAAGGTGGTGGAGGTGTTCGAGGAAAACGAGGAGGAGGAGGAAGAAGACTGATGCGAGTTCTGGAGAAGGTGGGGGACGGGGGAGTAGTTGTGGGAAGTGCGGGTGGTTGTGGGCTGTCAACGGTCGCCGCCGGCGGCGGCTCCTTCTTCTTCTTCTTCTTTTTCTCTTCTTCCCCCTTTTCAACAGTTCTTTCTTTTTCTTTTTCTTTTTTCAATTTTGCTTTCGACGCGTTTCGTAATGCATTCTAGGGGGAAAATGGGTTTCGCTGACGTGTGATCCGGAAAACAAGGGAATTTTGACGTTCTTCTTTTCTTTTCTTTTTTTCGAGATTAGGATAATGACATTAATAATTTCTGAAGTTCGGCCTAATGTATAATTTGGTTCCTAAGTTTTTAATTGTTCAATTATGATCCCTCGACTTTTAATTTAATTTGTTCAATATAATCCCCGAACTGTATGAAAACGGTTAATATATTCATTCCATTTATTCAATACCGGTAACTACATTAAACATTTTTATACAGTTCAGGGGTTATATTGAACACACTGAAAGTTCATGAATTATATTAAATCAATTAAAAATTTAGAGATCATATTATATATTAAGTTAAAGTTTATGAATTATATTGAATAAATTTAGTTCATAGAACAAATTACACATTTGGCCAAATTGAACAGCCATGTATTTCATTTTTTTCTTTTAAGTTTGGTGGGATTTAGACCTTTTAGGACGGTCTAGATGCTGCCAATGATGTTTTTTTGTACAAGAGTTCTTTTCTTTTAATTTTAATATCAGATCCTCTAATTTATCCACGTCACTTTCAATTTCTCAATGGTAGTAGGTACGCACCCGAGTGTGTATGTAATATTCAAATATTGTGACATTGTGCAGATGTAATTCTTTTAGACATTTATGAAATTGGTTGACAAATTTAATGACTATAATTTATTCCTCTTTCCATCGCTGTTATGCTTGCTAATTTAAGAATCCACCCCTCTACAAAGGGCATGCGCGGTGAGCCTTTCGTGGGTGTTTTTTTTGGCAAAGTGTCGCGTAAGGAGATAGTGTGGGCCCTACTTGATTCCATCATCATAATTAAAGATAAGTACGGTTTAATTCGATTTGGTTTAAATGAAACCAAATCGAATTGAAATAACATGATTTGAAAATTGAAAGACCGACTCGAACTATGTAAGAATTTGGAATTGAATCAATCTAAAATATCAAATTTAACTCCAAACGGATGACTATTTTAACTAGTCCATGCCTGGCTCGAATGAAAAGGCTTTTTCCTTCTCTTTTTTTATTTTTTGGGGCCAAGCCGTGATTCTAAAATTGGACTACCGATTATCACACTACCTTACCTACACATAAAGAGCAATAGAAAACCCGATCCCATGCGCATGGTTTGTAACTAGACACGTACGAAATGTTGGCCAAGTGATTAGGTGCTTTTATTTCAAAATGCAACAAGCTTTCGTAATCAAATTCACTGCATCCTCACTTAATCGAATTAGCTTCAAAAGTCCACCCTCATACTCTATAAACAGGATCTTACGTGGCTGGAAATTTTTTAAATATATATAATTCTGAAGATTAGTCCGGCTGAAGCTTTCGACTGGTCGTGTTATTAAAACAAAAAAGGCGGAATAATGGCAAAAAATAATTATAATTATTAGAAAAGGGCGAAGGGAATGGTCAACCAATCAAAGGTGCTTTAAGCCAGCACGATCACACGCACAATGTGAACTAATCACACCCGTCCCAGACAAAAAGATGCTCCGGATCCAATCTTTGACAGATGATAAACATCGACACGTCGGATTCTAGGTCGCAACCGACGGGGACTATCTCGAATCTCCCATCTCGGAATCCAATCGTAATCGCCAAAAGGTAATGGTAATGAGATTCGTGCGGTCAGCGGCTTTCTCTCGAGCAATTGAAAAAGGAACCTGTTTTTTAAGCATATCCACGAGGCGTCGGCAGCTTTTTAAGCACTCGATTAATTTCACATCAAGGTCCCACACACGTCGGACAATCACGATTGACATATAATGTTAATACATAATATCGTCTCTCAATTTCAAATTTATTCAACAATATCTCTTAATTTTTTGTAAATATTTAATCTAATCCAATCCAATTTCAAGTTCAAAAACAACATTGTTATGGACTAAATTGAACATGTAATAAAAATTCATGAAGTACATTAGATGAATTGAAAGTTTAGGAACAACATTACTTATTGAATTAAAATTTAAATATAACATCAAACAAATTTAAAACTTGTGAATCATAATTAAAATTCATAGGTCGTTTATATTATTTTTCTTATTATTTACTCATTTAATTGGAATGATTTCTACCTACCGTTTTTCAGTCAAAGGTCAGATTCAAGACTGGAGCTTCATTATAACCTCACATCTCACTCAAATATTGTCAGGGTCACTCTTCCAAAGCGCCCCATAAGGACGGCGGCTCTAGAATTATATATTATATGACGACCATGCATTTTCTCCATTCTTGCCAACACTTTGATTGGTGAATTATAAATATAGATATTTTCCATCTCAATTCGAGCTGAATCGTATGTAAGTTGACGTCCATACACAAAATACAACACACGTACAGACACTATCAACCACGTTGAGTTCGGCGCAACAGAGCAGGACGCCGTATATGGCGTACGCCTATAAAACTCAGGTGGTATTCGGACACTGAACTTGGATGGAGCTTGCGTTGGGTCAATCTTGGCGTGCCCAGAAATTGCACCTTTCTTATTGCTATATTAGACACGTTCTTCTCATGTCAATACATCTTAAATTCGCTTGTTCTGTTTGGACAGTTCTGCGTGTATATAGTAAAGGCCTCTTTTATAAGTTACTTCCCAAAAATGACCCTACAATTGCATCACGGATCATGGGTAAGTCGTCAAACCTAATAATAAACCTTAGAAAAATAGTGCCCCATTCGATAAATGCAGGTTGCAATCGGACTCGCCACTCGTTCCAAAGCACAAGAAGACAACGTGACCTCCGTCACTTGCTGCGTCACGTCATTTTGTACTTGCTTTTTTGCACTTTTCCCTTATATATAATGAAATGAAACGAGTCATCTAATATCCACCTTTATCTATACCTCTTGTATAATATTTGTGTGTATCCGCACCTCACTTTCCCGAAGATATGGCAAGTGAGTGATTGGCTCTATTTTAAGAACATTGCAATGGGGTTCCCACTCACGTTAATTATATTCAAATAATCAATCACAAAAAAAGAAGCAAAACCATAATATTTATCTAGATAATATCTTTACTTTACTATGAGCTGTTACTATATACGGGTCTCTAAATCCCGCCATGCGATAACAGTCTTTTTCATCCTACCACAATTGGGCAAGAGTGCGTTATCCACATCTTCGGAGCTATCGTGACTATGAAAAATTAAACATACAATTTTCAAAAGCTAAAGTAACTTTTGCTACAACAGTAGTAGCGGGACGGGACTTCTTTTCAAGAAAAGTTGCATCCCCTATGACTCAAATCATAGCCATGCTTCTCGAAACACAATTTGTCATTAACAAACAACCAATTCCTCCGTCTAATCCTACTTACAAGTCGATCCCATCACATCTAGATGACTTTTAAGGATGACACTTGGGCCATGGTGAGCCTCCGACTTTTTATGAGTGGTTCAGCTTGCGAAGGGGTTACGTCGACAAGTCATCCTTCTGGTAGTAGCTATCAACTCAAATCAAACATTTTCACGGATCGCTCGAAACTTCCACGATGACGTCCGGTAGTGGTTGCCAACACTTTTCGCCCCTCTCCATCCTCTTTTCCTAATAAGAACTAACCCGGGGAAGAGGTGGTATCAGATGTGGCGACGACCAATGAGGCCCAATTTTTTGTGATCACCAATGAACAAGGTAAGGAAGGAGTTTCCGTTCAAGCCCACCGAGTGGGACTGAGAAATGGGGAGATTCAACTCCTGGTCTAACCGGTCTAAAGACATTCTTGGACTTGACTGCCAGCGTCTCAGATTCTTGCCCCTTCCTTGCGGGTCGTGGAGTTGCCGTCATTCTTGGACAAGTCGAGGGGGCTGCCACCTACTGTTGAAACCGATCGCAAGAAATGCCAGTCCCACGGACAGAAATTCGGGCCTTGCTCGGACCAGAAGCACAAGGATTACAGCGAACCAATTACCGAGAGCTCCGCAACGCATTAACATTTCGTACGTTGTCGAGCTGTGGAGGGTTTCCGATCACGAGTTTACTCTTTCTAGCGGTGTCTATTGACTCAGATCAACGTTCTGTACAGCGTGTGAAACTTCTATGATGATGCACCATCCTTCCACCATCTTACTAATAGAAAAAAAACAAAAAAAACTAGAGAAAGATGGTGTTGGATTAGGTATCATGGCTTGTAATTATCAAAGCAGTGAATTTGGGAGGGCAAAACTTCGAGATTACCTGTATCATTGGCGAGATAATTTTCTTGGGCCATCTTTTTGATAATACTCAACCATTCGAGAGAGATCTAATGAAAAATATAAATTTACTAAAAAATATGAGGAATTGAGCTGTTAGAGCACGTCTCCTCTTGCTTCTCCGATCGCAACAAGTTCGTGAGGCCCGAATTTTTCTTACCATCATCACAAGGTGTGAAGGTATGAAAAAGAAAGAATCTTCAAGCCCACCAACTTGGACAAGAACAAGGAGATTCAATTCCTAGTACAGAGAGTCAAAAGACATTCCTGGAGTTGACTTCCAGAGCCTCGGATTCATGCTCTTTCCTTGGGCGTCATGGAGTTGCTATCACGCTATGGTAATCCTCTTTTTAGTGCTTTGAAAATAGGCAAACGCAATGTATGAACCAATGACTAATCACGCTGATAAGTTAGAATTTTCTGCATGGTCCTTATAATTATCTGCTTAAAATAAATAAATGGCTCACAAAGATCCTTTTGGTATTAGATCGAGAACAACTTTACAATAAAATAGAGGTTATAATAGATGCTTTCTATGTAGAAAAGACATGGCGAGTATTGAATTATTAAGCTTCATTTCGACTTCAAAATTTCCCTAATCGATCTATAGTTCGATTTTAAATATTTATGTTACACAATTGAGTTTGAATGATAATCTCAAGACCCAAATAAGGCGGAATGATAAAGTCGTATGCCCCTGAAAATCTCCACTACATAGAAAATAAACCTAGAGATGAATTTCGGCCTTTGCTAAGAATTTTTCGTACAAGCCTTCGCAAGTTTTTAAAATGCATCTTCCTCGTTCATTATTAAGCTCCAATTAGTAAAGTAATTTCAATAAGTACGAGGCGATTCCTTGAGTCTCCCGTACTTTCTAAAATTTTGTTTATATTTTCCTATTTCACAACATATTAAAATTTATCTTTCCAAGCTATATGGAATCTTGGGGAAAAAAAGTATTTCTTTCTATATATTTTAAAGTTTTTTTTTTTTGGCAATTCGGGTGCTTCTATTTTTTTTAGTCGAACAGTTCGTATGCTTCTTTTCTAGTATATAAATATATGATAACCCGAGAATTGAGAATATATTATTATGAACCCTTTAGTGGAATGGATGTTCCATTTTCTAATGAGGTCAGAGAAACTCTCCTAGCTAACTCGAGCGAGATTTTTATAATCTACGAAGAATAGTGCCAAATAATAGGGAGACCATTTATTTGAAGCTCATATATACGTTAACCAGGCAATCCCAAGAGTTGATGGAATAAAGAGATGATTAGATCAATGCTTCAAGAAGCGTGATATTTCAGGTTCGTTTTTTATTCAAGCCAATCGCTTTGGTCGGACTGCAAAGGAAGTAATCCTAACGAATTCTCTAGTGATAGCGTGGATGACTTATCTTTAACCAATGGGAATGCTTAGACGCATAAGCCGGCCCAGGATAAACCCAATCTTGCTAGGACAAAAGTGTACATTGGGCTTTTAACAAACTCCATGGTCTCATTAGGCCTTCGTCGTCTCATTCATTTGCATTAAAGTTCTGCTACGCATGATCTGCCTTCCCCCTTCATGATTGTGACCTTATTGTTTTGTTGTTTTCAGAATCAATTTCTCTTCATTGGTGCAGATCTTTATGACTTTCGGATTATAATACATACTTTGCAATACCTATGTTGCCAACCAAATCAGCCGTGTGGCGTCAGATTGAAACAAGCCCCAACAACCAACATTAAGATCGAAAGACAACGTTGACACTTCAATATTCCATCTCAATAACAAACACATCCAAGAATGACTACGCTAGCAATGATTGTACATCATGTATTGTTCCAAGAGTCGGGAAATGGCAATAGGCGTAACAAGCAAGCCATGTCCATTTTATAATATATACATCTATATATATATTTATATATGAGAGAGAGAGGATCTTTGATTGGTACAGATATAAAAGTGTAATGATTGATGACGCTTCGAGTTTGGCTGAGCTTCGAAACCATCCCTTGATTTGCAGTTGAAGAATGTCTCCGACGCAATCATTTCGCACAAGTAAAGCTGGGCGGGTTTCCTTGCAGATGGGTTTTGGGTTTAGTGCCAATTACAGTTGAAATGATTACGAGGATTTTTTTTTTTTTTTAAATTATGTATTGTGAGCTCTCATCATCAACATTCTTCACATTCTCAAGGCACCAGCAATTAAT
The DNA here is from genome assembly GCA_014182365.1 of Eucalyptus tenuipes. Lineage (NCBI taxonomy): Eukaryota > Viridiplantae > Streptophyta > Magnoliopsida > Myrtales > Myrtaceae > Eucalyptus > Eucalyptus tenuipes. The sequence goes on along the minus strand of CM024544.1, from coordinate 10,566,629 downwards.
CCACATTTTTTTTTACATAATAAGGGATGGGGTCGCTTGCCCCCACCCCGCCGGTGGTGGTGCTCGACCAGATTTGGGCGAGGCCCGACAATCCTCGCACGATGTGGGAGAAGGCAGCAACCCTCGTTCATGAGAGCTGATATACCCTCACTTGTAGTCGGCTAGAGTGCTAGAGTCGTTGATAAGTGACTAGAGCCAGGCGATCCCGATTGTCCCTCGTCCCACGATCACTATGGTGTTATAAGTCCTCGTCGGTTTTGCCTTTTTTCCTCCTTTTTATATAAAGGACAAAAATATAAAGTTTATATTAAAAATAGTTAGATTTGGAAGACAACATTATTTTAGTATTGTCCTTCGTGTGTTTAGCCACATCAATACCATGTTGAAGAGAGAAAATAATAATAAAAAATTCATATCAACATTTTCCGTTAGTCAAGTTAGATAAAATTTATTGAATGACTTAATTGCACAAATTTGATAAATTTTACGACTTAATTGTTGGAAAAATATGGCTTCGAATAGGGTAGAACAATGAAGACGGATCTTTAGAGTCTCGAGTCGGACTTTGAGGCGTGATATCACTTTTTTTAAGGATTTATTTGCCCCACAAAGTTCTTTGTGGTCGGCAAATTTTCTCAGGGATACAATAAAGTCTCGATTGAGAATACTAGATAAAGAATTCTAGTATTTTCCGTAAGAATCTCTAAAACAATCGAAAGAATGGCTGCATTTTCTCTAAAAGAAGACTCGAAAATGATCACTCTGGTTCTTCTGAAAAAAGACAAGTATAAAAACAGTCTTAAAACACATGCAACTCTTCGTGAAAATTGCAAAACACGAACAAACGTGTCTTTTCGAAAATTGTTCGGATAAACAAATGCGTCCCTTCGAAAGAAGTCGAAAACGAACGAACGCAACCCCCGCCCGGGAAAAGTTGTCTTGAAAAGACACAAACAAAATTTCGGAATAATAATTTTTTTAAAATAAAATTTCGAATTTTCATTTATATTTTATTTCGAAAATTCTCAAAAACAAAAACAACATTTGATTAAAATTAATAACATAACAAAATAAATAATAAATAATAGAGGGATTAGTGCTAATTAAACCGCGGGCGCGCAGGCATGCCAAGTGCTAAGTGCGCCAAAATCGCGCACCCGCACACGGGTATGGTGGGGCTCCCCACCCAATCATTCCTTTAACTACACAAAGGAAATCCCACATTTTTAAATTGGTTTACTTCCTTCCACATTTTCTATATGGGACAAGGCAAAAAAGCACTTATTTTGTTTTAACAAACAAAACTCCAACATTAATTGCACTTGTCTAAAGTTTTAAGAGTCAATTGTACTTGGTGACAAGTTATAGAACTTCCAATGTGCTTATCATTTATACAAGAGGTGGATTTTGAGTAGATAAGAGGAATGTTGGGGTTTACTCTCTATGAGTTTTTTTTTTTGGTTGAAACTCTCCACAAGTTTTCTTGGTGAGTCCTTTTATGAAAAATTGTAAAATAACACGTGTATTTGCTTTAGGTGTAGTTAGAGCTGTGCAGCACTTAGAGCATTACGTAATTGCAACTCTCAAATTCTTCGAATTCATGGTAGATCTCTTTGTAGTCGCCTCTCTATATAAAGTGCTATCAATTTTTGGATCGAATCACATAAATATCTAATGCTCTCTTATTGTTCCTCATTGGCTTTTTTGATAATTTCTTTATCTCGCATTAGACTTGAGTTACGATTCCATTAAATTCCATGGTATTTTCACGACAATTTTGATTTGACACACGTGTCTTAACAATGATGCATCGATTTTAAGTTAATGATAGGTGTGTCATATCAATGCATCGTTCTCAATTTACTTTTCTTTCATAATCGCGCAATAATTAATGTACCTTATGTTTCAAGAAAAATAAATAATTTGGACAAACATTATCTTAATAATAATCGCATCTTTGTCATTCACGAAAATGTTCAAACTCATCAATAATTGAAACATTTTTCATTGATGAATTATTTTAATTAATACAAGCCATCATTTTTAGGAAAATATTTTTCAAATTATTCATTTCTCGTGAAATAAATAGAGCCCAAGCTATGAATCCAACATGATGTCGGCAATCGATCGCGAAACGGGCCAATGACCTTGGCAGCTCCTTCAATGCACGCTCAAACCTTCATCAACTCGAACCTACCGAGGGACACCCCTCGCTCTTACATGTCGAGGACCGCTTTGGCCGACAACATCCCATGAACGCAAGGTGCCGACCCCCGGCAGGGCGCCCCCACCAGCGCACGTGCCATCCCCCCGCACCGCAACCGAAACGAGAGACCGAGGCTGCGAGTCGCGAGCCGCGAGTGCGGGGGCAACAGAAGCTTAGAAGCCGTCTCTGACTGGCCAAGCTTCCTCCCCCGGCATTGATGATGATGATGATGATGATGATGGGCTTCGGACAGCGACGAAATCCTCTGCAAGGCCACCCCTCCTTCTTTAATCATTATCGAAGCACAGGACTCGGGAAGCTCGTTCGGTCCTTCCTTAGTCGGCAAGCCTATATCAACGTCTCACCTCACTCCTCCACGACCGTTCTCTCTCTCTCCTCCTCCTCCTCCTCCTCCTTCCCCTCCCCTGTTTTCTGGTGGGAAAAAGGAAACACAGAGAGGGGAAAAAAGCCTGCATTTTTGTACCCTCCCCTGTTTTCGTTATCCACTGTTCATGGTCCTCTCTTAGTCTTGCGCCGTACGTCCTCTCCCTTCTTCTCTTCTTCTGGGTGTTCTTCTTTTGGATTTTTCTTGGCCGGAACTCGTTCTTTCTGATTCGGGATGATTAGTTTATTCGGGTTAGAACTCCTGCCTTAGCATAACGGTGTGTTTGACCGTGAGATGTTTATTACCGGTTTGTTCGTGGCTTGCCCCTGGACTTTCTTGCCTCTTTTTCTGGGCGATGTGCCAGAGGGGTTCAGCTCGTCCGTTTGAGTTTCTGTTGGACATGTCACGCAATTTTTACATGCCGTAAAGAAATGTTAAAGGCTGTTTCGTTTAGATTGGAACTGAGGTGGAAATCGTCAAGCGAGCTCGAATCAGCTGTACCGGCGTGATTCCTCCATTAGTTTTCGTTTGATTATTGGTTCTCTTATTGAGGATTTGCTTTTGTGTTTCCTTGCTTTCTTTTCTGCAGGCATTCGTTTAGTTTCCATGTCTGCCGGAATCTGGCAATAATTTGGAGTGGGAAACGAGAAACAGAATCGTCAGGTAAACAAGCAATCTCCTCCAGACTAATAAATGAATTCGGTGCTTCTGTTCTGTGCTGGCTATTGCAATTAGCAACTCTCAAAGTCTTATGTTTTTCCGAACAGAATATTTGGCGAATTTGTCCAATCCAGGGATGTATATTGAGATTTTTCTGGGTTAGCCTTCGGGATAGTATTCTACGGCAATCTGGTTAAAGGAGAAACAAACGATGGACAATAGCTCCCCTGTTGGAGTTCTGGAGGACTTTCTGAGGAGCAGCGAGTCGGACACTAACTCGACCACCTCGGACTCCGAAGCCCGGAATGATGGGAGACCCTCTTCCCGCTGGCGCGGGCTCATCCGCTTGTTGAGGACAAGGTCGAGGAAACAATCGCCCCCAATGCATCCATTCGCCAGCCTAAAGCCCCCCTTCAGAAGAAGCAGCAGCATGAGGGAGATGATCGCCTTTGCGCCGTGTTTCCTGGCAAGAGCCGATGAACTTAGCAAGACCCCTTGGAAATATTTCACCCTCCCCGAGCTCCAAGCCGCGACTAACAATTTCAGCCCCGGTTAGTGAAATCCGAGCAAAACACTTGGACCTTCCGGTTCTGTTCTGTTCAAACTTGCCGTGGTATGACTTTGGGACTTCTCTTTTTCATTGTTTCTTCAGAGCGCCAAATTGGGAAGGGTGGATATGCTGAGGTTTTCAAGGGGCAGCTGAGGAACGGGCAACTCGTGGCAATCAAACGACTCATGCGAGGGACGCCAGATGAGATAATTGGTGATTTCCTTTCCGAGCTTGGGATCATGGCCCATGTCAATCACCAGAACACTGCCAAGTTGGTTGGTTATGGGGTCGAAGGCGGAATGCATCTGGTCCTTGAGTTGTCGCCTCATGGAAGCCTAGCCTCTGTGCTATATGGTTAGTTCGCATATCTGAGCAAACAATTGTTTGATCAGTTATTATCTCATTACAAGCCTATTGAGATCTCACCCTGAATATATGCAGGTGCAAAAGAAACACTGGAGTGGCAGCTGCGATATAAGATTGCGTTAGGAACTGCCGAGGGTTTATTGTATCTTCACGAAGGTTGTCAGAGGCGAATCATCCATAGAGACATAAAGGCTGCAAATATTTTGCTTACTGAAGACTTTGAGCCTCAGGTGCTATGCTGTTTGATGTTTGAAATAGAGATTTGATAAATCTATTTCGATGCAGCACATCAAATGTGTTTTTATGGCGCAAAACCTGATGAAATCTTGCCAAGTTTGTACACCAAAACCACACCAGAAGAAGAGGTTTGGTTTTGCATGTTTCTTCGGCGTCCTTACATCGGTAGATTTTGGTGCAGATCTGCGACTTTGGACTTGCCAAATGGCTTCCGGAGAAATGGACCCACCACACGGTGTCGAAATTCGAAGGCACATTCGGGTTCGTTCTTCCTGCTTCGAACTCTACTTACTTTTAAAGCCATGGTTAAAGTCATCTTTGCAACTTCAAGTTTCCCAAATGCCGCTGGTCACAGCTATCTTGCTCCGGAGTACTTGATGCACGGCATCGTGGACGAGAAGACCGACGTGTTTGCATTTGGTGTGCTTCTGTTGGAACTAGTCACCGGCCGCCGAGCACTGGATTATGCGCAGCAAAGCCTTGTCCTTTGGGTACGAAACTGATAATTTTGTTTTCCCTTCACTTCGTTTTAATGTGGGATATATGCACAAGCACATTTATGAAACTAAACTACTTATCGTTGAACAGCTGAGGAATAAGGATTGAGAATTTGTGCAATTCTTTCAGGCAAAACCTTTGCTCAGGAAGAATAACGTCAGAGAGCTCTTGGATCCTGCTCTGGGCAGCAACTACGACGCCAGGCAGATCAATCTGGTGCTCTTGGCTGCGTCGCTTTGTGTACATCAGTCTTCAATTCGACGGCCCAGCATAAGCCAGGCAAGTCCTTGAAAAACTGCTACATACTGATTCACCATATGTCAGGAAATGCTACTGATATCCGAAGTAGAACAGCTACCGCCAGTCGCTCGAATTTGTACCACATTTAGTCCTCATTTGCGAATCACAACATCCATCTTGAACAACATCTTTGCAGGTAGCACAAATTCTGAATGGCGACCTTAGCTGTCTGAAGTGCATGAGGAAGATCCGGACCCCATTCTTCCGCAAAGCTTTTGGGGAAGAATGCTACAGCCCGATCAAAGATCGCGACAGTCCGAGGCATGCCTTGGCTTGAAGACGAGCTTCGCAAAGTACGTCTTGTCTCCTGCGAAACAAGCGAGGCGAATAAAAGCTATTCAAAGATTGGTTTGTACAAAGCTGCTGTCTCACCTTATCTAGTATCAAAAGTTGTTTTTTGATGTGAACATCACAGGCGAGCAGGATTTTGCAGTAGGAGGGAAGAAGGTAATGGCCCTCTAAAGCTATGTACATAGAATCGTATGGAATAGGAAAAAGGAAGAATACTAGGAAATAGGGAATAGGGCGTTTTTGGGGGATCTATTCTACATAAGGAGTAGGAGGGGCAAAGTAAAGTTAGCTTTGCCTCATTAAAGCATCATCTTTTGCAGTATTTTAGGTGCCTTTGTTCATTCTTTTTGTTCTTTTCATCATACATATGGCATATGTCTTTATACAGGTGAAGCTATTCTATTCCAAATTAAAGTTATATTTTGGTGACAATGACGTCGTTGGTCCCTGAACTTTTTTTATCGTTCCATTGTCGAATCACGGCAAATTAGATTTGATTTTCTTACTCGAGATTTCTTGTCATCCATCTCTTTAGGACCCGAGATTGAGCTCACATAGCCATACATATGATGTACAAAAAATGCAATCATGCCCAAATTTCGAATTCGTTAGAGTCAAGTAGTAATCGTCATAGCATGCCTAATGCGTCTTTAAGGAATTCCCAAAGTATTTCTCTATATCATTGATTTCATTAATTTTCTTGCCACATAACAAGTCCTTGAAGCAACTGCGGACGAGAGAGATAGTCATTGTAAGTGATTTTCTTTTGAAGGGTTGCCTGATATTCTCGCATTTCGCAATGCCATTTTCCATTCTAATTTAAGTTGCTATGTAGTTCCAGTCATTATTCCTTCTCTTTACTGAATTGAAACCCCAATCAACCTTGTGGTGGCTTCTCCGAGGTTCAATCTCGGATAGCACCTGATAAACAGAGTATACGGCACTAAAAGGCCCGCATAATCTTTGAGTGTTGTTTGATTGATCGGAGTATATGGCACCGCTAGGTAACGTATACATGGATTACGTACTCCAAATGGTACTTATTTAAAAACTTCAAATGACAAGATCTCCGTCGGGGACTTGAAACGACTTTAATTATCGTTTTCGTCTCGGCTCCTTTGAAATCCTCTGTCAACCTTTTAAAATCTAAGTGAAATGAACAACTCTAGATCCAGTCTATTTAGGTCTAGGAAATTATAAAGGATGAACGATGAGAGGGAGCATTATGGTGACTCTCCAGAGAGAATGGATAAGAGTCCCATCTCATTTGGGAGTAAGAGAAGATAAAGGGATGATTTCAATCTCGTCGATAAAAACGTGGGCGACCAAGCCAGTTTTCCAGACGACTCATTTGACCCGGAACGAGATTCTTTTCCCAACAAGTACAAGCCAGGTGCCTCCGTATTGACCAAATTTCCCATCAACATTTTTGTAAACCAATAAGAAAAAATCCCAGAAATAACATGTCAAGGGTGGCCCAAAGAAAAAGAAAAGAATGTTTCCTCGTAGACAAGAAGTTTTGGCCTGTTTCAGCTTAAATTCAAGCAAAATATATATACATCGATTTTTATATATTTTGCTTTCCCACTAAAATTTAAATAGTACTTAAAATGTGAAAATATTAAGAAAGTAGTATATGTGAAGCTAAGTGTTAGTATTTGCATTTCACGGACATTTAAAATGTTTCGAATTTCGCGAAAGGTGAAGTGCATGAGCTGCAAAAATTTGACCGAGCTAAAGAGTAGGAATAAGTAAAAGTCAATTTAAACGGACCAAAAGGTTTATGAGAGATAAACTTTATCTATCTTCTTATAGCTATGGAGAGTTGTATTTTTAATCAATAAATGGGCTAAAACCACGAGGGAAGAATAACCTAATTAGCGTTTGCGTAATGCATTTTTGGGCGGAGATACATTGACAGAATTCTGTTAAGTAATTTCTAGCTGCACTTGTTAAGTAATTAATTAAGGAAATTTAACAGTTTTCAACGTGGCTACTGCTCTCATGTTATGCATAATCCCTGTATGAAAAATTGAATTATACCCAATCGAGTATACTTAACAAGTGCCCAGGTGGCACCGGTTAATGATACGCCCATATGTAGATTTGAAAGGTTCGCACCAAAAGTTGAAGAAGAAAAATTTTGTTTTTGTTCCCACACTTGATAATCGGGGCCAGCTTTGAAATTCCTGATCGAATCCACCTCCTAATCCAGTGAAACATCGTAGAGATTGCAATTAATAGACAAAGCTTCAATCACAGTTCACAAGGAAAAATTATAAGTAAAAAAATTCACAATATCAATTCAGTTATAAATTTCAATTTTATTAATTTTCTTTTGACAATTTCCTAATTTAGTTCTCTCGATCAATTTTTGCCAGAAATCATAGATGTGGATGCTAAACGTTCTATGTGGCATGATCAGCCCTAACATGGATTATTTTTGTATTTTTAAAAATTTTTCCTTAATAAAAAGAAAAAAAGAAAAAATGGAAAAAAAAAAAAAAAAATCAAAAACTCCAAAAAAATAGCAAAAATTGTCACATCAAGGTCCATCATGCTTCATAGGATGTCTGACATTTACGTCGGCGATTTCCAACAAAAAATGATTTGAAGGACTATATTGCAAATTGTCAAAAAGTTCATGACTAAATTGACAAATTGAAAAGTTCATGGTTGATTTGACACACGTATAATAAATTTAAGATTTTTTTGGTAATTATCCCCAATTTGCAAACCCTCTACACAAAAATTTCAAAACTATAAAATAGCCGAAGGTTGTAAACAAGCCTTGTTATTTGGAGCGCCGCCGGTTAATTAGTCATGCAAACTCAATTCAATTCTTCCCAAGTTTGAGCTCGAGCTTCATGATACTCGACTAATGCAACTCGTGTGCCTAGTCTTGAATCTTTTTGTTGTATGATAAGGCTATGAATTCCAAATGTGGATCAAAATTAAAGTAGAAAACAGTGAAAATTGAACCGGAAGAAGAAATAGGAGAAATTTAGTTTGAGACAACACGCTCTCAAGAATCATTTTTCAAGATAATTATTTTCTCGCTATGGTGCAGACGACTTTAAGGGAAATACTAATTCAAGGTTATAATGCCTCTATAAAAACGCAATATTGATGCACTTCAAAGTGCTCTCCGACCCAAAAAAAAGGTGTTCTTCAACCATGATCTGGAATCCATAAATTTGAAAAGAAATATAATATGATGATGATGAAGAAGGAGGAAATATGCTAAAATTACTGATGATTTTGGCATGCCATATTTGATATATACGCTCATTAGAATAATTTTAGCGAATGAATTATGTAAGGTCCTGGGGTATTTCTGATAACATGCAAGGGTTTTTATGGAATTTTACTGTGAAAGATTGAGGTTGAAATGGGTACAAGTTTGCTCAATCAACAACATAGCTTATGACTTGAATCCAACTTTTTTGATCCAACTAAAGACAAGTCATTCATTCATGTTGAGACAGAAAATTGACAAAATATATAGATGGTAATCGTTTGACCTAAAGAGATCATGGTAGATAATTGAAGGTCTCAGTTAATCAAGATGCGAAATTACAGTCGGTTTACGCGAGATTTATATGCTCAATAAGATCAAACAATCCGAGAGTAAAATTGAATCAGGCTTTTGACGACAAAGCCCTCCTTAGCACCTCCCAATCACACGGCCTAAACCTTCACCACCGGTAAAAACCTAAACGTCCTCAATAGTCCACAGCTGTAGGCCCATTTTTAAAGAAAATCAAATGCACGAGCGACAGAAAAATTTAATTTCAAAGGGGCCCAGACATAAAATCGTCATGTCCCCAATGGCAGAATTGGGATTTAATAAAAAAACCAGGGAGATTAATGGGAAATGGATGGTTACATCAGTGAGAGGAAATCAATAATTTAAAAACTTAGCACCGAGGGATCGCATTAAGATATTCTCTTCACGGCTCCCCCCAAAAAAGAAAAAAGAAAATTCAATTTCGAAATTTAATTTCAATTTGCACATTGTTTATAAAAAAGTCCAATCATCCAGTAGCCCGCGGCCCACAGCGGATCCGCTGCTCCCTCACCGAAAGATAAACACACGCCCACCATTATCACCATTATTATTATTATTATTCATTTTTCTAAATAAACCATTCATCGAATTAAAATATATTTTTCAAATGGCGAGAGGAGCAGAGCCCAACTTAAAAATAGAAATAATAATAATAATAACAACAACAGCAACAATAATAATAATAATGATAAAAAAAGCAGCAAAAAATATGTTCAGCAGAGAGAGAGAGGCCTTGAAAGAGAGGGAGAGCGACAGATAGCGAGAGAGAGAGAGAGAGAGATGATGATGGAGTCGATGATGGAGGTGGGAGAGAGAGAGTAGAGGGTGGAGAAGAAGAGGAGAAGAAAGGGTAGCTTTTGGGGCCTTGTCGCGACGGCCTTCCGGAGTCAAAGCTCGAGCACGAGCACGAGCTTGTTGCTGAAGCTCTTCTGGGTGGAGGATTGAAGTGGGTGTTTTTGTTGTTCAGCTTGGGGCGATCGCGCAATCGGATGATATTTCCGATCGGCGGTGATCGGAGATGTTCCTCGGGCGCGGAGGCGGTCGCGGTGCCGGCGGCGCCGGCGAGGGGAGGCGGTGGAGGGAATCGCTTCGGTGGTGAGGTCGGCGGCGGCGGCGGAGGCGGCGGCGGTTGTTGAGAGAGACGCGCTTTAGGTGGGAGGGAGGGAGGGAGGGGAGGATAGATGAAGAAGAGCAAGGGGAGGAACAATGGGTTGCTGCCGAATTCTCTCAGGATCATCTCTTCCTGTCTCAAGACCGTGTCCTCCAACGCCAGCACCGTCGCGACCACCGTCCGCTCCGCCGGGGCGTCGGTCGCGGCCTCGATCTCCGCTTCGTCCGAGGAGCACAAGGATCAGGTTTTTCTCTCCCTCTTCCGCGCGCGCGTACTTTTTCTTGGCTTTGTAAAAGCTGGCGTCTGCGGATTAGTTGTTTTTTGTCGAGTCGGTGATCTTTTCGTTTGGGGAAGCTTTCTAAGATGTGAAATTTTGGATTTTGGAAGGCGCGCTAAGAGTTTTCCTTATATCGTAGGAGGTGTATTTCTGTGGGTTCAGGACCGCAGGCTGTTTTGATTATACTTCCGTGGCCGTGTCTGCTTTGCTGTCCCTAATGTTTAGATGGCCAAGTTGCTCTAGTGATTTCTGACGCAATACAAGTGTGTCTCCCGTAATTCATGGACATTGCTCTAATGAAGTAGCTTCTAGTTTTGCTGTGTGGGGTGAAGTAGTGAACTTGATTGTACTTCCACCAGCATCATCGCAGTAACTTTGCTTCGAGTTGTGCTAGTTGTGTTCAGAGCTCTGTAGGATTTGTTTCATGACCGTGTCTCTCATTTGCATAGTAGGATGAGCGCTGTAAAAAATAGGTTGAATGCCTTGCAAAGTTCCTTTTTTTTTTTTTTTTTTTTTTTTTCTTGTTTTTTAAGAAGCCTAATTTGCTGTTCTGGGTATATGGAATATTGGATGTGCGCAAGTCTCACTTAATTTTTCCAGATTGGTTGTTGTGATGTGAGTTTTAAAACTTTCTAAAAACGCGAATTTCTTTGAATTCATAATTCATATGGGCATGTTTTTTTTACAAACCAAAGTAGGTCATTAATGCTAAAAACCTTTTCAAGTTTGACATCTATTTTCATTTGATTTGGAGAATTTTATGCAAATAAATATTGTTATTTGATTAATCACTAGACTTACCTGAGAGGGCATCATTTTTCATGGGACTTTTGTGCTACATTGCCATACATCAACTCATACTATATGTTACTTAGAACGTCACATTAAAGATCAAAACTTGACTAGAGGGTCTTAATTGGCTTCTAGGCTTAATCCAATGAGGAGTCAGAACATCTTATTTGAAAAAGAAAGTATGGTTATTTATAGTATTTGGTAACATGGGAGTATATGCAGTGGATGGTGGAGAGTTTTTTCAGCGATTTTTTGTGACATTGGATTGATTTGGTCAGGGCAAATCTCAATTAGTATCATTTCTATTTAAAGCCTCTGTATCATGCTCCATGAAGTGTTGCTTACCTCTTCTAGTTGGAATAGACCCTATTTCTATCCTGTCTTATTGCTTTTGTTGCTCTTTCATCAAAGGTACTTGCTGTAAGTTGCTTTTTTGTTAATCATCATCGATGAAGTTATCGAAGTCGGCTTAACTTTTTGAAGTATATGCTGGCCTTGTTTGGTCGTGTTATTGTTTGTCTTTTTATCTCTCATCACCTGCATCCACTTCTTGACGAACCCTTCTTTCTATCCATTCATTTCACTTTTGTTGCTCTTCTATCATTTGTACTTGCAATCTTGTCTTCTGTCGATCATCACCAATGAAGTTATCCAAGTTGCTGACTGAACTTTGAAGTATGTGCTTCCTGTTGCTGTTTACACTTTGTTGGGTTGTATTGTATATTGTCTTTATAAGTCCCGTCCACTGCTTTGCCAATATACATATGTTGCTTTTGTACTTTAATGCGCTTCATACAGTGGCTCTTCCCTTACTTAGCTTTGAAGCCTACCATGGAACTTCTTGTTGGTTTCTAGACATTGTAAATGTCGATTACATAGGCACATATCTAAGTTCCGGTTGTCTGTAGGTTACCTGGGCTGGATTTGACAGACTTGAGCTTGGTCCATCCATCTTCAAGCATGTTCTCTTACTTGGCTATCAGAATGGTTTTCAAGTTCTTGACGTGGAGGATGCTTCTAACTTTACTGAGCTAGTCTCAAAGCGTGACAGTCCAGTTACATTCTTGCAAATGCAGCCGTTTCCAATAGACTGTAATGGTCCTCAAGGATTCAGGGCATCACACCCTCTGCTGCTGGTTGTTTCTGGGGAAAATGCCAAAAGCCCAAACCCATTACACAGTCAAGATGGTCATATGGAGTCTGATTCTGGGCAATTTGTGCACTCTCCAACAGCTGTTCAGTTTTATTCGCTAAAGACTCACTGTTATGTACATGTTTTGCGGTTTAGATCGGCAGTCTGTATGGTTAGATGCAGTCCTCGGGTTGTAGCTGTGGGTCTTGCTGCTCAAGTAAGCGCTAGCTAATTCTTTAGCAATTGCATGACTTTATGAGCAGGCAGTTAAATGATATTAAGATGGAGCTTTTTTAACATTGAAAATGTGCATGTGGAGCGTGGAAAGCCATGCCATTTCAACTTGAGATTGATTTCATGCAGAGTGGCTGGTTGACTATGCTTTCTCTTACAGTTTTTGTTTTACCTTGCAAGAAAGTTTTCAGTTTAACTGATTTAAATAGTAGGAACTCTTAATCATTTTATTCCCTCTAGTGTTTTGACTGAAAGTTGGTGATTTGACTTGTTGCACGACTTACACCAACAATGTAATGGCAGATCCACTGCTTTGACGCGGTCACGCTTGAGATCAAGTTCAGCGTTCTCACATATCCTGTTCCTCAGCTGGCAGGGCAAGGGCCGATTGGGGTTAACTTTGGTTATGGCCCAATGGCTGTTGGGCCAAGGTGGTTAGCATATGCTTCCAATAGTCCGCTAGTGTCAAACACAGGTCGTTTAAGCCCTCAAAATCTCACTTCTCCTGGTGTTAGTCCATCTACTTCTCCAGGCAGCAGCAGTTTGATGGCACGCTATGCAATGGAATCTAGTAGACATTTGGCTGCCGGTATCATGAATTTGGGTGACATGGGATACAAAACCTTGTCAAAATACTGTCAGGAGCTGCTTCCAGATGGATCCAACTCTCCTGTATCTTCAAATTCAGGTTGGAAGGTTGGTAGGGCTACGGGATCAGAATCAGATAATGCTGGGATGGTTAGTATTGTATTAAACCTCAAAAATGGTTGTCAAAAACATTGCTGCAGAAATCCTGTGATTGCATTGGCATTCACTGAAAGTTACGGGATTTTCATTTTTTTTTTTAATTCTATTTTTGTGGTTCAGCAATTATGTGGTTTATTTGTTACCTAATTTAGATCTTTCTAAGTGATTGACCTCGTATCGGCAATATGTTCCCCGGCTGCGAACTTCTTTTCTTCACATGTTCATGATGGAGCAATGAAGGTCTTATCTATAATGTACTATTACATGTAGGTATTGATAGTTATAAATTTTATTTGTTACCTAATTTAGATCTTTCTAAGTGATTGACCTCGTATCGGCAATATTGTCCCCAGCGACAAACTTCTGTTCTTCACATGTTCATGATGGAGTTGTGAAGGAAGGTCTTATCTTTCATGTACTATCACATGTAAGTGTTGAGAGTTATGAATTCAAGACGATGTCCTAGTGAAATGGGTAGAAGTCTGAAGGAATTGCATGTTTTGAGTTGAATAATAGCTAGTTCGTCCCATCATTAAACAGTTGCAAATCACTTCTTCCTAGACATTTAGTGATCATCACAAATGTAGAATTTGAAATTCCTTGATGCCAAAAAACTATTGGTAATTTCAGGTTGTAATCAAGGATTTTGTTTCTCGAGTTGTTATATCGCAATTCAAAGCCCACACAAGTCCAATCTCTGCATTATGTTTTGATCCTAGTGGAACTCTTCTGGTCACTGCCTCAGTCTATGGCAACACAATCAATGTATTTCGTATCATGCCATCTTGCACACGAGTTGGATCAGATAGTCAAACTTATAGTTGGAGTTCTGCCCATGTGCATCTTTACAGGCTGCATCGCGGAATAACCTCAGCAGTGAGTATTATTTTGTTTTCTCAGATGTCTTGTCAATTTTGTGTATGAATGTGATGTTCATCCATTTCTCTTATGGCTGCTCCTTCTGTGTGTGTTTTCGGCAGATTATCCAAGACATATGCTTTAGTCCTTATAGTCAATGGGTCGGTATTGTTTCATCCAAGGGAACTTGCCATGTTTTTGTTCTATCCCCTTTCGGTGGGGACCCAGGATTCCAGAATCACAGTTCTCAGAGTCAAGAAGCTTCTGTTTTTTCAGTTCATTCTATCCCTTGGTGGAGTAATCCATCATCTTTGAGTAACCAACAATGTTTCCCACCGCCTCCACCCGTTACTCTTTCAGTGGTAAGTAGGATAAAATACAATGATTCTGGATGGCTTACTACTGTTAGCAATGCTGCTGCTTCTGCTACGGGGAAGGTCTTCGTGCCATCTGGAGCTGTCGCTGCTGTTTTTCACAATTCAATGTCTCACAGTCTTCAGCGTGCCAATTTTAGGATCAATCCACTTGAACATTTGTTAGTCTACACTCCATCAGGGCATGTAATCCAGCACAAACTTCTCCCTTCACTTGGAGTGAAAACTGGGGATGCTGGTTCTAAAGCTCGGCCTGGTTCCTTTTTGCAAATACAGGAAGATGAGCTTAGGGTAAAAGTTGAACCTGTTCAATGGTGGGATGTCTGTAGGCGGTTAGATTGGCCAGAAAGAGATGAATGCAGCATCTCTCTCACTTCTGAAAAACAAGATGCTATAAGGTTGAGTGTTAATGTAGTAGATAACGAAAGTAATTGTGAAGTGGATTGTCCAGACATGAATAGAATTGTTGGTGGTAGGAAGCCTTTGAAGGGTGGCATGACAAAGTCCCATGAGAGGTCTCATTGGTACCTATCCAATGCAGAAGTGCAAGTAAGTTCTAGAAGGTTGCCAGTCTGGCACAAACCAGAGGTAAATTAATTCAAAATGCGGATATGTTGGTTTTCTATGACTTGTCAGCTTGCTATTCATCTGTTCCTTTTCTTCTCTTGGTTAGATATGTCTCCATACAATGGGTTCCCCATCGATTAGTGCTCGCGTGGCTGGAGAGCTTGAAATTGAGAAGTTGCCAATTCATGAAATTGAAATAAAGAGGAAGGAGTTATTGCCTGTTTTTGATCACTTTCATAGCAACAAATCCAGCTGGAGCGATAGGTGATAACACTTCTTCTGATGCTATGATTTTTGTTCTTCAAATTCCTGTTAGGTTAAGATTTTTCTTGAATTGTATTTCTTCAGATGTAAATGCGAGTCTTCTCATATTTATTTAAAGCTTGTACTTAATCAATCCCTAATCTGTTCTGATGCGGTGAGTAGCTTACTCGGTTGCTACTACTATTGATGTCATTTTATCTGGTGTTATTCTGCTTTCTGTTTTTCCATGTTGCCATAAAATTTGGGTAGTTTCAACACAATGTGTTCATGGCTGCATGCAAATGAGTGTTATATTTGGTCTTTGAATTAAGTGGTAAACTTTACTTTGTTAACTTGAGCCTCGAATATTATTGTTTCTAGTTGAGATATCACCTCTTTCGATTGATTTCTTTTTGAAAGTCATTGTGATTACCTCACCATATACTTTCTCATACAACCCACAGGTTCTATGATTTGGCTTGAAATAGAGCCACTTATTTTAAATGCCCCACTGTAGATCATTTAATTGTCTAGATGCAACATAGTGGTCTCTCTCTCTCTCTCTCTCTCTCTCTCTCTCTCTCTCTCTCGCGCGCGCGTGTGCGCATGTATCTGTGAAGGAACTTCTTTTATTTATTGGATATGTTATTTCTGCTCATTTGTCTTACTGTACTCTGCAGAGCTTCAACTATGGGAAGATATTCTAGTTTTGCATCTTCAGATCTACACCAAGTCAAACTCAAGCCTGCTGAAGAGACTGTTATATGCCACTCAAAACCGTCATCTCTTAGTTCTACAGAAAGCTCAGATGGTGGTAAGATTTTGCAAGTGTTATAGATCTTGATTGTTTTTGCAGTTAAAAAACAATGTCATGGTACTATTGTCCACATGTGTCTCGCATAGATCCAGCAGTCTCTCATGTGCTTTTCATTCCATTACAACATCTGGAAAGATTCTGTACTGATTGAACTTACCTGGTCTCTTTCAATTATTCTCAGGTTCATCAAGGAGGATTGAAAATTTACCTGATTTGGATCAAGTGAATACTGAGAAGCATTATTTATTAACTTGTCAGTCTATGGATGAGTTTTACCCAGAAAGAAGGGAAAACTGCTTTGTTGAGCCCTCCATGCTGAAAGAGTCTACTGTACTTCTTGCAGCTGAAAACGTAAAAAGATCCAGGGAACACATGAATGAGTATGGTGCACACCTTGAGCCCTTTTTAAAGAATAATATTCCTTCAATGGAGAAAACATCACATGGTCTAGCCTCTTCAAGTTCAAACACCGTAATTGTGAGCCAGGTTTCTGCACCTAGCTCTGCTAGTTTGGGTTCAGCTAATGACATCCTTAAGGAGGCAGTTGTACCTGCATCCACCAATGATCACGTAGAGCTTGGGCAGTTATTTGAAGAGGGATATTGTGAGGCTTTAGAGCTTGATGGATGCCAGGGGTTAACTGAAGTTGTATCTGATGATGTTGACAGCAGCAGCCACCATGAGAAGGACAAACTTGCAGATGGAGAAGAGGATGAAATGCTTGGTGGTGTATTTGCCTTTTCTGAAGATGGTAAGTTCATTGTTTTTGTGAAAGTCTCTACATGACTCGATTCTTTCAATTTGCTTTAGCTCAATCAGCAATCAATCCTTTGTTTCTGCAGGTTAACTTCGCTTTCCCATGATTCCACATGAATTCAGCGAGTCAGGGAGTAGTGGATTATCTCGTTAAGGACTTGCTTTAGATCAAGCAGTATGTATTCTGATCCTAATGCTCATGGTTAGGGTCCACCTTGGTGGCTTAAGCATTCTGCCACAGTATGTCTCTTGCTCTACGACCCCAATAGATAAAAGTGAAGGAAAAAAGGACGAGATAATTGGTTTGAAATGATAGTGAAATCTTTGTTATGTACATTTTGTGCAGATGAAATTCTTAAATTTTATGAGGGGTGGTTGCTTTGGGGCAGGGAATGAGTTAAAAAAGCTCTTGCGAGGAGTAGTTGGGTCTGCTTTCCCTGCGTGTAGCTTTGTACAAAGGCTCCCTGTACAGATAATTGGGTTTGAACAAGTGTTCTTTTGCAAGCTGTATAATTATGTATTGTCTTCTTGCAACGATGGAAAGGAATGGCATCTAAGTGGAAAAAGATATTGTGATCAATTATGTTTTCTCGTCTTTTGATTTGATGCTGAGAATAACAATTGGCAATACCTGAGAGTTCAGATACCCTTTGTTAAAAACGAAAAGTATCTAGTGGTGGCCTAAACTTAGCGCAGAATGTTTCCTCCAGCCTTTACATTTCAGGCATGCTTTTTAAGCTCTTTACTTAGTACAGTTTCCGATACCTTTGGCATTTGAAATCTGATGATTGGGGGCTTGTCCCACCACATAGCACAGTTCCAGTCCTCTATTCTCCTTCCTCCCTTGCATTTCCGTGAAAGAGTCCTAAGAGAAGTCCATGAGTATATTGATCCGTCATGGATTGACACATCTTAATGTAAGGATGGTGGTACTAATTCCAAGCAGCATCACTCCTTGCCTAGCATATCGTTGCCGTCCCGGCGATTCATGCATCCTCAATAGAGAGAGACAGTGGACCTTCTTTTTCCCTAAGATCAGTGAGTGTTTGGCTACAGAGGAGCATGAAGCAATTGTGTGATTTGAGACAGAGTGACTCAAAATTTGCGTGTGAGATAGCCCGCCTACTTGTCCTAACACATCGTCCGAGGCTAGATTATTTTCTTAGTGCTTTCTTTCTCTGAACTATACCACATTAAAAAAAGAATCAATAACGGGAAAAATTAATGAAACCAATATTCATTCTAGACATTGGTGAGTCTAAAAATATTTGGAATTACTAAAATCATCGATGAAAGATATCAAAATCAGAAAGTCTCAATTCAATAAATTTAAAACTTGAATATCATGAAACATGAAATTCAGAGCATATTAATCCAACTAATATTACCTTAACGGTCCCAGAAAATTATGCTACATACTATCAGAATCGGGGTAAAATGTGGATGGTGAGTTTGAGGTTTTAGGGGTATAAGGTAGCTTTCGGGATTTGATAATAAGTTACGCAATAATTTACAGCGAACAGCTACGTGCCAAACAGCCATTGCATTCACAAATCAAGGACGCCACTCACCCTCAAAACGCCTCAATATCCTACAGCTACATGCCAAACAGCCATTGGAAATATGGAATTATGTTTTATTGGAAAGGGAAGGTAGAGAATTTGCACCTTTTTGGACTTGGAAAGTCCGCAAATTTAGTAGCTGATTGAATTGCTAAATCTCAACAGAGGAACACTCTGGCCTCTTCTGGGAAGAATCGGTTTTGTTATTAATAAACTAGGAAAAGAGAAAAGTTAAACTAAAAAAAAGGAATCAATTAGTTATTCATGACAGTTTCATTTGCCTCTCAATCTCAATCAAGAAGATGACGAGAAAAAGCATTTTTCGTCATGCTCTTCTTCTCTTATATGCATATAAATATTGCATTTATTTGAAATTTAACGGTCTGTATATCTATCATTTAGTAATATCTCATTTTTCACAATAAATCTGACAGTTAGGTCCTAACTCTAACAAATATAATTATATATATAATCTATAGATAATCAAATTAGCATAAATTGAGTACAATATATTAATGCACATTATTCTACATATCATTTAGCGTAGTTAAATGAGATTGATTTCAAAGCATATAGATTAAATTACAAATATAATTTATTTACTTTTTTGGTAACCAGAGAACCTCGTAAGTTGACAACCGGAAAGCAAACCTTAGGAAGCGACTCGCAAGACCCATCACCACATCTTTCAGATAAAAATCCCTAACGGCACCAAAACAGTCGTGGACCCAATCTTAGAAAAAGTATAAATTTATTGCATTTGTATAAACCTTTCACTTAGATCAATTCAAATCTAAATCTTTTTACTTGGTAATTTTAATCCGTTAATGCTGACGAGGACATTAATTGGTGCCGGTTATCTTGCCAACGCAGATGCGTCGGAAGAATGACTATTAAGATCCACTATGGGTCCTTGAACCATCACATCAAAGTTAGAGGTCACCGTGGGGTCCTTGAACTGTGTCGGAAATGACTGTCCCATGCACCGCCACATCAAATCAACATACTATTGTTTTTTTTTATACATAAATACAATTAAAATAAATCCGAATCTGCTAATTTTGTGTTGAGAGAAAATCGTCTTCATGATGTGATGCCAAATATTGTACAAGTGCATAAATCCTCAGCTTAATTGGGTTAAAAAAGAAATAAAACATTTGTTGAGTCATTTATTGACAAGCCTAAATTTGAATTGAGAAGATATCTGAGTAATTGGAACTTGAATTCGGCTAGAAATCATGTCAAACGAGTCAATATTAACTCAAATGATCATCCATACTTCACCCAATTTCATCACTATATCTCAACACAAAATGAATATCCATAGAATTGTCATGTCCGCTTCATTTGCTTGAGGATATAATACACCTTTTTTCCTGAAAATTAAAAAGAAAATTGTTAAATTTTAGGATATATATAAGAGTTTATAATTTATAATTCACCGGTTTAAAATGCAGACCAAGGATAATTTGATTGGAAGAAAATATCTCCATTTGACTATTTTATCATGCTCTTCTTGGACATCAAAATAAAAATCCAAATTTTCTTTTTGGCCATTTTCCCACCCAACAGCCGTCCGTCCGACGAGCTGCTACTTCTGCTCGCCAGACTCGACTGAAATTCTCGCCGGCGATCCACTAGCTCACTGCCCCCACGACGAAGATGCCGCTGCCGCCCATCTCCATCCTTCTGTGGCACGTAGAGACGTTGCCACCTCCCTCGCATCACCGACTTCAATGACCACCCGCCACTAGCTCGCCCTCACCCACCTACGGCTCTGACTCCGACTCCGACTCCATCGTCCTCTTGCAGAGAATCACCGTGACGGGCGCCAATTCGTGCCTTTTTTACGCGGTGCACCGCCTGACGAGGAAACGAGAGCCCCCATAAGGGGGAGACTAATCTGAGTCTTGGTGATCTGGTCGCCGATGCTGCTGATCGTGGAGTAGACCACGTTGCATTTTCAGTATAATGGCTTCTTGCTGGGGATTTTGCTGCTGTTGATTTCGTACTCGAGTGAAGGAAGGACTTGGCGGGCTGGGTGTTTGTTCGTGATCTTGATCTTGTTGTGCTGTAAGCACCTGTTTGCTGTAGCCACGCCGACTTTTCTTGTGGCGGCATAGCATTTTCAATTATTGATCTGGCTGAGTCGCACGCTCTATTATAGTACCATTAGCCATGAGAGCGGGTTGTTGATTTCCTCGTATACCTTCATGCATCATGGTCGAGAGCATCCAGTTTTAACCTTTTAACACCTTCTTTGTACACAAATAAGTTCTGTTCGGCATAGCTGAAGTGTTAAACCTGCTTATTTGAAGCTGATCCCAATCTGGTGCTGAAATGTCTACACGCGCTGATACTTAATCCTGAAATGACTGAGCATGATACATCCCTTAGTCTAGCAGCACTGCAGAAGACCATGGCCTGTGAAGTTCGTGCATTGTAGTGCCTTTTTTGTAGCACCGCAAGGTTATTGCTGATTATTTAGGTTATTGAAAGTCTGCTTTGAGAAACGCTCGCCTCCTATCAGTGGATATCTCGTTTAATCTTCATTACTGTGTAGTAACTTGTAGATCACACCACGTGTTTTCCAGATTTTATTTTGCAGCTGGCATGACAAAGGCACGATGTTCGAGCACTGTCACTGGAAGAAAGCCAAGGCTATAAGAGTCAGCCATGAAAGTTCAAGGTACCCGTTTTTGTGATTTCGAGTAGCGTATTAATCTAACTTTTCTTTTCTTTTTTTTTTTAATTTGATTTCCCATAGAATTATCTCAATGTATGCGGTTGCCTTTGGGTGCTGACCTTACTGAAATAACTTGTGTTTGTACAAGGGTTTGATTTTATCTCTCACGGCTCTCTTCCTTTTACCTTGTCTAATCCTGTTTCGAATGTTTTGTCAGAAGAAAAAAAGACAGGCAAGTCATTGTCGTTTTGTCTAATCCGTTGTATTCTTATTCCTTGATAAACGCTTAGACGAGTACTAGTCTTGGGCATTTCATTTGGTCCATGGAGCACTCGTCCTTTTTGTTTTACTTACTAAAAAATATGAGCATCTGCGTGCAATTTAAATTGCTCAGGCGGTTTAGTCTCGGCTTTTTCTTGCTAAATAGGGGCCATAGTGCTTGATCCTCCTGGATGATGATGGAGTCTGTATGTTCGCATGTATCTTTTTCGTTCTCTTCGCATCAATAATTGGCCCGAGACTTCTTTTCTTGCTTAATACGAAAGCAACAATGTTTGGCCCGTGAATTATCTTTCCTTTTATTTTTTTCTTTCTAAACTCTCCCAAGTAGTCTTTATTTGGTGCAACACACAGCACGTGAAGCAAGCGTGCTTCCAATTCCGATGTGATTTAGAATAATTCCAAATGATTTCGTCGGAGCAAATCGGCTAATATTGATGTATAATGGTCCATTGCAAGTGAATACTATATCCCCCACCGTCTTTAACCCTAAGATAATAAGTTCTGTTGAAAGAAGATATGCTTTGAAGATATGAAATCAGATTGAAGATTGTAATTGATTTGGATTGTATTTATTTTAGGACTAGGAATATTTTCTGGATAGAAATATTTTCTTTACTTCTTTATTGAATCTTCTTGTATAATATATACATCCTTGTAATAAAGTGTACAATTCAATGAAGAAAATACAATTCCTACACTTTTACTTGAGTTTGTGACATGGTATCAGAGCATGTCTTGATCTTGACATTGCTTCCGCACTAGAATCAACCTCTGTTGCTGCAACCCTTCGCAGAACAGATCAGTCTTCTCTATTTCTTGTTGCTGCAACTTCCGCAGAACAGAACAGCACCGACAGGAAATTCTTCATCCAGCTTTCAAGAATTAATCTGCAAGACAGAATTGTTGCAGAGTTCTTAGGAAATTGTCATCATGGCAAATCCACAAGCCCTTACCTCAGGATCCGATGATCAGTTCGCAGGAGAAACAACGCCGCCACCTCCTCAGATCCATGAATCCTCGGCGATGATCACAAAGTATCTCAGAACAAATTCAGCCACCTAATCCTCCTCGGCATGTGCGGTGGGGAACCGCCGGCTCGTTTAATATGGGGCAGCCCTATTCGGGGCCACCTTACCAATGGGTACCGTATCCTTGGTACTATGGGCCAAGCCCAAATACATCATCGCCGGGTTATCGAGATGGTGTGTGAACTGATGGAGGCCTACCAACCAGCAACGGGGCAGGCGCAACCATCAATCCACAGCAGATAGGCGGGTCGACTGAACCGGGTATGGGAACGAATCCCTACCCGGGTTCCTTTTTTTCCAATGCGGATTCTACAACCGGATCTGGCGGATCGGGTTTTGGGGCAAATACCTACCCGAATCCGCCGCCAGGGTTTCTTCCATACCAGATCTTCGCTGCCAGCGGCCGGCCGGAGCCCGGCGACCCTCTTTTCACAACTAATGCCGACGGTCCAGAACTGAAGCTTATCGCTCAACAGTTAACCGGAGCGGATAATTACTCAAATTGGTCGCGCGAGTTCCGGCGCGCACTGGTAACGAAAGATAAAGAGGGATTTATTGACGGAACGGTTCCGGTTCCATCCGACGAGCGAATGGCACGACTCTGGAAGAAATGCAATCAATTGGTCCGAACGTGGATCGGAAATTGCATCGCTTCCGAGGTCGCGCCGGTCTTCCCCCGACGGAGGACTCGAAAGAGATGTGGGAAAACATCAAAGAGATGTTTGGAAAATTAGATCAAGTGAAAATTTTCTCTTTGACGCAACAGATCTCAGATTTAAAACAGGGAAATATGACTGTTGCTGCGATTTTTAACAAAATTTCAGGTCTGTGGAACGAATTGGAGGCAGCCGAGGAGAAAATCGACTGGCCAAAACCCATCTTACGGCAATACAAAAAGATGCGGGACAGAGAGAAGGCAATACGTTTTCTACTCATATTAAACGAAACCTACCTTTCATTTCGGTCACAGATCTTGACCATGGAGCCGATGCCGACCCTTGGCCGCATCTACCAGCTTGCTGTTCAAGAAGAAAGCCAGAGAGCGTCGATTACGGCAAAAATAGCGAGAGCGTGGCTCGCGGCGAAGAGAGTTTCTCGCCCGCTACGGAGGGCCACGGGAGGAAGAGAGGCTCGAAACCAATCTAGGGTTTCATGAGGAAAACCCTAGGGGGTATCGCTCAATAACGAGCGGCGACGATGCGTTTGATCGATCGGACGGCTCTCGATCATTCCCTGGAGGCGCTGGATCCAACGGCTTTGGAAGCAAGGGGCCGATGGAATCGAACGGCCCACGCGGTTCAAATGCATATGGGCCAGACGGCCCACGCGGGCGTTATCCAATCTATTCTGAAGGGCCGCGAGGTAACTTCCTCGCAATTTCTGATGGGCCGTATGGAGCGACGATGGCCCATGCCGTGAACAGGCCCAATTCCTTCACAAAAAATAATCAAAAGGGAAGGGGTAAGCTGTACTGTGATTATTGTAAACGCCCACATCACACGGTGGAAAATTGCTGGAAGCTTCATGGTAAACCTGGAGAAAAAGAGAAAGGGAAATCTTCAACTGTTTTATAGGTATTGGGAAAATCAGCAGACAAATCAATTTCTCATGGGGAATATCAGGAGCTGAAGGAAGCTTTAAAGAAGTTGGATGCTTCTGACAAGGCAGGGAATTTCACAGGTATTTCTTATTGTCTGATGAACTCAATTACAAAGGATACCTGGATTATTGATACTGGAGCTAGTGATCATATTGTCTGCAATCAAAAATTCTTTTCCAATATTAAAAAATTATCCTTTCCTATATCAGTACAACTTCCGAATGGAAACACCACACATGTTGATATGACCGGGACTGTGAATCTTAGCCCACTCATCAGTCTTAAAAATGTCCTTTATGTCCCTAGTTTCCAATTTAATCTCATATCAGTCTCTCGAGCTTGTGAAGAAAATTCCTGTCATGCCTTATTTGACTCTGATAAATGTCTATTTCAAGCCCTTTCGACTGGCAATCTGATGGGCTTGGGTAGAATCTATCAAGGATTCTATTTTTGGATCGATCTTCCAAGCAATTTTACCTCTTCGTTGCTTTCAATAAATCAATGTGTAATGTTTCTAGCAATAAAAATTCCCTTTATCATCAAAGATTGGGTCACACTGCCTCTTTCCCTTATCCTCAGTGTCCTATTTGTCCTTTGGCGAAACAGACTCGTTCCTCCTTTCCAACTAGTAACACTCGTGTTGATAGCATTTTTTCTTTAATTCATGCTGATGTCTGGGGACCATATCATACCTTAAATCATGACGGTTCACGGTTCTTTCTCACAATTGTGGATGATTTCTCACGTGCCACCGGGTCTTTCTCATACAATCCAAAAATCAAGTTCTATCTCACCTTAGAATTTTGATTTCTTTATCCAAAACTCAGTTTGGAAAGTCAATTCGTCGCATCCGTACTGATAATGGAAAGGAATTCTTCAGTGGTGAATGTGCTTCTTTCTTTTCCTCAAATGGAATTTTGCATGAAAGTACTTGCACTTATACACCACAGCAGAATGGAGTTGTAGAGAGAAAGCACCGTCATCTTTTGGAAGTGGCACGGGCCCTAAAATTCCAAGCATCTATACCAGAGAACTTCTGGGGAGATTGTGTGGTCACTGCAGCATATCTGATAAATCGCATGCCATCTAGGGTTTTGAAAGGAAGAACTCCATTTGAATTATTATATGGAAAGAAACCATATTTGAGTCATCTTCGAGTGTTTGGTTGTCTCGTTATGTGACTACGTAGGGCCTCGGGATAAAATGGCCCTCGTGCTCGGCAAAGTGCATATTCATGGGGTATGCCAATCTTAAAAAGGGTTATCGAGTTTATGAACAAGTCTCGGGGAATTCTTTATCAGCAGAGATGTGGTTTTTCATGAAGATACTTTCCCTTTCCGGAATTCCCGCTCCCGTGTCGAAAACGATGTAGACACTAATCGTAGATTTTTGTCGAAGAAGATTTATCTTCTCGGAGGATCCTATGTTATTACTTCTCCTCCAAGACAGCAGATAGTGGATGTAGTATCACCTTCGCCACCGATGAGCACTCTACCGGAGATTCATTCAAGAAGGATTTCATAGAAGAGGAACCTCAAGTGATCCATTCCATAGAATCTGCAAATATTGAAGAACCATCGTTGGATGTATTAACTGAGCCACCTCGACGATCTGGTCGAGCCACTCGTCCACCAGCTTGGACAAAAGATTTTATCTGTTCTTCATCAAAATCGTCAGGTACTCGTTATCCTATCTCCTCCTATGTGTCTTTTGATCAGTTGTCATCAAAACATTTATGTTGCATTAGCCGCATCTCTGAGGACAAAGAACCGTCTAGTTATCATGAGGCTGTACATGATCCATGCTGGCAAAAGGCCATGGAAGCAGAACTTAAAGCCCTGATTGACAATCACACTTGGGATATCGTATCATTACCTCCTAATCGTAAGCCCATTGGTTGTAAATGGGTATATAAGATTAAATATAAAGCAGATGGTTCTGTGGAAAGGTACAAGGCCCGGTTGGTAGCCAAGGGATTCACACAGAAAGAAGGATTTGACTACCATGAGACTTTTTCTCCAGTAGCCAAGGATGTCACGGTTCGCTCTTTCTTATCGGTTGCTGCTTTTCGCAACTGGACGTTACATCAAATGGATGTCCATAATGCCTTTCTTCATGGTGATCTGGAAGAGGAGATTTATATGGATCTTCCATAAGGATTACGGAGACAGGGGAGTCTAAGGTATGTCGTCTCCGCAAATCTCTTTATGATTTAAAACAGGCTTCTCGGCAGTGGTATGCCAAGTTTACTAATGCACTCACGGGTGCTGGATTTAAGCAGTCCAAGCATGATTATGCTCTCTTCACTTGGACAAAAGGTACGTCGTCTATCTACTTGATGATTTATGTTGACGACATACTTATTATGGGAAATGATGATTCCGCTGTGAGGAAGCTTAAAGAGTATCTACATTCCTCTTTTCATATTAAAGATTTAGGGCCACCTAAATACTTTCTTAGAATAGAGATAGCTCGTTCGATCGGGGATTTCTCTTAGCCAAAGAAAATTTGTGATGGAGATTATATCGAAGCGGGATTATCGGGATGCAAACCGGCTGTCATTCCTATTGAACGAGAATGCAAAATTAACCAGTGTTGATTATGACGCTGGGACGTCTTTCTCTGATGATCCATTACTGAAGGATCCGACAAGTTACCAGAGACTTGTTGGAAAACTTATCTATCTCACTATGACTAGGCCAGACATCTGCTATGCTATACAGACTCTTAGCCAGTTCATGCACAGTCCAAAGCAATCTCACATGAATTCAGCCTTGAAGGTAGTACAATATTTGAAGAGATGTCCAGGACTAGGAATATTTCTTTCACGGAAGTGCAATATGGAGATGACAGCCTATTGTGATTCAGATTATGCTACATGTCCTATGAGCAGGAGATCTATTACCGGTTTCGTATTAAATTTGGGAGTCACCGCTTTCATGGAAGACAAAGAAGCAATCCACCGTATCATTGTCATCGCGAAGGCTAAGTATCGATCTATGGCAAA
The DNA here is from genome assembly GCA_014182365.1 of Eucalyptus tenuipes. NCBI lineage: Eukaryota > Viridiplantae > Streptophyta > Magnoliopsida > Myrtales > Myrtaceae > Eucalyptus > Eucalyptus tenuipes. The sequence continues at coordinate 10,539,492 of CM024544.1, read as the reverse complement.
GACTGTCAGTGAGGTGGTATGGTTACGAGGTCTACTTCGGGATCTTGGGATACAAGTTAGAGGTCCGACACTACTCTTTTGTGATAATGATTCAGCAATCAAACTTGCAGCAAATCCCATATTACATGAGAGGACCAAACATATAGAAGTTGATTGCCATTTTACACGAGAGAAGATCAAGGAAGGTATCATTGAGACAAGAGGGATTAGAACCACGGAGCAACCTGCAGATATATTTACTAAACCTCTTTGCCAAAGGCAGCATACATATCTTCTAAACAAGCTTGGTGTCTTGGATATATACAAGCCACCAGCTTGAGGGGGAGTGTTGAAAGAAGATATGCTTTGAAGATATGAAATTAAATTGAAGATTGTAATTGATTTGGATTGTATTTATTTTAGGACTAGGAATATTTTCTTAAATAGAAATATTTTTATTTAATATTTATTGAATCTTCTTGTATAATATATACATCCTTTGTGTACAATTCAATGAAGAAAATACAATTCCTACACTTTTACTTGAGTTTGTGACAAGTTCGGATTCTTTAAAGTTTAGTTTAACTAATTTAAATAGTAGGAACTCTTAATCATTTTATTCCTTCTAGTGTTTTGACCGAAACTTTATGATTTGGCTTGTTGCATGATTTGGTGATCGAGAGGTAACACATTTACTGAGGAGCTGAACTGAAACCAACAATGTAAGGGTAGATATACTGCTTTGACGGAGTCACGCTTGAGATCAAGTTCAGCGTTCATATCCTATTCCTCGGCTAGTAGGATAAGGGCCGACTAGGGTTAACTTTGGTTATGGCCCAATGACTGTTGGGCCAAGATGGTTAGCATATGCTTCCTAAGGGTGATCATGGTCCAGATTGGACCAGTCTAGCACCTAACCTAAGAACCAATCCGTCTAGTGTTTGTCCCCAATTTTTGGGACCAAGGATCGACACATTTGCGCATGGGACTGAGGACTAGACCACCCTTATGGGTTCATTCTGGTTCTAGGGTCAACTTATGACTAACCGATATTTTTTTATTTCATTTTTTGTATTCCTAAAAAAATGAACATAATATTTCAAAATGCATATCCAATCATCCATCAACAGGGCAAGCCATGAGATGAGGGCAAGTCATGAGGCAAGTGAACAAAGGCAAGCCTTGAGGCACGCGACGAACGATAAATGGCGAGTGTTGCTCACAAGTGAAGAATATTTCTTATTAGGGCTTTGTTTCCTTTTGATTTACTTAGTGACGAGTGAGGCTAGCAAAGAGATGTGAGCGGCACAAACGTTGAGTGGTGAGTGGGGTGAGCGTCGAGCGGCCAATGGCTAATGGCAAGAATGTTGAGCAACGAGCGCCAAGTGAGGAAAGCATTGTGCGGCGAGTAGGGCGAGGTTGAAGATGATAATGAAGAAAGAAGAGGATAGAAGAGAAAGGAGAACAAGAGCACTAAAGGAGGAGAACACCTTTTGATGCCATTTAACGCCATTTAAATTAGGATTTGCTCTTTAGAATAGATATAAAAATATTACATATAATATATTAGATATATATATATAATAAATTGGTCTAGGTTGGACTAATCCTAAAATTCCAAAACCTAAACCAACCCAACCCGGTGTTGGTCAGGATCTCGGGACCAAGACGGATCAATTTCCCCTAGAAACCTAACCAAGATTGATAGGGTGCGCCAATCCGGGGTCGGTCAAGATTGACCCTAGACCATTGCTCATCCCTAATGCTTCCAATAGTCTGCTAATGTCAAGCACAAGCCGTTTAAGCCCTCAAAATCTCACTTCTCCTGGTGTTAGTCCATCTACTTCTCCAGGCAACAGGAGTTTGATGGCCCGCTATGCAATGGAATCTAGTAGGCATTTGGCTACCGGTATCATGAATTTGGGTGACATGGGATACTGCCTGTTTTTGATCGAAATAAAGAGGGAGGAGTTATCGCCTGTTTTTGATCACTTTCATAGCATCAAATCCAGCTGGAACGATAGGTGATAACACTTCTTCCAATGCTATGATTTTCATTCTTCAAGTAATTACTCAAAATCTGCTGTTCATTCCAGGAACTACATGCTTACTTTGCTTGGTGATGTAAAAGCATGTTATTGAGCTGCAAATCATTCTACTCTTATAAACTCTAAAGAAGCCAAGACACAGTTTCACCTCTTAAACATCAAAATAAAAATATAGGGGAACATTACTAATGATTGAAAAGGAGGTCGGAAATATGCACTAATGACCAACATCTATATGAGTAGTAGATGAAGATCGTACACTACACGTCACTATGGATTGGAATCTCGGTAATAAGCATACACGGCAAAGAAAGTCTGAATTGCCGCAAGAGCAAGAAGTATGAACGATGTTACAGCTGATATGATAGACCACCGTTTGCTGAAATAGGCGTTCTTGATGCTGGCCCAATGCACTCGCCCATCCTCGCTGTATGCGTTCACATCCCGGAAAACCTTGCTTAAATGGTTTCGGTGGAAGTTGAACATGACATCTTGCCGATGTTGCCGAAGAAATGGGCAATTTTCTCATCCGTCCCAAGATATTTTTCAATGATGTTGCAGTCGCACAGGAACTTAGCATCTTCCAGTGCTTTAAGGAGGCAAGTCATGAAAGTGGCATAAGCTGTGGCATGCTTGGAGGAGCCCTGTGGCATGCTAAAATGCAACGAAATTGAGGAACAAAGAACCCAAAGAAGTGATCGTATCTTATCACCAAAAATTCCATGACGCCGTTGCTGAATTTGATGTTCATGAAGCTTTCACAGTGGGTCGGCTTGAAGTAAATGCCTGCTCGGTAAAGCTTAGTTGCGGACCGGACCAGACCAGGTGAAGGGATTTATTTTGTCTTTGTTCCGGTATGTTAGTCATACAGAGGAAATAAAGGAGATGTTCTCCTTCCCAGTCCGAATACTTCCTCAAGACATTGTCAGGTCTTTGAAGCATGTAGTGAAGAAACTCAAGGCGAGAATGGATGGAGAAGGATGGCTCTCATTCTAGCAACACAGCATCATATCAAACAGAAACTTAAGAACGAACCAAGGAATCTGGTTTTCGAGTTTGGTGAGATCCTGCACGAGTGAAGGGAACACCAAGGCTGGCTCAATAAGGGGTCATGCCCCAGATCAGTGTGACCTGCCAATCCCCGGTGGTACTTGCAGAACAGCTCGATGATGAAGCAACCATCGACTACCATCATCTCGTTGAGCTCATCGCTATCGAAAACTGAGGCTTCGGAATAACACCTTCTCATCTTCTCCTCCATTGGTTTTAAAGCCTCGGCGAAGTGCCTCAGCTTGTCCCTTCTTTGGTTTGTTCGACTGAGCAGATCGATTGAAAATCGCCCCTTAGGCTCTTGAATTTTTTGAAACTGTGGCTTTCCATGGTGGTAGGAGCTGGTGGGGACCGTGTCGGGCTGGTACGCCATCTGATTGCTCTGACAGGGATCGAGGCGTTCTAAAGATGCTGATATTTATCTCATCGGCTGATCCTGCGCCGCCATTCTCCATCATTTCAGCATTAATCACGTGATTGGAAGAACTACCGCTCCTGGTTTGGCTGTAATCAGAAACCGACATTTGTGTTTTTCCGTCGATTGTGCCTCCGTAATTGCTCCTCCTTGTCACTGAAGCTCTGCTCTGTTCTACTCCCCTGCTCTTCAACACCACAAACGAACAAAATACAATCCAAAAGAAATACACTAGCATGGAAACTCAATTGTCATCATAGACTACTCCATGAGAGAATGGCCCCCTGCCAAACTAAATCTGACAGTTGTCATAAGGCAAGTATACTGGAATTTGAAGGGATGCATAAATTTCATGACAAACCATGTCTGATTGTAGTCACATGTTCACTTATGCAATTCTTACAATTAACTCCTGATTATGGTGTTTAATTTGTTGACAACAAAATCTTATGCAGATATGCCTATTTTCCCTGTAGCATACGACAGTTCGGGCTTTTTGGGTCCTCTTCTCCTTGAGATTGACCATGATGATGCGAGATTGGCCTTTTTTAGCGGCGAGGTTACAAATAGAAATCATGATCTTTGATGGAATAACCCTCTTCCCTAATATGATCGTCTTGCCTCGAACAGTTTATTGAGCGAATACTTCAGGAGCTTTTCGCCTGTCAATCTTTAGATGATGTGGATGTTAGAAATATTGCAGGCGCTGAGCAACAGAAGATTGCAGCCGGCTGTCATAAGAGCATAAAAGTAAATGACCCGAAAGGCCCACAAATATGCAAAGGATCAAAATGGAACAGAAATGATATTTTCATTTGATTTGTTTAGTCCCAGGAGACTCGCTAAAAAGTTTGCTGATTATGTCGGTGGTTAAGTATTTTTAACTGGATTGCAAGGCGACTTCAAACATGTTTCGTGATTTGGGACAACTAATGCACATTTTGATTTGCTAGTAAGATGTTGTGCACGTTGGACATGTTAAGATCATAATGTTTTCTTAAAGATTGAACATAAATCAAATCTGATTAACCATGACTTTGAGGATTCTTTATTCAACTTCAAATGCTATTAAATAAATTATTGTTATTTAATTTAAAAGAAAGATCAATAAACAGTATGGAATCCGATAATTCCTTAGTAATGCCACTATTCACTACGTCAACTAAATGACTTCTTAGGATGAAGATACGAGACCCAGGCAAGGCAAATTCATTGATTTGATGAGTCAACCTAAATGTGTAAAGAGGCACAAATATTAATTAACTTTTCCATCTAATTTTTAGATAGACTTATCGGTTAGGAGAAAAACTAATCAATCTAATTTTTTCATAGCCAAATCGAATTTACTTTTTCTCTTGTGTCATGAATTTTGATTTAGCCATGGTTCTTCCCACATCTATCTTTAAATATAACCTTCACAGTTAGACAGAGTAATGTAGTGACACAGTTATAATATTATTTAAAGCTTAGTTCCATGCTCTGAAAATGAATAATAGCGAGCAAAAAAAAGATTGTCACGATAAGTGAAGGGGCTTCCTACTTGTTGGCTGTATATGAGCCAAATAGACTCGTCTAACTCGGTTGTCACTTTCTTCAATTTTTAAATTTTAGCAATCACCTTTTGTGACTTTAGTTACATCTAATGTTCGCCCGATCTGGAGAGGGCCGCCTTGCTAATTCAAGCCCGAGTGTCCCTCACTTGAGGTCAGCAAAGGCAACCCTCGCCTGAGGTCGGCAGCCTCCATCGGCAATTGATGAGGCCCAATGATGGCCGGTAGAGGGAAGAAGAAAAAAAATAAAAAAAAATAAAAAGGAAAAAAAATAAAAAACCAATTAAAAATTTGAAAAATATTAAAATATTATTAAAAAAATTCATGCCAACGCTGGTCATGCCATGTGAATGGCCCTCGTCCAAACAATGATTTCTAGCGAAAATTGACCGAATTAACTCAATTAACAAAATATGAAAATGTTTAGGATTCAATTAGCAAAATTAAAATGTTTATAATTGAATTAGCATAACAGGAATAGGTTTTAAGATTTTTTGGACAATTTTCCTTCACAAATGGCCAACCCAAAGGAGAGGAACGTTGAAAATGCATTCTTCCTTCCTTCTGGGCAGCCAAAGAGATATTACCCTCCGTGGGGCCACGCCCTCCGGTGGGGATCCACCCGCTACATCCCGGCGCTGTTCCGGTGGAAAGCTCCCACCGGCCTCCTCGACCTCCCAACTCACACGCCAACTTCAACACACGCCTCTTCACCGCCCTTCGCATCGGCCTCCCTGTGGCCGCTGTCCACTTCAACTCACAGAAAGAGCCTGAAAACCGCTGCCGATGATATCCCCGTTGAGTGGAAGCCGGCGAGGGAAAGTTTAAAGGCGCGGATGGCTATGGCTATAGTCTTAGTTAAGCTTTGAACCTTTTGATGTATGCAGCGTTTGGCTGCATGTTATTGCTATATATGTGAAGTCGTCCTTCTTACTATAATTCTCTGAAGAAGAAAATTCAGATCTATTACTAGTGTCGAGGCGTCCCAACCAATTTTTCAGGGGTCCCATATGCTCTTTATTAGATGTGGTCCCCTAGACCTCTAAGTTTAAGCTTTTAGGTGGGACTATTTTTAATATGGTATCAGAGTTAGATTCCATCTCAGTGTATTTCGCATGTGCGATATCTTGTTTCTTGGATTTTACGTGTCATTCATAATTTGACTTGCATGCGATAAAATATGCCAAAGTATCTCACATCGCTTGTCATAGGGTTTATAAGCTCTTTACATGTATTTGCTCTCTCTCTCTCTCTCTCTCCGCGCCAATAATCTCAACCTCTTGGTCAGATATTCCGACAATTATCAAGCTCTAGGGCAAGTATCTCACATGCCATTTAGTTTGCCACGGATCTCATGATTTACAGTGATAATGTTCTCTCTCTCTCCGCGCCAATAATCTCAACCTTTTGGTCAGATATTCCAACAATTATCAAGCTCTAGGGCAAGTACACATGCCATTTAGATGCCACAAATCTCATGATTTCCTAGTGATAATGTTCTCTCTCTCCGCGCCAATAATCTCAACCTTTTGGTCAGATATTCCAACAATTATCAAGCTCTAGGGCAAGTACACATGCCATTTAGATGCAACAGATCTCATGATTTCCTAGTGAAAATGTTCTCTCTCTCCGCGGCAATAATCTCAACCTTTTGATCAGATATTCCGACAATTATCAAGCTCTAGGGCAAGTACACATGCCATTTAGATCAGATCTCATGCTCTAGTGATAATGTTCTCTCTCTCCGCGCCAATAATCTCAACCTTTTGGTCAAATATTCCGACAATTATCAAGCTCTAGGGCAAGTACATATGCCATTTAGATGCCACAGATCTCATGATTTCCTAGTGATAATGTAGTAGAGAGAGTAATCCTATGAGTTCTAGGATCGGTTTGTACAACTAGTTCATCAAGCCGGGTTGCAAGATTGCGATGAGGAATTGACACAGGCGATCTACATTTAACACCTTCCCTCTAAATCTGAACTTTAAAATTTCAGACTCTTAAGCACGATTTATGGGTAATTTCACAATTGCTACGTCTGATTCTTGCACTTTGATGGCTTTGCTCAACAAAAGAAATCAAAAAATTGCAGTGAGGGTTTGCTCCTCCGACACGCGATCGGGTTATGAATTGAAATTCTTATTGCGTGCGTATATGTCTTACCGACGGGAGCGAGTCGAAGCACCAGCGAATCCACTCTTGCGTGCTCGGCTCACCAGGACTTCGTGCATCCGATCTGTCCTCCCCTGTGCAGAAAGTAGAAGGAAAATGAAGATGACTTTGAATGATTCACATGAGATTGATTAGCTTCAAAGCTAATATTTTTCCCCATCGCTCTCTCTCTCTCTCTCTCTCTCTCTCTCTCCAAACACTCTGTCGAACCATGCCATGCCAACAGGCGATCAACTGCCCCCTCCACAATGAGAATTCGTTATTGCATGGACCTGATTCATGCATTCTCATCACAATTTCTTAGTCCCCATACTTGTTTGGTGCGAATGCATGCACCAGGTCCATGTAATAACCCATCCTCCAGAGTGCGCCGTCCGTACCAAGGTGTAGGGCTTGATGTCACAGCTGTCAGCGACATGCTTCGAGCCGTAGCTCAGGGACATGCCCACGCTCGGCGCGAACATGTCCCCCGACGTCGCTGGCCACAAGACCTGCCGGAGGAAGCCATTTCGACTACCCTGGAAACGCATTTCAAGATGACCAGGCCACGCCGACGCACAACGTTTTGCAGTCAAGGGACCTCCAAGAACGCACACGCTCACAACGCTCTGGAGGCCTTAATGGATAGACTCGGTAACAAAGGGCTAAAGATATACATATAAGTAGCGAGGGACTGTAAATGTGAGTGGGGCTCATGGAATGGTGTCTAAGCAATGCATAGTGCATCACAACGCATAAAGGGGCAAAAGTGAGCTCCCTAGAGAGAGAAAATCAGCATCCCTTTCCGCCCTCCTTTTGAAAGATGATCCTGGACCCTCTCACGGTCGGGGAGAGAGAGAGAGAGAGATCAGGTGGTCCGTTTGACGGTATTATTGCGACCCTGGAGACGAGCACAAGCACGAGCGCCCCACGCAAAAGGTAAGCGATCGCCCAAATTAAATGTCGTTCATACTAAAAAAATGACTTACCTTAATAATCATACATCGTTTATAGAGTCCAATTTTAACCTTTATCAATACCACAACCGTCTATATCAATCAGACGAGCGACCTCAGGGGAGGACTCGAGCTGCAAGTCCCCGGAACTAAGGGTCTAGACACGACATCATAGAGATCGCATCGAACTTGAACCCCCAACTTTCAACCCGAGACCTCAGCCCCGTACCGGCGATCCTGATGCTCGAATCCGATACCTCAGCCCAAGACTCGGGTTTGGCCCCCAAGGGTTCCCGATGCTCAGATCTAAGACCGAAGAGGCCAAACCCGAGGCCTCAAAGGTTGGATCAAAGACCCCGGTGCATGGACCTTGGTCCTTTAGGCCTCCCCCATAGAGCCCGACGCTCGGACCCTAGTCTCCAACGCTCTCCAACGCCCAAACAAGCACCACCGTGGGACAAACACAAAAAAGTTTTGGATAAATATATCACACCGTACAAGTTTGAGATAAATATGTCACATAAATTCAAATTTTGGGATTTTTGGTGTCACAAAAAAATATTTGGAGTAAATGTGTCATAGTTAGCAAAACTTAGTATTTTGGGTTTTTAGTGACTTTTTTCCCCTTCTTTATTCCAAAAGAGTTCAAATTAAGATTACTGTTCTTTTTTTTTTTTTTAAGTTTAATTTTCAAACTAATCTAATCACAACTGGAATCACATTTCAAAAGATTTGAATCTACGATATCGGGTTTTGGAGACCCACGTTCGACCAAATTGAATAAAGAGTGCTTTTTCATCTTCTTATCACACTAGCCAAAACTAAAAAAAAAAATAAATAAGAAAGAGGGTATTTCTAGTAACTTAAATACATCTTGTGTAGAACCTGGAACGCACGTGAGTACTTGTTAGGAATTTCGCTTCGAGCCCTTTGTGTCCTAAACATCCATTTGAAGAAGCTTTGGATCTCAAGAAACCGATGTTTTCCTTCTCTTGAGCCACCTCTAAATATGGATTACAGATTTAAAACGCAACCATTTAGTTTGTTTGCTCCTAGTTTGTCGTTTTTTTCTTTTAATTATTACTACGTTTTCTCTGCTATAATCGGTTCGATATTATTAATTCTAGAGTTACACATAGCTAGGCATATTTTGTTTTCTATTATCAAATGGTTCATTGAGGGAAAAATTACCAAAATAGTCCTAAACCTATTATAATTTTTCCAATTCAGTCATAAACCTTTTTTTTTTTTTCTGGCCAATTCAGTCTTAAACATTTTTGTAATTGTGTCAATTCACTTCATCTAATCAATATTGGCCAATTAGCACTAACATGAACATTGGCCATTTGGCCAACGTTAACGTAAACAATTTTTTAATAATAATTTTTTTTTTCCCTTTTCCTTCTCTTTTCTTTTTTTCTCCTTCTTCCTCCTCCCTCCTTCCTCTAGCCAATCTAGGCAAGTGTTGGCAAGGTCAGCCTCGCCAACCAATGAGGTGAGCCTCGCCACCATGAGATAGCTGGGCAAGGCCTCACCTGCCTCTAGCTTGGGCGAGCCTCGCTGACCATGGGTAGGTTGCGGCCTCACCATGGCTAGGCGAGGCCGAGCCTTGTTGGATTTGGCAAGGTCAGTCTTTGCCATGGCCAGTGAGGGTCAACCCCCCTAGATCTGACGAGGGTGAGCCTTGCCCAACCACTAGCACCCCTCGCCAAAGGCCGTTCAAGGTCGCAGCCTTTGACCTTACAACCTTTGGCAAGTCGGGCCTTGCCCATGGTCGGTGAAGCTCAACCCTCGCCAACCTAGCTAGCAACCTAGGCGAGGTCACCTAGCCATGGCCAAGCTTCCTTGCCGGCCTTGCCTCTGGCCTATCGCCAATGGCAACCGACTGGAAAAAGGAGAAGGAAGTGGGGAAAAAATAAATAAAAATTCTAAAAAAAAAATAAAGAATTACTAAAAAAATTTGTCTGCGATAGCATTGACCAATTGGGCAACTAACGTCCACTTCAACGCCAGCTGGCCAAAAATGGCCGGATTAACTAAATTAGCACAATTACAAAAGATTAAGGAATGAATTGGCAAAAAAAAAATTGAGACTAAATTGGAAAAATCACAATAGATTTAGGACTATTTTGGTAATTTTCCTAGTTCTTTGACAACAAGTTGGTTATCTTTTTTTCAGATTAGTCAGGTGATTCCATTGTGAAATTATTCGACCATGAAAGCAACATGAAACTCTAAGCCTATCTAATATAGGAACATGAAATGATGTCGTTCTACTGTTTTGCAAGACACAATGCCCATGAAAGGAATTTCCCCATTTGTGTCGGCAACTTTATATTATTCCTTCTGGCCTTTCGTTCCGCGAAGGAGTAGAATCTCTTTTACGTTCGGAAGGACAAGTCTTTTTCAATCTTAGAATCTCTTTGCATTGCGGCATGTGTCCATCTCTCCAAGTTTCCCGGTTGCCCCCGTTCTTGCAAACCTCGATCAGAAATGCCTGGTTCATTTCTGTACACTCTAAGCCCTTTGCCTTTATTCCAAAAGAGGAACACCATGAAACCAAAAGATGCTTGTCCAATGGCCCAACCCAAAAGGCCAAAGAAATGGAGAGAGAATGTGCTGCAGTGCTCCAAACCCCATGCTATGCCGACGTACATCTCCGTACAGAAACTGCTCGTCTTCTCCTCGCCATGGGGCAAAGAATCTTGGCCGTTTCCAAACGGAGGAGTAGATATGCTGGCCACCTCTGTTATGTTTGTACCGCTCGATCATATCCCTACCCTTCCATATGAGTTCTTCGAGTGTTAAAATGCACCCGTTTATGGTATCGACATCATCATCGTTGTTGGGCCATCCAACGTAGAACCACCTCCGGCAAGTAGGATGCATCAAACACCATTCGTAATGATTCGACTCGATACACGTGGGCGGCCAAACTTCTTCAATCTATGCCTCTAAACTTGGATGCCATGAGGTGGGCCTTGAAAAGTTTTCGTATGAAAAGGATGGATTTAGAGATTCTCCGGACGTAGAGCGCATAGGACTTTGAACCAAATACATTACCATAATGGATGTAAACATATTAGTAGTTGAGCCTCGTTTAAAAGGTCTAACAGGTAAACTTCGTAACATATATAATGATTTTCTATTTTAGCAACAGTCTTGAAGTGGTAGTATGTTTCTTTGTAACAATCGAGGTTGGTAAACCAATCAATCCACATAATTATTCATGTACCAGTAGAAGATTCAGTAGTTACCACAGCACTACTTCCTCAAGTAAAACTTCGGGTTGAGGAGTTACCCAAAATGCTATCAAGATATTAATAACTTTGGTTTCATAGTCATGAGTATAATAATCAGTTCATAATCTATTACACCAACTTCTAATCCAATTCTTACTTTAGGTTCTGTTTGCATTGACATAAATCACTCCCTGATCCTCATGAATTGAGAACTCTCACAACAACAAGGTCGATCCCATAGAGTTTCAGAGTTTAATGAAAGTTCTCGCAGTAATCTTTCACAAAATCATAATAAGTATTATCAAGTAATCATAATGGTTCTTGGTTGTATCATGATATACATCAATGTTATGTACCCTTTCCTATGTGTGGTTTATTCCAATTCTTGTTTTTGAAATTTGGAATCTTTCCTTATCCCTGAAAAAAGAAAAGGTATTGATATAAAGAAAGCGTTAGAATAAATATGACAGATGGCATATGATACGAAGTTGATGGAGACAGATTCTATGGCACGGATGATATTCACTTACTCAGGAAGAGAAGAGACTCCCTTCGAAAACGATAGTATCCTAAGATAGTTGATATTTTTTACTGTGATAGTAATGTTTTAAATATATATGACAATTTAGTGTCAGTAGCTTTTATGACTAAGATAATAAACTTTTAGAGGGAATGGAGCAACCGGCACAAGAGATATAACAAATTATGTTGTGCTTGTTGTTTTGGTTTGGGATAGAAGGGCTTTTGAAAGAATTTGGGGCGGGATCTTTGGGCAATGTGTGCAATCATAGGACAAACAATACCATAGTTCAGGCTGATAAAAAATGATATCGTAGTTTAGGTTAAGGTGATTGATACAACTATAGGATCTCCATTTCTGGTGGGAGTATCATTGTCATTAATTAAACAAACATCTATTTTTCAATGACTTATATGGGTCATGTGTTGATGCGCACATCTTGCCTCTTTTTACATTTTCAATATCGTTATTTTAGATTATAATAAATGATATTCAGCACTTGTTAACAAGGCCTCTTTCATGTAAAATTTCTTTTATCAGGAAAAATGGACTAAGTAATCTAATGCTTAGCTTGCATGAGTTTGAATATGACTTAAGCTTTTAGGTTGGAATTATTAACAATTATTCCAACCCTTCAGCTGTAAGTTTGTTTTTATATCTTTCATGCGGATGGAGTATTTTGATGCATTTATGGAGAAAGTCGGAATTTCAGACATGAATCAAATAAAGAAAAAGTGCCTTTTGATATCTCCTAGAAGGAGCATAAAAAGGTTTTTGCTTTCTCTCTTGACAGTGCAAGAAGCAAATTAAGCTTAATGTAGACTCCTAACTATTAGTGATTGAGTGAATAGTGGCGAGTGTCCTTAATTGATCAATGCGAGTCAACTGTGCTCCGACTCTCCATGAAACCTTGTATATTTGTGAGAGGAGCCGATGAATGAATAGGCTTCCCCTTTCAATTCTCAAAATATAATCTAGGATATGATGAGACTGCCTACCGATAAGAGGCTCGATGTAATTGACCTCGATAGTCTTGAATGCTCCTTCCATCTACGAAAACGAATCTCGATCAGAGTTCCAGTAGGATTACCATCAGAGGTTGTGTCTCTCATGAACATATGTCATGTCATGTACTTTCAAACCAATATAGAAGTTATTCTTGAAAGAGATATGTAAGGATAAAGAGACTAGAGGTGAGCAAGACGGATCGATCGAACTGAAAACCACCCGGACTGATTCAAACCAGCCGTTTGGGTTCAATTCTAGGAGTAGCCAGTCCAGTTCCTAGTTCCCAAAAATGGAACTGGTATCCAGGCAATCTGGTTCCTGGTTCCAAGGAAGAACCAGATCGATTATTATTCATTTTTATGCAAACTTGCTAATCTAAAATCCCTCGTTTTATTTTTTATCTATAAAAATGCACAGCAAATGCAATCCCATGCGTGTAATTGGTCTTTTTATCACCCCCATTCTCTCTCCACCTTCGGCGTTTCCTATTCCCTCTCCATCACGTCTTTCGCTCTCGACCCTCGGTCCCATTGGCACCATGGATTCTTGCGACAACTCTTCCACTGACAAGAAATTAGGAGACTGATTCTTTGGTCTTTGCCTCTCTCTTTTTTCCCCTTTTCTGATGTCTGTTGTTGGTAAAGTTCTGAACTTACTCTTTTCCTTTTTTTTTTTTTTTTTTTTTTGGGGGTGTAGATGCTTCGGAGAATGGAAATGCAAGTGATCCCAAAGTTCATGTGCTCTCTCCATTGTCCACTGAATCGAAAATCAATCTTTCTGAAAGAGACATAGGAGGTGGGATTGGAAAATGCATTGATGAACTTGGAATTCAGAGAAGAAATATTCACCAAGGTTTGACTAAATAATGGCTTTGATGGTATTGCCACCCCATTGTCGCTTGATTGTTGATGCGATTAGGCTTTTAAAATAAACTAATGACGAAATCCAGCTTGATCCATATCAAATTAACCTTCTTGATCAGATTCTTTCTCTCTCTCTCTCTCTTTTAATTTCCAGGAAGTTTGATAAAGCTGATGGGATCCAAATTTCAATTTTTTTTGGGTGATCAATTACCAATTTTTTTCGACCCAAAAAATTACCAATTATTAGGAATGTCGACCTTCTAGACCCACGTCCTAAACCTTTACGATTGCTGACTTCACAAGGACTCATGCCTGAGGCAGTGTATCTAAATACAGTAATTTGAAGCTCTTTAACCTCTTCATTGGAGCTTGCCTATATGTACTTGCAATTTAGGAGTAACTATCACATTCGGCCGATGAGAATTTGCCAAAATTTTAAAATAAGAGGGGATTTAGTTGCAAAAGGGAATTTATAATTACTGCAATAAATATCAAATCCAAATCAAATGCGTATGAAAAGTCTTTAATATTATATATTTTAATCCCGAAAAACAAACATTGGATTGCTCAATCGAACAAAAAAACAAGTTGAAAATATAAACACTGAATTTTCAATGTTGAAAATCATAAGCATTGAAAATAGAAACATTGAAAATAGAAATATCAACAAAAATTCACATCCCACAATGATATTTTCATCTCACATTAAACACAGCACTTTGCCAAGCCTCTTAAATCACAAGTAAATGGATATTGGAATCCTGATCTCTTTTGTTTGATTGAACATTTATTACTCTCTTTGATGCTCGGTCTCCATTAGAAAAAGAACATCGGGCCTAAATTGGATCGGACAGTTTTTCAGTTCGCAAACTGTAGAGGGGCTGCCCAGCCCTAAAAAATTCTGACTCCTTAGAGGCATGGCTCCATCGGTAGCCATTTAAAGCTAGCCACCTCGGCCCATTCTTTGAATTGCGAGTCTAGAGAAATAGGAGGAGCATCGGTAAGATTTGCTTCTAGGTTTCTACCCCCGTAAAGGTTCAAATCTCTCCTGTTTTTCCTCATGTCTCCAGAATCCATCAAAGGGCTTTCCTTCTTAGGCCCAACCTGCCCTCCCCCATGCATATCTTGAGCCTGGTTAGATCTTTAAGGCCCAGCTCATTTGACGCAATTTGGAGGGCTATGCCCATCCACTTCCCTTTCGGCCCATGACCTTTTCTGGCACACGGAGAGGCCCCATTAATGGAAAACGTAATTAAACGTAATTACTGACAATTTATCACTTGCAATTACTACTTAAAACAGAAGCATCAAATTTAATACGATATTCAAAATATGATCAAAAAATCTGTAGACAGACCATGAAAAAGTAAATGATTCTTTTAATTAAATACCTCTACGGGGCCAGGCTATTCCTCGCTTAATTGATAAATAAATTAAGGTTGCTTTAAAAAGCGCCCATAGAATGCTTTTTAGTCAATCAAATGAATGAACTTTACAACTTTCGATACACTAGTTTTTATTTTATTATATTTAATTAATAAATAAAAAAACCGAAATAATCTTATGTTTGTATATGCTTAATAATCATCTCGAGCGTAATTTTTTTGGACAAAAGCCAGAAATTTATTTTCTCTTCGGGCCTCTAAATTAACCCAAAAAAAGGTCAAACCCCCCAAATAAAAAAAAAAAAAAAAAAAGCCAAGGAAAATAATGGGCTGCACAAAAATTTGGTTTTTTCTTGGCTTTTCCCCAAATCTCGCAACGTTCCAATATCTCTGGCTCCACACCACCTTTTTCCGAATTCGCTTGCTTTTCCCCCATCGAAATCTTTGCAGACCGAGAGAGGGAGAGACTGCGCCTTCGCGCTTCGTTCCGGGTTGGGTGCTGACCATGCCGAGATTTCACGGGCAGAGCAACCACGCGCCTGTGGACATCGTGAACCAGCTTCAGAAGCAGTACGTCGATTACTTGACTTCTCTTTTCCAGGAGGTCAGTGTCTCCTTCCTCTGAATTTTCCCACCGCTTTTGAGATGGAATCGTGCTTATCTGCTTGTGATTCGTGATGGGTCGATGTGAATGTGGTTAGTTGGCGATTTGCGATGAAAAAGTTCTCTTTTTTTGTGGGGTCTCTTTGCTGGGTACCGTTTGACTTTAGCGTCTCGAAAGATGGTTTTTTTGAAGAAAAGATGACTATTTTCATGGTGTTTGGCGAGTTTTGGTTGATGGGTTTTCGTTTTTCTGGCGGATTTTCTAGGGAGTTTTGGACGACCAGTTCACGCAGCTGCAGAAGCTGCAGGATGAGAGCAACCCAGATTTCACTGTTGAAGTGGCGACTCTCTTCTTCGTGGATTCGGACAAACTAATAAACAATATGGCCGCGGCTCTGTGAGTAGATCAGTTCGCTCATCGTATAATGTTCGCAATTTTAGAATTCGAATGTGAGCAAAGAAAGGTGTGAATTTTGTTTTAATTGGGTTTTTGTCGATCTCTTGGGCAGAGAAAGATCACCTGTCGATTTTAAACAAGTAGATGCTGATGTTCACCAGCTTAAGGGCAGTAGTTCCAGGTATATCCTTTTTCAATTACCTTTCATCTTTCTTGTCCGCACTAGTTGGGTGCTTTCTGTGAACTTTGGATTTTTGTGTATTTTGACAAGAACGTACGAATTGTTTGGGGAATATACTGTTTAGTCAGAAATTCGAGGAATGCACTACATTGTCGGGGTTTTTCGTTTGGTGATGCCTGTACTTTCAAATTGGTCATGTCAGTCCATGTCTTTTGGTGCATTAGTAAAAATAGTTCCCCCTCCAATTTCCATTAGGGTTTCCCATTGAGTTAGGTGACGTGAAATCCTCTTGAGGCTGCCATGTAGATGGTTCCTATGAAAATCCTATTAAACTTGGATAGGAGGATATATTCACCGATACACAAAATAAAAGGAATTTCACCAATTTAAAAGTGCAAGAGGTTACTGCGTAGAACACCAGAAGTACAGTGGTTGTCTAGACATTTTGCTTGTTAAAGAAGTCCACGCTAGTGAAAAGAACTCTTTTTGTTTTTGATGATGTACTTCATAGCTTGTCTTATTGTCTTTTCCTCAATAAGCAAAGTAAGTATTCTTTTGCAAAATTTTTACAGCATAGGTGCGACAAGGGTGAAAAATTTGTGCATTACCTTCAGAAGTTTCTGTGAGACGCAGAGTTATGAAGGGTGAGTCCTGATTCTTGTTTTAACAGAACTTGTTCATTATTTGAGGCCTTTTTACAGATGAACCATTCTTGAAGTGTCTATCTTAAACATGTTTAGGCTGCTTTGTGCTTCACACTTGTTCCTACTTATGCATAGAAATTACTCGTAAATGTTAGCCTCTGGCAGTGGGTGAATCCGGGACAGACATTCTGGGTGGAGAGTATGTGGTATGGTTGAACATGTATAGGGGTAGATATATGCAACTGCATGTTTCCATGAATATGTGACAGAAAAATATTGCAAGGTTATATGTTCTACACATTTGACAGCATTGGTCGTCCTGTCCAAAAAATAGACAAATTTAGAATTTGACTTTTGACATTATTTGATTATACTATAAACAATTGCATCGTATCAGGACGAAAGATAGGATTGCAGTTAGTATGTATAACAACTTTCTGTTAAGTGTTTCTATAAGAAGCAATTCCTTTGGAACCAATTATATGAAGTGCTTATACATGCCTCTCAATAAACTTAAGCCCTTTTAGTGGCCTACCCAAGGAGAAACTTTCAGGCAGCACACAACGTTCCTGTTCGCCCAAATTAACAGCCTCATGCTAAGATTTATGGATAATACTTGGCACATTATAATTGGCTTGGATGACGGGGACATCATACTTGAGGTGCACCTAAGGATTTCTCATGAGGAGCATCCAATAATCTCTCAGCTTAGTTTAATAATTGAACCATTTCTCAAAACAGATTAGTTTGGCTTTTGAGTTCTACCAAAGGAGCACTGCTGTAGATGATAGGGTGATGTGAAATTGAGTTTCCAGTTCTACCCAACTGAGAGTATTATGTGAGTTTTTTATTCAATGCATGATGTTAAGTCTTGTGCTGATCCTTCTAGACTATCACTCCTACTCTCATACTTGGATATTCTTTTTATACATATCTGAAAATATGAGTTCAAATGCCATTTTCGTTTACCTGTAGGGCCTTAAGGAATTGTCAACTTTTGAAGATTCTCCTTTCCTGCAGTTTTTGTGGGGGTGTAAAATAAAGACATTTTGTATTGAATAAGTTAAATTCAAATAGGACACAGTTTCTGTAGTGCACATACTCTCTATTTCCTTAGCTAAGAGTCGGTATCTGTATGCCATTGTAAATGTGGGCATGCTATCATTGATGAAGTAACTTACCTGTCTATCCTGATGTGGCATTTCACTTTAAGTGATCATATCTAGTCAGGAGTTAGAAGTATTGTCTCACCAAATTGTCATTTAGAGTAGCATTGTACATCTGCATCTTCATTCCACATTTAAGATATTCATGTCAGTAGGGACCTTTCTGTGATCGCATAGAATTGCTGGTGTACCTGTGAGTGTCATCTATTCGAAAGCGGTCAAAATCACAGGGCAAATGCCTTAGCTTTGTGCCTTTTCCAATGATTTTCGCAGTTATAGTGCTTGTTAGGCAATGTAGAAACTTCAGCTTTGCTTGTTCTCTTTTTCTTTTTAAATTAACTTGTTTCCTTTTTGTTTGCTCAATTTGCCACTGTGGAAGTTGCTTTTTGCATTTGACCAAAAAAAAAAAAAAAAAAAAAAAAAGTGGCTTCTTGCTCCTCCTGCAGAAAGCTAATTTATACAGAATCAGTATGCCTTACCAGTCATCACAGAAATCCAGGTTTTCCTTCCTAAATGTTTATACTATCACATAGTAACTAGGTAACCAAATCCAGGAACATCTATAGGGGCAATGATAGTAAGAGTTGGTGTTCATGTGGAATGATATAAGATACATTTTCCCTCTCTTCTCTCTATCAGCAAGTGTTGCCATGCCTCTTCATTCTTGGTGGAGATAACTCAACAATCCAAACTATGTTGTCACATTTTGTTGGCAAAAAGGACTGTAGGAATACAAATCAGCCACCACCGACTTCTGTCTGTGTCATTTCGAGTGTGACATGCTGTTATTTCTGTTTAACATTATTCTTTTGGCAGGTGCTTGATATGTCTTCAGCAGGTGAAAAATGAATGTGCTGTGTTGAAGGACAAGCTTCAAAATCTATTCAGGGTATGTGTCAGTACCTCCTTTAAAGGAATGTGACTGTTCATGAATGTTCTGGCTTAAATGTTACTGTGCAATCCGAACTCCATGTAGTCTTTATTCATGCCCTGGTCAGAATCCTTGTCTATCCTGACCCTGCCTTGAAGAGAGATTAAAAGATTGCTCTTTTGCTGTTTTACTGCATTTGAAGTGAAATTCAGAAGTATTTAGCAGCTACCTCGACATTATTTAGTCTAATATTATATTTTAGCCTCCTATTAATAAAAAAAAAAAAATCCTCAGACCTTTTCTTTGATTCTCCATTTTCTCACTGTAGATGGAGCAGCAGATTGTGGGAGCTGGTGGTTCGGTTCCTCTGATGGATTGACCTATTGGCAGGTTCTTTCTTGAAGGAAAGAGGAAAGGAGGGGAGGGAGGGGAGGGGCGGAGGAGAAGGTGGGGGTAGTGGAGATTGGAGAGTACAATTGAGGCTGATGATGGGTAGTTCTCTTTGTAGTTCATAAGTGGGCTCATTTCATGGTATGAACTATTTCTTTGGGTGTGCTTATTGATGTTGCTGGAGGCATAGGTGTTGGAGGTATTGCTAATAAGTATCTATAACATTTCTGCTGGTGTCATGTTGTTTCTATGTCGCTTCTTACATCTTCTCTTTGGTGTGAAACGCACACAGATTTTTATGCACAACCAATTATCTACTGATTGTTACTGCACATCATAGTGCACATTTTGCCATATATATGACGGAAAGTTACTGATTGTTACTGGACATATGAAGTTCTTTCATGTTCAAACTCTTAATGAGCTAAAGTTTTCTGATTTGCTTATGTCGCATTGATAAGCTTCTAAGCACACATTTGATGATCTGAAGCAAATGGCATGTGCTGTGTCATGCATACAAGTCTGATATTTGCTTCCCCAAGTACCTTTGGCTCCGTGAGCTGATTCAGAAGTCATTACCTTGTGTGGGTTTGTTGCACGTCTAGTAATGCTGAACCCCTTAGTTATTTTGATCAAATCTTGTGGTCCAAGAAACGATCAGACCAAGAGAATGAATGTGATTGTTCAGTCTTTTATCGTATAAAGATTGACCAGTATCTCTTTTTCGAGTCTCCTTTAAGCAGCTTTTTTTGCATGGCTCGGATCTAAGAGAGAAGTCGTAGCCTCGAATTCCCTCTTGTCCAAAGCTTTGCACTTTTTCTTCTCTTCTTTTCATATGTCTACCACAATCGGTGAAAAAGGCGAACCCGTGGAGACTTTTACCTTTTTTTTTTCCTTTCTTGCTACCGTAGCTGCCACCTTTTGACTTATTTTATAAAAAAATAAAAAAATGAATTTCCTGAATTATTTGCAAGAGTTGAATGTAGGGTATGTTGATGCACATATAATTTCGTTCATAAGTTTTGGAAATTATAATAATATTCTAAATTTTGACAGGAGAATAAAAAAAAAATTGGCTTATTTTTAAGTGTAACAAATTGAGACAATTACATGTGAATATGTCAACTGATCGACATTTCCTGAATTAAAGACGGTCATAAAACAAGTTGGACAATTTGCATTATGTAGAAGGAGACAATCAAGAATATAGCGGCAATCAATTAGTTAAGCTCTAATCGGTTGATTTGTCATCGGTTGCCAAATTTCCTTGTCTGATGTTTAACTCGAAAGAATGAAAAGCCAAAAAGAAAATCCTTGAATATGGTTGTTTAAAGAACGACTTTTTACAGTAATATCAAGAAAATTAATTCAAACTTAAAAGTGAAAGGAACATTAAAAATTGCAAAACAAAACTAATAAAATATCTCGTTTATAAATAAATTAGCTACAATTTCAATCATAACTAATTTGATTAGTTATACAAATTCACTTAAGATTGTGTATCATAATTGAATAACTTATAAAAATATCAAAAAAGTGTATTTTTATCAAAATGAAATGTGGGGGGTAAAAATAAAATTTATGTCGCGAGATTTCGATGTGTTTTGAAAATCAAACCAGATCGACATCTATCAAAGATTTCTGGGATCATCATTAATTAGTCTAAAAGCCTAAAGCCATCGGATAAATGTATAATTTAATAATTAATTTTTACAAAACTGTTGCAAGGGGAAATTGTTCCAAATAGTCCTTAAATTGTGTAGCATTAACTTGATCTTTAGTATACATTGAATAACGTATACAACTGGTTTACTTCATGAATCGGTTTGTGGTATGACCCCATTAATTTCTTTCTGAACATCGACAAAGCTTTAACTTGACACGGGCCCGAACGGGCATGTTCATATCCGTTTTCGATGGATGCAAGAATGATCACACGGCACGGTTCGCTGACCGGACCGGTCTCTCTCCTTCCGGCCACCACAAACAGAGGATCCAAGTACCTTCCTCTCGAGCCTCGTGGTTGGCTGCACAAATTGTGAGCTCGGACAAACGCTTCGGCAAAACAAACGAACCCAAGCAGGCAAAATAGAATTCCGACAGATCTTATTCGTTTTGATGGCATTGATCCTCAGAGTTGCAACTATAACACATCGATTTTTTTTTAAGTTTGTAGTGCAACGCACACTCGAACATGAAAACGCTTCCTCTCTAAGCCAAAACTCAAACACAAGTGAATATCGGATGCTATGAGATTTTGTGGATCACTGTCAATGGTACAAAAAGTTTATACTGCTAGATGATAGTGCGATTTGATAATTAGATATTCTATTACTCATTTTCATGCTTAATTTGATTTTTTTTTTTTATAAGGGAAGCAATGAGGAGTTTGGAAAAATCCGAACTCATGACCCATGTTTTAATGATCATGTATCAAGAGAGATAGAAGAAAAGAGGAACTGTGACGACTAAGATAATAATCCCTTAGAAGCTTATATTTAGAGAGATAAATCCCCAATTCATCTCGTTACCTTTGAGGAGGACTCATTATCCTTCGATAGAGAGCAATACAATGGGTTACAGTCATTAATTTGGAAACTACAGCTCTCGCATGATCTAACCAGATCTCATGCCATATTGGGATTAGGATGATCTTGTTATCAATAAGGAAAATGCACTATCCTTCAATAGAGAGCAATAGAATAGGTTACAATCAGTTAACTATCCTTATTGCACAACCTAACTGAATCTACTACTACCATATTGAGATTAGGACGATTTGACATCCTTCACTTTCCAACAAGTGCGTAATTTCGTATAAACTCGAATCGCATCCACCGTTAGATCATACGGATCTCAGGTAAGTCTCAAATCGGACGGTGCAAGGGAGGTCCTTGCCTCATGCACGAAGTCTTTGGTGAGAAAGCATTACATGCTTCGGATAAAAGCTCGCCCTCACCATCCCTTCGTCGACCTCTTGCCAACTTCACGGAAGAGTTTTTCCTCTCCGTCACATGGCGAACCCGACGTCCACGCTCTCGTCCTCCCCCATCTTCCTCGTCCTCCTCGCACATGCCGCGCTCCTCGCCGCCGCCCTGCCGGACCCCGTCGACTTCCTCTCCCTCCAGGCCATCAGCAAGTCCCTCCGCGACGCCCCCGGCTCCAGCTTCTTTGCCTCCTGGGACTTCACCTCCGACCCCTGCGGCTTCCCCGGCGTCCTCTGCGACTCCTCCTCCCCATACCGCCGTGTCGTCTCCCTCTCCCTCGGCGACCCCCGCGCCTCTGCCCCCGGCCTCACCGGCCGCCTCGACCCGGCCATCGGCAACCTCTCCTCTCTCACTGAGCTCGCCATCGTCCCGGGCCGCGTGTTCGGACGGATCCCTCA
This sequence comes from Eucalyptus tenuipes, assembly GCA_014182365.1. Lineage (NCBI taxonomy): Eukaryota > Viridiplantae > Streptophyta > Magnoliopsida > Myrtales > Myrtaceae > Eucalyptus > Eucalyptus tenuipes. Next base: position 10,516,685 of record CM024544.1, on the reverse strand, counting down.
ATCCCTCTCCCGGCTCAAGAACCTCCGCTTTCTCGCTGTTGCCCGAAACTTCCTCTCCGGTGGGATCCCCGCTGACCTCGGGCTGCTCCGGAACCTCCGCACCCTCGACCTGAGCTACAACCGGCTTACCGGCCCGCTACCGAGGGCGGTCGGGTCGTTGCCGTTGCTCTCCAACCTCGTCCTCTGCCACAACCAGCTCTCCGGCCCGGTCCCTCCCTTCCTGTCCCAGACCTTGACCCGGATGGACCTGAAGCACAACGAGCTTTCCGGTCCGATACCGCCGGCCTACCTCCCTCCTTCCTTGCAGTACCTCTCGCTCTCCTCGAACCGGCTCAGTGGCCCCGTGGACCGCCTCCTCAGCCGGCTCACCAGGCTCAACCAGCTGGACCTCAGCATGAACCAGTTCACCGGCCCAATCCCTGGACAGGTCTTCGGCTACCCCATCACAACCCTGCAGCTCCAGAGGAACGCATTCTCCGGGCCAGTTCGACCAGCCGGGCCGGTCGCCATCCCGACCGTGGACCTGAGCTACAACAGGCTATCGGGGGAGATGCCGCCGGAGCTCTCGACCGTGGAGCCTCTACCTGAACAACAACCGTTCACAGGTCAGGTGCCGAGGAGCTTCGTGGACCGGTTGCTCGGGTCGAGCATACGGGTCTTGTATCTGCAGCACAATTTCCTGACGGGGATCAAGATCGATGCGGCGGCGAAGATTCCGGTGACCAGCTCGCTGTGTCTGCAGTATAACTGTATGGTCCCTCCCGCACAGAGTCACTGCCCGTTGAGGGCCGGAAGATGGAAGAGCCGGCCGGCCTGGCAATGCCGCGCCAGCGGAGGAGGAGGGGTAAAAATGTACAAAGGGAGGAAAAAAGGTGACAGAAATTAATTACAAGAATAAACCAAATAATAACCAAAATCATTTAAAGGTCAGTTTTCATAGAGGCTTTGGGATTTATTAGTTGATCCATTTTAATTAGATATATAATATCGATGTCCATTTAATTATTATTCTTTTGTGACGTTAAGAAACTTCTATGTGCATCACGAATTTGGAGCAAGACGAATAAGGAGTACACAAATTTATTGAATTTGAGGAGTTCCAACCGTACAATTTCACCAGGATAGTCGCTTGAAACATGTATTCGACTTCAATCCATATTTTCCACCGTGAAATTCGAGCAAACGATACTTTCGTCGTATATCATTGTGTCTGAAATGCAAATCAAGTCGCGGAATGGCTGCCAAAACCCAAAAATGAAATTTCCTTCTTTTAAATTGGTTTCCCACTCTGTCAATTTTTTTGCCCTCTTTTATGTTACAATGTTTCTATGGTATATGCACAATCTTAAGAATGGTATTTACTGCCAAAAGAACAAAAGGTCTGATCCTTTGCTTTCCCTATGCCCTGTATACTTAGAAAACTTTCAAAGAAACCCAAATTAGTACTAAAGACACATGTCTCATATAACCTGAAACTTGCGGTAGTATCATACGATGTCATCCTTAAAACATAGACACCCATTCTTGAGTTCTTACAAGATTTATCACACACGAAGCCTATGAATTCGCCGAAAAGGATAGAGAGAATTCTAAGACTCCATTCATTTCGTGGAAAATAACTTCTGATAAAATATCTTTCGGATTTTCCAACGTTTGTCTCATAGAAAATGAACAAGTGAGGTGAAATATTTTCCACCAGCGAAAAAAGTCATATAAAACAAGGAAAAATGATTTCCACTTTAAAGATGAGAAAAATATATTCCTCACTCACTTTCTCTTATCTCAAACCCATGTTAAACTTTCCATGTTTCTTTTTTTTCCTTTTTTTTTTGTTTTCTTAAAAAAAATCAAATTCTTAATTATTTTTCTTTTTCTTTCTTTCTTTCTTTCTTTTTTTTTACCTCTGTCTTGACTGGTCGCCAGCACAATGATGGCCAACAACCGGCCATAGGCAAGCCACAACCTCAAGACTCGTCGACCTTTGGTGATCTCGCTACTTGCCAAATCGACAAGCTCAAAGCTCGCTCGATCGATGGTGAGCTAAAAGAGCTATGAGCTCTAGCTCGTCGAAATTTGGCAAGCCTTGAGCTCATCGGCATCGGGGAGCTTGAGCTTGCCTTCAGCCGATCTCTAGCCAAAGAAGAAGAAGAAGATAAAAAGAAAGAAAGGAAAAATAAAAATAATTTTTAAATCAATTTTTAAAATATAAAAATAATAAAATAATATTTTTTCAAAAATAATAATAATAAAATTATTGAAAAATAGTGCATGAAGGAAAATATTTTCCTTACCAAATAGCTAAAAATATTTTCCATTTCATTTTTAGGTTTCGGTTGAATATCAAAAAATAATTATATTTTCCTGAAAAATGACTTCTTAAAAAATATTTTCTAGAAATACTATATTTTTCGTGAAATGAACGGAGTCCGAAAGAAAAATAACAAGAGACAATTCCCTAGAATGAAATTTTATTTACTCGTTTATGTTCAACAATCAAGAATTCTACTTTATTTACAAGTAGATGGTTAAAATCCCTTTCTATATCTTCTAGGTAACAATTAGATAACTTATCTTTATGTAAGCTTCAAAAAAAAAATCACAATAATGCAAATACATGTCGAGATGAAATTACCTAATTTAATGCAACACACAACTAGTGCATCAAGAAAATATCTTAATCTGCTAAGTTAAAGAACTAAAATGACATGATTCTAGTAATTTTATGTTGCTAGAATACTAAACAAATCGGAGAGAAAATCTCCCTTAGATTTTGACGCTATGCTGACCGTCTCCCGCGTCATATTGGATAACTCTTACGTGTCATTAGTCATTGTTATGCTATTTGCTAGTTTTTCCGAGGGGTAACTCGTTTTTCTCTAATTCTAGCAATTATGAGGGCTGAAGTACAACCTAAGTGTCAAAACTTGGCATGGAGGGATACTTAAATGCCAAAACTTCGGAAAGGTATACTTAAGTGCCAGTTTCGGAGTAAAGTGGATCACTTAAGTGACACTCCGGCCAAAATCCAGCCAAATTGCTGACGTGACAATTTTCCAGCGAGTTGGGTACAAAACGGCGTCGTTTTGCACGGCGACGTGGCGAGAAAATGCAAAAACGACATCGTTTTGTGTTTGATGTGTAAATAATTAATATAAAAATTAATTAAATTAAATTTAAACTTAATTTTATTTAAAATATTCTTAAAAAAAAAACTTTAAAAGGGGGGTGAAGGGGGCGGTGAGGGTTGAGCCCTCGCAGCCGCCACCTCTCCGTCGTCGTAGGGAAGGGCCGGCGACGAGAGGGGGAGGGTCGGCCGGGGTCGCCGGCCCCGCCAACCCTCCCCCCTCCGTCGCCGGCTAGCGGCCCTCGCCACCGGTCAACCGGGGGTCGGCGACCTCGCCGACCCTCCCCCTCGTCGCCGACCCTTCCCGCCGGCGGCGAGAGGTGGCGGCTGCAAGGGCTTAGCCCTCGGCCGCCCCCTTTAGCGCCCCCTTTTTTAAAGTTTTTTTAAGAATATTTTAAATAAAATTAAGTTTAAATAAAATTTAATTAATTTTTATATTAATTATTTACACATCGACACAAAACGACGTTGTTTTTGCATTTTTCACCACATTAGGGTGCAAAACGACACCGTTTACACCCAACTCGCCGGAAAATTGCCACGTCGCAATTTGGCCGGATTTTGGGCGGAGTGGCACTTAAGTGATTCACTTTACTCCGAAATTGGCACTTAAGTATACATTTTCGAAGTTTTGGCACTTAAGTGTCCCTCCGTGCTAAGTTTTGGCACTCCAGGTGTCCCAACCTCCAATTATGAGTATTATCAACCATAGAAATAAGGGCAATCAAAGGCTCTTGCCCCCTAAAAATTGCTATTGGTAGGGTTTTATGGCTTGTTAATAATGGTTAAAGATTGAGCCTAACATCCCTGGCTCCCCCATAAACTTAAACAAAAATGACATAAATGGTCCCAAAGTTTTGATTCCATGTGCAGTGTCATCCATGAACTTTTACTTTATTACAATGAAACCTGAACCGTTGTTAAATATTTACTGTGGTCCTCTGTTTGCTTAAACAATAAATTAGACATTATATGATGATTGTGGATTATTATATGCCAAATCGGATTTTTAAAAATGATGAGTCAACACCTCCATCTTTTTATTTATCTGCTTTAGAAAAAGAAAAAAAAATAGAGCGTTTAAATGTCCATCATTAACGTGGATTATTATGTCCTTATTTAAAATGAATAACTTACATAGATAATTCATGTGTAACTTTTTTTTGTCATCCACTATTCAGACTTAACGAATTGTGGCCCTATCAACAGATTTCGTTAACTTGAATTACCAAAAGGACGATGTCGAACATGTTCACGTAGTTTAGGAACTAAATTGAATATTCACTAATAGTTTAGGGACCACATGAATAAATTAAAACTCTAGGGAAAATATTGCACATTAGATTGTTAATGAAACATTTTTGTCATATTTTCAAAATTAAAAGGGTCTAAGTATCCTCTATAGGCAACATTGCTTAACTAAATTATTTTGCAAGATAAGACAAAGTGAATCTGAGGTATGAACTAGAGCATTTTCAACTTAACATTCAATACATTAATTTTGTTAGAAATTTTGATTTTGATTTTTTTTTTTTTTTTTTTTTTTTTGGTCTAAACTTCATATTTTCCTTTAAAAACTTGTAGAAACCGAGCCCACTAGCAGGGTATCAAAACAGAGATAGCAAAGGGCTTGCGGAGGGCTTGTCAACCGGTTCTAGGGGAGGGCTTTTTTCCTATGAGATTTCGCTACCCAATTAGCTACACTATTAGAGGGCCTATTAAAATGGACAATCTTTAACTTAGAGAAAAGAAGCAGTCGCCCATGGGCCTCGCTAATAAGTGAACGGTCTTGCCAGAGCGAGTGAGATGTAGACTTCAAGCTGTTCACTAAGTTGAGGCAGTTTGACTCCAAAGTGAATCGTTGTATGGCATAAGAGAGGGAAACTTCAAAGTCTCCACCATGGTGGTGTTGCACGCAACCGGGGTACAAGGTTAGCCCGCGGTTGCAAGCAGTGCCATTAGGCATGCTAATCCTATAATGGGTATTTCACCCACTTTCACTCATCCCAGGAGTGGGTGGCTACTATACCAACCTATTCGGTGGTAGTCGGAACATGCATGCACACCCCGACATGAAGTCTACCTTCCCTACCGTAGAGTCTACCTTTCCTATCATGAGACCCCCAAATTCACTGTCTATCTTTGTCTTCTCGACAGAGAGGAGATACGGAGAACATCATGAAATCTCCCACCCCAGGGCGGATCTCCTACATGTTTCCTCTCTAAGTCTTTTAAGGATCTGCTCAGGTTCAAGGGCCTTTTAAAATGGACAGTATTTAAATTAGAGAAAAGAAGCAGTTGCCCATGGGCCTCGCTGATAAGTGCACGGTCTTCCGAGAGCGAGTGGGATGTAGACTTCAAGCCGTTCACTAAGTTGAGGCAGTCTGACTCCAAAGTGAATTGTTGTACCGCACAAGAGAGGGAAACTTCAAAGTCTCCACCATGGCGAGGGTATCAGCTTGCTCGGCCAAGGAGGTGAGTGCGTTTTTTGCGAAGCCATCAATCAAAATCCCAGTAGAACTTCGACACACACAGGCAATTTATCCTTCATTTGAGCCAGGTAAGTGCGTTGCATCAATGTTTATTTTCAACTCCCCTTTTTCTGGTAGTTCCCATCTATCCTCCTTCTCTATTCCCACGGCAGCTGCCTTTCTGTTCAAGTTGCCCCGTTAAGTGAAATTTCCGAGCATTTGTAACCCTAAATCCACCAGGGGGCTTTGGATCCGGAGGTCGCCCTTTGAAGACAAGGTTGCTTCTTGATTTCCATATATTTAAAAGTACAGTTGAGATTAATTCAAAGTCTAGTGAATTCTATTCCTTCTGCATTGAAATTTACCAGCCATTCATCTATACTGGATGTTGATATTCCAAGATTTCGATTTTTAGCGCAGGATTGTCCCACACCGACCTCGACCACTTGCATAGAAGGAATAGGTACTCTGGGATTTTGACATACGCTTGGCACATTGGACATATGGGATCATATATAATCTTCCTTTTCTATAAATTTTCCTTAGTCAAGAGAGCGTTTTGGTATAAGCTCCATATAAGGTTTCAAAGGCAAGGAAAGATATCATGTTGAGTTGGAGCATTTTTAACTTGATAGTTTGATTTGCCTTTGAAGCCATCTTTATGGTCGGTAAATTCATGGGCACAGTAGTAATCTATTATCATGCCACGGCTGTGTAGTATTCTTTATATGAGCTACTAATAACTTACAGGTTGATGTCGGTTGAATTGAGCCAGTTTGGATTGTACTTTTCCTTCGATTAAATGCCACCTGCAACTCTTGTGATCATATATTTTGACAATTTTTTTTTATCGTGAAATATTTAAAAATCTATCCTAATATATGAGTTTTAATACGTGAAGTCTACTTCAACCATTTTCAACTTTCGGAGGGAAATGTTATAGGTAAAAGTGACAAAACAACTGGACAAAAGCAGTGATTAGGCCCAAGCCCTAACAGAGAACTCTGCATTTAGACCAGCCCAGCCCACCACGACAAAAACCTCGAACCTTGCGACCACTATCCGACGACCGCGAGCTGCTTCTTCTTCTTGTTCTTCATCTTCTTCAGTTCTTCGTCGGCATCGCCATTGTCGACCGGTGCAGAGTCAGGCGCTCCACCAACAATTGGACTCAGAGGAGCTCCATATCGACCCCACTTTTCTCCTATGGATTCTCTCTCGCAAAAACCCTAGTCTTAAGATTTAAATGTGCTTTGAAAATCCAACCAAATCGAGTATCTATTCAAAATTTATGGGATCACTATCAATTAATGTAGAAACATAAAGCTGTCAAATAAATGTGTGTTTTAATATTCAAATTTCCTGACTTGAAATCGCTGCTAGAAAAAAAAGTACCAAATAGCCCTTCAATCGCAAAGCATTAACTTGATCGTTAGTATAAATTTAGTAACATCCAAATGGTTTGGTTCATAAATTGGTTGTGGTATGAGATCATTAAGGCTAAGTTCGGTCGTCCGAATTTCGATTAGGATCGGATCGGATAAGATGGGATTTGAAATCCTCCAAATATCTTCTAAATAGTAAAAAATTCCATCATATATTTGGTATAATTTAGGATAGGATTGAAAATCTTAGAAAATGCTGTAAACAACATTTATGAAATTTAGAAAGCTTTTTGTTTTTCCACCACAACCATTTCAGCAAACGCTGTAAGAGGAGCACGAAAACCGTTTCCTCCATTGATGAGGATGGACAAATCAAGCAAATTGGAGTTGACCCAAATCAGCTGCAATTGTTTTTTTTTTTTTTTTCTCGGAGTCTGAGTTGTAGCTTATTCAAAATCTGAAAACCGATTTGAGGAGGCTCTGCATTTGTAATAAGGGTGGGTGCGAAAGAGAGAGATGCTGAAGAGGATGGCACACATGCACTTGAGCGAAGACCCCCCTCTTAATGATCCCGATTGCGATCTCTTTGTTTACTACCACAAGCACTGCGGCTCTCACCTCCTCATCACTGCTTTTTTCTGTGCCTTTTGAGTTACGTTCATTTGAAAGATAGCTACTTGCAGAAAACACCAAAGAAGAGGGTACAGAGAGTAAATAGGCCTGGAAATATACGAGAACAGATGATTGGATGCCATAAGGCCGAAGCCAACAGGGACAAGGAGTGAATTTGAGGTGAAGAAGGAGAGGTTGTAAGGGACGATCTTGATGGGCTCGAGGGCGTCCTTGGAGGAGAGCAAGGGGCAGAGGAGTGAGTGATAGAGACAGGCGCCGGTGGGGGGTTGCGCATGATGTTGATGGAGCCGTGGTTATTAAGTTATTTTCAATTTTTCTTATCCAATTCGGGCTTGTCTCACCTCTCATACCGGATTTTTTATCCGGCATTTTATCCGGATTTATCCCTTTTCATATAATTTGTTGATGACACGAAAAACGCAAATGTAACAGATCGATATTTTTCTAATCGTAATCGTGAAAATGAGTTTTTCCTCTAAGATCAAATCTTAAGTACGAGCAAGCATCGGATCGCATCCGCCTTTAGATGAGATGAGCCTCACGTGAGTAGTCGGGACGGTGCAGCTGAGATCTTCACCTTGTGCACGTCGTGGTCTTCGGTGGAAAAGGTTTATGGGTTCCTCCATCCTCCGCCACATAAAAGCTCTCACGCTCGCTTTTCCCACGGGAAACCCCCTTCGCCAGCCTCTCTGGCCACCTTCACGGAAAAGCATTCCCCCAACCCTTCTCTCTACAAATTCAACGACGCTTTTCCCTCCCATCCGTCTCGATTCACATGGCGAGCTCCACCACCACGCTCTCCTCCTCCCTCATCTGCCTCGTCCTCCTGGCGCGCGCCGCGTCCCCGGCCGCCGCCATGCTCGACCCCGTCGACTTCCTCTCCCTCCAGGCTATCGGCAAGTCCCTCCACGACACCCCCGGCTCCAACTTCTTCGCCTCCTGGGACTTCACCGCCGACCCCTGCGGCTTCCCTGGCGTCCTCTGTGACTCCTCCTCCCCGAACCGCGTCGTCTCCCTCTCCCTCGGCGACCCTCGCGCCTCCGCCCCTGGCCTCACCGGCCGCCTCCACCCGGCCCTTGGCAACCTCTCATCCCTCACCGAGCTCACCCTCGTCCCCGGCCGCGTCTTCGGGCGGATCCCTCAGTCCCTCTACGGGCTCAGGAACCTCCGCTTCCTCGGCCTGGGCAGAAACTTCCTGTCAGGCGGGATCCCCCTGACCTCGGGCTGCTCCGGAACCTTCGGAACCTCGACCTGAGCTACAACCGGCTCACCGGCCCAGTTCCAAGGGCGGTCGGGTCATTGCCGTCACTCTCCAACCTCGTCCTCTGCCACAACCAGCTCTCGGGCCTGGTCCCTCCGTTCCTGTCCTGGACATTGACCCGGATCGACCTGAAGCACAACCAGCTCTCCGGTCCGATCCCTCCGACCTATCTCCCTCCTTCCCTGCAGTACCTCTCGCTCTCCTGGAACCAGCTCAGCGGCCCCGTGGACCGCCTCCTGAACCGGCTCGGCCGGCTCAACTACCTGGACCTCAGCATGAACCGGTTCACCGGCCCGATCCCCGGGCGGGTCTTCAGCTACCCGATCACATCCCTACAGCTCCAGAGGAACGCGTTCTCGGGCCTGCTTCGACCAGCAGGGCGAGTCGCGATCCCGACCGTGGACCTGAGCTACAACAGGCTATCGGGGAGATACCGCCGGAGTTCGCGACCGTCCAGAGCCTCTACCTGAACAGCAACCGGTTCACGGGCCAGGTGCCGGGGAACTTCGTGGACCGGTTGCTCGGGTCGAGCATACGGGTCTTGTATCTGCAGCACAACTTCCTGACGGGGATCGAGATTAATCCGGCGGAGGAGATTCCAGTGACCGCCTCGCTTTGTCTGCAGTACAACTGCATGGTCCCTCCCGTACAGAGTCCCTGCCCGTCGAAGGCCGGGACGCAGAAGGCCCGGCCGACATGGCAGTGCCACGAATGGAGGAGGAGGAAGGGGTAAATATGGAAAAAGGGGAGCAAAAAAGGCGGTCGAAATTACACGAAATAAACCAAATAATAACCATAGTCATTTAAACGTCAGTTTCGTGGGGGGTTTGGGATTTATTGGTTGTTCCATTATTAATTAAATGAATCTTATCGATGTCCATATTATTATTATTCTTTGGTGACGCTTAGAAGCTTCTATGTACACCATGAATTTGGACCAAGATGAATAAGGAGCGCACGAGTACACTGAATCTGAGGAGTTCGACAATGAGAATACAATTTCACCATGATAGTCGCTTGAAACTTTCAATTTTCTTCGATCCAAATTTTTCAAAGCAAAATTCAATTGAGCGATACTATTGTCACATACCATTGTACTTGAGAAGTAAATCAAGTTGTGGATTGGGCTATCAGAGCGCAAATACAAAGTGCCCTTTTCATTAAATGGGATTTCCTATCTCCACCCTAAATCTTTTGGGCTCGTTCATATTTAGCTGCCTTCATGGTGTTTTCAACTAAGGGTGATCCGAAACCAATCCTGAAACTTATTGTGGTTTTTTTCGGCCTGGTTATAGGGTCTACTCAAGAAATTGTTTTTCTTTTGTTCTTTTTTTTTTGTTTCACTTTTTACAGCAAAATAATATGAGTAACAAAGCGATTCAAAGTAAACGATAAACGAGGATAAACAAGCAAAGGCAAGTCAAGAACAAGCAAGGATTGTGAGGCTCGAACAAGCAAGGATTGTGAGGCTCGAACGAGCGAGAGGAGGCCGAATCGCAAGCAAGAAAGAGTCGGTAAAGTGTTTGATTAGAGAGAACAACGAAAAAAATGCCTAGAGAAAAACTAGGGTTAATCGATTCCAAATTCAATCCATTTCTTGAGTGGTTCTTCACTCAAAATTGGGAGTCATATCAATTTTCAGGGTCATCTAGCCCAGTTCCGAGGTAGAATTGGCCTAATTGTGCAACCCTACTTTCAATGAGAATTTCATTTATGACAAAAAAAAAAAAAAAAAATTGGTCCTTTGCTTTATTTATACCCTATATATTTAGAAAAAAAGCCAAAGGAACACAAATTTGCACTAAAGACACGTATGTCTCATATAACATGGAACTTGCAGTAGTATTATATAGGGGTAAGTGTGGTTCCGGGTAGAACAGGGAACTGGAGAACCGAAGGAGGTTCCGGTTTGGTTCCTGTTCTAAAGAGACCGGCCGGTTCCCGGTTCCTTTTTTTTTCGGGAACCAGCGGTTCGGTTCCGGTTAGGTTACTATGGGAAAGGAAGGAACCAGGAACCGGAACCGGTCAGGGTTCCAAAGTCCCAAATCAAAAAAGCCTCGACTCAAACCTTCAGTTCATTTCACGCTTTCATGGTTCTCTCAGTCTCTCCCGTCCTCTGCCTTTGCCTGTCGCCGACGCTGCTCGCCCTCGACGCCACCGCCGGACGTTGCTCGCCCTCGACGCCGCCGCCGGACGCCGTTGGACGCCAGTCGCCCCGGGCTTGCCTCGCCCTTGCCTCCCTCGACGCCGTCACCCCTCGCTCGCCTTGCCGCTCAGCCTCCGCCGGACGCCGGTCGTCCCGCTGCTGGACGCCAGTCGGCCCGCGCTCGTGCCGCCCTTGATTTCAGATGCGAATGCAACAGAAATAGAGAGAGAGAGAGAGAGAGAGAGCTGCAAAAGAGAGCTGCAAAACTTTCCTAAGAAAAAAACATGGTGGTGTAAGAGACGGTGAAATCGTGGTAGCGGCGGTGGCTGCGACCGCCGACGACGGGAAGAACCCCGTCGCCGCGAACCCTAACCCTAATTCAAAGGGCATTGCAAGCAGTGGCGACCTGGAGCTGTAGGAGGGAGAGATTGCGGGCGAAGAGGACTTAGCCAAGCAGTCGGCGAAGGAGGAGCCCAAGGCGGACCAGCCGCATCCCCTTGGGCACTCGTGGACTTTATGGTTCGATAACCTTGCCACAAAATCGAAGCGAGATGGCTTGGGGTTCCTCCATGCTCCCGATCTACACTTTCTCTACCATCGAAGAATTACGGAGGTAAAATTTTTTACGTTTTTCTCTCGAATTTTGGGAACCCAGCTCTAGAGTCGATTGAGTTGTGGTTGGGTTGTTCTCTTTTTCGGGTGATTCTTGTTATCATCGTGTTATGGCTGATGGGTTTGATGGTGTTCCAATTTTGTTCTCGCCGAAAGCAAAGTTTTATGGTTAGGGAGAATTAGTTGCTCGCCATTATGGTTTTGAGGAGTGTCTCGTAGAGGACTGTGGCTGATTCTAAATGCACCGACCTCGATAGAGAATCCACGTTTCATTGTACAATATATTTGTTCATGTGTCCATCGATGTCTTGTCTTCTTTGTGATCAACATGAACAATGGAAGTGACCTACAGTAAATGCATCTCGAAGGTACTTTTAATTGTCTTAATTCAGCAAGTCATGTTTCAATTTATTATTTGTGCACTTGTCTTAATCTAATTTGTCTCATTCTTTTGGTCCTCTGGTGGTCTGGACTCTGGTGGTGTTCAAGTGTGAAAGTTTTTCGTTGCCAATTGCCTCGTGACAATTCCTAATACTTAAGTGAACCCCCACGACATGATGGGAGTGACAAACCTTTAGAGAGTGAAGGTAGCTTTTTATGTCTTTTCCTAGTCGGTTTGTTCGATTTTTGTCTTTGGAAGTGGATGGAGTACTTTATGACAAGGTGCACATACATTTGAGCAGATGAATATGCTATCCTCTCGCTTTTTTTATCGCTTTATACTTTATGACGGTGCACATACAATGACTTGGTTTGTTGTTGTCTTTAAGGGCCTAATTTCAAAGACCGAACTCATAGATGGGCTTTTGACTACTTGTTTTGTTGTGTTAGTCTCTCGGTAATTATGGTATTAATCCTTCTCTTTTTGGCCAAAATGTATTGTTGTTATGCGGCTCCACTTTGTAACCGGTGTGGAACATGGAAAGGAGATAAAATTTGTGGTAGCTGCAGAGAAGCACGATCTTGCTCGAAAAATATCAGGTTCTAGGTTATTCAACTCCTTCTACACATTCCCCGTCAGTCTGATCTTTTCCGTGACACTTTTTGTTTTTCACCTGCAGGCCATGCATTGGCGCTCAAGTGTGCCAAAATAGTAGTAGAAATGCAGGAAACTCATCAGCAGAAGACCACAAATGTGAGCAACTATTTTAGACTTTGGATAAAGTATACCAGTATTGCAGGGGAGGCGCTGGTATATGTGCCTCTTAGGTCTCGTGAATTTTCCTTTTTCACATGCACAGCTCTGTTCTTTCTGTCATGTTGGCATGGTAGAGGTCCTATAGGAGTATTTTGAACATGCCTTAGTAAGTACGCCCGAGAGATATATGTAGTCATTTAGCTGTGATGATTTCGGTCGTGGTCTTATGCTTGAAGTTGCGGTTCGTCCTTTCGTCATGTTGGTATAGTAGAGGTCCTTTCAAAGTAATTTAAACATGCCGTAGTATGTAGACCGCCGAGAGATATATGTAGTCATTTAGCTCTGATGATTTGGGTCTGTAGTCTTATGCTTGAAGTTGAAATTGAACTTGGCATCATGTGTTAACTTCTGGTATTTTTTTTTCTGTACTTTTAAATGTTAACTTCTCTATGGTGTAATTCTGCAAACAGTTGCAAGCAGGAGTCTATGGCCCGAACACAAGATCGTCAATGAGGATGAGGCTAAATATGATGTTGATGTGTCTCGCTGATTTGGATAATACCAATTGTCCGGTATCCGAAACAGATGGATGACTCAATAAATTCACTTATTGAGGGTTTCGGCCTTGATTGCAATCATTGCTAGCTTGGAAATCATCCGCCGTGGGATTTGGAATTTTTTTAGGTATGTTGTGTTCTTTTTCCCTACTCTAACCTTTGTACCATGAAAGCAGAAGAATCCAATGACATACTTGATGGAACACTGCTGATCTTTTACAGGCAGAAAGGGTTCCTGATGGATTTGTGCTCAATGTTGTGCGAAGGGAGGACTTGGCATCACCAAATAGAAGTGGGGACTATAGCTGTGAAGTCCCCAAATGCTTGCAACTGGATTTGCCGGAGAAGGAGATAGATGTGAGTTCGACATCCGAATTTTTTAGGTATGCTGTTGGTTCCTTTTTTTTTTTTTAATTTGATATAGCAAAACTAAGTTTGCTTGTAAACTTAAGAGTGGATTGGAATATCACAATGCGGCTTATAACATCGACACAGCTTTTCCTTATGATCTTACCCAATGGCGGGATTGAGCAATTGTTCAGACTTTACCCTGAAAATGAAACAAAAAAAATGAGACCAAAAAAAAAAAAAAAAAAAAAAAAAAGAACTGTAGGAACACGGAACCGACCCGGAACTGTGACACGGGGGTAGGTTCCGGTTCTTGGTTCGACGGGTAGGTTCCGTGTTCCGAGAAAATGAGGAACTGCACCGAGGGTAGGTTCCGGGTTCCGACGGAACCCGTGAAAGAACCGGGAACCGCTCACCCCTAGTATTATACGATGTCATATTAAGACATCCTTTCGACATTACCATTCGTACCCAACTAGACACCCACTCTTGAGTTTTTACAGGTTTTGTTACCCTCACGAACTCTAGGAATTCAGCAAAAAGGATAAAAAGAAAACAAAAAGAAAGAAAACAAGAGCCAATTCCCAAGGATGAAACTTGATTTATTACTCAATTGTGTTCTACGATCAAAAATTCAACTATATTTACGAGTACATAATTAGAATCCCTTTCTATATCTTCTAGTTAACAATTAGATAGCTCATCTTCATGTAAACTTCGAAAAAGTCGCGATATAATGCAAATACCTTTCGAGATGAAATTAACTAATTAAATGCAACGCACAAGCATTGCGTCAAGAAAATAACTTAATCTGCTACATTAAAGAATTAAAATGACACGATTCCACTAATTTTATGTTTCTAGAATATTAAACCAATCAGAGTGTAAATCTTCCTTAGATTTTGACTCTATCCTAAATATCTCCGGCGACATTTTGGTCACCTCTTATGTGTTATTAGTTACTGTGATGCTATTTGCTAGTCTTTTCGATGGGTGACTGGTTTTTCAAAATTGCTAATGGTAGGACTTTAGGGCCAGTCAGTAAAGGTTAAAGACCAATCCTAATAGGCCCGGGTCTCCAAAAACTAGGGGGAAAATGACGTAAATAATCTCTGAACTTTAATTCAATGCACAATGTCATCCATAAACTTTTAATTGATTCAATATTGACCCTTGAACTATTGCTGAACATTTAATGCAGTTTTTCCTTTTTCTTAAACAACAAATTAGACGTCATATGATATTGTGGATTGTTATATGCCAAATTGGATTTTTAAAGATGATGAGCCAACATGTCGTTCTTCTTATCTATATGCTTTAGAAAATGGAAAAAAATAAGAGCGTTAATATGTCAATCATTACTCGATTGCTTGGATTATTATATCTTTTATTTGAGACGAATACCTTACTTAGACAACTCATGTGTAACTTTTTTTTTTTTTGGTTCATTATTCAAACTTAACAGATTAGAAGCCATATCAGCAAATTTTGTTAACTTAAATTAATAAAAGGACGGTATTGAACATGTTCATATAGTTTATGAACTATGTTGAATATTTACTAATAGTTTAGGGACCACATTGAACAAACTAAAACTCCAATGACGACACTACACATTAAATAAAAATTTAATAACCATATGTATATTTTCCCCAAAACTAAAAGGGTGCGAGCATCCTTTGAAGGTAACATTGGTCGTCCAAATAATTTTGAAGAGAAAGTGAATTTGAGGTATGAACTAGAGCAATGTCAACTTAATAGTCAATATTTCTTTTCAAAAAATTTCGATATAATATTGAGCCGGAGCATTTTTAATTTGATAGTTTGATCTGCCATATTTATGGTCGATAAATGCACGGGCATATTATTTAATCTACTATTGTGCCGCGTAGTGTAGTATTCTTTATACAAGCTAATAAGTTTTTCTGTTAAATTACAAATGACGGGTTGATGTCGGTCGGATCGAGCTAGTTTTGAATGTACTTTTCTCCTGATTAATCACCATTCGTAACTCTTGCCGTCATAAACTTTGAAAAAAAAAAATTAATGCAAAATATTTTAAAGTCTACCTTAGATTCTTAATATATAAATTTTGATATGTGAAATCGTATATAATTTTTTTCCCATACTTTTGAGATAGAAACGCTTTTACCATTTTCAAATTTTGGGGGCAAATGTTATAGTGACTAAGGGCCTGTTTGATAACTTGCCAAACAGTGCTAATTTCCATTCTTTTGTTCTCGGGAGTAGATTTGGAACAAAAATCCGTTTGATAAAATTTTTGTTCCCGGGAATAAATTTCTATTCTTTTGTTCTCGAAAGTAGATTTGAAACAAAATCGAGAAGTTAAAAAAATTAATTATTTGTTTCCAAGAACAATTCTAGAATCAAGCATCTACTTTCTCTCTTTTCCTTTCTTTTTCTTGTTCTTCTTCCCTCTTTCTTCTTCTTCAATTGGCCCTGCCGCCACCATTGCCGTCCACCACCTTCCGCCGTTAATCGCCGGTGACCGGTCCGGCAAGCTCGTCGGAGGCTCACCAAGCCAGGGCGAGGTCTAGTAAGCTCGCCGAAGGCTCGATCTGGCGAGACTCGGCCTTGCCAAGACCTCCCTCGGCCATCGACAAGGTTGAGCCCCACCAATGGCTAGGCGAGCGACCATGCGCAGTCGCCCAGCTGTTGGCAAGGCTCAAGCGATGAGGCATGGCCTCGTCGAGGGCCGACGATGCTCCGGTGAGGTTGCTAACCCTTGTCTGACCGGTCGCCAGTCATCCCAAAGCCGGTGATTGACCACCTTGAAAAAGAAAAGGGGAGTAAGAAAGGGGAAAAAAATTGATTTAAAGTAGAAATTTTGAGGACGGTGCCAAACATAATTCTATTCCGAAAATTGAAATTTTAAATAGTTATCAAATAACTAAAAATCTTTAGAAATTATTATCGGGAACAAAATAAAAAGAATAATTTTTATTAGAAATTATTTCCGAGAACATAAACGCCAAACGCGCCTTAAATAACCGAACAAAAGCGGTGATTAGGCCCAAGCCCAAACAAAGAAAACTACGGATTTGGACCGGCCCAGCCCACCACGACAGAAACCTCGAACCTCGCGACTCGCGACCACCATCCAACGACCGCGAGCTGCTTCTTCTTCTTCTTCATCTTCCAGCTCTTCTTCGCCGGCATCGCCGTCGTCGTCGGGTGCAGAGTCGGGCGCTCCCTCCGTCCCTCATCGACGAGCGGCTGGAACCGACGGAGCTCCATCTCGGCCCGGGATTTTCCTCCGATTCGAGTCCAATCTCTATCCCTCCCGCGAAAACCCTAATCAAAGATGCCGCCTTTCTCAGTCGCCCCTCGCCGCTCGCAATGAAGAGAGCCTGGAAGATCTCCGCCTCCGCCCACTCCGAGCTGCTCTGCCTCCGGCGACCCCCGCAGCCCCGCGACCCCGAGGCCGCCCCACCTGCTGGCCCGCCCGAGGTCGCCGGCCCGCGGGTCCTCCCGCGGAATCTGCGACACGGCCGGCCCGAGCTCGGCCGGGATGACGGACATCATGGAGCTCTTCGTCGACAAGTTCTCGCGGGCGGAGGAGAGCAGGGCGGCGCTCGGCGAAGGCGTCCGGGCCAGGGTTGTGGAGCTGAGGGACGAGCTGGCGCGGCTGGACGGGCGGGACGAGATCGTTAGGGTTTTGGACGAGAAAGCCGAACCCTTGCTCCACTCCGTCGATGGGTTGGCGTTTGTTGAGTTCCTGAAGCAGCTCGACTCCTGGCCTCATCAAGCTCTAGAGGTGTTGATACATTCCGCTTGCTCGTTTTCCTTTCCATTTGCGTCCCATTGTCAGTGAGTTGCTGTAGGGGTTGTAGGCCTTAGTTGCTCGGATTCGATTTAGCCCATCCTGCATTGGTATCGTTAAGATGTATGGAAAGCCATAGAAGCATTTGTAATTTTACTAATCGTGAGCTGAACCTCTGCATAATGCGTTCTTCTTTTCTTTTCTTTTTTGTCTCAATGAAAGTAGGTCTTTTTTTGGAAGAGGAAACTTCAGGAGCGCGGTATTCCGATGACATCGGAGGAGTATGTCAAAGGCATTACGGTTGCTGGTAGAATTAAGGATGTTGATCTAGCTACGGAACTATTTACAGAAGCTACTAGTAAGAGATTGAAGGCGACCTCTACTTATAATGCGTTGATGGGTGCTTATATGTACAATGGCTTGGCGGGAAAGTGCCAGAAGCTTTTCCAGGAGTTGAAAAAGGATGCAGACTGTAGTCCATCGATAGTTACATACAATATTCTTATCTCTGTTTTCGGGCGCTTAATGCTGATAGATCATATGGAGGCAGCTTTTCGGGAGGTAGAGTGTTTAAATCTTGCCCCCAATATTGTCACATATAACAATCTAATTTCTGGGTATTTGACTGCTTGGATGTGGGACAATATGGAAAGAACTTTTCAGACTATGAAGGCAAGCCCTGTTAAGCCTAATACGAGTACATACTTGCTGATGCTTCGTGGTTATGCACACTCAGGTAATTTGGAAAAGATGGAAGAGACATACGAGTTGGTAAAAGACCACGTCAATGAGAATGATGTGGCTTTGATTAGAGCCATGATATGTGCATACTGTAGGAGCTCTATCATGGACAGAGTTAGGAAAATTGAGACGCTACTAGGGCTTATTCCAGAAAATGGGTATAGACCTTGGTTAAATGTGTTGCTGATCAAGGTTTATGCACAGGAGGATTGGTTAGACAAGATGGAAAACTCAATCAATGAGGCCTTTGAGCAGAAAACCTCTGTAAATGCAGGAAGTGTGATGCGGGCTATAGTGGGCAGTTATTTCCGATGTAATGCGTTAGATAAGCTTGTGAGCTTTGTGAAGCGCGCAGAATGCGCTGGGTGGAGAATCTGCCGTTCTCTTTATCATTGTAAAATGGTAATGTATGGATCGCAGCAGCGGTTGGAGGAAATGGAGAGTGTGCTTGATGAGATGGAGAGTTTTAATTTCGATCGAACAAAGAAAACATTCATCATCATGTACTATGCCTACATATCCAGTGGTAAAAAAGATAAGGCGGAGCAGATAAAAGGACTGATGTGCAAGTATGGTTATGGGGCTCCTCATGATGCCGTCTCTTCATAATAAAACCCCTCCTTCCATCTTCTTGTACCGGGTGGTTACGTGTGAATGTTTAAGTGGTTATTATCAATAACTGCTTGCACAAGGCCATTCAGCTGATCATTCTGAATGAGGTATGCGTCTCATTTCGGCAGGTGCTTCATAGACTGACTGTCAACTAAGCAATGCAGCCAATGATTCAGTTGACATACTAGTGACTATCTGATTAAAAAGTAGGTTTCACAAGTTTTAGTTAATCCTGACTTTGTCATAGAATTTTCTTTGTAAATACGTAAAATTGTACCGACGAGGAGGGAAGTGTGATGCTCAAATAAAAACCAATTTACAGGAAAATATATTGAAAAGATGAAGAATGGACTGTGCACAGAAGGAGCTGTCACTGATAAAGTGGATATCTGCTTGTCTTTTATTATACTACATCTCTTCATGTTCAAAAGCTCTTCTACTTCTCTTCTTTCAAATGACCCAAAGATAAGGAAGATGGAATTGGAGGCAACAAATCTTTTCTGTTTGCGAGATGATAAACCTGATAAACGATTCACCTTATTTGAGATCAAACCTCACTACCCAATTTGAGCCACAGGTCATTTTGGTTTGCAGAAATTTCAGATTTTGTCTGTTCTAATGTCATGGAATAAAAGCAATCTAGAAAATGCTTTTAGGAAAAGTTTTATAACGATTACATCGACAAAAATGAGGAAATTTATTTTCAAAAAGGATTAAATTATTAATTGAAAAGAAGGTTTTTATTTTTTTCATTGTTTTTATTGAGAACTTTAGAGTTTGGAAAACCAAGAGAAAAGCTTCTCTTACTAATCTGGTGGAATACAATTATGCATTTTACAGTGTTTATATCTAGAAAAATTCTTTGCACTCCTAAACATGCTTCCAAGAAGCCTGAAAATTATTGCCATTATCATTCTCCATAAATAAGAACGATGACAATTTTTCTGAAACAAAATGTTCTAGTGCTAGAGTTTCCCAGACTCTGAAAGTGAAAAAAGAATTGTTTGACGTCTCAATGTCCCTTTCACTATGAAACACTTGCTATCTGCACTGAATACCTTCTTTGAATATAGGAAATAATCAGAACTCTCTACAGAACGCATTGTGAAAATCAATGACGTAGCATTTTCTGGAAGATCTTCTGAGGAAGTGACAGCACTGCTAATCAGTGCTAATTTGTATAGTTGCATCTATAAGCTGATTTCACACAAAATAATGCTATGAAGCTACGCACTGACTTTGATATGCCTACTATAGTACCACGTGTCAAGGTGCATGTATGCATCTTATCCACTGAATCTGATCTGCGTTTTTCACTAGATCTGCTTAACCAATCTCGCTGGATTTATTCCTTATGGTTTTTATCATTGTTCATGATAGTGAGTGGCCTTCTCTTCTAACTCATTGTGAAAGGAGAATTCTGTATTCTTTTGCAGTTACTTGCATTTTCTCTATATGACATGTCATACTTTTTCAAGTCACACAAGTAGCTTTAAGTGCCTGGTTTCCTTTTTCATGCATTTAGTTGATCATTAGCTGCTTTGATTGTGCAGGAATTGCTGTTGTTCATACATGTCCCTCGATAAGGAAGTGTTATTTACTTGTAGAAGATGAACATGATGAGCAATGCAAATGTGCCGTTTGCATAATTCCATCCGACCTGTTACTTCAAGCAATATTCTTTCTCACCAATTTCATGATTCAATCTGTCTGGAGTGTGTTGAGTTTTGGATTTTGGACTCTGGCTACTCCTTTTGGAGCTCTGAGCTTACCGGCAACGCTTGGGCATGGGATGCATGATAAGCTCTGCAACTTTGGACATGGTATATTGGATCTGTGCACTTCATTTACCGTGAGCACTTTGGTGAATGATTCATCTGCTACGAAGTTGGCCAGATTAATCATTAGGCCATAACGAACTGATTTTTGGATTTTACCCAAGGGTGGGGCCAACCCCCAGAAAATAAGAGTTTCAATTTTTACAGTTATTGTACCATTTGTGTTTTAAGATCTCTTATTCTTTTCTGCGGATTTTGAATTTTACCTAAGGTTTGGGTTAACCCCAGAAATAAGAGTTCCAATTTTGAGGTTCATTGTACCATTTGTGTTTTAAGATCTCTTGTACGATATGGGACATGAATCTTCTGAAATGACCTTGGGGATGAATTGGGGTACTCTTATTGGTGTTGTGACTGAAAGAAGTGGTACACAGGATTTCTTGCAATTGCCCAGGTTTTGTGCTTGCAATATACTGCCGGTACATATGTCCGCATATGTAGAGCTTGTGTATGACATTTCGAGAGGAGAAAATAACACCTGGTAGATGGCTGAATACTCATTTGTCTAGTTTGGGCATAAATATTGAAGCATATGCAGTGTCTCTTCTCCTGCCTGCTGGTAGTATTGAAGTGTCGACACGCTCTCTTTATGTCCTGTGAGTTGTTTTCGGCACTAATATTAATTGACTGTAGTCTTGACATCTCGCCAATGCATATCATCAAAGATCTACTAAGTTCATATTCTGTCATTGTTTGGATTGCTAACCGTCGATCTTCCTTGGAATTAGTGAGATGGATAAATGCAGCTGCTTCCAGTCGGGAGAGGCCAAGCCAAGCTGCCGGGCACATTTATCGGGTTGCTAGAATTTGAGTTGATCTGTGGTTCAGCGTGTCCCTTATGATGCCGATCAGATGAGAAAGGTTGTTTTACTTTAGGGTGTTTCTCCAGCAAGCAAATTAGTGAATTTTCATTTGTCTGCCATGTTCCGCATCAAGCTTTCCATTCACCTTCAGTCGGGTCATTTCTTCAACAATCAAGAACAAAGAAAGCTCAGGGTGTCATATCGCCCTTCACCCTTCACATCGGTTCCACGTGTATCTCCATCCTAGGACTTACTCAGCGCAGGATGTGATCCGCCCGACTTGCATGAAGTATTCGAGCGATGCGGTCGATAGGAAATGAGAAACTCATGATTCAATGCATTGGGCGAGGATATAGTCTTTTTGTTACTCTTTCCTGAGCATGTGGCTCAGGTATGTTTCGATTTGCATGACTTCCATTGTTCAAGTCCACTGCGCGGTTCTCGTAAGATCAGTTTTGCTCAAAAATACGGGGCCAGGGTTCCTTTCTTCTGTTCATATATTAAGCGACCGACTGTTGTCGGATACACACAAGTTAATGTTTCTTCGGTTGCCGAATGAAATTATAGCCAGTACCCCGATACTGTCAGTTTAACCTACGTATATAATAAAAGTTAGATACTATTTGATGATTATCGAATTCACGTGAAAAATATTGGAAAAGAATTCCAAGAAAAGATTTACTAGGAAACTTGAAAGCGATCGCAACGTGGAGCCTATCGGTCGTGGTTTGGGGAGACGACAAGGAATTACACATCAAAAACATGATTTTGTTTTGTCCCATTCTCTCCTTCCTCACGTCATCGATGTACCGATATCATCGGACATCTAAGAAAATATAGAAAATTACCCAACTACAGGAATTGGGTAAGAAAAATTTTTGGCCTCAATAAGAAAGGTAATCCTCGCGAATCTCTCAATCTCAACATGGATGATTTTTTTTTCACACAATAAATTTGATTGATGAGGGTAGATTAACCCATCTAGAAAATCAATTTCGAATCTCACTCTAAATAGCCGGAAGCAAAAAGGGGGGAAAAAGCCAAAAAACATGACTTTAATCAAATGGAGGAATCTAGACGGGGTTTATGGCTTTGCTTTTTAGGTTAACTTGTTACCCCTCTCCTCCTTTGAATAGACTAATGATAAGCGTGACTTTGTGATTGTGAGTGCGGTGCTGCCCCCATTTTATTAAAAGCGTTTTTGTCCTAAGCAGCCACATTAGACAATGACCCCTATTTAAGATTCAAAGCACATCATTTTGTCGTATCCCAGTCGCATAAGTCCAAAGACCACGACTTCTCTAAAAAATTTGAAGTTTTTTTTAAGGAGGAAACCGAATCACTAAGGTGCACAATTCAATGAAGCCAACCTCAACAATTTCGAACAGAAAAAAACATTTATTTTAACAACGATTGTTTATATCATTTATAAAAATATCATTTTTAAAAATATATTTTTAGATTATCCATTTTTTCGGAAAATGAACGGAGCTTTTATGTCCCCATCCAACATGCTTAGCTGTTCCTGCGACTTATGATGCCCCCACGAAACAACGTTAAGACGAGAAACCACGTTGGGGAAAGAAAAGAGAACAAAAGGGCCAATGAAATTTTCATCCCTTTTTTTTTTTTTTTTTTGGCTCTCTCTCTCTCTATCTCTCTAAGCCTCGATTTCAAAGTGGTCCCCTCCATCTATAATACAAACAAAGTCGCCAACCACTCGTTAAAGGGGAGTGTTTCCCCATCACCCAAACGAAAGGAGCCAAGAGCCCCCAAGTTCCTTCTCTCTTCCCTTCTTTCTTTCTCTTGCCTTTTCAATTCATTTGGCAATTACCCATAAAAAAAAAAACCCCATACCAAAAGCACCCCACGGTGGCCACCCCAGGACGCAATCGGCAAAGGAAACTGACAAGGGATTCATCAAATCAATCACCTCCCCCTCCTCCTCCTCCCCCAGCACAGAGATTGTGATGCATCCCATGATTAGGACCCGTGTCCAATCATTCCCTCCCCTTCCCGGTTCCTTTCGCCCCTGAAATTCTTAAATTTCGCTCTTTCTTTTGCCACTCTCTCTCTGCTTTGCAACGGGGGCATTGATTGGGACGGTCGGCCACGCCACGGGGCGTGAAAAGGTCCCCCTGGCGCCACCAATCTCTCTTCCAGTGATGGCGACCCTGGCATTACTCTGCTCCCGTTTGGGTGGCCTCCTTCCTTTGGAGCGAATCATGGGAGGGCGGTTTCATTTGAGTTTTCTCTTTGGGCCTCGATGGGAAGCTAACATGAATTGGGATTTCTCTAGACGTGTCCCTTTCGGGAGGGATCGGATTGATTGATTATTGTGAGGCCGGGAGGGTTCAGACTTGCGCCAGTGCGCGTGGAGATTAGCGTTGGCGTCTCCCGCACGACATCTCCTTCGATCCACGGCACTAGTGACGCCCACGTAGAGCCACTTTTGCTCGTGGGGGGAAACCTTGATTTTCTTTTGCTTTTAACGAATTTGTCGTTGGCCTTGTTGCCTTCTGTCGTGCTCGTCCTGATCGAGTCTTGAACCTTGGTTCTCTTCGTTTGTTCCTCCACAACCCCTTGGACAGGCAGAAATTTTCATTTTTCCCAATTTGATTAACATGATTAGCCATCAGCTGCTCAGAATCTAAGGAGATCACAGGGGAAAAAAACCGGGTGAAAAAAACAGAGCTTTTTTGTAGCTTTATCATTGTTGGCATCAAATCCTAAACAGGAACAGTGTCGTGAGATGTCTGATAAATTCTTAAAGTCTCGTCTTAGTACAAGAAAAAGGACCCACCGCAGTTTGTACTATCATAAAGAACCCAGCCCTCTTCCTATGCTTGCTTCCTATCGCCCAACACAAGTTGTTTTGAGGTTTGAACCTTTAATTTGAGGAAAAACAACGCTCCTATTTCCCTCCGTACGGTACCCTTTTCATGAAACAGGGAGATTCTGGCGATGCATCTGGAAGGAGACGTGTCTCAAAATGCAAGCAAGAACTTGCAGTCCAAGAACTAATACAATCCCAAGACTGTTGAACAAGTATTGGAAAATCACAGTGAGAGAAATTTGAGATGCGGAAGAAGACAAAAGAAAAAGAAAGACGTCTTTTCATTTCTAGGTCACAAGTATAACATACAACTCCACAGCATGGTGGAATCAAAGTAGTCTGAGATTGTTTTCTGGATCAGTGATTACAGTACCAACATGCTCCTCACACTCGGGAACAGAATCGTGACCAACCAAATGCTGTACCTCCGGCGATTCGACCAGCCAGTTGTGGCCCGAACCGAACCGGGCCAGGACGATTCGCACATTCGATGTCCAAAAACGATTCCCAAGCACTGAGTTCCGAAGTTTCCAAAGCGATCCATTTGAGCCACATCCCAGAATTGTATACATCAGTGTCAGCTTCTTGCGATAACGGAAACTGAGCGGAATCCTCAAACCGCCACGAGAAAATGGTGAAAAAGAAAGAGAAAAAAAAGAAAGAAGGGTAAGTAATATATTGCACAACCCCTATAACTCTACACACCTTTTCGCTGCGAAAGAATAACCAAAGTCTGAAATGTCAAAGCTGCTGTGATGTATTCTTTTTTTGGCGGTATTAACGGTTAGAATGGACAAACTCGTTTATCTCCTCCATGAGCCGATAGAAATGGTCATTGTTGGGCAAGAAGTAGAAGCCGATCGTCGCCTCCTTCAGGTGCAGCAACTTCACCTCGTGGCCGTATATGGCGAGCCCTTCTGCGTATGCCAATTGCCAGTCCTGGAGGAGATCCAGGCCCGCCACGACCACGAGGCTCTTCGGAAACTTGAGCCCCTCGAGGCTCCGGCCGCGCGGGCCGAAGGGGTTACACGCCGGGTGGTCTCTGTCTTCCCCTTCCGGGAGGAATGCTCGCCAGTACCAATCCCGGTCGGGGACCCTGACGAAGTACTTCCCGTCCAATCTCATCTCCGATTCCGTTCTCTTTTGGCCGCCGAACAACGGATGGAGGAGGATGTTTCCCAAGACCTCGACTCCGGCATCGGCCGCCTGCACAGCTACGTGGTGCACGATATTGCCACCCGAGCTATCTCCGGCCAAGTAGACATAGACCTTCGAGTCCTTCCCGCTCTGGAGCCACGGCCTGGACTTGACCCACTTGAGGGCCGTCCACCCGTCGTCGTAGGCACACGGGTACCGATATTCGGGCGATCGCCGGTAATTTACAGAGACCACCGCGACCTTGCAGATGTTCACGAACCGCCGGCACAGCGTGTCGTAAATGGCGGTGCTCGCGGTGGAATGAGTGAAGCTCCCTCCATGGAAGAAGATGATGACCGGGACGACCTCGGTGGTGCTCAGGGGCTTCTCCAGGTCGATGATCCCCCAGCGGGCCTCGTTCTCGGGGGCGGCCAGATAGACCCGGTTGAGGAGCCCGGTCGTCCGGTCGACGTGATCGAAGGAGAAGACCCCGTTGACCGGTATGGTGTTGGCGGGGACCTTCCGGTCGAGGAAATCGTCCAATTCACGGTTGAAGGTCCCGTCGGGGCGGCGGAGGAGATTGTAGGCTAGCTTGAAGTTGGAGATCAGGACGTAAGTGTTGAGGGGGACGACGCTCTGCGGATTTTCAGGAGAGATGGCAATTCAGATTCATGTAAATCGACCTCCAAAGATTACAAATTTTCTGCAAATTTCAATCGCATAAAACCAAGCACAGACAAGAGAGATGTTTCGCAGTTAATCGCCATTTGTCAGCTACATAAACCCTGCTGAAATAGAAGACAGAGCTGAAAGTGCGGAGTGGGGGAAATGTGAAAAGGAGAGAAGTACAGAAAGGACAAGGAAGAAGAGGCCAGGCGCAAACACAACATCTCATCACTTACCCTCCAATCAAAATCGAATTCTAATCCTGAAAGTGCCCACACCCAATAAAGGAAAAAAACAGAAGAAGAAAAAACAGACGCGCACAGCTTGAATCCACACCAAGAACTCAAATTTCGGAAACACCTACAAGAGCTACTTCAGAAATTAAAATCTAATTGACGAAATTAGCAGCACAGGCGCGAGGAGAAAGTGAAAAGCTCCACTTCCGTTGCTGAGAAAGGAAGAAATTCCTTAGATAAGAAGAACACAAGAGTACCACCGAAACGAACAATCGAGGGCCCAAAGAAAAAAAAGAATTGAATAGGAGGAGCGAACCTTAGATTCGTTGACGTTGACTTCATCACTGCCGGCCATGGCAAGCTTCCACCCCGAAAGGCAAAAACAAGAAAGGCAAGACAAACTCGCGAGAGGGACGAATCCGAGAAATCTCAGAGCAGAGCGGCGAGAGCCTCCATGGGCAATACGACCCTTTTTGGCAGCGACGCCCCTCGAATCAAGAAAAGCCCAAGAACACGGTCCACCGCCCCTCTCTCTCTTTCTCTGAAACTGTGGTGCTGCGAGGGAGGGAGCAAGCGAGAGTTATAAAGAGGCGTTGGGCGAGCACGTTTCTTTCCCTCCTGGGGTTTTTCGGGAGGGGGGTTTGAGGAGGGGGGCTCTAGACACTACACAGCGCTGCAGGGCTAGCCGGTGGGTAAAATTCGTCGCGGAAAAGAGGGGAGAGACGAGGAGGGGAGGACAGGGGATTGCTCGGGGAGAGATCGAGAGAGAGAGAGAGGTTAATAACAGAGAGGAAGAAAGTACAGAGGAGAGAGAGAGAAGAGAGAGAGGAGAGAGGACGGACGGAGACGAAAGAGACGACAAAGGGAGCGGCCGAATTAATCTGTTTTTCGTGGGCCCTACTTCGACCACCCCCCCCCCAAAAAAAAATTTTCCTTTTTTATATAATAAAAAAAAAAGCAATTTGGCCAGGTTTAATTTCATTATTATATTTTGTGAGATGTTTTTCTTTCTCACCCTTTGGATGAATAGTGTAACATGACGTAAAGACCGGTTTACTGGGGACAATGATGAATAGTATATGATATATAAATGGAGGTATAGATTTGCATTGTATCTTTTAAGAAGGAAAAAAAAAAAAAACACACATGCCGCCATTATCACTTGAATGGTGGATATATTGGATTGAATTCTTTGGATTGAGTGAAGTGAGTACATATACAATACCCGAGGTGAATTTGTACTGTGCTTTTTACATGCTAAACTTCTATGGAGCCACTTCATATATTAGAATGGTACTTTGTCTTCTACGCGATAGAGATAGTATATATAAATTAGACGAAAACATGGCTCGAGTTTTTGTTCAATAAGCATGGAATCATGGTAGAAAGTCTTGCGAGATTTAATGCTAAATCAATCAAAGGGTTACGGAGACCATGAGAACGTTTAAGAATGAATGAGTTAGATTGAACTCATTCAATCATTTGTTATTCACTTTTTTATTTGGCAATCTCTTACGTCATTTCTATTTGCCCCGCCCTTATAAAAAGAAAACTTATATAGCTTATTTAGTGACAGGTACGATGTACATGTAATATATATGTATATCTCTGTATATATGTAATAACAATTTTTTTTTTTGGTATTTTCATGCTTTCGAAATCACGAGCTAGCATTCCACCATTTTTTTAACTCAAAGTACAATTTCAGGCACTGTATTCCACAGTAAATTTAAAATGAGTCCCCGTAGATACTCACAACACAACCTTTTTTGTGTCATCATTATTCATTCATGCTTTTTTCCTTTAACATTAACCTTATTTTTTCTTTTTCTCTTTCTCTCTCTTTTTTTTTTTTTCCTTTGGTTTAACTTTTTATTATGTGAGTCGGTACCAACTGGAGCAACGTCTGTATGCTTCGAGCATAAGACGACAGCAACAACTACAATGCAATGTGTTTCGTGTTAAAAAGAGAGGAGGGAAAGACAACAACATTGTCTCTTGATCATTCTCTTTGGCAATGTGACTTTGTTGCTTTGTAAAAAAAATATTCCACCTCCCCCCCAACGCCAAATTCGTACACTTGTTGTCTTTGCCCCATGACATGAACGAAAGTCAAGCACAGTCGGTGCATTGTATCCATACCCTCCCTACAAAAATTCACATTGATCATGCCAAGGTTTCTAGTTAGGTTTTTGGCATACCTTATGGCCTTATTGAGACCGGTAAACATCGAATCTTTCCATGCGTTTTTTCTCTCGCTCTCTTTATATCCTAATTGGCATGCTCACGAGGACATAGTAAACTTCACGGTGGCTGTGCCAATGTTTTTAGTCCGTTTGGCTTATGCTGTGACCTATTGGAGACGAGTGAAAAGAAATTTCCATGATGTTGGATAACCGTTTTTTTCTCGAGTCTTTACATGTCAGTTGGATGGACAATCAACTAAATTTTCTTATGTATATAGTAAGCCTCACATTGATTATGTCGATGCCCTAATTACATCGGCGTATACTATGGCTTCATTTGAGATTGGTGAGAGAAATTTGTCATCACATCAATCTCGAGTATATTTCCTCCTCTTGTACGTTGTCTAAGTAAAACAATTAATTTTACTATTTCATAGTACGTTTCAAAATTGATTATGCTGAAGTTTTAGTCAATTTACCTATTTGAGGTACGAAGGAAATCTCCATCACATTGATCCCCGTTTGTTTTACTCTTACACTTTATCTAGATCAATCAACTAGCATTCCTCATACACGGTATATTTTCACATTTATCATGTCAACATTCTAGTCATGTCAGCATAGAACATGACTTATGCTGTGGGTATAGGGAAATTTGCATCACATCAATCGCTATGTTGTTCTTATCTTTACACGCTAATTAGAATAATTAACTCATTCATACACGGTACATTTTCACATCAATCATGTCGGTGTTCTAGTCATGTTGGCACATATCATAGCTTATGCAACGTGGGAAATCTACATCACATCAAGCGCAATACTAATCTTACCTTTACACGCTAATTGGAACCATCATCTCGTTTATACACAGTACATTCTTCACATCGATCATGCTCATGTTCTAATCATGTCGGCACATATCACGACCTGTGCGCAATGTGGGTACAAGGAAATTTGCATCGCATCAATCGAGATGTTGTTCTTACCTTTACATACTAATCAGAACGATCAGCTCATTCATACACAATATATTTTCACATCGATCATGCCAATATTCTAGTCATGTTAACACATATCATGACCCATGCAACATGGTTACAGGGGAAATCTGCACAACATCAATCACGATGTTATTCTTACCTTTACATACTAATTAAAACGATCAGCTCGTTCATACATGGTATATATTTTCACATCGATCATGTCGGTGTTCTATCACAACCTATGCAACATGGGTATGGGGAAATCTACATCACATCAATTGCGATGCTATTCTTACTTTTACACGCTAAATATAATTATTCACTCGTTTTTGTGGTTATGATAATTTTTGTTATGCCTAAATTCTATTACGGTGGCTCTCAAGGACAGCTCTAATGCAAACAAATTCACTTTAATTATAATTTCCCCAAATTAATCGCAAAAACAAAGGGAAAGCCACGTATGTACTTATTAAAAAAATCACATCCCTTCCCCAATTTTTTTATACGAGGATAAAAAAAAATTCGGAACCGCCCTAAATAAAAGCGCGAGGCAATTAAATGGGAGACTTTATTTATTTATTTCATGCCTCCCCCAGTCAAACGAAGGCCGGAAAAATCAAGAAGCTCATAAAAGTAAAAATAAAAAATAAAAATACAGATGATTATTATCCGAGTCAAAAAAATGAGAAAGAAAAGAACAAATGATAAAGGTTTTGGGGGAGGGGAGAGAGAGGAATTCAATACGACCTTCCTGCGTGCGGCCGACGCCAAGGCACGTGGCGACGAGCGGTTCCGCCCTCGGCCTCCCCGCATTCCCGGAAATGCCCTCGGCCCCCGCCCCGAATCACGACCGGGTCCTGGCCCGGTCCCGGGGCCCCGCGGGAGGCGGCAGGCCGCGCGTTTTTGTCGTCTAGCGCCGCGCGCGTGACGGTTGCGCGTGTTTCTTCTTTTCTTTTCGGTGCTTTTCCCTTTTCTCTTTTTATTTTTTTCTTTTCCCCTCTTTCGTGTTTTGCGCTCGCTTTACTTGCGATTTCTGTCGCGCGTCGCTGCGAATTCGACCGCCGCGGCGGGGGCCGCCGGGACACGTGGCGGCGCGAGGCTGCCCCGATCGGGGGGCTCCGCCGGGGGGCTCCTCCGGGGGCCCAGCTGACGGGACGCTCGGCGATGATCAGAGAAAGTCTCGCCCGGCGGGGCCCAGCAGCCCGGTAGTGGCCCTTGGACGCGCCACGTGGGCGACCGAGCTTCGCATTTATTGGCGGACTTTTTCCTCAAAAAACGTGGGGATTTTTTTTTTTTTTCCCGTCTTGTGGGACCCATAACGGTGGCTCCGCCGTTGGATTTTCTTTTTTTAATTTTTAACTTTTCCTAAAATCGAACCTGTGGACTTCAAGCTTTTTGGCAGGTAGTCTCGCCTCTTTCACGTCATCATTGTGTTTTTTTTTTTTTTTTTTTTGAGGCTTTGTCGGGGAGTGTTCGGCGAGCAAAAATGGAGATGGAAAAAATACATTGAAGTTAAAACTTTTATCCCCTTCCTTCTCACCAAAATTTAATTTTTTTTCCCTTTTTATCTAAAATTTTCGCGCCCTTCTAATTCTCTCACCCTTCGAACGTACCATTTAAATTTGAGTATCCGTCAATTGTCACAACTTATAAAGACAAACGCAATATGTTTAAATGGATTGAATGTTCAACTCACATGGAACAAATTTATTGTCTTTATATAAATGAATGATCAATAAGTGTGGAAACAAGAGTGGACTTTACTAAACACACTTGACCTGTCTCATAATTTCGTCTATATTATTCACGGTGAGCTTCGACTTCAAGTTAGTTCTTTTGAGTGAATAATAAATCTTGAAACATTTCATATATCTAATTTGGTTTCGATTACTCTTTGTGCCTGCTATAAGATTGCGCCCGAACAACCGATTGTTTTCCAACCAATCAAGTGCGATGCTAATTAGTATGTGGGGTGGTATTTCCTCTTGGCATTAGCCTATTTTTTGAGATGGACTTGCATAAGCTACTAAGGATGATAACTAGGTTTGGTTCAACTTGAAAATAGAATGAACTAGATTGTATCCGCCAATTCACTATTAGCTCTAGGGAGAACCAATTCCTTGAATGCAGGGCCTACATAACATTGATTGTTTCCAAGTTACAAGGCCAAAATCGCCTATTCCACTTGAAATCGGCTCAAGCAAGTTCTAGACTAGATTTTTCATTGGTTTTGATTTTTTTTTTATTTTTTTTATAATATTGTACATCAATCCAAAATTAAATTATAGCCCTCGATGTGAAGAAGCAACTACTTGAACCACTCAATCGACATATATTTCTATAATGAAATAGTAAAATTTCAATACTACCTTATAAGAACTAATTTTTTTTTTTTTTACAAAAACTAAAAATAGACAGTCCAGAATTTGCGGTTTTAGATTCGATTCATTTCAAATTTTTGGAACCTCAAGTCATGGACTAGGTCTCCAATTCTATGACGAAGGGCAATCCTTTCAGAGACCAATTACTCAAAAAAGTCACACCGCCCTTAGCTTACTCGATCAACCTCCATTGATTAAGTCTAGAGAGACACATTTGAACAAGAATTCACGTGTGCACTCGGATTAGATAGTTCGTTCTCTCTCTTTTTTTCTCTCCCAGGCGTCGCCTCATCAATAATGCTTTTTCGCGTTCCATTCTGGTCTCAAGTGTCAGAAAATAGCATACCAAAGAGGCTGTCGAATTGGGAAAAACAGAGGAGAGGACATGGAAGGAATCGATTGATGAGGTCTGTTTTTTTTTTTTCCTCGTTTTTTTTTCTAGAATGATGACGACGAGGTCGCTTGTACTTTTGGGCTATTCAGGGCCGTTGATTTTGTACCACGCCACCTCGATGATGATGGTGATGATGGTGATCAAAGGCTTTTATCAAAGTGGTTGGCAGGCCCTTCTCCCACTTTTCCATCCGCGAGTTTTGTTTGTATTATTTGAGACAAAAGAGTAACCATCATTCAGTCAATTAAACCAACAAAAATAGAAAAATGAAAACGAGTTCGAGGGCACGACACGTTTGCTCTTGAACTTTCAACCGTCACACGGTACATGATCAATATCCAAAATTTGAAACCTGACATTTTGTTGCTGAGATTTTTTCCCTATTTTTACTTAATTATGTTTTCCCCTTTAAATACCTCATATTTTTGTTAATATATTCATCAAATATAAAAAAAATTGTATATTTTTATGTTAACGTTTTAGTTAATTCATTTTTCTCCATTTTCTTTGTGTTTTTTTCAATTTTTAACAAATGAGTTTTTTTTTTTTTTTTTTGGGTTTTGCTTCTCTTTTCTATGTACACATAGTTGCGGTGTTCACGGGATTGAACCCAGTACGTGGTACTTTACTGCCCCACCGCATGCCTGTTGGCATAAATGAGCTTTTGAATGAACAAATATAATTTAATGGATGAAAAAGGGGTGATTTTAAATCTAAATCGAGGGTAAAAGAGAGATCTCTTATGAGGATAATACTCTTTTACCCCCTTAAAAGCTTATGTGCAGCGTAGTGCTAACGTCAGAGTTTCGTTGAGTCAATTTTATTTATAACAGCACCCCACATAATTTATCTTGACCGGAACAAAAAATGAGAGAGTAATGCATATATCAAAGAATTAAAAGAAAGGAAAAGTTGCATTGCTGGGCGATTATTGACCATATTCCTCCAACAACTTCCACATACAAAATCATTAGTGTCTACCTAAGCTCAATTAATGACCACAACCGAACTTCACCTTTCCCAGATGATTTATTGCTTTTGCAAAATTTATGAAGTTGCACAATTTTCTTCTTTTGGCCGCGTGTGCAATTAAGATGGGCTACAAGAAAAAATAAAATTTGTATTTCTGGAAGAAAGAAACATTCAATGTGCCCATAAATGCCTAAAGAAACTGAACATTATAAAAACACGCATTGTCCTACCAAAGAAAACAGAAGGAAAAAATTAGGCTTCGTTATTATTTAAGTATTGCCCTCAATATAACACCATTGAGGTCAATTTACTTTTTTTTTTCTTTCTATTTTTTGGAAGGGGTATGATTATCTTTGCAATTAAGAATTGTGAAAATCTACATGCATGCGATTAGTAAGTAGCAATTAGCTGCAAATGGATGAATCGTTAGTTTCTGATAACATGATCGAGATGTCTTGGCTCAGCTAGCATAGCATTATGGATTTATCCTATTCTGCATTGGCATGAAAATCTTTGACTGAGAAAGTGAATTTTTCCTATATTTCCTAATTTCCGCCTGAAACAAAAAAAGTCAAAAAGTAGACAACCATATGATTCCTACTTTATAAGAGATAATCACCTTATTGGAAAAGGATTTTAAAAAAGGAAAAGATGTGTACATGCTCTTTCTGCCCATTCTCTTATTGTCGTGATTATCGTGGCATTCCAAACGTGATAATATAATCAGTCCTTTACGTGCAAGTAAAATTTTCCAGATTCTTTTGATGGGGAATATCAATTGGGTGGCAATCACTTTAGTCCAAGGAAAAATCGATCACATGTGGGCCATCCAGCATTTCGCAAGCTAATGTTATTCATGATCGAGAATATGTCACCTGGCATAATTTTATCTTGACTATGAGAGAGAGAGAGAGGAGAGAATTATGCATGCATCAAAGATTTAAAAGAGAGGCAAAGTAGCCTTGTTGGGCGATTATTGGCCATATTCCTCCAACAACTTCCACATACAAAATCATTATTGTTCAGTTCAGTTCAATGAATGAGCACAACTGAACTTCGCCTTTTTTAGGTGGTTTAATGAATTA
The DNA here is from genome assembly GCA_014182365.1 of Eucalyptus tenuipes. Taxonomy (NCBI): domain Eukaryota; kingdom Viridiplantae; phylum Streptophyta; class Magnoliopsida; order Myrtales; family Myrtaceae; genus Eucalyptus; species Eucalyptus tenuipes. The sequence continues at coordinate 10,482,353 of CM024544.1, read as the reverse complement.
CTACTTTTACGAAATTTATGATGCCATGTTCTTTTTTAGTTGCGTATATAACTAAGGCAGGCTTTCCGAAATGCAAAAAATTTTAGTTTTAGGAAAAAAATATATCGGTAGATGCTTAACGAGCCATGGAGTATTATCAAAATATTACTCGTTCTATTTTTTCGGAAAGGCTAGGGTTATTTCTATGATTAAGATCACGATTTGCATGCAATTAGAAATTGCTAAATAACTCCAAAAAGGATGAGCGTAGTATGATGCAATGATCGAGGTGTCTTGGCTCAAGCAGCCTAGTGTTAGGGAAAAATCCTCTTTTGCTTTGGCATGGAAATCTTTAATTGAGAGGCGTTTTTAAGTCAAAGTCGTGGAATCAATGGCAGTTGCGCACTCTCGCTTTGAAAGGTGGATATACTCAAGGAGTTCCATTTGCGATAGACTAAGGGATAAGCCATCTAGAAATATAAGCGTTGGGCTTAGATTAAATATGTCCATCTAGTCAAGATGAGATGCCAACAAAACTCCTCCTTCAATCTAGAATTTTTACAAAAGCATAGTGAGCTCGGAAGTTTTTTAATTGCCATGACAACATCGTAGTCATTAGTTAACCTCGATAGAAACCTAAATTCCTTAGTATATTACGATGGAATCAAGTGGTTCTGAGATCGAATTGTAAAAATGAATTATAAACAGAACGACATATATTGCATATGCTTTTTTTTACTTCTCTCTCTCTAAAGATCATAAGAGAATTGCACCACTACCCTAAAATCATTAGTGTCGCAAATTCGTTATTGGCTCCTACCCATTTAACATCCTCACCTAACTTATACTATTTAGCATCATCACAATTAATTGGTCATGCTGATATTGAAAAATTTCGGTCACCAAGAAGCAAAACGACCGTGGAACCATTCGAGATCATCACGAGAGTTCGTGTGCAGAGAACGGGCAAGCCCCAAGTAGTCGGGCTGATCTCCAAGGCGTGGAAAATGATGGTGACAAGATGCTCGCCAAATTCCTCATCGATGACGACGACGACGATGCTGGCTTGACTCGGTACCAAAGGGAGACGCTCCCTCCCCCCATTTCGACGCAAGGTTCCAAGAAAAAACAAACGGATAAACACTCGATTTGTCTTCTTCCACCAGTCGCCGTCACGGAGAGATGACAAACAAGAAAAGGAAACGAGGAGGAAAAAGCCAAGGGGGGCGATGGCACGCTAGTGCGCTGCACATTTGGATGCATCTCTTTGTCTTATCCCGTAAGTGGCTAGGCATGTGCCACGCTTCGCACACCATGCACGACGAAAGAAAGAAAGAAACCCTAGAAAACCCTCCTTCTCTCTCTTCATCTCTCGGTGTCCCTACGCTCACTTCAGTGGCCATCCGTCCCCGTTATTCAACAGGTTCGCATCTTTCTAGGTTTTCTCTCTCCCTTTCTCGGTCATTCTCTTTGGAGTAAAATCTCGAACGAAACCAGAGGAATAACGTGCGGACCACAACGTGTTCCCCTTTGGCAGCATCTGCGTTAGGTCAACAACTGAGGAGAGGACTTTGGCTTGTTCTGCCCGGTCCGAGTCAAATCCTACCCGGGGTTTTTTCCTCTACATCCTCTTGTTTTGACCTTGGAGCTCGTTGTTAAAAACCCTAATCCCGGGCTCCCTTCTGGTTCATGGCTCTTTCTTGGAGCCTTGCGGCATGCTGCGCTTGTCGTCTTGGACTTTTGCTTGGAGGCGCGCCAAAAGAGGGTTCATTACGAGTAGGACAAGGGATGGGAACATGGCAACGACTAAGGTGGAGACTCCCTCCTCCGTTGTTTTTTTTTTTTTTTTTTTTTTTGGGGGAATTAGAGCCCATGGTTTTTGGATTTTCTAAAAAGGTGGTTCAGGCTCGAGGAATGATTCTATTCCATGATGATGCCTACATACGGCGTGTTATGTTACGTGACTTTTAAGATGAAAGAACGAAAGAGGAAAATATGCAATTAGGGTTTATGACCCATCACATTTGATAACTATAAACTCACAATCTTTCGCAAAGATATGAAGGAGCAGCTTCTATCCTTTATTTTATTTTCTTTTTTATGAGATTTATTATTGTCGGTGAAAATTTTTGGCATTTTATTCTCGAGAGAAAGGACTTAAGAAACACACTAAGTAGGATTCATTTGATGCAAGAATAAGGAAAGTTACCCCCATACATATAAATGTGAATAATAGGAAAAAAAATTAATCTAAGGGGAGAAATTGTGGTTTCAATTGTCTTCGAAAATGAACCTAAATTTTTTGGATTATAAGAAAATTTTAGTTTAAATTATGAATAAATGAGAGTATGATTATTGTGCGACCCTTTTAAATTACTATTCTGTCCGTTATTTGATACTATATCGCTATTATACATCTCATAATAGATACAAACGCTATTTGAAAGCTTTCCAACTGCATAGAAATTTGAAATATAAAGATACATTAATCTTTTCTTCACGATATAGAGAGATATGGCTGGTTTTACCGGGCCCCGACCTCTAAACGCCTTGGCCATGCCCGTTCAGACCCAAACTCCAGCCCCGGCTGAGTGCCAATCTTGGAGAAGTAGGGGGACTGGGCCAACTCATGTGGGCAAGATGCACGATCTTCTTTAGAAGTTTATTTTTTAGCTAGTATATGTAAAAAGGAATAGAGAATGATTCTAGGGTTCCTGGTATTTTTATATTTATACTCTTGCGCATATGCTATATACCACTTTTCTGTTACGTGTCAAGGTAGAAAGTTAACAGTAGTAGTCCTCAGGCATATCTTATACAGTTCCATGGACGGGCCGGCCTTGAAATAAATGGGCCGGGCGCGTCCAATGGGCCAAAAAAGTTCGCCAAGCCCACCCATTTTCTTGCGCGACATTCCACCGTACATGAAATTTATGCACTTTTGGTCAGCTGATGCGCCCCACTACAGAGTAAAAGAGAAGTCACCATGATCAGCTGAGGGAAATGGATACACCTGTTTATGTGGTTGGCACAGCAGTAAAACGGTCACCTGTCTTCGGTGGCACATCTTTAGGTCGGGTCAAATGCTTTTGTAGGGGGTGTAAGATACTCATGGTAGTGCCTGGAGATAATTACTAGCGCTTGGATCGCTCGTTCCGGCCCCTTTTATCGATGAGAAAAAGGACATAGATATGAGGACGTGGACTCTAATCTTAGGATTGGTATTGTCGATATATAGAAGTTAGTTTTTGTCTGATATCAGATACTTAGGTTGAGAAACGCCCTGAAGAGCTCGCCGTGCCCTTTTCTCAGACTTTCAGGCGTGTGGTTCGTGGTGGTTGGAGCGGTATTTTTCAACCAGAGGACGGTGTGATAAGACCATTTTTTGGTTTCATTAGAGAGTGTGTCTTGGAATCAATTACTGTCTACCGAGGAATCAAAGGTTATCGTTGGGTAGAACTATGAAAGATGGCCAGACTTGCCGGGCACTGGATGCGACATCAATTAGATTGACTCGGTCTGTTCCTTGCGTGCACCGAAGCCGACAGTCCAAGTAAGAACTCGTTCTGTGCTAGTCCTGGCCTGCAGCCGTTCCTCGTATGACTAGGTGATGTGAGCCGGCTTAGACAAGCAAGCTTTAGAAACCGATTGCAAAATAGCCGCTGCCGGAGCGAAAATATAACCAGTTCGTGCTTCGATGGAAATCAAACCAGCAACTGGACATTTGAATAATCCATAAGCGATGCTGGAAATATTAGAGAACTAACATCTCATTAATTTGAAGTTGCTGTCATCAAGTCCCACACATTGGACATGATTTCTATGGAGATTTCCTAGTTTTTTCCAATAAAATCTGACCCATAAGCATTAGAAAAGAACAAGAATGAGACTGACATCAAATTTGGAACTCCCTGTATCTTTCGCCCACTAGCAGACGCAACTTCGCTGCATTTGTGATAGATTTGTTTAACTGATGGCTCTGCACAACCAATGAGTACCGGTGTCCATTTGATCCATTCGATTCCTCCGACTAAATGCATTTGAAAAATGTGAAAAACCACCTGGTCAATACAACCGCGAATATGGTCATCGCCTATATTTTAACAAGGCGAAAAATTAGCTAGCTCATGACAATTGACGGGTACAATAATATTTTCTATTAGACAGTCATGACGGCATTTTAAAGAAAAAAATCAGTTCAATAGCAACAGAGTTATGCTATTTGGAGTAATTGCTGACTGCAATGCCGCTTCATCAGAGAAGGAAATTAGATCACAGCAGGACGAAAGATACGGAGGGGAAGAACGAGTTCCGATCGCATATTCATGAAAGGACATATTGCACCGTCTTATGATGTTTTGTGAAAGGAATTGCTATAGACACTAGAAGAACGGGTCGTGCTTAAACATCATGAACTATTAATGTTTAGGGAACACGATTGACGATTAACAGAAGTTCTATTGAAGAAATAGTTTGCTGTTATTAAGGGGAAAGGAGATTGTCCAATTACTTGGTTCTAGCTGAATCATATCAATAAAGCAGACCGCCAGACAGTGGATGGCGGATGCTACCGGCTTGGTTTTGACTGTAAATGACTGCAAGATGCACAGTAGAATCTTTATATAACTCATTCCTCACAAATTAGCTTGCAGCATGCATGCTTTCACAATACTTTGCCCTCAGGATGTCTTGTTTCTTGAGAGTGCTTTCAGCTGACGTGACAAAAAAGTGCCGTTTTGTCTGTCAGCTGATCCAAATTGACTTTCTAGAAATGATTCAAGGAGTGACAGGAAAATGTCGCGAAATTTGGTGCTCTAAATTAAATTCTGCTTAATTTCTTTTAGGAGGCAGCAATTACGTTCAGTTCTCTTGCAATTACGTTCAGTTCTCTTGCAATTGATTTATTAATATGCGTCGCAGGATGTTGTTATCAGCGGCCTCATAAGCACAATTAATTAAGCTGACCCGTCAACTAACATCTTTGAAAATCAGAAAGAAGTTGGTTAGTGTGAACTAGAACAAGTCAATGTAAGATCCCTTGACTGGCTATGGATCAGCTGCCTTGAATAGGCCAGTAATTTCATGATATCAAGCTCATATTTTTGGACATTCTGTTGGGAAAGCGCTACTTCTCATTTCCTAAATTGGACGAGGTCAACAAAGGTCGGAGCGGCACTAAACTTTCTATTTTTCTAGAATATTTTTCAGACATAGAAATCTAGACATTGATTTAGAAGGGGAGAGACGCGTTATTAGCCTGATCATACACCAGATAGCAGATAACCTGCAGTAGCTATTAGTTACGTAACCTGCACTTCATGCTTCGACGCCAATCAAACCAGCAATTGGACATTTGAACGATCGATTCAAAGCAAGGCTGTAAATGTTAGAGAACTAACATCTCATTAATTTGAAGTTGCTTTCATTAAGTCTCACACACAGGACATGACTTCTATGGAGATTTTGTAGTTCTTCCAATGGAATCTGACCCCATGAGCATTATAAAAGAACAAGAATGAGAGTGACATCAAAGTTGAAACTGATGCTCTAAGTTAGAACTCTCTGCATCTTTCGCTCACTGACAGACGCAACTTTGCTGCACTCGCAATAGATTTGTTTAATCGATGGCACTGCGCAACCAATGAGTACCGGTGTCCATTTGATCTATCCGATTCCTCCTACTATGTGTATTTGAAAAATGTGAAAAACCACATGGTCAGTACAACCGCGATATTGTCATAGTCTATCTTTTAATAAGGTAGCTCATGACAATTTATAGGTGCAGTCATGTTTTCCACCAGACAGTCACGATGGCATTTTAAAGAAAAAAATTAGTTCAATAGCAACGGAGTTATGCCAGATAGAGTAATTCCTTATTGCAATGGCGCTTCAGCTCGTTTCCAGGAGTCATCAAAGAAGCAAATTAGATCACAAGAGGGCGAAAGACATGGAGGGGAAGAATGAGTTGCGATCGCATATTTATGAAAGGACGTATCAAACAGTGTTATGTTGTTTCATGAAAGGACCTGAAGATCGAGCTGCGGTTGAACATCATGAACTGAAATGATCGACGATTAACAGTTGTTCTATTGCAGAAATAGTTTGCTGTCATTAAGGGGAAAGGAGATTGTCCAATTACTTAGTTCTAGCTGTATCATATCGACAAAGCAAACCACCACAGTGGATTCTGTCTACTCGCTTTGTAACGTGAATGACTGCAAGATGCATAGCTGAATCTTTATATAACTCATTGCTCACAAATTAGCTTGCAACATATTTGCTTTCACATTACTTCATCCTCAGGATCTCCTGTTTCTTGAGGGTGCTGTCGGCTGAGGTGACGAAAAAGTGCCATTTTGTCCATTAGCGGATCCAATGTGACTTTCTAGAAATGGTACGAGGCGTGACCGGAAAATGTCGCGAAACTCCAAATCAACTTCTGCTTAATTTCTTTTAAGTGGCGGCAATAATGTTTAGCTCTCTTGCAATCGATTTATTAATATACGTCGTAGGATGTCGTTATCAGTGGGCCCGTAAGCAAAATTAATTAAGCTGACCCTCCAACTAACATCGTTGAAAATCAGAAAGAAGTTGGTCCCTTGACAGAGAAGTGGGAATCGATCAGCTGCCTTTGAACAGGCCAGTAATTTCATGATATCAAGCTCATATTTTCGGACATTGTGTTGGGAAAAAGCTACTTCTCATTTTCTGAACTTTCTATTTTCATAGAATATTTCTCAGATGTATAAATTTAGACGTTGATTTATAAGGGGAGAGGAAGGCATTATTAGCCTAATCATACACCAGAGAGCAGATGCCCTGCAATAGCTATTAGTCATGTAACTCTGCTGCACTGCACAGGTACGTTCAATTGAGTCTGTTGTTGTTGCCGCGCAACATACCAAAAGAGAGAGAATACCATGATGGCCTTCAGGATCAACGGGGGTGTCAACTGCACGGTAAAAGAAGAGAGTATTCTACGCAAAGTGAGATTGAAATCGAAAGTGTTACAATATTTAAATAATAAACTATGCCTTTATATACGGCTTAAGTTTTTAGAAGAATTGACAGTAGTTCCACCATATTTCATATGGTATCAGAACAAGAAAGCATATCAAATTATTCAACATCTCTACCCCAAATCAACACTTCCTTTGCTCCAATTGCTATCTCAACAATGTCCAATACATCTCTAAATTTTTCTTCTTCTTTTCCATCTCTTTACCCCCATCCTTTTTCGTTAATCCCACTTTCTCATCGCCTCTCTATAATATTGCACCCACATTCACCTTTTCTTCCCTCTTCTCTATTTCTCCGATCGTTGTTGCTACTCAAATTATGATTGAGCAGTCATCCTCATCGTCTCTCATTCTTCTCAACATCACAATTCTTGTCCCCATCAAACTTAATGCATACAATTATCTTTTGTGGAAATTGCAGTTAATTGCTCCATATCTGATAAGGACTTGGTGATTCAAGCCCTTAATGAGCTCCCGTTTGAGTATGATCGTTTCGTCACCATGGTCACAAACGGCCCTACAATTCTATCCTTCGGTCTCCTCACCCAAGAAGAATGATTTCTTCGAAAATTGAGTGCACCACCTTCATCTGATATTCATCACACTTTGATCGGTCGTGTTACTTCATCTAGTCCTCCATTTCGAGGATCTCAAGGTGGACGTAATTCTAGAGGCCACATATTTGGTCGGGGATAAGGTGGACGATTCTTGCGTGATCAACTGAGTTGGCAATCTTCCTATATTCGGTTTAGTTTGCAATCATTATCAATGCCCTATACCTCCTCCAACTCCTCTAATTAGCCTCATGGTGGTTTAAAGCCCTAGGTTTTCCCATTCACACAGGGAGGTATTCTTAGATCTACGTCTCATCTTACTTGTCAAATTTGTAATGAAGTCGGGCACACCGCACTACAATGTCACCAATGATTCAACCAAGCTTTTATTGCTGCCGACCTATCGGACTCCTCCTCAATTCTCTTGGTTGGTGAGACCTTTGATTCAAGTTGGTATCTTGATAGTGGAGCGTCAGCACACATGACTAGTGATATTGGTGACTAATGATATTGGTAACATCCTAAACTCTGGACCTTTTTACTGTTTGACAAAAGTCTCAGTTGGTGATGGTCATTTATTGCTATTAAGCAAGTCGATAAAGCCTTTTTATATACTGGTTCCGGATCTTTGCTATTATCTCCAATTTATCATGTTCTTAATCTTTGCTCGCAATCTCCTCTCAATTGCTCAACTTTACCGAAAAATTCTTGTGCCATTGATTTTAATGGTTAGTCCTTTTCTTTGAAGGACAAATGAACCAAGAAAGTTCTCCTCTAAGATGATTCTTCTCATGGTCGTTATCCGATTTCTAACTCAATGGTGTCATCTTACTTGCATCCTGTTGTGGGTTCCTTTGCTTCACTCACTCGCTAGTAGGCTTGTATTGGGCATCTGAGATATACAAGTTTTAAGTCGTGTTTGTAATTCTAATTCTAAGTCAATATTATGTGAGTCGTGTCTTGTAGGCAAATCTCATTGATTGTCTTTTGAATCTAGTAGTAATCATGTATCTTTTCCTTTAGTTGTAATTCATTTTGATGTATGGATGAGTCCACTTTTTTTAATTCTCGGTTCACTTGGGTCTTTCCCATGAAAAATAAATCTGAAGTGCGTACACACTTATTGCTTTTGTTGTTTTATTGAAAATTTGTACAATACCAAAATTAAATTTTTACAAACTAATGGGGGGAGAATATACTAGTATGCGTTGCAAACATATTTATGTGAAAAATAGTAGTATTCAATGTTTTTCTTGTCTAGACACTCCATCTCAAATTATGTATTAGAATGCAAAATAATACACTTAGTCAAAATGTCTCCAACCTCATTAATCCATGCTCATATGTCTCCTTCATATTGGTTTGATGCTCTTCTCATTGCCGTTTGCACTATTAATCGACTTCCCGCTCCTGTCATATATAATCTCTTTTCCACTATTTATTTGGGTTCAAGTTTGATTACTCATTCTTTTGGGTTTTTTTGGTGTGCTTGTTATCATTTTCTTTTGTCTCGTGTCTCTCACAAGCCGACACCTAATTTTGTGCCATGTGTCTTTCTTGGGTATGCGTCAAATCACAAAGGCTATAGTTGTCTTGATAAGTTGAGTGGTCGTGTTTTTATTAGTTGTTATGTTTGGTTTGATGATGAGAATTTTCCCTTTTCTTCAAAATCGTCAAATCTTAGTCTTGTAGCCCACCATTCCAAATCACCTCATTCGCTTTTTGTTTACTCCAATCAATTTATTCTTCTTTCTACCTCCTTTAGTCCTCAAGCTCCTCATCCGCCTCTTTCTTCTTCTCTAACCCAACCTTTCAATTTGCCTTTATCCACCTCTTGACCTATCCAACTTGTTTCCAATTCTTTTTCGCCTCCATCTCCCCTCCCTTTGAACTCACTCACTATGTCCTAACTCACTCCTCTCTTGACCAAATTCCTCCTATGACAGACCAACAAATCCTCTCTACATCTCTATCTATCTCCTCTACTTTCGTCTCTTCTTTTTTGACTCATCCTATGCAAACTCGTGTCAAATCTGAAATTGGTAAACCTAGGAAAATTTTTAATCTCTCTCATTCTTTTACGAAGAGACACCGACTTGCTACTCTAAGACCATTCTTGACCCATGTTGGAAAGAGGTCATAGAAGATAAATTTGATGCCTTGGTCATTAATCACACGTGGGATCTTGTGCCACTTGGTCCTTCTAAGAATTTAGTCAGTTATAATTGGATTTTTAAAATTAAGAAAAAATCGATGAAATTGTGGAACTTTTCAAAGCTTGTCTCATTGCATAGGGATTTAAGCAGTAAGCTGGACTGGACTATGACAAGACATTTAGCCCGATGGTTAAATCCACTACAATTCTCACATGATATCAGAACTAAAGGTTCCAAGTTCAAATTTTTCCAAGCCCCATTTGCCTCTCCAATTAAACTTCCATGCCCTAGTACTAGGTAAAAACCAAACTAAGCGTAATGGAGAGTGTTATAATATTTAAATAATAAATCATGTATTATCTAACAGCTTAAGCTTTTAGAATAGTTGGCAGTGATCTCACGAAATCTCACAGAAAGATTTATCTAGACTTTACAATGGAATGAAGCATCATTGAAAGTCCAAACCTACGATGGTCTCCCGAGATGTAGCAAGCTCGGCCTTGTTCCGACTCTGTCTATGAGGATTAACAACCTAGGCACGTTTCGTTTTATTCTCGAAGATGTCGAGAGTTTGCATAGAAAGAATTTCCCTGGTAATTACCCAGCGACACGATGGTCGTGACTTGTCTAACAATGTTTAACTCACAGCTACTATTATAGAGTCATCGGAAAAGAAGCGACCGCAACAGAGATTAAAACATTGTCGCATAGAAATGCCGTGAAACTGAAAGTGATTACCAGAAGTTAGGAGTCTAGGGAAATCACTGGAGTTGCACTTAGGTCTTAAAGAGTCCAATTTTTTCAATATAAGTCAGGATCACTGAGAAAACCTCGAAACGGTATCGGATAGACAAAGCCAAGCAATCTAATGCCAACACCGGCGCACCGGGGCCGCGAATAAGAAGGTGACAAGAAAATGGTCTCCATTTGGTAGCAAGCTGATCATCACCGCGCATTCGTGAGAGCGACATCGTGTATCGTTGTCGAATGACGCAGTGCAGTGAGTTTATGCCGAACCGGTGGGGTATTCTTTCTTGGGTGCCTAGTGGTTGAATGACATCGAGATGGTTTGAATAAAGAAACTAAGAAAGGATCGTCCTTCGTAGATGGGAAAAGACACGGAAGGTGGCCAATGAAAATGACTACTTTCTGCACAAAAAGGCTGAAGAAATCGTCTTCAATTAGAGCATAAGACGTCCTATATTATCTTCGTATTAGTGGCATGTAACCTCGCATAATATATTTTTCCTATCTCGGTTACATGCCTAATCCGACAAAGACGGTAGGGTGCTTTGCATCGATTAAACTAATCTGGCTTATAAATTAATCGCGGGAGATAAACTCATCTTGTTCCGGTTAATCTCGTTTGGCTGAAGAGGCTCCATATTTTCTCGCTCTGTCATGCCTTAAACCTCTCGAATCATCAACTCCAGCTAATTGTGGTCCTGTAGGATTGTTTAGAATCATCGACTGACTGACTGATTTTTTTCCCCTAGCCAAAAGATTTCGCTCTAGTAGCAAACGTTGCTGTCGGACCCATTTGTTTTTCTTTCCGCTTATCATGCGACCATCTGAGATCTCTTATCTAAGATCTGTAGTTTCGGGTCTCTAACGGACCGGATCAACTGCTTGATCTGTGAAGTAATTTCTCTGCCCTGCAAACTGGACATTCAACGCGCATGCTGGACCAGTCTGCAGATGGCCAAGGTCAACTCTGTAGAGCCCGAAACTGGGTCAATGATATCGCTCTCTCTAGGCATTCTTTAGCGAGCCCTTAATTATGATGGAGGAGATAGGACATCATGGGAACCGGACACATGACGGTGAAATGCGAACCGGATTCCCATCTTCCGGTTTTTGCATTTACGCAGCATCGGCGTCTCTGACATGAAATCATGTAATTGCATGAACTAAGGAAACCATAAACAGCACAGATCTGAGAAGCTTGTTGATGAAATAGCCCCCAGAAATTACCAGAACTTTCATAAGAACGAATGGCTGAGTCAATTAAAAAGAATTAAAAATTGAAAGTGCCTCTCTGTCCTCCCTCCTTCAATTAAATCGAGCAAGCAAAGCACCTTCAATGGTCAAAGAAGCCGATCGAGGACTTTTTCCCTTTCGTTGTCAAAGTCACCATCTCTCCCATTTTTCAAACTCCCCCAAAACCAAAGCCCACTTCAAGTTGAACCCATAATTTAATCACCTGATTACAATAAAGAAACGAAAAACCAATCAAGCATTTCATCATCGCGTTCGACAAACCTCTCCTCATCCTCATTCCTCACCCCTCGCTTTCTGCATTTCCCTTCACAAAAGGAAAGCACCACCCAGGTCGCCCCCAAATTCCTCAAGAAAAACACAAGGGGTTGCTGCTTCTTGAAGCTCCTTTGGCCCCGAGTATCGTCCCGCCATGGACAGGCTCGTGAAGCCGGACGTCACAGAGGTTGAATTGACGTTCAGGAGGGGCCAGAAGTGTGCCAAGACGTTCCGGGTGACCAACCTCATGCACACCATGTCCGTGGCGGTCTCCCTGTCCACCGCCAACCCTTCCCTCTTCAGCTTCAGCCAGCCTTACTCCATCATCCCGCCCCTGTCCTCCGCGTCCTACACGCTCGTCTTGGCCCCGTCCGACCGCCCGCCCCTCTCCTCGCCCCCGATTTCGTCACCGTCCGATCTTCCATGCTCGTCACCGGGAAAGCCCACCAGGACGACCTCCGCCGCTTGTTCTCGCGGCCCGGTCCCCACGTCTTCAAGGACGCCACCATGCCCATTGCCTTCGTGGGCCTCCAGGTGATCGAATTCCTCATCAGACAGAACACCCAGATCAGAGAGACCGCTTCGTTGCTGAAGAAGGCGATTCCTGGATGTGACAGGTCCCAGCTCACCAGGCTTTTGAATTACGCAATCTCGTGCGGGGACGTGGGAATCGTGGCGAGCCTGATCGACTGCGGCGCCGATGTTAACGACGTGAATCCGGATGGAACGTCCTTGATAAGCCTGGCAATTGATGCTGGAAATCTCGAGATTCTGAAGATCCTGATAGCTTCAGGCTCTTCAGTCGGCAAAAAGAACAAACACGCGGATTGCATCCTCCACAAGGCGGCAGCGATGAACCGGATCGACCTCATGGAAGTCCTCTTCAAGGCGTTCGGGGACGTCATTGACCCGAACGAGCCCGACCCCGACGGGCGGACCCCGCTCCACGTCGCGGCGGCCAACGGCTTCGTCGACGCGATCAGGTTCTGCGTTGCGGCTGGCGCGGACGCTGACGCGACGGACTCCGCCGGATTGACCCCTCTCCACCTCGCCGCCGCCGCGGGCAACGCCGAGGCCGTCGAGTACCTGGTCAACCACTCGACGTACGCGAGGCATGCGGTGGACGGGGACGGGAAGACGGCATTCGTGCTCGCGGCGGAGAACGGGCACTCGCGGCTGCTCGACTCGCTGCGGCTGCGGGACGTCCTGCTCCGGGCGGCGAGGGTCGACGACGTCCTCGGAATGAAGAGCTGCCTCGAGGGGGAGCCGACGTTGAGGCGCGGGACCAGAACGGGTGGACGCCGCTGCACCGGGCGGCGTTCAAGGGGCGGGTCGAGAGCGTGAAGGTGTTGCTGAGCCACGGGGCGAGCGTGAACGTCGTGGACGACGCCGGGTACACTCCGCTGCAGTGCGCGGTGGAGGCGGGGCACGCGCACCTCGCTCTGCTGCTGATCGCGCACGGAGCGAGGGCGAGCCCGAAGGCCGTGGCTCCTCTCGGCTCCGACGCGGCGAAGCATCGTCTCGACCGTCCGCGTTTCCTGTATCCTCTCCGCCGCGAGAAGGGGCGGGCTTGAACCGAGGCTCCGCACCACCTGTTCGACGAAATGCCGCAACGAAGAATGGAAGACAAAAACAGAGAGGCCACCACCTGTTTGACAATATGCGTGTTTATACTGGAATCTGTGTATAGTTCTGTGATTTGTGATTCACCATGTAGTTGGATAGTGTCGGATGGTCGAATAGAGAGAGAGAGAGAGAGAGAGAGAGAGAGAGAGAGAGAGAGGATGTATTGACTATTGAGTTCAGTTCCCTCTCCCGGCCCGTTCCAACCTTCAATTTTGGTTGCATCGGAGTCACACTTGTCTGATGTATACTGAAAACTTTCAGTCTAAGAAATAAGAACATGATTAAATCTGCAACTTCTTTAAGGGTTAGAACATTGGATTTCTAAGCTCTTGATTCCCGATTTGTTATTGCTTTTCTCGTCCACAAGTAGATTGCAGAAGCAAGGAAATCTATCCTTTGCCTGTCTGATTGGTTTGCTTCCATTGCAGACGGTTCTGTTGCGTTTAGTCATATGTGCTTCTTTACCAGAGAACCAGTTTCTATTCCCTGAATTCCGTTTGTATACGGTTCTGAGAGGCGTTCTTGTGTTGTTGTCTTGAGCATGTGCCTTTGCAATTTGCTAACCCTGTGTGGGAGGAGCAAAGCGCGGATATGCCGAGCCAGATTAGCGCTACATATTCGGCAATACAAGCTGATTATTTGGGCATTCCTGATGGGATCTATATGCTGCTTCGGCTGGCCATGGCCTGAGAAGGATGGATGCATTTCCCAAGTGTTATTCAGCTGCCTTGGCCAAGCGTGACTAAGGTACGCTGTCAGGGTTGCGTAATGAGCTAGTGTGCCAAGAAGCGATGGATACACACAAGTCACGCGCCATCGCATAGACTTATATTTCTCGGGGTATGGCAATGCTCACACAAGTAGGCAGCAAGCAAGCTAAGTACCGTTTTCGGATGAACCCAGGATGAGAAATGCCCTCGGATGCTTACACTTATCATGAAACTGTGGGCGTCGGTGTGACTTGACAATGATGAGAGCACTGCGTAGTGAGTTCTCATCTGACCACAATATCGAGTAGCATAAAGTGTCGATGTTCCGAGCATCGGATCAGTACACACGATGCTTGATATGGTATGTCAAGCTCGAGCAGCGGACCTGAATTCAGAGGCGGGAATCTTGGGGAGTCAAACGAGCAAGAAGGGTTGGACCATAAACAAGGGAGTCTCCATATTCGGTTCAATGCTTCTTTAGATTCCCGAGCAGCATGCCGATTTTTATTTTATCTGGAGAATATTCAATGACAGCGCATGCGAACGCCGAACGGCCAATCGCCTCGCGATTTCAGAGACGACGCTTCTCGCACGAGCACGAGCAATCAAATGAAATAAAGCGGCTACCTAAGACCCGGTGAAGAATTTGGAAAGGAAAATTTTATTTGTGCTTAAGGAACAGAAAACTATATTGATGAATCACGCAAAACATGTTATATTAAAAAAAAGGGAAAATGCCCCACATTGGCCTTAAACTTTTACTCAATATGCAATGTGATACATGAATTTTTAATTTGTTCAATATGGTCCCTAAATTGTCGCTAAATATGCAATGTGACTCTCAAAATTTTAATTTGTTCGATATAATCCTTAGACTTTTGATATATGTTCAATTTAATAATCAATATTGTCCCTTAACTTGAATTGATAGAAGAACAATATTGAATATTATCATATAATGTAAGAATTAAATTGAACATGTATAAAAAATTTATGGATTATATCGAACAAATTAAGAGTTCAGGGACAATATTGCACATTTAATAAAATTTTAAGGATTACATCAAACAAATTAAAAATTCAGGGGTCACATATTTGGATCAAAATTCAAGGATTATTTATATCATCATCCCTAAACAAAAATTGACATTCTTCACCTGGAAGTTAAGTTGACAATTTTGACCCCAAAAAAGAAAAGTCAAGTTGACATTTTGGGTCCTCTCTTCATTTGATTAAGTTTAACAAGGTATGCCTCCTTGATTTCTATATATTATGTTTTGATTGGCAATATAGTTCATTAAAAAAAAGGCTAAGTTAATGCGGTTTTGTGATTGGTAGCCATCACTTTTTGCCCCCTTGCCCCCTCGCCCCAATTGGCAATTGCCGCCACCAGGTTAAGTGGACCACATTTCACAATGTCATGTTTTCATTAGCTCTTCGTGGCCGTGTCACTTGACATCACAATCATCTCTCGTATCCTTTCGAGGCGTATTTCCGAATGATAAAGTTATCGCGAGCGATCTTGGCGGTCCGGTCTGATCCACAAAATTTTGGCCTCGACTCTCCATAGTGACCGACAAGATATAATGTCAATCATTGAATATGATCACAATGAACTTGTCATTGATAAGGTCGCGACATGTTAGAAAAGCCTTCTCCTTCGAGTCCGAATAAATGGTTCGATTTCGTCAGCATGCCTTGTTTCTAATGATATGTAGACCTGAATTCTTTGATTTGGATCTACTAGTCAGCTCTAATGTAATCTATCTTGCAAAAGGAATTGGCGTGGGACTTGGAAGGGAGAAAAATTATTTTGGGTTCGAGCTATGTTGTTTCGATGATGGTTTAGTAAGATTTTATTTCAAGATGGATTTGTTTTTTTTTTTAAGAAATGATTGGATGACCGTTTTTTATTTAATGTGAAAATAATAATATAATCTAACTACAAAAAACTAAACAATAAGTAATTAAAATTTGTTATGGGGTCCGTTTATTTAAGAATTTGTGCTTCATAATAAACTGTTAATCTCACAATAATTCAAGGGTTATTGTGCTAGCGAAACCCTTTTTATTTTATGTTATCAAATGATCGAGGGTGCGAGGTACTTTTCAAGTTTATGATGAATTTCAAAGTTATCGATTTTCCAGGGAGCATTGATGTCTTTGCTAGGTTGGGACCCTTCCATGTTGGGATTGATTTGAAATTGGTAACGACGGGACCTCTAAATGCAACTCGAGAGAATGGCGGGAGTAGGTCAAGGATGAGGGAGAAGATCAGACCCGTGGCTTTTGCTCATTTGCATTGGTGCCGGTTCTCCTATGCAAACAAGAGTGTGGGTCGATAATAGTGATATGGACAGACATCGATAATTTAATGACGCATTTATTTCATGAAAAATAAATAATTTGAATTCCAAAAAAATCATCATTTGTATTGCTGATAAAAATGTATAAAGGAAATATCTCTTCATTGCTCGTGAAAATATTTAAACATAAATTATTGTCGTCGATAAAAGTATTTTTCATCGATTAATTATTTTAAGCGATATAAATTTTGTGGGAAAATATTTTGGACAACCCCAAGTGATCATATCTTCGTCGCAAGTCCACTAGAGAGCAATTCTAAGAAACTCCACGTAATTGGATGAGTCATATCAAGAGAGAGACGTTCGAAAATGAGGCTTCTTTGACGAAAAGTACCACGATTATAAATTTTCTAGAAGCTGACCAATTGAATGGTCAAGTTACCATATATATTTTCCTTTTTCATAATGATTTTCAATCTGTTTTTCGGACAACGTCATCACCTGTTCAAATCCGAGATGAAATGGTCATGATTGAGAGGCGCATGATATTTCAATCAGGCTCTTTTTCACATGAAAATTTTTTGACAATAGAAAAATTCGATGTGCGTCAAAATTGAGGCCTTCGAGAGGAATCCAAGTGGGGATTAATTAAATTAAAGAAGCAACTGTCATTTTCTTTTCAAACATGCGAACCAAAAAAAAGAAAAGAAAAGAAAAGAAAAGAAAGGAAAAGATGGAAATCCCCCTAAGACTTGGGCAAAGAGCCTGGAAGCGATCGGGAAATAGCCTAAGAACGGCGTCCCTCTCCGTTGACCATTGACTCTCCTCCCTTCCCCCCTCTCTCTCTCTCTCTAGAAATCCTTTCTTTTAATCTTTTGAAATTTTATTTCTAATTCTTTTCTCCTTCTCCTCTTTTTCCCATTCATCGTCTCTGACTGCGACTCTCTCTCTCTCTCTCTCTACCCACTCGACGTTTGACTTGTTGCAGCACCACCTGGCGCAGCCCCGATTCCTCCACCCTCTCTCCCGAATTCCCACATCCCATTGCCGCCGCCGCCGCCGCCGCCGCCGCCATTGATTCGTCCCTCCCCAAATCGAGAAGCTTCGGCCGCCGGGGGTCCCTCGGAGCCTCCCCGAGCCCTCCGCGATCTCGCCTCCTGTCGGGGGTTCGGGTTCGGGCTCGGGGCTCGGGTCTCGGGTCTGATCCTTTTTCGGATCGGCTGAATTTCGAGATCGGGCCTGCGGTGGGGGAAGGGGAAGCTCCCGTGCGCTCTCTCGCGGCTCCCATGGGGTCGAAGCCATGGCTGTACCCGGCGCCGACGTATCGGAACCTGGAGACCTACTGGGACGCCGACGAGGACGCCCCACTCCCCGCGTCGGCCACACCCTCACCGCCGTCGCCGCCACCAAGTCCCACGGCCCCCGCCTGATCCTCTTCGGCGGCGCCACGGCCATCGAGGGCGGCGCCGCCTCCTCCGCCCCCGGCATCAGTGAGTACCGTCGTGTTGCTTCGAGTGTGTTTACGCGATTTTTGTTCGCTCTTAATGACTCTGCTAAATTTCTCGATCGGTCCGTTTTGGATTAGTTCGGTTGTTTTCACCTTTTCAATTCTCTCTCTCTCGCCCGCTCTCTGAAATGCTGGTTGCTGTTGTGCTAGGATTAGCCGGAGTCACAAATTCAGTGCATTCTTACGATATTCTCACCAGGAAATGGACAAGGCAACTGCTTTCCCTCATTTCCTTTCCTCTTTTTCGCGTTTTGAGTAGTAGCATTGGATCTTGATTAGTAACTGCTGTTTGTTTACCCCTGTATGATTGATGAATTCAGGATGAAACCCGCAGGCGATCCGCCATCTCCTAGGGCAGCACATGCGGCGGCTGCGGTGGGCACTATGGTCGTCTTTCAGGTAATTGTGGTGTGGAAATATGTGGCCATGAATGGCTAGTGGTGTCTTTGTTGGTTTAAATTTACGCGTGAAGTGTCTCCATTGATAGGGTGGCATAGGCCCTGCTGGGCATTCCACGGATGATCTTTACGTGCTAGACTTGACTAACGACAAGTTCAAGTGGCACAGGTGAACTTCTGCTGCCAAATCATGAGAAGTAATTTCTGCACAGAGAAGGATTTCTGATAAATATTAGTATTCGGTCTCAATATGTAGGGTGTTGGTCCAAGGGCAGGGTCCAGGGCCTCGATATGGTCATGTAATGGACTTGGTTGCTCAGAGATATCTTGTCACTGTCAGTGGTAATGACGGTAAGTGTTTTCAATTGTTTTTGGTTTTTCTTGAAGATTTGCTACTAGAAGTGATCAATTTGTCATTCATACTGGTAACCGCTGCAAATTTAGGGGAGATGCTTTATGATCATTGCTCTTTGCTCATACCTTCTCTTTGATTAGATGAGATGGCTATAAGACATGCTTTGTGCTGAATCTATTTGCTTCTCTAGTTTTGTTTGGAAAAGATTTCTAACTCTAAAGTAGATGTGTATATATACTGTGAGCAAAATGCTGCAGCTAGTTTCAAATGTGTTGGGCTTGAACCATTATGGTGTTATTCATCCTCAGCAACTCGTTTGAATGGTTATTGCGATGCTATTTTGATGATGCATCAAAATGTTTTTTTTTTCCTTTTTAGAGTATGTCCATGATGATAATATACAAGTATCCTACATGTCTTGTCTTTAAAATTTTTTGGGGACCTCATATACTTGTAGTCTCCATCAACATAATGGCTTAAGCATTAGGAGTGAACTTTCTAACATGGTATCATAACCTAGTTTCGCTTTCGTCACCAAACTAATAGGTCATTTCCCATGTGGTTCTTGTTTATGTTGTCATGTGCTTCGTGCAGTTTCTTTCCTAAATTGCACTTGAGAGGACATGTGAAGTGATTCATATTGTTTGTTTAGGGATTTATTTGGATTATGTATGCATGGAGTCTCCATCGCCATGATAGCTTTGGATTGAACTGTCTAAAAGATATTATCTGGCAAAGTATTCTTTTCAATTGTGGACACGTGGTGTTTGCTCATTTATTATGACGCCTTATATTGCCTTTGCAATACAATGCAATGATTTTTGTTTTCTTCATTTTATTCTTGCTTTTAGGTCTTTTTGTATTTTTGATGAAGGCATTGTTGGAAGGCTAATGATAATGTGACCATGGGAAATATTCTTTTATAGGAAAAAGAGTTCTTTCGGATTCTTGGGTACTAGATACTGCCCAGAAACCTTATGTTTGGCGCAGGCTCAACCCAGAAGGTGATAGACCTTCTGCAAGAATGTAAGTATATGTTACACAGTTGGGAAAGTCAGTTGCCTCTAATTGCATATTGTTAATGATGGCGATTAGTAACTGCAAATGATTTCCGGTGCATTACCACTTTGTCAATAATTGTACGTAAGCTCTTTTACATTGGAAAAGCAGATGCTATCTATTCATTCTCTCCACATATGAAAAACCAAATCATACATAACTCTACAAAACTTTTGCAGGTATGCAACAGCTTGTGCACGATCAGATGGCATGTTTTTACTTTGCGGTGGAAGAGACTCTTCAGGAGCAGTAAGATCTATTTTCACTAAAGAACTACTTTCAATAGTATTGCCGACATGTAATTTGGATGGTTTCCTCTTCCACTTGGCTTTGGTTATTGAGCTTTGTTCTTCCTAAGTTAGTTTCTACTTGATTAGTATGTGGATGAAGATATTGAATCACGTGACTTTAGTTTCTCCCTAATCAAAGGAGTGACCTTTGCATCTAGGCAGCCCTATATAAGGCACTTGGAAAAGCCTTGTGCTTCCCCTTTAAAATTTAGGATTTTCTGTTGGCATTTACAAATTGATACATCCAATACACCCTCTTGTGATGGATTACTGGTTCTCTTCGGGGGCAGTAAGATCTATTTTTACTGAAGAACTACTTTGGATGGTTTGCCCTTCCACTTGGCTTTGGTTCTTCAGCTTTTTCCTTACTATGATTATTTCCACTTGATTAGTATATGGATGAAGATGTTGAATCATGCATGAGTTTAGTTTTTATCTGATCGAAGGAATGACCCGTGTGTTTCAGCAGTTCTTTATGAGGCACTCAAAAATTGCTTCATGCTTCTGCTTCAAAATTATGAGATATTGTGTTGGCATTTTCAAATTGATCCATTGTACCCTCTGTGATGTTTCGTTGGACCACATACATTGGGCCTCTTCAGGGCAGTAAGATCTGTACCTTCAATGGTATTACTGGCATGCCATTTAGATGGTTAGCTCTTCCACTTGGCTTTGGTTCTTGAGCTTTTTCCTTCCTAAGTTTGTTTCCACTTGATTAGTATGTGGATGAAGATGTTGAATCTTGTGTGAGTTTAGTTTTTCTGATCGAAAGAATGATCTTCGCATTTAGGCAACAATTTATAAGGCACTTAGTAATGCCTCGTGCTTCCCTCGAAAATTTTGAGATATTGTGTTGGCATTCCAAATTGATACATCCAATGTAACATCTGTGATGGTTTGTTGGACCACATACATTGGACCTTAATTTACAGCTGTTCCTATTTCAGCCTCGAGAACATTAAAATTCAACTGTCAGAATCTGTGGGACTAGGTCTAACTCGTGATTTTCGTTACACAAATGCTCTCAATATCCTACAGTCGAAATGTTTCATGATGGATCTTTTTGTGTTAATTTCAATAAGGAGGAAAGGACAAAGATGGCAAACCCCTTAGTACTACAGCAAGAGGGTAGTAATACTACAGTATCCAGTTGGATGTTGAGGATGGAGAGTTTTCAAGCATAGACCTCTTATTTAGAACTTCACTCTCACCTACACGTGGAGGTGTGCGGCCCAGAAAGAAAGCAAAAAAATAAATAAAAGAAATCAAATTACCAAGATCTCCTGTATCTGATAATATACGTTTTTGGTCTTTTCGTACTATATCTCTTAAACTATTAATCTGCCTGGCATTCACAGCCACTGGCCGATGCTTATGGCCTGCTTATGCATAGGAATGGTCAATGGGAGTGGACTCTTGCTCCTGGGGTATCTCCTTCGCCAAGGTACCAACATGCTGCGGTAAGTATATGCTTTTTCTTGTTCCCACTTTGCTTAGTGAACTTGAAGAGCAGTCATGCAGTCTTTGAGAGGACTGGGTTTGGATATGCATATAACAGCTTATTACCCGAGAACCAAAATGTTTGTGTGGTTGTAGGTCTTTGTTGGTGCTCGGTTGCATGTCACAGGAGGTGTCCTCAAAGGAGGACGTGCTGTTGAAGGTGAAGCAGCTATAGCAGGTAATCTCTTTAATCTACGATGTATATGCAAACTACTCTCGGCATAATCCTAATCATCTTATTTTCCAATATAATCATTATACTATGCAAATATCTGTTTTTACAACCTTTGTTATGTTTTGATAGTTTTGGACACCGCTGCTGGAGTCTGGCTGGATAGAAATGGACTCGTGACTTCGTCTCGCACTAGCAAGGATCACTCTCAGTATGATCCCGCATTGGAGCTTATGCGCCGTTGCCGCCATGCAGCTGCTGCTGTTGGTGTTCGCATATATGTCTACGGTGGTCTTAGAGGAGGTAAAGAAATTAATTTGGAAAGGATCTAGTAAAGGATCTTATATTGTACCTAGTAGTTTCAATGACATAGTAATCAGATCATTAATGGTTTTTTAGTACAATGACATGAACAATAAGAAAAGCTATAATAAAATGGGTCCAAATGTAGCATGATTTGAATTGTAAACTTTGAACTTGTGGTTTGTCCTTTTGAAAATTTTGGAGATGTAAAAGAAAATCATGAAGAGCACTATTTTTGGGACTCTGGTTATCTAATGGAATAGACAAAGTAAAGTGTATGACCTATGTACCTTTCTTCACCTGCTTATTGGAGTTCATCAGAATTATTTTACCAACAAGATATGAACTGTACATTCTCTATTAAAGAATGGTACAGATTATGAGCGATTGGTGATAAAGTTAGGCACAATTAATTAGGTGTCTGCAGGAGAACTTGTGCAGCTTGCAGACTTTAGGGAACTAGCATAGTCGGGAAGGTTCCAAGGTGGGTATTAGAGCTTGTAATGTAGGTTCTCAAGTTCCGAAAATTTGGGATTGGTGAGTACAAGGTAGGTTCTAGGGTTTGGGTTACACATTCCTGTACCCACCTTGGACCCTCTGCCTTGTACCCTGTAGATTATTGCTTAATTAATTATGTTTGCTTTTAAATACTTATGACTTTCTTAGTGTCATTATGAAATCTTCACATTTCAAAATGGATGAAGGCCCCCTAACTGATTAACTATCTGCAATCCAATTTTACCTCACTTGTGATGAGCTTGGTTATGTCTACGACTTTTTATCTTAGTTCATGCTTTTGGTAGAGTGGGATATATTTTATATAAACTCATAGATTTAAAAGATAGGTGGAACCTGATTGATTTCTTTATTTTTTCTGATGTTACTGTTATTTTAGAATTAGGTTACAGTTAGACATGAACATTTTTATGCTGAATGATCCATCGTATAACTATAAATGTAACAATTTTTTATTCAAAAAAATTTATCTTAGAAAAATATGGGGTAGTACAGGGTACACTGGAACCTCTGTAACTGACAGGTTCGGGTTTAGGGTGGTTCCAAGAGACTATGGGGTACATTCTAAGTTCCAAAAATTTGGAACTGGTACCTTGTGGGTAGTTCTAGAGTAGGGTAAATGCTCTACTTACCTTGGAACCTGCACACCAATCTGAAAATGTATGTGTAGATACTCTTTGTGGATCAACGAGTTACCAAGTCCTGCTATTTTGTCTTCCAAAAACAGTTTATTTATTTAGAAAACACACAAAAGGATTCCTGATCAATCTAATCTGAAAATGAGGATAATAAGTCATTTTTGCATGAGGAGTTAGATAGAATTCTCCAATCAAATGGATACTTAACTTATATATAGCACCTACATATAAAGACAATCCATAATTTTAATGGTGCACTTACTTTTGCATAGTGAAACTATAGAGCCTGAGGGTGAGTGCTTTTTTTTTTTTTTTTTTTTTTTTGGGGGGGGGCGGGGCGCTTGGGGGAATTTCATATCATCGATGTCAAAGCTATTGTGCCGTTAAATAAGTGTCGTGCAATCTCAAACTAACTGGACACATCTTAAAGTCATGTGGGTGCGACGTGTAGATGAGTCGACTATAGCTCACAAATTATTCTAGTGGTGAACCTGATTTGGGTTGTCCAGAGTGGATATGTTGGAAGTTGGATAATTTCCACATCATGTGTGTTTGAATAGATGTATTTTTTTTTTTGGAATAGATGTATTTTGACAAGTAATTTTTGCGCATTTGTAAACTAGCACGACTCATTTAAAAGTCATATGATTTTGGGTGAGCTAAAAGCGGGCAATACGGTCCTTTTGCTGGGCCTAGATGAGCGAAGATGCAGCTGCATCATTGTTACGTGCATGTTAATTTCATTTTGCGTAACTTATATCTATTGATTCACTGGTGCATGGCACGGTACTAGGCTAGTTGTATTTGCAAGTTCAATGTCTAATCTCACCAAGTTTGCTATTTATGGCTTTATTAAGGAAGACAAACTGCTATTCTATCCACCATTATCATGTTGTGTATTAAAAGGCATGTTATTCCTCGGAATCAATATCGATTTATTGTTGCACTTGGTGGATGGCAATTCTAGATTTAAAAAAGGCCGATTAAAGAAGAGTTTGTTTATAGTAACCAGATATTTCTTCTTTTGGGTCATAATGCTTAAGTTGGAACTGTATCTGGAAACTGTATAGAAACCACAATCTTTAGCAATTGTTCTTGAAGAATATTCTGTCCCGCTTAACTGTCTCTTATTAGACTTCTGTCATCAGAGACTTCTGGTTACGGTCCTTGGAGGAGACCTATTGCAGATCATGTTAATGTTAGGTCCAACAACCCTGGCACAGAGGCTGTTACTTTTTTGGTTGCATAAATAATTTCTGATGGCTTCACACACAGCTCAGAGTGAAGTAGATGTTTTGCTTGTCTAAAATAATTGGGTATATTATGACAACACCTGTACAAAGTGAAAGAATGTTTATTTATTTTCAAATGAAAAAGTGATGCTTTATCAGGACTAGTTGGTAATATCTGGTATAACAGTATCTGAGTTGCTATAGCCTCTGAGACAGGGATGTCAGGTCTCTAACAGATGTTATCATGGAGGTTAAAGCTCTAACAAAAATAGCTATAGCTGAACAAAGAATGAACTTCCCTAAGTCTTTAAGATTTAATAATTTTGTCAAGTAAAAGCTTCGCTTACATCTCATTTGATCATGTAGACCAAAATGCCAAAAACTATAATATTACAAAGTTTATATACATAAACTGACTTTTTTCAGTTTCAATTGTATTATCAACACTAATTTTTCTGGTGCAATAATGATCTTAGACAAGAATTAAAAATAAAACGGGAATCACGGTCCACATGGAACTGGAACTCTTTTTTGTGGTTCTTGTCTTGTAATCTTCTCATTTTTAGTTTTCACTGGCTCGACCGTGGTTCATATGTGAGAGTGAGACTCATACAACAGAATGGGAATGGCCATCCATATCATTTCTCTCATGTTTTCCTTTCGCTATGGGTTTAATTGAATGTTATTCTGTTGAAAAGAGGAATGTTTTCAAATTTCCAATAAGCAGACATATTAGGAGTTATTATATGGACAAACTGGTTAGATTAAGAGCTTTGTAATGTTCATTCATGCAGCATACTATGCTGATTTATGATCTGGTCAGATATTTTGATGAAGTTTCATTTTTGTCCATCTAATTGCTTGTTTAGTTCAGAAGGCTTTTCCAGCGATTGCATGACATATGTTCTTCTCATTTGGTCATCTATTCGTTCCCTTAATATAATTTGAATTATTTGGTGCAGATATACTGCTTGATGATCTTTTGGTCGCCGAAAATTCGCTGTTCCAGTCGGATAGTGATTCACCCATGTTAACATCGGAGAGAGCCTCACCTATCAGTAGTCCAAAATTAAATGCGTCTAGAGTTGTTTCTGCAACATCTCCAACTTCAGATAGTGCACTAGATAATTCATCTGGTGGCATGGGGTATTATACTTTCTTCCCCGTTTCTCCTGACCTTTCTTTTCTCAAGTACATGTCTGGAATTTGTTGTGCCTGCAGTGACATACAATTGTTTCTTTTCGCCCCCAATCTTGTGTCCCCTCTCTGCCTCCCTCCTTTTCTAGCCACTAGGCCGCGTGCCTACTGGCACTTGTTGTGATGCAGACACGCCCAAGCATTTTAGTTAGCATCTTATCTGAGTGTTTCTTAATGATGTGTATATAACAGTTCTAGCATGGACAAAAACTCGATGGAAAAACTCAGGGAGGCTTCAGCTGCTGAAGCTGAGGCAGCTAATGCTGTCTGGCAAGCTGTTCAATCGGCATCTTCTGTCCCTGCAGAAGAAACATCAGTATCAGAGGAAAACTCTCCAGCAACTGAAACTGCTTCAGATGTTAGTGACACTGAGGGAGACGTTCGTCTTCATCCTAGAGCTGTAAGTCTGTGAACTTATGTCATGGTCTCACATCAAAGGGTGTTTTAGTCTCTGTTCTTCGTGCTTACATTGTTGTCCTACAGGTGGTAGTTGCTAAAGAGGCTGTAGGTAACCTTGGTGGAATGGTAAGACAGCTATCACTGGATCAATTTGAAAATGAGAGCAGACGGATGGTTCCAATGAATAATGAGCTGTCATATCCTACAAAAAAGTTCACCAGACAGAAATCTCCTCAAGGCTTGCATAAGAAGGTCAGTGATACAGAAGTCAATGTCATCATCCTCATTAGAACTTTTGCCAGGCTTAATTACCTCTTCTCTTTTCAGATTATAGCCAATTTGCTTCGACCTCGAAATTGGAAAGCTCCTGCTAATAGGAGGTTTTTCCTGGATTCTTACGAAGTTGGGGAGCTCTGTTATGCTGCAGAACAGCTTTTCATGCATGAGCCAACAGTTCTTCAGTTAAAAGCTCCAGTTAAAGTATTTGGTGACCTACATGGTCAATTTGGCGATCTCATGCGTTTGTTCGATGAATATGGTTTTCCTTCCACTGCAGGAGATATAACGTATGTTCGATATGGTTTTAATCATTTCTTCTAAGTTCTATACTTGTAGTAAATGTCCTATGCATGCTGGTCTTCGCTGAGAAACAGCATGACAACAGGAGAGAAGATCCAAGTGTCACACGTTTAAAAGCAGTACCGAAATGATAACTGCAATAGGCACTGGGGCTGATGGTGGCTGCTTCATAGTCATAATATAATTTGTTCGAAGTTTCACAACATTAAGGTGATTATGTATAAGTTTTTGTTCAGAAATTGAATCACAAGTAAACTGTAGACTATTGTCATGATTTCGGTTTATTCAAAGGAAGGCTTGGAAATGTCAAATCTGGCATTCCCTACTATTGTGAGGTTCAGTGAGGTTCAGTTTATGGTGGTGACTTTTCTTCATGTTTCTTAAAGGGCCACACATTTTCTGAATCTCTGATAATAGTAAAATTTAGTGAATTGATTCTTCTGGGGAGGAAGTTTTCCCCATATTGGATATATATATATATATATAGTTTTTTTTTTATGTTATGTGAAAATGAAACTTAAATGTCCATCTGATAATCTCTTTATGCGTTGACACAGCTATATTGACTATTTGTTTTTGGGAGATTACGTTGATCGGGGACAGCACAGTTTGGAGACTATAACTTTGCTTCTTGCTCTTAAGGCACGTTTCTGCTTTTGAAAGAGATGGTTATATATACAAATGCAATGCAATGTTTATGTTGTTTTACCAACTTGGGCTGTGGTTACCTTTTTGTAGATTGAATACCCCGAAAATGTTCACTTGATACGAGGAAACCACGAGGCAGCCGACATAAATGCACTCTTCGGTTTTCGTCTTGAATGCATTGAGCGAATGGTGAGTTCAAGTGTTCAGTCATTTGTTCTCTTTTCCAAGGCATGTTATCTCAATTTGCTTTTGTATAGGGAGAGAATGATGGAATATGGGCATGGACACGGTTTAATCAACTTTTCAACTATCTTCCGCTTGCTGCTCTCATAGAGAAAAAGATAATCTGTATGCATGGTGGCATAGGAAGGTCAATACATTCTGTAGAACAAATTGAGAAGCTTGAAAGGCCAATAACAATGGATGCCGGATCCATTATATTGATGGACCTTTTGTGGTATGATAAATGTCTTCATTTTTTTTCCATATCAAAGTGGACCTTTTGTGCATTTTTATATTGACAGTTTCTTGAACAGGTCTGATCCGACAGAAAATGACAGTGTAGAAGGTTTGAGGCCAAATGCTAGAGGGCCAGGCCTTGTCACATTTGGGGTATGCCATGCTAGTTTTTCTAATTGAGATATGCTTTTCTTTGTACTCTTTGCCTTTCAGTATATGTGCCCTCCCTTATCTCTGTTTTTATGTGATGCTCAATTGTCTCTACAAAGTTCTAAGCTGAGTAGTGTCTTGTGTATGCTTGAGGCCTAGCTAGTGGATAATCGATAGACCTTCAGGTAATCAGAATTTTCAGAAATCAATCATTAGAGTTTTTTCTGGGGTTAAATTTTGAATGCAGAAAACCTATATGCAATAATCCCTCCAGTGGGAGGACACTAGAAAGGCTGCCTAATAGGCTGCTTTTGACAATGAAACTTGGTCTTAATCCCTTTGAGTGTGAGTGTTAAGGGACTGTTATATCCAGCTTGCACAACAAAGCAAGAATGGTTGTTGGTAAAAATAAAATGCTGAGCCTAGCAAAAAATCTGCTTGACATTTTTAGTCGTATCGCATTATTTTCCTTATCTTCGTCCTTTGTCTCATTATTTCACGTCTGTCTAAGAACCTCCCAGCCTCCACTCCTCTGCAATAGAACCAGTTTGAAGCTGCTCCCAATCTCATTAGTTGTGCTATCGCCACTTCATTTCTCAAGATATTTTATTTTGACTGGATGCTAAAAAATTAGAGAGTACTTTGTAGCTGAGGTCTTTAAAAGTCACTGCAGTAATTTTCTTCCAAAGAACAAGGTTGTTTTGGAATAAGCCTGATCATTGCTTTGTTGAGTATTGACTCTTGTTTACTTCAGCCTGACAGGGTCACAGACTTCTGCAAGAAAAACAAATTACAACTTATCATAAGGGCCCATGAATGTGTTATGGATGGGTTTGAGCGGTTTGCTCAGGGACAGTTGATTACCCTCTTTTCTGCAACTAACTATTGTGGTAAGCAAATGAAGTCCTGAGCTTTTGACTGACCCCTACATCGTGCATTTGCAATTCTAATTTTCTCTTTGTTTGTAGGAACTGCAAACAATGCTGGAGCAATATTAGTTGTTGGAAGGGGTTTGGTCATCGTGCCCAAGTTGATACATCCACTGCCACCTCCCCTTCAATCACCGGAGACATCTCCAGAGCGTGTCATTGAGGACACCTGGATGCAGGCAAGCCCTGTTTGTCATTTCCTGATTTTTTTTTCCTTCTTGTCAAAGTCTTAAATCGTTTATAAGCCACAAATTCTTCTAAATTTCTGGTATAATACAGGAGCTCAACATTCAAAGACCACCGACACCTACCAGGGGTCGCCCACAGCCTGACCTAGACCGTAGCTCCCTTGCATATATCTGAGTTCGACTAAATAGTGTGGAGACGCTGAATCTTCGTTCCTGGATTGGCGGGCTTAATTTATAGCTCGTCATGATCACGCAGACCATTCGCCACCCGAGAGCACGCGGCGTAGTTGTCTACTGTGGAATATGATAGTTGGGCTTGTTTGTTGCATAGGTGTATACATAGTTTGAGAGGCAGCAAATTTTACCAGTTATTTGTGAGCGTCTCTCTTTTCTTCCCCACCCTCTTTTTTCCCTCCCGCATTGAGATTACTACATGTACATGTATATTAGGTCTTTGTAAGAGATGAGGAAGATAAAGCTGAATACAGGGTTAGTCGTGCCAGTGGTATTTTCTAATGTAATGTAAATGTTTCTCTGATTTTTGATTATTTAATTCTAAAATCATATCTTTTGTGAAATTTAGTTTGGATATTGGAAATTTCGAGTGGCACAGAGTTGTCAGATTCTTGCAAGGGGCAACAAATCCCACAAAGCTCTTATCATTATTACTGTCGTTTGAGCTCGCGTCACAGGATTAAATCAGTTGGTTGTTCTTTTTCTTCTCGCCCTCTTGCTCCTCAATTTATGTTTATTCTGACAAATTTAAAGTAAGATTTTTTTTTTTTCAAGGGACAGAAAATTGTTAATATTTCTTGATTAGGAGCGAGGGAAATTACAAATTCGGTGCATTTTCCTTCCCAATTTTCTTCACCCTAGCTCCCAAACGTAGCCTTAGAGCTAAGCATCTCGAAATGATCCATGTGATCTTTAAGAAAATATTTGGACGAAACAATCAATAGGATAGTCGAAGATACCATTACATACGTTAATGGGATCGGCCCGTGGTTGAAGAAAATGTCCCTAATCCCACAAAAATATTGTAATGCACTTCAAATGGTCCTAAGGTTGGTTGCACCCATTGGTAGTAATTTGATTTCATAGGCGTGATATGTTTGTAGCGGCAACTCGATTGCACTTATAATTAGTAATCTGCATTGATGGATGGTAATTTGACCACAGAATGTGTAATAAGAATGTTAACAGTTAGTAATTAATTAATGGAACAGTAAAATATATCAAATTATCGTAAGTGACGCCACTTATACTTAGTGATTGTCCTGAACAATATATATTTTGGAGAAAACTATGGGAGCAAAACTCATTCTTTTGGTCAACAAGCAGAACTCAATCATTGGAATTGAGAAGTATCATTTCACAGATGACAATCGGAATCCAAACTTCAAAGTCTCCCACAAAGACATGACCAAATTATTGCAGCACTCTATGCAGCAGAAAGTTAGTACCCGCCAAATGTGTACCTACGATACCACCCTGCTGTCCCAGCCAGTTTGCTATGAAATGAAGCAAGCAAAGTTTGTGCCAATGAAATGGGCGTAATCATCGGAATGCTTTAACTCAATGAGGCTTTGAAATGCATTGCGAGGTTGGACTAGGCTACAATCAACGTTTAGGATTTTCTTTCCCTTGCAAGAGAAAAGACAGATAATCCCAGCTGGCGTTACCTGTATTTCAATGCATCCATCACCTACTGTGCAACATATTTGACTCATGAAAAGGAAGGCAGACGAACAAGGTTATGCCTGGAAGGAAGTCACCATTACAAACAAAAAGACTTTCGTTTTTTTCACAACTCGGCATTCTTAATAGTAGGATCCTTCAAATGCAAGGTTATAGAAGCAGTTATGAAAGGCTTCTCAACAGTCATGAAATCAATATAATGACCTTCACAAACTTGCAGGAACAAAACTCCAACGTAAATTGAGTGCTTTTCCGAAACAAAAACAAACCTAAAAGCAAGGCTTCTTTTGCTTTTGGTCAAGGAAAAAACTCTACACCCCACATATGCTGTCTATTTGTTGAAACCAGTAACAGCAGCATACAAAACAAATTGACCATCAAAGCATTGGAGGGAAAATACGTGAGTAAGGAGATATAACAGCTTCCTGTACATACTTCTTAGAATTGTTTGGATCGGGAACCCACTGCATCTCACTTATGTTGGGAGTCTCGACATAAGTCATGGCGAATTCACCCGCCTTCTCGATGCTCCCTCTCTTCCCTGCTCTCAACAGAAGATGGTTCCTGTTGTAAGAGAAAATCCCATTGGTCAAACGGATAATATCCCCGGGCTTGAACAGGTCGCACTCCTCACCCCAGAACTGAAAATGCACGGCCGCAGTCTCATCTGCCACAAGTGCCAAGCATGTCTTGCTCTGTCCTTCTGTGGCAACCCTGCCTTTGTCCAATAGAATGAATTGTGTGGTTATGTTGTTCTGTGCTGCAGGTGATATGTCTTTGATAGAGAGCATACTGGTGTAACCTTAAAAAGAGAAGATACAGAGTCACTGAAACTGTATGACCAAGAAGTTAAAAGAAAACTACAATACGAAGGCAACCTTATAATTCTCACTTTGGAATGAACTTGTCATAAGCACAAACTAGGGAGTTCTATGCAATATAGATGAGTTTTAGCTCTAGAAGAACAGAACAACAAACTATTTCTCACAGCAGACAGGCTTCTTTCAGTCTAAACTCAACCTCAGATGACCAGCTGCCTTAGAGATATATAATTTCATCTAGAGGGATATCTTCTTTGTCGTCTATCATAGTAAAACCCAAATGGCCACATTCAATTTGCATCTTCGTCCCCAATCACAGTAACAGTCTCGTTTTGTCATTGTTAGATGCTTCATCATGATCACCATTAACTTGAGCAAACATTTTTAACAATTAAACAATAACGAAGGGCGTTTGCAACCAAGGTCCTTATCAGAATCCGTAATATATACTCTTCACAGTAAAGCCCTGCTATAGATACTATGTGGAAGAACAAAGGAACTACCAAGCCACTTGTCATGATATAGACGGGCAACATGCTCGTTCCTTTACGAACACAGTATTATGTACTCCACAATATTTATACATATACATATTCCGTTTTTTTTTTTTTTTTTTTGAAAATACATGCAGATTAGAAGAAGACAATAAGCATATTTATGATCAGCAAGCATGTAATAATCCCTTATTTCACCAGAATATCACAGAAGTGTATCTTCGAAACTCGCAAGGTTATAACATAATTATAAAAGTCAAAATGAGGGGCCGGAAGTGGTGCCTTGTAGAGACGGTCTGGATGTCCTAGCTTTCAGCTCACTCAGCATAAATATGAATTTTGGGAGAAAGAAAAGATGTATATTTACGAGTACCAACATCTCTCGTGCATTTACACATGGGTAATGCACCCTAATGGAAGGACCACAAATATTCCCGTTCTTCTGGCTTGCTGGGACATTTTAACAAACATCTTCCGTGCAACTATGCGGAAAACTGCGCACATCTATGGCAATCATACCCACCACTCACATGCATCGTTCAATCGCTAAAACGGACAGACAGAAAAACCCAGTTAGGGACGACCTTGGGCATCAACTGGGTAACGTCAAATTTCGAAATTAAGGAGGTGAAGCACCATAAAGATGAAGGTTCTATGAAATAGCGGGTACAAGATAAAACTTGCCGGAGTATGGACGTCACCGTCGTCCCTCCTCTGGCCACGTTCTGATATATCGGCTAACTCGAAACCTTCCCTTTGCCATGGAGATTTTTCAAGAATTATCACACGAAAATGAAAATATCAATTGATGGATGATCTCAAGAAACTAAAGGGTTACACCTTAGTACCTCAATAAATGTTCTTATGCCTAAAAAAGTCCGATAATTTTGAGTATTGCTTAAGTTTCGCTTTATCTGAAGCAAGTACGCATTATTGGAATTATATATCAAATTTCGTTTATTGATCGAGCCGTTTTGGAATGAAACATTCAAGCTTGGCTTTATAAGCTTTTTGAGAAATTTAATGGCGCCAAAACTTAATATTTTAGGTTGGAATTATAGAGCATTGCTCAAAAGGCCTTACTTCTTTAAACAAACTATAGGAAAATGACCGCCCCCGGGGTGGATCTTATAAAGTCCGTCCATTCTTGTCGCCTCGGAAATTTATACACATGCTTAGAACCAATTACCGCAAGGAGGGCACGAGCCGAGGCTGCTCGGCTCGGCCTCGACCTCGCGTAACTAGGCAAGTGCCCAAGCTGAAATTCAACCCGTCCCAAACAACCGTCACATTGCATAGCCACACGTGGGGCTTGAAAGCACCTTACTAGGTGGCCCGCTCATTGATCAGGCCTAAAAGAATTGGCATAGGCTAAAACAAGCGAGCTCACAAAAAGTAGCCAAGCCCATATCGGGCGAGTGGCCAGCTACCCATTAATTACCTCTAAACAAAAATAGCATAACTCCAGTTTTGCTAATTATTTTGGGATAAGTGTACAGACATTCTTAAAATTTTTCATGAAGGTGTAATTGAACTCTAAAAATTTTAAAAAGTATAATTAAGCTCTAAAACTCTAGTGCGAACAGGTCCATTTATTAGCTTTGATTTAGCTAATCAAAAAATTTTAAGGTGACATCATTTTAATGTTTTTACAAAGACACGTATTGGCGCCCATAGCATAAAAGAGGATTAAATTTTAAAAGAAGAACGGATATTAGAGACGCAAAAAGAGGATAAATGAATTTTGAGAAAGGGATAAAAGACTAAAGAAAAAAGGAAGAACAGATGGAAAGTAATTACTAATTAGTGGAATATTAGGCAATCCGAAACTTTATTTGAATCACTACAAGACTTGATTCAAATGCTCGTTTTTAAGAATGAGTGATTGCCCTCCTCTGGCCTTAGCTAGTGATCCATGTTGTTTCCCTCTCGATGTTTAACAAAAACATAGGTCTCAGCAAAGTCAGAAGACCATGTATGGGGGTTGAAACAAAAATTGAAACAAAGAAGAAAAAAAGAGAGAAGCTGTGCTGAGTTTATAATTTAAACCACTCCCCTTCCGCACACTTTGTGTGTGAAAAAAATATCTAACAGATCCTTGACGAAAGGTAAATATATTACATATTTACAAATTTGAGGTTTTTTATGTCATAAGAAAAAATCTGGGTAAATGTGGCATAGTAGATATAGTTTGGGATTTATAATGTGACAAATTTTTTTTTAGAGTAAATGCATCGTAGTGGATATTGTTTGATATATATAACTTTTCCCTCTTTTAAAATTCTATGGATCCACTTATTTCATCAAAAACTTATTGTCGCTGGAAAGTACTTATCGGAAATTAAATTTTAGAGAAGATAAATCAATTTGTGAATTTTTTTTATGCTGAAAACAAGTTGAAAAAAATTAATTTTATGATATTTGATAAGTAGTTTGTATCGTTAAAAGTGGCATATAATGACTAACAAACTAGAATCAACATCTTCTCTGTTTATTTTATAATCCATCAAAATAACCATAATTACAAAGAAATTCAGATATAATTATGAAAACATATTCGTAGAGTATTATATATGATAGTGTTTTTTAGGAATGCAAAAGAATATGAGCATTAATGAAACATATTCAGAAAATTATAGACAAGATTTACGAAAAAATAGACGCGATAAAAAAAAGAAAATATTAATGAGAGATAGAAAAGAGATATAGAAGTATCTATTCTTCTCACTGGGACACACATGAAGAAATCAACCAAATAATTTCCTTATTATTAGAAGGGGAAATTGTTTTCCCTAATCTAAACTTGTTTTTACCAATTCAAGGAGAACACTTTCCGTTGATCAACTAGCTTCTTGTCATCAAAATGCTGGAAAGTTCAAAAATAGTTTTCCGAAAATAGATTTTCATCAAACAAGCCTACCTTATAATTCAATTACACTTTTATGACAAGTTTTAAGATTTATAACTGTCGCGACCTACCCCTCAGGGGGAGAGAATAGGTTTAGGGGTATTGCTTAAATGATGGACTTAAGACCCATGATTAGGCACATATTCTCCCAAGTCTATACCTTACGCGACATTGGAGTATTCATAAGAATTTCGCAATAAGGAGTCGCCACTAGCCTATTGAGGTCGGCTAGAAATCAAGTGAAGCATGTGAGTATACCTAATTTCCTACACAACCAAAGAATCTAGGGTCGGGGACTTGATTACACTAATTAGTGCCCTTTTGGTATCTAATCTTGTTCATTTAAAAAAAAAATTTATTAGGCAGTTTGGATTAGCTTTCGACTAATCCGCTAACACGTGAAGTGATCATGCGAGTGCGCAATCATTAAAATAACAATTAGCAACTAAGGAAAGCGTTTAAATAAATTGCATGGGAGAGCAAAAATTTGACATAAAAGAAAAGATAAATACTAATTCTAACTAGACTAAATGGAAGCCAAAATCAACATACCAAAATTGCACAATCGAAGGTATTCGTATTTAAGGACAACTAGAACCTCTTGGGCAGGATTCTAAATTGAAAGACTTCCATTTTTTTAAGAGAAAATAAACCAAGAGATTAATTTTAACATTTTTGAAGATTTTTTAATTTTTTAGAATTTTTGGGTTTTTTTGGAAAAATTGAATTTTCCAATTTTTTTAAAACATTTTGGTTTTTCTTCTTGATCTTTTTGATTTTTTTTTTGTTGTCTTTCTAGTTACTACTGAAATATTTAGAATTTTCTGAATTTTGAGATTTTTTGAGAATTTTTTAATTTTCCTTAATTTTCTAATTTTTCTAATTTTTAATTAATTTAAAAAAATCGAATTTTCAATATATTCTGAAATTTTTTTTTTGAATTTTTTAATGTTCTTTGAAATTTGTTGAATTTTCGGAAAATTTTTGAATTTTTTTGAATTTTTTTCTTGAAATTTTTAATATTATAATATTCGAGGGGGCGGGGTTCGGACCGGATAAACCGGATCCGACTCGCTAACCTGGACCAAACCCAGATCCAACCCAGTCGGATAAATTTTTCTAAAATTTTTAGTTTTTCATTTTTTTCAAATTTTCTATTTTTCCTCTTTTTGTCTTTTCTCTATTTTGTCTTTTCTGCTGCACTCCTTCTTCACGCCTTCTTCACCGAGGGTTTCAATTCACTGTCCTTTCTTTCCTTCTGTCTTTTCATTTCCTTTCATCACCTCTTTTATATATATATATATATATATATATATATATTCTTTTGCTTTAACTTTTTTCTCTTCTCTCTTGGGCTTCTTCTTCGCGCATTCTCCACACGCCCGAAGCCATTTTCGTTCGCTATTTCTCCATTTTTTTTTTTTCACTTTTTCTGCATTATTATTATTATCTTTTTCTTTCCTACGCCTGTCTTCTTCCTTCTTCCTCGACGACTCCCTCTCTTCACCGAACACTCACCTGCAGCTCTCCTGCCCGAACCAACGCCACCGCAACGACGAGCCCCTCACCGGCCTTGAGTCCACGATGGACTCATCTCCTGAACAGCAGCTTCTCTTCCACGCCCGAGCATCCACCAAGCCCCACCGCCTAGACCAGCCGAGAAGCATTACCGGCACCCCGCCCTCCACGTCCGACAACCTCGGCCGTCGCCGGAACCCCCTTGCCCTCGCTGGCCTCCTCATGGTGGAGCCAAACTTTGCCCCGAACGGCCAAACCGAGACCCAATCTAAGGTTTCGACACACCCCTACCGTCCGAAAACCACGCCTCAGCGACGCTTGCCTCCGTCGGCTCGATCAAAGAAAGGGGCAACGACGGCCACAGACGAAACGACACGACGAGAACGAATATTCCCCACACAAACTTTCAGATCCAGTTCAGGCATTATATCAAACAATTGGGGCGCGCTACTATAACGAGGGATTTTTGGGTCAACCGAAGCTCGACCCTGAGAAGAAAAGGAATCTAGAGGATAACCTGTATATGGGAGAATTCTGTATTCTGTAGTTGTTGAACAATCAATTGCAATACATCAGTTGAACATTTCTCTTCATCTTTCTTCTTGTTCAACATTACAAAGCTTTACTAGATGAAGACGAACAAAAATACAGAGAGAGAAAACTTGAGAAGAATAGAGAGAATTAAGAGAACAGAGAGATTCGAGTTTTCAGAAATGTATCTCCCTTTGGTTCATCAGTTTTCTTCAATCCCTTTTTATACTACAGCTTAACTACTTAGACTTTCTTTCAAAACAGATTTAACAACTTTAGTAACAGAATGATTAATCTTGGCACACGTGCAGCTCCTTCAGTAGCTTGATCAACTTCTGTTCCTGGTTTTAATCTTTTGTATAGTCGGATTCTTCACAGGGATTGCCAGCTCAGCTTTTCTACGGATCACCAGCTCGGCTTTTGTTTCTTCGATCGCTTTATAGCTTGCCAGCTCATCTTTCAGCTTCACTTCGATCTTGCTCTGCTTTGGTTTATTCATTTGCCTTGTTCAGCTGTAGTTTGCTCAGCTCCTCTGCTTCTATCAGCTTCTTTGTTCTGTGTTTTTAATCTTTGTTTTGTCTCTTTAACATCCCCCCTCAAATTGGGAATGGGGAGAGCACAGATTCCCAATTTGACTCGCAGATGAGTATGTGCTACTCTTGACAAGGGTTTTGTAAAGATATCAGCAAGTTGGCAATGACTCGGAATATATCTTACATGTAATGACCCAGAAGATACCTTTTCTCGAACAAAATGAAAATCTACTTCAATATGTTTTGTTCGAGCATGTAAGACAGGATTAACAGTGAGCGAGATAGCTGATTTATTGTCACAGTATAGATGAATAGGAGGAGTAAGAGAACAACCTATGTCTCGTAAGACAAAGCTGATCCAAGTGAGATCAGCAGTGGTTGATGCAAGAGCACGATACTCGGCCTCGCCAGAGGATCTACTAACCGTTGGCTGTTTCTTTGCCGCCCAGAGATCGATTGGAGCCAAGATATGTGCAAAATCCAGTTGTTGATCTTCTGGTTTCAGCACATCCAGCCTAGTCTGCATCCGAGAAGCCATAGAGATGCATAGTGCTTTGTGAATGAATGAATAAGCCGAATCTAATTGTACCTTTAACATATCTCAGTACCCTTTTCAATCTATGGAGATCTGCGATGGTAGGTTTTTGCATTTTCTGGCAGAGTAGATTTGTGGCATAGGCAATGTCTGGTCGAGTTAATGTGAGGTATTGGAGACCGCCAACTAGGCTTCTATACTCAACAGGATTAGACAAAGCTATAGAATCATTGATCAAAATAGTTGGTCTTAATGAAAGAGGAGTTGAAATTGGTTTAGACTCGAGCATATGGGCTCGGGTGAGAAGATCAATAGCATATTTAGCTTGGCAAAGGAGCAAATGTTCAGGAGTACGCTTAACTTCAATGCCAAGGAAATAGTGTAGTGAACCAAGATCCTTCATATGAAACTGAAGACTGAGAGAAGTAATGAGACTAGAGAGTATTTGAGATGAGCTTCCAGTTAGAATGATATCATCAACATACAGGAGTAAGAGGATTGTTTCTGTACCAGTATGTAGGATGAATAATGAGGGATCAGTTGAGCTACAAAAGAATCCATATTCTAGTAAGAAACCGCTGAACTTATCAAACCAAGCTCGAGGAGCTTGTCGAAGTCCATAGAGGGATTTTCTGAGGAGACAAACATGATGAGGTCTCTGTGATTCTTTAAAACCTGGTGGATGTTCCATATAAACTGTTTCACTCAAGTTACCATGTAAGAAAGCATTTTTAACATCTAGCTGATGAATTGGCCACTGTTTCATCATTGCTACTGAGAGAATTATTCGAATTGTAGCATGCTTCACTACAGGACTAAAGGTTTTTGTGAAATCAAGACCTTCTTCTTGATGGAAACCTTTAGCTACAAGTCGAGCTTTTAGTCTATCTAAACTCCCATCAGGTGCAAGCTTTGTTTTAAACACCCATTTGCAGCCAATTACATTCATTTGATCAGTTCGAGGGACTAACTCCCAGGTTTTATTTTGATACAAAGCATCCATTTCTTCTTGCATTGCTTGACACCATCCTTTGTGTGCTAATGCAGACTTTACTGACTTTGGTTCAACAGGAACCTGATATTCAACCAGACATGCATATTTGGGATTTGCTTTAACAATCCCAGATCTTAGTCTAGTTTGCATAGGATGAGTAGAAAATGTACCTTGTGTATTTCCTGATACAGAACTAATTTGTGCTTGTTCTGTATTAACAGGTGATGTCGAGTCAGATTCTTGACTGGTAGACACTTGTTCTTCAAAATTTGGAGATATCTGAGATGTTTCAACATTACTGAATGCATTATCAGGAGTGATCTGTAGCTCAGCATCAGGTACTGTGTTCATTTGTGGTATAACTGTAGGATTGATTATGCTGATCTCACTGTCCTGCATTTCTGGAATTATTTGACTTGATCCAGTATTCTGCAAAGATTCAATCGATTTATTGGCTTGTGACTGAATCTGTCTTGTAGTATTGGATATAGGAGATACCAATCCTCTTATCCATTTCTTGTATAGTTCAGATCCCTGTTGATACTCAGCAGTAGTTCTTTGAGTAAAAGGAAATACTTTTTCATCAAAAACTACATGTCTACTAATATAGACATGTCCATTAGTGGGTAAAAGACACTTGTAGCTTTTATGTTTCTCACTGTATCCAAGAAATATACATGTGAGAGATCTTGGATCAAATTTATGCTTTGTATAGGGTCTAAGACATGGATAACAAGCTGATCCAAAAACTCGTAGATGAGCATAATTTGGTTTCTGTTTATACAGCTTATAGTGAGGTGAGTTCATATGCAGTTTTGTTGTAGGAAGCAAATTGATTACATAGACTGCTGTCATGAAGGCATCTACCCAGTATTTTAATGGTACTCTTGCATGATACAGCATTGCTATGCCCAATTCAACCACATGTCGATGCTTTCTCTCAGAAACACCATTTTGCTCTGGTGTATAAGGACAAGAAATGTTCTGCTTAATGCCACACTGTTGTAGATGATTATGAAATTTGATGCTAGTGAACTCTCCTCCTCCATCACTCTGAAACACTTTGATCTTGTGACCAAGCTGATTCTCTACTAGTCTTTGAAACATAACAAACACATCATACACTTCGACTTTGTCTCATTGGATATATCCAACTATATCGAGAAAAATCATCCACAAAAATGACATAGTAATGAAATTTCTGAACAGATGGAATTGGTGATGGTCCCCATACATCACAATGTATCTTTTCTAGGGGAACATTAGAGATATAGTCTAAAAGTGGAAAGGACAAAGCTGAGCTCTTAGCAATTTGACAGCTGCTACACATACTTGGAGCTTTTGAATTATATTGGATCAAATGTTGACTTTGCAGAATCTTCACTGTTTTTAAACTGGTATGAGCAAGTCTTTGATGCCAGACATCTTCTCCTACTTCATGTTGAGTCTGAGTGAAGAAAGCTTCTGTGGCTCTAGATTCCACTCGATACAGCCCCTTGATTTTCCTTCCTAGCTTCAATGTTGTATGATTGTAATTGTCCTTCATATACACCCCATGTTTGTCAAATATAAAAGAACAAGGATAGTCATCTGTTAATTTTGAAACAGAAAGGAGATTCTTCTTGATTTCAGGAACTATTAAAACATCATTTAGTGGTAATGTGCTAGTTGTTGTATTTAATGTTCCATTACCAATACATGAGATTGATAAACAGGACCCATCTCCTATCATAACTGTATCATTACCACTATATGCAGCATAGTTTCGAATCATACTAGGTTCTGCAGTAATGTGTGATGTAGCCCCTGTGTCTGGATACCATTCTGAACCATACGGTTCTTCAATATGCATGGCTGCTAATGCAGTTGGTATTTCATCTACTTGATATGAATTATCAAAGCGATACCAACATCTAAGTGCTGTATGACCTGGTCTTTTACAGATTTGACATTCCAGAGGACCATTATTCATTGGCTTTGTATCATGTACGTGCTTATCACCATTTGAGCCTTGTGGTGGATAAGGTCTAACACCTTGATATCTCTGAGAAGAGTTAGTGTATGGTCTAAACCCTTGTCCATAGTTCGACCAGTTATCCTTATTGACCTGATCTTGCTTTGTTAGGTTCAGAGTATTCATTCTGCTCTGTTGATTCCTTCCTGTTCCAGTAAAATTATTTCCACGATCTCTTCTATTAATGAACTGTCCTCTGCCAGAGTTGTATCCCCCTTGAATACCTTCTCCTTGACTTCTAGAATTAAACCTCTGCAGACCTGTTCCAGTCTTTCTTTGTCCATAATATGCCAGGTTAGTATTGTATTGGTTCACAGGATATGTTTGCAATCTAGTTTCAAATCTCTCAAGTTGGGAGATAACCTCATCATACTCTGGCTGGGGTTTGAGACAGTACATGGTTGTTCTAAAAGTTTCATATTCAGAACCTAACCCTTCAAGTATGCCAAACATCCTAGTTATATCATCAACAGGCTTTCCAATCGCATTCAATTGATCACGAGATGGTTTTAAACTCTCGAAGATATTCACTCAATGGTCTATCTCTTTTTCTACAAGCCTGTAATTTTCCTCTTAACTCAAATTCTTTCGTTACAGACTTCTGAGTAAACCGATTTATAAGAGCCTGCCACACCTCGAATGAAGTTTCTAAGCCAATTATCAAACTTAGAATATTCTCTGATACTGCACCACTTATCCATGATGAGATTAGCTGATCTGTTTTTATCCAATCCAGGTGATCAGGATTCATCACTTCCCCAATCTCGGTTGCATCATTTGAGCAGGTGGTAATGTTTCACCATTAATAAAGCCAATCGATCTTGACTTTTCGAAACCCGCTAAATTGCGCTTGCCATAATAGAAAATTCTCTTCATTCAACTTGATTGTAACAAAGTTGGCTATATTCACATGAATAGGAAAAGGATACTTCGCAACGGTTGCCATCCTATATCTTGAAAACTTTGAAGATACGAAAAAACAATCAAGTAAACTTTGAAGATCAGCTTACTAAGAATCAACAAGATCTTTGTATTGTCTTGCTCATGTGATCTTCATACAAACTTTCAGTGATACAGTCATTAGATCTAGAACTCCTAGGAATGCTCTGATACCATGAGAAGAAAAGGAATCTAGAGGATAACCTGTATATGAGAGAATTCTGTATTCTGTAGTTGCTGAACAATCAATCGCAATACATCAGTTGAACATTTCTCTTCATCTTTCTTCTTGTTCAACATTACAAAGCTTTACTAGATGAAGACGAAAAAAAATACGAGAGAGAGAGAAAACCCGAGAAGAACAGAGAGAATTAAGAGAACAGAGAGATTCGAGTTTTCGAAATGTATCTCCCTTTGGTTCATCGGTTTTCTTCAATCCCTTTTTATACTACAGCTTAACTACTTAGACTTTCTTTCAAAACAGATTTAACAACTTTAGTAATAGAATGATTAATCTTGGCACACGTGCAGCTCCTTGGTAGCTTGATCAACTGTTTCTGGTTTTAATCTTTTGTATAGTCGGATTCTTCACGGGGATTGCCAGCTCGGCTTTTCTACGGATCACCAGCTCGGCTTTTGTTTCTTCGACTTCTTTATAGCTTGCCAGCTCATCTTTCAGCTTCACTTCGATCTTGCTCGCTTTGGTTTATTCAGCTGCCTTGTTCAGCTGTAGTTTGCTCAGCTCCTCTGCTTCTATCAGCTTCTTTGTTCCGTGTTTTTAATCTTTGTTTTGTCTCTTTAACAGACCCGCACTGCGACTCTCGGCACGCGACGAACAAGACATCGGAAACAAAGCGCGGGGCGATGCCGGCCGGACCTCGCGGGAGCCGGACGGCCGGGAGCTCCGGCTCGGCGCGCCCACAACAGGGCAAGAGTAGGGGCGAGCTTGCCTGTTCAGCTTACGGGCGTCGCCAAGAAGGTCGTCGGACGGGTCTTTGCGCGGCCGAGGCGTTGGCCGAGGCTCCCTCTCTCTCTCAGTCGCTCGGATCTGTCACTCTATGCTTCCCCCGGTCTCTAGCTCCCTCCTTCTCCCTCTAAACGAGCCAGCCTCCCTCCGCTTCCTCCTTTTTTCTCTCTCCCTCTCTCGTCCTTTCGTGCGGCAAGGATGCCCCAGTGGCTCTGGCTCGCGGGCTGCTCCCGACCACCGGCTCCGGTCGAGCGTTCCCCCGTCTCCTCGGCTCGTCCTTGCCGCTGTCTTCTTTCTTTTTCGCGGGTCCCGCGCGCTCGTCCGGTGGGAGAAGACAAGTTGGGATGGGCCAGGCCGAAGGGGAAAAGGGCCGGGCCCACGTGGGGAAGGTCGGATCTGGCCCGACCCGGCCTCTCTCGCCTTTTTTTTTTTATTTAAAAAAATTGTATTTTAAAAAATAAATTAGGTGTTAACAATAATACATTTTTCACAATTTATTCAATCGATTACTTCAATACTGTTATTGCGTGGCATGGTGCTCGTAATGAATGTTTGTCAAAAGTTATATCACTTCCACAATGAATTGAAAAGTTAAGAAAACCAAGTGAAATTCTTTTAAAGTTATGAACTCAAGTGATCGATTGAAAAGTTAGAATACTCATTTAAATGCCGTATGGAAATTATGATACTTAAAATGTATTTATTTTCATAAATAAATCAAATTAATTTGGACCATGAAATTCTAGGACCTTTTCGCCTCAAAGCATTTCAAGCACCGCGAATTGTCGATTTCGCATAGGGCCATAATACATGTGTAACTCGATTATGGTTAGAAGTTGTATACACATTAATCCCACAATCAAGTGAAATTATTTTAAAGTCATGACACTTAAGTGATTAATGGAAAAGTTAGAGCGCTCATTTAAATACCATATGAAATTTATGATACTTAATAATATTCTTATTTCCATGACTAGATCAAATTTGTTTGGACCATGAAATTCTAGGACCTCTCCGTCTTAAAGCATTTCAAGCCGTCCGAACTGTTGATTTTGCATAAGGCCATAATACTAGAGTAACTCGATCCGGGTCAGAAGTTGTATAAAGTTTAATCCCACAAATAGCAGTTTCAGTATCCATTAATACACCTCATCTTGCAGGAGACCAATGGGGAGAAGAATCCTGAATACCGTTGGCTTGTTGTAAAATTT
Source organism: Eucalyptus tenuipes (assembly GCA_014182365.1). Classification (NCBI taxonomy): domain Eukaryota; kingdom Viridiplantae; phylum Streptophyta; class Magnoliopsida; order Myrtales; family Myrtaceae; genus Eucalyptus; species Eucalyptus tenuipes. The sequence continues at coordinate 10,438,065 of CM024544.1, read as the reverse complement.
CGAGAATGGCAAACTGGAAATGAAAGAGTTGAGAATGGCCGAGGCGTGTAATGGCCATCCTCAAAAGTAGATTCCACCGCTCACAAAGTACAGAAGGTGTGTCGCGGCTATCTTCGGGAATTGACAGACCTTGTAAATAGTGTACCCCACACCATTTAGGTAAAGAAGGAATAACACATGAAATGCATAACCATCGGAGAGCAAAAGAAACAAGTATTTCGTGTGTGAAAATTTTCAGGTGCATAGATTTGGGCATATCAAATAACGAACAAAGTGGTTGGTATATGTAGAAGAAAGACGGGAGTATATAGGCATCAGCTAGTTTGACTAAGAATAAATGTCACCACGGCTTGGGCAATAACTAAGCAATGGCTGGCACATCAAATTAGCATAGGCCGGTAGAAGGTCAGCAATGGTCGAAGGTCACATCTATGGGTATTAGATTTAGTGCAAATCGACATTTTGAAATACACTTCACATAACAATCTCCCACATACTTCAAAAGTTATCCTGAAAAGGTAACCTGAAGAAGAGAAAGAACAAATGCTGGTTTCATAGTGGAGTGCAATACAATCTGGTGTCTTTTGGTCTATGAACCAGACTTAGAAATAATGCGACATACCTTATAGAACCAATGATGAAGCTTATGCCTTCTATGAACCAAGGTTGGAGGTCTACACGCTCACAATATTTGCCGTCCAACTTGAGTATGTGCTAATAGGCCGTTCGCACAGCTAGTTACTCATGAGTGCTATAATGATTCCGCAATAAATCCTTTAAAAGTGAACCCATTCCACACTCATATAGTTGTTCCTGTCAAGTGTACAATTCAATACATACACTACCCATAACATTTTGGAATTCATTAAGAACTTAACCCATTCTCACTTAATATGCAATTTAGCACCAATCACATACATCATAGGAAGGAGGGACTTTGAAGCACTTTTGGTGCTATAAGATCAACAAAAAGGCTCGTTATAAGCCATATGAACCTACTTCAAGGGATCTCCACTACATTACCCATATATTAGTTGGGTTACCGCCATCATAGATATCTCAAATTGGCATGAATCTCATTCATCTCGATATTTCAATTATTTGTTTTCTTCTAGAAATTTGTCAGAAAATTGGCCAAATTTCCTTTCAACTTCAACTAATCGATCAATATAAATCCATGCTAAAGCAACTGCTTTAAGAAATAATGTTTCAATGGAATGTGTCTTCTCTTGTCATTGTGTGCTTTATCTTTAGCAACGGCTATTGTAGTTTGGCAATTAGAGCGCATGGGCACATATGTTGTTGGTTTCATGCACAACAAAAGTTCTGCTAGGAAATCCCTCAACCACTCGTTCTCACTATTTCCCCACTCGAGCTCTAAATTCCGAGTCAAAAGTGGATTTTGAAAGATTAGATTGTTCAGCTGATTTCCAAGACACTACACCACCACCAAGGGTGAATCATAACCGCTAATAGCTTCATCTCATTTGAACTTGAGAGCGGAATAGCATCACCATATCCTTCTAACTTAACACAAAGCCCCTTATTATACCAAGTACGATAACTATATCATGAATGTGTGAAAACTGGCTAGTGACTCATCCCCAATTATATACCAAGTACAATAACTATATGATTTTGGAGGCATGACTACATGCTATATGTTCCCCGCTCTATAGGATGCGTCATGACATAGTTTTCACATGCCTCCAATCACAATCGTAACAATAATTTTATCTTGATAAATGAGGAATCCCTAATTATATGGTTAAAGCCCATATCATATGCAAACATGCATTATGTCATAACGAGTCATATAATATACATTTACATCAGATCAAACATACATATGTATATTTAATTTCATATATACATAAATATTTAATTAAATATATATGGTCATTTTACATTGTAAAACAAACAAGCCTAATCATGCACTTTTCTAAGTTCATATACTATCTTCAATTTGGCAACAAATATTCGGCTTTGTTCTCGTAACAGATATGTCCAATTTAAGCAAGGTCGGTCTCATTGAAAAGATAAGACGACATATTAAATAAACCAATTCATTCCCAACTTGATGAAAGGTCAGAAATTAGTTAATATTCATCACGAACAATACAACGCTGTACTGTTCCCCTCATGCACCGCCAGCAAAGATTTATATCTCGTTAACTGTAACTTCAAATTGAGAACCATAAGTTACTACAAAACGCTAATAAAATCTAGATGAAATATCACAAAAATTGAAACAAGCCTACAGAGATGCCTGTACATACGATTTTGCCCCTGATAAGTAAATACCTCAATTGCTTGACATTTCCACTTCAATTACGTGGGTAGTAGAGATTGAGAGACCCATGAAATTCCACTTGCTAATCTGGCATGCCACATATCAACTGAGTAAATCAAGTGATGATGTTTCTGTAGTTCATTTGTGTACCTCTTTTAGTGCTGGTTTTCTTGCGCCAAATCAACTATGGAAGTCATTTCCTTTGACTTCATTGCGTGTGGCTTCTTGCTGATGACGTTTACAAGATGATGTGTTAGCTTCGAAGATGTTGGTGTCTTTTGATTACCAAAAACTCAATTTTGAAGATGTTCAGTAAAGCCTTTGTGTACGGCATGGTCGGGACGATAGGCACAGCAGTAGCAACAGAGGATGATGGCACCACAGCATCAGTATTGGGTCAACAGCTCCAGTAGGAAGGGGGACGTCAGTTCCAGCAGCAACATCTAAAGAGAGCGAATTTTGTCCTTGAGATTGTTTTGAAATTTCAAAGAAGGCAAATTAGAAATGTGGAAATGGAAAATGTCTGAGGGGTACAAGCACCATCCTCAAAGATAAGTTGTGCCCTTTGCAAAGTGTGTTGTGGCTCTCTTTCAGAATTCAACAGACCTTCTATATAATGTGCACCTCACTATTCAGATGGCATACGATCAACATGAATTGCGAAACATTTAGGGAGCAAAAGCAAAGGGTATTCATGCGAGCAAATGTTTGGGCGCATATATTTGGGCAAATCGAAGAAAGAAGTGGTTGGTATTAAAAGAGGAAAGAAGGTGTACATAGGTAACGGCAAGTTCAACTAAGGATAAATACTGCAACGGCTAGTGAAGTAACTCAAGCAACGACTAGCTCATTCAATAAGCAACGACCAGTAGAAAGTCAACAATGGTCAAAAGTCACTTATATGTACATTTGATTTTATTGTATATAGACTTTTTGAAATGCATATGCAACATGACTACAGTTGAGTTATAATAAAAATGGAGAAACATTATGTCATTATACTAGAGAATTTCTTCGACAAAAGGAGTGAGTGGGATGCAAATGATCATGCCACAAAAAAAGAAATTTTCCATCGGCAATAAGGTGGTTTATACATGAAGAGTCCAGCAATGTTCTTCAAGTCTTGGATAAATTGAAAATGAAAGAAGCATTAGATGGAACAGATGGAGTCCAGGAGGATTTATCCTTCAAATTGTCGCAATTTAGCCATAAACCCCAAATAGAAACAGCTTGAGTATATGACATAAGCTTAATTCCATCATATAACCCTTCTAAGACCAAGTATTCGATTTGAAATCCCAGAGGAAAATAGCTCTGTTTGATTTGGTTAATCCTAGAACCAGATATAGCTTTGAAACTTGCTGAAAGTAGACGGAACTTATAAAGAACGTACATCACCATTCAGAAACATCACGAGGTCCTTAGCAAAAAGCATAAGTGCCTAAAGTGAATTTCACAGCAACAGACTGAAACTTCAAACTCCCTCCAGTAGCAGTTCCTCCGACAACTTTGATAGGACCCCAATAGCAATCACCGACAAAAAAGGCGAGAGAAGGTCATCTTGCCAAAGACTTCTTTTTTCTATAATCCAGGAGTACAGGTGTGAAAGGCTAGGCTATCGGAAAGCCTATGAAACATCTTGTAGGCCTATAAGGGGTTAGGTTAAGGTTTTTGGTTTATGTAGATGGAATAGTTTTGATGCGATTGGTGGGATTTGTATGGATGATCTCTAGTTGTTGAGCTAGAAATCCTTTAACGCCACAAACAATTGCGGTATGCTAGCTTTTCTTTTCCCGGAAGAATTAGTGGCTAACTCTCTATTTACACTGACTGAGAATACACACATTTTTCTTTTGAAGCTATGAATTGAGGGGAAGCTCCAATGGCATGAAAAATTATTAAGAATAAGCTACCGATTATTGAAGGCATTTGTACTTGACATGAAAGTACAACTAATAACCGCAAGAATGTGACATTGTTGTGGTTCATTTTCACATAACTATAGAGCTCCAGATAATCAATTCATTACATCCACTATTGCCTGTCCAAACACGATATTTGAGAGCATTGCTTGCTTAAGCTTGAAGGTAGTGGTGAATCCTGGAAAAATGATTTTTCGGAAATAGTCCTCCCGATCTATATATCTTAGATCAAAGCGGAAGACACTTTCCAAGTCCACTCCATTCTCTATGACTGTGCCTTTTAAAGCTTTTATATTCGTATCATGGAACCTGGGTTGGTTTAGTAAAGGAAAGAGGAAACAAAAATGAAATTTCGGTGACGACTAAGATTTTCATTTTGTATAGTCGCTACTTTATTTATTTGCCATGATTTTATGTGAATTTATCAATGAGTTGATCACAAAACTAAGGCTTACATGCCCTTGAACTATGCGTAACGTGCCGCTCGCATTGCGTTGTGGATATTCCTTTTTAGGTCGGCTTGCAAGCTGTGGAAACCATTTTGCTCCTGCAAAATGTGACAAAAAATGTTAACAAACTCATTTATATCGATAGGTATATGGTGCGAACATAAGATCTTTCACTGCGACTATGCCTTTGACTTTTTAAGCCACGTCGCATCGCATTACAAAGATAAAATTACTATTACTATTATTTTCTTTTTGGCCGACAAATGTTCATAATCCACCCGTGATCCAACGACAGCGTGAAATATGGTGAGAGAAACAAACTTTGTAGATAAAAGCAACATCTTCACGTCTGTGAAGGTTTTTGCGTCAAACACTAGGCGGACCTTTAAATGTTGCAAAAAGTGTATATATGTACAATGTCTCGGCAATGCTATTTAGTCATAAAGCTCGACATTTCTCTACATAATTTTTTTTTTTATCATGGATAGACCTAGTTAATAAACTAGGGTTGACCTAATGAGTAATACGATTTTATGACCGAAAGATGAGTATGTCATAAAGTCACTCTGATCGAATAATTATTTGACTGAAACATAGATCGATTATTTGAGAACTGCAATCCGACAACGTTTCCTCAAGGAAAAGAGCAGTGAAACAATAGCACAATGCAGTTGTGCACGTACTTTTTGCTATTTAAAATCTCACCAACCTTCTGATCAAAAAAAAAAATCTCACCAACCTTCTGACCAATAGAACAAAAAAAAAAAATCCCATCAACCCTGACATAGGTCCACATAATAGATACAAACTAACAGCTAATGCAATTGATTGAAAAGCCAACTACCTCACTGAATAAATGGGGACGGCGAAAATATTAGGTACGCCTCATTTGTCAACATGGCGATTAAGAAGGGCTCCTAAAACGCGACACGTGTCGTGATGGGTCCAAATTGTCAGGCAAACTCTTCTCTTTCTTCTTTCTACTCTCTCTCCTCTCTGCACGCGCTCTCTCTTCTACCTCCTGCATGTTCTCTCTCCTCTCTGTTCTTTGTCCCCATTGTTCTCTCTCCTCTCTCTCTCTCTCTCTCTCTCCTCCTCTCTTCTCTCTTCCCAGCGCACTTTCTCTTCGTTGGCACGGACGACCAATCGACCACCTCAACCTTTGCGCGAGCATTTCCTCCGGCATGTCCGGGAAGGTGCACGAGTGCTCAATCTGCCACAAGAGCTTCCCCACTGGCCAAGCTCTTGGCGGGCACAAGCGGTGCCACAACAAGGCCCTCACTCCTGCCTCCTCGGCCGCCGTCGTTGCCGCTGCCTCGGCTGCCAAAGGGATGAGCATCTCGGAGGGCGTGGGGTCTACTCACACGCAGAGGCAGGGGCAAGTTCGATCTGAACATCCTGGCACTCGCGAAGTTCTCCACTCGGTTCGCAGTCTCCGATAGCTACACCCCAACAAGAAGCCCCGATTTCTAGCATCGGCGAAGACAAAAGTGGTCTAAAATGGGTTGGATAAAAAGTACACAGAAACCCACGCTAAAAAAAACCGGCGATTGGAATTGAAACAGGAAATTGATCGAGTTTTAGATAGGAATAAAGACGATTGTTTTTGTTCGTCTCTTCTTGTTTGTTGGGTGATGCTGGAGTTCTTTTTGATGGAGAGAGGGAGGTGTACAAGGGGGAGAGGAGAGAAAGGAGAGAGAACGCGCATGAGGCAGGAGAGAGAAATGGGACATAAGAAGAGAGAAAAGTGGGGCTAGAGAAGAGGGAGGAGAGAGAGAGAGAGAGAGTGCAGCAAGGAGAGAGAGAGAGCGAACTCAAGTGCTATCAACGGCGGTTGTCTACCAAGGGACATTTATTAGGACTTGATCTATCGTCATAAATACGGACGATATTGTCGAGGCAGTTTTTCTTTTTGAACTAATTGTCGCGGCAGTTTGCCTAGATGGAATTGCACCCTTGAACATCGTCAACACACAGGACGACATTGTAGTCGTCAAATAAATTCATATGAAATCATGTGGTTGCTAGTTCTCTTTCCGCCGTTTGCAATGTCGATGTTGACGTATCAAAAAGTTACGGATAAGGTTGACAGGCATGGTAAAATGCAGCTACAAATGGAGCCTTTGTGCCTCAGCGCTTCTTAATTCACTCTTCAAGCTCCCCCTGACTCTTCTTCCAAGACTCTCTCGTCCATTTCGGTTCCAATATGGGGTTGGATATTGTCCAATTTCTTGAAAACAAGACCATCTTAGTCACGGGAGCCACTGGCTTTCTCGCAAAGAGTACTCTCTCTCTCTCTCTCTCTTTATGTATGAAGCATACTTAGTCACCAATTGCCATCAATTGACCATCTTTTAGCTAACCATTATTTATTATGACGGGTTAGTTTTTGTGGAGAAGATCCTTCGGATTCAACCAAATGTCAAGAAAATATACGTTCTTATCAGAGCTATGGACAAACAAGCAGCGATACAGAGGTTGCATGAAGAGGTAGAGAATCAAACTCTAAATTATCCTTGGATGGTTAGATCCACTTTTTGTTCTAAATTGACTAGAAAGAAAAGGCACACATAGATGTGTGTTGAAAAAATAAAAAAATAATAATTATTAAGGCTCCGTTTGTTTCTCGAAATATGAATGATTTGGAAAATATTTCCCTACAAATAATTGCTTGTGTCGCTTATGAGAATGAATAAATGAAATATATTTTCATTTTCTACGAAAATAGAAGACATAATTTGTTATTGAAGATGAAAACTTTTTTTTTCATTGACTAAATTTTTTTAAGCTATATAAATGATCATTTTTTGGAGAGGCATATTCCAAATTATTCGTTTTTCTCTAAATAAATAGGGTCTAAGGGAAGAAAATTAAGAGATTTGTGTTTTTTTAGGGAAAGAACTTGAGTCGTTACAAGAGTAGCCGTATAATGGTCTATCCAATAGATGGTACAATCACTTAGGCGTGTGATTTCAAATTAATTCTACTCTATTTAACATGGAAAATAAAGGCAAAGGAAGAAAAAGAATATGAAAACTAAGATAAAAGACAAAATTTCCTTCATAACAACTCTCAATCTTTTCACGTCGCAAACAGCTCATAGAGAAGAAGTTATTCGACATTTTGAGGGAAGAGTGGGCAGAGAATTTCAACTCAATTGTGGAGAAATTGTCTCCGATTCCTGGTGACGTTTCTTGCGAGAATTTGGGAGTACATGATTTTGATTTGAGGTTGGAGATGTGGAGAGAAATAGACATAATTGTTAGTTCGGCCGCGACTACCAAATTCGACGAAAGGTACGTGATTACAATCTTGCCCTCCCCGCCCAATTTAAAATTAGTTCAGAGAATTCGTGGCTTTTCCCTCATCCTATTTTGAGTTTATTGCCATCTTTCTCCCACAGATATGACGTTGCACTAGCCGTCAATGTATTTGGAGCTAAGCATGTTGCTGAATTTGCTGTAAGATGTGTTAACGTAAAGATGCTACTTCACATATCAACTGGTTTGTGTTTTTTCGATTGTTGTTGTTCTTGATATTTTTGCTATGTAAATTAGCAGATGATAGGTTCTATTTCACCACCTGCTCATTTAAAAAGTAGTCTGCATTGACTATGTATCTTATGGAACCTTTTATTTTCAGCATATGTATGTGGCAATATGACCGGAATTATACGAGAAAAGACATTTAGTATGGGTGAGACGCTCAACGGGTCAAGGAAGTTGGATGTGAATGAAGAGAAACTCTTGGTTGAAGAATTGATGAATGAACTTCGAGAAAAGAATGCTTCAGAAAGAGAAAGCACCATTGCTTTAAAGAATTTGGGCTTGCAAAGGTTTGCTTTTTATTGATTGAATTGTAAACAATGGAATTGATGATTGGTTGAAATTGCATCTTTAATTGTGGCTCTCAAACCTACCCACCAAGTTAGACCACTACCTCAAGCTCAGCTTACTGAATCATCATTTGTAAAGTTGATGGTATCATATGGCAAAAATACCAAAAAAATTTCAAATTTATTGCAATCGTGTCAATTTAGCTTTAAATCTTTTTTTTTTGGCTAATTGAGTCAAAGACCTTTTGTATTTGTGCCAATTTAGTTAATTAGATCAATTTTGGTTGAAAATCGCTAGCATGGATACTACCCTCCTATATGGTTTAGCCAGCATTGATGCAGACACCTTTTAATATTTTTATTTATTTTTTCTTTTTCTTCTTTTTCTTTTTCTTTTCTTTTCTTCCCTTCTTCCTCTAGTTGGTTGTCCTTGCCAAGGGCAACCGGCCAGAAGAAGAAGGAAGGACCAAAAAAAAAAAAAGAGAGAGAAAACAAAAAAGAAAAATAAATAAATAATATTTTTCTAAAAAATATTATTAAAAATGTAAATAATGGAATTGGTGATTAAGTTAGTTAAAAATTACATCTTAAATTGTGGCTTTCAAAGCCAAGCATCAAGTTAGACTGTTACCTCAAGATCGGCTTACTCAATCATCATATCTAAAGTTTTTTTTTGGTCGAAATTATATCAAAAGTTGATTGTATAATATTGATGTTCTTTTCATGAAAATTTGGGTCGTAAAAAATGTTTTTGGTTGGACTCGAAGTTTTGGTGATAAACTCTTTACAAGGTGCTTGACCATAATAGTCAGAACTAAAACATGAGTTAGGTAGTTAAAATACGTCTGATCAGTCAATTCATTTGTATATGGCCGTACTATTATATAATAATCTTCGGCAGTTCTTATGATATTCATTATAATTGATGCGCAGGGCAAGGCTGCATGGTTGGCCAAACACATACACTTTAACGAAGGCAATGGGGGAAATGATGGTGCAGCACAATCTCAAACAAAATATACAACTTGCTATTATGAGACCCACAATCATAACAAGTACTTATCGAGAACCTTTTGCTGGTTGGATTGAGGGTTTCCCTCCCAGGTTATCCTTCACAAATCTCTCTCTCTCTCTCTCTCTCTCTCTCTCTCTCTCTCTCTCTCTCAACGTGGTCTGACATTGAACTCCTAATTTTAGCAATAGCTTCCAAGTATTATAGTTCGCTCATAGTTAGTAGAATCTTACGGAATCACTCATTTTAAATTTCTAGCGTCACCTATGACATTATTTTTTAGGAGTAATATCATATGTGGTCCCTAAATTGTTATTCGGTGTTCAACGCACCTCAGTTTTTGAATTGAATTAAAAAAAGGGGAAGAACTCTATTGAACTCCGAACCAAAGTGAAGGGAATACTCAAGTATTATTACCTCCTAGTTCTTCGCAAAATGCAAGTTGTTATTGAACAAGAAAATCAAGAAACATATCTACATCTGTTTTTTAGTCTAGTTGCTAAATAGCAATACAAGATCATAAAGAAATCAGATAGACTTGCGTGGGCGGGTCTACTAATGAATGCACCATCTTTTCAAGGAAGTTAAACCTTTAGAGGAGGGTAAACAATGAATAAATGATGTTTGCGATCCTTGATTTTCATAAAGGGCCATAAAAAATCCAAACGCCATAGGGAGGTTGACAGGAGAGTTTGAAAAGAAATTTTTTGAATAGGTAAAAGATCAACGTCTCATAGACAGTTATATTCATCAAATGAACAGAACAAGTTATAGGTAAATGAACACACACATGGGCATATGTTTAACTGGTTAAAAATGTTGGTTTTAATTGATTAATTATGTAGTGAGATCTTAGTCCTTGATATGTAACGGCGATAAGTATCTCGTTAACTGAGTATTTTGTTGTTTAACATGCTAGTATTGTCTAATTAACTTTTCTTTTTCTTTCTTTGGAAACATACATGGCACAGAACTATGGACAGTATCGCCATACTCTATGGTAGAGGAAGACTTAAATATTTCTTGGGCAATCCTAACACGATACTCGACACGGTAACATCTAATCATCTCGACAAGCGTTAACCACCATCCAAATGCCATGATTATAAGCATCCTAAATTTTGCATTTGCTTAATTGATTATGTACTCCTCCTTTGTGAATTGGCTTGTGATAATTGATTTGGCAAAATATTCATAATTATAGATTCCAACCATCACTTTATTGTGCACATTTGAAAATACATAAGGACATACATTTATTCATATACATGTGCATTCGATGCCTTTAAACCCAAATATGGAATTTCATCTTTAGTAGATACCAGCAGATATGGTGGTAAACGCTATGATTGTGGCCATGGCGGTGCATGCTAATCAGCCCAATTCAAACAAGATTTACCAAGTGGGTTCCTCAAAGAAGCATCCTATGTCCTATTCAGATCTTCGACGCATCATTGTGAGTTACTTCAAGGACAGTCCTTGGATCAACGAGGATGGGAAGCCGGTCAAAGTTCGTAAGCTTAGAACTATGGGAAGCACGGCCAGCTTTCACAAGCACATGAGACGTTACATTCTCTTGTCAAAGGTAAGTTCAAAATAACTTAAAAAGTGAAGATCAAATGGTCACTAAAAGTTAATTCAATAAGTTGAAATATGGAGAAAATTGAAGATCCCAAATATCTGAAAATCTTTTTGTTATATGAATTTTAAGTAGTCAAGTCAACATATTTCTTTCTTTATTGATATAAGTGATAATAATCTCGAAATTAATAAACATATCTTCAAATAATTCGCTAATTTGTTTGAAGTGACAGTTTCTTTTAATATGTTTCAACATTTACCACTCTCATTTTTTGACTTCCGTTAAACGGGAAATGGCTGAAACCTTTAGAAATACGTAAATATAAACACATAAAACATTAACTATTATGAAAAATTTAAAGTTTGAATAATACTTTACATTCCAGCAATAATGCATAATTTTTTGCTATATAAATTCAAAGCATTGGGGCCCTAACATAAGAAAAGAAAAAAGAAAAAAAGAGCTAGTGATGAAAGTCGAAAAGTCATAGTCAAAAGTCACAGCCACGAAAAAAGATGGAAAAATGTGCTTTGTTTAAACCCTAGGCTCTTGTGTTACATAAGAATCTAATGGGCACTTTATCTAATTAATTGACATGCATATTCCATGATATTAAGAAAATGGGAAAAGCATCCTTAATTTTTGTTTGACGCATGAAATTTGAGGATGTGTTATCACTAAAAATAATTATTCCATGAATAATGTTTTTGTTATCAACAACAATCTATATCCAAATATTTTCGTGGACAATTAAAATATTTTTTATTCATTTATTTTTGAAAACAATATAAATTGTTATTTTTAGAATTTTTTTATATTATTTATTCTTTCGCAAAACAATCTGAGCTAGTTCTGTATTATTTTGAATGAAGGCGTTGAAAGTTGCTAGCTCAGCGTTTGGCGGGTGTTTCCAAGGCTTGCATGCTGACTTGGACAAAAAGGTCAACACTGCCCTGCGATTGGCTGACCTCTACGAACCTTATGTATTCTTCAATGGGGTGTAAGCTTCTAAGCTTCTATGCATTGGCCAAAATGCATGCAGAGTGCATTAATTAATCACCTCCTTCCCCTTATATACCAATCTCTGTTCAAGTATTTAACTATTAAATCACTTTTTAAATGATAACTTTTGAAACAACCAATTGTGATCTTACAAATTTAATATAGAAGTCCTAGGTTTATACTTTTATAGGCCTAAATTTGCCTCTCCTATTATATATTTCCATGCCTTAAAGCTTACGCGTGAGGAAGAGTATCAGAATGATTAAATATTACCATGAATTCACTTCCTAGCTTAAATTTTAAAATAGTTGATAGTTATCTACAAAATTATATAATCTCTGATTCTTATTTTCTTTTATTGACTTAGCTTTGACGATACAAATATGATGGCTTTGAGAGCCACGGCCTTTGATAATGGAGTAAACTTGGAAAGTGTCTTCTCCTTTGATCCGAGGTGTATCAATTGGGAGGACTATTTCAGGAGAACTCATTTGCCCTCAGTTGTCAAAACCTTCAAGCGCAAGTGAGAAATGATGCAATTAATAAATAGTTTGGGACATGCAATAGTTGGCATTATGAACTCCACCCGTTTTGATCCAAAAAATAAATAAAATAGAGAGAGAGAACTCCACATGTTCTATTGTATCATATGTGGAAATAAATAAGGTGTTGTAACACAAACATCTGTTGCTATTTTCGGTGTCATGTTAGTTTGAAGTGCCAATTATATTAGAAAAATACATGTACGATCTGTATTCTACCTCCTTTGTAACACCTCAAATATTGCAAATTGGAGGTTGCTAGATAAATAGCAATCCAGTTACTAGAATCTTCCCAAATTCTTGGTTCATGTGACACATAATATTTGATATGATAATGTCTCGACCTTCCCAAAGGTGAATCACCAAAGAGAAAGCTAAGAGACTCCTAAATAGGAGTGAAGGTTCCTCTCATGAGGTAATCATTCACGTATAGCACGCTCTTTCAAGCCCTACAAATTACAACTTGGTGTTTAATTTAACATGCAATTTTCTTACCTTTTGGAGCCATTGCTAATCAATTAGATTAGACACTCAAATAAAATGTGAAAGTACATTTACTTCTACGAACAAGAGATTCAATGGATTTGGGGACATGATTATGCTTGATTAATGTAATGCCATTTTGATACCATTTTTCTTTATTTTCAAAAGAATATTTGGCAAGCAGTCTTAATTGATTTTAACTAAAGCCACTAACACGCAAGAAGTGATCATGTGTGTTAACACCTAAATTTTGTTTAACCATTCAAAATTAATTGTATACAAAAGTAAGGGCTAACCTTTAGTCCCTAAATAAAAATATTAAAATTAAATTGCATATCATAAAGTTTTAAAGAGCATATGTTAATTGCATTTAAATCGGACCAGCGGTGATGAATGGGCCTGAATTAGTCACGTGGATAGGGGCCCACAATAAGTGAAATTCGGCCTAGGCTATGAGTGTTAGTGGCCGAAATTACAGGAGGAAAAGGAGGGGTCTTGAGCTTTAATTGAACTGGTTCAGCCCATTAAAATTAAAAGGCTTTGAGCTTAATTAGATAAAGGCCCTGGGGATGAAGCGTAATCCAATCAAATATTTGAGTGGTGATGCATGTTTCTTAAGATACCAAAAATACCCGTTAAATTAGGAAATTTTCCTCATTTAACAATGTGCATATCGACCGCGATTTGATCTCAACCACGAGATATGATCCCATTTGCATGGAAAATCTTCTATTATATCCATTACCACTTGGATACGATCGTTCATTTTATTCATTACCAAAATTGAATAGAGTGTATGTGTTTTGGATGATTTGGTGACTGTTTCTTGCTCTCTCTCTCTGTCTCTCTCTTTTTTTTTTTTTTTTGTTGATTTGAGTTAATTTGTTTCCCTATGAAAAAAATACAAAAAAGACTAGGTGGAATTTGAATAGATTTTTATAGATCATGTTGTATGTTTAGAATAGATTCTGATCGCTTTTCCTTAAATAGATTAAGACATTTTTGGATAGATAGCATTTATGTCAAATCTAGAAGATTAGGGTAATTTTCTGATTTAAATTAGGGCTTAGAATATTTATTTCCTAATTTAAATTAGATAGTATCCTAATCTTTATAGTTCATTTATGGTAATATTCAATTTCAAATTTTTATGAAAAATACCAAAAAATATCATGTACGTGTCATATCGAATTATGGTCATCTAATTGCACGACACGTGCATTAATTTAATTAGAATGCGTGTCTGTTGCTTAGTAATTTTGCCCATCATTAGAGTTAGGTTATTTAATTAAAATCACATGTTATGTAGTCCGCATGTTAGATTAATTTAATTAAAGTCACATGCCACATTAACGTAGTCACAATTAAATTTTTTCGTCATTAGAATTAAGCCACCTAGTTCAACAGCATCGTTTTTCTACATTATGGCATCTTGAGTAAGCTGGTATTGCATACATTGTATAAAGCATAGTTTTCATTAAACAAAGTAAAACCCAAAAAAATAGTTAGTTGAAATTGTGTATTAATTACAAATCATATATAGGCTGGATATGCAATTTTTCTAATTAACATTGTAGGTGCTTATGTTGCTTTGAGATAAGTACCCCTCTTTTTCCTTGCAATCTATTTACTGTTTTGTTTTATTGGATGTTCCATTAATGTTTGCACACCCGTGTAATCACCTCACACGTTAAAAAATAATAAAATGAATCCAAGTTGTATGCTAAATATGTTTTTGATAAAATGAGCGGTGCAAAAATGGCATTAGAAAATCTAATGTAACCAAGTCTCTATGCTCACAATCTCTGGTTCGTATGAGTAAAATAAAGTTCTCTTAACTTTACTTGGCTTCTTAATCGACTCAATAAAAAATAAATTAGTGGTGACTCTTTATTGAAAATTATTTGCATGTTAAGAGCTTAAACCTAAGTCGCGAATTGGTATAAGTTTAAGAGAGCTCAAACTAAGTTTAGGCTTAGTAATTATTAGCTGAACCCCTAGGTGATGCACCCAAGTTGATTTTTGGCATTGGCAATAGACCTCATAGAAATCCAAATTAGAGAAAGGAACTTCTTGCCTAGATCAAATGATGAATGAAGGAGCGTGACGGCTATACCTAAAACTTTTCACCCCTTTTTTGAGGACCCAGCCTACCTCATTGAGCCCAGGAGAGGCAAGTAGTCCAGGAAGGGAAAATTCCGAGAGATGAACACCTCACCCAAAGCGGCGTGGTCTGAAGATGCACATAAAGCAGTCCAGCATTTCTGCCCAGGAGAGGCAAGTAGTCTAGGACGGGAAAATTCCGAGAGACGAACACCTCGCCAAAAGCGGCGTGGTCTGAAGATGCACAGAAAGCAGTGCAGCATTTCTGCCCAGTCAGTCCCCTCACTTGTATATTAAAAACACATAATTAATTACAAATAATCAGTACGATATGTATGAATCACGTGTTGGATATATTAAATAACTATTTATAATTTACTATCTACTTTATTCAAAACTAATATAGAATGAAAATATGTTATGAAGTGAAGAGTACCAACATAAATAAGTAGACTCACGTACATGAGATTCTGATATTTTTTTTAATAATTATAGAATATGAATAATTTTAAAGTAGCATATTGTTATGAAAACTCTTACAATTATATAACTTTCTTTATTGAACAAAATTACTTGAAATTTAGTTGCCACGTTGGGATATGGTGCCCCATGCCTTAAGAGGAAGCGCCCTCTACACACCGCATGGGAGGGTGGTCGGCTAAGCTCCACCTCATGGAGCGGGGACAGGGAATGCGATCTGGGAGAATTACCAAAAAATTCCTAAACCTATTGCAATTATGCCAATTCAGTCCTAAACTTTTTTTTTTTTACAAATTTAGTCCTAAACCTTTTACAATTGTGCCAATTCAGTCCATCCGGCCAAAATTGGCTGGTCGGCGTGACGACGTGGAAGTCACCAGGGAACAACCGGCCGACGAACGCGGATGTGGCAATTTTTAATATTTATATTTATATATTTATATTCTTTTTCGATTTTTTTTAATTTTTTTTTGAATTTTTGAATTTTTTTCTTTTGTTTTTTCATCTTCTCCTTCCTCTGGCTAGCCAGCGCCGGCCAGAGCCAAGGGCCGGCGAGGCTCGCCCCCACCGGCCACTGGCGAAGGCAAGCCTCGCCCAACAACGGCGAGGCCGCCGTCGCCAGATCGGCCGGGGACAACTAGTCGGCGAACGCCGATGTAGCAATTTTTAATGTTTTTATTTTTATTTTTATTTTTATTTTTGAATTTTTTTCTTTTGTTTTTTCATCTTCTCCTTCCTCTAGCCGCCCGATGCTTGGCGAGGCGAGGGCCGTGAGGTGACCTAGCTGGCCCCGGCGAGGCTCGCCCCCGCCGGCCACTAGCGAAGGCGAGCCTCGTCCAACGACGGTGAGGCCGCCGTCGCCAGATCTGGCGAGGCTCGGCCTCGCCCGTCCATTGCGGGGCTCCTCGCCCCCGACACCACCGGAGCAAATCGAGCCTCAAATTTAAGGCCTCGACCCGCTGCAGGATGGCGCCATCGCAGGACGGCGTGGCGGACTGCGAGAGCTTCCACGCGGCAGGGACAGGAAGAGCGGGCCTCGCGGGGGCCGCGCGATCATCCATTTCGAGAGCAGGGAGAGGAACCGGTTGGGGAAGTTGGAGTGGAGGAAGGGGATGACGAAGAGCGGCGTGAATGGCGACGAGACCACGTAGTGGGAGTTGGCGGCGGCGAAGGCCGGGGAGGAGGAGGCGGCGGTGAGGAAGGGCCGCAACTTGTTGGGGCTTCCAGCATTTGTCGGCCAGTTGTGCCCACCCGGCGTCCACATCAATGTTTACCAGCTAGCTATCCCCACCCGGCGTCCACGTCAGCACCGATCGGCCAATTTTGGCAGGATAGATTGAATTGGCACAATTGTAAAAGGTTTAGGACTAAATTGGCCAAAAAAAAAAGTTTAGGGCTGAATTGACACAATTGCAATAGGTTTAGGACTTTTTTGGTAATTCTCCTGATGCCATCCGCAACCTTGCCCAACTATTTGCCTATCTATACACACTAAGATAGACTCTTTTTAATTGTTTCCTTTATCACTTTATTTCTCATTTACCAACTCAAGTATTGGAGGATTCTCTTGAGACTAAGCCCATAAGGCTTCCTTTATTTGTGGTGTGTAGACCAAACCTGCTCACGAGAGGTTCAAGCCAGCCCAACCTAGACCTGGAAACACTTCACATAAATAGTGGCGATACACAATATATGGAACTTTCAGCTGCATATTAGCAATGACAACGTTGTCATAAATATCTCACATCAATTAAAAGAAATTATATATGAACAAGAACAACTCAACACAGCTTGTCACATAGAGGTTCAACATTTACAAGGTTATTGTCAAAGCCCTAACAACACGGTAACAAAATGCCTCTCTCTCCACACGAGCACAACTAGCAGCTCTTCATAGACTGTCCGTGAGACGGCTCGAGTCTTGCATGGATTGGAAGAGAGGTTATTGAGTGATACACAAGTGCAATAAATGCCAATTGGCTACCAGGGTATATCTTTAAGACACTTAACCCATGTGATCTGGACTAGATTGTTAAAATTGTTTTGAAAAACTTAGCAGAAGATCTTCTAAAACTTAGCATAAGATCAGACTCGCCTTTTGATCGAGTTTACTTACTTGTTTGATGAAACTAAAGATATTTAGGGTCGAGTGTACAAACTTATCGGATGGATTCAATTTGAAAATTTGGTCACAAACTCTTGAGAAGATTCTTCATCTTAGGTCTGACTAATATGGTGTTGATTGATCTAATTTTGGTTGGAGTCTTGGAGATCACATGAACTGACTTTTTTCAGTTTATATACAAAGTTTATATACATAAACTGACTTTTTTCAGTTCCAATCGTATCATCAACACTAATTTTTCCGGTGCAATAATGATCTTAGACAAGAATTAAAAATAAAATGGGAATCACAGTCCACACGAACTGACCAAAATGCCAAAAACTATAGTATTACAAAGGTCATATACATAAACTGACTTTTTTCAGTTTCAATTGTATTATCAACATTATTTTTTCCGGTGCAATAATGATCTTAGACAAGAATTAAAAATAAAATGGGAATCACAGTCCCCATGGAACTGGAACTCTTTTTTGCGGTTCTCGTCTTGTAATCTTCTCATTTTAGTTTTCACCGGCTTTACCATGTTTCATATGTGAGATTGAGACTCATACAACAGAATGGGAATGGCCATCTATATCATTTGTCTCATGTTTTCCAAGTACAAGTCTGGAATTTGTTGTGCTTGCAGTGACATACAATTGTTTCTTTTCGCCCCCAATCTCGTGTCCCTCTCTGCTTCCCTCCTTTTCTGGCCACTAGGCTGCGTGCCTACAGGCACTTGTTGGCACGCAGACACGCCCAAACATTTTCGTTAGCATCTTATCTGCGCGTTTCTTAATGATGTGTATATAACAGTTCCAGCATGGACAAAAACTCGATGGAAAAACTCAGGGAGGCTTCAGCTGCTGAAGCTGAGGCGGCTAATGCTGTCTGGCAAGCTGTTCAATCGCCATCTTCTGTCCCTGCAGAAGAAACATCTGTATCAGATGAAAACTCTCCAGCAACTGAAACTGCTTCAGATGGTAGTGACACTGAGGGAGACGTTCGTCTTCATCCTAGAGCTGTAAGTCTGTGAACTTATGTCATGGTCTCACATCAAAGGGTGTTTTAGTCTCTGTTCTTCGTGCTTACATTGTTGTCCTACAGGTGGTAGTTGCTAAAGAGGCTGGAGGTAACCTTGGTGGAATGGGAAGACAGCTATCACTGGATCAATTTGAAAATGAGAGCAGACGGATGGTTCCAAATAATAATGAGCTGTCATATCCTACAAAAAAGTTCACCAGACAGAAATCTCCTCAAGGCTTGCATAAGAAGGTGAGTGAGACAGATGTCAATGCCATCATCCTCATTAGAACTTTTGCCAGGCTTAATTACCTCTTCTATTTTCAGATTATAACCACTTTGCTTCGGCCTCGAAATTGGAAAGCTCCTGCTAATAGGAGGTTTTTCCTGGATTCTTACGAAGTCGGGGAGCTCTGTTATGCTGCAGAACAGCTTTTCATGAATGAGCCAACAGTTCCTCAGTTAAAAGCTCCGGTTAAAGTATTCGGTGACCTACATGGTCAATTTGGCAATCTCATGCGTTTGTTTGATGAATATGGTTTTCCTTCCACTGCAGGAGATAGAACGTATGTTCACTATGGTTTTAATCATTTCTTTTAAGTTCTATACTTGTAGTAAATGTCCTATGCATGCTGTTCTTCGCTGACAAACAGCATGACAACAGGAGAGAAAATCCAAGTGTCATACGTTTAAAAACAGTACCGAAATGATAACAGCAATAGGCACTGGGGCTGATGGTGGCTGCTTCATAGTCATAATATAATTTGTTCGGAGTTTCACAACATTAAGGTGATTATGTATAAGTTTTTGTTCAGAAATTCAATCACAAGTTTAAACTGTATACTATTGTTATGATTTCGGTTTATTCAAAGGAAGGCTTGGAAATGTCGAATCTGGCATTCCCTACTATTGTGAGGTTCAGTTTATGGTGGTGACTTTTCTTCATGTTGCTTAAAGGGCCACACATTTTCAATCTCCGATAATAGTAAAATTTAGTGAATTGGTTCTTCTGGGGAGGAAGTTTTCCCAGTATTGCATTTTTTTTCTTTTGAGGGTTATGTGAAAATGAAACTTAAATGTCTATGCATTGACACAGCTATATTGACTATTTGTTTTTGGGAGATTACATTGATCGGGGACAGCACAGTTTGGAGACTATAACTTTGCTTCTTGCTCTTAAGGCACGTTTCTGCTTTTGAAAGAGATGATTGTATTTGCAAATGCAATGCAATGTTTATGTTGTTTTACCAACTGGGCTGTGGTTACCTTTTTGTAGATTAAATACCCAGAAAATGTTCACTTGATACGAGGAAACCACGAGGCAGCTGACATAAATGCACTCTTTGGTTTTCGTCTTGAATGCATTGAGCGAATGGTGAGTGCAAGTGTTTAGTCATTTGTTCTCTTTTCCAAGGTATGTTATCTCAATTTACTTTTGTATAGGGAGAGAATGATGGAATATGGGCATGGAGACGTTTTGATCAACTTTTCAACTATCTTCCGCTTGCTGCTCTCATAGAGAAAAAGATAATCTGTATGCATGGTGGCATAGGAAGGTCAATACATTCTGTAGAACAAATTGAGAAGCTTGAAAGGCCAATAACAATGGATGCTGGATCCATTATATCGATGGACCTTTTGTGATATGATAAATGTCTTCATTTTTTTCCATTTCAATGTGGACCTTTTGTGCATGTTTTTATTGACAGTTTCTTAAACAGGTCTGATTCAACAGAAAATGACAGCGCAGGAGGTTTGAGGCCAAATGCTAGAGGGCCAGCCCTTGTCACATTTGGGGTATACCATGCTAGTTTTTCTAATTGAGTCATGCTTTTCTTTGTACCCTTTGCCTTTCGGTATATGTGCCCTCCCTTATCTCTGTTCTCATGTGATACTCAATTGTCCCTACAAACTTCTAAGCTGAGTAGTGTCATGTGTATACTTGAGGCCTAGCTAGTGGATAACCGATAGACCTTCAGGTAATCTGAATTTTGAGAAATCAATCATTAGGGCTTTTTTTTTTTTTGGGGTAAAATTTTGAATGCAGAAAACCTATATGCAATAATCCCTCCAGTGGGAGGACATTAGAATGGTGGCCTAATAGGCTGCTTTTGACAATGAAACTTGATCTTAATCCCTTTAAGTGTGAGCGTTAAGGGACTGCTATGTCCAGCTTGCTCAACAAAGCAAGAATGGTTGTTGGCAAAAGAAAAATGCTGAGCCTAGCAAAAAATCTGCTTGACATTTGTTGTATCGCATTATTTTCCTTCTCTTCGTCCTTTGTCTCATTATTTCACGTTTGTCGAAGAACCTCCCAGCCCCCACTCCTCTACAATAGAACCAGTTTGAACCTGCGCCCAATCTCATTAGTTGTGCTATCGCCACTTCATTTCTCAAGATATTTTATTTTGACTGGACCCTAAAAAATTAGAGAGTACTTTGTAGCTGAGTTTTTTAAAAGTCACTGCAGTAATTTTATTCCAAAGAACGAGGTTGTTTGGGATTAAGCCTGATCATAGCTTTGTTGAGTATTGACTCTAGTTTACTTCAGCCCGACAGGGTCACAGACTTCTGCAAGAAAAACAAATTACAACTGATCGTAAGACCCAGTGAATGTGTTATGGATGGGTTTGAGCGGTTTGCTCAGGGACAGTTGTTTACCTTCTTTTCTGCAACTAACTATTGTGGTAAGCAAATGAAGTCCTGAGCTTTCGACTGACCCTTACATCGTGCATTTGCAATTCTAATTTTCTCTATGTTTTTAGGAACTGCAAACAATGCTGGAGCAATATTAGTTGTTGGAAGGGGTTTGGTCATCGTGCCCAAGTTGATACATCCACTGCCATCTCCCCTTCAATCACCGGAGACATCTCCGGAGCGTGTCATTGAGGACACCTGGATGCAGGCAAGCCCTGTTTGTCATTTTCTGATTTTTTTTTCCTTCCTGTCAAAGTCTTAAATGGTTTATAAGCCACAAATTCTTCTAAATTTCTGGTATAATACAGGAGCTCAACTTTCAAAGACCACCGACACCTACCGGGGGTCCCCCACAGCCGACCTAGACCGTAGCTCCCTTGCATATATCTGAGTTCGACCAAATAGTTTGGAGACGCTGAATCTTCGTTCCTGGATTGGCGGGCTTAATTTATAGCTCGTCATGGTCACGCAGACCATTTGCCACCCGAGAGCACGCGTTGTAGTTGTCTACTGTGGAATATGATGGTTGGGCCTGTTTGTTGCATAGGTGTATACATAGTTTGAGAGGCAGCAAATTTTACCAGTTATTTGTGAGCATCCACTGCCACCTTCCCCACCCTCTTTTTTCCCTCCCGCATTGAGATTACTACATGTACATGTATATTAGGTCTTTGTAAGAGATGAGGAAGATAAAGCTGAATACAGGGTTAGTAGTGCCAGTGGTATTTACTAATGTAATGTAAATGTTTCTCTGATTTTTGATTATTTAATTCTAAAATCATATCTTTTGTGAAATTTAGTTTGGATCATTGGAAATTTCGAGTGGCACAGATTGGTCAGATTCTTACAAGGGGCAACAACTCCCACAAAGCTCTTAAGGGCCTTAAGTTAAGGTTTTGTCCGTTTGTGTATCATTATTACTGTCGTTTGAGCTCGCATCACAGGATTAAATCAGTTGGTAGTTTTTCTCCTTTTCTTCTTGCCCTCTTGCTCCTCAATTGATTGTTATTCTGACAAATTTAAAGTAAGATTTTTTTTTTCAAGGGACAGAAAATTGTTAATATTTCTTGATTAGGAGCGAGGGAAATTACAAATTCGGTGTATTTTCCTTTCCAATTTTCTTCACCCTTGCTCCCAAACATAGGCCTAGAGCTAAGCATCTCAAAATGATCCATGTGATCTTTAAGAAAATATTTGGACGAAACAATCAATAGGATAGTTGAAGATACCGTTACATACATTAATGGGATCGGCCCGTAGTTGAAGAAAATGTTCCTAAATCCACCAAAATATTGTAATGCACTTCAAATGGTCCTAAGGTCGGTTGCACCCATTAGTAGTAATTTGATTTCATAGGCGTAATATGTTTGTAGCGGCAACTCGATTGCACTTATAATTAGTAATCTGCATTGATGGATGGTAATTTGACCACAGAGTTTGTAATAAGAAAATGTTAACAGTTAGTAATTAATTAATGGAAGTAAAATATATCAAATTATTGTAAGTGACGCCACTTATACTTAATAATCATCCTGAACAATATATATTTTGGAGAAAACTATGGGAGCAAAACTCATTCTTTTGGTCAACAAGCAGAACTCAATCATTGGAATTGAGAAGTTTCATTTCACAGGTGACAATCGGAATCCAAACTTCGAAGTCTCCCACAAAGACATGACCAAATTATTGCAGCACTCTATCCAGCAGAAAGTTAGTACCCGCAAATGTGTACCTACGATACCACCCTGCTGTCCCAGCCAGTTTGCTATGAAATGAAGCATGCAAGTTTGTGCCAATGAAATGGGCATAATCATCGGAATGCTTTAACTCAATGAGGCTTTGAAATGCATTGCGAGGTTGGACTAGGCTACAATCAACGTTTAGGATTTTCTTTTCCTTGCAAGAGATAAGACAGATAATCCCAGCCCGCATTACCTGTATTTCAATGCATCCATCACCTACTGTGCAACATATTTGACTCATGAAAAAGAAGGCAGATGAACAAGGTTATGCCTGGACGGAAGTCACCACTATAAACAAAAAGACTTTCGTTTTTTCACAACTCGGCATTCTTAATAGTAAGATCCTTCAAATGCAAGGTTATAGAAGCAGTGATGAAAAGCTTCTCAACAGTCATGAAATCAATATAATGACCTTCACAAACTTGCAGGAACAAAACTCCAACGTAAATTGAGCGCTGTTCTGAAACAAAAACAAACCTAAAAGCAAGGCTTCTTTTTCTTTTGGTCAAGGAAAAAACTCTACACCCCACATATGCTTGTCTATTTGTTGCAACCAGTAACAGCAGCATACAAACAAATTCACCATCAAAGCAACAGAGGGAAAATACGTGAGTAAGGAGATATAACAGCTTCCTGTACATACTTTTTAGAATTGGTTGGATCGGGAACCCACTGCATCTCGCTTATGTTGGGAGTCTCGACAAAAGTCATGGTGAATTCGCCCACCTTCTCAATGCTCCCTCTCTTCCCTGCTCTCAACAGAAGATGGTTCCTGTTGTAAGAGAAAATCCCATTGGTCAAACGGATAATATCCCCGGGCTTGAACAGGTCACACTCCTCGCCCCAGAACTGAAAATGCACGGCTGCCATATCATCTGCCGCAAGTGCCAAGCATGTCTTGCTCTGTCCTTCTGTGGCAACCCTGCCTTTGTCCAATCGAATGAATTGTGTGGTTATGTTGTTCTGTGCTGCAGGTACTATGTCTTTGATAGAGGGCATACTGGTGTAACCTGAAAAAGAGAAGATACACAGTCACTGAAACTGTATGACCAAGAAGTTAAAAGAAAACTACATTACGAAGGCAACCCTATAATACTTACTTTGGAATGAACTCGTCATAAGCACCAACTAGGGAGTTCTATGCAATATAGACGAGTTTTGGTTCTAGAAGAACAGAACAACAAAGTATTTCTTGCTGCAAACAGGCTTCTTTCAGTCTCAACTCAAACTCAGATAATCGGCTGCCTACATATATAATTTCAACTGGAGGGATACCATTTTTGTCGTCTATCATTATAAAACCCAAATGGCCACATTCAATTTGCATCTTCGTCCACAATCACAGAAACAGTCTCATTTTGTCAATGTTAGATGCTTGAACATGAATACCATTAACTTGAACAGACATTTTCAACGCTTTAAAAAACAATAACATAGGGGGCTTGTAACCAAGGTCCTTATCAGAATCTGTACTAGATACTCTTCACAGTAAAGCCCTGCTGTAGGTACTACGTAGAAGAACAAGGGAACTACCAAGCCACTCGTCATAATATAGAAGGGCACCGTGCTCGTTCCCCTGCTAAGACAGTGTTATATCCTTATTTTTTGAAAATACACGCAGATTAGAATAAGACAATAAGCGTGCTTACAATCAGAAAGCATGTAATAATCCCTCAATTCACGAGAAAATCACAGAAGTTTATCTTCAAAACTCGCAAGGTTATGACATAATTATAAAAGTCAAAATGAAGGGCCGGAAGTAGTGCCTTGTAGAGACGGTCTGGATGTCCTAGTTTTCAGCTCACTCAGAGAAAAGATGAATTTTGGGAGAAAGAAAAGATGTATATCTACGAATGCCAACGTCTCTCGTGCATTTACACATGGGTAATCCACTCTAATGGAAGGACCGCAAATATTCCCGTTGCTTCTGGCTTGGCGGGGACATTTTAACAAACACCTTCTGTGCAACTAAGCGAAAAACTCCGTACTTCTATCGCAATCATATCCACCACTCACAGGCATCGTTCAACCGCTAAAACGGACGGAGAGAAATCCAGTTAGGGACGACCTTGGGCATCAACTGGGTAACGTCAAATGCGGAATTAAAGGAGGTGAATTACCATGAAGATGAAGGTTGTATGAAATAGCGGGTACAAGACAACTTGCCGGAGTACGCACGTCACCGTCGTATCGCCCACGTTCTGATGGATCGGCCACTCAAAACTTTCTTTGCCCTGGAGAATTTTCGAGAAAGATTATAGGAAAATGTAAATATCAATTAATGAATGATTTCAAGAAAATTAAAGTGACATATCTCAGTACCTCAATTAATGTCTTTATGCACCTTCTCTTGCCCTGTAGATTTTTCAAGAATGATTATAGGAAAATGAAAATATCAATTAATGAATGATTTCAATAAAATTAAAGTTATATATCTTTGCACCTCAATCAATGTTCTTATGCCTAAAAAGTCCCATAATATTGAGTAAGTTTCACTTCTTCTGAAACAAGAACGGGTTATTATAATTGTATACCAAGTTTTGTTTATTGATAGGGCCGTTTTGAAATGAAAACATTCAAGCATGGATCGGTTGTAAGTCTTTCGAGAAATTTAATGGTGGGCAAAACTTAATTTTTAGGTTGGAGTTATTAAGAATTTCGAGAAATTTAATGGGAGCAAGACTTAATTTTTTAGGCTAGTGATACTTAGCATCACTCAAAAGGCCTTAATTCTTCAAACAAAGTATAGGAAAATAAGCAGGGGCACTTTATAAAGTCCGTCCATGCTTGTGGTGTCGAAGATTTGTGCACATGCTTAGACCCGATCATAGCAAGGAGGGCATGAAAGCCCCTTGCTAGGTGGCCCGCTCATCAGTGAGGTCTAAAAAACAGCCTAGGCTCAACAAGCAAGCTCACAAAAAGTGGCCGAGCCCACATTTTCTGGATAGGCGATCCCATTGGGCAAGTGACCAACTGCCCGTTGACCATCTCTAAACAGGATTAACGTAACTCCAGCTTTGTTGTTTTGGGATAAGTATACGTAAAGTGATAAATTTTTTCACGAAAGTGTAATTGAATTTTAAGACTTTTAAAAAATATAATTAAATCATAAAATTAGTCAAATTAGTGCAATCAAGTTTCCTATTAATTGCATATGATTTGGCTAACCGAAAATGTGAAGGTGATTTAAAAAAAAAAAAGTTTTTACGGATACACGTATTGGCGTTGCAATATAAAAGAGCATGACATTTTAAAGGAAAAAATAATAAAGATAAAGAAACAAAAAAAAAAAAAAAGAGAGGATATTGCTGCACCCTTTAGCTGATAATCTTTTAGAAATATATTTTTAGGGGCCGGGGGAACGGAAGCTGCGTTGCATTGGATATCGCTGCATCCTTTAGCTGATAGCGGTGACGGAGAAGAGAAAATCTAACGAAGCACCCGCTCGTTTTTTTTTATAGTCAAATTGGATGAGTTAACTCAAGAATTCAATTGCATATATATATTTTAATATTTTAAGTATCTGTTTATTTCATTGAAAACTTCTTGTCATTGAAAAGTACCTACCAGAAATTAAATTTCAGAGAAATTAAATCAATTTTTGATGTTTGTTTGTGCTAAAAACAGGTTGAATTTTATGGTATTTAATAAGCTGTTTGTATCTTTAAAAATGGCATAATGATTAACAAACTAGAATCCACACCTTTTCTGTTTATTTTATAATCCATCAGAATAACCAGAAATTGCAAAAGAATTAAGAGAGAACTATGAAATCATATTTGTAGAGTGATATATATCACGATGTCATTTGGGCTTGCAAAATAATACAAGCATCAATGAAGCATATTTAAGAAAAAACATACAATATTTACGAAAAAAACATATGAAACTTATTGAAAGAAAAAGAAATATGTTAATGAGAGATAGAAAAGAGACATAGAAGTACCCATTTTTCTCACTTGGATGCACATCAAAAAGTCAATTAAATGATTTTCTTTTTGCCAGAAGGGAAAGTTACTTGTTCTTTCCAATTCATGGAAAACGCATTTTGTCGATTCACTAGTTTTCCATGTCACCCAAGCGTTGAAAAGTTCAAAAGTAGTTTTGAAAATGGTTTCACAGGCACGAAACACAAAAACTCACAGATCTCACAAAGTTGCATGGAGTAGTGTGCTCACCAAAAAAGGAGGGAGGACTAGGTCTACTTTATTTGAAACTTTGAAACAAAGTATTGTTGGGCCGCATGCTCAGGAGCCTCATCAATCATTCATCCTCATCTCTATGGAGTACTTGGATTCACCACATTAAATCTAGGGGTATTCCTATTATGCAACTCGACATAAAGGGCAATATAGCTTGGAGTTGGTGATGTATTCTCAAGCTGGACTTGCTCTAACACCTATTATCTCTGGCCAAACATACTATTGCAAAAAGATATACAAGGAATTTAGATAGGAGGGACCAGTTGTGGATTGCTACAATTGATTTGGACTAGTGGTATTGGCTAACATAATTTTATCAGCTGACATGTTTATAAGGATAGGCTATCAATAGCAATAGACAAATCACGATAGTTGTCTTCAGTTGATACTAGGAACAATTTTTTTATGGCTGATATAGAGGACAAAAACCACTTATTCTTTAAGTGCACCTGGACAAGTAATATATAACACAGTATTTTAGCACAAAATGGAATTTGATGTTTGGCAAAAGGTTGGAATTTAGAATTTCAATAGATGATCAGGGCCACAAAGCAAAAACTTGGAGGCGAGAGCCCACCGCCTATCTATTGCATTTGAAGGGAATGCAATTGCAGACGATTTCAACACAAGTCAATTGAACCTAATTTTCTATTGGCTAGGATTTGAAAGGTTGTAGAGGTAAGGCATCACTCTACCAACATTATAAGCCTTCCTAGGCAAATGTTTTATTGGCTATTGTATGGAGGCTTCCTTCCTCCATCTTCTTGCCTAATTAGTCTCTTTATAATGCTAGGGGATTCCCCTAAACTTTTGTACCTCATTTGACTAATGATATTCATATTTTTACACAAAAAAGAAGAAGAAAAAAATGGTTTCTCATCAAACAACCTGACCCTACGACTCAAATACACTTTTATGACAAGTTTTAAGATTCATAATACATTTTTCGCAATTTCCCAATCACTTCAATACTAAAACTTCAATATGATACTTATTTGAGTGCCATAACTTTTTAATTGATCTAGATCCGTCAAATAGATGGGTCGGGTCGGGTATGGGTTGGGTCGAAAATAGGTCGACCCATATTTGACCCATTCAACCCGTTTTGACTTATATTTTTGTAGTGTAAATCTAGTGACCCATACCCAACCCATATCCGACCCGTATTGCTAAAACTCATTAATATTTTAGAAAAACCCACGCTCACTTTTAGCTA
Source organism: Eucalyptus tenuipes (assembly GCA_014182365.1). Lineage (NCBI taxonomy): Eukaryota > Viridiplantae > Streptophyta > Magnoliopsida > Myrtales > Myrtaceae > Eucalyptus > Eucalyptus tenuipes. Next base: position 10,409,378 of record CM024544.1, on the reverse strand, counting down.
TATGCTAATTGGATAAAAACCTCAAATTAAATTAAAAAATAGTAAATAAAATAAAAAATATTTAAAAAACCTATAAATTAAAAAATTTATGAAGAATTAGACTATGCACATGCTTCTCTTATTTAAAGTGAGCATACTATTGAGCAACTGAAAACTGCAACGTGAAACTAAGTATTAGCTATTTGAACACTATCTAATGAAACATCGGCGAAGGCAAGAATGAAAATGGTCTTTCGCAAGTTGGATTTAAATGGACATCACTTTGGCATTCTAGTGAATTGTTAACTCAGCAGGCCAAATTAATAACTGTCATGCTTTTAATTAGCACTTCTCTTAGCGAACGGAGAATCAGAAAGGAATGTTCTTCAGGTCTACCTATTCTGGTAGCTCGATCCCCAAGATATGATTTTCCATTGCCTGCAAAGATTTTACATATTTCAAAATTTTTATGGAAAGAGAGTCCCAGAAGGAGATAGCATCTGACTAATTGGGACTCTAGAATGTGAAGTCAACGCTTCTCTTAATAAGAATCTCATCCAAGTGCTCGTTCAAAGAAAATAATCTATAGCTACATCCGTAATTCAAATAAAACTGTCCACTCTCCTGGAAATCCTGGAAAGACAGACAAAAAGATGTAATGTTCAGAAACTTCTTCACATACAGTTATCACCCTTCCCTCCTTCTAGACTAAGTCAACTTCACACGGGTCAACCAAGTGCAGAACACGACCAAGTCCCAAATATGATGATATCTTCAATTTTGGAGGTAGAAAATTCGAAACATGATACCAATTACAGTTCATCTTTTAACAATGAGATGAAACTCTTCTTCTGATTAACACATAACTTTTCATGGGAAGAAAATACTTGCATATGCCTCCCCAACCTGCAAATCCCCATAAATCCTCTCCCCCTCCATGTCATAATGAAACAATGTAAAAATGTTCACATGGACTAATTAAGCATAGTACAACTTGTTTATGGTTGGCCACCCCTAATTAGCTTCCTAAACTGTGAAAGCTTCTACAGATATCTGCAATTTACCAAGAAGTCAGCTGCCATATCAGAGGAAAAACATGGGTACAAGTATAGAGAAGGTACCTTGTAACCAAAAAGCTCACAACATGCCTGTTGAAACACTGAAATTCGGTCTGCAAAGACAGTCTTGTACCTATTCCATATTGTATCATCTATGAGACAATGAATATGGAATATTGAGAACAAACGTATCATGTAACACAAATCTTTCTTCACGCTTCTCAAGTGTTGCAATTTGTTCTTTCAGTTGAGTTATCTTTTCAGATATTTGGCAATCAACAGATTTTGCAACATTGCCTACAGTTTACATGTGCAGCAACACAACAAGAACAAAAGAGCATTTAGTTATGCACCACCAAGCTATAGTTTTTCAAATAACGTAAAATCATTTACAATCCCAAATCAAAACTTCATCATACAGAATGCAATAGGCACATGAATTTCATTATCATGTTGCATCAGTTCATGTCAAAACAGATCCTATTTTTTTCATTGGGTCCTTTACGTTAGAGAGCCCCTTTTCAAAAGATTATCCTTGTCTTTGTTTATGTCTCGGATTAGAACAAATTACTATAATTTGTCCTCTTCTACGGATCACTTGACATTTTCACAAATTTTACGAATGGAGGCCCTTATTTTCATAGTTGTCGTTATATATATCCGTGTGTGCACATATATATATGATCCCCTAAGCATTTTCAAGTGAAATCAGCAATTCCATTTTCTGCGACACAGATTAATGCCACAATGACTAAAGTGATGAAACGAATAACTCAACCATTAGCAAGAGAGACAAAACTACAGTTCCAGGTTACTTCTGTACCAAGATGAGTAATGGTCACTATACTCAAAAGTTCACACATAAACTTTCACAGAGAGCTGAAATGCATGCCAATTGTAGTTACTCCAAGCATCAAGTTCTTATCACAAAAGGCAAAAACCCGACTGAGCACAACAATTCTTCTTCCCCGAACCCCTCCAAATCCAAAAGAGATGCTCTACACTCAACCTTCTCACGCGTTACAGAAGGCAGACAAGATTTACGTACACAAACACAAACCCACCGTCCGATTTCCTCCAATTTCAAGCAGGCGCGTAGTCAACGAGCTAGCAAGAGACGAGGCCGCGCGAGAGAATCGAATTCGTAGATTCCTTACCAATCAATGAGGAACGCCCGAGGAGCGCTATTGAGGCAAAAATCGACAATGTCCTCAGCTGGATTTTCACTGGGTGAGGCTGAAGCTCGTCGACCTTCGGAGGAGTGGCGGAGGCGAGTGGCCGAGTCGGGTGGCGGAGGCGGCTCGGAGGCGAGCAAGGAGGTGAGCGGCGGAGGTAGGTGATGATTGACGAAGGGTGGCTGAGGAGGTCTTGTGTTTTTTAGGTTTTGGAAATGGTGACCCATTTTCGACCCATATGAATTTGACTTAAAACATTTTGAAATTGGGCCATTGTATCTTCATAACCTATATACAATCAATTAATGAAAAAATATGAGTCCGAAAATGGGTTGTGGGCCCATTTTGCCACCCCTAAATTGATCATTTTAGAGCCATTACTTTTAAAAAATATTTACAAGTACCGAAAGTCTATGTGGCATGACACTTATGGCGAACGTTTTTTAAAAGTTATGTCACTTACGCGATATATTGAAAAGTTATTATAGTCAAGTGAAATTCTTTTAAAGTCATGACATTTATGTGACTGATTGAAAAAGTGGAGCACTTATGTAAGTACCGTATGAAAGTCATGATATTTATAATGTCCTCATTTGTATGAATTAAATCAAATTAGGTTGGAACATGAAATTCTAGGACCTCTTAGTCTCAAAGCATTTCAAGCACTCCGAACCGTCAATTTCACATAAAGCCATAATACTCGAGTTACTCAATTATGGTAAGAAGTTGTATACCCTTTAATCCCACAATCAAGTGAAATTCTTTTGAAGTCACGACATACATACTGTATGAAAATTATGATACTTATAATATCCTTATTTTCATGAATTAAATCAAATTAGTTTGGACCATGAAATTCTAGGACCTCTCTATCTCAAAGCATTTCAAGCACTCTGAATTGCCGATTTCGCGTAAGGTCATAATACTTGAGCAACTCGATCATGGTCAGAAGTTGTATACTCTATAATCCCACAAATGGCACCTTTAGGATACATCAATACACCTCATCTTGCAGGAGACCAATGCAAAGAAGAACATTGACTACCGTTCTTTTGTGGGAAAAGGATATTAGAAGTGCCAAAAATTATATATGACACTCACTTTCGTATTAAATTTTTTTTTTTTGGATAACTTAAGTGCTACTTTTAAAAGAAAAAAAGACCATTTAAGCACTAACTCCGATCTGGATCGTCAAAAATTCGATGTGGCCATATTTTAATAATTTTTCAATCCTGCATGGGCTATCGGCATGTCCAATTAGCATATAACCTATAAACGATGTCGCATAGCAGGTTAAAAAGTGATTATTTTAGTGACAGTCATTTATAAATAAATGATCATTTCAGTGTTAGTCATAGTTAAAAAGTGATCATTTTAATGCCAATATCAATAATAAAGTGATCGCTTTAGTGTTAAAAAAATGACACACATATTACATTTTTAATTATAAAAGCCACGTTATTTCTTTGGTCGGAATTTTTGCCGGAGGCACTTAAGTGATTTTTTTTTCTAGTATGACATTTAAGTGAGTTGGCAAAAATTTTTGGCATTAAAATGAGTATTTTATACAACTTTTGGCACTTCTAGTGTCCTTCTTCCATCGCCTTGTTGTAAAATTTTGAGAATTGCAAACTGGACATGAAAAAATCGACGAAGGCCGAGACGTGTAATAGCCATCCTCAAAAGTAAATTCCACCCCTCACAAAGTGCAGAAGATGTGTCGTGGTTATCCTCCAGGATTTAACAAACCTTTTAAATAGTGTACATTACACCATTTTGGTGACTCGCATGAAATGCATAACCATTGGAGAGCAAAAGAAATGAGTATTTCGTGTGTGAAAATTTGCAGGTGCATAGATTTGGACATATCAAATAATGAACAAAGTGGCCCGTATTTGTAGAAGAAAGACGGGATTATATAGGCAAAAGCTAGTTTGACCAAGAATAAATGTCACGACACCTCGTGAAATAACTAAGCATTGGCCAGCACATCAAATAAGCTTAGGCTAGTGGAAAGTCATCTATGGTCGAAGGTCACATGTGTGTGACATGGCCCACGGACGAAACATGACCAAGACCGTCCGTGATCCGGCCGTGTCACGTACTAGGGCATTGCTATGGACAAGCCCTGATCGGTCCCAATCCCGACCGATCCCTGACCGATCCCGCATCAGTCCATGATCGATCCTTGATCGATCACGCATCAGTCCATGATCGATCCCTGATCGATCCTTGATCAGTCACTGCACGATCCCTCGACCATGCCTAATCCGTCCGTGCGTGACACAGGGAACAATCCATGCATGACCAGCGATCAACTCTAGATCAATTCTCGGCCAACCCCTGCACAAATGTGGAGTGGTTCACCTGCTCTGTGTCGAGCGCCCATGCTTGCCCATGCTGACCCTGATCTTGCCATTGATTTGCGTCTATGGCTGTTTCTCAATGCCGTAGCCCATGAGTGGCCTGATATGTAGACTTGACAGGATTCAAACGCCACCATTGGATCGGAGGGATGATCAACGGCTGGCATTAGACCCGAACTTGTATAAATATGTTCCCTCCCCCTCATTTGGGCTCAGCTCATTGATAGTGAATACATTCGCTCCTTTGTGCAGCCGACCCGTTGTGTTGAGCGTGTGTGTTGTGTAGGCTGACTTGGGATCACAAATCCTAAGGACGCATGGTGTTTGATCGATCGTGTTCGACCGACCCGTGACATATGGCTATTAGATTTAGTGTAAATAAACATTTTGAAATACACTTCACATAACAATCTCCTACAAATTTCGGAAGGTCTCCTAAAGAATAGAAAGAACAAATGCTGGTTTCGTAATGGTGTGCAATACAATATGGTGTCTTCTGTTCTACGAACCGGACTTGGAAATAATGTGATATACCTTACACTACCAACGATGAAGCTTATACCTGCTATGAACCGAGGTTGTAAGTTAGAGACTTCACTCATCACTTTACACCCCGACAATAGTTGTTATCCAACTAAATTATGTGCTAATAGGCCATTCGCACATCTGGTAATCCATGAGTGATATAGGGATTTGGCAATAAATCTCCTAAGAGTGGACCCACTCCATATTCATATAGGTGATTCCCTTAAGTGCACAATTCAATAAGTACACCACCCTTAACATTTTGGAATTTATAAAGAGCGTAACTCATCCTCACTTAATATGCAATTTAGCATCAATTACATACATCATAGGAGGGAGGGACTTTTTTACATTTTTGGTGCTATAAGTTCAACAAAAAGGCTTTTTATAAGCCATATGAACGTATTTCAAGGGATCTCCACTACAACAATACCCACATATCAGTTGGGTTACCGCCATCATAGAAATCTCAAATTGACATGAATCTTATTCCTCTCGATATTTCAATTATTTTTTTTCTTCTAAAAAATTAGTCAGAGAATTGGCCAAATTTCCTTTCAACTTCAAATAATCAATTGATATAACTCCACGTTACAGCAGCTGGTTTAAGAAATAATGTTTCAATGGAATGTGCCTCCCCTTGTCATTGTGTGCTTTATCTTAAGCTACGGCTACTGTAGTTTGGCAATTGGAGTATGGACACGTAGGTTGTTGGTTTCATGCACAACAAAAGTTTTGTTAGGAAATCCCTCAACCACTCCGTTTCGGTCTCACTACTTCCCAACTTAAGAGCTTTAAAGTCTGAGTCAAAAGTGGATTTTGAAAGAATAAATTGTTTAGCTGATTGCCAAGACACTACAACACCACCAAGGGCGAATCATAACCGCTAATAGCTTCATCTCATTAGAATTTGAGATCGAAATAGCATCATTGTATCCTTCTATGATGTACTTAATCAGTACGTCCATGATGGGGTGCGATTGAAATGCACCGTTTGGTCTTGATATGCTATGATGGAAAGATACCATTTGAAAGGGTATGAAGGGAGTTATATAAAAGATTTTTGTAGACAACCGTTGGCAATAGTTGGCAAAACATACGCTCAGAAATTCCTCTCCTCTGTTTGTCTCATTTCCATCGAAAGAGGGAAGGCATTCCATTTCATCTTTACAAGAACAATATGCATTTACGCTGTGGAAATCGGGTGCTTTCCTCGTGATTGCATTCAGACCAACGTGAAGTATTTTTGTTCGTGATTCATCCGCAATTCAACGTTCGTTCCGGGGTTAATTGTTGTTTGCGCATCAGATAAAGGTAAGTCATCTTCCGCCGACTTGAATTCCAACATTGGTATCAGAGCCCGGTCGTGATTTCTACCTTGTTTTCATCGAATTTTCTTGTTTACCATTTGATATCGAGATCAAGAGCATGAAATCTATACTGTTTGGAAGTTTATTGCTCGGAATTGCAATATGAATCGTCGAAAACGAATCGAAGCGAAGAATGGGTTCGAGGCCGCGTATACCCGTACGGTTTTGGTAATTTTTTGAAATATTTTTCGGACAAAATAACTTTTTAAATATACAGGGTGAAAGTACTTGTCAAGACGAGTCCGACGATGGGTCAAGGGCCGCCGGAGGACGCCGGCCGCGCCCACACGCATGGCCAGAAACCGCGGCGCATGGGCGCCACGCGCCGGGAAAGCCGGCGCGTGAGCGTCATGCGCGCGTTGGTGAACCGATGCGTGCAGACGTCATGGACAACGTCATCCAACGGTCGGTAACCGCCGAATGACGTCATCGATGATGTCACCGTCGGCGGCAGTTGGCCGGTCGGCAACTCGACCCGTTGACCCGACCTGACCCGGTTGTTGACAGGTCAACTAGTCCGGCGGTCAAATCGGTTGGACCGGTCGCCAGTTGGACCGGTCGGACCAGCCAGGAGTCCTTTGGACTCGCTGGCGTGTGCGCCACACGAGCCGTACACTCAGGAGGCGTGTGTTGGTGTGTGCAAGCTCCTATTGGAGCGTGGTCAGTGGCGTTTGGTTCGTATCGATGTGCTCTACATTGTGGTGTGATTATTTTTTATTTTTAAATTTTCTAAAGGTATGAAAATGTGCAGGGAACCCTAAGGACGTGTATTTTGAGGGTTTAAATGCACTGTTTATTCTTTTTGACCTGTATTTTCTTGTGGTTTTGGAAATACAGTAGCTTGCCTATATGAAAATGATGTCATATATGTTGTGTAGGGCTTTGTTCGATGATATCATGTATGTAGTTTAATATACTTGTAATTTTCTAGTTCTTAGAAAATTCGAACAATGGTAGCAAATCCTTGTTTTTCCATTACATATTGAATTGCGGTTTTAATTGTAGTTACAGCATAATTATTATTTGTACGTTGATTCACATCATGCTATATTTTTGTATTAATGGAAAAATGTAGAAATTACATGAAGTCATGTAATTATTTTTCTTAGGGGAGTTCGTAGTTTGGTAGAATTCGAAGGAATTCTCACCTAGAACTTAAAATTTGTGCAAATTAAACTAATTAATGATAATATAACAATCATACATAGGAGCTGATTGGGAACATAGTGAACTTTCGTTTCTGTGTCTTTTGTTGAATTATCATTAATTTAGTTTGTCTTTGCTGCAAATTAAATGTGTGTTACTCTGAAAAGTGTGCTAGTATTGATTCTGCGTTTATTATGTCAATGTGTTATAGCAATTGATTATGGTTTCGGCATCTAAGACCATTGTGGCTGACCTCAATAAGGATGAGAAGCTAAACGGTGCAATTATGATATTTGGCATCGAAAGGTTTAGTACATCCTTGAGGAGCAAGAGGTTTTGGAAACCCTCAACCACATTATGGATGACCCTGAGCATGGAACTTTAGCTCAACACAGGAGAGATTTAGAAGCTTATCAAGCTTGGAAAAAGAAAAATAGCATTGCTCGCATCACGTTGCTGAGCTGTATGGAAGATGATCTCATGTGTGAATTTGAAAGTTGTGATAAAGCTCAAACAATGTGGGCTGTTTTGAAAGATAAGTTTGGGGGTACATCTGCCACTAAGCTAATGAGACTCACCATCAAGTTTGACACATATCGAAAGCGCCCAAATGTAATGATGAGACAGCATCTTCGGGAGATGTCAAATATGATTCGTGAGCTGAAGTCGGCAGGTCACTCCCTTACTGATGAACAACAAGTTCAAGCTGTTATAAGGTCTCTTCTCGACAATTGGGAGCATATGAAGATCAATATGACGCATAATGAGAATATTGTCACTTTTGATGAAATAATGCATCATTTGGAATTAGAGGATGAACGCCTAGAGGCTGCGAGATCTTCTACCCATGTTTATGTTGCTGAATTGAGTTCGTGCAAAGTTTCGGGCTCAAAGAGCAAAAGGAATTCTCAATTCAACAACAAAGGGAAGAAGACTGATCAGGCACCTAAGAGGGCTAAGACCTTCCAACGCAAGAAGTGTGGTGGGAAGAAGGACAAGACCAAGATGAAGTGCTACAATTGTGACAAGATGTGTCACTTTGCTCGTGAATGTACTCAGCCGAAATAGGTACTCTATTACTCCATTACTTTAAGTAATGCTTTTATTTCTAGCACTGTAATGCTTGCTGAATCTCATTCAATGTGAACTATAGACTTAGGAGCAACAGACCACGTAGCTAGAGACCGAGAAGCATTTGTGGAGTATCGTTAGATACAGCCTAGAAGAAGATGAATATATGTTGGAAATAACTCAAGAGTTGAAGTGAAGGGTATCGACACATGTAAATTAATTTTACGTGGTGGTCGAAGCCTATTCCTACATGATGTCCTCTATACTCCGGATATTTGACGAAACTTGATCTCCATAGTTGTTCTTCTTAGCCTAGGTTATGTATTGAATTTTCATAGTGATTGTGTTGACATTTTGTATGGAACAATTTATTATGGTTCAGGTCATGTATTGAATGGTTATATGGTGTTAGACATTGACTATGATTAGTACAATATTAATGTCGATGATTGTTTTTCTTTAATTGTATCTTCTAGTAATGTTGAAATTGATGCAAGTACTTGGCATGCTAGATTAGGTCACATTGGGTTGCAAAGAATGCAAAGATTAGCTGGAGAAGGCCTTTTAGGGTCACTCACTAATGTTAATCTACCGGTATGTGAATATTGTCTAGCAGGAAAAGCAACTAGAAAACCATTCGGTAAAGGGACTAGAGCCAAATTCCCATTGCAACTCATTCATTCTGACATTTATGGTCATTTGAATGTAAGGGCAAGGCATGTAGCCTCATATTTCATCACTTTCATAGATGACTTCAACGTGTTTTGGTTATGTCTTTCTAATCTCCCATAAGTCAGAAGCATTAGACTGTTTTAGACGATATATAACGATGGTAGAGAATCAGTTGAACAAAACAATAAAGGCATTGAGAACCGATCGCGGAAGTGAGTATCTATTGGAGCAATTCAAGGGTCTTTGTGATGAAAAGAGAATTGTAAGACAATTGACTATTCCTGGCACTCCACAACAAAATGGGATAGCTGAGAGAAGGAATAGAACCTTATTGGAAATGGTTAGGTTTATGATGGCGCAAGCAAATTTACTTATCTCCTATTGGGGAGATGCATTATTGACTGCTGCCTATGTACTTAACCGAGTGCCCTCAAAATCGGTCACTTCCACCCCTTATGAATTAAGGACCGGTAGGAAACCAAACTTAAGTAGTCTACGTCCATGGGGATGTGCAACTTATGTTCATGATTCTTCCCATAAATATGGTAAATTAAGTCCTAGAGGGAAGAAATGTATCTTTATAAGATATTCTGAATACTCCAAGGGTATGTGTTCATAGGTGAACAAGCTGATGGAAGTATGATTGAAATGGAGTCATAAGATGTCACGTTCTTGGAGAAAGATTTTCCTAATAGAGGTGAGATTGATAAGGACTTCCAATTATATGAGATGGAAGATCCTAATAACACACTCACTAATGTTGTAGAGGGAAATGAAGATTTACCTTAACACACAAAACCTAGTGGGAGTGTTGCATCGCCTAACGTATTGAATTCAAGAAAAATTCAATTGCGTAAAAGTAATCATAAAAGCATTCCCCGTTGTTGTTTTGAGATTGAAGGGGAAGCATTTATGATTGCTCACAAAGACGATGCCGAGCCTAAGACTGTTCAAGAGACTCTCTCATCCTCTGATAAGGAAGAATGGAGAAAAGCTTTGGAAGATGAAATGGAGTCGATGAGGGCAAATCATGTCTGGGACTTGGTTGATCTACCACCCAATTGTAAGGCCATTGGAAACAAATGAAGCGAAGGGCGGATGGATCCATTGAAAAGTATAAGGCTCATCTTGTGGCGAAAGGTTATACTCAACAAGAAGGTACAGACTATGAGGAAACCTTTTCACTAGTTGTAAGGTTTGCCTCAATACGTCTTATTCTAGCCATCGTTGCATATTTGGACCTTGAATTACATCAAATGGATGTAAAGAAGGCATTTCTCAATGGAGAACTAGATGAGGAAATCTATATGAAACAACCAATAGATTTCATAGCTAAAGGTCAAGAGTATAAAGTTTGCAAACTTCATCGCTCAATATATGGCCTTAAGCAATCATCTAGATAGTGGTATCTTCGTTTTCATCGAGCCATAACAATTTTTGGTTTCATGATGATCAAAGAAGATCACTGTGTATATGTCAAGTGGTTCGAAGATAAATTTGAAATTTTATCACTTTATGTGGACGATATTTTATTGGTTGGAAATGACAAGATTTTGGTTATCACCATAAAAGAATGGTTGTCCTCCAATTTTGAAATGAAAAACGTGGGAGAAGCTGCTTATATATTAGGAGGTAAGATCGAAAGAGATCGATCTTTATCACAAGAGTCTTATATTATGAAGATTCTTAAACGTTTCAATATGCAGCACTGTAATCCCATTGATACCCCTATCATGCAAAGTGAATGCCTAAGTACTGAAATGTGTCCTAAGACTCCAGAAGAAATTAAAGTAATGGAAACTGTTCCTTACGCTAGTGCGGTCAGAAGTTTGATATATGCTATGATGTGTACTCGACCCAACATATGTTATGCCGTGGGATTGGTGAGCCGATATCAATCAAATCCCAGTCAAGCACACTGGAAAGCACTGAAGAGGATCCTGAGATACTTGAAGGGCATCATGGGTTATTGACTTTGTTACCAAGGGAATGATTTATGCCTATTAGGCTATTCAGATGCTGATTGGGGGTGGAGACCTAGATGAGCGTAAATTGACTTCTAGATATGCGTTTTTGCTCAATGGAGGTACAATTTCTTAGAATAGCAAGAAACAGACATGCACAGCCTTGTCTACTATAGAGGTAGAATTTATTGCATGTTCTGCCGCAGTGCAAGAAGCAGTATGGCTAAAACGTTTCTTTGAAAATTTAGCCACTGTCACTGAGGTTCCAAGACCGGTGATAGTTTATTGCGATAGTCAAGTAGCCATTGCCTATGTGAAAGATCCCAAGTATCATGGAAGGACGAAACACATTGACATAAAGAACAACTTGATAAGAGATATAATAGCGCAGAAAGAAGTGATACTACAATACATTTCAACCAATAGAATGGTTGCTGATCCATTTACGAAGGCTGTTCCTAGAGACATATTCTTGACCCACATGATGTCACTAGGATTACGTAGAATGTGATATGTGTTATTGTAGAGGATCATTGGTTTATGTATATGTGGACATATGTATTTTACTTGTTTATTTATTAATGACTTGATGTTTTATTAATAAGTACAAATACATTATGAGACTAGCACATACACACATATATTATTGAAAAGTATGTCAGCAGGCAATGATTGGCTCACTCACACGAGCAATCACCTCAAGTGCTATAGTTAGCACGTTGAGATGGGACGTTATGTACAAATGAATGCTGAAGAGCAAGTTTAGTATATAAAATAAGATGTCGCCTTGATTAGAGTCAAGATGAGGTCTGTAATTTGTTTATAATAAGATCGAACATGATAGTCCCACAATCATGTATGCCTGAAAGATGCCGGATGCGAGTACTTAATTAGGCGTTATAGAAAGCGAGCTGATATAGCACTCGAGCTAAACATGAGTACTTGAGGAGCACGTGACTATGTTTAGGCTAAGATATGTATAGTGGATATATTTAATAAATGACATACGCTCTTATAAAAAAAGAAATCCACTATAGGATGTAATTCATACTACATGTGCATTGCACGACCGACAAGGGAAGGTGAATAAAATTATCCCTATTTACTCATCGTGTGAGCCCTTGAGATAATTTATAATTTACCTCTTTTTGTGCCCTATGTTACTTCTGACTATGTTCTCGAAGTGAAAGATCAATGTTGCTACTTTAACATGTCACCAACGGTCATGAATAGATATGGCTTTATGGGACGTGTCTAGGGAAGCAGTTGTTCTGAAATGGAGAGAGACATGAGTGCGAAGGAAGACTATTGTTGTTTTACATCTATCACATGTATTTATTGGTTGACCAATTATATCGCCTTATGTGGTTGCGGATATAATTGTAAATACATGATGTTTTGAGAATAGTCAAGTATAGCCTTTAAGGGATAAGTATACTTGGATTGATGTAGCAAAATATGTTTGGGACACTGTGAGACATCGATTGTTTATTTCTTTTCGGGGTTGTAGCCATTATGTCATCCCTAACAGGTGCATAATTTGAGCTTCCAAGTGCAGGTGTACTCACTGGTCGCACGACTTATTTGCCAGTATTAATTGTTTTGTAAAGTTGGTGAATGTTGAATGCCTTATATTCTTGATTGAGCTCTATCAAGGCCATCATGTCCGAGTGGGAGATGATGTACTTAATCAATAAGTCCATGATGGGGTGCGATTGGAACACACCGTTTGGTCTTGATATGCTACGATGGAAAGACACCATTTGAAAGGGTATGAAGAGAGTTGTATAAAAGTCTTTTGTAGACAACCGTTGGCAATAGTTGGCAAAACATATGCTCGGAAATTCCTCTCCTCTGTTTGTCTCATTTCCATCGAAAGAGTGAAGGTATTCCATTTCATCTTTACAAGAACAATCGGCATTTACGCTATGGAAATCAGGTGCTTTCCTCGTGATTGCATTCAGACCAACGTGAAGTATTTTTGTTCGTGATTCATCCGCAATTCAACGTTCGTTCCGGGGTTAATTGTTGTTTGCCCATCGGATAAAGGTAAGTCATCTTCTGTCGACTTGAATTCCAACATTCTAACTTAACACAAAGCCCCCGTTATACTAAGTTGATAACTATATCATGAATGTGTGCGGACTGGTTAGTGACTCATCTCTACTAGTGACGCATCCTATAGGGCAAGGAACATATAGCATGTAGTCATGCCTCCAAAATCATAATCGTCGAATTATAATTTTATCTTGATAAATGAGAAATCCCTAATTATAGGTGTATCACTCCGAAGAGCAGAATAGGCTGTGGCTAGAGTCCATTATACCAAGTATGTTAATTCTATTGTGAATGTGCGAGGACTGGTTAGCAACTTATCCCTACTAGTGATGCATCCTATAAAGTGGGGAACATATAGCATGTAGCCATGCCTCCAAATCATAATCGTCAAACCATAATTTTATCTCGATAAATAAGGAATCCCTAATTATAGGGGTATTACTTTGCATGATGAAATAGGCTATGGCTAGAGCCCATATCATATGCAAACATGCACCATGTCATAACAAGTCATATAATATGCATTTTTATCAGATCAAACATACAAACACACACACACACACACACACATATATATTTAACTTTATATATACATATACAAATATATATTGAATTAAATATATACGTTGATTTTATGTTATAAAACAGAACCCCAATCATGTATTTTTCCATCCAAGTTCATATACTATCTTCAATTTGGCAACAAATATTCGGCTTCGTTCTCGTAATAGATATGTCTAATTAAGCAAGGTTAGTCTTTGAAAACATAAGAAGACATATTTGTTGACATCTGATTTTTAGTCGACACGTCAAAAAGACCTAGATTAAGGCTTTCGATTACGATGGAGCCCGTTTCTCAACCAAAAAAGCATTGTTTTTCATTTCTTTATTTTACATTGTCATTTTTAACAATTTCCTAATCATTTTTAAGAAAAGTCTAAAAAGTCAAACGGTTGATTTTTTGGTCAAAACTTTGACAAAAGTCAACGCAAAAGTTAGCCCCGAGTCAGAAGTAAATTTTTTACCAAAAAGATGTCAAATGGCTTTAATTTCACTTTAGTTAGGTCAATTTAAAAAAAAATTCAAAGATTTGACTCAAAAATCAACATTTTAGGAAAATTTAACTAAATGGTTGACTTTAGTTAAATCTTTGACCAAAAAGTTGAAAAAAATTAAAAATCTGCAAAACACTTTGTTTTAGTGTTAATTTGACTTTAGTGTAAAAAATTTTGTAAAATTCGATTAAGAACCTTATTTTCCAATTTTTTTTTAATTTTAAGTTCAAAATTGACCAAAACTAAAATTACTTTCATTTTAGTCACAATTAGGTTTAGCTCCTTTTACGACATTTGGTCTATGGACTAATTTTCATCCATTCGTTCACTCAATTTCGAGAATCGTCACGTTGAAAGGTGAATTGCCATTTTAAACCATAATTAGGTGGTCGGAATCGATCATTCACAAGTTGCGAACGAACAAATTGTATTTCATTCGTTTTCTTTTGAAAAGTCCAAATCCAGAGTTCGTTTTGAGAAATTCACATGGGAACTTCTCAATTTGAAGAATTTCGCTCTCTTGGAAGTAAGAAATTTGAAGCAATCGAATGTCAATTAAAGAAATTCACGTTGATCCATTCAAAATTAAGGTTTAATTTCATCAATCAAGGTCCAATTTTGATATTAGACCTTGATTCATTTTTGGCCTAAGTCTCACAGACTCAATTCAAAGTCAGTTTGAATACAGTAGGTTATCCTAAGCATGAGTAATTAGTTGAATAGGTTTATCACAATATTAAATAAAATTTCAATTAATTTGTGATTTTGAGCGAAGAATTGCAAATTTGCCTATTTTAGCCTATAATGTTCAATCATGTATACCCATGATCTAGGTTCGCTATTTTTGATAGTAATCATTCAGTTAAGTCAATAGAAAACCCATAAATTGCATTTACAGGGTTTAATAGACTTCATTTGATTGGAATAAGATAATTTCTCTTCAAATTGGATAAGTTTTCTCTTTAAAGGACCAAATTGCATGAATTTTAGACCCATAAGAACTGCTTGGTTAAGAACCAACTGGAACTAGCCAGAACTAGTCAATAAATGACATGAACCGGTTTGACCGATCGTTGACAAGGTAGGCCAGTTTGGCCCCTTGCCAGCTAATTCTAGTTCGCGGTGGTTGGTTTCGTGATCCTTGCCGTGCGTATTTTATCCCATGTCTTACATTTTCAAGATTTTGTGAAATAGCCTCTGAATTTTGTGAAATTACGATTTTACCCCTAACTAGCCCTTAATTATGATTCCCGTTTTGAACCTCGATTTTTACTAACCGAATCCATCTGATTAGTCATAGGACACATCTTAAGTGAGATTAGCCTTTAATCAACTTGACTTGGTCATTAAATTCAAAATTTTGATGCTCAGATTGAACCGACGGTCAAGATTCGCCAATTAAGTCCTAGTATAAAAGTCATTTTCCCTCCAAACTGCAAAAGGGGGCTCATTTGCATATCTAATTTCTCTCACTAGAAATTTTTTTTATCTCTCTTTCTCCCCGAATTTTTTCCGGCCATTTTCATTCCTTCTCCCTCTTTTGCATCTCGGTCGTTGACCGCCGATATCGCCCCTCATTAGCTTTTTGCCTTGCCAACGCCACCGCCCAGCACCTACCTTGATGTCTTCTCTCCTCTGTCGCAAGTCCAGATCATTAAGGAGGCAATTAAAGCTTCCCATCCGATGGCTCCTTGCCGGTCTTAAGACCGGTGCTCGTCTCCTTTTTGATCAGCGATCGGCGGTCACTCTTGAGGCTCTCGACCATTGCTGATATGACCTCAGAGGTCAGAGACCGATTAAATAGCCATCGAATTGTCTTCGGTGGTTGGTTTTGCTTCGGTGATCTAGAAATGGTCGGATCCAAACCGGTTCTTCCGATCGCCTGAATCGGCTGTCCAACGACCTTGATCAGTGGAACAACTATCACCGATCTGTTCTTTAGGTAATCCCCGACCTTGCCATGGTCAGGGATCTGCGAAAGAGCTTTCAATTAGCCTTTCGGCAGTCAATCTCCTCATCGACATCCAAGGCCAGTCCAATTTGGACCGGTTCTATTCCAACTTTGGATCGGCGGTCCAACTGTGCTGGTCCAACCCCAAGGCGATTCGGTCAGCATCCTCAGGCCCCAATCGTGTTTTGGCGCAAAGGTAAATTTTCTAACCTCGAATCTGATGATGCGAGATCAACGTTACCGACCGGGGCTAGGATTCAAGTTTAAATACATTGTATAATATGCCTAGATCTAAGACTGATGATGTGATTGAATGATCTGCTGAAGATTGATGTTCACTAAAGATAAACTTGAATTTGTTTGAATGTGATTAGTGTTAATCTACAATTTCGTGCTTCTGTGATATGCTTGTTCTTTTGCCTAAAATGAGGTATTGGATTAGGTTTTCTAAATTCGAGCCCTTCTAGTTTAGAAAATAGACTTTAAGAGCTTTGATTTGATAGGTTGCATGTCCCAAATAGACGTCGTTTGGTTATCGAAAAATACCTTTGAAATCAGTCGATTCTCAGTAGTTATAGGTCGATTTGAAGTTCTGATTTTGTTCTGATTTTCTGTTTTATCATTTTCATACTGATTTTTGTGTGCAGAATCCGCAAAAAATTCCTCTACAAAATTTGTATGAGATCGTTTCATTTATAACATATTTTTTTTTTCAGAATTTTTAAGGGAAAATGTCACAAATGGTCCCTATACTATCACTTAATGTGCAATTTGGTCCCTGAACTTTCGATCAGCTCAATTTGGTCCCCGAACTATTGATAAATCCCTGATTTGGTCCCTGAACTTTCAATCGGCTAAATTTAGTCCCCGAACTATTGATAAATGTCCGATTTAGTCCTTCGTTACTATTTTTCCTTTTCTTTTTTTTTTTCTTTTTTTCGTTACTATTGAACTTTTTTTCGTTACTATTTTTTTCTTTTTTTCCTTTTCGTTACTATTTTTGCTTTTTTTCGTTACTTTTTTTCTTTTTTTCGTTATTATTTTTTACTTTTTTTGTTATTATTATTTTTCTTTTTTTCGTTATTTTTTTCTTTTTTCGTTACTATTTTTTTCGTTTTTTCCTTACTTTTTTTATTTTTTTGTTATTTTTTTCGTTATTTTTTCATTACTATTTTTTCTTCTTTTTTTCGTTATTTTTTTATTTTTTCAATTTCGTTACTATAAGAAAAAAAAAAGGAAAAATAGTAATGAAGGACTAAATCGGACATTTATCAATAGTTCAGGGACCAAATTAAGCCGATCGAAAGTTCAGGGACCAAATTGCACATTAAGTAATTGTATAGGGACCATTTCTGACATTTTCCCAATTTTTAAAAATGTTTTGATTAGGCAAAATATAAAAAACCGAACCTAGGTCTATCTGCCCTACACTAGGTCCGAATTGCATTCGTATGAAATTGAGATTGTAGATAAGTCCATTGGACTTCATGCCCTTCATGAGACTTGTAATACATGTAATGTGTGTTCTAAAGAGGTATGACTAACATGATTTGGTCATCATTTGGTATGTCAATTACATGCACGAATATGTTTAGGTACTGCTGTAATTAGTGCATCTCATAATATGCCTCTGTATTGTTGTTTTCATATAGGATTGTGTGATCAAAATTGAATCTATATCACAAAAAATGTTCATTATGTTGCATTCCACATGTAGATTTTTTCGTGAGATTTTTACACGTCATTAGATCATCGAGATTAAGCATGTTCTATGATGGTTGTCTTAGATTATGGGCTTATCCTGAGCCTACATAAACACATTTGTTTGGGTTTCTTAACGACCAATCATGTCATAATTGAACTTCATTTGGTATGTAAATATCATGCATTAATTAGGCCAATGGCATTTGAAATTCATTGAACATGTCATTCCTAGTTCTAGGTCATTTTACAATATTGATGGATCGTGCGATTCTTTTGCATCTCGACTTAGGATTAAATATTTTATTCAAATAATTGTTGCATCCAATCCTTTGTCATATGCGAGTTTCATACCATTCACACATTGTTTAATGTCTTTTGAACTATTAAACATTTACCATGTTCTGTTTTGCAAATGACCGATTTGCACGCTTTCACGAGCATTGATTTTGCAAATGTTAATTTGATCTCGATTAGATTCGAACCCTTCTAAGAAGTCATGGACTCGCCCAAATCTTTCAAATGCCACTGATTTTGTGTGATTTGCTCACCATTTGTCCCCTTTTTCATTTTTCCAATTTAGGTTACAAATCCGACTTAGCTAAAATTCGGAACCCCTGTTTTGCCCCTATTTAGTCAGATTTTTGCTATTTTTGTGTGCTTTTTTTTTGTTAGAGATTTTTAAGTCAGATCCTTAATGAACTTCTTTTTTACTTTTTTGACTACGTTGTGGT
Organism: Eucalyptus tenuipes; assembly: GCA_014182365.1. Classification (NCBI taxonomy): domain Eukaryota; kingdom Viridiplantae; phylum Streptophyta; class Magnoliopsida; order Myrtales; family Myrtaceae; genus Eucalyptus; species Eucalyptus tenuipes. The sequence goes on along the minus strand of CM024544.1, from coordinate 10,390,553 downwards.
TTTACATTTTTTAGACCTTGTTTACTAGGTCAAATTTCAGTTGTAATGGCACGTTACCCTAATATTTTGTGAAATTTTTGATGTGAAGTTGAACTTTAATGAATTTTTATAAATGCCCATGTGGATCGTTTCAGAAAAATTTCTTAATGAAGTTTGTTCCCTGTGATATTGTGCTTGTTGTGTAATTTTCTTGGGACGATTTATCGATAGGTCCCCTTCCCATTTTTGCTAATTTTTTTGTCCTATTTGTAATGTTTTGTTGCAAATTCTTGCTGTGATTCTATATTAGGATTTTTTTAGAGTGACTTGCATGTGGAATTAGTATTCATCACCTTCATGAAATCCATTCCAAATTCCTTAATCCTCATTGTTGAAAATTTTCAATAACTAAATGATCTTTTGATGACATTTTATCCAAAATTGATTGGAAATGTTGACTTTACATATCAAAGTGAATTTCGTGCATGTGATGCTTTCGACATTAATTGTTTAAAATCTTTTAAACTTTGGATTTGATATTGGAATTGTCAAGGTTTGGACCATATTTAAAATGCATGTGACGCTTGTGAGTGTATGATATGCGCCCTATACTAGCCTTGGCTGTGACATCCCAGATTTTCAGTCATGTTGTTTACTGAATAAATCGGGCATTTCATTGAAGCGCCTATAGGGCTGTTCTCAGAGCTGATCACTCTCGAGATAACTAGACTATCTGGGAAAATCATTAAGAAATTTTAAGGCAATAGACTTGAGAATTCGACCAGGAATCGGCTTCTCGACCGTGCTCATCTTTAGAGACGATTTCGGCACAGTTAAAAATCGATTTGAAATCAAAGATAGGTTGGTTTGACAGAGATGTGTGGCTAATCGTAGGTGACACCAGTAAATTGGAAATTCTCGTCGACCGACACTAGACTGATTTTCTTATTGTTTTGGTACCCTGTGTCAGTATTTGAATCCTTGAGATTTTCACGACAATCGAGAATCGACAATGAGTCAAGTGGGTTCATTGTGGCTTGAAGAAAAACGACCGTGGGTCATTTGCACTAAAAATTTCTCTAAGTTACTCGGTAGTCTAGATCACACTAAAAATGCGCCAAATGAAAATTAACCGCGAATTCGAGTCCGATTTCAAAAATTGAAAATTCTGTCATGTCACAATAAATTCTAGGAATGTTGACTCAGTCTTAGAAGATTTTTCTGCAACCCGAGACTTTTTGGGAAAAAGTCGGCATAGGACCCTTTTTGTTCAGAAAAAGGCCGGGATCATTTTTGATCGCGCATTGGGGATGCAAGATGGTTCAAGTGGTGAGGAAAAATACTAATTTGAGTATTAACTCGATAACGGAATTTATTGATGCCAAATGAGATTGAATCGAGCAAGGATCGGTGTCCAATTGAAGAGGAACCCAAGGAAATACGTATGCCCCCATTGCCTAGCCAAAATGGACCATTTCATGAGTTGTGAGATGTGTTTTGGTGGCTGAATGGTGGCTTAGGAGGCCATACTTGGCTAGGATGAGGTCAAAGGGACAAGCTCGTGGAGAAACAAGCCAAAGGGGGGCCCTCCAACCTCATCTCTTCCTCTCTCTACCTCAAGGCTGCCGACACCCCTTCCTCTCTCTCTCTCTCTCTTGTTGCTGTTCGGCGTCCAACAGTTGAAGAAGACCTATAGAAACTTGCGGAGTAAGCCGAAGCAGCCACCGGAGTCGTGCGACGTCGCCGCCTCCCCCGTTCGCCCTCCTCACGCACGCGCACGCCGCTGCGCCTTGCCGTGCCTCACTACTGTCCAGTAGCTCTTGTTCGTGCGTCTAGGGTCGCTGTTCAGCCGTGCCAGCCACCGCCAGAGTCAGCCAAGGCCACTGGAGTCCTCGCTATTGGTCACCGAACACCCAAGCCGCCACCACCTATCTTGCTTTGCCATAACTAGCCCATATTCTCTTTGTTTGCAGCTTAAAACAAAGAGTTAGTTTGTGGGTTTCACAGCAACTTCAAGGCTCGTTTCGGAGGTGTTTTGGGTCTCGAAACCTAGACCCGCTTTAGAGAAAGTCGGCCCCCGTTACGTTCCCGACGTTTTGAACCGGACAGATTGCTAATCAAGTGAGTTTAACTCATTAATCCTCGCTTAGTAGACTAATGATGCTCAGGGGTTGATTAGATTTAATTAAGTGCAATTAGATGGATAGATTATATTAAAATAATTAAATTAGGGATTTACCTATGTATGTTAGGCAAATGGTTAGTGCATTTAGCAAGTAGACAAGTCCTTTTATTTATTGAACGAACCTCGGAACTTTTCCGAGTCCGTTTCGGCTTCCAATTAGGCAATACAGGCCTAAATTGGATTATTGCAATTTAATAATTAATTTTCGAAATTAATTAATTAATTAATTATTTTTTGAAAATTAAACCGGGATAGCTAGTGACCGGAATTTCGGGCTGATTGTAGTGGTGCTCTCTGTTTATTTATTTGAGTACCTGATTGTGCAAATTGAATGAAATTGAGTTGATGGGTATTTTATTCCAAAAATTGGGAAATTTTGGTAATTAATGGGAAAATTACCGGGCGTCGGCCTATAGCGCTAAAAATCTATTTTGGGACTGCTAAAAATAGTGGGAAGTTCAAAAGCGAAAACCTTGTATTTTGGCTAAGGTCGGCCATGTATCCACACACGTGTATTTTATAGGAAATGATAAAAATGGCAAATTGATTGTACAATCAGCATGGCATATTATACCGGCTTGATAACTCTATATGTTATCTTGGAGAAAGAACGGTATATTGATAAAAATGGTAAATTGATGTACAATCTAAATGTTATATTATACCGGCTTGACGACTCTATAGGTCGTCTTAGAAAATGGACGGTATGCAATGTCAACTCGGTGACTCAACATGTCATCTTGGAGAATGGACGACATTTATATAATACCAGCTCGGTGACTCTACAGGTCATCTTAGAGAAAGAACGGTATGCCATAACGGCTCGGTGACTCAACATGTCATCTTGGAGAATGTACATTATGTGTTATATACTCGATGACTCTATATGTCATCTCGGAGAATGAATATTATAATATACTAACTCGGTAACTCGATAGGTTATCTCGGAGAATGAATAGTATATTATAGGGGCTCGATGACTTAATGTGTCATCTCGAAGAATGAATCGTATAATATACTGGCTCGGTAACTTGCTAGGTTATCTTGGAGAATGGACAGTATTGAATGAAATGACCGGGGAATGGTATGATTGACATGTAATCGACTAGGTCGATTGATCGATGTTTCGATCTGTGGTGTTTAATTGGGTGCCTATTCGAACTGTGTTGCATCGCAGGTGGAATCTGAGACCAAGGTAAGTCCTCTGACTCGTATTGTGCTTAGGCAGCCTTAGGGTATATTAGCTTCCTAATAGAGTATTAGGAGGTAGAACTCGCTGAGACATTGTCTCACTGGTTATTGTATAATCATTTTCAGGTCCTTAGAAGGTGTTGGTGGAGGACTGGGAACCCCGGAGTTTGGGAAGATGGAAGATGTGACATCCCGAAATTCGAGCCCTTTGTGGGATAAATGAATGTGAATTTCCTCAATGCATTGTTAGTTGATCTCACTCGGAATTGATCACTCCTGAGATACTGACCTTGAGGGGAAAGGCTAATGAGGAAAGAACTTGTATGACCAAAGGACTTGACATGGGAAAACGACTTGACCGTGAGACTTGCGTGAGAATGATCCTGTAGATAGGCAGGCCAATTCCAAGGACGACTAGAAGTCGATTCGCGAACAGAACATAATGGAACGACGGGTGATTCTGTTTACTGTTATCAAACCCGTGAACGACCCTAGGTCAATCCTCAGTAATCGTATACTTTAAAATAAGAATCTATCCTCCTCAATTTCATGTAGTCAAGGACGTCCAGGTGTTGAGATGTCTTGAACGTGGTTTGGCAAGAGTCGGTTACGTGTGAATCCTCAAAGCCGCCTGTCAGTCTGAGTTGTATCCAAATTGGCATTAGGGCGAAATTGACATGGCATGAGAACCCAAGATTGGACTTCGAATTATCAAGAATGTTCGGGACGGACTGTGGATGAAACTACTTCGACGATCGACAGTGCCAGTTAAGCCGAGTAATTGGAAAAAGGATTTTCAGACCGAGGAAGCGAGCCCATGAGGAAGTGGGCCGGGCCAAGCTAGTGTGGGCCCTAGGCCTAAGGTGGGACAACCACCATGATGGGCCCAAAGCAAGCAAGTGAGCCCATTGGGCCCAATCCACTATTCATCTTTCAAACCCATGGTCCAACCTTAAGCCCATTTGAGCCCAATCAATTCCCGAGCCTGTTATTATTCATTTCCAACCCCATTTCTTAGACCCGCCCATTATTTTCAGCCCAAGGACAAATTGGTAAATTGGTGCAAGGTGAAATGACTATTTTGCCCCTAAAAGTGGGTGGATAAGGCAAAGGAAGATAGAGAAGGTGAGGTCACTTGCATGGGGACTTGAAGCAAGGATGTGAGGGCTTGATGGGGTGTGCAGCAGGCCTCACATCACTCTCTCTCTCCCCTCCTTGAGCTCTCCCTTGACGGAGCTCTCTCTCTCCTCGTTTTCCCTTACTTCCTGTTTCTGCTCCAGCCGACCTTCGGGTGAAAAGCTGAGTTAAAAGTGGTCTTCCCGTGGGAATCAGCCAATACTGCACCCACCACCGTGACCAGGAGAGACAGCCCATTCCAACGAACCTGGCCATACCCCGAACGGAGCTATCGGTCGTCCCGAAATCCTGCGAGAAGGCGCCGGCCGCCAGACCGCCCGGTTCCGCCCAGTTCCGCCTGGTTCGCGATTTCTGCCCGTTTTCTCCCATTTCGACCGAGCTTTTGCCTAGCCCAATCACCAGTAGGTCCTCCTTGACCTCCAGGTGCCGCCAGTTGCCGGCCACCCCCTCGCCGGAGCTCCGGCCAAGCCGTTCAACTTGTTTTCTTCTCCGGTAGTGTTGTTTTCCAGAATTTCAGAGGGAGTTTGAGCTGTGGTTGTTGTGCTGAGCTTGAGACCGCCTTGGATCATTGTGATAAAGGTCCCGGTGCATAGCCACCATCGTCGCCGCTGCGTCGGTGTCTCCAGCCTGCTTAACGGGTGAGTTTAGCTTCTAATCCTTTGATTAGTACCTAAACTTGCTTAGGGTTGGTTTAGTTAGATTTAATTATAGTTTAGGTAATTTAATTAAGTTGTATTAGCCATAAGATAGGTGGTTAGATGGATGGATTAGATTAGTTTAGCTTAATATTGCTTTATTTGCTTAATTGTGCTTATGTGTTTAATTAAGCTTGTTTTGCTTAATTAATTGTTTGATTGTTTTAATTAATGTTTTGTTTAATTTCTGAGTTTAATTTATTATTGATTTAATTCTGGAAATTTACTGTTCATGCGAGACTGTTCACGCGCACTGTTCACCCGAGAATGAAAAGTGTCTATATTCATACGTGTTGATTTTATGAGATGAATTGGATGTGTTATTGCATAAACGTCTGCATGAAATATATGTTTTTCACCAAAAGGGGAAAATGGTTTGTCCAAGGGACACTGAAAATGGATCGCCTTAAGGAGATGATGATTTGAAAGTGTATATGCAAGCGTGTGTGCATTGGCTAAGTGCCCAAAGATGAAAAGGGAGTTGTGGTAGTGTACTTACGGGATCATTAAGTTGAATCTATCCCTCGCTGTGTGTCAGGTGGGCAATGCTCCCATGTGAAAAGCTCGTGCCTGTGGGGCGATAATTAATCGTGCCTGTGTGGCGTAGGATCGTGCCTGTGTGGCCGTATTACTATGTGTTGGATAATCGTGCCTGTGTGGCGATAATCAATTGGAACGCGTGATAAGTCATGCCCGTGTGGCTGTATTACTTTGTGTGGGATAATTGTGCCTGTGTGGCGATAATCAATTGGAACGCGTGATAAGTTGTGCCTGTGTGGCCGTATTTCTGTGTGTCGAGTATCGTGCCCATGTGGCTGAAAGTAATTGGAATGCCTGAGTGGATCATATTGTTTATGGTGCGCATGCACGAATCGATAACGTGCAGGGTGTGGCAATGGCCAGGTGAGATCGCTTGCAACGCGACTCGTATGTGATTGATGAATTGCATCATCTAATGGCCATGTGCATTGCATGTATTGTGCTGAGATCCAACATGCAGGGTATGGCATAACAGGTAAGGTTACATGTGAACCAACGATGTGGTTAGTGATTGACCCTGGCTATTGTGATTTGTTGTTGGTTGTGGGTCGTTGGTTGTTTGTGGGGTAGTTCTGAAGAGATCCCCCGAGTTGAGTTGGTGTACTAACCGGGGGCTTAGGGGAAGAACTCACTGAGATTTATATCTCACTGGTTATTGTATAACCATTTTCAAGTCCCTAGTGTGAAGAACCCAGAGCTTGAAGCGGAAGGGTCAGGAGCATAGGTGGCTCAATAGTTCTTTATAAAATAGACCTTCTGTATAAACTTGAGGTGTTTATGAAAGTGTATTTGATTTGAAACTAGTTGCCCTGCTTTTCTATCCCATGTATGTTCTTGTCAGGGGATTAATGAATTCGCTTCCGCATGTGCAATAAAAATGAAAAGGGTCGGGGACAAGTCCCGGGAACGTCGCAAAATTCTATTGACCATCGAGGGATGTGCGCACGCTCGAGGTTCGGGGTGTGATAGAAGAAACTGAATCAGCAAATCTGTCTGGCTAGTTAGTCCTAGGACAGTTCCTTTTTGGTTAAGCCGATATTTTGTAAACAGCCTGTTATTGTATATAAACTTGGTTGTTTATAAAAAGCCGTTTTGGCTGGAAAAATTTGTAGCCTTACTTTTCTATCCCATTGTTTTATTGTCTAGGGATTTATTTATATACCTCCGCATGTGTATTAAAATGAACGGGTCGGCGATGCATCCTGGGACGTCCCTATTATATCGACTAGGTGAGGGATTTGTGTGTGTTCGAGGATCGGGGCGTGACATTGACAATTAAATGCATTCCATAGCCGAGATGTTCCTTTGTCTAAATGTTTCGCTTTCCTTTCTCAACATTTCCAACACATCCAAACCTTTGAAGCATCACATAAACAACACATGCATGAAACCATTTCATTTGTTAGAAATGCCTGTGATTGTGATTGGCGTTTGTACAATGTTGGCTCATTCAAAATTGTTTGATTTTTTGAGAAATAAGGCCTGAGGGCCTCCCTACATGTTTATTTCTCATAATGCATGTGAATTCTAGACGTATGCTTAGCTATGATGCCTGATTCCAAGAATATACTTTAGGACTCACCCAGAACATGTCTTAGGGACTTATAGGCGTTAATGGCTATGCGAGAACACAAATGTCACTAATGAATGTAAGCCATGAAAATGAATTGGGGTAGGTGTCTAGATGGATTGATGTGTGAATTGTAAAGGCCGACCCCGAGACTCAAATTGATTGATTTTGAATCTTCTCTCATTTGCTTGACTCTTTTTGTTTGTTTCACGATCGTGATTGATTTTGCCCTGAACAATTGTTTCTTTCCTATTGTATGTACGTAGTCTAGATTTAAGTTAGGATTAGATTAGGTCCTTGGAGGGGAAAAATCATCAAGATATGAAGACAATGGAAGGTCGATGTTCATTCCGACCATATTCTTGTACTATTTTCCTAATATATGTTTCGGGTCACTTCATTTGTATAAACACCCAACGAGGTGCGGGTTTTATTTCCCTCATTTCATTTTTGTCTACCATTTAGGGTTGCATGTTAGATTTGTTTTTTTTCCTACGACCATTTATTGAGTGTTTACTTATTCTTTAGCATTTAAATTTCAATTGAGTGCTTTCTTTTCTCTTTCTTAGAAATAGAAATGTATGAAAACAACCATTCACGCATGATCACTTAGTTTAAACTCATTGATCGGAAAAAGTAAAAAGATAGACCTAATCACCTTAGAGAACATGACAAACCATTAGGTACGAAATGGCGCTGATAGAAATATTAATGTAACCTAAGTCCCTGAACCTAGATATCTAGTTGTGTTGAAATCGAGGGATAACTCCCAACCCTCAATTGGGTTTTCTAGTCGACCCCCAAAAATGAGGCTAGTGGCGACTCCCTTTTTTTGTTATTGTTTAAACAACTAGCTAATAAATGAACCTGTTGGAGGGGTATGGGTCTCGACGAGAGTCACCGTAGTTTAACATATCCATTGAGGAAAGTTTCCAATGGATGAATTGATGCCATCCATGGCAAGCAAGTACTATTAGAAGGGCTATCGTGGTAAAGGTACCCGAAATTTGATATCCACACTCGACCTTCTCTTTCAATGTGTGTTACTCATGTGGGTACAAATCACGATACATTTTCATTGTCGCACGAGGTACGACCTTGGGAGAGCTCACAATCATGTATGAGGGGAATTACAATGGATTCGTTCCGAAAGGTGATGTGATGACGTTTTTTGAAACGTGAACCATGAGGGAACTTTTATGGTCAAGTATGCTTAAACTCGACCTTTTCCATCTCCATTTGGGGAGCACGAGGGGTCCACTAGAGATTGGTTACTAGTTAAGAGGAGTTAAAGCTGTTTAAAAATAATTGTCGTGTTAACCAAAATGTTTTATGTAGGATCATTTGCATGTCAAAGTCGCGTGAAAAATGAGGGAAGTTGCTAACCTTGTATTAAATGGTATTGTAAGTGGGAGATATAAGGGATGAAGTGTGTGTAAACTCCTTGTCTTGTAGGTGGTGAAATGATGTATGAATGAATGATGGGTTATATTGAGGTGTTGAATGTTTAACTTTAAATGCATATTTATAAGCTTTAGCACTATATCGCACGCACAACCGTAGTCTAAAACCCTGATTGCCCAATTTAAAACCTTTAACAAGGTTTGTGGGTAGAATTTGCAAGTGAACACTTGTGGTAATCTATACTTCCATTAATACGCTCATCTTGATTAATAAAAGTTACACTGATTGACGATAGTAGCGGTGAGTAAACTACTTTTATCTAGGGGTGTGCAACGGGAACCGGCCAGACCGAAATGAACCGGCCGGTTTTGGGCGGTTCCCACGGGCGGTGGTTTGGTTTCCAGTTCCTAATCTTAGAACCGGTGGCCGGTCGGTCCGGTTCCTGGTTCCAAGGTGGGAACCAGACCGAATTGGACCGAACCGGACCGAACCAAATTGTTTTATATATAATTTATATACATAAAATTAATAAAATATATAAACATGATAACTTATTGCAACCAAAATTGCAATTTGAGGTAGCAACCTCTTATGTGACCAAGAGACCATTAAAACCCTTTTTGTTACTCTTTTATTTATAGAAAAAATCTCCTTGTTAGTTTCATCTTCTACTCGATGTGAGACTAAAGCTCCAAGAGACACATAAGGCACTTCAAGCCTTCAAGAGTCCCACATTGACTAAACATTCAAAGAGCAGAAGAGAGATTGTCTATAAAATCCAAGCCAAGCACAACCTTTAATCAAATTGTTCATGACCTTCATGGTTAAAGTTAAGTGTGAAACACACGAAATGTGAATCACATAAGTGAAGTTTGAATATTTTGCACGTGGAAACATGTGTGAATAGTTTTGTTGAATCGCCCGAGAACCGAATTGGATTTGATCGGTCCAGAGCGTGGTCACTCTTAAGTGCAAAAAAGTAGAACCGATTTTGTTGGACCGGACCGGAATCGATGGTCCGGTCCAGTTCCCGGTTCCAAGGTGGAATCGGACCAAATCGGGAACCGATCACCCCTATTTTTATCCTTTGAGATGGGGACCTTGAGCTTTTAGTATCCTCACCCTTAGGTGTTGAAACCTCACAAGTTTTCATGCGATGTGTGATTTGTGCTTGCCATAGTGTTGGTTGATAAGACATCATTCCCGTTTTATTGTTGTTATTTTTCTAAATTTTAAATTTCAATTCCGTACTTCATATTTCCAACAACGATGCGTTTTTAATCTTGAATGCCCCTTTAGGTTTAGGTTTAGATGGACAAGTTCAAGATTGACATTATTCTTGTGCCGAGGAGCCTTAAGATTATATGAGATAACCTTGATTTGAAGCACTAAGGCTGTGTGGAGAAACGCATCGTTTTTCACCCGATCTTAGTGGAGGTTGAACCCGAAATAGTAATGGTGAAAGCGTTGGTTCACTTTTGGAATCCTATGACTTCCACCTTTGTGTTCAACCAATACGAGTTGACCCCCACAATTGAGAAGTTCGAGATAATCATTGGGTTAGGTAAGGCTTCCCTAGGTTTCACAACTCCTCCTATTAGACAAAAGCAAATCTCTCTTTTAAGTCAATTTCTTAATATTCCTTCCAATAAAATTAGAGCCATTCTTAAGAGAACTGCAAATTCCATGCTTTACTCTTTCCTCGAGCAATATCTTCTTAGTCTTGAGTCTACGCTTGGGAATCAAATTCCCCACACCTTTCTTCTTATGTTCTTTGGTTTTGTGATATTTCCTCACACTTGAAAAATAATGGATCCCTTTGTTATCTACATCATTAACCAATTATATGCCTTTAGTTGCTTTACATACATGATTATCGTTGAGACTTTCATATTCCTTAATCGATTCAAAGCAAATGGATGAGAAACTGTTAGAGCCCTATTGGGACTTCTCCAAATTTGGCAGATTTATCACATCAATGAGTTTGCCCCTCGTATGAGAATCATTAATGTCATGAAGAAGTACCATCCTATTCTCATGTTCCATGAAAAGAATGATTTCTTCCCTTTGTGGTCCTTTTCTATATGGTTTCACCTTCTCAAAAGGCTCACTCCGAGCCTAATCTAATGGCACGTTTGATGGTCAGGGAATCCTGATGTGCACTGTAGTAGTAGAGTTGACAAAGGCAATATCTTCATGTTTGTGAAGGTTTTTGTTTCAAACATTAAGCGGACTTTTGAATGTTGCAAAAAGGGTAGGTACAATGTTTAGGCAATGCTATTTAGTCATAAAGCTCGACCTTTCTCTACGTAAATTTTCCTATTATGGATAGACCTAGTCTATAAATTAGAGTTGACCTAATGATTAATACAGGGGAAAGTACATTATTAGTGCCAAAATTTGTGTACGGCGCTCACTTGGTGCCAAAAGTTTCCGTTGGATCACTTAAGTGTCAAAATTTTTTAAAAACGATCATTTCAGTGCCAACGTTGATCTGGTTGGCGAAAAATCCGCCGTGGCAGCTTTTTATTAATTTTTGAAGTTGACGTGGATCGCCAGAGAATACAATCAGCATACAAACAACAAAACGACGTTGTTTAGCGTCTTTTCCCCCAAATAAGAAACCCTAAATCCCCAATTTGAGTGCATACTTCGATTTTCTCCTAAAGTTATCAGCTCGCTCTTGCAAATGGAGGGCAGAAGCTTTAGTAGCGTCTCACATTCTTATAAAAAAAGCAAATTAGATGGTGAGTGTTACTGTTATTGTGGGTTATCGAGTCTGAGAAGAACATCTTGGACTTGGTTGAATCCTGGTAGAAGATTCCATGGGTGCGAGAGATATAGAGAAGGCTCGAAGTGCAAATATTTCAAATGGGTTGATAGGAAATTCTCTGATCGAGTGACATAGGTGATCTTGGAGTTACTTGAAGGCCGAAATCAACCTCCACCTACGTTAATGGACGAGTTGGAGGATGTCGACTCAATGCAAGCTCAAATGAAGAGTTTAACATCTCTGGTCGACCATTTGAAGAGGGAGGTTTCAAGGCTGAAAATTGAAAGAAACTTTTATCGAGCATTGATTGTGCTCTTATTCTATTGGGTAGTTTATTCAAATGTGAAGTGAGTAATGAGAAAAAGTTTGTATGTCTACCATAGTCGAAGACGTGGAATATGCACTTGTATTGGATTATTTATAAGTAAAATGCATTTTTGGTTTATTGCAATTTTTGTATGGAGCAGAAGGTTTTGTTGTAATCTATGGTAGAAATGGAAGGTTGGAGTCGGAATGCATTAGTTGTGAGCACTTAAAAGTTTTATTATTTAGTTGTGTATTGTCAATATTTGTTTTGGTTAGTTTTTGTTTCAAATATAATGGTTTGTTGTATTTTTTATTTGGTAATGGTTTGCTGGTTTGCTGATTTGCTGCAATTGCAAACCATGGCGAAATGGAAGGTGCTTTTGAAATGCATTAGTTGCTGCATTTTTTATTTGGTAATGGTTTGCTGGTTTGCTGGTTTGCTGCCACTGCAAACCATGGCGAAATTAAGGGATGGTGGAAAATTCATGATCAACCATTTCAATGTCATAAGTTGTAAATAATAATTGCTTGAGTGCCAAGTTTTTATAAAAGTGAACATTTAAGTGCCAATCGCGATTACAAAGTGATCACTTGTGTTGCACAAGTTTTTTTTTTAAAAAGAACATGTTAGTTTCAAACGTCACTTAACTTGCACCAGTCGTGGTGCATCTTGTATCTGGTTGCACCAGTTGGGTTACTAGTGCATCTTCTTGTACCAGCTCATACAAGTGTTGATGTAACAAGATGCACCAGCATCCAAAATTACATCTTATTCTTGCACCAGCACATACAAGTAGAACCCCATAAATTCAATAGCATCCACAACTTTAACCAGCAACAATATATGCACACATCTAAAAATAATATCAACCTCATAAGAACATTGCACCAACAGTAACAAAATATATAGCATAACTGATAACTGTCTTGCTAGCATTACTAGCCGAAACCAACACAAGAGAATAACAAAAAGAGCTATTGCCATTGACATTGATTGATTGTTTACGAAAGAAAAACATGTCTAACTTCACTCCCCAATCACTGAAGGTTCAGCACCCTCTTCAAAAAAAAAAAAACAATGGTAATATGCAGGCGGCAACTACCATCAATGATATAATATCCAGCACCCTCCTAAAAAAAGAAAACATGAAAAGAGATCATGTCCAGCACCACATAAAAAGAGAACATGTCCAGCACCCTCCCACATGTCAATATGGATAATACCCCGATCTCCTTTTCCTCTTGGAGCTTTGAATTGATTCATAATCTGGGCACTCTTTCGAATTTGATGTGCAGGTTCTTTAACTGGGCTTTCTGTCACGTCATTTTCTTTGTTCTTGACAATTGTTTTTTTTTGTTCTAACACGTGTCATGTGTTGGTCCATATCATCACTATTGCTCCCAATTGTTGGTTAAGATGGAATTGGTGCTGGGTTCTTTTTGGACGGCTATTTTGCAGCTATACCCGCTGTCTTCTTCTTTGGAGCACTCTTCTTTGGCTGCACCCTTGATTTTTGAGTTGGCCCACCTTGAGAGAGAAGTACCTCCGAAGTTTTCCGAGGCTACAAGAACATAACGATATTGTCAACCAAATGAATTGAAGTACAACAAATTAAATGCATGAGGCCTATAAATCTTACATTCAAAATAGTCATTCCAGTACGTTCATTTATGTAAATCCTATAACCGTATTGCCTTAATCTTTTTTCAAGAGCTCCTCTTGTTCATTGTGGTGCATCATTTTCAGCAGCAACAAATGAGGGAGCAACCTCTGCAACTTGTGCAGTTACTCGTCTTCTCACCTGAGAAACACATAACAAATTTAAATTTCAGCCATAAAAGACAATTACAGCGATGTACAACTTACATGATATTTTTTTCTCGTTTGCTCAACAGTAGACTCAGTTGTTGTTGTTGCTGTCCTGCCCGTTCCAGTCGCTGCCCCTGCACTTGAGCCTACAACAGGGCCTTTTTCTGGCCCTTTAGTAGGCCTTATAACAATGTACTGTATCAGGATTATGACTAACTCTAATGAATAATTAGACATCTACTCATTTTCATGATGGAAACAAATGGAGAGAACTTCTCAAATTACAAGTGCATGACAGAGAAAAAGCACAAGAGAAGCCAGTACACATGGTCAACCATCAAACTCTATCGAATATGAACTAAAAAGTTACTGAGGCAAAGAGGATACTTATCTTACAGCAGAGCTTTCTGTTTGCTTTTCAGTAGGTATTATAGCAGGGCCTTCTGTCATCCCTTCAATAGGCCCAACAAGAAACTCTTCAGTAGGTCCCGTCCCTGGCACTAAATCAGCTATTATATCTTGCTGTTGATGCTGCTTTTTCAGCTCACAACTTTTCTTATTGTGCCATTCATTGCGGCAATAAGAGTATTTCATCTTTGCTCCAATCCTACTCATCCTCTGACTTGATGCCTCTTCTGGCTACATTCTTTGTCTCCTTTTTGGTCTTCCTATTTGCTTCTTCAATGGCAAAGGTAGAGGGCTTTCATGATTTGTTGGCTCCCAATTTTGCTGCTTCTAATAGGCTGCATCATGAATTGGTATGAAGCAAGGTATGAGCTTTTTTTTGTACCAATTATGTAGGTAATCATCTGGGTTTTCTTGCGTCATCTGAATAGCACAAATGGCATGGGCACAGGGAATTCCATTCAGTTGCCAAGCTTGTCATGAACATTTTCTTCTATCCAGATTGACAACATACTTATCCTGATTTTGAATAATCTCATATCCATTATCTCCGGTAGAAGTACACCCCAAGTGCCAAAACTTGGCACGGAGAGATACTTAAGTGCTAAAACTTTGGAAAGGTACACTTGAGTGCCAAAATCGAAGTAAAACAGATTACTTAAGTGTCACTCTAGCCAAAATCCGGCCAAATTGCCAACGTGGCAATTTTCCGGTGAGGTGAGTGCAAAACGACGTCGTTTTGCATGCTGACGTGGCGAGAAAATGCAAAAATGACGTCGTTTTGTCTCTGATGTGTAAATAATTAATATAAAAATTAATTAAATAAAATTTATTTAAAATATTCTAAAAAATGAAAAACTTAAAATTAAAAAAAAAGGGGGGTCGAAGGGAGGCGGGTGAGGGCTGATGTTGGAGAAAACTTCCTTATTTGTTTTGATGTCGACAAAACGTTTTTATCGGTCTAGTCCGAAGACTTGCAAACTCACTCGACAAAGTCGAAGACTCGCAGACTCTTTCTTCAAAGTCGAAGATCACTTAGGACCACCGAGACTCAAGATGTAAAGTCTCGCCCTCATTGACAGTTTCTAGACCGACGAAGAAAGATTTATCCAGATTCAAGTATTTCTTTATGGATTTGATTCGAGCGGTTGAAGAAGATCTCACGGCTGGAGAAAGCATCTCAAGATCGATTATTCGTTTTGATAATTCGGATCTGTTGATTGGCGAAGTATACTTGGAAGGTTCTACTTATGGAAACCTAGATCCTGATTGTATGGGCGAACAGGATTGGTGGGCTATCTTCACATTCCTTAAGTAACTCGAGATCTCCCTAATTGATTCTGTCCAACGGGTAGATTGGAAGAACTCCTTTGAAAGGTGCCAACGGTTATGAAGGCATGAAGGAGTATATAAGGAAGATGCTCTGGTTATTTGAGTGTGCGCGAGATAGAAAAATTCCAAAGTCGAAGCTTCTTGTTCTTTGTCGATTCAATTGTTGAGCGTAAACTTGTACTCAAAAGAGAGTTTATACTTTTGTGAAGCCTTGAGGAAGTGTAGTAGAGTCTCTACACTTTGTGGAATCAAGGAAGTGATACTTTGTAACGACTCTTTTGATTCATAGTGGAATCTAGTCGGTGGGCTGTCAGAGCGGGAGAGTGGACGTAGGCTTGGATTAAGCCGAACCACTATAAACCTTGTTTTCTTATTCTCTTCCCTAAACTCTTTTACTTTGATCGTAACTCTATTTAATTGTTAGAGTCTAATTTCTATTTCAAAGTCTACTGCTGAACAGACGTGAGCTAAAATCATAATTTCTGTTTTACTTAGCAAAAATTTATTTTCGCACCTATTCACCCCCTCTAGGTGCTCATACTAGCGTTTACAATTGGTATCAGAGCTCGTGTACTCATTTAAATTGAAGTGTTTTTACTTCAGAGTTAACAATCCATGGCTAGTATGTTAGCTCCAGGTCTGGTTGAAGGGCAAAGCAACACAAGACCGCCTTATTTTGATGGAAAGGATTACAGCATATGGAAAAACAAGATGAAGGCATTCCTAAGATCTAAAGATCCTATGGAATGGGACGTGGTAGACAAAGGAATCACTCCTAAAGCTACAACAGTCTCAGAAAGAGGAAAGGAAGCTGTTGAGTCCAGCGGGATGACTCAAGAAGAGATAACCAAGAGACAAGCTCTCGATGCAAAAGCAATTTATTCATTATATTGTGCATTATCTCCTACTGAATATAACAGAATATCTTCTTGTGAAACAGCTAAAGAAGTCTGGGATAGATTAAAAATCACCTATGAAGGAATCGATCGAGTGAAAGAAACCAGAATCAATATTCTGCTCAGTCAATACGAGGCCTTCAAGATGAAACCAAGAGAATCTATCACTGACATGTTCAATCGTTTTACAGAAATTGTGAATGGTCTTGAGTATCAAGGTCAACCAATCTCTGGACCCATGAAGTTTAACAAACTGCTGCGTGGACTTTCTAAAGATTGGAATCACGTAAAGACCTCAATAAGGGAGACACAAAGAATCATGCCACTTTCGTTGATGAATTGGTTGGCACTCTTCGATCTTATGAAGTGGAGCAAAACAACGAAGATGAAGATCCCAAAGGTAAAAAATCTATTGCTTTAAAATCTAACGATGACTCGATGTTACAGATTCTCGAAGATGATATGGACGATGAAGAGCTTGCTCTCATGATAAGAAAGTTCAGAAAACTGAACAAAAAGGGAAGAAGATTCAATTGGAAGAAACAAAGCTCTCAAAAGTTTCAAAACAAATCAGCAGAGGATGATGAATCCAATAAAGATGTGATTTGTTTTGATTGCAAGAAAAAGGGACACATCAGACCCAACTGTCTCTTACTAAAGAAAAAGAAAGGAAAAGCTGAGAAATACAGAAAGGCTCTCAAAGCAGAAACTTGGAGTGATACCGAATGCGAAGAGAGTGATGATGACTATGCCAATATCTGTCTAATGGCACAATCAGAATTAGATTCAGACTCTGAGACAAACTCAGACTCAGACTCAGACTTAGACAGTGAAATCAAGGTAAGTAATTTTAAGATTCCTACTAAAGTATCTAAATATATTGATGAACTGTGTCTTAGTCTCAAGACCTCTCTCAAGAGGATTTCCGAAATAAAAAAAAGGGAAAATTCTGCACTGAAGCAACAGGAGACTGTTTGGAAAGAAAAGGTTGAAAATTTAGATAAAAGTGTCATTACCTTGAAAGAAAATGCAAACTCTCTTTCTAAAGAAAATAAACTTTTGAAAAATGATATTTCAAGCATCTCAAAAAGGTTTTCTACAGGATCTGATAAATTGGAAAAGATTCCTTTAGCGCAAAGACCCTACTTTAACAAATCAGGCTTAGGAATGACTGCTGAAACCATTCCTCTAATTGATTTTCCAAAAGTAAAGGAAAGAATCAAACGAGAGACCTACAAAAGAATTTTATAAAAATCATTTTCAAAAAGCCTTTGTAAAACCCGTAGGCCACAAAGTGCTCTTAAATGTTCTAAGTGTAGTAGCTCAGAACATTTTGAGAAAGAATGTCCTATGATTTGGAAACCTGTTAAGAAGGCTTGGGCAAAGACTGTATATTGCACTAACTCCATTGGACCCAAGAAAATATGGGTACCAAAGAAAGCTTGAGTTTTCTTTTTAAATGCGAGGTCACTATCAAGAAAAAGTCAAATGGTACTTGGATAGTGGATGCTCAAGACATATGACAGGAGACTCAAGTTGTTTCATAAAGCTTATGCAAGTTAATGGTGGAAAAGTTTCATTTGGAGGAAATAGTAAAGGCAAAATTGTCGGATGTGGAACAAGTAAAGATTGGAAGTCTCACAATCAGCAATGTTTCTTTAGTAGAAGGACTTAACTACAACTTGTTGAGTATCGCCAACCGTGCGATACGGGTTTCAAAATTAACTTTCAAGAAGGAACATGTTCGGGAACCAGCAAAGATTCTTCTCGGACTTTCACGGGACGAAGACATGGGAACATCTATCTTACGGACATCAAACCAGAAAAATCCCAATGTCTAATTTCAATTCAAGAGGAAGCTAATCTCGGCATAGGAAACTTGGCCACATCAACATGAGGCAAATAGCCAAGATCTCTGCAAAGAAACTTGTTCGTGGACTACCAAATCTGACATACCAAAGATCCGATCTATGCACCCCATGCGTACTGGGAAAACAGGTCAGAAATTCTTTCAAACCAATAAATCAAGTTTCCACTAATCGTGTGCTGCAACTCTTGCATATGGATCTTTTTGGACCAACCAGAACCCAGAGCATTGGTGGTAAGAAATATTGCCTAGTAATAGTAGATGATTACTCACGATTTACTTGGGTATATTTCTTGGCAAGTAAGTTTGAAACTTTCTCTTATTTTATAAAGTTTGCTAAGAAAGTACATAATGAGAAGGGGTATGTTATTTCTTGTATACGGACAGATCATGGAGGTGAGTTTGAAAATCAAGATTTTGCTAAATTCTGTGATGAATCTGGTTTTCAGCATGTGTTCTCCTCTTCGTACACTCCAGAATAGAATGGAGCTGTGGAAAGGAAGAATAGATCACTGCAAGAAATGGCTAGAGCTCTTTTAATTGAAAGCAACATTTCTTCTCGTTTTTGGGCTGAAGCAGTTTCTACAAAGATGTTATATTATTAATAGAGTTTTCTTAAGACCTATTTTGGAGAAAACTCCATATGAATTGTTCAAAGGTAAGAAACCAATTGTTTCCTATTTTCATGTGTTTGGTTGCAAATGTTTTATATTGAAAAATGCAAATGATCGAATTGGTAAGTTTGAAGAAAAATCGAAGAAGGCATTTTCCTTGGATATTCAACCATCAAAGCAAAGCTTACGAGTTTACAACAAAAAGACTCAAACAAAGTGGAGGAATCAATGAAAGTTAAATTTCAAGACTTCACACAAATTCAATCGATCCAGACTCAACCTGAAGAATCTGAACCTGCTCCAGACTCTACAAAGTCTAAACCCCCAGAAGCAGCTCAGACTTCAGAAGATCAACAAAGAACAAACGTTGAAGAATCAGACGAAAAGAAAGATCAGTCTGTCAAACCAACCAGCAACTGGAAGCACAAGTCTAGTCACCCTAAAGAACTCATAATTGGCAACATTGATGAAGGAATCCGTACAAGATCCAAAAGGCATGAAGAGTTTAGTGCTGTGGCACTTATTTCTGAAATAGAACCCAAGAGCATAGAAGAAGCCTTAACTGATGAAAGTTGGATTGAAGCTATGCAAGAGGAACTCATGCAATTCAGCATTAACGATGTCTGGGAATTGACTCCTAAACCAAAAGGTAAATCTGTTGTTGGAGCTAAATGGGTTTTCAGAAACAAGATGGACGAAAAAGGAAAAGTTATTAGGAACAAAGCAAGACTCGTGGCCAAAGGATATACGCAAGAAGAAGGGATAGACTATGATGAGACTTACGCACCGTAGCAAGGCTAGAAGCAATTAGATTATTACTTGCTTTTGCTTGTTATAAGAATTTCAGGTTATTCCAAATGGACGTCAAAAGCGCATTCTTAAATGGATTTATCCAAGAGGAAGTCTATGTGGAACAACCTCCCGGATTTGAAGACCCAAGGAAGCCGACTCGTATTTAGACCGAAAAGGCGCTATATGGATTAAAGCAAGCACTCGAGCTTGGTACGACAGGTTAAGTAAGTTTTTAATCCAAAATGGTTTTGTTAAAGGTAAAGTAGATACTGCCTTGTTTATTAAAAAAGAAAATAAAAACTTTTTACTTGTACAAATCTATGTTGATGATATTATCTTTGGATCTCCTAACGAAAATCTGTGCAAGAAATTTTCTAAGTCTATGCAGGATGAATTTGAGATGAACATGATGGGTGAACTATCCTTTTTCCTTGGACTACAAGTAAAACAATTGAAGGAAGGGACTTTCATTCACCAAGAAAGATATGCTAAAGATCTTGTTAAAAAGTTCGGTTTGGAGAATTGCAAGAAGACTGATATACCAATGTCTAGTTCTTCGAAGCTGGACAAAGATGAAGGAGGAAAGAAAATTGACCAGAAGCTATACAAGAGTATCATTGGTTCACTTCTTTATCTTACTGCTTCTAGACCTGACATTTTGTTTAGTGTATGTATTTGTGCCAGATTTCAATATGATCCCAAAGAATCTCATCTAAGTGCTGCAAAACGCATCATCAAATACGTTGCAACAACCTTTAAGTTTGGTCTCTGGTATCCTAAAGAAGGGGATCTTACCCTCCTCGGATACTCAGACGCAGACCTAGCAGGATGCAGAGTTGATAAAAAGAGCACCTCAGGCACCTATCAATTGCTTGGGAACAGGACAGTATCTTGGTTCTCGAGGAAGCAAAGCACTGTAGCTCTTTCAATAGCAGAAGCAGAATATGTGGCTTTTGGAAGTTGTTCTCAAATCTTTTGGATAAAACAACAGCTAAGAGACTTTGGAATCGAAGATTCATGCACTGAGATCAAATGTGACAATACCAGCGCAATTAATCTCACCAAGAATCCAATTCTTCATTCAAGAGCAAAGCATATAGAGATTCAACATCATTTCATTAGAGACCATGTTCAAAACGGAGAAGTATTGATTAACTTCATTGACTCAAGAATCAGCTGGCGGATATCTTTACTAAGCCACTGGAGAAAAGCCAATTTGAGTCTATTCGTTCCAGACTTAACATCTTAAAGTCTGATGAAGTTCAGACTTAAGGACCAAAGTCTAAAGATGCTCAGACTCAGGAGATCAGGATCCACTACTGTAAGTTATTTCTATTTTGGAAACTTATCTTTCGGACAAAATCTCGAAAAGGTACGTTCATCTATTAATCTGTAATTGATTGATGTTATCTTTCTAAATTTTCGGAATTATAGCAATCATTCCTTTTCAAAAAAGAAGTCATCTTATTGATAGTTATATATTTTTCAAAAAGGCAGCTATTTTTTAAAAGGTATTTTTATTTCCCTTTTGCGACGATTCGTATAACCTGTTTCGATTGCTTTATATACTGATCGTCTTCCTCACAAACCCTAGAAGCACGAGAACTTCACTTTCTCACTTTTACTCTCTAGTTTAATCTCAAAGTCTTCACCTTTCTCACGAATCGAGTTTGGAATCTCCTAAAGACGTGATAATGGCTTCCCAAAGAAAGTTCTCAAGAATCGCAAAGCGGGGGACCACCGCCTTTGCGTGAGGGTCCTACGCATTTTGACCTCACCCAGGAAGAAGAATCTCCGAGACAACAGCAGAGCCCACAACATTCTCAACCGCGCCGCTCTTCTCAGGCTAGACCACAACAGCAAGCGAAGGAAGAAACCGTCGTGGATGCCGCACCTGTAAGGTTTCAAAAGCCCGCTTTTACCTATAAATTGTACACTGCTTTAAAAGAAGGAGGCTCCGCCTTGAGTTTCATTAATAAATTTCTGGTAGAAAAGGGGTACAGGAATGAAACCCATCTTTTTGCGCATAATGGAACGCTTGGGAATCGCTCCTGCGGGCTCAGCAGATAGAGCCTTTGCGAATATTCCAAGTGATCCACGTGTTGGTGGACATAATCAACCCGAAGGAAATGATGATGAGAAAATGTTCACTAATTTTAAGTCTAGAATGGGTATTGCTGCAAATGTTAGAAGCAACAGAACAGATCTTTTTCGCTCTGAAGAACACAAGCGACTTTACACTAAGTTACTGAAGCGAGGGGTGATGAACCCAAGGAGTGTAGACTTTGATTTTCTAGACTCTCTGAAGGTTAACTTGCGGGAGAAATTCGCCTTACTTCAACTTGATAGATTTTGCTCGAGACAACGGTGGCTCATCCGAGCTTCGCTTATTTCTATTCAAATCTAAGCTTTTGGATGCGAATAGATTCTCGTTCGTGTTAGAGATCGGGATTATGTGGTTGACATGGACACTTTGGCTGATGTGATTGGAGTGGAAAGAGGAGAGTTTCAATCAATCGGTGTGTCTATTGGCCGTGCAACGGTGGAGCTCATTCGAGATGGGATGGCCGAAGGACGAATTTCGTATGTGAGGTTGAATGCCTCAAATGTCCTGCTTCACAAGATAGTGATCAACTGTCTAAGACCCAAATCGACTTCAAAGACTAATGTTTCAAATTCAGAAGCAATGCTGATGTATGCCATCAATGCTGGCAAAAAGTTCTCTCTGCCACACACTATAATGTTTCACATGTACAGATCGGTGGTGAAGGACAAGGGCCAACTTCCTTACTCAGCACTTGTTTCCAAGCTGTTCAGACACTTTAACATTCAGCCTCCTAATATTCTTTGTGTTCGATCGTGTTATCAAATAGTGGTGGGATTGAAGATGGTTTCCAAGATGCGTTTGAAAGAGCTAAGCAAAGCTTTGGAGCGATTCAAGGACAAAACTCCTGTCAAGACTCATCAAGTCTCCTCGGCTGCAAAGAGAAAGGGAAAGGAGCCCATGACAGCTCCATCCAAGAAAAGAAGAGTCATCATCTTAGAAGATGAAAAGGATGAGGAAGATGTAACCATCTCAGCTCTTGCATTAAGCAATCTTCAGCATTCTATTCCAGAAACAGAAGAGAGAGAGGATCAAGACAGAGAAGAGGAAGAGCAGAGGGAAGAAGAAAGGGCATCATTGAGGGAAGAGGCAGAGGAAGACAGATCTTCAGAAGAAGAGGAGCAAGGAGAACCGCAGCATCATGTCACTGACGAGGAGACAGAGCATGAGGAATACTCCTCTCCACCTGAAGGCACTGAAACAGGGGGAGTTACTGAGAAAAGAGGTACTTCTTCAACTGCTTTTGCTAGTGAAGATGTTAGCCGCTCTCCTGCAGATCCAGAAGATGTTTATGCATCCCAATTTCCTGAAGAAGGTCTTGAGGCTTCTTCTCCAAATCTGATACTCATGCTCGGATGCCATCTTCTCGCAAATTCTCCTCAAACCGATTTTCTTTGAGGCAAGCACTCAGACTGATAATTCAGCAGACTTTCGACGAGTGCTTGACATTCTTATGGAGATGAGAGGTCAAATCTATGCACTGGGATATGAAGTTCAGAATCTGCGGAATGCCAGTCAAGCCTCTTCAGGTTCTTTGCATGATCAAATCCAGACTCTTACTCTTCAAGTTCAAGCCACTGCCAAGAGTCACGAGATAGAACATTTTGAAGGAGGATCTGAAAAAGTTGGAAGACACTTTGTCCGGTCGATGGGAGATTTCCAACTTGTTCGCATTCCAAGACAATCCTAACTTCATTCTCTTTTCATTTCTTCCTTTTTAATGATGACAAAAAGGGGGAGAAGTTGAGTGCAGCAGATTTGATTAGATTTGATTTCATTCGACTCCGTTTTATACTTCATTTTTTGTCTGGTTGTGACTGATTTGAATTTGTTTGCATTAATGCTTGGATTTGGATTGACTGTTTAATGCTTGCTTGCAGTACTTTAAGTGTTGGCAAAGATAGTTGTTTATGCAGGACTAACACATTTTACGTGGATGCGAGATTCAATACTATCTTTATCCATTTATGAGATATCTATGTTTGCTTAAGTATTGTCTTGCGAGGTTAAAATATTCAAATCTGCGAGAGAAGTTTTGTCACCATCAAAAAGGGGGAGATTGTTGGAGAAAACTTCCTTATTTGTTTTGATGTCGACAAAACGTTTTTATCGTCTAGTCTAAAGACTTGCGAGACTCACTCGACAAAGTCCGAAGACTCGAGACCCTTTCGTCAAAGTCGAAGATCACCGGACCACCAGACTCAAGATGTAAAGTCCGCCCTCATTGACGTTTCTAGACCGACGAAGAAAGATTTATCCAGATTCAAGTATTTCTTTATGGATTTGATTCGAGCGGTTGAAGAAGATCTCACGGCTGGAGAAAGCATCTCAAGATCGATTATTCGTTTTGATAATTCAGATCCGTTGATTGGCGAAGTATACTTGGAAGGTTCTACTTCTGGAAACCTAGATCCTGATTGTATGGGCGAGCAGGATTGGTGGGCTATCTTCACATTCCTTAAGTAACTCGAGATCTCCCTAATTGATTCTGTCCAACGGGTAGATTGAAAGAACTCCTTTGGAAGGTGCCAACGGTTATAAAGGCATGAAGGAGTATATAAGGAAGATGCTCTGGTTATTTGAGTGTGCGCGAGATAGAAAAATTCCAAAGTCTGAAACTTCTTGTTCTTTGTCGATTCAATTGTTGAGCGTAAACTTGTACTCAAAAGAGAGTTTATACTTTTGTGAAGCCTTGAGGAAGTGTAGTAGAGTCTCTACACTTTGTGGAATCAAGGAAGTGATACCGTAACGACTCTTTTGATTCATAGTGGAATCCCCCGGTGGGCTGTCGGAGCGGGAGAGTGGACGTAGGCTTGGATTAAGCCGAACCACTATAAACCTTGTTTTCTTATTCTCTTCCCTAAACTCTTTTACTTTGATCGTAACTCTATTTAATTGTTAAAGTCTAATTTCTATTTCAAAGTCTACTGCTGAATAGACGTGAGCTAAAATCATAATTTCTGTTTTACTTAGCAAAAATTTGTTTTCGCACCTATTCACCCCCTCTAGGTGCTCATACTAGCGTTTACAGCTGAGACCCTCGACGCCGCCGCCTCCCCGCCGCTGCTGGGAATGGCGGGCGACGGAGGGTAGAGGGTCGGCTGGGGTGGCCGGCCCTTGACCAATCGGTAGCGAGGGCTCGCGGGCCCTCGCCCAGATCTAGCGAGGGCTCACAGCCCTCACCGCTGGTCGGCCACCCCGATCGACCCTCCCCCCTCCATCACCAGCCCTTCCCGGCGGTGGTGGCGAGGGCTCAGCCCTCAGCCTTCTCCCTTCGCCCCCCTTTTAAAAAAAAAATTAAGTTTTTTATTTTTTAGAATATTTAAATAAATTTAAGTTTAAATTTAATTTAATTAATTTTTATATTAGTTATTTATATATCAGAGACAAAACGACGTCATTTTTGCATTTTCTAACCACGTTAGCGTGCAAAACGACACTGTTTTGCACTCAACTCATCGGAAAATTGCCATGTCAGCAATTTAGCCGGATTTTGGTCGGAGTGGCACTTAAGTGATCCATTTTACTCCGATTCTGGCACTTAAGTGTACATTTCCAAAGTTTTGGCACTTAAGTGTCCCTTCGTGCCAAGTTTTGGCACTCTAGGTGTCCGCACCTCCATTATCTCCATTCCAAATTGTATGGCAGAACCTACTAGCAGTAATATTTGCATCCAATCTCTTCACAATCTTAGGGCCACAGTCTCTAGTCCATTTCATAGGCTCATCCCTTTGCCTATGCAATCTAGTCATAACCATAACTCGAATATCATCAAGCATGTTGATGATTGGTTTGCACTTGGCCTCTAAAATTCTGCCATTGAAAGCTTCACTGAGGTTGGTTTCAATGATATCGCATTTGAACTCTTCGCTGAAGAAGGCCCGACACCAGTCCTTAGCTTTTGTTTGGAAGACTGCATCAAAACCTTCCTTTGTTAGTTGCAACAATCCTTGTTTGGCTAATAGGAAATCAGCCATGTTGTTACTCTTCGCTATCTGCTAGAACTGCTTCTACAGCCTATCTCCTTTGAAGTTATTTGACCAGTTTGCATATATGTGCCTCACGCACATTCTACGCTCAACATGTGGCATCAACTCAGCCAATGCAGGAATAAGTCCCTACAAAAATTCAAACCAATAAATACAAGTCAGGAAAAATATGCAAGTGATTAATATTAAAATGGAATGAATTAATTGACAATGGAATTACCTTCTGTTGGTCGCTCATGAATGCCCATCCTCCCCCATCGGTTATCTCAAGGTCAGCCATTAAATTTTTGAGGAACCATGACCAAATATCCTTATTCTCTATCTTCACCACCGCCCAAGCTATCGGAACCATTTGATTATTGGCATCTCTCCCCACAGTAGCCAACAACTCCCCCTTGCATAAACCCTTTAGAAAGCATCCATCCAATCCTATAACTCTTCTACAACTAGCCAAGAAGCCTTGTTTGCATGCATTCAAACAGACATAAAATCTATCAAATTTAGGCCCAAGATCAAGGAGTGGCCTCTCTACAACCTCTACATATACCCTACTAGATGGGTTTTGAAATTGGCATTCGCCAGCATAATCCCATACCTGCGCATATTCTTCCTTATACCCACCCATCAATATTTTCATCACCCTCATCTTAGCTCTCCTGCATTGATTCTTTGACACATTAACCCATAATTGCTCCTTCACTAACAGTTGAAATTAAGGACTCTTGATCTCGGGCATTGCTTTGATAGTATTGAAAAAGTGCTTAGATAACCACACACTTGTTACCATTTTATTGTTAAAGATAATTGGACAAGTATGCTACTCCTAGAAGGACCTAATCTAGAATGACCCATTCTTACTCAACGCGCCATAGAGCTTCCATAAACAATTGGATTGTGAGCACTTAGCTCTCACAAATTCCTTCGTGTTTCTAATAAATTCAACGCTCCTCTATTCACCAATGGAGTTCTTCACAACAGCTTCCTTGAATTGTTTCACATCGTCAAATCTCATGCCCACATACAAAATAGGTTTATCAACTGTCGAATCATAACAAGGGTACTTACTTTTTCTTCGACGAGCGGGTTCTTCATCATCATTCTCAAGCTCATTCTCCAAACTAGCAACTTCATCTCCGCAGCTTTCTTCATCTTCACTTTTATTACCTTCAGCTGGAGCTCCGTCCCTATTTACTGGCTCAGGCCTTTTTGCTGAAGCTGCAACTTTTTTTCTAAGAAATTCCCTTTGCTTTTGTCTTGACTGTGTGAGTTCATCTTTCGATTCACCGGATATAGCAATTTCCCATTTTAATCCAATGAAGTCTTCATCGCCCACCTTTCACCCAAGATTTCAGGACATCTCCCTGTTTACTCATCTCTATCAATATGACTTCTCTCCCTCTCATTTTGCCCTTTATCTAACCTAAACTCATCCCCGACCTGATTACTCACTTGAATAGGATCCCTCACTTCTCCTCTTTCAGTGGTGGTCTGCTCATCCCCATCCCCGTTCTCATCTTCATCCTCACTATAATACTCAACATATACACTAGCTTCTTTGCCGTGAAGATAATAGTAAATGATATCCTTAATACTATTATCGTCATTAAAAAATCTCAAGCCATCATTCAATTCCTTCCTAGGAACACATTAATGTAGTTTTTCCACTTTGCATCGTAAAAAATACACCAAATCCCTCAGAAAATCAATATATGATGGCTTTCGAACATTGACATAGATAATACCTTCATTTCCACCAATATATTCCCAATTCTCGGTGCCAATAACAAACTCTCCACCATAGCAAACAATGATACTTACCTGATTCTCGTCCATGTTGATGCTGCACTCAATGAAAAAAAAAAGTCATTACTTTTTGGGACCACATGACAAAATCAGCAACTTCACATGTAGGTCCTTGTCATTTTGTTATCAAGAAACAAATGTGACTAATTTATTCAATTCGGTGCTTTTATAGAAACAAAGGAAACCGAATTGAATAAATAAAGTGAGGTCTCCACCACCCATTTTTCAATTCAATCACATTCGGTCCCCCACAGAAGCAGTCCAATTAATTAAACAAAGTAAGGTCCCACCACTGTTTCCCTCCGAGTCGAGCCCCCATTTTCCCCTCCGCGCCCTATTTTTATATTCGGTCTCCACAAAAGAAAGCGAACGAACGATGAAACCCTCAATTTTTCTATTCGGTCCCCATAAAAGTGAGATCCCCACCACTTTCCCCACTATTTTCCCCCTGAGTTGAGCCCTCAATTTTCCCTCTGTGCCCTAACTTACCTGTTGGAACCCTAAATGTTTTACTAAATTGACTCACGTAGAGAACATGACAAACATAAGTGAGCAAGAGTTGGGGACGTAGCCAGCGAACGACTGTGAACGACGGCGCAACTATAGCGGTGGCCGAGCGACGGCGGGCGAGCGAACGACTGTGGGCGAGCAAGCTACGGCCGGCGTCGAGCGAGAATCGTATATGAACCCTATTTTACTCCCTCTTCAGCGACACCGTTTTTGGCCATAAACCAATGCGGCGTCATTTCTTACGTGAATCCACGTGAAATGGTATAAAACGACGTCATTTCTTACGAAAAAAGGAAAACGGCGTCGTTTTATGCCATCCATCGTGGACAGTCTTAAGCCACGTCGACTTTTTTTTTTTTTTTTTTTTATAAATATAAAAGTCACGTAATCATTTTGGCCGGAATCTCTCACCGGTGGCACCAAAGTGATCTTTTTTTCTCCGATTTGGCACTTAAGTGATCCGACGGAAACTTTTGATACCAAAATGAGCGCCGTACACAACTTTTAGCACTGATAGTGTACTTACCCCGATTAATATGATTCTATGACCGACAGATGACTACATCATAGAGTCACTCTAGTTATTTGAATAATTACTTGACTGAAACATTTATCGATCATTTGAGAACTTTGGTTCGACAACGTTTACTCAACGAAGAGAGCAAGTGAGACTTTGTATGATTTAATAGTGCAATGCAGTTGAGCATTAACTTTTTGCTATCTAAAATCCCCCCTACCATCTGACCAGGAAAAAAAATATTCCCATCAACCCTAACATGGGTGACGTGATACATACCAAACTAATAACTAATACAATTGATTGATATAATCCCACCGACCATCTGACTAGAAAAAAAAAATCCCATCAACCCTAACATGGGTGACGTGATACATACCAAACTAATAACTAATACAATTGATTGAAAACCCAAGTACCTCACTGAATAAATGGGGACAAAATGAACAACTCACTGACAAAGACATTAATAATGTGGAGTTTCATCATCTTGAAAATGCATTGGTCATTTGCCCAAAAGGAGGAAAAACGATCATCAATGCCAAAGCCTAGAAAAATAAGCATAAGTTCCTCCATTCCTACAAAATGTTGAAAATGAGGAAGATTGCCTTGGAGGAAAAAGGACTTTTAAAATCATTATAGATGTCATCATGCATGTGCAAATGCGATCGCATTTCTCTACCTTTTTATTGCTCAAGAAACATAAAAGGGTACCAATGGAATGCAATCCGCAGTTGTGCAAGATGAAACTAAAGAAAAGTTGGGTCAAGGGAGATAATTAACTTGAAAAACTCCAGATTAAAAAACTCTTAGGTATTTGGTAATCAATCAGGCGCCAGTTGCTTTTTTTAACAATAAAAACGTAATACCTCTAGTCTCAAATAAGATGAAAGATGGCTTGTGATGTTATTCACAAGTAGAAACCCATTTCAAATGTTTACCATCTCACGTGGTCACATCCGTATACTTCTTTTGATGGGTCACATTATTTTGTCGAACTGTATTAGGACACGACATTATTTCAGCATATGTTTGGTTCGATCTATTCGATATGGGATTCTAGGGAGGCTGAATCTAAGTCAGATTCGGTCCAAATTTGTACTAATTAATTAATGCAATGCAGTTGTGCATTAATGTTTTGACAGAGACACTGAATGTGGAGCTCGGTTGGGTCCATATAATAGGTATCAAACTAACAATCGATACAATTGCTTGAAAAGTCATTTACCTCACTGAATAAATGGGTACAGAAACAAAAAACTAATTGATAATGATCATCTTGAAAATGCATTCACGGATCTTTCACCCAAAATGATGAAAAACTATAATCAACGATACATGCTAAATTACCACGCATGTTTTGTCAATAAGATTTGAATGAGCCTTATATACATAAAGTCTCTATCATTACTCTAATATGGTATTAGAGCCAATATTTTGTTCTAGATTTATTTCATATATGAATTTCTTTGTGTGGTTATCAATGCAATTTGCACATGAGAGGGTTATCAACGGCGGTTGTCTACCAAGGGACATCTATTAGAGACTTGATCAATAGTGATAAAGACGGACAACATTGTCTTGGATGGAATTGCAGCCTTGAACATGTGCCTGACCCGTTAAATAATTTCATATGTAACCGTGTGGGTGCTAGTTCTCTTTCCGCCGTATTGCAATGTTGATGTTGACGTGTCAAAAAGTTATGGGAGGTTGACAGGCATGGTGAAGTTGCAGCTATATATGGAGCATTTGTACCTCAGAGCTTAAGTAGCTCTTCAGGTGGCCCCAAACTCCAGTTCAAAGACTCGTCCTGTTCGGTTCGAACATGGGGTTGGATATAGTACAATTTCTTGAGAACAAGACCATCTTAGTCACCGGAGCCACTGGCTTTCTCGCCAAGAGTACTCTCTCTCTCTCTCTCGATCTCTGGAGACCATCTTAGTCACAGGAGCCACTGGCTCTCTCTCTCTCTCCCCCCCATGTATGAAGTATACATTGTCGCCAATTGCCATCAATTGACCATCTTTTTGCTAACTAACATTTATTTGATTCTATATATTATGACGAGTTAGTTTTTGTGGAGAAGCTGCTTCGAATTCAACCAAATGTCAAGAAAATGTATGTTCTTATCAGAGCTGTGGACAAACAGGCAGCAACACAAAGGTTGCAAGAAGAGGTAGAGAATCAAAACCTAAATTATCCTCGGATAGTTTAGATCAACTTTTTGTTCTAAATTGGAAAGATATACATAATTTTTTTCACTCTTCGCAAAACAAATAGAACCTAAGGGAAGAAAATTGTGGGATTTGTGTTATTTTAGGAAAAAAAAAAAACTTGAATCGTTACAGCAGTAGCCGTATTGTGGTCTATCCAATAGATGGCACAATCACTTAAATGTGTAATTCCAAATTAATTCTACTCTATTTAACATGGAAAATCAAGGCAAAGGAAGAATACGAAAACTAAGATAAAAGATAAATTTTCCTTCATAACAACTCTTAATCTTTTTGCATCGCAAACAGCTCATACAGAAGAAGTTATTCGGCATTCTGAGGGAAGAATGGGCAGAGAACTTCAACTCAATTGTGGAGAAATTGTCTCCAATTCCTGGGGACGTTTCTTGCGAGAATTTGGGAGTACATGATTTCGATTTGAGATCGGAGATGTGGAGAGAAATAGACATAATTGTCAGTTCGGCCGCGACTACCAAATTCGACGAAAGGTGCGTGATTACAATCTTGCCCTGTCCGCCCAATTTATAATTAGTTCAGATAATTCGTGGCTTTTTCTTCATACTATTTATGTGTTTACTGCCATCTTTTTCCCCGCAGATATGACCTTGCACTAGCCGTCAATACATTTGGAGCTAAGCATGTTGCTGAATTTGCTGTAAGATGTGTCAACATAAAGATGCTACTTCACATATCAACTGGTTTGTGTTTTTTCAATTGTGGTTGTTCTTGATATTTTTGCTATGTAAATTAGCAGATGATAGGTTCCATTTCACCACCCGCTCGTTTATAAAGTAGTTTGCGCTGACAATGTTTCTTATGGAACCCTTTATTTTTCAGCATATGTGTGTGGCAATATGACTGGGATTATACAAGAAAAGGCATTTAGTATGGGTGAGACGCTCAATGGGTCAAGGAAGTTGGATGTGAATGAAGAGAAACTCTTGGTTGAAGAATTGACGAACAAACTTCGAGAAAGGAATGCTTCAGAGAGAGAAATCACCATTGCTTTAAAGAATTTAGGCTTGCAAAGGTTTGCTTGTTATTAATTGAATTGTAAACAACGGAAATGATGATTAAGTTAGTTGAAAATTACAACTTCAATTGTGGCTCTCAAACCCAGGCATCAAGTTAGACCACTACCTCAAGCTTGGCTTACACTTTTTATCATATCTAAAGTTGATTGTATCATACGGGAAAATTATAAGAAAATTTTGAAATCTATTGTAAAAGTGTCAATTCAGTTTTAAACTCTTTTTTTTTTTTTGTCAATTGAGTTTTAAGCCTTTTGTATTTGTACAAATTCAGTCCATCTGCTCAATTTTGGCTATAAATTATTGACATAGACATCGGTCGTTTTATGTGGTGCAGCCAACGTTAACGTAGATAATTTTTAATAATATTTTAATATCTTTTCTTTTTCCTTTTTTATTTTCTTCCCTTCTTCCTTTAGCCGATCGCCGAGAAAGAAAGCAAAAAAAGGAAAAAGAAAATTAAAACAATTAAATAAATAAACTTTTTGAAAGAATATCATTAAAATTGCCTATGTTAGCTCTGATTGCACCACGTAAGATAGCTGACCCTTATGTCAGTGATTTTGGTCAAAATTGGCCGGATGGACTAAATTGACACAAATACAAAAGGTCTGGACTCAATTAGTAAAAAAAAAAGGTTTAGTACTGAATTTGTACAATTGCAATAAGTTTAAGATTTTTTTTGGTAATTCTCCAGCATCACATTGATACTCTTTTCGTGAAAATTTGGGTTGTAAGAAATGTTTTTGATTGTAATAGAAGTTCTACTGATAAACTCTTTACAAGGTACTTTCTCCAAGGATGTGACCATAATATTCAGAGCTAAAACATGAACTAGGTAGTTAAAATATGTCTGATCAATCAATTCATTTGTTTATGCACGTATCAGTATATAATAATCTTCAGCAGTTCTTATCATTTTCATTATAATTGATGCGCAGGGCAAGGCTGCATGGTTGGCCAAACACATATACTTTAACGAAGGCAATGGGGGAAATGATGGTGCAGCATCATCTCAAACAAAATATTCCGCTTGCTGTTATGAGACCCACAATCATAACAAGTACTTACCGAGAACCTTTTGCTGGTTGGATTGAGGGTTTCCCTCCCAGGTTATCCTTCACAAAACTCTCTCTCTCTCTCTCTCTCTCTCTCTCTCTCTCTCTCTCTCTCTCTCTCCCTCAAAAAGATGGTCCGAAATTGAACTTCCTAACAAGTATTAAAGTCCGCTCATAGTTAGTAGAATCTTACAGATCACTCACTTAAGATCTCTAGTGTCACCCGCCACATTATTTTTTGAGAGTAATATCATAAGTGGTTCCTGAATTGTTATTTGGTGTTCAACGCACCTCAGTTTAATGACTTAATTGAACTTAAAAAAAAAAAAGTGGAAGAACTCTATTGAACACCGCACGAAAGTGAATGGACTGCTCAGGTATTACTTCTTGGTTCTTTGCGAAATGCAAGTTGTTATTGAACAAGAAAACCAAGAAATATACCTACATCTAATTTCTTACTAATGAATGCACCATCTTTTTGAGGAAGTTAAACCTTTAGAGAAGGCTAAACAATGAATAAATGAAGTTTACGATCCTTGATTTTAATGAGGGGCCATAGAAAAGCCAACTCCATGGGGAGGATAACAGGAGAGTATGAAAAGAAATTTCTCGCATCGGTAAAAGATCAATGTCTCACAGACAACTATATTCGTCAAATTAATAGAGCAAGTTGGTAAGAACACATACATGGGCACATCTTTTACTAGTTAAATGTTGGTTTTATTTGATTGATTATGTTGTTAGACCTTAGTCCTTGACAAGTAACAAAGATAAATATCTTGTTAATTGAGTATTTATTTTGCTTAACAAGCAAGAATTGTCCAATGAACTTTTATTTTTTTTTCCTTTGGAAACATATGACGACACAGAACTGTGGACAGCATCGCCATAAGTTATGGTAGAGGAAGACTGGAATATTTCCTGGGCAAACCTGACGCGATACTTGACACGGTAACATCTAATCATCTCAACAAGTGCTTACCACTATCAAAATCCCACGATCATAAGCATCCTAATTTTGCATTAGCTTAATTGACTATGTACTTCTCTTTTTTGAATTGGCTTATGATAGATCATTTGGCAAACGTTATCGATAAATAAAAATTTCAACATCACTTTATTGTGCAAATTTGAAAATACATACAGACCTACATTTATTCATATACGAATACATTTGATTCATCTCCACCTAAATATAGAATTTCATATTGAGCAGATACCGGTAGATATGGTGGTAAACGCTATGATTGTGGCCATGGTGGTGCATGCTAATCAGGCCAATTCAAACAAGATTTACCATGTGGGTTCTTCAAAGAAACATCCTTTGACCTATTCAGATCTTCAAGACATCATTTGGAGTTACTTCAAGGACAGTCCTTGGATCAACGAGGATGGGAAGCCGGTCAAAATTCGTGAGCCTAAAGTTATGGGAAGCATGGCTAGCTTTCGCAAGCACGTGAGGTGTTACATTCTATTGTCAAAGGTTGGTTCAAAATGACTTAGAAAGTGAAGATCAAATGATCACTAAAAGTAAATTCAATAAATCAAAATATGTAGAAAATTGAAGATCCCAAATATCTGAAGATCTTTATGTTGTATAAATTTGAAGTAGTCAAGTCTACATATTTCCTTCTTTAAATATATAAGTGATGATAATATATAAATTAATAAACATATCTTCAAAATAATTAGCTAATTTGTTTGAAGTGACAATTTCTTTCAATATGTTTCAACATTTACAGCTCTCATTTTTTTATTTCCGTTAAACAGGAAATATCTGAAACCTTTAGAAATAAGTAAATGTAGCACATAAAACATCACCTATCATGAAAATTTAAAGTTTGAATAATATTTTACATTCCGGCGATCATGCATAATTTTTTGCTTTACAAATTCAAAACATTGGGGCCCTAATAGAAGGGCAAAAAAAAAAAAACGATAACGATAAGAAGCTGAAAAGTCATCGTCAAAAAAGTCATAGCCACCAAAAAAAGAAAAAGTGCTTTCTCTATTCCCCAGGCTCGTGTTACATAAGAATCTCATAGACAGTTTATCGAATTAATTGACATGCATATCCCATGATATTAAGAAAAGGGGAAGAGCATCTGTAGTTTTTGTTGGACAAATGGAACCTTAGGTATCTCTATTTCGTGAAAAATGAATAATTTAAAATGTTTTTCATTAAAATTATTGTTTATATTGCTTAAAAAAAGAGTTAATGAATAATGTTTTCATTATCGATCTAATAGATGTTCAGATATTTTCGTAGATAATAAAAATATTTTTACTTAATCATTATTCGTAAGTGATATAAATG
Organism: Eucalyptus tenuipes; assembly: GCA_014182365.1. Lineage (NCBI taxonomy): Eukaryota > Viridiplantae > Streptophyta > Magnoliopsida > Myrtales > Myrtaceae > Eucalyptus > Eucalyptus tenuipes. Next base: position 10,355,494 of record CM024544.1, on the reverse strand, counting down.
ATTATTTTTATTTTTTTACATTATATATATTTTTGCAAAATAAATTGAGCCTAATTCTGAATTATTTTGGATGAAGGTCCTTAAAGTAGCTAGCTCGGTGTTTGGTGGGTACTTCCAAGGCTTGCATGCTGACTTGGACAAAAAGGTTAACCTTGCTGTGCGATTGGCTGAACTCTACGAACCCTATATTTTCTCCAATGGCGTGTAAGCTTCTATGCATTGGCCAATGTGAGTGCAGAGTGCATTAATTAATCACATCAGAATAGATATTGTCATGCATTGGTGTAAATTTTTATAAGTCTATGCTTACCTCCTCTATTATATATTTCCATGCCTCAAAGTCAAGCTTGAGCATCATAATGATTAGATATTGTCATGCATTCACCTCCTAACGTAAATTTTTAAAATAGTTGATAGTGATCCACAAAATTACACAATCTCTTACTCTTGCTTTTTTTTTTTTTTTTTTTTATTGGCTTAGCTTTGACGATACAAATACAATGACTTTGAGAGCCACAGCCTTTAACGATGGAGTAAACTCAGAAAGTGTCTTCTACTTTGATCCAAGGTGTATGGATTGGGAGGACTATTTCAAGGGAAGTCATTTGCCCGGAGTTGTCAAAGCCTTCAAGCGTAAGTGAGACATGATGCAATTAATAAATAGTTTGGGACATGTAATAGTTGGCATTATGAACTCCATGTGCTCTATTCCATTATATGTAGAAATAAATCAGGTGGTGTAACTCAAACATCTATTGCTATTTTTGGTGTCATATAAGATTGGAATACCAATCATATTGAAGAATACGTGTACGATGTGTATTCTCCCTCATTTGTAACACCTCAAATGTTACAAAGTGAAGGTTGCCAGCTAAATAGCGGTTTGGTTACTAGAATCTTCCCAAATTCATGATTCATGTAACACATAATATTTTTTACGATAATGTTGCAATCTTCTCAAAGATGAACCACCAAAGAGAAAGCTAGTGAACTACAAACGGGAACGTAGGTTCCTCTCATGAGGTAATCATTCACGTATAGCACAAACAATTCCAAGCTCTACCAATCGCAACTTGGTATTCAATTTAACATACAATTTTCTTACATTTTGGAGCCATCACTAATCAATTATGGTCGATTAGACATCTAAATAAAATGTGGGAGTGCATTTACTTCTACAAACAAGAGATTCAATGGATTTGGGGACTTGATTACACTAGATTAGTCTAATGCCCTTTTGGACCAATTTCTCTTTATTTTCCAAAGAATTTTTTCAAGCAGTCTTGATTGATTTTAACTTAAGCCACTAACATCCAAGAAAAGATTATACGTGTTGACACCTAAATTATGCTTAACCATTTAGAATTAATTGTATAAAAATTAGGGACTAATCTGAAGTGCCTAAATAAAAATATTAGAATTAAATTGCATAGTATATAGTTTTTAGAAGCATATAGTTAATTGCATCTTAATTAAATTGGTGGTGATGAATGGACCTGAATTAGTCACGTGGATGGTGGCCCACAATAAGTGAAATTAGACCAAGGCTAGGAGTGTTAGTGGTCAAAATTACAAGAGGAAAAGGAAGAGTCTTGAGCTTTAATTGTACTGGTTTAGCCCATTAAAATTAAAAGGCTTTGAGCTTAATTAGAATAAGCCCATGGAGATTAATTGTAATCCGATCAAATATTTGAGTGACAATGCATATTTCAAAAGATATCAAAAATGCCCATTAATTAAGGATTTTCCTAATTTAACAACGTGCTTGTGAGCGGCAATTCGAGTTCAACTGTAAGATACGATCCCTGTTTGCACATGAAATCTTCCATCTTATCCATAACCACTTGGATAATATCGTTGATTTTGTTCATTACCTAATTTGAATGAAATTGATGTGTTTTGGATGATTTGATTGTTTCTTGCTATTTTTGTTGATTTGAGTTAATTTGTTTCCCCGTTAAAAAAATATATAAAAAGGTTAGGTGGAAAATTTTATAGATCATGTTGCATGTTTAGAATAGATTCTGATTGCTTTTCATTAAATAGATTAGTATATATTTGGATAGATATCATTTATGTCAACTCTAGAAGAATAGGGTAATTTTCCGATTTAAATTAGGATTAGAATAATTTATTTCCTAGTTTAAATTAGATAGTATCATAATCTTTGTAGTTCATTTTGAGTAAATTTTAATTTTGAATTTCTATGAAAAATAGCAAAAAAAAAATATCATGTACATATCATATAGAATTAGGTTCATTCAATTGCACGTCACATGTATCAATTTAATTAGAGTGCACATTATGTTAGAATAAAATGCATATTAATTTTGCCAATCACTAGGGTTAGGTCGTTCTAATTAAAGTCGCATGGATATAGCCTGCATGTTAGTTTATTTTAATAAAAGTTGCATGCCACGTTAAGGTAGTGCATATTAAATTTTCTTGTTGTTATGATTAGGACACGTAGTTAAGCATCATCATTTTTTATACGACATCGCACGAAGATTAAGCTCGCGTTGCATAAATTGAATAAAGCGTAGTTTTTATTAAACAAGAGAAAAACCAAAAAAAAGTTTGGTTGAAATTGCGTGTCAATTAGAAACCTATATAGGTTGGATATGCGATTTTTCTAATTGACATTGCATGTGCTTACTTGCTTTGAGGTAAGTACCCTCCCTTTCCTTGCTATTTATTTACTGCTTTGTTTATTGAGTGTTTCAGAAATCTTCACACACCCGTATGATCACTTCATTTGTTCGAAGATAATAAATAAATCCAAACTACTTGCTAAATATTTTTTTGTTAAAGAAAAAAGGCACCAAAAGGACATTAGTAAAATCTAGCATAACCAAATTTTCGTACCCGCAATCTCTTATTCATGTGAATAAAGTAATCATCTCGTTACTTTATTTGAGTTTCTAATCAATCCATAAAAAAATAAAAATAAACTAGTGGCGATTCCCTGTTGAAAATCATTTGCATGTTAATAACTTGAACCGAAGTTACGAATTGGTATAAGCTCGAGAGAGCCCAAACTAAGTTTAGACTTGGTAATTCATTAGTTGAATCCCTAGGCGGTGCATTCGTGATAAGGTCGTGATAATTGATTTTTTGCATTGGCAATGGACCTCATAGAAATCCAATAAATTAGAGAATGGAACTTCTTGGTTAGATTAAACGATGGATGAAGAGCGTGAGGGGTGTAGCTAAAAAATTTTCACCCCTTTTATGAGGAGTTAGCTTGCGTCAATGAGCCTAGAAGAGGCAAGGAGTCCAATAAGGGAAAATTCCAAGAAATGAACACGTGGCCCAAAGTAGTGTCACAACTTTTGCACTCACAGCTTTAGGCTAATGGCTTATTAAGTTTAGGCTTAACCTAGGCTCTTCTAAGTCTACCAATTTGCAGCTTATGGTCCGGATTTTTAACCTGTAAGTCAATTTCATTTAGAAGTAGCCACTAATTAGTTTTTGGTAGGTCAATTAGAAATTCAAGTAAAATATTGAAAGAAATAGAAAATAGGATTGGGGGCTTAATTACATTAGGTAATCAACTAATTCCCTTCCAATACCTAATTTTATTTAAACTTCAAGCCAAGTGTTTGTGTAGCATTTTATACCAATCATAAGTCCTAGGATTCAATTCCTAACCAAGCTAAGGAAATAGCAATCGGTGCATCACAAGGGTACAATTGGAATACGGGAATATGCAAATAATAATCCAACATTTATTTCCAAGAACTTAAGCAAAGTTTTTTTTTTTTTTTTGAGGATTTCCTTGCATTTTTCTTTGAAAACTATCCATATAATATTTTTTTAGCCTTTTACTAATTTTTTATTTTTTTTTGAAATTTTGAATTTTTTCATAAAATAAAATTATGTTATATCACATAAATAAATGTACTCAGGTCAGGCCTCCGCACTCAACCTATGTCGAGACCGCCCTAGGCCCGTGCTTGGCTAGACTGGGCTCAACGAATGAGCCCAGTTTGGCAACACACTCTGCCCAAAATGAAATATAAAAGTAAAGCCTCGTAGAACTAAAACCTAAGCATAAAATTAAATAGGGCCGGCCCATTAAAAATAAAAACCTGACCCAAAAAATCACCCGGCCCACGCATAACGAGTTCGGGCCAACTAGACCCGCGAGTCGGCCTAGCCTGACCCGGCTCCGGGTTGGCCGACGGGACTCGCTTCCTGCTGCTTGGCAGCAAGTTGGCCGCCATGAGGCAAGGTGGCAAAAGGCCTGCCGCACCTGTCCATCTGCCCTAGGGGAAACGGCGGTGGCGCCGCCTTGGCCAAGCTGAGCCTAGTGCTTGGCCCACGTCCAGCTGGCGACGTCTCTGCGGCTGCCACGATTGTCGTCGCTCGGGTGCCGGAACAAAAGACAGCTGCGGCCTCCGCGGGCCACCACGAGGACGACCACGGGTCTAGTGGTGTTATGCTGCGGGTCGAGGGCGTTACTGGGTTGATGCCTAGACAACTTGGCTTTCGCTCGAAGCAGGGAAACGAAACTTGATCTCGTTTGGGCATTTTATCGAACATGGGGGTTCGTCAAACGAAAGACGACCACAGACAAGAACGAGACCCAAAACCAGATCGAAACTTGACATAAATTAGCAAAGAATGCTCAACACCAATGAAGAACGGCACCAGTGAGCCCGGCACGCACGCGAAGAGGGGCAATGAGCCCCGTGTCAACTGCTCGGGCGAAAGCAGGGCACAAAACAAAGAGGAAAAACTGGGGCGGTTGGTGGGTGCCCCCTACTCAGCTCGCAATGTCGGACGAGCTCAGAGAGCGGGCTATGTCTGTTCGCCTTGCGCATCTCCGAGCCGGGATTCTCGGGAAATCGACCCCAAATCATATTAACCGAGACACGCTCGAATGGGACCTACCATGGCTTTGACGTGAACAAGGACTGACGGCGAATAGTCGGCTGTGGTTCGGACGGACGTAGTGGCCGACAGCGGCTCTCGGTGGCGTCCTCATTAACTCACGGATTTTCCCCTCTCTCTCTCTCCGATCTCTCCATTTCACCCTCTCAACTCGACACCCCCCTGGGGGAACCCACGCCCCAGAGGCTCTATTTATAGGCCGAGAAGGCCGGTTGACGGTGGTTGCTCGGCCGCCGGTCCTTGACGCACCGACCGGCCTCCCCTTTGGCCGAACCAGGGTCACCTTGAGCCCGTTTCCTCCGCGATAGCTCTGCTCTGCAGGAGGCGGCCTGCCCAGCCGTCCTCTCCGTCACCGTCCGACTACGCCTGTTCTGCTCTGCTGTGCGCCTGTTCTGCCCTTGCATCGTCCTTGCTTCCGTGTGCGAAAGGAGGAAGAAGGGAAAGGTCGGGCCAGGGGGAAGTGAGCTGGGCAAGATAGGCAAAGAAAAACGGGTCGGGGCGAAAGCCCAGACCTCGAGCCCTTTCCTTTTTTGTTAAAAATAATAATAAAACCTAGTCAATGCAAATAATCTTAATGCCTATGTGATGTTTTATTTAATGAAGATCTTTTTGTAAGGGCCGAATCGATCCCTAATTTTCTATATAGTTTATTCGTAAATATTTAGCTAAAATTTTAGATATTAACAAGCAATATGGTCCGACAATGCACATAGAGCAGTGCAGCATTCGACCCAGTCAATCCCCTCCCTTGTATATTGGAAACACATAATTTATTACAAATAATTAGCATGTATATATTAATCACATGTTGGAATATATTAAAAGACTATTTATAATTTACTATCTACTTAATTCAAAACTAATATAAAATGAAAAATGTGTCATAAAGTGAAGAGCACAAACAAATTAACACAAATAAGTAGACTGACGTACATGTGATTATGATATTTTTAATAATTATGGAATAAGAATAATTTTAAATTAGCAAAATTTATAATTGTTATGAAAACACTTACAATTATATAACTTTCTTTATTGTACAAAATTATTTGAAATTTTATTTCCCACGTTGGGATATGGTGCCTCGCGCCCAGCGAGGAAGCGCCCTTCCCGCACTGCATGGGAGGGTGGTCGGGTTAAGCTCCGCCTCATGGGGCGGAGACTGGGAGTATGATCCCCAGCCTTGCCTGGCTATGTGCCCATTTATACACACTAAGATAGACCCTTTCCAAAAATTCTTACCCTTATCACTTTATTTCTAATTTACCAACTCAACTATTGAAGGGTTCTCTTGGGACTAGACCCATAAGGCTTCCTTTATTTGTGCTGTGTAGACCAACTCTGCTCGCGAGAGGTTCAGGCCAGCCCAACCTAGACCTAGAAAAACTTCACATAAATAGTGCCGATACACAGTATATGGAACTTTCAGCTGCATCTTATCAACGACAACGTTATCGTAAATATCTCACCAATTAAATGAAATTCTATATGAACAAGAACTACTCAACACAACTTGTCACACAGGGGTTCAATATTGACAAGGATATTGTCAAAGCCCAAACAACGCAGCAACAAAATGCCTCTCTCCACACGAGCATAACTAGCACCTCCTCATAGACCGTCCGTGAGACGACTCGAGTCTTGCATGGATTGAAAGAGGGATTATTGAGTGATATACAAGTGCGATCAACGCGAATTGGCTACTAGGGTACATCTTGAAGACACTTGACCCATGTGGGTTGGACTAGATTGTTATAAATTATTTTGAAAAACTTAGCAGATCTTGTAAAACTTAGCATAAGATCAGACTCGCCTTTTGATTGAGTTTACTTGTTCAATAAAACTAAAGATATTTAGGGTCTAGTGTACAGATTTATCTGACGGTTTTAATTCGAAAATTTGGTCACAAACTTTTAGAAGACTCTTTGTCTTAGGTTTGATCAATACGGTGTTGTTCGATCTAGTTTTGGTTGGAGTCTTGAAGATCACATGTGTGACCACATTGCCTTTAAGCTAGTGTCTCGTTTGCTCCACAAATGAATCTTTTTAATCATGGCAACGTCACTTACAGATAATGATTGATATGGGGGTCCATATGAGGATTGTAGCCAACTATGCAAACTGCCAAGCTATTTGCACACTCAAATTGTACAATGTATTGAATACTCAAATAAAAATGGTCTCATCAGTTTTTTTTTTTTTTTTTTTTTTTTTTTTTTTTTTTTTTTTATGTTTTTGGCGAGCGGTCTCATCAATATGGTTATCTATTTATTTGGGCATAAAACACTAAGATTCTCCCAAGCGATGTGGTATTCCCTTCAACATAGTTATTCGGGCCTCAAACACTAAGGCTAGGTTCTCATATCTAAAAGAGCTCTTGTGCCTCGAAGGTTATATGTGGAGTGGGTTGGCTCCCTTCCACAAGAGCTTAACATACACCTTGATTTACCGAACTTGGCTCTAATAACAACTAAGTTTCTCAACACCAAAAGAGCTTTTGTGGGATGAGAGCAACCTTAGAGTTTATATGCAGAGTGGGTTGGCTTCTCCCAAGAGATGTGAGACTCCCTTCCGCAAAGGTTTAATATATACTCAAATCATCATTTCGAGTGAAATTATCCATGTCGACGGAGATGACATATTAGTCCAATCAACAAATCTAGGAAATATTACTCAATCATTAAAGTGTAGTCATTTCGATCAATTTTCGTCAGAAATCGTAGACATGAGAATTCAATCATCACAGGCTATAGATCAATTTTATGATAGATGAATGCTTATTTGATTAATTGCTTTACTGAAAAATATATCGATTATTTGAGAACTTCAATCAGTCACGTTTTCCTCAAGGAAAAAAAGTAGTGAGACCTTGCGGTGTTTAATTAATGCAATGCAATTGGGCATCAATTGTTTGCTTACCTAAATTCCATCAACCTCTCATCCCATCCTCCTTAACGGGCGGATCCTTATAATAATGCTAAACTAACTAATACAACTAATATAATTAACTGAAAAGCCAACTACCTCACTCAATGAACGATGAAATATGAAACAACTAATTGACATTAAATTTTGGAGTTCTATCATCTTGAAAATGCATTCATGGGGTCATTTACACAAAAAAGGAAGATAAATTCATATTTACGGAGAAGCCCATCAAAAACGTAGGATTAAAATGCTTTTTTGGACTCCCACGCATAGAGATGTGACACGAGACACCCATGCCCCACTTCCAATGGGACATATTTCCTCATGAAAAATGCCTCGCGGAACAAATAGTGGCCATGGGCGGGGTGGGCAGCGTCAGCACTAGTCCCATTTTGTTAATCCCCAGCTTGTTTATGATACAAATACATGTTGCCATATATTAATTACGAGTAATATATTAAAATGTAGATTGTTATATTAGATAACCCATTATAATTTATTATACATTCAATTTACAACTAAAGCAAAATAAACAATACATGTTATATAGCGAAGAATGCAAACAAATTAATTTTTTAAAAAATGGCCTAAAATTCTTTCATTTTTCAAATAAGGGTTCGAGCTGAACCTTGTTTTAAATAAGAGCTTGAGTAGACTTGGTTGTTATAAATAAGGGCTTGAAATAGCCATGATTGTTTTAAATTAACCTCGCTAGTCGCCGATCGGCTAAATTTTCGATTGGTCAATGGCTTTTTTGTCCAAATTTTTTTTTTTTTTTTTTTTTTCTCTTTTCTTATATTTTATTTTTCACGTTGGTCGGTGGCTGCTAGCAAAGGCCGGGGGGGAGGGCCCAGCGACCCTCGCTGGCTGGCCGCTAGGAAGGACCGATGATGGCTTGCAATCACTCGCTGGTAGTGGGCCGCGATGGGCGACTTTCTCCAAGGCGAGGGTCGCCTTGCTTAGGCGAGGCTGTCCCTTGCCCCATGGCCAGCGTGGGTGGCCCTCCTCGAGTCAAGCAAGGGTGACCCTTGCCTAGCCCTTTGTGGGCATGGCCGGTGGTCGGGAGGCCATTGATGAAGAGGAAGAAGAAAAACCAGGAAAAAAAAAAGGAAGAAAAAAGAGAAAAAGGAAAGAAAAAGAAAAAAAGGAAGAAGAAAGGGAAAATGATAAATGATGAATCTTGACTGCCGGAAAGTCAGGCCCTTATTTGAATAAGACATAACCATTTCAGATCTTTATTTGAAATAAGATTAACTTCGCGCTCTTATTTGAGAAAGTAGTGATACTTGGACATTTCTTTGAAACAATATCCATTTCGAGCCCTTATTTAAAAAAATAAGGGCACTTCGAGCCATTTTTTGAAATTTTCCCCATAAATAAGTAGACTTGTCTAGCATGAGATTGATGTTTTTAATAATTACCAAATATTAATAAATTTAAAGTACCAAATTACATAATTGTTATGAAAAACTCTCACAATTATTTAATTCTATTAAGTTTTTTTTTAATGAAATTTGTTGAACTTTTTTCCCACAAGGGTTGCAAGGCTCAAACGAGCAAGGGTAAGCCATGACCAAGTGATTGTTGACACTTAAATTTTGCTGACCCGCTTAATCATTCATTAATTCAATAGAAAATTAGGGATTAAATTTTAACCCCTAGCAAAAATAAATTTATCAAATTGCATTGCTTGTAGGTATTAGGGACATTTACATATCCATCGGACCAACAACGATAAATTTAAGTGAATGGTCTTGAGCTTAATTAAATTAACCATACTCAGTCCTAAGGATTAAATGTTTGTCCAAGCCCATAAGAGAGTATGATGGCCGAAGTTCACAATTGATGCGCACATGGGAGCCGAAGTTCATGTCAAGAAAACTTTGTGGGAAACAAGTCAAAAGGAAGGTGATAATTGGCTGAATTGGAGGTAGATATTCATGCATGGGGTCGATACTCCTACCATGAACTTATTCGGTCATGCAAAAGAGGAAATATTTATTGGTTCTTTTCTGGAGGGATCCCCATTGCTTTACACATAAAAAGAGGCAGTACAGAAAAAGAGGGAGACATTCGCCAAAATGAAGAAAGAGGAAGAAACACAACAAAGGAGGGGGCTGGTTCTTTTTTGGGATCTCTCTCTCTCTCTCTAAAAATAGGCACACAAGAGTCCAAAGGGAGAAAAGTGGTGTGGGGCTTCTTCTTCGGAGGTAGTTTGGCCCTTTAACCGGGGAGGGACGTCTTCTTTTTGCAATGGTAATGTTGACGCACCAAAAAGTCATGGATGTAGGCTGATCAAAGAGATATTATTATATTAATTTCAACCGGTGAAGAACGACATTGGTAGGCATGATAAAAATGCAGCTATATATGGAGCCTTTGTGCCTCAGTACTTAAGTCGCTCTTCAAGTTCCCCCTAGCTCTTGTTCAAAGACTCTCTGGTCCATTTCGGTTCAAATATGGGGATGGATATAGTCCAATTTTTTGAAAACAAGACCATCTTAGTCACAGGAGCCACTGGCTTTCTCGCAAAGGGTACTCTCTCTCTCTCTCTCTTCATGTATGAAGTATACTTAGTCGCCAATTGCCATCATCAATTGACCGTCCTTTTTCTAACTAAAATTTATTTGATTCTATATATCATGACGGCTTAGTATTTGTGGAGAAGATGCTTCGGATTCAACCAAATGTCAAGAAAATGTATGTTCTTATGAGAGCTATGGACAAACAGGTAGCAACACGAAGGTTGCATGAAGAGGTAAAGAGATTCAAACTCTAATTATAGTTAGATCCACTTTCTGTTCCAAATTGACTAGAGAGAAAAGGTACACATAGGTGTGTGTTCGGAAAAATAATAATAATAATTATTAAGGAACCATTAATATCGCGGAAAATAAAGAAAATGAATAATTTGAAAAGTATTTTCCTATAAATAATTGCTTGTATTGCTTATAAGAATGAATAAATGAAAAATATTTTCATCTTCTACAGAAATGCAAGATGAATTATTGTCAATAATGAAAACTTTTTTTTCCATTGACTAATTATTTCAAACTATATAAATGATCATGTTTAGAAGAATATATTCCAAAATATTTGTTCTTCGTATAACAAACAGAGCCTAATAAAATGAAATGATGAGATTTACTTTCGGAAAAGAACTTGAATCGTTATAGGAGTAGCCGTATTGTGGTCTATCCAACAGTTGGCACAATCACTTAAATGTGTAATTCTGAATTAATTCTAATCTATTTAACATGGAGAACGAAGGCAAAGGAAGAAAAAGAATATGAAAACTAAGATAAAAGACAAAATTTCCTTCATAACAACTCTCAATCTTTTCACGTCGCAAACAGCTCATAGAGAAGAAGTTATTCGACATTTTGAGGGAAGAGTGGGCAGAGAATTTCAACTCAATTGTGGAGAAATTGTCTCCGATTCCTGGTGACGTTTCTTGCGAGAATTTGGGAGTACATGATTTTGATTTGAGGTTGGAGATGTGGAGAGAAATAGACATAATTGTTAGTTCGGCCGCGACTACCAAATTCGACGAAAGGTACGTGATTACAATCTTGCCCTCCCCGCCCAATTTAAAATTAGTTCAGAGAATTTGTGGCTTTTCCCTCATCCTATTTTGAGTTTATTGCCATCTTTCTCCCATAGATATGACATTGCACTAGCCGTCAATGTATTTGGAGCTAAGCATGTTGCTGAATTTGCTGTAAGATGTTTTAACGTAAGGATGCTACTTCACATATCAACTGGTTTGTTTTTTTTTTCGATTGTTGTTGCTCCTGATATTTTTGCTATGTAAATTAGCAGATGATAGGTTCTATTTCACCACCTGCTCATTTAAAAAGTAGTTTGCACTGACAATGTATCTTATGGAACCTTTTATTTTCAGCATATGTATGTGGCAATATGACCGGAATTATACGAGAAAAGACATTTAGTATGGGTGAGACGCTCAACGGGTCAAGGAAGTTGGACGTGAATGAAGAGAAACTCTTGGTTGAAGAATTGATGAATGAACTTCGAGAAAAGAATGCTTTAGAAAGAGAAAGCACCATTGCTTTAAAGAATTTGGGCTTGCAAAGGTTTGCTTTTTATTGATTGAATTGTAAACAATGGAATTGATGATTAGTTGAAATTACATCTTTAAATGTGGCTCTCAAACCTGGGCACCAAGTTAGACCACTACCTCAGGCTCAGCTTACTCAATCATCATTTGTAAAGTTGATGGCATCATATGGCAAAATTACCATAAAAATTTCAAATTTATTGCAATCATGTCAATTTTGCTTTAAATCTTTTTTTTTTTGGCTAATTGAGTCGGAAACCTTTTTTATTTGCGCCAATTTAGTCCATTAAATCAATTTTGATTGAAAATCGCTGGCATGGATACTACCCTCCTATATGGTTTAGCAAGCACTGACGCATACACTTTTAAATATTTTTATTTCTTTTTTTTTTTTTACTTTTTCTTTTCTTTTCTTCCCTTCTTCCTCTAGTTGGTTGTCCTTGCCAAGGGCAACCGGCCAGAAGAAGAAGGAAGGACAAAAAAAAAAAAAAAGATAGAGAAAGAAAAGAAAAAAAGAAAAAGAAATAATTTTTTAAAAAAAAATGATTAAAAATGTAAATAATGGAATTGATGATTAAGTTAGTTAAAAATTACATCTTTAATTGTGGCTTTCAAAGCCAAGCATCAAGTTAGACTGTTACCTCAAGATCGGCTTACTCAATCATCATATCTAAAGTTTTTTTTTTTGGTCGAAATTATATCAAAAGTTGATTGTATAATATTGATGTTCATGAAAATTTGGGTCGTAAAAAATGTTTTTGGTTGGACTTGAAGTTTTGGTGATAAACTCTTTACAAGGTGCTTGACCATAATATTCAGAACTAAAACATGAGTTAGGTAGTTAAAATATGTCTGATCAATCAATTCATTTGTATATGGCCGTACTATTATATTATAATCTTCACCAGTTCTTATGATATTCATTATAATTGATGCGCAGGGCAAGGCTGCATGGTTGGCCAAACACATACACTTTAACGAAGGCAATGGGGGAAATGATGGTGCAGCACCATCTCAAACAAAATATACAACTTGCTGTTATGAGACCCACAATCATAACAAGTACTTATCGAGAACCTTTTGCTGGTTGGATTGAGGGTTTCCCTCCCAGGTTATCCTTCACAAATATCTCTCTCTCTCTCAACGTGGTCTGACATTGAACTCCTAATTTTAGCAATAACTTCCAAGTATTATAGTTCGCTAATGGTTAGTAGAATCTTACACTCATTTTAAATTTCTAGTGTCACCTATAATATTATTTTTTGGGAGTAATATCATATGTGGTTCCTGAATTATTATTCGGTGTTCAACGCACCTCAGTTTTTAAATTGAATTAAAAAAAAGTGGAAGAACTCTATTGAACTCCGAACCAAAGTGAAGGGACTACTCAGGTATTAATACCTCCTAGTTCTTCGCAAAATGCAAGTTGTTACAAAACAAGAAAATCGAGAAACATATCTACATCTGTTTTTTAGTCTAGTTGCTAAATAGCAATACAAGATCATAAAGAAATCAGATAGACTTGCGCGGGCGGGTCTACTAATGAACGCACCATCTTTTCGAGGAAGTTAAACCTTTAGAGGAGGCTAAACAATGAATAAATGATGTTTGCGATCCTTGATTTTCATAAAGGGCCATAAAAAAAATCAAACTCCACAGGGAGGTTGACAGGAGAGTTTGAAAAGAAATTTTTTTGAATAGGCAAAAGATCAATGTCTCATAGACAGTTATATTCATCAAATGAACAGAGCAAGTTATAGGTAAAAGAACACACACATGGGTATATCTTTTACCAGTTAAAAATGTTGGTTTTAATTGATTGATTATGTAGTGAGACCTTAGTCCTTGACATGTAACGGCGATAAGTATCTCGTTAATTGCGTATTTTGTTGTTTAACATGCTAGTATTTTCTAATGAACCTTTTTTTTCTTTCTTTGGAAACATACCATGGCACAGAACTATGGACAGTATCGCCATATTCCATGGTAGAGGAAGACTGAAATATTACCTGGGGAATCCTAACACGATACTCGACATGGTAACATCTAATCATCTCGACAAGCGTGAACCACCATCCAAATGCCATGATCATAAGCATCCTAAATTTTGCATTTGCTTAATTGATTATGTACTCCTCCTTTGTCAATTGGCCTGTGATAATTGATTTGGCAAAATATTCATAACTATAGATTCCGACCATCACTTTATTGTGCACATTTGAAAATACATAAGGACATACATTTATTCATATACATGTGCATTTGATGCCTTTAAACCTAAATATGTAATTTCATCTTGAGTAGATACCAGCGGATATGGTGGTAAATGTTATGATTGTGGCCATGGCGGTGCATGCTAATCAGCCCAATTCAAACAAGATTTACCAAGTGGGTTCCTCAAAGAAACATCCTATGTCCTATTCAGTCTTCGCCGCATCATTGTGAGTTACTTCAAGGACAGTCCTTGGATCGACGAGGATGGGAAGCCGGTCAAAGTTCGTAAGCCTAGAATTATGGGAAGCACGGCCAGCTTTCACAAGCACATGAGACGTTACATTCTCTTGTCAATGGTAAGTTCAAAATAACTTAAAAAGTGAAGATCAAATGGTCATTAAAAGTAAATTTAATAAGTTGAAATATGGAAAAAAATTGAAGATCCCAAATATTTGAAAATCTTTATGTTATATGAATTTTAAGTAGTCAAGTCAACATATTTCTTTCTTTATTGATATAAGTGATAATAATCTAGAAATTAATAAACATATCTTCAAATAATTAGCTAATTTGTTTGATGTGACAGTTTCTTTTAATATGTTTCAACATTTACCACTCTCATTTTTTGACTTCCGTTAAACGGGAAATGGCTGAAACCTTTAGAAATACGTAAATATAAACACATAAAACATTAACTATTATGAAAAATTTAAAGTTTGAATAATACTTTACATTCCAGCAATAATGCATAATTTTTTTCTTTATAAATTCTAAGCATTGGGCCCTAACATAAGGAAAAAAAAAAAGAAAAAGAGAGAGCTAGTAATGAAAGCCGAAAAGTCATAGTCAAAAGTCACAGCCACAAAAAAAGATGGAAAAATGTGCTTTGTTTAAACCCTAGGCTCTTGTGTTACATAAGAATCTAATGGGCACTTTATCTAATTAATTGACATGCATATTCTATGATATTAAGAAAAAGGGAAAAGCATCCTTAATTTTTGTTTGACGCATGAAATTTGAGGATGTGTTATCGCTTAAAATAATTATTCCACGAATAATGTTTTTGTGATCAATAGCAATTTATATTCAAAAATTTTCATGGATAATGAAAATATTTTTTATTCATTTATTTTTGTAAACAATATAAATTATTATTTTCAGAATTTTTTATATTATTTATTCTTTGGCAAAACAATCTGAGCTAGTTCTGTATTATTTTGACTGAAGGCGTTGAAAGTTGCTAGCTCAGCGTTTGGCGGGTGTTTCCAAGGCTTGCATGCTGACTTGGACAAAAAGGTCAACACTGCCCTGCGATTGGCTGACCTCTACAAACCTTATAGATTCTTCAATGGGGTGTAAGCTCCTAAGCTTCTATGCATTGGCCAATATGCGTGCAGAGTGCATTAATTAATCACCTCCTTCCCCTTATATACAAATCTCTGTTCAAGTATTTAACTATTAAATCACTTTTTTAAATTATAACTTTTGAAACAACCAATTGTGATCTTACAAATTTAATATAGAAGTCCTGGGTTTATACTGGGTTTATACCTTTATAAGCCTAAATTTGCCTCTCCTATTTTATATTTCCATGCCTTAAAGCTTACACGTGAGGAAGAGGAAGAGTATCATAATGATTAAATATTACCATGAATTCACTTCCTAGCTTAAATTTTTAAAATAGTTGATAGTTATCTACAAAATTATATAATCTCTGATTCTTATTTATTTTTATTTTTTGATTAGCTTTGATGATACAAATATGATGGCTTTGAGAGCCACGGCCTTTGACAATGGAGTAAACTTGGAAAGTGTCTTCTCCTTTGATCCGAGGTGTATCAATTGGGCTGACTATTTCAAGAGAACTCATTTGCCCACAATTGTCAAAACCTTCAAGCGCAAGTGAGAAATGATGCAATTAATAAATAGTTTGGGACATGCAATAGTTGGCATTATGAACTCCACCTATTTCGACCCAAAAAATAAAATAAAATAGAGAGAGAGAACTCCACATGTTCTATTGTATCATATGTGGAAATAAATAAGGTGTTGTAACACAAACATCTATTGCTATTTTCGGTGTCATGTTAGTTTGAAGCGCCAATTATATTAGAAAAATACATGTACAATCTGTATTCTACCTCATTTGTAACACCTAAAATATTGCAAATTGGAGGTTGCTAGATAACTAGCAATCCAGTTACTAGAATCTTCCCAAATTATTGGTTCATGTGACACATAATATTTGATATGATAATGTCTCGACCTTCCCAAAGGTGAATCACCAAAGAGAAAGCTAACAGACCACTAAGCAGGAGTGAAGGTTCCTCTCATGAGGTAATCATTCACGTATAGCACGCTCTTTCAGGCCCTACCAATTACAACTTGGTGTTTAATTTAACATGCAATTTTCTTACCTTTTGGAGCCATTGCTAATCAATTAGATTAGACACTCAAATAAAATGTGAAAGTACATTTACTTCTACAAACAAGAGATTCAATGGAGTTGGGGACTTGATTATGCTTGATTAATGTAATGCCATTTCGATACCATTTTTCTTTATTTTCAAAAGAATATTTTGCAAGCAGTCTTAATTGATTTTAACTAAAGCCACTAACACCCAAGAAGTGATCATGTGTGTTGACACCTAAATTTTGTTTAACCATTCAGAATTAACTGTATACAAAAGTAAGGGCTAAGCTTTAGTCCCTGAATAAAAATATTAAAATAAAATTGCATATGATAAAGTTTTAAAGAGCATATGTTAATTGCATTTAAATCGGACCAGCGGTGATGAATGGGCCTGAATTAGTCACGTGGATAGGGGCCCATAATAAGTGAAATTCGGCCTAGGCTAGGAGTGTTAGTGGCCGAAATTACAGGAGGAAAAGGAGGGGTCTTGAGCTTTAATTGAATTGGTTCAGCCCATTAAAAATAAAAGGCTTTGAGCTTAATTAGATAAAGGCCCTGGGGATGAAGCGTAATCCAATCAAATATTTGAGTGGTAATGCATGTTTCTTAAGATACCAAAAATACCCGTTAAATTAGGAAATTTTCCTCATTTAACAATGTGCATATGGACCGCAATTTGATCTCAACCACGAGATATGATCCCATTTGCATGGAAAATCTTCTATTATATCCATTACCACTTGGATACGATCGTTCATTTTATTCATTACCAAAATTGAATAGAGTGGATGTGTTTTGGATGATTTGGTGACTGTTTCTTTCTCTCTCTCTCTCTCTCTCTCTCTGTTGATTTGAGTTAATTTGTTTCCCTATGAAAAAAATACAAAAAAAGACTAGGTGGAATTTGAATAGATTTTTATAGATCATGTTGTATGTTTAGAATAGATTCTGATTGCTTTTCCTTAAATAGATTGGGATATTTTTGGATAGATAGCATTTATGTCAAATCTAGAAGATTAGGGTAATTTTCTGATTTAAATTAGGGCTTAGACTAATTATTTCCTAATTTAAATTAGATAGTATCCTAATCTTTATAGTTCATTTATGGTAATATTCAATTTCAAAGTTTTATGAAAAATACCAAAAAATATCATATACGTGTCATATAATGGTCATCTAATTGCACGTCATGTGGATTAATTTAATTGGAATGCGTGTCATGTTAGAATAAAATGCTTGGTAATTTTGCCCATCATTAGAGTTAGGTTATTTAATTAAAATCACATGTTATGTAGTCCGCATGTTAGATTAATTTAATTAAAGTCACATGCCACATTAACGTAGTCACAATTGAACTTTTTGGTCATTAGAATTAAACCACCTAGTTAAACATCATCATTTTTCTACATTATTGCATCTAGAGTAAGCTGGTATTGCATACATTGTATAAAGCATAGTTTTCATTAAACAAAGTAAAACCCAAAAAAATAGTTAGTTGAAATTGTGTATTAGTTAGAAATCATATATAAGCTGGATATGCAATTTTTCTAATTAACATTGTAGGTGCTTATGTTGCTTTGAGATAAGTACCCCTCTTTTTCCTTGCAATCTATTTACTGTTTTGTTTTATTGGATGTTCCATTAATGTTTGCACACCCACGTAATCACCTCACAAGTTAAAAGATAATAAAATGAATCCAAGTTATATGCTAAGGGCGCGTTTGGTAACGATTCTGTTCCCGGGAAGAGATTCTAATCAGAAATGATTCTTTTTGATTCTGTTCCCGGGAACAATTTCTGAGGAAAAAAACCACGTTTGGTAACTGCACAAAATTTCTGATTCTGGAATAGAATTGCGTTTGGTACCATGCTCATTGATTATGTTCCAAAGCAATTTCTTTTAATTTTTAAATAATTTTTTTTTTACTTTTTTTCCTTTAATCTTTTTTTTTTTTTTTTTTCCTTTTTCTCTTATTCTTCTTCTTCCTGTGGCCGGTGACCTCACCGGAGCGTCACCGGCCCTCGGCGAGGCCGGCCCTCGTCGGTCGAGCCTCGTCGGCGGTAGGCGGGCGAGGCCGCTGGCCACTGGTGGGGCTGGGCATCACGAGGCTTGCCCAGCCTCGGCGAGACTCGGCCTCACCAGATCGACGAGGCCGAGCCTCGCCGGACCTCGCCCGGCCTCGGCAAGCCTCCGGCGAGCTAGCCCGACCGGCGGCGGCGAACAATGGCGGTCGGCGGCGGGCGAAGGTGGACGGCGGTCACGGGATGGTGGAAGGGAAGAAGAAGGAAAGTTGGTTTTGATTCTTAAATTTGTTCCCAAAACAAGAATCAACTTTTTTTTTTTATTCTTGATTCCACTCCAAATCTGTTCACGGGAACAAAAATTTTATCAAACGCGATTATGTTCCAAAACTACTTCCGGGAACAAAAAATCAGAATCGGGTATTGTTTGGCACGTTACCAAACAACCCCTAAATATGTTTTTGATAAAATGAGCGGTACCAAAATGGCATTGGAAAAATCTAATGTAACCAAGTCTCTATGCTCACAATCTCTAGTTCGTATGAGTAAAATAAACTTCTCTTAACTTTATTTGACTTCTTAATCGACTCAATAAAAAACAAATTAATTGTGACTCTTTATTGAAAATTATTTGCATGTTAAGAACTTGAATCTAAGTCGCGAATTGATATAAGTTTAAGAGAGCTCGAACTAAGTTTAAGCTTAGTAATTTATAAGCCTAGCCCCTAGGTGACGAACCCACGTTGATTTTTGGCATTGGCAATAGACCTCATAGAAATCCAAATTAGAGAAAGGAACTTCTTGCCTAGATCAAATGATGAATGAAGGAGCGTGACGGCTATAGCTAAAACGTTTCACCCCTTTTTTGAGGACCCAGCCTACCTCATTGAGCCCAGGAGAGGCAAGTAGTCCAGGAAGGGAAAATTCCAAGAGATGAACACCTCGCCCAAAGCGGCGTGGTCTGAAGATGCACATAAAGCAGTGCAGCATTTCTGCCCAGGAGGGGCAAGTAGTCTAGGAAGGGAAAATTCCGAGAGATGAACAACTCGCCCAAAGCGGCGTGGTCTGAAGATGCACATAAAGCAGTGCAGCATTTCTGCCCAGTCAGTCCCCTCACTTGTATATTAAAAACACATAATTAATTACAAATAATCAGTACGATATGTATGAATCACATGTTGGTATATATTAAATAACTATTTATATTTTACTATCTACTTTATTCAAAACTAATATAGAATGAAAATATGTTATAAAGTGAAGAGTACAAACAAATTAACATAAATAAGTAGCAAATTGTTATGAAAACTCTTGCAATTATATAACTTTCTTTATTGAACAAAATTACTTGAAATTTAGTTGCCACGTTGGGATATGGTGCCCCATGCCTTAAGAGGAAGCGCCCTCTCCACACTGCACGGGAGGGTGGTCGGCTAAGCTCCACATCATGGGGTGGGGACAGGGAATGCGATTCGGGAGAATTACCAAAAAAGTCTTAAACCTATTACAATTGTGCCAGTTCAGTCATAAACTTTTTTTTTTGACCAATTTAGTCTTAAACGTTTTACAATTGCGCCAATTTAGTCCATCCGACCAAAGCTGGTAGGTCAGCACTGTCATGGATGTCGGCCGAGGACGGTTGGCCGGCGAACGTAGATGTGGCAATTTTTAATATTTTTATGTTTTTTTCTATTTTTTTAATTTTTGATTTTTTTCTTTTGTTTTTTCATCTTCTCCTTCCTTTGGCCCACCGGCGTCGGCTAGAGGCGAGGGCGGCGAGGATGACCTCGCCAGCTACTGGGGAGGCTCGCCCCCACCGGCCATTGGCGAAGGCGAGCCTCGCCCAATGATGGCGAGGCTCAACCTCGCCAGATCTGGCGACGGTAGCCTTGCCGACCACCGGCGAGGTTGACCCTCGCCTTGGTTGGGCGAGGCCTCGCCAGATTTGGCGAGGCTCGGCCTCACCCATCCATGGCGGGGCTCCTCGTCCCCGCCGCCGCCGAGCAAATTGAGCCTCAAATTTAAGGCCTTGACCCGCCGCAGGATGGCGTGGCGGACTGCGATAACTTCCACGGCGGCAAGGACAGGAAGAGCGGGCCCCGCGGGGGCCGCGTGATAATTTATTTCGAGAGCGGGAGAGGAACTGGTTAGGGAAGTTGGAGTGGAGGAAGGGGTTGACGAAGAGCGGCGTGAACAGCGACGGGACCGCGTAGTGGGAGTTGGTGGTGGCGAAGGCCAGGGAGGAGGAGGCGGCGGGCGATGAGGAGGGGCCACGACTTGCTAGGGCTTCCGGCGAGGAGGGACCGCAGGGTGCTGTAGGTTGGAGACGGTGGCATCGCCGTTGCTAGGTAAGGCTCGCCTTTGCCAGTGGCCGGTGGGGGCGAGCCTCACTAGTGGCTGGCAAGGGTAGCCTCGCCGGCCGGCTAGAGGAAGGAGAAGATGGAAAAAAAAAGAAAAAAAATTCAAAAATTCAAAAAAAAATCAAAAATTCAAAAAAATATTAAAAATTGCCACATCAGCGTTTGCCAGCCAGTTGTCCTCACCCGGCATCCACGTCAGCACTGACCAGCCAATTTTGGCTGGATGGACTGAATTGGCACAATTGTAAAAGGTTTAGGACTAAATTGGCCAAAAAAAAAGTTTAGGACTGAATTGGCACAATTGCAATAGATTTATGACTTTTTTGGTAATTCTCCCTATGCGATCCCTAGCCTTGCCCAACTATGTGCCTATCTATACACACTAAGATAGACCCTTTCTAATTGTTTCCTTTATCACTTTATTTCTCATTTACCAACTCAAGTATTGGAGGGTTCTCTTGAGACTAAGCCCATAAGGCTTCCTTTATTTGTGGTGTGTAGACCAAACTTGCTCACGAGAGGTTCAAGCCAGCCCAACCTAGACCTGGAAACACTTCACATAAATAGTGGCGATACACAATATATGGAACTTTCAGTTGCATAGTATCAATGACAACGTTGTCATAAATATCTCACATCAATTAAAAGAAATTCTATATGAACAAGAACTACTCTACACAGCTTGTCACGCAGAGGTTCAACATTTTACAAGGTTATTGTCAAAGCCCTAACAACACAGTAACAAAATGCCTCTCTCTCCACACGAGCACAACTAGCAGCTCCTCATAGACTGTCCGTGAGACAGCTCGAGTCTTACATGGATTGGAAGGGAGATTATTGAGTGATACACAAGTGCGATAAACGCCAACTGGCTACCAGGGTATATGTTTAAGACACTTAACCCATGTGATCTAGACTAGATTGTTAAAATTGTTTTGAAAAACTTAGCAGAAGATCTTCTAAAACTTAGCATAAGATCAGACTCGCCTTTTGATTGAGTTTACTTACTTGTTTGATGAAACTAAAGATATTTAGGGTCGAGTGTACAAACTTATCGGATGGATTCAATTCGAAAATTTGGTCACGAACTCTTGAGAAGATTCTTTGTCTTAGGTCTGACTAATATGGTGTTGATTGATCTAATTTTGGTTGGAGTCTTGGAGATCACATGAACTGACTTTTTTCAGTTTATATACAAAGTTTATATACATAAACTGACTTTTTTCAGTTCCAATTGTATCATCAACACTAATTTTTCCGGTGCAATAATGATCTTAGACAAGAATTAAAAATAAAATGGGAATCACAGTCCACACGAACTGACCAAAATGCCAAAAACTATAGTATTACAAAGTTCATATACATAAACTGACTTTTTTCAGTTTCAATTGTATTATCAACATTAATTTTTCCGGTGCAATAATGATCTTAGACAAGAATTAAAAATAAAATGGGAATCACAGTCCACATGGAACTGGAACTAATTTTTGCGGTTCTCGTCTTGTAATCTTCTCATTTTAGTTTTCACCGGCTTTACCATGGTTCATATGTGAGAGTGAGACTCATACAACAGAATGGGAATGGCCATCTATATCATTTGTCTCATGTTTTCCTTTCGCTCTGGGTTTAGTTGGATGTTATTCTGTTGAAAAGAGGAAGATTTTCAAATTTCCAATAAGCAGACATATTATGAGTTATTATATGGACAAACTGGTTAGATTAAGAGGTTTGTGATGTTCATTCATGCAGCATACCACGCTGATTTATGATCTGGTCAGATATTTTGATAAGTTTTCATTTTGTCCATCTAATTGTTTGTTTAGTTCAGAAGGCTTTTCCAGCGATTGCATGACATATGTTCTTCCCATTTGGTCTTCTCATTTGGTCATCTATTTGTTCCCTTAATATAATTCGAATTAATCAGTGCAGATATGCTGCTTGATGATCTTTTGGTCATCGAAAATTCGCTGTTCCAGTCGGATAGCAATTCTCCCATGTTAACATCGGAGAGAGCCTCACCTATCAGTGTTCCAAAATTAAATGCATCTAGAGTTGTTCCTGCAACATCTCCAACTTCAGATAATGCACCAGATAATTCATCTGGTGGCATGGGGTATTATACTTTCTTCCCCTTCTCTCCTGTCCCTCCTTTTCTCAAGTACAAGTCGGGAATTTGTTGTGCTTGCAGTGACATACAATTGTTTCTTTTCGCCCCCAATCTCGTGTCCCTCTCTGCTTCCCTCCTTTTCTGGCCACTAGGCCGCGTGCCTACAGGCACTTGTTGGCACGCAGACACGCCCAAACATTTTAGTTAGCATCTTATCTGCGTGTTTCTTAATGATGTGTATATA
This sequence comes from Eucalyptus tenuipes, assembly GCA_014182365.1. Taxonomy (NCBI): domain Eukaryota; kingdom Viridiplantae; phylum Streptophyta; class Magnoliopsida; order Myrtales; family Myrtaceae; genus Eucalyptus; species Eucalyptus tenuipes. The sequence continues at coordinate 10,332,229 of CM024544.1, read as the reverse complement.
ACAATTCCGGCATGGACAAAAACTCGATGGAAAAACTCAGGGAGGCTTAAGCTGCTGAAGCTGAGGCGGCTAATGCTGTCTGGCAAGCTCTTCAATCGCCATCTTCTGTCCCTGCAGAAGAAACATCAGTATCAGATGAAAACTCTCCAGCAACTGAAACTGCTTCAGATGGTAGTGACACTGAGGGAGACGTTCGTCTTCATCCTAGAGCTGTAAGTCTGTGAACTTATGTCATGGTCTCACATCAAAGGGTGTTTTAGTCTCTGTTCTTCGTGCTTACATTGTTGTCCTACAGGTGGTAGTTGCTAAAGAGGCTGTAGGTAACCTTGGTGGAATGGTAAGACAGCTATCACTGGATCAATTTGAAAATGAGAGCAGACGGATGGTTCCGATGAATAACAATCTGTCATATCCTACGAAAAAGTTCACCAGACAGAAATCTCCTCAAGGATTTCATAAGAAGGTGAGTGATACAGAAGTCAATGCCATCATCCTCATTAGAACTTTTGCCAGGCTTAATTACCTCTTCTCTTTTCAGATATAACCACTTTGCTTCGGCCTCGAAATTGGAAAGCTCCTGCTAATAGGAGGTTTTTCCTGGATTCTTACGAAGTTGGGGAGCTCTGTTATGGTGCAGAACAGCTTTTCATGCATGAGCCAACAGTTCTTCAGTGCAAAGCTCCAGTTAAAGTATTCGGTGACCTACATGGTCAATTTGGCGATCTCATGCGTTTGTTTGATGAATATGGTTTTCCTTCCACTGCAGGAGATATAACGTATGTTCACTATGGTTTTAATCATTTCTTTCAAGTTCTATACTTGTAGTAAATGTCCTATGCATGCTGTTCTTCGCTGAGAAACAGCATGACAACAGGAGAGAAAATCCAAGTGTCATACATTTAAAAACAGTACCGAAATGATAACGGCAATAGGCACTGGGGCTGATGGTGGCTGCTTCATAGTCATAATATAATCTGTTCGGAGTTTCACAAAATTAAGGTGATTATGTATAAGTTTTTGTTCAGAAATTCAATCACAAGTTTAAACTGTAGGCTATTGTTATGATTTCGGTTTATTCAAAGGTAGGCTTGGAAATGTCGAATCTGGCATTCCCTACTATTGTGAGGTTCAGTTTATGGTGGTGACTTTTCTTCGTGTTGCTTAAAGGGCCACACATTTTCAATCTCCGATAATAGTAAAATTTAGTGAATTGGTTCTTCTAGGGAGGAAGTTTTCCCAGTATCGCATTTTTTTTTTTTTTTTTTTTTTTTGGGGGGTTATGTGAAAATGAAACTTAAATGTCTATGCATTGACACAGCTATATTGACTATTTGTTTTTGGGAGATTACATTGATCGGGGACAGCACAGTTTGGAGACTATAACTTTGCTTCTTGCTCTTAAGGCACGTTTCTGCTTTTGAAAGAGATGATTATATTTGCAAATGCAATGCAATGTTTATGTTGTTTTACCAACTGGGCCGTGGTTACCTTTTTGTAGATTGAATACCCAAAAAATGTTCACTTGATACGAGGAAACCACGAGGCAGCTGACATAATGCACTCTTCGGTTTTCGTCTTGAATACATTGAGCGAATGGTGAGTGCAAGTGTTCAGTCATTTGTTCTCTTTTCCAAGGTATGTTATCTCAATTGTCTTTTGTATAGGGAGAGAATGATGGAATATGGGCATGGACACGTTTTGATCAACTTTTCAACTATCTTCCGCTTGCTGCTCTCATAGAGAAAAAGATATTCTGTATGCATGGTGGCATAGGAAGGTCAATACATTCTGAAGAACAAATTGAGAAGCTTGAAAGGCCAATAACAATGGATGCCGGATCCATTATATCGATGGACCTTCTGTGATATGATCAATGTCTTCATTTTTTTCCATTTCAATGTGGACCTTTTGTGCATATTTTTATTGACAGTTTCTTAAACAGGTCTGATCCAAAAGAAAATGACAGCGTAGGAGGTTTGAGGTCAAATGCTAGAGGGCCATGCCTTGTCACATTTGGGGTATACCATGCTAGTTTTTCTAATTGAGTCATGCTTTTCTTTGTACCCTTTCGGTATATGTGCCCTCCCTTATCTCTGTTCTCATGTGATACTCAATTGTCCCTACAAAGTTCTAAGCTGAGTAGTGTCATGTGTATACTTGATGCCTAGCTAGTGGATAATCGATAGACCTTCAGGTAATCAGAATTTTCAGAAATCAATCATTAGGGTTTTTTTTTTTTTTTGGGTTAAATTTTGAATGCAGAAAACCTATATGCAATAATCCCTCCAGTGGGAGGACACTAGAATGGTTGCCTAATAGGCTTCTTTTGACAATGAAACTTGATCTTAATCCCTTTGAGTGTGAGCGTTAAGGGACTGCTATGTCCAGCTTGCTCAACGAAGCAAGAATGGTTGTTGGCAAAAAAAAAAAAAAATGCTGAGCCTAGCAAAAAATCTGCTTGACATTTGTTGTATCGCATTATTTTCCTTCTCTTCGTCCTTTGTCTCATTATTTCACGTTTGTCCAAGGACCTCCCAGCCCCCACTCCTCTGCAATAGAACCAGTTTGAACCTGCGCCCAATCTCATTAGTTGTGCTATTGCCACTTCATTTCTCAAGATATTTTATTTTGACTGGACCCTAAAAAATTAGAGAGTACTTTGTAGCTGAGTTTTTTAAAAGTCACTGCAGTAATTTTATTCCAAAGAACGAGGTTGTTTTTGTAAGGGCTAATAAGAACACCTAGAGAGGGGTGAATAGGTGTTAAAAGAATTTATCGCAAAACTTAATAAATCAAATCGTCTTGAGAAGATAATAGACTGAAGAAGTAAACGACTACAAGCAGTTATACAATGCTACGAATTAAAGTAAGGAGTTTAGGGTAAGAGAATTGAAACACAAGATTTATAGTGGTTCGGCTTAAATCAAGCCTACGTCCACTCTCCCGCACTGACAGCCCACTGGCTAGATTTCACTATGAATCAAAAGAGATTTTACAGTCTCACGTCCTTGACTTCATATTGTAGAAACTCTGCTACACTCTTTCAAAGTCTCACAAATGCATGTTCTCTCTTTTGAGTACAAGATAGACTCATTGATTGAAATAGTAAAGAACTAAGAGCTTCAGACTTTGGAATTTTTCTTTCACGCACACACTCAAACAACTTACGAGTCTTCCTTATATACTCCTCCATGCCTTTACAGCCGTTGGCACTTTCCAAAGGAGTTCCTCCAATCTACCCGTTGGACGGAATCAATCAAGAAGATCTCGAGTTATTTAAGGAATGTGATGATAGTTCACCAATCCTGTTCGCCCATACAATCAGGATTTTGGTTTCCATAAGTAGAACCTTCCAAGTATACTTCGCCTTTCAAAAGATCTGATTATTCGAATTGATTTCAATAAGAATAATAGATCACAGGTGCTATCTCCAGCCGTAAGATCTTCCACAAACCGTACGAACCGAATCCTTGAAGATAAACTCACATCTAGATAAATCTTCTTTCGTCAGTCTGGAATCTGTCAGAAAGGTCAGACTTTGAGCTTCAGTCTTCAGACTTTGACAGAAGAGTCTTGAGTTCTTTAGACTATAACATTTGAGTATGCAACCCTTCAGACTAGACTAGTTGGAAATGTTTTGTCATCTTCAAAACAATAAGAAGTCTTCTTTAACAATCTCCCCCTTTTTTTATGGTGACAAAACTTTCCTGCAGATTTGAAAATTTTAACCTACAAAACAACACTTTAGTAATATGTGAACAAATTGATTAAGACCTAGATATCATCGATTCTGCAACCACAGAAAACATGTTAGTCCTGCAAAGTCACAGTCACAATCAGTATCACAAACTAAGTTATTGCAAGCGTTAAAGTTCAAACCCAAACAGTTCTAAGTCTAAAGTACTAAATTACCAAAATCATCAAACAACCAAGCCAGAAATGCCAAGCACAATCAAATACAAACACAGTTAAATCTGCACAAATTTCCCCCTTTTCTTTACAGCAAAAAGTGAGGGATAACTATAAAAAGAGTTGGATAAAAATTAGGGCTTGTTGGGGACACGAACGATCTGAAAATCCCCCATAGATTTGACCGTCTCCTCCAGCTTCCTCAGATCCTCCTTTAGTTGCTGAAAATCTTCACTCTTTGCATAAGCTTGAACTTGAAGTGCAAGGGTTTTTGCTTGATCATGCAAAGAAACTGAAGTGGCTTGATGAGCTGACTGCATGGTCTGAAATTCACACTCCAATCCATAAAGCTAAGCTTTGATCTCCAAAAGAAGCTCGAGCAGTCTCTTAAAGTCTACTGTATTGTCGGTTTGAGTACTCACTTCAGCACGTGTTGTTTGAGGAGTATTAACAGATGATGGAACCTCAGCAGGAACATCCAAACTTGGAGATGAAGCCTCATTACCACCTTCAGTAAATTGAGAGGCATACACATCCTCTGGATCAACAAGAGAATGACTAACATCATCAGTAATAAAAGCAAGCGAAGAGGTACCTCTTTTATCAGCAGCTCTCCCTATTTCTGTGCCTTCAGGTGGAGAAAAGTACTATTCTTCCTATTCTTGCTTTTCTTCTGTATGAGAATCATCATGACCCTCTTCTTTCTCTTGTTCTCTTCCTTCCTCTTCCCCTGTTTTCATCACTTCTCTTTCTTCATCTCTCTGCTTTGTCTCTTCTCTTTCTCTGTTCTCTTTATCCTTTTGTCTTTGGAAAGCTAACAAAACTTTGTAAATTCTTTAAGGCGGAGAGAGTGATGTTATCCTCATCTTCTTCATCCTGCAAAATGAGTGCTCTCCTCTTCTTAACTGGTTCAGTTATGAGCTCTTTGCCTTTCCTTTTTCCTACTGCAGAGTCTTGTCTTGCCTTGATAGGGGACTTCAACTTCATGCTCTCCAAAACCTTGCTCAGCTCTTTCAGACGCATCTTGGTAACCATTTTCAGTCCCACTACCATTGATGCAATGGTTCGAAAACATAGAATCTTAGGAGGCTGAATGTCGAGATGTCTGAATAATCGAGTAACAAGAGCAGAATAAGGGAGTTGTCCCTTGTCCTTCACCACTGTCCTATACATGTGCATAAGAATGGTATGAGGCAGAGAGAACTTGTATCCGATGTTGATCGCATACATCAGCTTCGCTTCAGAGTTTGAGACATCAGTCTTTGATCTAGATTTAGGTCTGAGACAATTAATTACAATCTTGTGAAGTCGGATATTGGATGCATTCATTCTGGAGTAAGAAATTCTACCTTCAGCAATCCTATCCCGAACAAGCTCCAAAGTAGCATGACTCACAAACACATTGATTGGTTGGAAACTCCCTCTTTCTACCCAATTACATCAGCCAGAGTATCCACATCGACCACAAAATCCTTATCTCACTAAAAGAAAATCTATTCGCATCTAAAAAGGATAGATTTGAATAGAAGTATGCTGTAAGTTCTGGGTAAGCAACAGTTGTTTCAGCGCAAAAACGTTCAAGTTGAAGAAGTGCAAACTTCTCCCTCAGTTTCACTTTCAACGAATCAAGAAAATCAAAATCGACACTTTTAGGGTTCATCACCCCTCGCTTCAACAATTTAGAATAAGTTCTCTTATGGTCTTTAGAACAAAAAGATCTGTCCTTTCACCACGAACATTCGCAGCTGCGCCCATCCTAGGCTGAAAATGGAAGAACATCCTTTCATCATCATCTTTTCCTTCAGTCTGATTAAAACCACCAACACATGGATCACTTGGAAAATTGGCAAAAGTTTATTCTGCCAAACCTTGAGGCGCAACGCCTATCCTTTCCATAGCATTCAAGAAAATGGTTTCATTCTTGTAGCCGTGCGCTTTCAAGAATTCGTCAATCAGATTCATTATAGAACCACCCCTTTTCAAGTTAGAGTATAGTCTGAAAAGAAATTCGGGCTTTTGAGTCCTTACAGGTTCAACGTCTTCGATGATTTCTTTCTCTGCTTGTTGCTGCAGAGGAACTTGAGTCCTAGGTTGAGAAGAGTGACGCGGTTGAGAATGTTGTTGTTGACTTTGTTGCTGCTGTTGTGGAGATTCTTCTTTGTCGGTCAGATCAAAGTGCGTAGGGTCCTCACGTATATGCTGTGGTCCCTTACTCGCGATTCTAGAAGATTTTCTTTGAGAAGACATTGTCACTTTCTTTGAGGGATTTCTCGAACTCGATTCGTGAGAAGAAAAGTGAAGTCTTTTTGGAATTATAAGAGAGAAAGTGAAAGAAAATGGAGTTCTGTATTTTAGGGTTTGTGTGAAAACGAAGAAGAAGAAAATCTACAGTATATATAAAGCAAACGAAACGGGGTATTTGGATCGTCATTAAGGAAAAGGTACAAACAACTTTTTTGAAAATAAAAAACTGTCTTTTTGAAAATAAAAAACTGCCATAAATTCAAAATTAAAAAGATAATTACCAAGAATAAAAAAGTAAGTAACGATTCAAAGAGTAAACGTACATTTTCAAATTTTTCACCCAGAAATTGAATACTAACACAGAATTAACTTACAGTGGTCACTTGTTGTTATTTTGAGTTTGATCATCTTCAGACTTTAACTGATAAAAGATATAATGTTCAGTCTGGTACGAATAGACTCAAATAGACTTTTCTATAGTGGCTTTGTAGATATATATGCCAACTGATTTTTCGAGTCAATGAACTGTATCATAACTTCTCCATTGTGAACATGATCTCTAATGAAATGATGTCGAATTTCTATGTGCTTAGCTCTTGAATGAAGAATAGGATTCTTTGTGAGATTGATTGCACTTGTGTTGTCACATTTGATCTCGGTGCATGAGTCTTCGATTCCAAAGTCTCTCAGTTGTTGCTTTATCCATAAGATTTGAGAACAACAGCTTCCAAGAGCCACATATTCCGCTTCTGCTGTTGAAAGAGCTATAGTACTTTGTTTCCTTGAGAACCAAGATACTGTCCTGTTGCCCCGCAATTGACAAGTACCAGAAGTACTCTTTCTATCGACTCTGCAACCTGCTAAGTCTGCGTCTGAATATCCAAGGAGAGTAAAGTCTCCCTCTTTTGGATACCACAAACCTAACTTTGAAGTAGTTGCAATGTATTTGATGATGCGTTTTGCGGCACTTAAATGAGATTCTTTGGGATTTGATTGAAATCTAGCATACATACAAACACTAAACAAAATGTCAAGTCTAAAAGCAGTAAGATAAAGAAGTGAACCAATAATACTCCTATAGAGCTTCTGGTCAACTTTCTTTCCTCCTTCTTCTTTGTCCAGCTTCAAGGAACTTGACATTAGTATATCAGTCTTTTTGCAGTTCTCCAATCCGAACTTCTTGATGAGGTCTTTTGCATATTTTTCTTGGTGAATGAAAATTCCTTTCTTCGATTGTTTCACTTGTAATCCGAGAAAGAAAGATAATTCACCCATCATGCTAATCTCAAATTCATCCTGCATAGACTTAGAAAATTTCTTGCACAAATTTTCATTAGATGATCCAAAGATAATGTCATCAATATAAATTTGAACAAGTAAAAAAATCTTTTCCTTCCCTTTAAATAAACAAGGTAATATCCACTTTTCATTTAACAAAATCATTTTGAATTAGAAATTTACTTAACCTGTCATACCAAGCTCAAGGCGCTTGCTTTAACCCATATAGAGCTTTTTTCAGTCTGAAAACTGAGTTTGGTCTTTTTGGATCTTCAAATCCAGGTGGTTATTCCATATAGACTTCTTCTTGGAGAAAACCATTTAGAAATGCACTTTTGACGTCCATTTGGAATAATCTGAAATTTTTATAGCAAGCAAAAGTAAGTAATAATCTAATTGCTTCTAACCTTGCTACTGGTGCATATGTCTCGTCATAGTCTATCCCTTCTTCTTGCGTATATCCTTTGGCCACGAGTCTTGCTTTGTTTATAACCACTTTTTCCTTTCTCGTTTATTTTGTTCCTGAAAACCTATTTAGCTCCAATAATAGATTTACCTTTTGGTTTAGGAACTAGTTCCCAAACATCGTTGATGCTGAATTGTCTAAGCTCTTCTTGCATGGCTTCAATTCGGCTTTCGTTAGCTAAGGCTTCTTCTATGCTTTTGGGTTCTATCTCAGAAATGAGTGCTAGTGCGCTAGACTCTTCTTGTCTTTCGGATCTGGTGCGAATCCCTTCATCAATATTGCCAATGATGAGTTCTTTGGGATGACTTGACTTATGCTTCTAGTTACTGGAGGATTTAAATGTTTGCTGATCTTCTGCTTCAGTTGATTCTTTTGGTTCTTCCTGTTGTTGAACTTTAGAAGTCTGAACCACTTCGGGGGAAGTAGACTTAATGAAGTCTAGAGCAGGTTCAAACTCTTCAAGTTGAGTTTGGTCCACTTGAGTTTGCGTTGAGTCTTGAAACTTGATGTTCATAGATTCTTTCACAGATCGAGTCTTCTTGTTGAATATTATGTAGGCTTTGCTTGAAGTTGAGTAGCCAAGGAAAATTCCTTCGTCCGATTTTTCCTCAAACTTACCAGTTCGATCATTTGCATTCTTCAAAACAAAACACTTACAACCAAATACATGAAAATAAGAAACATTTGGTTTTTTCCCTTTAAATACTTCATAAGGAGTTTTCTCTAGAATTGGCCTTAAGAATACTCTGTTCATAATATAACAAGCTGTAGAAACTGCTTCAGCCCAAAAACGAGAAGAAATATTGCTTTCTATTAAAAGGGTTCTTGCCATCTCTTGTAAAGATCGGTTCTTTCTTTCCACAACTCCATTTTGTTCTGGAGTATATGGAGAAGAGAAAACATGCTGGAAACCAGATTCATCACAAAATTTAGCAAAGTCTTGTTTTTCAAACTCACCTCCATGGTCTGTCCGTATACTTGAAATAACATAACCTTTCTCATTTTGAACTTTCTTGACAAACTTTGAAAAGTGAGAAAAGGTTTCAGACTTACTTGCCAGGAAGTAAACCCAAGTAAATCGAGAATAATCATCTACGATTACTAGGCAGTATCTCTTTCCACCAATGCTTTGAGTTCTGGTTGGTCCAAAGAGATCCATATGCAGGAGCTGTAAAACGCGATTAGTAGAAACTTGATTTATAGGTTTAAAAGAACCTCTAACCTGTTTTCCCAAAACACATGGTGTACATAGATAAGACTTTTGATAAACTGGGAAGTCCACAAACAAGTTTCTTAGAAGAGATCTTGGCAATCTATTTCATATTGACATGGCCAAGCTTTCGATGCCAAAGATTTGCATCATCTTGAATGGATATTAGACACTGAGAACTTTCTGATTTTATATCTAGAAGATAAATATTCCCATATCTTCATCCGGTGAACGATTGAGAAAAATCTTTACTAGTTCCCGAACAAATTCCCTCTTGGAAATTGATTTTGAATCCAGTGTCGCACAGTTGACTAATGCTGAGTAGATTATAGTTCAATCCTTCCACCAAGGAGACATTGTTGATTGTGAGACTTCCAATTTTCACAGTTCCACATCCAACAATTCTTCCTTTAGTGTTTCCACCAAAGGAAACTTTTCTACCATTTATTTGCACAAGTTTAATGAAACAACTTGAATCTCCAGTCATATGTCTTGAGCAGCCACTATCCAAATACCACTTGATCTTTTTCTTGATAGTGACATGCAATTACAAAAAGAACTCAAACTTTCTTTGGTACCTAGATTTTTTTGAGTCCAGAAGAGTTAGTTTTAAACACAGTCTCTGCCCAATCCTTCTTAACAGGTCTCCAAATTTTAGGACATTCTTTCTCGAAATGTTCTAAGCTGTTACACTTTGAACATTTGAGAGCACTTCGGCCAACAGCTTTTACAAAAACTCTTTGAAAATGATTTTTATAAAGTGTTTTTGTAGGTCTTTGTTTGATTCTCTCTTTTACTTTTGAAAAATCAATTAAAGGAATAGTTTCTAGTGTCATACCCAAACCAGATTTATTGAAATAAGGTCTTTGTACCGAAAGAATCTTTTCCAACTTCTCAGATCCTATTGAAAACCTTTTTGTAATATTTGAGATATCCTTTTTCAAAAAAGTGTTTTCCTTCGAAAGAGAATCTGCATTTTCTTTTAAATCATTAAAAATTTTGTTTAGATTTTCAAACTTTTCTTTCCAAGAATTTTCCTGTTGCTTCAGTTTAGAATTCTCCCTTTTAAGTTCAGAAATCCTCTTAAGAGATATTTTGAGACTGAGACAGAGTTCATCTATATACTTTGAGACTTTAGCAGGAATTTCAAAATTACTAACCTCGATTTTCTCATCTGAGTCTGAGTCTGGATCTATTTCTGAGTCTGAGTCTGATTCAGAATTTTCCATTAGACATATGTTGGCGTATTCATCTTCAATTTATTCGCATTCAGTATCGTTCCATGTCTCTGCTTTGAGAGCCTTTTTGAATTTTTCTGTATTTCCCTTCTTTTTCTTTAATAAAGGACAGTTGGATCTGAAATGCCCATTTTTCTTTCATTCAAAGCAAATCACTTCTTTGTTTGCCTCATTGTCTTCATTTGATTTTTTCTAAAATCTCTGAGTACTTTGTTTCTTCCAGTTAAACCTTCTTCATTTCCTGTTTAACTTCCTGAACTTCCTTATCATGAGTGCAAGTTCTTCATCGTCCAAGTCATCTTCTGAATCTGTGTCATCAGAATCATCGTTAGATTTTAAAGCAATCGACTTCTTACCTTTAGGATCTTCTTCTTCATTGACTTGCTCTACTTCATATGATTGAAGTGTGCCAACTAATTCGCCTAGTCTTAATGTGATTCCAGTCTTTGGAGAGTCAACGCAGCAATTTATTGACTTTCATTTGCCCTGAGATTGGCTGTCCATGATATGCTAGACCATTTACAATCTCTGTGAAACGACTGAACATGTCGGTGATGGATTCTCCTGACTTCATCTTGAAGGCTTCATACTGTCCGAGTAGTATGTTGATTTTTGTTTCTTTAACTCGATCAGTTCCTTCATAAGTAACATGCAACCTATCCCAGACTTCTTTCGCTGTTTCATAAGATGAAATTTTGTTATACTCAGTAGGAGATAAAGCACAATATAAAGAGTAGATAGCTTTAGCATCAAGAGCTTGTCTCTTGGTTATGTCTGCTTGTGTCATCTCCCCAGCATTCGTAACTTCCTTTCCTCTTTCTGAGGTTGATATAGCTTTAGGAATGATTCCTTTTTCTACTACATCCCATTCCAGGGGATCTTACGATCTCAGGAATGCCTTCATCTTTCTTTTTTTTCCATACATTGTATTCCTTTCCATCAAAGTAAGGCGGTCTGGTGTTGCTCTGGCCTTCAACCAACCCTGGAGCCAAAATACTAGCCATGGATCTTTAACTCAGAAGTAAAAACACTTCAATATAATGAGCACACAAGCTCTGATACCAATTGTAAGGGCTAGTAAGAACATTTAGAGAGGGGTGAATAGGTGTTAAAAGGATTTATTGCAAGACTTAATAAATCAAATCGTCTTTAGAAGATAATAGACTGAAGAAGTAAACGACTACAAGCAGTTATATAATGCTACGAATTAAAGTAAGGAGTTTAGGGTAAGAGAATTGAAACACAAGGTTTATAGTGGTTCGGCTTAGATCAAGCCTACATCCACTCTCCCGCACTGATAGCCCACTGGCTGGATTTCACTATGAATCAAAAGAGATTTTACAGTCTCACGTCCTTAACTTCACAGTGTAGAAACTCTGCTACACTCTTTCAAAGTCTCACAAATGCCTGTTCTCTCTTTTGAGTACAAGATAGACTCAACGATTGAAATAGCAAAGAACTAAGAGCTTCAGACTTTGGAATTTTTCTTTCACGCACACACTCAAACAACTTACGAGTCTTCCTTGTATACTCCTCCATGCCTTTACAACCGTTGGCACTTTCCAAAAGAGTTCCTCCAATCTACCCGTTGGACGGAATCAATCAAGAAGATCTCGAGTTATTTAAGGAATGTGATGATAGTCCACCAATCATGTTTGCCCATACAACCAGGATTTTGGTTTCCATAAGTAGAACATTCCAAATATATTTCGCCTTTCAAAAGATCTGATTATCCGAATTGATTTCAATAAGAATAATAGATCACAGGTGCTATCTCTAGCCGTAAGATCTTCCACAAACCGTACGAACCGAATCCTTGAAGATAAACTCGCATATGGATAAATCTTCTTTCGTCGGTCTGAAATAAGTCAGAGAGGTCAGACTTTGAGCTTAAGTTTTCAGACTTTGACAGAAGAGTCTTGAGTTCTTTAGACTATAACATTTGAGTCTGCAACCCTTCGGACTAGACTAGTTGGAAAGATTTTATCATCTTCAAAACAATAAGGAGTCTTCTCTAACAGTTTTGGATTAATCCTGATCATAGCTTTGTTGAGTATTGACTCTAGTTTACTTCAGCCCGACAGGGTCACAGACTTCTGCAAGAAAAAAAAATTACAACTGATCGTAAGAGCCAATGAATGTGTTATGGATGGTTTTGAGCGGTTTGCTCAGGGACAGTTGATTACCCTCTTTTCTGCAACTAACTATTGTGGTAAGCAAATGAAGTCCTGAGCTTTTGACTAACCCCTACATCGTGCATCTGCAATCCTATTTTCTCTATGTTTGCAGGAACTGCAAACAATGCTGGAGCAATATTAGTTGTTGGAAGGGGTTTGGTCATCGTACCCAAGTTGATACATCCACTGCCACCTCCCCTTCAATCATCGGAGACATCGCTGGAGCGTGTCATTGAGGACACCTAGATGCAAGCAAGCCCTGTTTGTCATTTTCTGATTTTTTTTTTCCCTTCCTGTCAAAGTCTTAAATTGTTTATAAGCCACAAATTCTTCTAAATTTCTGGTATAATATAGGAGCTTAACATTCAAAGACCACCGACACCTACTAGGGGTCGCCCACAGCCCGACCTAGACCGTAGCTCCCTTGCATATATCTGAGTTCGACCAAATAGTTTGGAGACGCTGAATCTTCGTTCCTGGATTGGTGGGCTTAATTTATAGCTCGTCATGGTCACGCAGACCATTCGCCACCCGAGAGCATGCGACGTAGTTGTCTACTGTGGAATATGATAGTTGGGCTTGTCTGGTGCATAGGTGTATACATAGTTTGAGAGGTAGCAAATTTTACCAGTTATTTGTGAGCGTCTCTCTCTTTTCTTCCCCACCCTCTTTTTTCCCTCCCGCATTGAGATTACTACATGTAAATGTATATTAGGTCTTTGTAAGAGACGAGGAAGATAAAACTGAATATAGGGTTAGTCGTGCCAGTGGCATTTACTAATGTAATGTAAATGTTTCTTGGATTTTTTATTATTTAAATCCAAAATCATATCTTCTGTGAAATTTAGTTTGGATCATCGGAAATTTCGAGCGGCACAGATTTGTCAGATTCTTACAAGGGCCAACAACTCCCACAAAGCTTTTAAGGCTTTGTCCGTTTGTGTATCATTATTACTGTCGCTTGAGCTCGCGTTACAGGATTAAATCAGTTGGTAGTTGTTCTCCTTTTTCTGACAAATTTAAAGCAAGATTTTTTTTTTTCAAGGGACAGAAAATTTGTCACGCCCCAACCCTTGGTCACGTGACCATCCTTCAACTTTGGTCGATTTTCAAATGCGATATCCCAGGACTACATATCGCCGACCCTTTTCTTTTTAATAGCACATGCGGAAGCAGTTATAAAAATCCTTAAATAATAAAGCAATGGGATATACAAGTAGGACTAGAAAATTGAACCTGAAAACCAACACCCTTATGTACATATACAAGTCATGCTAAAAAGGTTGGTTTCTACTCAAATAGATTCTACAGCAAAAGTCATCAGGATCTTACTCTGGATCATCCTCGGGGTTCTCCTTTAGATACTCCTCTTCGGGTTCTTTCTCCTCAGGTTCTTCATCAGGGTCCTGAAATGTTGTCCCACAACCGGGATGAGACTACGTCTCAACAAGTTCTACTTCTTAAGACCCGATTAGTAAACTAATACACCTTAGATAAACTAGAATGCACACCTTTTCTGTTTATTTTATAATCCATCAGAATAACCAGAAATTGCAGAAAAAATTAAGAGAGAACTATGAAATCATATCTGTAGAGTGATATATATCATGACGTCATTTGGGAATGAAAAAGAATACAAGCATCAATGAAGCATATTTAAGAAATAACATACAATATTTACAAAAAAACATATGAGATTTATTGAAAGAAAAAGAAATATATTAATGAGAGATAGAAAAGAGACATAGAAGTACCCATTTTTCTCACTTGGATGCACATCAAGAAGTCAATTAAATGATTTTCTTTTTGCCAAAAGGGGAAGTTGTTTTTTCAAATCTAAACTTGTTCTTTCCAATTCATGGAAAACGCTTTTTGTCGATTCACTAGTTTTCCATGTCATCCAACCATTGAAAAGTTCAAAAGTAGTTTTGAAATTGGTTTCACAGGCATGAAACACAAAAACTCACAGATCTCACAAAGTTGCATGGAGTAGCGTGCTCACCAGAAAAGGAGGGAGGACTGGGTCTACTTGATTAGAAACTTTGAAACAACGTATTGTTGGGCTGCATGCTCTGGAGCCTCATCAATCATTCGTCCTCATCTCTATGGAGTACTTGGATTCACCACATTAAATGTAGAGGTACTCCTACTATGCAACTCGACATAAAGGGCAATATAGCTTGGAGTTGGTGATGTATTCTCAAGCTGGACTTGCTCTAACACTTATCATCTTCGGCCAAACATACTATTGCAAAAAGATATACAAGGAATTTAGATAGGAGGGAATAGCTGTGGATTGCTACAATTGATTTGGACTAGTGGTATTGGCTAGCATAATTTTATTAGCTGACTTGTTTATAAGGATAGGCTATCAATAGCAATGGCCAAATCACGATAGTTGTCTTTAGTTGATACTAAGTATAATTTTTTTATGATTGGTATAGAGGAGAAAAACCACTTATTCTTTAAGTGCACTTGGACAAGTAATATATAACACAATATTTTAGCACAAAATGGAGTTTGATGTTTGGCAGAAGGTTAAAATTTAATTTTAGTAGATGATCAAGGGCCACAAAGAGCAAAAACTTGGAGGCGAGACTCGTCAAGTTGTTTGTCCCAATGCCCATCTATTGCATTTGAATGGAATGCAATTGCAGATGATTTCAACACAAATCAATTGAACCTAATTTTCTATTGGCTAGGATTTGAAAGGTTGTAGATTTAAGGCATCACTCTACCAACATTGTAAGCCTTCCCAGGAAAATGTTTTTATTGGCTATTGTATGGAGGCTTCCTTCCTTCATCTTCTCACATAATTAGTCTCTTTGTAATGCTGAGGGATTCTTTTAAACTTTTGTACCTCATTTGACTAATGATATTCATATATATAAACACAAAAAAAAAAAAAAAAAAAAAAAAAAAGGTTTCTCATCAAACAACCTGACCCTACGATTCAATTACACTTTTATGACAAGTTTTAAGATTCATAATACATATTTCACAATTTCCCAATCACTTCAGTACCAAAACTTTTATATGATACTTATTTGAGGGCCATAACTTTTTAGTTGATCATTTTAGAGCCATTACTTTTAAAAAATATTCATAGGTACTGAAAGTCTGTGTGGCATGACACTTATGGCAAACGTTTTTCAAAAGTTATATCACTCACACGATATATTGAAAAGTTATTATAGTCAAGTGAAATTCTTTTAAAGTCATGACATTTATGTGACCGATTGAAAAAGTGGAGCACTTATGTAAGTACCGTATGGAAGTCATGATACTTATAATGTCCTTATTTCTATGAATTAAATCAAATTAGGTTGGACCATGAAATTCTAGGACCTCTTAGTCTCAAAGCATTTCAAGCACTCCGAACCGTCAATTTTGCATAAGGGCCATAATACTCGAGTGACTCAATTATGGTCAGAAGTTGTATACCCTTTAATCCCACAATCAAGTAAAATTCTTTTAAGGTCAAAACATAAATAACGTATGAAAACTATGATACTCATAAATCCTTATTTCCATGAATTAAATCAAATTAGTTTGGACCATGAAATTCTAGGACCTCTCTGTCTCCAAGCATTTCAAACACTCTAAACTGCCAATTTCGCGTAAGGTCATGATACTTGAGCAACTCGATCATGGTCAGAAGTTGTATACACTTTAATCCCACAAATGGCACCTTTAGTATACATCAATACACCTCATCTTGCAGGAGACCAATGCAAAGAAGAACATCGAATACCGTTGTCTTATGGGAAAAAAGGATATTAGAAGTGCCAAAAATTATATATGACACTCATTTTAGTATCAAAAGTTTTTTTTTTTTTTTTTGGATAACTTAAGTGTTACTTTTAAAAGAAAAAGATCACTTAAGCACTAACTCCGATCTGGATAGTCAAAAATTCAACGTGGCCATATTTTAATAACTTCTCAATCCTATGTGGGCTACCGACATGTCCAATTAGCATATAACCTATAAACGATGTTACGTAGTAGGTTAAAAAGTGATTACTTTAGTGCCAATCATTTATAAAAAAAACAAAAATGATCATTTCAATGTCAGTCATAGTTAAAAAGTGATCATTTTAATGCCAATCTCAATAAGAAAGTGATCACTTCAGTGTTAAAAAAGGCACACATATTACATTTTTAATTATAAAAGCCACATTATTTCTTTGATTGGAATTTTTGCTGGAGGCACTTAAGTGATCGTTTTTTTTTTTTTTCGAATTTGACGTTTAAGTGAGTTGACGAAAATTTTTGGCATTAAAATGAGTATTGTATACAACTTTTGCACTTCTAGTGTCCTTCTTCCATCATCTTGTTATAAAATTTTGAGAATTGCAAACTGGACATGAAAAAATTGACGGAGGCCGAGACGTGTAATAGCCATCCTCAAAAGAAAATTCCACCCCTCACAAAGTGCAGAAGATGTGTCGTGGTTATCCTCCAGGATTTAACAAACCTTTTAAATAGTGTACATTACACCATTTTGGTAAAGTAGGACTCGCATGAAATGCATAGCCATTGGAGAGCAAAAGAAATGAGTATTTCGTGTGTGAAAATTTGCAGGTGCATAGATTTGGACATATCAAATAATGAACAAAAGTGGTCTGTATTTGTAGAAGAAAGACGGGATTATATAGGCAAAAGCTAGTTTGACTAAGACTAAATGTCACGACAGCTCGTGAAATAACTAAGCATCGGCCAGCACATCAAATAAGCTTAGGCTAGTGGAAAGTCATCTATGGTCGAAGGTCACATGTATGGCTATTAGATTTAGCCTTAATAGACATTTTGAAATACACTTCACATAACAATCTCCCACATATTTCGGAAGGTATCCTAAAGAATAGAAAGAACAAATGCTGGTTTCGTAGTGGAGTGCAATACAATATGGTGTCTTCTGTTCTATGAACCGGACTTGGAAATAATGCGATATACCTTACACAACCAATGATGAAGCTTATACCTGCTATGAACCGAGGTTGTAAGTTAGAGACTTCACTCATCACTTTATACCCCCACAATATTTGTTATCCAACTCAATTATGTGCTAATAGGCCATTCGCACATCTGCTAATACATGAGTGATTTAGGGATTTGGCAATAAATCTCCAAAGAGTGGACCCACTCCATATTCATATAGGTGATTCCCTTAAGTGCACAATTCAATAAGTACACCACTCTTAACGTTTTGGAATTCGTAAAGAGCATAACGCATCCTCACTTAATATGCAATTTAGCACCAATCACATACATCATAGGAGGGAGAGGCTTTTTTACATTTTTGGTGCTATAAGATCAACAGAAAGGCTTGTTATAAGCCATATGGACCTACTTCAAGGGATCTCCACTACAATACCCACATATCAGTTGGGTTACCGCCATCATAGAAATCTCAAATTGGCACGAATCTCATTCCTCTCGATATTTCAATTATTTGTATTCTTCTAAAAAATTAGTCAGAGAATTGGCCAAATTTCCTTTCGACTTCAGATAATCGATTGATATAACTCGACGTTACAGCAGCCGGTTTAAGAAATAATGTTTCAATGGAATGTGCCTCCTCTTGTCATCGTGTACTTTATCTCAAGCTACGGCTATTGTAGTTTGGCAATTAAAGTATGGACACGTACGTTGTTGGTTTCATGCATAACAAAAGTTCTGTTAGGAAATCCCTCAACCACTCGGTTACGGTCTCACTACTTCCCAACTCGAGCTTTAAAGTCTGAGTCAAAAGTGGATTTTGAAAGAATCGATTGTTTAGCTGATTGCCAAGATACTACACCCCCACCGAGGGCGAATCATAACCGCTAATAGCTTCATCTCATTTGAATTGGAGATCAAACTAGCATCATAGTATCCTTCTAACTTAACACAAAGCCCCCCATTATACCAAGTATGATAACTATACCATGAATGTGTGCAGACTAGTTAGTGACTCATCTCTACTAGTGACACATCCTATAGGGCGGGGAACATATAGCATGTAGTCATGCCTCCAAAATCATAATCGTCAAATTATAATTTTATCTTGATAAATGAGAAATCCCTAATTATAGGTGTATCACTCCGAAGAGCAGAATAGGCTATGGCTAGAGTCCATTATACCAAGTATGTTAACTCTATTGTGAATGTGCGAGGACTGGTTAGCGACTTATCTCTACTAGCGATGCATCCTATAAAGTGGGGAACATATAGGGAACATATAGTATGTAACCATGCCTCCACATTATAATTGTCGAACCATAATTTTATCTTGATAAATGAGGAATTCCTAATTATAGGGGTATTACTTTGCAGGATGAAAATGGCTATGGCTAGAGCCCATATCATATGCAAACATGCACCATGTCATAACAAGTCATATAATATGCATTTATATCAGATCAAACATACATACACATATATATTTAACTTTATATATACGTATACAAATATATATTTAATTAAATATATATGTTGATTTTATTTTATAAAACAAAAAACCCCTATTATATATTTTTCCATCGAAGTTCATATACTATCTTCAATTTGGCAACACATATTTGGCTTCATTCTTATAATAGATATGTCTAATTAAGCAAGGTTAGTCTTTGAAAAGATAAGGTGACATATTTGTTGATATTTGATTTTTAGTCGACACGTCAAGAAGACTCGAGATTAAGGCTTTCGATTACAATGGAGCCTATCTCGACCAAAAAGCATTGTTTTTCATTTCTTTATTTTGCAGTGTCATTTTTAACAATTTCTTAATTATTTTCAAGAAAAGTCTGAAAAGTCAAACGGTTGATTTTTTAGTCAAAACTTTGACCAAAACTCAACCCCGAGTCAAAAGTTAGTTTTTTGCCAAAAAGATGTCAAATGGCTTTAATTTCACTTTAGTTAAGTCAATTTAAAAAAATTCAAACATTTGACTTAGAAATCAACATTTTAGGAAAATTTAACTAAACGGTTGACTTTAGTTAAATCTTTGACCAAAAAGTTAAAAAAAAAAAATTAAAAATCTGCAAAACACTTTGTTTTAGTGTTAATTTGACTTTAGTGTCGAAAATTTTGTAAAATTTGATTAAGAACCTTATTTTCCAATTTTTTCGATTTTAGGTTCAAAATTGACCAAAAATAAAACTACTTTCATTTTAGTCACAATTAGGTTTAACTCCTTTTACGACATTTGGTCTATGGACTAATTCTCATCCATTCGTTCACTCAATTTCAAGAATCGTCATGTTGAAAGGTGAATTGCCATTTTAAGCCATAATTAGATGGTCAGAATCGATCTTTCACGAGTTGCAAACGGACAAATTGTATTTCACACATTTTCTTGAGAAAAGTCCAAATCTTGAATTAGTTTTGAGAAATTCACATAAGAACTTCCCAATTTGAAGAATTTCGTTCTCTTCTATATAAGAAATTTTCGAATTTCAATTGAAGAAATTCTAGTTGATCCATTCAAGATTAAGGTTTAATTTCATCAATCAAGGTCCAATTTCGACATTAGACCTTGATTCGTTTTTGGCCTAAGTCTTGCGGACTCAATTCAAACTCAATTTGAATACAATAGGTTATCCTAAGCATGAGTAATTAGTTGAATAGGTTTATCACAACATTAATTCAATTTCAACTAATTTGCGATTTTGAGCGAAGAACTGCAAAATTGCCCATTTTAGCCTATAATGTTCAATCATGTATATCCATGACCTAGGTTCGCTATTTTTGATAGTAATCGTTCAATTAAGTCAATAGAAAACCCATAGATTGCATTTGTGGGGTTTAATAGGCTTCATTTGATTAGAATAAGATAATTTCTCTTCAAATTGGATAAGTTTTCTCTTCAAAGGACCAAATTGCATGAATTTTGGACTCACAAGAACAACTTGGTTAAGAACCAACCAGAACCAACCAGAACTAGTCAAGAACTGACATGGACCGGTCCAACTGGTCGTCGACGAGGCAGGCCAGTTTGGCCCCTCGCTAGCTAGTTCTAGTTCGCAATGGTTGGTTTTTGTGATCCTTGTTATGTGTATTTTATCCCAATGTCTTCTTTTTTTTAAGATTTTGTGAAATAGCCTCTGAATTTTGTGAAATTATGATTTTGCCCTTAATTAGCCATTAATTACGATTCTCGTTCTAAACCTTGATTTTTGCTAACCGAATCCATCCGATTATTCATAGGACATATCTTAAGTGAGATTAGCCTTTAATCAACTTGACTTGGTCATTAAATCAAAATTTTGACTTTCGGATTGAACTGACGGTTAAAATTCGCCATTTAGGTCCTAGCATAAAAGTCATTTTCCCTCTAAAATACAAAAGGGGGCTCATTTACATATCTAATTTCTCTCACTAGAAAAAAAAATTTCTCTCTGTTTCTCCCCAAAAAATTTTCGGCCATTTTCATTCCCTCTCCCTCTTCTGCATGCCGGTCGTTGACCGTCGATATTGCCCCTCATCAGCGTTTTGCCTTGCCAACACCATTGCCCAGCACCTACCTCGATGTCTTCTCTCCTCTGTCGCAAGTCCAGATCACTAAGGAGGCAATAAGAGCTTCCCATTCTATGGCTCCTTGCCGATCGTAAGACCGGTGTTTGGCGATCAGGGATCAGCGGTCACTCTTGAGGCTCTCGACCGTTTCTGATCTGACCTCAGAGGTCAGAGACTGATTAAATAGCCATCGAATTGTCTTCGGTGGTTGGTTTTGCTTCGGTGATCTAGAATTGGTAGGATCCAAACCGGTTCCTTCGATCGCATGAATCGGCAGTCCAACGACCTTGATCAGTGGAACAGCTATCACCGATCTATTCTTCTGGTAATCCCGACCTTGGCATGGTTAGGGATCTGCGAAAGAGACTCCGATTAGCCTTTCGACGGTCAATCTCCTCGTTGACATCCAAGGCCAGTCCAATTTGGACCGGTTCTATTCCAACCTTGGATTGGCGGTCCAACTGTGCCGGTCCAACCCCTAGGTGATTCGATCAACATCCTCAAGCCTCAATCGTGTTTTGGCGCAAAGGCAAATTTTCTAACCTCGAATCTGATGATGCAAGATCAACATTACCGATCGGGGCTAGGATTCAAGTTTAAATTTATATAATATGCCTAGATCTAAGACTGATGATGTGATTGAATGATCTGCTGAAGATTGATGTTCACTGAAGATAAACTTGAATTTGTTTGAATGTGATTAGTGTTAATCTACAATTTCGTGCTTTTGTGATATGCTTATTGTTTTGGCTGAAATGAGGTACTGGATTAGGTTTTCTGACTTCGAGCCCTTCTAGTTTAGAAAATAGAGTTTAAGAGCTTCGATTTGATAGGTCGCATGTCCCAAATGGAAGTCGTTTGGTTATTGAAAAAATATCTTTGAAGTCGGTCGATTCTAAGTAGTTATAGGTCGATTTGAAGTTCTGACTTTGTTCCGATTTTCTGTTTTATCATTTTCATACCGATTTTTATGTGCAGAATCCGCGAAAAATTCCTCCACAAAATTTGTACGAG
This sequence comes from Eucalyptus tenuipes, assembly GCA_014182365.1. Classification (NCBI taxonomy): domain Eukaryota; kingdom Viridiplantae; phylum Streptophyta; class Magnoliopsida; order Myrtales; family Myrtaceae; genus Eucalyptus; species Eucalyptus tenuipes. The sequence goes on along the minus strand of CM024544.1, from coordinate 10,310,194 downwards.
ATTGTTTCATTTACAACATATATTTTTTCCAGAATTTTTAAAGATGTTTTGATTAGGAAAAATATCAAAAACCGAACCTAGGTCTATCTGCCCCACACTAGGTCCAAATTGCATTCGTATGAAATTGAGATTGTAGATAAGTCCATTGGACTTCATGTCCTTCATGAGACTTGTAATACATGTCATGTGTGTTCTAAAGAGGTATGATTCACATGATTTGGTTATCGTTTGGTATGTCAATTGCATGCACGAATATGTTTAGGTACTGCTGTAATTAGTGCATCTCATAATATGCCTCTGTATTGTTATTTTCATATAGGATTGTGTGATCAAAATTGAATCTAGATGTCCATCACGAAAAATGTTCATTACGTCGCATTCCACATGTAGAATTTTTCGTGAGATTTTTACATGTCATTAGATCAACGAGATTAAGCATGTGGTTGTCTTAGATTAAGGGCTCATCATGAGCCTACATAAACACATTTGTTTGGATTTCTTAAAGACCAAATCATGCGTCAATGCCTTCTCGACATTTGAAGTGTGCATTACAAATCTCGCATTTATATATGGTATGTCATAATTGAACTTCATTTGGTATGTAAATATCAAGCGTTAAGTAGGCCGATGGCATTTGAAATTCATTGAAGACGTCATTCCTAGTTCTAGGTCATTTTACAATATTGATGGATCGTGCGATTCTTTTGCATCTTGACTTAGGATTAAATATTTTATTCAAATCATTGTCGCATCCAATCCTTCGTCATATGCGAGTTTCATACCATTCACACATTGTTTTAATGGTCTTTTGAACTATTAAACATTTACCATGTTCTGTTTTGCAAATGGCCGATTTGCATGCTTTCACAAGCATTGATTTTCAAATGTTAATTTGATCTCGATTAGATTCAAACCCTTCTAAGAAGTCATGGACTCGTCCAGATCTTTCAAATGCCACTGATTTTGTGTGATTTGCTCACCATTTGTCCCCTTTTTCATTTTTTCCAACTTAGGTTAGAAATCCGACTTAGCTAAAATTCGGAACCCCTGTTTTATCCCTATTTAATCAAATTTTTGCTATTTTTGCGTGATTTTTTTTGTTAGAGATTTTTAAGTCAGATCCTTAATGAACTTTATTCGTTACATTTTTTACTACGTTGTGGTTTTACATTTTTTAGACCTTGTTTACTAGGTCAAATTTCAGTTGCAATGGCACGTTACCCTATTATTTTGTGAAATTTTTTATGTGAAGTTGAACTTCATTGAATTTTTGTAAATGCTTATGTGGATCGTTTCAGAAAACTTTCTTAATGAAGTTTGTTCCCTGTGATATTGTGCACATTGTGTAATTTTCTTGCGACGATTTATCAATGGGTCCCCTTCCCATTTTTGCTAATTTTTTTGTCCTATTTGTAATGTTTTGTTGCAAATTCTTGCTGTGATTTTATATTAGGATTTTTTAGAGTGACTTGCATGTGGAGTTAATATTCATCATCTTCATGAAATCCATTCCAAATTCCTTAATCCTTATTGTTGAAAATTTTCAATAACTGAATGATCTTTTTAATGACATTTTCTCCAAAATTGATTGGAAATGTTGACTTTGCATATCAAATAAATTTGGTGCATGTGATGCTTTTGACATTAATTGTTTAAAATCTTTTAAACTTTGAATTTGATATTGAAATTGTCAAGGTTGGGCCATATTTAAAATGCTTGTGACACTTGTGAGCATATGATATGCGCCCTATACTAGCCTTGGCAATTGAGTGCGTTCCATAGCCGAGATGCTCCTTTGTCTAAATGTTTCGCTTTCCTTTCACAACATTTCAAACACATCCAAATCTTTTAAGCATCACAAAAATTACACATGCATGAAACCATTCCATTTGTTAGAAATGCCTATGATTGTGATTGGCGCCTATCCAATGTTGGCTCACTGAAAATCATTTGATTGTTTGAGAAATAAGGCCTGAGGGCTTTGCCTACATGTTTATTTCTCATAATGTATGTGAATTCTAAATGTATGCTTACGTACGATGCCTGATTCCATGGATATATTTTGGGGCTCACTTAGAACATGTCTTAGGGACTTATAGGCGTTAATGGCTATGCGAGAACACAAATAGTCACTAATGAATGTAAGCCATGAAAATGAATTGGGGTAGGTGTCTAGAGGGATTGACGTGTGAATTGTAAAGACCGACCCCGAGACTCAAATTGATTGACTTTGAATCTTCTCTCAATTGCTTGACTTTTTCTGTTTGTTTCATGGTTGTGATTGATTTTGCCTTGAGCAATTGTTTATTTCCTGTTGTATGTACCCAGTCTAGATTTAAGTCAGGATTAAATTAGGCCTTTGGAGGTGGAAAATCATCAAGATATGAAGACGATGGAAGGCCGATGTTCATTCTGACTATTTTCTTAATATATGTTTTGGGTCACTTCATTTGTATAAACACCCGATGAGGTGCGGGTTTTATTTCCCCCATGTCATTTTTCTCTACCATTTAGGGTTGCATGTTAGATTTATTATTTTTTCTATGACCATTTATTGAGTGTTTACTTATTATTTCGCATTTAAATTTCAATTGAATGTTCTTTTTTCTCTTTCTTAGAAATAGAATTGCATGAAAACAACCATGATTACTTAGTTTAAACTCATTGACCGGAAAAAGTAAAAAGATAGACATGATCACCTTAGAGAACATGACAAACCATTAGGTATGAAAGGGCACTAATAGAAATATTAGTGTAGCTTAAGTCCCTGAACCTAGATTTTTAGTTGCGTAGAAATCGAGGGATAACTACCAACCTTCGATTGGGTTTTTTGGTTGACTCCAAAAATGAGGCTAGTGGCGACTCCCGTCTTTTTCGGTTGTTTAGACAACTACTTAATAAATGAACCTATTGGAGGGGTATGGGTCTCAACGAGACTCACCATAGTTTAGTATACCCACTGATGAAAGTTTCCAATGGATGAAGTGATGCCATCCATGGCAAGTGAGTACTATTGGAAGGGCTATCATGGTAAAGGTACCCCGAAATTCGATACCACACTCGACCTTCTTTTTTAAGGAGTGTCACTCGTGTAGGTACAAGTCACGACACATTTTCATTGTTACACGAGGTACAATCTTGGGAGAGCTGACAACCATGTATGAGGGGACTTACAATGGGTTCATTCCGAAAGGTAATGTGATGACGTTTTTTGAAACGTGAATCATGAGGGAACTTTTATGGTCAAATATCCCTAATCTCGACCTTTTCCATCTCCATTTGGGGAGCGCGAGGGGTCCACTGGAGATTGGTCACTAGTTAAGAGGAGCTGAAGCCGTTTAAAAATAGTTGTCGTGTTAACCAACATGTTTTATGTAGGATCATTTGCATGTCAAAATCGTGTGAAAAACGAGGTCAGTTGCTAATCTGGTGTTTAATGGTCTTGTAACTGAGAGATATAAGGGGTGAATTGTGTGTAAACTCTTTGTCTTGTAGGTGGTGAAATGATGTATGAATGAAGGGTTATATTGAGGTGTTGAATGTTTAACTTTAAATGCATGTTTACAAGCTTCAACACTATATCGCACGCACAACCGTAGTCTAAAACCTTGATCGCAAGGTTTGTGGGTAGAATTCGCGAGTTAACACTTGTGAAAATCTATACTTCCATTAATGCGCTCATCCTGATTGATAAAAGTTGCATTGATCGACGATAGTAGCGGTGAGTAAAACTATTTTTATCCTTTGAGATGGGTACCTTGAGCCTTTAGTATCCTCACCCTTAGGTGTCAAAGCCTCACAAGTCCTCATGAGATGTGTGATTTGTGCTTGCTATAGTGGTGGTTGATAAGATATCATTCCCGTTTTATCGTTGTTATTTTTCTAATTTTTGAATTTCAATTCCGCACTTCATGTTTCCAACAAAGATGTGTCTTTAATCTTGAATGCCCCTTTAGGTTGAGGTTTAGGTTTAGATGGACACGTTTGAGATTGACGTTATTCTTGTGCCGAGGAGCCTCACGATTATATGAGATAACCTCGATCTGAAGCACCAAGGCTGTATGGAGAAACACATTGGTTTTCTCTTGATCTTAGTGGAGGTCAAAATCGGAATAGTAATGGTGAAGGCGTTGGTCCACTTTTGGAATCCTATTTCTTCCACCTTTGTGTTCAATCAATACGAGTTGACCCCTACAATTGAGAAGTTCGAGATAATCATTGGTTAGATAAGGCTTCCCTAGGTTTCACCGCTCCTCCTATAAGACAAAACCCAATCTCTCTTTTAAGTCAATTTCTTAATATTCCTTCTGATAAAATTAGAGTCATTCTTAAGAGAACTTCAAATTCCATGCTTTACGCTTTCCTCGAGCAATATCTTCTTAGTCTTGAGCCTACGGTTGGGAATCAAATCCCCTGCACCTTTCTTCTTATGTTCTTCGGTTTTGTGATATTTCCTCACACTTAAAAAATTATGGATCCCTTTGTTACCTACATCATTAACCAAGTATATGCCTTTAGTCACTTTACATACATGATTGTCGTTGAGACTTTCATATCCCTTAATCGATTCAAAGCAAATGGATGAGGAACTCTTAGAGCCCTATTGGGACTTCTCCAAATTTGGCTAATTTATCACATTAATGAGTTTGTCCCTCATATGAGAATCATCAATGTCACGAAGAAGTACCATCCTATTCTCATGTTTCATGAAAAGAATGAATTCTTCCCGTTGTGGTCCTTTTCTATATTATTTCACCTTCTCAAAAGACTCACTCCGAGCCTAATCCAATGGCACGTCTGATGGTTAGGGAATCCTGATGTGCACCTTACTAGTGGATTTGACAAAGGCAATATCTTCATGTTTGTGAAGGTTTTTGTTTCAAACATTAAGCGGACTTTTAAATGTTGCAAAAAGAGTAGGTACAATATTTAGGCAATGCTATTTAGTCATAAAGCTCGACCTTTCTCTACGTAAATTTTCCTATTATGGATAGACCCAGTCTACCCAGTCTATAAATTACTAAATTAGAGTTGACCTAATGATTAATACGATTCTATGACCGACAGATGACTACATCATAGAGTCACTCTAGTTATTTGAATAATTACTTGACTGAAACATTGATCGATCATTTGAGAACTTCGGATCGACAACGTTTATGTTGGAAGATATGATTTGTAAATTCATATGTTTGTGTCTATTTTAGGATTAGAAAGATAATAGAATATTTAGGAAATATAAACTTTCTTTTATTATTATTTCTTTTGTATTATATACATCATTGTACACATAATACAAATCAATGAATTGAGGCACATATTTTTCCTCTCCAAAGTTCTTCCCTACGTTCTACTTTTTCTACCTAGTCTTGTGACATGGTATCAGAGCCTTTCTTGAAGGTCTGAAATATTATCGCTTTCGCTTCGATTGCCTCGTGGAACTCCTATCTACAAAAGAGAGTTACCATAGGAATCATTAACTTTTGAAGGGAAGAATTTTTTTTTCATCATGCCTAAAGCACAGGATCTTACCTCAACTTCAGACACTCAACCTGCAGGAGAGGTCACGCCGCATACCCTAGAGATCCAAGACTCGTTTGTCGTAACTTCAGCCACCAAACAACAATTTAGTCAAGCCTAGACACATCTACAAGCGCAACACGCGCAGTGGCAGCCATTCCAGGCTCAGTTCAATCTGGGGCAGCCATATATGGGCTATCCTTACCAGTGGATACCATATCCATGGTTCCATGGGCCTAGCCCAAATACATCACTATCAGGAGGCTACCAAAGCAACGTTGGGTCCGATGGAGGCCCACCAACCGGCGAAGGGGCAAGCCCAACCATCAGCCCAGAGCAGACGAGCGGATCAACTAGACCAGGTACGAATCCCTACCCAGCCTTTCTCAATACGGGTCATGTGGGTCAGGGAACCGGACCGAATGGTTCGGGCATGGGAGGAAATCCCTACCCGAATCTCGGATCCGGATTTTTCCCATATCATATCTTTGTTGCCGGAGGCCGACCGGAACCCGGCGACCTGCTCCACACAACTAACGCCGACGGACTGGAACTGAAGCTTATCAGCCAGCAATCGACCAGTGCCAATAACTATTTGAGCTGGTCGCGAGAGTTCGGTGGGCGCTAGTAACAAAAGATAAAGCGGGTTTTCTTGACAAAACAATTCCGATTCCGTCCGATGAGAGAATGGCACGACTTTGGAAGAAATGCAATCAACTGGTCAGAACGTGGATGGGCAATTGCATCACAACCGAAGTCGCATCTAGACTTCCCCTGACGGAGGATTCAAAACAGATGTGGGAAAATATCAAAGAGATGTACAGGAAACTCGATCAAGTCAAAATTTTTTCGTTAACACAGCAAATTTCGGAGCTCAAACAAGGGAATATGACCATTGTAGCAGTTTATAACAAACTTTCGGCTCTGTGGAACGAGCTCAAAGCAGCCGAAGAAAAGTTCGACTGGCCCAACCCTATTTTACGACAGTACAAAGACATGCGGGAAAGGGAAAAGGCGACAAGATTCCTGCTCATACTCAACGAGACTTACCTCTCATTTCGCTCCCAGATCTTGACTATGGAGCCTCTGCCGAGTCTCGGCCGTATCTACCAACTTGCCGTACAAGAGGACAGCCAACAGAGAACGACGGATTACAGCAAAAGCGAAGACAGAATGGCTCTGGCAGCAAGAAGCCATGTCCGTCCTTCACCGAGGAACGAAGGAGGCAGAGGGCAGAAAGGGGCGCAATTAGGGTTCCCCGAAAACCCTAGAAGTCTTGATTTTATTGGGCGATCCAATGGCCCACGATCATCCTTGGCAGCGAGCGGATTGGACAGTCCATGCGGGAGCACCGTGACTAGATTAGATGGGCCGCGCGGAAATATTTCCTATGGGCCGGAAGTCTCGCGCGGAGTAATGGCCGGTGGATCAGACGACCTGTATGGACCGACCTTAGCCCAAATCTCGCAGCCCACAAACAAGCCTTTTTTTGGCACGAGAAACATTGCTTCAAAAGGAAAAGGTAAAATGTTTTGTGACTATTGTAAACGTCCGCATCATACAATAGAAAACTGCTGGAAGCTGCATGGGAAATATGGAGAAAAAGAAAAAGGGAAATTTTCAATAGTTTTTCAGATGCCGGGACAATCAACAGACAAGACTATTACCCATGATCAATATCAGGAGCTGATGGAAGCTTTAAGGAAATTGGATGCCTCGATAAAACTGGCAGTTTCACGGGTACATCTTTCGTCTCGATGAATTCAATTTCGAAGAATGCATGGATTATTGATTTAGGTGCTAGTGACCACATTGTCTGTGATAAGGATTTACTTTCCAATATCGAAAAATTATCTTTTCCCAAATCAGTTCAGCTTCCGAATGGAAATGTCATCCAAGTTGAAATAACCGGCATTGTGAATCTTAGTTCTCTTATCATACTTCGAAATGTGCTATATGTCCCTAACTTCCATTTCAATCTCATGTCAGTATCTCGAGCTTGTGAAGAAAATTCCTGTCACATCTTATTCAATTCTGATAAATGTTTCTTTCAGGCCCTTTCGACTGGGAAATTAATGGGCTTGGGTAGAGTTTTTCAAGGGCTCTATTTCTGGATGGGCTTTTCAAATAGTCTTCAATTGTTTTCCAATAAATCATTGTGTAATACTACTATCAATGATAAGAATTTCCTTCATCATCAAAGATTGGGTCCTTCTGCTTTATTTCCCTGTCCTCAATGTCCTATCTGTCCATTAGCAAAACAGACACGTGCTCCTTTCCAAAATAGCACTTCTCGAGTTGATGAAATTTTTTCATTAATTCATGCTGATGTTTGGGGGCCCTATCACACTTTGAATCATGATGGGTCTCGATTTTTTCTCACAATCGTAGATGATTTCTCACGTGCGACATGGATATTCCTAATGCAATAAAAAACTCAAGTTCTTTCTCATTTGAGGACCTTCCTTGCACTATCAAAAAATCAATTTGGGAAATCCATTCAACGTATTCGTACTGACAATGGTAGAGAATTCTTTAATGGAGAATGTGCTTCCTTCCTTTCCTTGAATGGAATTTTACATGAAAGTTCTTGCACATACACACCACAGCAAAATGGAGTCGTTGAGCGAAAACACAGTCACCTTTTGGAAGTAGCACGTGCCCTTAAGTTTCAGGCATCTGTTCCTGAAAATTTTTAAGGAAATTGTGTGGTCACGGCAACATACCTGATCAATCGCATGTCATCACGCATTCTTAAAGGAAAAACTCCTCGAGATATTGTATGGAAGGAAACTAGATCTGAGTCATCTCAGAGTTTTTGGGTGTCTATGCTATGAAACCACAGTAGGGCACAAGGATAAGATGGGACCTCGTGCACGACAATGTATATTCATGGGGTATCTGAATTTGCAAAAGGGATATCGGATTTATGAACCATCAACAGAGGAATTTTTTGTGAGCACGGATGTGATTTTTCATGAAGACATTTTCCCTTTCCGAGATATGAATAATTTGTCTCCAGATGAGAGGACAAGTACTAATCAATTTTTATCGGAAGAAGATCTATCTTCTGGGGGATCTTATATTATTATTCCTCCTCTCAGACATTAGAGATCATCTGCTGCATCACTTCCAATGCCTACTGAAACTTCTACGGATCATCTAATTGAAGAATCTTCCATAGAAAGGGATTCTCAGATGACAGCTCCTCCGGCATCAAGCAATACTGAAGAATCATCCTTGATGCAACATGAAGAACCTCGGCGATCTGGTCGAGTTAGTCGTCCACCAATTTGGACGAAGGATTATGTATGTGCCTCATCAGGGTCATCAAGTTCTCGTTACCCTATCTCGTCCTATGTTTCATTTGATAGGTTATCATCAGAACATTTATGTTGCATGAGCCATATCTCTGAGGGACAAGAGCCCTCTAGTTATAATGAAGCAATGCATGATCCACATAGGCAAAGGGCTATGGAGGCAGAATTACAAGCCCTAATAGATAATCGTACTTGGGATGTTGTGCCATTACCTACTCATCGAAAACCAATTGGGTGGAAATGGGTATATAAGATTAAATATAGAGCAGATGGTTCTATAGAGAGGTACAAGGCTCAATTGGTGGCCAAGGGTTTTACACAGCAAGAAGGTTTTGACTATCACGAAACCTTTTTTCCAGTAACCAAAGATGTCACAGTTCGTGCTTTTCTGTCAGTTGCTGCCTTTCGAGATTGGTCATTACATCAAATGGATGTTCAAAATGCCTTCTTACATGGTGATCTGGATGAGGAAATCTACATGGATCTTCCGCCAGGATTACGGAGACAGGGGGAGTCTAAGGTATGTCGTCTCCGCAAATCTCTTTGTGGACTAAAACAAGCTTCTCGCCAATGGTATGCCAAATTTACAAATGCTCTTACGGCTGCTGGATTCAAACAGTCCAAGTATGACTATGCTTTGTTCACTTGGAAGAAAGGTATGTCGTCTATTTATTTAATGATTTATGTTGACGACATACTTATTATGGGCAATGATGATTCTGTTGTGAAGAAACTAAAAGAATATCTACATTCCACTTTTCATATCAAAGATTTAGGCTCGCCTAAGTATTTTCTTGGAATTGAGATAGCTTGTTCAGATCAGGGAATATCACTCAGCTAACGGAAATTCGTAATGGAGATTATATCATAGGCAGGATTGTCAGGTTGCAAACCTACCATTATTCCCATCGAGCAGAATGCCAAGCTGACTTCTATTGACTATGACACTGGCATATCTTGTTCTGATGATCCGTTATTGAAAGATCCGTCAGGATATCAGAGACTCGTGGGGAAGCTTATATATCTTACCATGACTAGGCCAGACATCTGCTATGCAATACAGACCCTTAGCCAATTCATGCATAGTCCAAAATAGTCTCACATGAATGCAGCCTTGAAAATTGTGAGGTATTTGAAGACATGTCCGGGCTTAGGGATACTCCTTTCTCGGAAATGCAACATGGAAATGACGGCCTATTGCGATGCAGATTATGCTACATGCCCTATGAGTAGGAGATCTATTACCGGTTTCTATATCAAATTTCAGGAATCATTACTCTCATGGAAGATGAAGAAGCAGTCCACTGTGTCCTTATCTTCAACTGAAGCCGAATATCGATCTATGGCCAAAACTGTTTGTGAAATAGTTTGGTTAAAGGGTTTGCTTCTGGATCTCGGGGCACAAGTTAAGGGACCCACTACACTCTTCTGTGACAATGATTCAGCTCAAACTTGCAACAAATCCCATAGTTCATGAGAGGACAAAACACATAGAGGTCGATTGTCATTTTACTCGAGAGAAGATTCAAGAAGGAGTCATCGAGACAAGAGGAATTAGAACCACGAAGCAACCCGCGGATATATTTACTAAACCTCTTTGTCAAAGACAACATGCATATCTTCTAAGTAAGCTGGGCGTCTTGGACATATATAAGCCACCAGCTTGAGGGGGAGTGTTGGAAGATATGATTTGTAAATTGATATGTTTGTGTCTATTTTAGGATTAGAAAGATAACAGAATATTTAGGAAATATAAAGTTTCTTTTATTATTATTTCTTTTGTATTATATACATCATTGTACACAGAATACATATCAATGAATTGAGGCACATATTTTTCCTCTCCAAAGTTCTTCCCTACGTTCGACTTTTTCTACCTAGTCTTGTGACAGTTTACTCAAGGAAAAGAGCAGTAAGACTTTGTACGATTTAATATTGCAATGCAGTTGAGCATTAACTTTTTGCTATTTAAAATCCCACCGACCATCTGACCAGGGGAAAAAAAAATTCCCATCAACCCTAACTTGGGAAACGTGATACATACCAAATTAATAACTGATACAATTGATTGAAAATCCAACTACCTCACTGAATGAATGGGGACAAAATGAGCAACTCGCTGACAATGACATTAATAATGTGGAGTTCCACCATCTGGAAAATGCATTGGACATTTGCCCAAAAGGAGGAAAAACGATCATCAATGCCAAAGTCTAGAAAAATAAGCATAAGTTCCTCCATTCCTACAAAGATGTTGAAAATGAGGAAGATTGCCTTGGAGGAAAAAGGACTTTTAAAATCATTATAGATGTCAACATGCATGTGCAAAGATGAAATTAAAGAAAAGTTGGGTCAAGGGAGATAATTAACTTGAAAAACTCCAGATTAAAAAACTCTTAGGTATTTGGTAATCAATCAAGCGCCAGTTGCTTTTTTTAACAATAAAAGCATAATACCTCTAGTCTCAAATAAGATGAAAGATGGCTTGTGATGTTATACACAAGTAGAAACCCATTTCAAATGTCTATTATCTCACGTGGTCACATCCGTATACTTCTTTTGATGGGTCACGTTATTTTGTCGAACTGTATTAAGACACGACATTATTTCAGCATATGTTTGGTTCGATCTATTTAATATGGGATTCTAGGGGGGCTGAATCTAAGTTAGATTCGGTCCAGATTTTGTACTGATTAATTAATGCATGTGCATCAATGTTTTGACAGCGACACTGCATGTGGAGCTCAGTTGGGTCCATAGATATCAAACTAACCATCGATACAATTGCTTGAAAAGTCATTTACCTCACTGAATAAATGGGGATAGATATCAAAAAACTAATTGATACTTACATTAAACGTGGAGTTTGATCATCTTGAAAATGCATTCACCGATCTTTTACCCAAAATGATGAAAAACTATAATCAACTATACATGCTAAAAAACCACGCATGTTTTGTCAATAAGATTTGAATGAGCCTTATATATATAAAGTTTCTATCATTACTCTAATATGGTATTAGAGCCAATATTTTGTTCTAGATTTATTTCATATATGAATTTCTTTGTGTGGTTATCAATACAATTTGCACATGAGAGGGATGAACTAATAAAAGTCAAATAGTCGATGTGTAAATAATTTTAACGATGGTGGACCTAACAAAAATCCAAATAATTAGATTAAGGAACTTCTGCATAGCTCAAACGGTCGATGAAGGAGCGTGACGGTGTAGCATAAACTTTTTCCGAGCAAAATGCTTGCCCTGTCCCATCAATCCCCTCACTTGTATATTTTAAAAAGAATATGTTTTGATATATATATTAATTACAAGTAATATGCTAAAGTACATATTATTATATATAACTCACTATAATTTACTATCTACTTAATTTAAACCTAATATAAAAGTGATTAAATTTAAAGTAGCAGAATGAAAAATTGTTATGCAAACTTTGGCAGTTATATTACTTTAATATGTCGCTTTAAAAATCATTTGAAATTTATTTCCCATGTTGGGATACAGTGCCTTGTGTGCCCTACGAGGAAGTGTCCGCCCCACACTGCAAGGATCACGGGAAGGTGGTGGGGTAAAGCTCCGCCTCCCGTGGCGGGAACGGGGAATGCAATCCCCAGCCCCGCCCCGCTGCGTGCCTGTCCTTACACACTATGATAAATCTATTTTGAAATTCCTCTCATTTGTCACTTTATTCCTTATTTACTAATTTAAGTATTGGAAGGTCCTCTTGAGACCAAGCCCATAAGGCTTCCTTCATTTGTGGTGTGCATACCAATCTTGCCATAAGAAAATTTATGATACTCTTTAATTAACTCACTGGAGGTATTGTTTATTTTGGCCCTTCGCATATTAAACCTCACCAATTTGCCCTTTGGTCTACAGGTGCACATTTAACAATAAAGTTTCAATGCTAAACGTTGCCATTACATTAAGAAGCCCATCTCCTAAGTTAATTTCAGTTTCTTATGTTTATTCAAAGAATGCTCTCTCCCTGTTCAGTGCACAATTTGGTTCATTCTTGCCCCCATTTCCATTTTGGTGGAAGCCATACTACTCCAAACTCTCTCCTCGATGATTACCCTATGCCCTTTTTGAGCCAGCTCATTACAAGTCCACTAGCTTCCGCGTGATTCGTCCTCAAACCACATGCCACTAGAGGGAGGTTTTGCTCTAATACCATATTGTGACACCCTTGAATTAATTCACTAAAGGTATTGTCCATTTTCGACTGTCCTATACTTAGGTACACGGTTTTGTCCTTTGACATATAGAAAAGCACTTTCCTAGGAGATCATCTATCCTGATAGTGCTCTTACATAAGCCTACTTAACATTGGAGTTCTAATACTAAATGTTGCTATTATGTCAAAAAGTTCACTTTTGTGAGTTAATTCTAATTTTACATATGTATTTCATAAATGCTCCCCCTTTATTCAGTGCGTAACTCGATTCATTCCCATCCCCTTTGCCATCCTAAAAGCTTGCTTCTTATCTAGGCCTCTCGTCCCTGCCATAATTCTCCACAGCGTAATAGGTTCAAGCTATCCCAACCGAGACTTTGAAAAACTTCGCATTAATACTAACGGTACGATATAGATTGCACTTTTAGCTGCATTTTATCAACAACATTATTATCAAATATCTTACACCAACTGAAAGAAATTCTATAGGAACGACAGCTACTCAACAGCACTCGTCACAGGAAGACTTGAAATTGACAAGGTCATCGTTGCAGGTCGACCAACGCTGAAATAAAAGGCATCTCTCTCTACATGAGCACAACTAGCACTCCTCATGAACCGCCGTCCTTAAGACAACTCCAGTCTTGCATGGATTGGAAGCGGGATTATTAAGCGATACACGAGTGCTATCAACGGCGGTTGTCTACAAAGGGACATCTATTAGAGACTTGATCAATAATGATAAAGACGGACAACATCGTCTTGGTGGTGTGCCTGGATGGAATTGCAGCCTTGAACATCGTGAACACACAATATGACATTGTACCCGTTAAATAATTTCATATGTAACCGTGTGGGTGCTAGTTCTCTTTCCGCCGTATTGCAATGTTGATGTTGACGTGTCAAAAAGTTATGGGAGGTTGATAGGCATGGTGAAGTTGCAGCTATATATGGAGCATTTGTGCCTCAGTGCTTAAGTCGCTCTTCAGGTGGCCCCTAACTCCAGTTCAAAGACTCGTCCTGTTCGGTTCGAACATGGGGTTGGATATACTACAATTTCTTGAGAACAAGACCATTTTAGTCACCGGAGCCACTGGCTTTCTCGCCAAGAGTACTCTCTCTCTCTCTCTCTCTCTGGAGACCATCTTAGTCACGGGAGCCATTGGCTCTCTCTCTCTCTCTCTCTCTCTCTCTCTCTCTCTCTCTCTCTCTCTGTATGAAGTATACATTGTCGCCAATTGCCATCAATTGACCATCTTTTTGCTGACTAACATTTATTTGATTCTATATATTATGACGGGTTAGTTTTTGTGGAGAAGCTGCTTCGAATTCAACCAAATGTCAAGAAAATGTATGTTCTTATCAGAGCTATGGACAAACAGGCAGCGACACAAAGGTTGCATGAAGAGGTAGAGAATCAAAACCTAAATTATCCTCGGATAGTTTAGATCAACTTTTTGTTCTAAATTGGAAAGATATACATCATTTTTTTCACTCTTCGCAAAACAAATAGAACTTAAGGGAAGAAAATTGTGGGATTTGTGTTATTTTAGGAAAAAAACTTGAATCGTTACAGGAGTAGCCATATTGTGGTCTATCCAATAGATGGCACAATCACTTAAATGCGTAATTCCAAATTAATTCTACTCTATTTAACATGGAAAATCAAGGCAAAGGAAGAAAAAGAATACGAAAACTAAGATAAAAGATAAATTTTCCTCCATAACAACTCTTAATCTTTTCGCATCGCAAACAGCTCATACAGAAGAAGTTATTCGGCATTCTGAGGGAAGAATGGGCAGAGAACTTCAACTCAATTGTGGAGAAATTGTCTCCAATTCCTGGGGACGTTTCTTGCAAGAATTTGGGAGTACATGATTTCGATTTGAGATCGCAGATGTGGAGAGAAATAGACATAATTGTCAGTTCGGCCGCGACTACCAAATTCGACGAAAGGTGCGTGATTACAATCTTGCCCTGCCCGCCCAATTTATAATTAGTTCAGATAATTCGTGGCTTTTTCTTCATACTATTTATGTGTTTACTGCCATCTTTTTCCCGCAGATATGACATTGCACTAGCCGTCAATACATTTGGAGCTAAGCATGTTGCTGAATTTGCTGTAAGATGTGTCAACATAAAGATGCTACTTCACATATCAACTGGTTTGTGTTTTTTCGATTGTGGTTGTTCTTGATATTTTTGCTATGTAAATTAGCATATGATAGGTTCCATTTCACCACCCGCTCGTTTATAAAGTAATTTGCGCTGACAATGTTTCTTATGGAACCCTTTATTTTTCAGCATATGTATGTGGCAATATGACCGGGATTATACAAGAAAAGGCATTTAGTATGGGTGAGACGCTCAATGGGTCAAGGAAGTTGGATGTGAATGAAGAGAAACTCTTGGTTGAAGAATTGACGAATGAACTTCGAGAAAGGAATGCTTCAGAGAGAGAAATCACCATTGCTTTAAAGAATTTAGGCTTGCAAAGGTTTGCTTGTTATTAATTGAATTGTAAACAACGGAATTGATGATTAAGTTAGTTGAAAATTACAACTTCAATTGTGGCTCTCAAACCCAGGCATCAAGTTAGACCACTACCTCCAGATTAGCTTACACTTGTTATCATATCTAAAGTTGATTGTATCATACGGGAAAATTATAAGAAAATTCTGAAATCTATTGTAAAAGTGTCAATTCAATAAACTTTTCTTTTTTTTGGTCAATTGAGTTTTAAGACTTTTATATTTGTACAAATTCAGTCCATCTGCTCAATTTTGGCTATAAATTATTGACATAGACGTCAGGTGTTCTATGTGGTGCAGCCAACGCTAACGTAGACAATTTTTAATAATATTTTAATATATTTTCTTTTTCTTTTTATTTTCTTCCCTTCTTCCTTTAGCTGATTGCCGAGAAAGAAAGAGAAAAAAAGAAAAAGAAAATTAAATAAATTAAATAAATAATTTTTTGAAAGAATATCATTAAAATTGCCTATGTTAGCGCTAATTGCACCACGTAAGATAGCTAACCCTTATGTCAGTGATTTTGGTCAAAATTGGCCGGATGGACTAAATTGACACAAATACAAAAGGTCTAGACTCAATTAGTAAAAAAAAAAAAAGAATTTGTACAATTGCAATAAGTTTAAGATTTTTTTTGGTAATTCTCCTGCATCACATTGATACTCTTTTTGTGAAAATTTGGGTTGTGAGAAATGTTTTTGATTGTATTAGAAGTTCTACTGATAAACTCTTTACAAGGTACTTTCTCCAAGGATGTGACCATAATATTCAGAGCTAAAACATGAACTAGGTAGTTAAAATATGTCTGATTAATCAATTCATTTGTTTATGCACATACCAGTATATAATAATCTTCAGCAGTTCTTATCATTTTCATTATAATTGATGCGCAGGGCAAGGCTGCATGGTTGGCCAAACACATATACTTTAACGAAGGCAATGGGAGAAATGATGGTGCAGCATCATCTCAAACAAAATATTCCGCTTGCTGTTATGAGACCCACAATCATAACAAGTACTTACCGAGAACCTTTTGGTGGTTGGATTGAGGGTTTCCCGCCCAGGTTATCCTTCACAAAACTCTCTCTCTCTCTCTCTCAAAAAGGTGGTCCGAAATTGAACTTCGTAACAAGTATTAGAGTCCGCTCATAGTTAGTAGAATCTTACAGATGACTCACTTAAGATCTCTAGTGTCACCCGCCACGTTATTTTTTGGGAGTAATATCATAAGTGGTTCCTGAATTGTTTTTTGGTTTTCAACGCACCTCAGTTTAATGACTTAATTGAATTTAAAAAAAAAAGGTGGAAGAACTCTATTGAACACCGCATAAAAGTGAATGGACTGCTCAGGTATTACCTCTTGGTTCTTTGCGAAATGCCAGTTGTTTTTTTTTTTTTTTGGAACTGGAGGAACAGCCTCACAACGAGCGCTCAGCATAAACCCCCAGGGAGCACTGGCGGGGACCCACCTCCCACGGTGCTCCGCTTAAGTCGCGCTATATGCGCACTCGGTGACTCGAACCTCCCCCCTTCCGCAATTAGAGGAGGAAATGCCCAAACCAACGCGCCCACAGCGGGGTGGGTGCGAAATGCAAGTTGTTATGAACAAGAAAACCAAGAAACATACCTACATCTAATTTCTTACTAATGAATGCACCATCTTTTCGAGGAAGTTAAACCTTTAAAGGAGGCTAAACAATGAATAAATGAAGTTTACGATCCTTGATTTTAATGAGGGACCATAGAAAAGCCAACTCCATGGGGAGGATAACAGGAGAGTATGAAAAGAAATTTCTCGCATCGGTAAAAGATCAATGTCTCACAGACAACTATATCCGTCAAATTAATAGAGCAAGTTGGTAAGAACACACACATGGGCACATCTTTTACTGGTTAAATGTTGGTTTTATTTGATTGATTATGTTGTTAGCCCTTAGTCCTTGACAAGTAACAAAGATAAATATATTGTTAATTGAGTATTTATTTTGCTTAACAAGCAAGAATTGTCCAATGAACTTTTTTTTTCCTTTGGAAACATATGATGACACAGAACTATGGACAGCATCGCCATAAGTTATGGTAGAGGAAGACTGGAATATTTCCTGGGCAAACCTGACGCGATACTCGACACGGTAACATCTAATCATCTCAACAAGTGCTTACCACTGTCAAAATCCCACGATCATAAGCATCCTAAATTTTGCATTAGCTTAATTGACTATGTACTTCTCTTTTTTGAATTGGCTTATGATAGATCATTTGGCAAACATTATCGATAATTACAGATTTCAACATCACTTTGTTGTGCAAATTTGAAAATACATATAGACCTACATTTATTCATATACGAATACATTTGACTCATTTCCACCTAAATATAGAGTTTTATATTGAGCAGATACCGGTAGATATGGTGGTAAACGCTATGATTGTGGCCATGGCGGTGCATGCTAATCAAACCAATTCAAACAAGATTTACCATGTGGGTTCTTCAAGGAAACATCCTTTGACCTATTCAGATCTTCAAGACATCGTTTGGAGTTACTTCAAGGACAGTCCTTGGATCAACGAGGATGGGAAGCCGGTCAAAGTTCGTGAGCCTAAAGTTATGGGAAGCATGGCCAGCTTTCGCAAGCACGTGAGGTGTTACATTCTCTTGTCAAAGGTTGGTTCAAAATGACTTAAAAAGTGAAGATCAAATGATCACTAAAAGTAAATTCAATAAATCAAAATATGTAGAAAATTGAAGATCCCAAATATCTGAAGATCTTTATGTCATATAAATTTTAAGTAGTCTACATATTTCCTTCTTTAAATATATAAGTGATGATAATATATAAATTAATAAAACACATCTTCAAAATAATTAGCTAATTTGTTTGAAGTGACAATGTCTTTCAATATATTTCAACATCTACAGCTCTCATTTTTTTATTTCCGTTAAACAGGAAATATCTGAAACCTTTAGAAACAAGTAAATGTAACACATAAGACATCACCTATTATGAAAAATTTAAAGTTTGAATAATATTTTACATTCCGGCGATGCATAATTTTTGCTTTACAAATTCAAAACATTGGGGCCCTAACAGAAGGGCAAAAAAAAAAAAAAAAAAAAAGGCTAGCGATAAAAAGCCGAAAAGTCATCGTCACAAGTCATAGCCACCAAAAAAAGAAGTGCTTTCTCTATTCCCCAGGCTCTTGTGTTACATAAGAATCTCATAGACAGTTTATCGAATTAATTGACATGCATATCCCGTGATATTAAGAAAAGGGGAAGAGCATCTGTAGTTTTTGTTGGACAAACGGTACCTTAGGTATTTCTATTTCGTGAAAAATGAATAATTTAAAATGTTTTTCATTAAAATTATTGTTTATATCGCTAAAAAAAAAAAAAAAAAGAGTCAATGAATAATGTTTTCATTATCGATACTAATAGATGTTCAAATATTTTCGTAAATAATGAAAATATTTTTTATTTAATCATTATTCGTAAGTGATATAAATGATTATTATTTTTTCATTATATATATTTTTGCAAAACAAATTGAGCCTAATTCTGAATTATTTTGGATGAAGGTGCTTAAAGTAGCTAGCTCGGTGTTTGGCGGGTACTTCCAAGGTTTGCATGCTGACTTGGACAAAAAGGTTAACCTTGCTGTGCGATTGGCTGAACTCTACGAACCCTATATTTTCTCCAATGGCGTGTAAGCTTCTATGCATTGGCTAATGTGCGTGCAGAGTGCATTAATTAATCACATCAGAATAGGAAGTCCGAGGTTTAAATTTTTATAAGTCTATGCTTACCTCCTCTATTATATATTTCCATGCCTCAGAGTCAAGCTTACACGTGATGAAGAGCATCATAATGATTAGATCTTGTCATGCATTCACCTCCTAGAGTAAATTTTTAAAATAGTTGATCGTGATCCACAAAATTACACAATCTCTTACTCTTGCTTTTTTTTTTTTTTTTTTTTTGGCTTAGCTTTGACGATACAAATACAATGACTTTGAAAGCCACAGCCTTTAACGATGGAGTAAACTCAGAAAGTGTCTTCTACTTTGATCCGAGGTGTATGGATTGGGAGGACTATTTCAAGAGAAGTCATTTGCCTGGAGTTGTCAAAGCCTTCAAGCGTAAGTGAGACATGATGCAATTAATAAATAGTTTGGGACATGTAATAGTTGGCATTATGAACTCCATGTGCTCTATTCCATTACATGTGGAAATAAATCAGGTGGTGTAACTCAAACATCTATTGCTATTTTCGGTGTCATATAAGATTGGAATGCCAATCATATTGAAAAATACATGTACGATGTGTATTCTCCCTCATTTGTAACACCTCAAATGTTGCAAAGTGAAGGTTGCCAGCTAAATAGCAGTTTGGTTACTAGAATCTTCCCAAATTCATGATTCATGTAGCACTTAATATTTTTTACGATAATGTTGCAATCTTCTCAAAGATGAACCACCAAAGAGAAAGCTAATGAACTACAAACGGGAACTTAGGTTCCTCTCATGAGGTAATCATTCACATATAGCACACACTATTCCAAGCTCTACCAATCGCAACTTGGTTTTCAATTTAACATATAATTTTCTTACATTTTGGTGCTATCACTAATCAATTATGGTCGATTAGACATCTAAATTATGGCTAACCATTTAGAATTAATTGTATAAAAATTAGGGACTAATCTGAAGCGCCTAAATAAAAATATTAGAATTAAATTGCATAGTATATAGTTTTTAGAAGCATATAGTTAATTGCATTTTAATTGGATTGGTGGTGATGAATGGACCTGAATTAGTCACGTGGATGGTGGCCCACAAGAAGTGAAATTAGACCAAGGCTAGGAGTGTTAGGGGTCGAAATTACACGAGGAAAAGGAAGAGTCTTGAGCTTTAATTGTACTGGTTTAGCCCATTAAAATTAAAAGGCTTTGAGCTTAATTAGAATAAGCCCATGGAGATTAATTGTAATCCGATCAAATATTTGAGTGACCATGCATATTTCAAAAGATATTGAAAATGCCCATTAATTAAGGATTTTCCTAATTTAACAATGTGCATGTGAGCGGCAATTCGAGTTCAACCGCAAGATACGATCCCTCTTTGCTCAAGAAAGCTTCCATCTTATCCATAGCCACTTGGATAATATCGTTGATTTATTCATTACCTAATTTGAATGAAATGGATGTGTTTTGGATTCTTTGATTGTTTCTTGCTATTTTTTGTTGATTTGAGTTAATTTGTTTCCCAGTTAAAAAAAAATATAAAAAGGGTAGGTGGAAAATTTTATAGATATGTTGCATGTTTCGAATATATTCTGATTGCTTTTCATTAAACAGATTAGTATATATTTGGATAGATATCATTTATGTCAACTCTAGTAGATTAGGGTAATTTTCCGATTTAAATTAGGATTAGAATAATTAATTTCCTAGTTTAAATTATATAGTATCATAATCTTTGTAGTTCATTTTGAGTAAATTTTAATTTTGAGTTTCCTTGAAAAATACCAAAAAAAAAATATCATGTACATGTTCTATAGAATTAGGTTCATTCAATTGCACGTCACATGTATCAATTTAATTAGAGTGCACATTATGTTAGAATAAAATGCATATTAATTTTGCCCATCACTAGGGTTAGGTCGTTCTAATTAAAATCGCATGGATATAGCCTGTATGTTAGTTTATTTTAATAAAAGTTGCATGCCACGTTAAGGTAGTGCATATTAAATTTTCTTGTTGTTATAAATAGGACACGTAGTTAAGCATCATCATTTTTTCTACGATATCGCATGAAGATTAAGCTCGCGTTGCATAAATTGAATAAAGCATAGTTTTTATTAAACTAGAGAAAAACCAAAAAAAAGTTTGGTTGAAATTGTGTGTCAATTGAAAACCTATATAGGTTGGATATGCGATTTTTCTAATTGACATTGCATGTGCTTACTTGCTTTGAGTTAAGTACCTTCCCTTTCCTTGCTATTTATTTACTGCTTTGTTTATTGAGTGTTTCAGAAATCTTTGCACACCTGTATGATCACTTCATTTGTTAGAAGATAATAAATAAATCCAAACTAATTGCTAAATATTTTTTTGATTAAAAAAAAAGCACCAAAAGGTCGTGATAATTGATTTTTTGCATTGGCAATGGACCTCATAGAAATCCAATAAATTAGAGAATGGAACTTCTTGGTTAGATCAAATGACTGATGAAGGAGCGTGACGGGTGTAGCTAAAAGCTTTTCACCCCTTTTATGAGGAGTTAGCTTGCCTCGATGAGCCTAGAAGAGGCAAATAGTCCAATAAGGGAAAATTCCGAGAAATGAACACATGGCCCAAAGTAGTGTCACAACCTCTCCTCTCATAGCTTTAGGCTAATGGCTTATTAAGTTTAGGCTTAACACAGGCTCTTCTAAGTATACCAATTTGCAGCTTATGGTCCAAATTTTTAACCTGTAAGTCAATTTCATTTAGAAGTAGCCACTAATTAGTTTTTGGTAGGTCAATTAGAAATTCAAGTAAAATATTGAAAGAAATAGAAAATAGGATTGGGGGCTTAATTACATTAGGCAATAAACTAATTCCCTTCCTATACCTAATTTTATTTAAACTTCAAGCCAAGTGTTTGTGTAGCATTTTATACCAATCATAAGTCCTAGGATTCAATTCCTAACAAGGCTAAGGAAATAGCAATTGGTGCATCACAAGGGTGCAATTGGAATACGGGAATATGCAAATAATAATCCAACATTTATTTCCAAGAACTTAAGCAAAGTTCTTCTTTTTTTTTTTTTTTTTTTTTGAGGATTTCCTTGCATTTTTCTTTGAAAACTACCCAAAATTATTTTTTAGCCTTTTCCTTATTTTTGAATTTTTTTTGAATTTTTGAATTTTTTCATAAAATAAAATTATGTTATATCACATAAATAAACGTACTCGGGTCAGGCCTCCGCACTCAACCTAGGTCAAGACCACCCTAGGCCCGTCCTTGGCTAGACTGGGCTCAACGAATGAGCCCAGTTTGGCAACGCACTCGGCCCAAAATGAAAAATAAAAGAAAAGAAAAGCCCAGTGGAACTAAAACCTAAGCCTAAAACTAAACAGGGCCGGCCCATTAAAAATATAAACCTAACCCGAAAAATCACCCGGCCAACGCATAACGAGTTCGGGCCAACTAGACCCGCGAGTCGGCCTAGCTTGACCCAGCTCCGGGCTGGCCGACCCGACTCGCTTCCTGCTGCTTCGCAGCAAGTTGGCCGCCATGAGGCAAGGTGGCAAAAGGCGTGCCGCACCTGTCCATCTGCCCTAGGGGAAACGGCGGTGGCGCCGCCTTGGCCAAGCTGAGCCTAGTGCTTGGCCCACGTCCAGCTGGCGACGTCTCTGCGGCTGCCACGATTGTCGTCGCTCGGGTGCCGGAACAAAAGACAGCTGCGGCCTCCGCGGGCCACCACGAGGACGGCCCTGGGTCTAGTGGCGTTGTGTTGCGGGTCGAGCGGCGTTAATGGGCCAAGCAGGGAAACGAAACTAGATCTCGTTTGGGCATTTTATCGAACATGGGGGTTCGTCAAACGAAAGACGACCACAGACAAGAACAAGACCCAAAACCAAATCGAAACTTGACACAAATTAGCAAAGAATGCTCAACACCAATGAAGAACGGCACCAGTGAGCCCGGCGCGCACGCGAAGAGGGGCAATGAGCCCCGGGTCAACTGCTCGGGCGAAAATAGGGCACAAAACAAAGAGGAAAACAGGGGCGGTTGGTGGGTGCCCCTTACTCAGCCCGCAACGTCGGACGAGCTCAAAGAGCGGGCTATGTCTGTTCGCCTTGCGCATCTCCGAGCCGGGATTCTCGGGAAATCGACCCCAAATCAGATTAGCCGAGACACGCTCGAATGGGACTACCATGGCTTCTACGTGAACAAGGACTGACGGCGAATAGTCGGCTGTGGTTCGGACGGACGTAGTGGCCGACAGCGGCTCTCGGTGGCGTCCTCATTAACTCACGGTTTTTCCCCTCTCTCTCTCCGATCTCTCCGATCTCTCCATTTCACCCTCTCAACTCGACACCCCCCCTCTCAGGGCCCAGAGGCTCTATTTATAGGCCGAGAAGGCCAGTTGACGGTGGTTGCTCGGCCGCCGCCGGTCCTTGACACACCAACCGGCCTCCCCTTTGGCCGAACCAGGGTAACCTTGAGCCCGTCACCTCCGCGGTAGCTCTGCTCTGCAGGCGGCGGCCTGCCCAGCCGTCCTCTCCGTCACCGTCCGACTACGCCTCTTCTGCTCTGCCGTGCGCCTGTTCTGCCCTTGCATCGTCCTTGCTTCCGTGTGCGAAAGGAGGAAGAAGGGAAAGGTCGGGCCAGGGGGAAGTGAGCTGGGCAAGATAGGCCCAGGCCCGCACGAAGGTGGGGAAGAAAAAGAAAAAGAGGTCAGGGCGAAAGCCCAGACCTCGAGCCCTTTCCTTTTTTAAAAATAAAAATAAAAATAAAAATAAAACCTAGTCAATGCAAATAATCTTAATGCCTATGTGATTTTTTATTTAATAAAGATCTTTTTGTAAGGGCCGAATCAATCCCTAATTTTCTATATAGTTTATTCTTAAATATTTAGCTAAAATTTAGATATCAACAAGCAGTATGGTCACCACCCGTTTGGGTGGCGTTGCTTGGCGGCGAGCTTCTCCCCTAACGCAAGGGAGGAGTTCAATTCCCGGGCGTCGCATTGGGAGCCTTACCCGGGGGCACGTGGTGGTGGTTTCCACGTGTCCTCCCCTGTGGTTTGCCCGCCGCGCTGTCGGCGTACGGGGTTTCCCTGGGTCACCAAAAAAAAAAAACAAGCAATATGGTCCGACAATGCACATAGAGCAGTGCAGCATTCGACCCAGTCAATCCCCTCGATTGTATATTGGAAACACATAATTAGTTACAAATAATTAGCATGTATATATTAATCACATGTTGGAATATATTAAAAGACTATTTATAATTTACTATCTACTTAATTCAAAAATAATATAAAATGAAAAATGTGTCATAAAGTGAAGAGTACAAACAAATTAACATAAATAAGTAGACTCACGTACATGAGATTCTGATATTTTAATAATTATGGAATAATAATAATTTTAAAGTAGCAAAACTTATAATTGTTATGAAAACTCTTACAATTATATAAATTTCTTTATTGTACAAAATTATTTGAAATTTATTTTCCACGTTGGGATATGGTGCTCCGTGCCCTGCCAGGAAGTGCCCTCCCCGCACCGCATGAGAGGGTGGTCGGGCTAAGCTCAGCCTCATGGGGCGGGGACTGGGAATGCAATCCCCAGCCTTGCCCGGTTAGGTGCCCATCTATACACACTAATATAGACCTTTTCTAAATTTTTTTTCCTTTATCACTTTATTTCTCATTTACCAACTCAAGTATTGGAGGGTTGTCTCGAGACTA
The DNA here is from genome assembly GCA_014182365.1 of Eucalyptus tenuipes. Lineage (NCBI taxonomy): Eukaryota > Viridiplantae > Streptophyta > Magnoliopsida > Myrtales > Myrtaceae > Eucalyptus > Eucalyptus tenuipes. The sequence goes on along the minus strand of CM024544.1, from coordinate 10,285,159 downwards.
AGCCCATAAGGCTTCTTTCATTTGTTGTGTGTAGACCAACCCTGCTCACAAGAGGTTCAAGCCAGCCCAACCTAGACCTGGAAAAACTTCACATGAATAGTGCCGATACACAGTGTATGGAACTTTTAACTGCATCTTATCAATGACAACGTTATCATATATATCTCACACCAATTAAATCACATTCTATACGAACAAGAACTACTCAACACAACTTGTCACACAGAGTTCAACATTGACAATCAAAGCCCTAACAATGCTATAACAAAATGCCACTCTCTCCACACGAGCATAACTAGCACCTCCTCATAGACCGTCCGTGAGACGACTCAAGTCTTGCATGGATTGAAAGAGGGATTATTGAGTGATACACAAGTGCAATAAACCCAATTTGGCTACTAGGGTACATCTTGAAGACACTTGACCCATTTGGGTTGGACTAGATTGTTATAAATTGTTCAGAAAAACTTAGTAGATCTTGTAAAACTTAGCATAAGATCATACTCGCCTTTTGATTGAGTTTACTTGTTCAATAAAACTGAAGATATTTAGGGTCAAGTGTACAGATTTATCATATGATTTTAATTCGAAAATTTGGTCACAAACTCTTAGAAGATTTTTTATCTTAGGTCTGACCGATATGGTATAGATTGATCTAGTTTTGGCCAGAGTCCTGGAGATCACATGTATGACCACATTGCCTTTAAGTTGGTGTCTCGTTTGCTCCACGAATGAATTTCTTTAATCATGGTAACGTGACTTATAGATAATGACTGATATGGGGGTCCATATGAGGATTGTAGCCAACTATGCAAACTGCAAGGTTATTCGCACACTCAAATCGTACGATGTATTGAATACTCAAATAAAAATGGTCTCATAAGTTTTTTGTTTATTTTTTTGGCAAGTGGTCTCGTTAATATGGTCATATATTTATTCGGGCATGAAACACTAAGGTTCTCCCAAGCGATGTGGAACTCCCTTTTGCATAGTTATTCTTCTTATATCTCAGAGAGCTCTTGTGCCTCGATAAATATGTGTATTGGCTCTAATACCAATTAAGTTTGTTAACTCCAAAAGAGTTTTTGTGGGATGAGGGCAACCTTGGAGGTTATATGTAGAGTGGGTTGGCTTCTCCAAAACGATATGGGACTCTCTTCTACAAAGGCTTAACATACACTCAAATAGTCATTTCGAGTGAAATTGTTCATGTTGACAGAGATGACACATTTGTCCAAACAACAAATCTAGGAAATATTATCCAATCAGTCCAATGTAGTCATTCCGATCAATTTTCGTCAAAAATTGCTCTCATGGAAATTCAATCATCACAGCCTATAGATCAATTCTATGATAGATGAATGCTTATTTGATTAATTGCTTGACTGAAAAATATATCGATTATTTGAGAACTTCAATCAGTCCCGTTTTCCTCAAGGGAAAAAAAGTCGTGAGACTTTGCGGTGTTTAATTAATGCAATGCAATTGTGCATCAATTGTTTGCTGACCTAGATCCCATCAAACTCTCATCACATCCTCCTTAACGGGTGGGTCCTTATAATAATGCTAAATTAACTAATAAAACTAATATAACTAACTGAAAAGCCAACTACCTCATTGAATGAACGATGACAAATATGAAACAATTAATTGACATTAAATTTTGGAGTTCCATCATCTAGATAATGCATTCATGGGGTCATTTACACAAAAAAGGAAGAGGAATCCATATTTATGGACGAAGCCTGTTAAAAAGGTAGGAGTAAAATGCTTTTTTGGACTCGCACGCATAGAGATGTGACACGAGACACGCGTGCCCGCCTTCCAACGGGACATATATTTTCCTCATGAAAAATGCCTCGGGGAATAAATGGTGGCCATGGGTGGGGTCAGCACTAGTCCCATTTTGTTAATAGCCCGGCTTGTTAATGATACAAATACATGTTGCCATATATTAATTACAACTAATATATTAAAATGTAGATTGTTATATTATACAACCCATTATAATTTATTATACATTCAATTCATAATTAAAGCAAAATAAACAATACATGTTGTAAAGCGAAGAATGCAAACAAATTAATATAAATAAGGAAAATTCTAAAAAATGGCATCAAGTATCCTTAATTTCTTAAATAAGGGCTCAAAGTGGATCTTGTTTCAAATAAGGGTTTGAGTGGCCTTTGTTGCTTCAAATAAAGGCATGAAATAGCCATAATTGTTTCAAATAAGGGCTTAATCTCGCCGGTCGTTGGCCAACTAAATTTTCTGACCAGCCAAGAGCATTGTCATTCAAATTTTCCTTTCTTTTTTTTTTTTTTTCTCTTTTCTTCTTTTTTTCTTTTCCAGCGTCGGCCGATGGTAGCTAGCAAAGGCCAACAAAGGTTTGGCGACCCTCGTTGGCTAGCCACTAGGAGGGGTCAGTGATGGCCTACAAGCACTTGCTGGTAATAGGCAAGGGCTTGCAAGCCCTCGTCGACTGTGGACAAGGCCACTCTCACCAAATCTTGCGAGGTTGGCGAGGGTCGACCCTCGCCGACGGATGGCCGTGAGGGGCGGCCTCCCCTAGGGAGAGGGTTGCCTTGCCTAGGCGAGGTTGTCCCTTGCCTGTGGCTTGCGTGGGTGGCCCTTGTCGGGTTGGGCGTGGGCGACCCTTGCCTAGCCCTCTATGGTCATCGTCGGTGGCCAACTGACCATTGGTGAAGAGGAAGAAGAAGAACCAGGAAAAAAAAAAGAAAGAAAAAGAAAAAAAAGGAAGAAAGAAAGAAAAGGGAAAATAGTAAATGACCAAAATTTCCATGACCGCTAAAAAGTTAGGCCTTTATTTGAAATAGATATAGCCACTTCAAGCCTTTATTTAAAACAAAATTCACTATAGGCCATTTTTTTAAAAAAGTGATGGTACTTCAAGCTGTTATTTAAAATAAGATCCATTTCGGGCCATTGTTTGAGAAATGAGGGCACTTTGAGCGCTTTTTTTAGAATTTTCCCTATAAATAAGTAGACTCGCCTAGCGTGAGATTGATATTTTTAATGATTACTAAATATTAATAAGTTTAAAGTATCAAATTACATAATTGTTTTGCAAAACTCACAATTATTTAATTCTATTAACTATTTTTTTTTATGAAATTTGTTGAACTTTTTCCCCACAAGGGTTGCAAGGCTCAAACGAGCAAGGGTAACCCATGACCGAGTGAATATTGACATCTAAATTTTGGCGACCCGTTTAATCATTCATTAATTGCATGGACAATTAGGGATTAAATTTTAGCCCCTAGCAAAAATAATTTTATCAAATTGCATTGCATATAGGTATTAGGAAAATTTACATATCTATCGGATCAACAGTGATAAATTTAAGTGAATGGTCTTGAGCTTAATTAAATTAACCAAACTCAGTCCTAAGGATTAAATGTTTGTCCAAGCCCATAAGAGAGTATGATGGCCGAAGTTCACAATTGATACGCACATGGGAGCCGATGTTCATATCAAGAAAACATTGTGGGAAACAAGTTAAAAGAAGGTGATGATTGGCTGAATTGGAGGTAGATATTCATGCATGGGGTCGATACTGCTGCCATGAACTGATTAGGTCATGCAGAAGAGATACGATTTATTGGTTCTTTTCTCGAGGGACCCCATTGCTCTACACATAAAAAGAGGCAGTACAGAAAAAGAGGGAGACATTGGCCAAAATGAAGAAAGAGGAAGAAAACAACAAAGGAGGGAGCTGGTTCTTTTTTGGGATCCCTCTCTCTCTCTCTCTCTCTCTCTCTCTCTCAAAAGAGGCACACAAGAGTCCAAAGGGAGAAAAGTGGTCTGGGGCTTTCTTCTTCTTCGGGGGCTGTTTCGGCCCTTTAACCAGGGAAGGACGTCTTCTCTTTGCAATGGTAATGTTGACGTACCAAAATGTCAAGGATGTAGACTGATCAAAGAGATCGCACTATATTAATTTCAACCGGTGAAAAACGACGTTGGTAGGCATGATAAAAATGCAGCTATATATGGAGCCTTTGTGCCTCAGTGCTATGTCGCTCTTCAAGTTCCCCCTAGCTCTTGTTTAAAGACTTTCTGATTCATTTCAGTTCCAATATGGTGTTGGATATAGTCCAATTTTTTGAAAACAAGACCATCTCAGTCATGGGAGCCACAGGCTTTCTCGCAAAGAGTACTCTCTCTCTCTCTCTCTCTCTCTCTCCATGTATGAAGTATACTTACATCTTTTTTCTTACTGATGAACGCACCATCTTTTCGAGGAAGTTAAACCTTTAGAGGAGGCTAAACAATGAATAAATGAAGTTGGCGATTCTTGATTTTAATGAAAGGCCATAAAAAAAAGTCAATTCCATGGGGAAAATAACAAGAGAGAATGAAAAGAAGTTTCTTGTATAGGTAAAATATCAACGTCTTATAGAGAGTTATATTTATCAAATGAATAGAGCGAGTTGGTAAGGACACACACATCTTTTACTGGTTAAATGTTGGTTTTATCTAATTGATTATGTTGTGAGATCTGAGTCCTTGACAAGTAACAAAGATGAGTATGTTGTTAATTGAGTATTTATTTTTCTTAACAAGCAAAAATTATCTAGTGAATTCTTCTTCTTTTTTCCTTTGGAAACATATGATGGCACAAAACAATGTCCAGCATCGCCATAAACTATGGTAGAGGAAGATTGAAATATTTCCTAGGCAAACCTGACATGATACTAGACATGGTAACATCTAATCATCTCAGCAAGTGTTAACCACCGTCAAAATGCCATGATCGTAAGCATCCTAAATTTTTCATTAGCTTAAATGATTGTGTGCTCCTCCTTTTTGAATTGGCTTATGATAAATCATTTGGTAAACATTATCGATAATTACAGATTTCAACATCACTTTATTGTGCACATTTCAAAATACATACAGACCTACATTTATTCATATATGAGTATATTCGATGCATTTTAACCTAAATATAGAATTTCCTATTGAGTAGATACCAATAGATATGGTGGTAAACGCTATGATTGTGGCCATCGTTGTGCATGCTAATCACACCGATTCAAACAAGATTTATCATGTGGGGTCCTCAAAGAAACATCCTTTGACCTATTCAGATCTTCAAGACATAGTTTCAACGAGGATGGGAAGGCCGTCAAAGTTCGTAAGCCTAAAATTATGGGAAGCATGGCCAGCTTTCACAAGCACGTGAGACGTTACATTCTCTTGTCAAAGGTTAGTTCAAAATGACTTAAAAAGTGGAGATCCCAAATATGTAGAAGATCTTTATTTTACATAAATTGTAAGTAGTCAAGTCTACATATTTCTTTCTTTAACGATATAAGTGGTAATAATCTATGAATTAATAAAAATATCTTCAAAAAAAGCTGGGGATAAAAAGTCGAAAAGTTATTGTCAAGAGTCACAGTCACAAAAAACAAAAAAAATGAAAGGCGTGCTTTATCTCAACCCTAGGCTCCTGGGTTACATAAGAATCTCATGAACAGTTTATCTCATTAATTGGCATGCATTTTCCATGATATTAAGAGAAGGGGAAAAGCATCTTTAGTTTTTAATGGACAAATGGAATTTTAGGTATGTTTGTTTCGTGAAAAATTAATAATTTGTAATTTTTTTATTAAAATGATCGCTTATATCACTTAAAATAATTAGTCAATGAATAATACTTTTATATTGACAACAATATATGTTCAAATATTATCGTGCATAATTAAAATATTTTTTATTTAATTATTTTTCATAAGTGATATACCTATTTATTTTTTGCAAAATAAATTGAGCCTAATTCTGAATTATTTTAGATGAAGGTGCTGAAAGTAGCTAGCTCGATGCTTGGCGGGTATTTCCAAGGCTTGCATGCTGACCTGGACAAAAAGGTCAACGTTGCTATGCGATTGGCTCAACTTTACAAACACTACATATTCTCCAATGGCGTGTAAGCTTCTGCATTGACCAATGTGCGTGCACAGTGCATTAATTAGTCAACTCAAAATAGGGGGTCTTGGATTTAAATCTTTACAAGTCTATGCTTAACTCCTCCATTATATATTTACATGCCTTAAAGTCGAGCTTACACATGATGAAGAGCATAAGAATGATTAAATATTATTATGCATTCACCTCCTAACATAAATTTTTAAATAGTTGATAGTGATCCACGAAATTACACAATCTTTTTTTTTTTATTGACTAAGGTTTGATAATACAAATACAATGACTTTGAGAGCCACGGCCTTTAACAATGGAGTAAACTTGGAAAGTGTCTTCTACTTTGATTCGAGGTGTATCGAATTGGGAGGACTATTTCAAGAGAAGTCATTTGCTTGGAGTTGTCAAAGCCTTCAATCGCAGGTGAGTCATGATGCAATTAATAAATAGCTTGGGACATGCAATAGTTGGCATTATGAACTCCATGTGCTCTATTCCATTTAATGTAGAAATAAATCAGTTGGTGTAACTCAAACATTTGTTGCTATTTTTCGTGTCATGTTAGATTGAAGTGTCAATCATATTAAAAAATACGTGTACGATGTATATTTTCCCTCATTTGTAACACCTCAAATATTGCAAAGTGAAGATTGCCAGCTAAATAGCGATTTGGTTACTAGAACTACCTAAATTCTTGATTTATGTAACACATAACATTCGTTATGATAATGTCGCAACCTCATCAAAGATGAACCACCAAAGAGAAACCTAATGAACTACAAACGTAAATGGAAATTCCTCTCATGAGGTAATCATTCATGTATAGCACGGACTATTCCAAGCTCTACTAATCGCAACTTGGTATTCAATTTAACATGCAATTTTCTTACCTTTTGAAGCCATCACTAATCAGTTAGGGTCGATTAGATATCCAAATAAAATTTGGGATTACATTTACTTCTACAAACAAGAGACTCAATGGATTCTGGGACTTGATTACCCTAGATTAGTCTAATGCCCTTTTGACATTTCTATTTATTTTCCGAAGAATTTTTTGCAAGTAGTCTTGATTGATTTTAACCTGGTCTTAATTGATTTTAACTTAAACTACTAAAATGCAAGAGAAGATTATGCGTGTTGACTCCCAAATTTTGCTTAACCATTTAGAATTAATTGTATAAAAATTAGGGACTAATCTTAAGCTCCTAAATAAAAATATTAAAATTAAATCGCATAGCATATGATTTTTAGAAGCATATAGTTAATTGCATTTTAATCGGACCGGTGTTGATGAATGGACCTAAATTAGTCAGGTAGATGGTGGCCCACAACAAGTGAAATTTGACCAAGGCTAGGAGTTAGTGGTCGAAATTACAAGAGGAAAAGAAGGGGTCTTGAGCTTTAATTGTACTAGTTTTAACCCATTAAAATTAAAAGGCTTTGAGCTTAATTAGAATAAGACCATGGAGATTAAGTGTAATCCAATCAAATATTTGAGTGACAATGCATATTTCATAAGATATCGAAAATACCCATTAAATAAAGATTTTCCTAACTTAACAACATGCATATGAACGACAATTTAATTTCAACCGCAAGATACAAACCCTGTTCACACAGAAAATCCATGCTATCCATAACCACTTTGTTGCAAAAAGGTGAGCGATCGAACAATAATATAGACAGAAGAAGAAAATAAATCGGACATCGGATTTACGTGGTTCAGTCGTAAAGACCTACGTCCACGGGGAGAGCAGCAGCAAATTTCACTATAGATCAAGCGATACAAGGAGATTACACACTCAAGTCACTCAAACACTCTTTCGGTATTTCCCAAGCCCCAATTACACCCAATAACGCACGCAGTGTTTGGCCCCGAAATTCCTCAAGAAATAATCTCTCAATCTCACGAAGGAATTACACGCAAATCTTACTACAAGATTTAAATCGGCTACAAACACTAATCTTTCTTGGATGTAATTCACGAACAAGAACGACAAAGAAAATCCCTCCCAAGCACTCGACGACTAAACGACGCTTCAAGACCAACTCTTCATGATCAACGGCGGAGCACCAAGCACTCACGCGGCGCTTCAAGACAATTTGTGATCCACACCTACAACCCACGGCCACAAGTCTATATATAAGTGAAACCCTTATTCTTTTGCCAACTTCTCATAGGATTCTGTTTCCCATCTTAAACGATTTTATCCAAAGCATATCTCTGTATGTTTTAAACAAAATCCAAATCCAAGTCAAAGTTGAACTTTCCTATTTCAGCGGCCAAATTCTCCAACGCAGATTCAAACTTTAGGAAGTTGATCTTTGGATATTCTTTGCTCAATTTCGAACATCCGCAACATATCCAATTCGGAATATTCGGAATTTCACATTGGACTCAAACTTGAGACATATTTTAACACACTTGAATACAATCATTGATTTTATTCATTACCTAATTTGAATGAAATGGACGTGCTTCGGATGATTTGATTGTTTCTTCGTATTTTTTGTTGATTTGATTTAATTTGTTTCCCTGTTAAAATAAATACAGAAAGGTTAGGTGGGAAAATTTTATAGATCATGCTGCATGTTTAGAATAGGTTCTGATTGCTTTTTCATTAATTAGATTAGTATATTTTTGGATAGATAGCATTTATGTCGATTCTAGAAGATTATAGTAATTTTCTGATTTAAATTAGGATCTAGAATAATTTATTTCCTAGTTTAAATTAGATAGTATCCTAATCTTTATAGCTCATTTTGAGTAATTTTTAATTTCGAATTTCCATGAAAAATACCAAAAAAATATCTTGTACATGTCATGTAGAATTAGGTTCATTCAATTGCATGTCACGCTTATTAATTTAATTCGAGTGCACATTTTGTTAGAATAAAATGCATATTAATTTTGCCCGTCACTAGGTTAAGCCATTTTAATTAAAATCGCATGTATATAGCCTGCATGTTAGTGTAATTTAATTAAAGTTGCATGCCACGTTAAGGTAGTCGCATATTAAATTTTCTTGTTGTTATAATTAGGACACGTAGTTAAGCATCATCATTTTTATTATGACATTGCATCTAGAGTAAGTTCGCGTTGTATAAATTGTATAAAGCATAGTTTTTATTAAACAAGAGAAAAACTAAAAAATAGTTGGTTGAACTTGTGTGTCAATTAGAAACCTACATAGGTTGGGTATACAATATTTCTAATCAACATTGCATGTGCTTACTCGCTTTGAGGTAAGTATCCTCCCCTTTCCTTGCAATTTATTTACTGCTTTGTTGGTGTTTTATTAATTTTTGCACACTCATATGATTACTTCATATGTTAGAAGTAAATAAAATAAATCCAAGCTACCTACTAAATATTTTTTTTTTAATAAAAAGAACGGCACCAAAAGAGCATTAAAAAATCTAATATAACAAAATCCTCGTACTTACAATTTCTTATCCATAAGAGTAAGTAATCCTCTCGTTACTTTGCTTGAAATTCTAATCAACCCACCAAAAAATAGATTAGTGGTGATTTGTAATTGAAAATAAGTTGCACGTTAATAACTTGAACCTAAATTACGAAATTAATATGGGCTAGAGAGAGCCCAAGCTAAGTTTAGGCTTAATAATTCATTAGCTAAATCCCTAGATGGTGCACCCAAGATAAGGTCGTTAATATTAATTTTTTGCATCGGCAATGGACCTCATAGAAATCCTATAAATTAGAGAAAGGAATTTCTTGGCTAGATCAAATGACGGATGAAGGAGCGTGACGCCTATAGGTAAAACTTTTCACCCTTTTTATGAGGAGTTAGCTTGCCTAATTGAGCCTAGGAGAGGAGAAGCAAGGAGTCCAATAAGGGAAAATTCCACGAGATGAACATGTTGCCCAAAGCAATGTCATGACCTATGCTCCTGCGTTTTTAGGCTAATGGCTTATTAAGTTTGGGTTTAGCCTAGACTCTCCCAAGCCCACCAATTCGTAACTTATGATCCGAGTTTTTAAATTGCAAGTCAATTTCATTTTATGAGTTGTCACTAATCAGCTTGTGGTGGATCGATTAGAAACTTAAGTAAAATATTGAGAGAAATATTTTACTTCTACGCAATCAGAGAAATTAAGATCAGTGACTTGATTTGATTACACTAGTTGATCAACTAATGCCCTTGTGATACCTAATTTTGTTTAAATTTCAAGCAAAGTGTTCATGTAGCATTTTATATCAATTACAAGTCCTAGGATTCAATTCCTAACTAGGATAAGAAAATAGTAACGCTTCACAAGAGCGCAATTGGAATAAGGGAAATGTGCACATAATAATCCAACATATGTTTTCAAGAACTTAAGCAAAGTTCTTTTTTTTTTTTCTTTTCGAGAATTTCCTTGCATTTTTCTTTGAAAACTATCCAAAAATTATTTTTTAGCCCTTTCCTAACTTTTGAATTTTTTTGAATTTTTGAATTTTTTTAAATAAAATAAAATTATATTATATTATATCACCTAAATAAACGTACTCGGGTCGGGCCACTGCACTTAACCCAGGTCGAGACTGCCCTAGGCCTGTCCTTGGCTGGACTGGGCTCAACGAATGAGCCCAGTTTGGCAATACACTTGGCCCAAAATGAAAAATAAATGAAAAGAAAAGCCTAGCCCCTAAACTGAACTAAAGCCTAAGCCTAAAAAGTAACAGTGCATGCCCATTAAAAGTAAAAACATGACCCAAAAAAATCAGCCGGCCCATGCACAATGAGTTCGGGCCGACTAGAGCAGGAAGTCAGCCTGACCCAGCTCCGGTCTAGCCGACTCGACTCGCTTCCTGTTGCTTCACAGCAAGTTGGCCGCCACGGAGGCAACGTGGCAAAAGGCTTGCCGCACCTCTCCGTCCAGTCTAGGGGAAACGGCGGCGTCGCCTTGGCCAAGCCGGGCCTGGTGCTTGGCCCATGTCCAACTGGTGACGTCTCTACGGCTGCCACGATGGTCGTTGATCAGGTGACGGAACAAAAGAGAGCCGCGCCCTCCGCGGGCCACCACGAGGGTGACCACGGGTCTTGTGGCATTAGCTATGTTGCATGTCGAGCGGCGCTAATGGGTTGATGCCCATACAACTCGGCTTTCGCTCAAAGTAGCAAAACGAAACTAAATCTCGTTTGGGCATTTTATCGAACATGTAGGGTGCGTCAAATGAAAGACGACCACAGACAAGAACGAGCCACAAAACCGGATCAAAACTAGACACAAATTAGCAAAGAATGCTCAACACCAATGAAGAACGGCACCAGTGAGCTCGGCCCGCACGTGCGAAGAGGGTCGATGAGCTGTCAATTGCTCGGGCGAAGACAGCAGTGTGCTATCTCCAACCCTGCCCAACTGCGTGCCTATCTACATGCACTAAGATGGATCCTCTTTGAAAATTCTTTCCTTTGTCACTTTATTTCTCATTTACCAACTCAAGTATTGGGGGTTTCTCTTGAGACCAAGCCCATAAGGCTTCCTTTATTTGTGGTGTGTAGACCAACCCTGCTCACAAGAGGTTCAAGCTAGTGTAACCTTGACCTGGAAAAACTTCACATAAATAGTGATGATACAAAATATATGGAACTTTCAGCTACATCTTATCAATGACAACGTCTGTGACATCCAGATTTTTCAATCCTGTCTTCTACTGAATGAAGCGGGCATTTCATTGACGCACCTATAGGGCTATTCTCAGAACTGATCATTCTTGAGATGACTAGACTATCTGGGGAAATTATTAAGAGATTTTAAGGCAATAGACTTGAGAACTCGACCAGGAATTGGTTTCTCAACCATGTCCATCTTTAGAGGCCATTACGGCACAGTTAAAAATCGATTTGAAATCAGAGATAGACTGGATCGACAGAGATGTGTGGCTAATCGTGGGTGACACCACTAAATTGGAAAATTCTCGTCGACCGGCACTAGACTAATTTTCTTATTGTTTTGGTACCCTTTGTCCGTATTTGGATCCTCGGGATTTTCATGACAATCGAGAGTCGCCAATGAGTCGAGTGGGTTCATAGTGGCTCGAAGAAAATCGGCCACGGGTCAATTGAACTTAAAAATATCTAAAAGTTACCTGGTAGCCTAGGTCACGTTAAAAACGCGCCAAGTGAAATTAACTGTGAATTCAAGTCCGATTTCAGAAATTGAAGTTTTTGCTATGTCACAATAAATTATAGGTGTGTTAACTCAGTCTCAGAAGATTTTTAAGAGATTTCAGGATTTTTACAGAAAATCGGTTCGGACGTTGCGGAAAAATTAGCGAAAATTCGGTTAAGATCAATTGATGGAAATTTGGACTTCCAAGCTGAGCTATTTGGCAATAGACACTTGTAGAAATAGTATGGTATTTTTCTTCTATGACAATGGACATCAAATTTGGAAAATTTGATGAAGATTTGAAGATCAAATGGTGAAATTCGTATGATAGGATGAGGTCATTACTGCTTTGGGTTGTTCGGGGTGCAAGTTAGCGATTGGTGAGCGAGTGGGGGAAATAGATCTATTAGTCCTAGCCATGTATGACTTTGCTTTGATAATTGGCATGGACTGGCTCACCAAACAAAGAGCTAAAATGGACTACTATCATAAAGCGATTCAGTTTGACCCGTTAGAGGGTGAGAGCTTCGAGTTTGTAGGAAGTCGAGGAGGACCCTCGATTGTCCTAATCTCATCGCTAGAGACATCTCGTTTGTTAGACGAGGGTTGTCAAGGGTACCTACCAATTGTCGTGGATACGACAGTTGAGGAACTGAAAATGGAAGACATTTCAGTTGTGCAAGATTTTCCAGATGTCTTTCCAAAAGAATTGCCAAGATTACTGCCAGAAAGAGAAATCGAGTTCGTGATCGAATTAGCTCCAGGGACAGAGCCGATCTCAAAGGCACCTTACAGGATGGCATTATCTGAGTTGAAAGAATTGAAGGTGCAGATGAAGGAATTATTGAATAAAGGATTTATTCGTCCCAGTGCATCACCATGGGGAGCACCGGTTTTATTTGTAAAGAAGAAAGATGGTTCGTTGCGTTTGTGTATCGACTACCGACAGCTCAACCAAGTAACCATTAAGAATAAGTAACCCCTTCCGAGGATAGATGATCTGTTTGGTCAGTTGCAAGGAGTGTCAATATTCTCAAAGATTGATTTGAGGACGGGATATCATCAGCTGAGAATTAAGAAAGAGGATATTCCTAAGTCAGCATTTCGTACTCGGTATGGTCACTACAAATTCACAGTGATGCCATTCGGGTTGATGAATGCTCCAGCTGCCTTCATAGATATGATGAACCGAATATTTAAGGAATATCTGGATCAGTTTGTAATTGTGTTCATAGATGATATCTTAGTCTATTCAAGAAGTGATGAAGAGCACAAGAATCATCTGAGATTAGTGCTCCAGACTTTAAGGACGCATCAGTTGTACGCTAAGTTTAGCAAATGCGAGTTTTGGTTGACTCGTGTTGCGTTTTTAGGTCATGTGATTTCCGGAGAAGGAATCTTCGTCGACCCGAGCAAGATAGAAATCGTAATTCAGTGGCCAAGACCGACTACAGTGACATAGATTAGAAGTTTTCTGGGGTCGGCAGGTTATTACAAACGGTTTGTGGAAGGTTTCTCATCATTAGCATCACCTCTGACAAAACTCTCGAAGAAAAAAGAGAAATTTGTATGGTCAGACAAGTGCGAGCACAGTTTCCAAGAGCTAAAGGAAAAGTTAATGACCGCACCTGTGCTGACAATACCATATGGTCCTGGAGGATTCGAGATCTATAGTGATGCGTCATTTAAGGGATTGGGTTGCGTGTTGATGCAACATGGTAGGGTTGTTGCATACGCTTCCCGCTAGTTGAGACCTCATGAGCAAAACTACCCAACGCATGACTTAGAACTCGCAGCTATTATATTTGCCCTGAAGATTTGGAGACATTACTTGTGCGGGGAAAGATTCTAGATCTTCACAGACCATCAGAGTCTCAAGTATCTGTTCTCTCAAAAGGAGTTGAACATGAGACAGCGCAAATGGATGGAATTGCTGAAAAACTACGACTGTGATATTTTATATCACCCGGGAAAAGCGAACAAGGTCACCGATGCTTTAAGTCGAAAGTCTTCAGTAGCTCATATCTTGATTAAGGAGTGGAACCTAATCGAGAAGGCTCGAGATTCAGTATTCAAGTTTGAGATTGGCCACCTTTCGAGTTTTATGGCCACCCTTAGAATTGAACCGGATGTCCAAGTCAGAATCAAACAACTCCAACTGACAGATCCAGATGAGCAGAGAATTTTTCAGGAGGACACAGAGAAAAGAAAGGCTGATTTTCAAATTGATGATAAAGGGACTCTAAGGTTCCAAGGACATTTGGTTGTACCTGACGATGTAGAGCTTAGAGAAGAAATTTTATTTGAAGCACATTGTAGCAGTTACAGCATTTACCCTGGAAGCACTAAAATGTATCAGAATCTGCGTTAACACTACTGGTGGTCGGGTATGAAGGCGCACATCGTTAAGCATGTCGCCAAGTGTTTGACATGTCAACAAGTAAAAGCTCAGCATTGCAAGCCGAGAGGACTTCTGCAACCTCTCGCGATCCCAGAATGGAAATGGGAGCACATCATGATGGACTTCGTGACTGGACTACCAAGGAGTTAGAGAGGCAACGATTCAATCTAGGTAGTAGTCGACAGGCTAAAAAGTCGGCTCACTTCATTGCAGTTTGAAAAGACCTGAGTCTGGATAGACACGCAGACCTGTACGTGCGTCATGTAGTTCGAATACATGGAGTGCCAGTTACGATAACCTCAGACAAAGACCCGAGGTTTACTGCAGCTTTTTGGAAGAGCTTGCAGAGTGCTATTGGTACAAAGCTTCAGTACAATACGGCATATCATCCTCAGACGGATGGCTAGTCTGAGAGGACCATTCAAACCCTCGAAGACATGCTGAGAGCTTGTGTAATAGACTTTAAAGGAAGTTGGGAAGATCAGCTACACCTGGTGGAGTTTGCCTACAACAACAGTTATCAGCAGAGTATTCAGATGGCTCCTTTTGAAGTATTGTATGGCAAAGCGTGCAGAACACCAGTGTGTTGGGATGAAGTTGGGGAAAGAAAGATAACAGGCCCAGAATTAGTTCAGCAATCAGTGGATGCCGTGGCAGTGATTAGAGGCAGATTAAAGACCGCGCAGAGTAGACAGAAAAGTTACGCAGATAAGCACGAGAGATCTTTGGAATTCCAAGTTGGTGATCACGTTTTTCTAAATGTGTCACCAATGAGGGGAACTTCGCGCTTTGGGAAGAAAGGCAAACTGAGTCCAAGGTACGTAGGTCCATTTGAGATTCTCGAGAGAATCGGGACCTTAGCGTATCGTCTTGCGTTGCCGCCAAGGTTGGCGCAAGTGCATAAAGTCTTCCACGTGTCGATGTTGAGGAAGTACGAGACTGACTCGACTCACATTCTCAATTTTGAAGAATTGGACATGGATGACCGTGTGTCATACATGGAAAGCCCGGTCCAGATTGTGGACAGAAAGGAGCAAGTGCTACGTACAAAGACCATCTCGTTAGTCAAAGTGGTTTGGCAACACCACGGTACGAAGGAGCAACATGGGAGACTGAAGAGTCGATGGGAGATTTGTACCCCCGCCTTTTTGCTTAAGATTTGTAAGGTTTAAATTTCGAGGACGAAATTTTATAAGAGGGGAAGAGTTGTGACATCCATATTTTTCAATCCTGTCTTCTACTGAATGAATCGGGCATTTCATTGACGCACCTATAGGGCTATTCTCAGAACTGATCATTCTTGAGATAACTAGACTATCTGGAGAAATTATTAAGAGATTTTAAGGGAATAGACTTGAGAACTCGACCAGGAATCGGCTTCTCGACCGTGTCCATCTTTAGAGGCCATTACGGCACAGTTAAAAATTGATTTGAAATCAGAGATAGACTGGATCGACAGAGATGTGTGGCTAAAAGTGGGTCACACCACTAAATTGGAAAATTCTCGTCGACCGTCACTAGACTGATTTTCTTATTGTTTTGGTACCCTGTGTCCGTATTTGGATCCTCGGGATTTTCACGACAACCGAGAGTCGTTAATTAATCGAGTGGGTTCATAGTGGCTCGAAGAAAATTGGCCACAGGTCAATTGCACTTAAAAATATCTGAAAGTTATCCGGTAGCCTAGGTCACACTAAAAACGCGCCAAGTGAAATTAACTGTGAATTCAAATCCGATTTCAGAAATTGAAGTTTCTGCTATGTCACAATAAATTCTAGGAGTGTCGACTTATTCTCAGAAGATTTTTCAGAGATTCCGAGATTTTTACGGAAAATCAGTTCGGACGTTGCGGAAAAATTAGCGGAAATTTGATTAAGATAAATTAATGGAAATTTGGACTTCCAAGCTGAGCTATTTGGCAATGGACACTTGTAGAAATAGTATGGCATTTTTCTTCTACGACAATGGACATCAAATTTGGAAAATTTGATGAAGATTTGAAGCTCAAATGGTGAAATTCGTATGATAGGATGAGGGCAGCAATTTTGGACTTTAAATTAGTTTATTTGTGAGATGATAAGCTTGAAAGTGATTGGGGGGACAAAGAGGAGTGTATTGTGGGCTTGTGGGGCCAAAACATTCAATGTATTGGCTAGGATTATGGACTATTTTGGTTGGAAAGTATTAAGGAGACAATGCATTTAATTGGATGGATAAGGATGGCTGAATTTTCTTCCTTCACCGCAGCTTCCTCGGCAAGATTTCCCAGCTGCCGTGCATCATTTTCTTCATTTCCTTCGTGTAAATGCTAGTACGAGTACCTAGAGGGGGTGAATAGGTGCGAAAACAAATTTTTGTAGAGTAAAGTATAAAATTTTACTTTTAACTCGAGTCTGTTTAGCAATAGACTTTGAAAAGGAAATTAGACTCTAACAATCAAATAGAGTTACGATCAAGGTAAAAGAGTTTAGGGAAAAGAATAAGAACACAAGGTTTATAGTGGTTTGGCTTAATCCAAGCCTACGTCCACTCTCCCGCACCGACGGCCCACCGGCCGGGATTCCACTATGAATCAAAAGAGTTGTTACTGATATCACTTCCTTGATTCCATAATGGAGAGACTCGCTACACTTCCTCAAGGCTTCACAAATGTATAAACTCTCTTTGAGTACAAGTTTACGCTCAACAATCAATCAACAAAGAAAAGGAGGAGACTTTGGAATTTATCTATCACGCACTCACTCAAATAACCAGAGCATCTTCCTTATATACTCCTCTATGCCTTCATAGCCGTTGGCACCTTCCAAAGGAGTTCTTCCAATCTACCCATTGGACATAATCAATTAGGGAGATCTCGAATTACTTAAGGAATGTGTTGATAGCCCACCAATCCTGCTCGCCCATACAATCAGGATTTAGATTTCCATAAGTAGAACCTTCCAAGTATACTTCGCCAATCAACAGATCCAAATTACTAGAATTAAATTCAAAACGAATAATAGATCTTGAGATGCTATCTCCAGCCATGAGATCTTCTTCAGCCGCTCGAATCAAATCCTTAAAGAAATACTCGATTTTGGATAAATCTTCTTCGACGGTCTGCCTAAACCGTCAATTAGAGCAGACTTTAAATCTGAGCCCTGGGCGGTCTCAGTGTCTATGAGTCTTGGACTGGGACTGATGGAAACGTTTTGTCAAAGATCAAAACAAATAATGAAGTTTTCTCCAACACTTTGAAGCCTCAATTCATCCGCACACCCCAAAAATTCCACTGGCCGCTTGCTTTTGGTTTTCATTTTTCTCTACATCTTCATCGACCGAAGCAGCACCGAACGAAGCAGCAGCCGCGCTACTTGTCCATGCATCGTGGTTCTTCGGTCAACAACAGCAGGTTTCCTCCCATTTTGTTGACCATCGAGCGAAGTCCCACCTGTTGTTGCGGCTCTTCTCACCGTCCACGCGTCCACTGAACCGGCTCCTTCGGTCAAGCTTCTTCATCCAGCAGAACCAGTTGACCCGTAGCTTCTTCGTGTGTCCACCGAAGCCACAGCCATGCGTCTTCAACAGCGCAGCATCAACGTCCGCGTCGCCCTCGTTCCCTCAGCTCGATGTCGATTGGCTTCAAATCCGCGTGTCTTCGCCATCAACTCCACGAAGCTGCGAGCGTGAAATCGAGCGGCCCATCTCCAGCGAAGCTCCTTCACAGCCCAGCTGCTCCATGTTTGGTCTAGTAACTTCAGCAGTCTAGCAGCCCAGTGAAGGACAGGCCCACGTGATCCACCAAATTTCAGCTGCGACAGCCCAAGCCAGCAACTTGCTCAGCTCAGTTCAATTTGTCTCAGCCCATTTGGGCGGCAAGTCAAGCCCAGTCGAATTTCACCAGCAGCAGCCTATCAGCAGAGTTTTGTTGAGGCCCAGCTCCAATAGTCTTCAACCCATTCGAGTTCAGCCCATTTTCAGCAGCCCACCTTGAAGCCCGTTTGAGCCCAGCTTAGCATTTTGTTCTCAAGTGAGTTTTACTCACTAATGCTTTCTTACTTTGCTAATTATGCTTAGGGGTTGTTTAGATTTATTTAATTAGGAATTAGGTGATTAGTTAGATTAAATTAGAAATTTAATTATTCAATTATGCATATTAGGTGGTTAGATTAGATTAAGTGAGGCCTAGAAAAATTATGCTATTTATCTAGAAGGGTCCAGGAATTTTCCGAGTCTGTATTGGTATTTAATTTAATGATTTTGGCCTAGGTTAGTATTTTTAGAAATTATATTGAATTAATTAATTAATTTTCGAAATTAATTAATTATTAATTAATTAATTTCGGAAATTCAACCGGGATGGTCGGTGACCGGAATTTCATGCGATTGTCGTGGTGCAGTCCGTTTATTTATTTGAGCTTTGAATTGTACTGAATTAAATTAAATGTGAATTTTTTTGGATATGTTCCTAATTGGTTGTTTTTGAGTATTTGACTGGAAAATGATTGGGTATCGATGGTTAGTACCAATGGTATAGTGGTGATTGAGAATGGCATCTAAAAGGGCACGTGGGCTCGGTGATCTGATGCGTCACTTTGGTGAGTTAGCACCAAGAGAAGACACGTGGGCCCGGGCATTGTAAAAAGGGCACGTGGGCTCAGTGAATTGATGCATCACTTTGGCGAACTAGTGCCTAAGAGAATGCACGTGGGCCAAAGAATTTAAGTGTGGCATCTTGGAAGAGACACATGGGCTCGGTGATTTGATGCATCACTTTGGCAGACTTGGCGCCTAAGAGAATGCACGTGTGCTCAATAATTAGATATACATTACGGGTAATGTATGGTCTGGGTGACATGTAATCGACAAGTTCGATCCTTATGGTTTAAATGGGTGCCAATATTACATAGTACTGACTTGCAGGTAGAATCTGAGGCCAAGGTAAGTCCTCTGACTTGTGCGTGTTTAGGCAGCCCATAGCGTATTAGTTTACTAATCGAGTCTTAGGGGGTAGAACTTGCTGAGACGTAGTCTCATCCCGGTTGTGGGATAATATTTCAAGCCCCTAGATCACGTGAGGATGAGTCGGCATCTGGAGCCGAGGATGAACTTAAAGAAGAAGATGAAGAGTTTAAAAGAAACGAGCTGAGTGGAGAAGAACCAAAGGAGGATCAGGATGATTTTATGTACGATCCGGATGAGGACTGAGATCCCATCCTCTTTTGTGAACCCTGTATATGTGTGGATAGAATGAGACTAAAAAGTTGTGAATAGTTTTGTGAAACTCTTCAAATTATGCTTTGTATAAAAGTATGGTTGTGGATTTCAATATGAAAAATATGGCCTGCTTTTCTATCCCATCGTTTTATTGTCTGGGGATTTATAACTGCTTCCACATGCGTATTAAAATGAAAGGGTCGGCGATACATAGTCCTGGGATATCACATTTTAAAATCGACCAAGTAGAAGGATGGGCGCGTCCCCGAGGATCGGGCGTGACAACGTCATCATAAATATTTCCCACCAATTAAAAGAAATTCTATATGAACATTAACTGCTTAACACAACTAGTCAGACAGAGGTTCAACATTGATAAGGTTATTGCCCTAACGACGCAATCACAATATGCCTTTCTCTCCACACTAGCACACCTAGCACCTCCTCATAGATCACCCGTGAGATGACTCGAGTCTTGCTTTGATTGGAAGAGGGATTATTAAGTGATACACAAGTGCGACCAACGCCAACTGGCTCCCAAGGTACATCTTTAAGACACTTGACCCATGTAGGCTAGACTAGATTGTTAAAATTGTTTTGAAAAACTTAGCAAAAGATCTTGTAGAACTTAGCATAACATCACACTCACCTTTTGATTGAATTTACTTACTTATTTGATACAACTAAAGATATTTAGGATTGAGTGTACAAACTTATCATATGGTTTTAATTCGAAAATTTGGTCACAAACCCTTGAGAAGATTCTTTATCTTAGGTTTGACTAATATGGTGTCAATCGATCTAGTTTTGTTTGGAGTCTTGGAGATCACATGAATGAAGACATTGCCTTTAAGTTGGTGTCTACTTTGCTCCGTGAATGAATCTTGTTAATCATGGCAACGTGACTTATGGATAATAACTGATGTGATGGTCCACGCGATGATTGTGGCCAATTGTGCAAACTGCAAAGCTATTTGCACACACAAGTCATACAATGTATCGTGTACTCAAATGAAAATGGTCTCATCAATTTTATTTTATTTTTTTGGTAGAAGGTATCATCAATCTGGTCATATAGCTATTTGGGCCTGAGACACTAAGGTTTGCCCAAGCGATGTGTAACTCTCTTCCGCATAGCTATTTGGGCCTCAAGCACCAAAGTTTTAATTCCAAAAAGAGCTCTTGTGCCTCGAAGGTTATATGCAGAGTGAGTTGGCTCCATTCCATAGGACTATTTGCACATGCAAATCATACAATGTATTTTGTACTCAAATGAAAATGGTCTCATCAATTTCTTTTCTTTTTTGGTAGAAGGTATCATCAATTTGGTCATATAGCTATTTGGGCTTGAGACATTAAGGTTCTCCCAAGCGATGTGAAACTCTCTTCCGCATAGCTATTTGGGCCTCAAGCACTAAAGTTTTTATTTCCAAAAGAACTCTTGTGCCTTGAAGTTTATATGCAGAGTGAGTTGGCTCCATTCCATAGGGGCTTAACATATACCTTGATCCACTACACCTAGCTCCAATATCAATTAAGGTTCCCATCTCCAAAAGAGCTCTTGTGAGTTAAGGGTAGCCTTGAAGGTTATATGTAGAGTGGGTTAGCTTTCCTAAGTGATGTGGGACTCCCTTTTGTAGGGGCTTAACATACGCCCGAATCATCATGTCGAGTGAAATTATTAATGTCATCGTGCATTGTAGGACAGCCTATGATGGAGATGTCATACTAGTCCAAGCAACAAATTTCGAAAATATTGTCCAATCAGTCTAATGTAATAATTTTGGCCAATTTTTGTTAGAAATCTCTGAGGCGGTAGTCCAATCATCACAATCCATAGATCATTTTTCTGATAACTGGATGATTCTTTAATTGATTGTTTGGCTGAAGCAATGATCGATTATTTGACAACTGTAATCAGCCACATTTTCTTCAAGGAAAAACATAGCGAGATTTTGCGGTGTTTAATTAATGCAATGTAATTGGGCATCGATTGTGTGCCAATCAATCCCATCAGTCTCTCATCCCATCCACCTTAAGGCGTGGGTCCTTATAATAATGCTAACTAATCATTTAATACAATTAACTGAAATGCCAACTACCTCACAGAATGAATGATGAAAAAGTACGAACCAACTAATTGATATTAAATTTTGGAGTTCCATCGTGTCGAAAATGCATTCATGGGGTCATTTACCCTGATAGGAAGAGGCCTTTGTAATTATGGACAAAGCCTATAAAAAGTTAGGAATAAAATGCTTTTTTTTGACTCGCACGCATAGAGACACGACAACTCGCGCCCCTTTTTCAATGGGACAAATTTTCCTCATGAAAATTGCCTCGCGGAACAAATGGTGGACACGGGCGGGGTCAGCCTTTGTCCCGTTCAATTAATCCCCCAGCCTGTTTATGATAAAACCACATGTTGCTATATATTAATTACAAGTAATCTATTAAAGTACAGATTGTTATATTATACAGCCCATTATAATTTATTATCCACTTAATTCATAACTAAAGTAAAATAAACAATACATGTTATAAAGCAAAGAATACAAACATGACCCAGTTTTATCATGCAACTTAAAAAACAACTTGACCATGCAAGTAGAACTGAGTCAAGTATCTGAGAGAATATAAACGCATTATTCATAAAAATCTCTTATTCTTTGTTTCCCTGCTGTGACTATTGACCCAGTTTTGACGATTCATTCGGAAGCTTTGAGAGCCACTGCCGCTAAGAATGGAGTAGACTTGGAAAGCGTCATCTACTTTGATTCGAGATGGATCTATTTGGTGGACCATCGCAAGAAAACTCAATTTCCTGGAGTTGGCAATGCCTTCAAGCCAAAGTAAGCAATGAAGCAGTTAATATAGTAGAATAGTCTGGATGTGTGCTAATCAGCATCGTGAACCACGTGGTTACTATTCTACTTTGTGGACATGGATCAAGTGGTGTAACACACATTTATCATTATTTTCTGCACCACGTTTAATTGAATTGCCAATGGTATCGAAAGTCAAATAGACTATTAATATATTGTAAAAAAATGATGTTCAATCAAATCTTCCCCATGGAGAGTCTCGCACCACGTAGACATGTACCACCCTACATTTGGGTTGTGTTTGCTTTGCCGATAATAAATAATTTTAAAAATATTTTCCTAAAATAATCACTTGTATTGCTTTGAACAAACAATTTTTTTTTATCGTTTACGAAAACATTTAAACATAAATTACTAGAGATAATAAAATATTTTTTTTTGGCTAATTATCTTGAGCAATATATAAATTATTTTTAGCAAAATGTTTTCTATATATTTGTTTTTCATGAAATAAACGGAGCCTTACTAGTTTCAACTTTTCAGATAGTAGGATCTCTAACATGGTAGAAATATTCTTTAAACATATCAAAAATGTTCTCCAATCAATTATTTCCATGCCACCTATACATGGTGCTTTAGCAGATCATATATACAAATATTGGAATAATTGTGCAAACTTTTTAAATCTATTCTATAATATGAATTTGATCTTAAAAGTTTTAATTAGATCAATTCAATTCTAAATCTTTTGACTATTTATCAATGTAGTACTAGCTCAGCCAATTTTAATCAGAAATCGCTGACATTTACAAATTTTGGAATTTTTTTTAAAATTTTCTAAATGTTTTCTTTTGATGGTGCTGCATATGGTCATGATGTATTCGATAGCTCTAGTTGGCACTATAAAAGCTATGAATGTGTATAATCCTTTAACAATTCATTCATCAAGTTGCATTCAGTCGTTTGTATTTCTAGCTAGGATAAGGCTAAATAAGATATGACATGAAATATAGGGATTTTGCTATAATATATTCACTGTTTGGTGAATCGCAATTATAAAGCTGGATATTTTAATATCCTATCATTTCATTATTTGCCTTGAACGATATATCAGTATAAATAAATCTAAAAATATGTAACAAAAATTGTAATAATTTCTCACAACACTCTTGCTTACTTCATTGTTATCTTATTTTCTATAATCTTCCCTCTCTTTTTTATTTCTTTCCATGTGTTTTAAAATTTTTTCCCCTTCCCTCATTATTTAATAAAATATTATTAAATAGCGAACATTACTAATAAAGCAAAAATATGCAATAAACATAAATACTGAATATATATTGAATATATATTATAGGATAAAAAGAAATTTGAATATGGAAATAAAGTAGAAAATTGTTGCTTTTGTGTTATTTTGAATGTTCTTTTTCTATATTAGAATCTAAATATTATTTCAATTTTATTAATTTAAGAAGTTTTTTATTTGAAAAAATAGCTTTTTAAAATAAATATTAAAAATTCAATCTACTTTAATCACATTTCTCCATAGGATTATTTTATCCAGGCTAGTTCCCTCTTATATTTAGCTTTATTTTGTTTTGAATAGGAGCCACATATAGGATAGACATCCTATCCTAAATTTTGTCTTGATTAGAAATTAGTTAATCTTGGGATAGCAAAATGATAGATCCATCTTTCTCATTGTTGACAAATTTTTTAAGTTTTAAATGTTTATGAACTTGCCATAAAACACACGCAATCTCGACGGGGGGCATGGCACATCAAGAAACCATAGAAGCCCCCACGAAAGCACTAATAGCAAATAGCAGCTATGGTCGAAAGGACACCACGCCGATGGACCTGTTGATTGATTTGACTCGAGGGTACCCGGACAAGAATCTTATTACTGTTCTTTTATTGTTGTTCTGCTTAAAACAAGAGAAGACTGCATTGTGTTTAACCATACTCCTTCTGGATTTGAATTGCTTGAGACCATTTCGTCTGCAAGGCTATAGTCTATTCTGTTACTAATTTTTTTGAAGAAAGATAGTCACAACCCTTTTGGCGCGATGAATTCTGTATTTCTCCAACTCGGTCCGTATGGTTGTAAGTTATAGTCTCCCAGATGCTCCGATGCCTAGACTTTATGCTCAGTCAAGTTTATCCATAAAGCAAAAAGAACTATTGCGTGATAGAGAAGCTGTCATTGTGCTAGGTTTCGACCTTTGGGAGATCCTCTCCAAGATAACTTACCGAAGTTTTGCTGCATGCTTTCAACGAGTAATATCATAGTTAAAATAATTGATTGCTCAACACAAAATGCGTATCAATGTTTAGTGTATATCTTGAAGGAGTTCAAACATCTTCATAAGTAGTCGATTAGGATTGCCATCGTTATACGATCAGGTTGAAAGATCATGGGTAAGGTAGACGTGGAGGTGTAAATAACAATTCCTGGATGTAGTTGCCATGCATCGCAGGGTAGTCCATATGAGACTACAGGTAGGGTTGTCAATTCTTTATACTTTTGAGTCCTCTGCTTGGGTAAGTTTATGATATTACAAAATGTTTCAGTATGTTTATAAAATGCTTTTCATTGAAAAATAATGAAAATATGTTAATTTGTGTCAGTTTCGAGTTAAGTTGTGCTGAGTTGTGTTGTATTAAGATTTCTTGAGAAATTCATGTCCTATTCGTATCATGATCTTACATTGTGGCAGGAATAGCCTCCTTGAAATACAATTATTGTTGTCAGCAATAATGTGTATTGCGGTGCAAAGGACGAAGGTGGAGACTTGTGTTGAGATCAATTGAGCAAAAGGATGCTTCGATTAAAGGGGTTACAAATCTAAGAAAGGAGGCTCGCAAGTGGGGGGAAATACATTGAGGTGCATGTTTGTTATGGAGAGAGAATCCACATCAAAGTAGAAATTTAAATTTGTTAATGAGTCCATTTGGGTTTTCACTAATAAATCTCCTGCGGATGAGGTGATGACTATGAATTGATCCAGAAATCACTAAGTGACCCATGATCACACTTGTGGCCAAAGAAAGGAAATATGATTACAAAGTAAACGAGTTCACCATTAGAGGGAAAGTTCAAGGTAATGTTGGGATTTTCTTTCAATACCATACTAGACTCATGCACGAAGTTTACTTTTTAGTTCTGACCAGTCGAATAAGCAATGAAACATATGTAAAAAATATGTGTCTTTTTGCATGATTACTTTATATCTAGCATCATCAATATCGATTCCTCAAATAAAAGTTGGCACTATACATTACACGTTGTGCAACCAAAAAATATTCTTGAAATTAGTTAGTAAGATTGGAATCCTTATGAACTGATAAGTGTAGTTCAGGGCGTGCTTTAGTTTTACCTATACAAATGTTTTATAGAAATAGGATGACCAAAGGTATATTGATCAGAATTACACTTTCATGAGTGTTTTCATTATAACTATAGTTGTTTTACTGGCAGAGGTTTCGGCAAGCTCTCTTAGGGCCCAATACTTTTTTGTACTTCACCCACTTAACGAAAAAAAATCTTAGAAAGTGTTTAGACATATGGCGTGGCGTGTATTGTTCAATTAAGATCTACTTATCTAGCAATCGTCACATTTCTCAAATAAAGTTTTAACTACAACGGTCTATTTTGTATGGATAAGAAATTCACGATATCTTCTATTTATAGCAGGCCACGTGTGCAGTTTCTCTTTTAATGAGATTTTCAAGAATGATGTTGACATATCAATTAATTAGGCAATTGAATAGCGATGATCTCATAAGTGTTACATCAAACATCACATCATATTGACTTTTGCAGTCGAAAAATTGCATTGATTGCTATGGGTATAAATAATCCACCGGAAGATGGACCATTTTCCTCAGAAAGTACCACATCCAAATTCTCTCTCTATTTCCAAGCTCGGTGGATCGAAAATTCATTTGCAATGGAGTTAGATATAGTCCGATTTCTAGAAAACAAGACCATACTAGTTACTGGCGCCACGGGTTTCCTAGCCAAGAGTACTCTCTCTCTCTCTCTCTCTCTCTATACACAGTATATTTATGTATATAATCAGTCCAGTATACTCCTGGGTGAAGACTTCCTTTGGGGACAGAAAAAAGAAATGGGATGCATGCGTAACGCATGCACTCACACACGTCTGCGGGGGTTATAAGCATTTTTTGTTATAATGTATATTTCTCTTGTTATTACGATCTATTTTCTCAAGAATAATTTATTTGAGATGCACATAAATATTAAAAATCGTCTTGTTCCCAATTGACATGTTCTTGCTTGTATTTATTGTTTTGACATAGTTTTTGTGGAGAAGATACTCCGAATTCAACCAAATGTGAAGAAAATGTTCCTCCTTATCAGAGCTACGGATAAACAATCAGCTATACGTCGGTTACATGAAGAGGTAATAGGTTTCTAGATAAACCCTAAATTGGGATTGGCATGATAAAGTCGGTTCTTGTTTTATATTCGTCATAACATTTGATTGAGTTGTTACTATTATCTCCCTAGATGGTGATAGAATGGGAAAAGTATCAAAAAAGTCATAAATCTATTACATTAGTACTAATTTAGTCCTAAATCTTTCGATTGGACTAATTTAGTTCTAGACATTTTCACATTAGTATCAGTTTAGTTCATCTAGCCAATTTAGGTTAGAAATTACTGACATAAACTCTAGCAGTTTTACATGGCACAATTGGCGCTAACGTGAAATTTTTTTTATAATTTTATAATTTTTGTAGAATTTTTGTAGAATTTTTTATTTTTTTTCTCTTTCTTTTCTTTCTTTTTTTCATTTTCTTTACCCTCTTGGCCATTGAGGGCCTCTGCACCCTCATCGACCCCAGGCAAGGGAGCCGCAACCCTCGCTTGCCATGGGTGAAGGCCACGATGCCTTGCCCAGACCAAGTGAGGGAATCACAACCCTTGCTTAGATCTAGGCAAGGGTCTCATGTCCTCATCAAATGCCCTCACTCGCCACGATTGAGGGCCTCCTCTCCCTCGCCTGTGGCCAATGAGGGCGTAGAGGCACTTGCTGGCCAACAGGTGACCCTCGTTTGGATCTAGGCAAGAGCCAACGACCTCGCCTACATCCAATGAGGTTGTGTCATGTATGATCGGTATCCACGTCAGCAATTTTTTATTTAAATTAGCCGAATTGACTGAATTGATATCAATGCGAAAGGATTTAAGATTGAATTGGTTCATTTGAAAAATTTATAACTAAATTAGTACTAATATAATAGGTTTTGGACTTTTTTGATATTTTTCCCATGACAGAATGGTTGTTACCATTCTTTAACATATACAATGAGAAGTTACTTTTGGAACCTCATGTGGGTTTCCTTATGTTTTACTGCATATAAAATGGTTTTCTATGGTAAACTTTCAAGTATGTTTATGGAGTTAAAAAACGGAATATATCAGGTACACATTCTGTGTTTTTTTTTTCCCTATAACAGGGCGAAGAATATAAATGTTCTCATTCTTTTTGGCTTGAATAAGAATAAGCCTCGAGATGTTATTCGTTAAATCTCACTGATACTTCTTTTACCCAGAGGTGCGTATTATATCCTGAGACACAACTACATGCTCTTACTACCTTTTGAATTTTATAAAGAGTATTTTGCACATTATACATATGTTCCAGATGATGTCTTATATATTGAGCACATCGCGAACAGCTCCTACAGAAGAAGTTATTCGATGTTTTGAGGGAAAAATGGGCAGAGAATTTCAATTCAATTGTGGAGAAATTGACTCCAATTCCTGGTGACGTTTCTTGCGAGAACTTGGGAGTACATAATTGTGATTTGAGGTCGGAGATGTGGAGAGAAATAGACATAATCGTTAACTCCGCTGCAACTACAAAATTCGACGAAAGGTACATAGTGATAATTTTGCCCTGCACGCTCAATTTATAATAATTCAAATGGTTCGTTTCTTTTTCTTCATGCTATGTTGTGTTTACTGCCATTTTTTTCCCGCAGATATGACATTGCACTAGCTGTCAATGCATTTGGAGCGAAGCATGTTGCTGAATTTGCTGTAAGATGTGCCAACATAAAGATGCTACTCCACATATCAACTGGTTTGTGATTGTCGATTGCGGTCCTTCTTGATACTGCAACTCAGCTCTCTACGCACGTCATTGAGAACACCAAATCAAATCATCATCATCATCATCATCGGCATCATTATCATTTTGCTTTAGTGTACATAAAATTAAAGAAAATTCCATTAATGAAGCTCGATGGATAAATATTACATACAATCGCCAATGGGAGTAAACATTTAATCAATATTTCTGGTTGTCGTCAGTTATAGTCCATGTTTATAAGGGAAAGCGGGATATGTAAAACCGAAACACCATGCTTCGTTATCTTTCTTCCGGTTTTGTTTTTATACACTGACGGTGCAAAAGAAACCCTTATACATGATAAGCTCAAATGCTTACACGTATTCCCTTTTCATATTTTAGCAACTAGGTTTATTCCATTAGCAGGTGAGAGATTTCTTTTTTTTCCAAAAGTACTTTACACTGACAGTGTATCTTATAGAATCATTTATTTTCAGCATATGTACGTGGCAATATGACCGGAATTATACAAGAAAAGACATTTAACATGGGTGAGACGCTCAACGGGTCAGGAGTATTGGACATGAATGAAGAGAAGCTCCTGGTTGAAGAATTAATGATCGAACTTCGAGAAAAGAATGCTTCAGAAAGAGAAATCACCATTGCTTTAAAGAATTTGGGTCTGCAAAGGTTTGCATGTTATTAATTGATTGCAATCAATGGAATTGATGATGAAGTTAATCGGAAATAACGTCTTTAATAGTGGGTGTCAAACTTTGAGCTACAAGTTAGACTACCACTTGGTTTGATAACCATGCTCTACAAAGAGGCCGAATAAAAATATGAGAGAAACATAATTAGAGTAGAACAGATAATAAGAAGAAGAAGAAGAAATGATTGTCACCTCAAACTTGGCTTACCCAATGTTCATCTCTAAAGTTGATTGCATCATATTGATACCCTTTTCATGAAAGTTTGGGCTGTCAAAAAATGTTTTTGATTGTACTTTAAGTGAATTTTAACAAGTAAACTCTTGGTGAGGTACTTTATCCAAGGATGTGATGATAGTAGCAACAATCAAAACATGAGTTAAGTAGTTAAAAAATATGATTGATCAATCAATCCAATCATATACTTAGATAATAGTATATAGACCAGTATCCATGATTTCGATATAATTAATTCGCAGGGCAAGGCTCCATGGTTGGCCAAACACGTACACATTGACGAAGGCGGTGGGGGAAATGATATTGTGGCATCATTGCAACCAAAATACACCTCTTGCTTTTATAAGACCCACAGTCATAACAAGCACTTATAGAGAACCTTTTGCCGGTTGGATTGAGGATTCTTCTTTCAGGTTGTCCTTTAAAATCTGTCTCTCATAACGAGATCCATCAATCGAGCTGTGGAATGAAAACGTAGTTTAATATTTAAGAATATTGCAAATCAAACTTTTATTTGTAGCAATAACTTCCAAGTTTAATAATACACTCATAGTTGGTATAATTTTCTCAATATCACTCACTTTAGATCTCTAGAATTACCCGTGACATCGAGTCTTGAAAGTGATGTCATTGTCATCCCTGAATTGTTAGATGCTAGATGCAACTTAGTAACTAAAGTGAATTAAAAAGAAAGTTCATGGATAAATTCATCGAATAAAAGTTAAGAGACTATTCATGATATTACTTATTGTCTCTTTGCAAAATGCAAGCTATTAATTGACAAGAAAACCAAGAAACCGTATCTCTATTTTGTTATTCCAATTGCTAGTTAGCAATACATGGTCATTAAGAAATTGTGGGACAAGAACATCACAAATAGCATAACTTTCTTACATGCTCACTTTGTGTTATAACTTTTTAATCGATCACTTAAATAGCATAACTCTTTTATGATTACTTGAGTGTCATAACTTTTAAAAAATATTCACTTCAAGTGCTATAAGTTTTTATGCAACGTTGGATTTTCCATTTAGGAAAATTGCCGACGTCACTCAAGTGAATGTTTTTCAAAAGTTATGTCATTCAAGTGATCGATTGAAAACTTATGATACCAAAGTGAGTGTCATATCAAAGTTATGACATTTATGATTTCATTTTCCCAAGAAATCATATAGTCTTGAACAAGTGCATCAACAAATGGATGCACCATCTTTTTTAGGAAATCAACTCCATTTTGAGGTTAAGAGGAGAATTGCAAAGAGATTTCAAGAATTTTAAAGATCAGCGTCTCATTTAGAGTAATCTTCATCAAAAGAGTAGAGGAAGTTGGTAAGAACGCACGAACGGGCACATCTTTTGCCCCTTAAACTTGGGTTTTATTTGATCAATCATAAAGTAAGACCTTAGTCGTTGCCAAGTCACCGCGGTACGTGTCTTGTTAATCAAGTATTTTGTTGCTTAACAAGCGAGGCTTTTTCTCATGTACTTTTTATTTCTTTGGAAACATATGATGATGCAGAACAATCGACAGCATTGCCATCAATTATGGTAGAGGAAGACTGAAATTCTTCCTGGGCAATCCTGATACAATAATCGACACGGTAATAGCCGAGCATTAATCGCCATCAAAATGCCAGGATTATAAGCATCCCAAATGTTGCATTAGCTATAAATAATTGATTGTGTACTCCTCCTTTTATGAATTGGTATGTGAAAATTAATCGGAAAATATTATACCAACCACCACTATATTGTGCAAATTGCACATACATACACATATAGAATTGTTCATATATAAATATGTTTTGACGAATTTCCATATCAATATGGAATTTCATCTCATGCAGATACCAGTAGATATGGTGGTAAACGCTATGATTGTGGCCATAGCGGTGCATGCTAATAAGCCTAATTCAAACAAGATTTACCAAGTGGGTTCCTCAAGGAAGCATCCTTTGACCTATTTAGATATTACAGGCATCGCATGGAGTTACTTCAAGGATAGCCCTTGGATCGACGAGAATGGGGAGCCGGTCCAAGTTCATAAGCTTGGAATTATGGAAAGCATGGCCAGCTTCCGCAAGCACTTGAGAGGTTACATACTCTTAACGAAGGTCAGTCCAAATGGCTTAAAAAGTGAAGATCAAATTGGTCACGGAAACTTAATGCAATAATTTTAAAACACGTAGAAAATTGAATATTACCCAAATATCTGAAAGTCTTTATCTTATAATAAGTTTGCATAGTTAAGTCTACATATTTCGTTCTTTTATGATATAAGTGACAAATTAATGAACATATCCCCAAAATAATCAGCGGATTTGTTTCAAGCGAGAATATCTTTTTAATATGTTCTCAAGGTTTACAGCTGTGATTATTTTACTTTCATTAAATGGGAAATAGTTGAAAATTTTCAAAACTTACATTATGTATTATAACAAATATAAAGTTTGAATAATTTTTTTAATAATCGTGAAAACGTTAATGCATAGATTCTTTGTTGATAAATTGAAAACTGTGGGGCCCTAAGTAGTAAGAGTTACAACATACAAATCAATCGACATGCGCATTCCAAATATATATTTTAAAAAGGGACTAGCATCTAAAAGTAGCTACTCAATGTTATTTCGATTTCTTATTTTGTATTGTCTTGGATGAAGGTGCTGAAAGTAGCTAGCTCCATGTTTGGCGGGCGTCTCCAAGGCCTGCATGCTGATCTGCACAAAAAGGTCAACGCTGCTGTGCGATTGGCAGAACTCTATGAACCTTATGCATTCTTCAAGGGCATGTAAGCTTCAATGCATTGACCAGTTTGCATGCAGAGTACACTAATCAATCACCTTGTTGCCGTTATAAAAACTTTCCAATGAAGTATATAAATATTAAAACATGCAGTCACCTTTTAGCTTAACCATTTAGAATAAATAGTTATGATCTTATAAAATTTCTGACATCAAGGTAAACGTTTTAAGTCTTTCAAGGTTCATATATACTTTCCCATTTATATATTTTCACGCCACAATCTTAACGTAAAAGTCCAATATAAAGGTGTGAGGAGTATTAAAATGATTTAAATATTACCACACGTCATCTATTAGCTTATATTTTGAAAACAATTGTTGTTATTTACAAAAATTCATAATATCTTATTCTAGTTTTTCTTTTTTTTTTTCTTATTTTGACCCAGCTTTGATGACACAAATACCGAAGCTTTGAGAGCCACAATCTCTGACAATGGAGCAAACTTGGAAAGGCTATTCTACTTTGATCCGAGATGTATCGATTGGGAGGACTATTTCAAGAGAATTCATTTCCCTGGACTGGTCGATGCCTTCAATCGCAAGTGAGCAATGATGCAATTAATATGTTCTTTGGGACATGTAATATTTAACATTATGAAATGCGTGTGTTCTATTCCATTATGTATGGAAATAACTCGCGGTGGTGTAACACACGCATCTGTTGTTATTTCTGATGTCATGGATTGAAGTGCCAATCCTGTTGAAAAAGAAATAAACTTCAAAGTTTAAACGTATAGTTAAAGATGTTGTCCATATCCAGAAAAGGTTTCGACGAAGAGCGTCGCACCACCTAGACATGGGGTTTTCAATCGATCAAGTATGTGCATGTGTCACAAGGGATTGGGGTTTTGATTTATCGACACCGTTTTTCCAATTTGACATGCCTTATAGTCTAGTCTCATGTTCCTCCATCTAGCTTGCAAATGAGACAGAATATTAACTACTTAGATCATTTAATCTCTTCCAAATGACGATTTGTTCTAGCGGCAACTCCATTCTGCTATGAAGTGCTTGGAGAAGTAAACTGTTGATGTATCTTGGATTGAAGAAGAATTTTAGACAACTTGTATGGGGTGTGCCCTTTCTTGTTTGTAGCACCTGAATTTTGCAAATCTCAATTCTTATGATCTTCACAAATACTAGGGTCATGAAATCTACGATATTGATATGATCAAAACCTTAAAACTAGACTAGAATCGCCACTAATCTATGTAGAAAAAACCTAGGTCAATTGGCCTCCTAAAGCCTCCGATAGTGTCAAGAAAGTCAAGCTACCTAATTGCACATGCAAAGGAAACTCTCAGGCACATAAATTCTAATGACCGATTTAAGCATTCATTAGATAGAATTACATACAAATATTATGAGCATTTTAGTTAAGCCTATATAATATTGAATTGGGGTTGATGGACTAAAGCAAGGGGGGTTATGAGTTTAATTGAATTATCAGAACTATGGTCAGGACAACAAAATTTATTTGAGCTCATTGGAAATTAATAAGATTGCATATGCACGGCACATGGGGAATTATAAAATTGGGAAGATTGCTTTATCTGATTGAATTAGGAGATAAAAGATATCATCATTGGAATTATATGCAAGATATCTTATTGATACAAACTAGGAAAGGTGAGGCGGGTCTTCTCCTTAAAAGAAAGCTTAGACTTACTCCTATATATATACACACACACGTTAGAAAAGAAAAAGGACACAAGAGAGCACGAGAGAGGAGTATCAAAATGGTATAATATTAACACGCTGCGCTAACAACATTTTATTCTAGTTTTTTGTTTTTACCAGGTTTGAGGATGCAAATACGGAAGCTTTGAGAGCCACAACCTCTAACAATGGAGTGAACTTGGGAAGTGTCTTTTACTTTGATCCGATATATATCGACTGAGAAGACTGTTTCGAGAGAACTCATTTGCCTGGAGTTGTCAATACCTTCAAGAGCAAGTGAGCAATGATGCAATTGATATATTGTTTGCGACATGTAACAGTTGAGAATATGAACTATAGTGGTCTATTCTATTATATATATACATGGATCATAGTGGGGTAACGCATGCATCTGCTGTTTTTTTTTTTTTTTTTTTTTTGGTGTCATGTTAGATTGAAGCGCCAATGAATTTGAAAAAGAAATAGACTTAAGGATTAAACACATTGTCAAAGACGAGGTCCATGTCCAAAAAAGCTTGTGATGAATAATGTCACGCCAACTAGGCAGGGGTTTTTTGATCGATCAATACGTCAATGTGATATCCCTTCACTTGATAGTTTAAACTCTAGTGGTTAGTACTCTTTGTGACATCCCAGATTTTCAGTCATGTTATCTACTGAATAAATCGGGCATTTCATTGACGCGCCTATAGGGTTGTTCTCAGAGCTGATCACTCTCGAGATAACTAGACTATCCAGGGAAGCCATTAAGGAATTTTAAGGCAATAGATTTGAAAATTTGACCAGGAATCGGCTTCTCGACCGTGTCCATCTTTAGAGGCTATTACGGCACAGTATAAAATCGATTTGAAATCAGAGATAGGATGGTTTGACCGAGATGTGTGGCTAATCGTGGGTGACACCACTAAATTAGAAAATTCTCGTCAGCCGGTACTAGACTGATTTTCTTATTGTTTTGGTACCCTATGTCTGTATTTGAATCCTCGAGATTTTCACGACAACCGAGAGTAGCCAATGAGTCGAGTGGGTTCATCGTGGCTCGAAGAAAATCGACCATGGGTCATTTGCACTGAAAAGTTTTTTAAAGTTACCCGGTAGCCTAGGTCACGCTAAAAACGCGCCGAATGGAAATTAACCGCGAATTCGAGTTCGATTTCAGAAATTGAAAATTCTATCATTTCACAAAATTCTAGAAACATGGACTTAGTCTCAGAAGATTTTTCTACAACCCAAGGCTTTTTGGGAAAAAGTTGACATAGGACCGTTTTTATGCAGAAAAAGGCCGAGGATCATTTTGATTGCAAAATTGGGATGCAAGTGGGTTATATTGGTGAGGAAAAATACTAATTTGACCGAGGACTCGACGGTTGAATTTTTAAAGGCTAGATTGAATTTATTCAAGAAGGATTGAAGTCCAAATTGTGCCATCTCCCTCCCAAATTTGTAACACCCCATTGGACCCAACATTTGGACCTATTAAAGCTTCTAGAAGAGGGCAAATTGGTCTAGAAAATTTTGGTGGAAGACAGCTGGGTTGGTGGGCCATGTTTGAGGGAACAAAGAGAGAGAGAGAGAGAGAGAGAGAGAGAGAAGTAGTCCCCTTGCTCCCTTCTTCCTCTCTCCCGTCATCTGCTGCTTCTCCATCTCCTCCAGCATGCGAAGACTTGTAGAAAACCCAGAAGAAGCCGTGAAGCAGAGGCCAGCGGCCATCACAGCCAATGCCGAAGCCAGGACTGCCGTTCGCCGCCCTCGCGTGCCGCGCGCGCGCGCCTCTCGCCGTCCATCTGCCCTCGCCGTCGTCCTTGGACATTCCCTAGTCCCAGCAACGTTCTAGGAGGCTGTCCAGCACCGTGAGCCGCTGCCGGAGCTCGTTCGATCACCGTGAACCGCCCCTCCAAGCCGCCGGAGTCTCCACCGGTCCACCGTCGCCAACACCTCCCCAAACCAGCTTGTTTTCCCTTTGTTTTGTAGCTAAAAAAGAGAGCAATTTTATGGGTATCGCAGTGGCTTCAAGGCCCGTTTTGAGGTCGATCCCGACCCCGAAACCTAGGCCCGCTTTGGAGAGAAGTGACCCCCGCGACGTTCCCAACGTTTGGAACCGCTCGGCTCGCGAAACAAGTGAGTTGAACTCACTAAATCTCACTTAGTAGACTAATGATGCTTAGGGGTTGATTAGATTTAATTAAGTGCAATTAGGTGGATAGATTAAATTAGAATAATTAAATTAGGGATTTACCTATGCATGTTAGGCAAATGGTTAGTGCAATTAGCAAGTAGACAAGTCCTATAAATTATTGAACGAACCTCAGAATTTTTCCGGGTCCATTTCGGCTTCCAATTAGGCATTACAGGTCTAAGTTGGATTTATTGCATTTATTTAATATTTTCCATATTTATCTATTTATTTATTTATTTTCTGGAAATTAGGCTGGGATAGTCGACGACCGGAATTTTATACTGATTGCAGTGGTGCTCTTTGTTTATTTATTCGAGCTTTAATTTGAGCTTAAATAAATTAATGGTGATTTTTGGATTATTTTCCTAAATTAATTAATTTAGGTAATTAATTGGAAAATAACCGGGCGTCGGTTGACAGCGGCAAAAATGTTTTGGTGGACTACAAAAAATGGTGGGATTTGTGGAAAGGAAATTATAGTATTTTGGCTAAGGCCGGCCATGTACCCACACACGTGTACTTTTATCAAGTATGATAAAAATGATAAGATGGATTGTGTCTCTAGAACAAAAATACTATAACGGCTCGATGATTCGTATGTCATCTAGAGAATGTACGTTATACTAATATAGCTCGATGATTTTCCTGTCATCTTGAGAAAGAATTATTTGTATACCGGCTCGTTGACTCTGTATGTCATCTTGGAGAAAAGACGGTATGTAATATCGCCTTGGTGACTCTATATCTCATCTTGGAGAAAGGACGGTATGCCATAATGGCTCGGTGACTCAACATGTCATCTTGGAGAATATACGTTATGATGAATATACTCGGTGACTCTATATGTCATCTCGGAGAACGAATATTATAATATACTACCTCGGTAACTCGATAGGTTATCTTGGAGAATGAATAGTATATTACAGTGGCTAGGTGACTTAATGTATCATCTCGGAGAATGAATCGTATAATGTACTGGCTTGGTAACTCGATAGGTTATCTTGGAAAATGAATAGTATATTACAGTGGCTCGGTGACTTAATGTGTCATCTTGGAGAATGAATCGTATAATGTACTGGCTCGGTAACTCGATAGGTTATCTTGGAGAATGGATAGTATTGAATGGAACGACCGGGGAATGGTCTGATTGACATGCAATCGACTAGGTCGATTGATCGATGTTTCGATCTGTGGTGATTGATTGAGTGCCTATTTGAACTGCATTGAATTGCAGGTGGAATCTGAGGCCAAAGTAAGTCTTCTGACCTGTGTTGTGATTAGACAGCCCTTATGGCATATTGGCCTTCTAATCGAGTCTTAGGGAGTAGAACTCGCTGAGATATTGTCCCACTGGTTATTGTATAACCATTTTCAGGTCCTTAGACGATGTTGGCGAAGGACTGGAAGCCCCGAAGTTTGGGGAAGGTGGAGATCGAAGAATTGGCAAACATGTCTGACTAGAGTGCCATAGGAGAGTTCCTTTTTGTTAAGCCGATATTTTTGTAAACAACCTGATAGTGTATATATACCCGTTTGTTTATAAAAAGGTATTTCGAGAAAAATTGGTCCTACTTTCTTATCCCATTGTTTTATTGTCTGGGGATTTTATATCTGCTTCCGCATGCGTATTATAAAATGAAATGGTTGGCAATGCGTCATGGGACGCCGCTATTAATTGACTAGGTAAGGGATGGGTGTGTGCCCGAGAATCGGGGCGTGACATCCCGTTTAAGTGGTATCAGAGCGGAATTCAAGATTGGAGTGATAAGGAGCAATGGTTCATGGGATAATAGTAGGAAGGCCTTTAAATTCATACGTCAAGCAATTACACTTTGAATGACACTCGAACTTTTTAAGAGTCTTTATCTGCCTTTTGCCTTGCCCCAGTGTGGGGGATGATCACCAACTAGGTTTAAAAAAATAAAATTGCAGGTTCAAGTGGGCTATGCAAAGAATATAAGTTTATAGGATAGTGAAAGAAATATTCTTCGTCATCCTAAGGCACTTAAATTACCACAAAAAGAAAATTGTAATAGCATGCCTAGAAGATTGATGTAAGTGAGAGCAAGAAAATTTCAATCCATTTTCTTCACCTTCTGGTGCTGTCTTACCCACCAATTTACCCCGATGTGGGGTGGTTCTTGACAGAGGTAATTTGAAAAGAATTTTCATAAGTGTATGAAGCTTCAAATGGGTTAAGCAATGGATCACCTGTAATGTTTGGGATAGAGAAATGAATTGTCTTTCATCATTTCAGTCATCGTACCTTAAACTTCTTTACCTTGCAGATATGGAACTCTCTACACTCATCTCACAAATGTATAAGTAGGGGACTGTGAATAGGATAAGACTTGCCTTTCATCATCCTGACACGTCTCATTTTGCATGCTCAATCTATTGAATTGTCCATCTCGACAAATCTCCACATGAAATTGGTGAGTTAAATAGGTAAAATCATTATGGAAATTCTCTTTTTAAAAGAGTCCAGCAGCTTTAAGCATGAAAAACTTTTGTGATTTCAAAACAGACAATTTACCACACTTATAACATGGTTTTAAGCATTTATTCAGAGAATTGCCTCATAAAGGGATTGCCCCTATCAATCAAGATTGAAAATCCGATCTTTGATTTGATGAATACTCCATTCTTGCTTTTGCCCCAAAATCTGCCATGCCCCCAATCTATCACCTAATGCGCCCTTTTCAAATGCTTTCTCATCAGGCAAGAAAGTAATGCTCTGAAACACGAAGTAAATGAGTCAGAAAATTAAACACGGCTAACCTAATGCATGTTTTTGGAAATGGCTTGAAAAATGATTTTTTTTATTCGCCTTTTTTGGGAATTTTTTTTATGAGGAAGCATGAAGAAGCCCAGTCCTCAGGTTTTCTTCATGGATGATATTTTATTTTCATTGTTGGATATCGTCACCGGACTAGTTTGGTGTACCCAGTCATGTCCTCAAAATTGAAAATAAGATTGTAATTTCATTGAATAGAATCAAATGAATTACATTATTGGAATGGAAATGCAAACAAGCAAATCCTAGAAACGAAAGCAATAATTGAAATTTCAGAAAGCAAGAAATCCTAAAAACTTGAAATCCTAGAAAGCATAAAAAAGACTCCTTCGTAGAGGAGTGTGAAGACAAGAACTCCTTCACTCAGTGACAGCATTTGCGCCTCCGTCATGGTTGGGCAAAGGGTTTTTCTTATTACTGCTGAAAGCGAATGCCTTTGTATCCAAGAGGTCTTGGACCTTATGCTTCAAAACATAGCAATTATTAGTGGACTAACCAACTTCTCCCATGTGATAGTCACACTTTTCGAAGGGATTATATGCAAGATGATGCTCGGGATTTGGCCACTTCGGCTCAGTAGAGAGTAATCTCTTCTTTTGGAGGACAGGCAAAACTTTGGATAGGGGTCCAGGAAGAGGTGTGAACTGTCTTCTAACATTACGTCAACGATCCGAGAACTGATGCCCTCCACCTTGTTGCTCAGTAGAAATCTTAATTACTGAAGCGCGATTCGGTTGAGAATAGGCCACATTAATCTCAGTTTCAAGATCCTTCTCATTCTTGGTAGAAAACCTCTTGTTAGATAGCTCAGTAAACCATCATTCTCTTATTCCCATCTCAATTTGTTCTCTCACGGGAAAAAGTTGGTTGAAGTTTTTGACGTATGTGCTAGCCATTTGGTTACGGAACTCAGACGAGAGTCTTGACGAACAACTTCATCAACTCCTTGTCAGTAAGCTCAGGAGTGATTTGAGCTGCCATATTTCGCCATCTTACGGTATACTCTTTAAATGATTCACTCATCTTCTTATCCATTCTCTCAAGATCTTCTCGGGAATGTGCAATATCCATGTTAAACTTATATTGCTTGAGAAAAGCATCAGCCACTTCATTCTAGGTGTCGAGAAGATGGACGTTCTTCATCACATACCAGCTCAGTGCGGGCCCGGTCAAACTTGCATGAAATGATTAAATCATGAGAGGCTCATTCTTGACATATTGGGCCATGCGTACGTGGTATATCTGCAAATGAGATTTTGGGCATGAAGTACCATCGTATTTCTCGAATTTCGGCATTTTAAACTTCTTTGGCATCTTGACCTTCTCGTAGACTGACAAGTTGAATGGGAGTGAGTTCTGTGACTCCTGCAATTGTTTCACTTTTTCTTCCAGTTTCGCGAAGCGTTCATCCTGCTCCATCTTAGGGACGTTGACAAGCTTAGCCTTTTCCATATTGATAGGGAATGGGTCATCTTCTAGCCTAGGGATGTTGTCATCACCCCCATTTGGGCCTTGTTTGCCTGCTTCGGGACAACTATCTTGGGGAGAGTGGGTGCAGGAGTCAAATTCGCTCAGAGGGATTGGATTTGAGTTGTTAGAAGCTGCATAGAGACGGCTAACTATTGGAGTTGGTCTTCCATTGTGGAGATACGATCACGCATTTCAGTATAATTGGCCATTCTAGCTCTTAATCGCGTAATTATGGGCGAACGTGAAGGATTCATTATCACCTAATTCAAATGAATGAAAATATGTAAGCACGAGGTGTAAATAGAGAGCCAATCCATAATAATGATCTAATCGATTTTTTCATTTCATTTTTTTTCATTCATTCATGAGGAAATTGTGCACTAAGGGAATTTCCTAAAAAAGAGTTAGAAAAATAGACACCCTAGCAGGACCAAATTTCCTAGACATGAACTGAAAACAAATTTTCCAAAGTTTTTTTTTTGTTATTTTCCAAATAATTAATTGTATGGCAATTTCCTCATTTCATTTCTTACCAACAAAGAAATTAAATCAAATGACTAACATAAATTGTCATGAATGGATCAAAAGTATGACAAAGTAAGTAAATTACATAGTATAGGGATAGAAGATTTACTTCGTCAAAGAAAATCAATGGCAATCACATAGACAAGAACATGAAATATGAGGCTTGATTTCTACTCTAAACGGGCTTAGTAAAGTGGAGTTTAAAGGGTGGGATGACTAGTCACAGCCTCGCGTATTAAGTCAAGTTCTCTTAACTCCAGCTCAGTCAAGAATGATACCCAATACAACGCAGTCTTGCGAGCATAGGTAAACATTCTTGACACCAAGAGAGAAAATTTCGGGATTGAGTTGGGCAACCTCTACTACGTGGCTTCGCGGTCGAAGTCGTATCCAACTCAATACCATCCTAAATATCCTAGTGCAGCACAGGTCTGACGGCAGATTGTGTGTGCAATAGTGTAGTGCTAAATGCAAGGCATGCACAACAGTTTAAATCAAACAATACTTCAATAACTTGAATTTAAAACATTCATCTCAAACTCCAACCTGCAAGACAAGGGTTAACAAAGACTACTCCCTTTCTATCTCCCCATCTATAAGAACATTTAATGCCTTAAATATTAGAGACATACCTGGGATCCTCGCTGCCAAACAAAAACATTTTTAAAAAGAAAAGAAAAATTAGCCTAAGTCCACTAAGAGTTTTAACTCAAGTCCTCAGTAGAGTCATCAAGCTGTCGCGACCAAATTTTTGGGTGAACCACCTAGGGTTTGGCTAATGGATTACTAAGTCTAAACTTAGCTCGGGCTCTCCCAAATCTATACCAATTCGCGACTTAGGTTCAAATTTTTAATATGCAAATGGATTTTATCTAGGAGTCTTTATTAATCAGTTTATTGTAGGTCGATTAGACATCTAAGTAAAATAATGGGAGAATTATTTTACTCCTACGAACTAGAGACTTTGGGTACGGGAACTTGGTTACACTAGACTTCTCTAATGCCCTTTCGGTACCATTTCCTTTTATTTTCAAAAATATTTTTGCAGGCAGCTTGGATTGATTTCAAATCTATTTCCCTAACATGTGAGGTGATTATACGGGTGCGCAAACCACCAATTTAACACCTAAGAAAGTAATGAATAAATTACGGGATTTACCTTGTAGCAATGAAGGCACATGCGTTGTTAGATCAGAATTCACATCAACAACCCTAGATATGATTTCTAATTAACACGCAATTCTTTTTGTTTTCATTTAATTAATGAGAATGATACTTTATGCAATGCAATATAACTAAATGTCCTAATTTTAATGACATGCAATTTCTAATTAAATGGATCTAGCAACAATCACTAAATGACATGCATTTCATGAATCTAATTTTATATGACATGCACATGACATTTTTTTTTTATTTCTTAAAAAATGCAATCTATCCTAGAGATTGAAACTAATTCATCCTAAGACATTTTTTGTATTTTTTTATGAAATTCGAAATTAGAAAAATGTGAAAATTATCTAACTAAATTAAGATTCTATCCAACTTATATTAAGGATTAGGTTATGTTAAACGCTAATTTAAACTGAGATATTATATTAAATTATCAATCTCTAACATAAGATGCAGTCTATCTAAATAAATAAAAAATAATCTAAACTTAAAATGAAATATGCAATTTTCCCCTAAAGTGCAATGACGTACAAAGGATGCCATAATTCTACATGACATATGCATGATGATTTTTTTAATTAATTTCGAAATTAAAAAAGTCAAATAATTAAACATGCAATTTAAGCTAATGAAACAAAAATTTAGCATCCTAAATTTATGTTTTTATTTTATTTTTTATTTTGAAAATTCATGATAATAAAATGTTTAGCCTAAATATGCAAATAACCTTAAAGCATGTGATATTCTAACTCAAACATATTTCAAGATAAATAAAAC
Source organism: Eucalyptus tenuipes (assembly GCA_014182365.1). NCBI lineage: Eukaryota > Viridiplantae > Streptophyta > Magnoliopsida > Myrtales > Myrtaceae > Eucalyptus > Eucalyptus tenuipes. Next base: position 10,242,220 of record CM024544.1, on the reverse strand, counting down.
AATCAAGAAAAAACAGACCATTCAAAATCATCAAAAATATCACACATCGTTCAAATCAGGGATAATATTTCGCTAATAAAATCGATAAATTGATCTTAAGCCTTAAAGATCAAAATATCAATTTTTTTCCCGCTTCGATTAATTATTTTATCTAAAGTCTTATAGATGAAATAAAAAACCCAAGCGCGGTTGCGAATCATGTGTTATGTCAAAATTTCCAATTATGCATAGAGAAATATTTCCAATAAGTAAACAAGAAATAAAATAAAATAAAATAAACTTGCCTAGTGATATAAAGCAAATATACCTAATTCGATTTAAAAAAAAAAAAGAAGAAGCTTGGCCGGTTCGGAGCTCCGGCGAGGGTAGTCGTCGGCGAGGGGCTCCGGCGAGGGTACCGAGGAGCGGCGATCAAGCAGAGCCACGGCGGTCAGCACGGATAGGCGAGGTCGGTGGGCAGAGACCTACTGTGGTGGCGGCGACGAGGGGGGCAGCGGCTCGGAGCTGCAGCTGGTTCGCAGCCGAGGGGGGTTGCTGAGATGTGGTGGCCTGCGCGGGTTCTCGGGCTACTGCAGGCTGGGTCGCGGCGGTGGCTGGGGGAGCCGCGGGAACAGGTGGGTCACGGCAGTGGCTGGCAGAGCCGTGAGCAACTGGTGGGTCGCGAGTCGAGAACGGAGGCAGGCTCAGATCTGCCGGCGTCGGACACCTGAGCGGCGAGATAGGGACAGCAGCAGTCGTCGGACAGAGGCCGGAAGGCGTCGAGGACAGGCAGAGAGGGGCGCCATCGGGAGCTGGCTCGCGCACAGAGCGGCAGTGGCCGGATCGGCGAGTTGCAGGGAGCGTCGGCGAGCAAGGCGTGGCGTCGGGTCGTCGCGGCGAGCTTCAGGGGAGACCAGCGAAGCAGCAGTGGCAGAAGCGCAGTGGTGGAGGCGCGGTAGCGGCTGGCGGAGGCGGTGACGAAGCGGTGGCCAATGCGGGCGCGGTCGACAGCGCGGGCACGCAGCGCCGGCGCAGGCGGGGGCAACCCCGAGGTAGATGAACAGTCGCACCTTTTTTTTCTCTCTCTCACGTCACTCACCAGTCTTGTCTCTCCCTCTCTCCTGCTTTTCGTGAGCTGACCTCACCGAAAAGAATTTCTTTTTTTCTTTTCAAAATTTCGGCTCCAAAACCTAAAAAAAACCCCAAAATTTCCTCACATATTTTCTCTAAAAAATTTCGAATTTTCTCCCCCAATTTGCTTGTACGTGCACAACACCTTTTATAGGGTAAAAATTTAGATCTTTGTGCCATATTTTGTTTCAAATTTCGCTTATGCATAATCCTCTGAATATATCATTGCACTCCGCACGATATTCTCTTTTGTATTTTTCGAATATTCCATCAGAAAATTTCCTTTCTACTAAAAAATATTTCCCTCAGTGTATATTACCTAAATATGTGAAAAATCTGAGCGGAATATGTGAAAAATCTCGCGCTCACCGTCAGTCCAATAAAACAAAACAAAATAAGATAGATGTTTCTAAATTATATGTCATGCAATTTTTTTATTTTTTTTAGGGTAAAAATTAACCCATTTTTTAATGCAAAAATTTAGATGTCAACAACTATATAGATACAATTGGATAGATTTAGGACTACATTAGCAATTACGAGAGGAAATGAGGCCGTAAAAGATGCTACCTTGAACCAATGTGTGTTCAATTATGTTTTGCCAGCTTTTACTAAGTAAAACTGGAAAATCTGGTGCAGAGGCCAAAGCTACACCGTACGTCATTATAAATAACTGTCTCTTTTCCCACCAAATTAAGAGGAAAAACTGAAAAAATCTACGACAAAAAATCAAACTGATAACATCAACTTATACTTTATTAACAAAAAAAAATAAGTTCACATAACTTGGCTCGAAACCCACGTTTTTGTGCTTTCAAGAAGCAACTTTTCAGTTACAGTGAATAAATAGTAATTCATCATTCAGTTTCGCCCTTTTGGTAATCTTTTTGTGAGGATCTTCATCGGCTGAATATATTTTACAAAAAAAAAAAAAAAACTCGAAGTAAATGCTAGCAAAAACCCTTTCACAAATACTAAATTAATCAATTATTCATTATGTTATAAATTAAATTAATAATTAATTGTTTATCTAATTCGAATTTAGCATTTGACTATTTTCTCTCTATCTCTCTCTTGGAAATCCAACAGTATTTATAATTCCCATGCAATACTTGTTCAATATAGAACATATACAAGTTACTAGAAAACATTATAAATGATATTGTGATAATAAAATGCTTGTAGGCTACATTTAATCGTTGAGAGAAAAATCAAGATGGGAGAGGATAAAGTAGGATAAAAAAAAATTTCAGGTAGTAAATGTGGACATATGTTTATACTTAATGAAAAGCAGATAAAAAATCAATTAAATAAAAAAATTAGAAAACAAAAATTGTAATCCATAATAAAATAATAATAATAAAGCATTTTGGAAGACGGACTTAGGATCCACAGTTGCGGATGGGGAAGGGACGAAGAATTGGGTAGCGGAGGTGCGGCCACACAGCCGCTGGTGAGGCTTTTAATTACGATGGTGATCTCATCGCCAAGTTCAAGATGACCTCCCTGCGGCCCTACACAAAGATCCCATCTCCAACGGTGCTCTGCGAGGTTTCCATCTCCTCCTAAAATCTTATCGCCAAGCCTGAACTGCAACCAAAACACACAAGATTGAGGAATCTATAAATGTGTAATTTAATATTATGATGACTTTCTATAATTATGTTTCTATCTCTATCTTGACTGTAATTAATCACTTCTATGAATACATATACAATCTTAATTGGGGTTGAGCCACTATAAATATTTTATCTGTATTTTGTATCTGACTCTAAACATTAACAATATTATGGTGGTGGTGGTGGTGAATTGATGAGATTGAGACGTTGCTGGGGAAGAGCGACCCATTGTAGATATGAGACCAGAATAGTGAGATGGGACGGAGGAATCTCAAGTGAACACTAGTTTCGCAGTCATTGTCACAGTGGTCCAGCACGATAAAATCAAAGTGATTGCTAAACCAGCATCGAGATTGATCCTGTCAAGAGATTCAAATCCGAGTACGCTAACAACAGCCGATGTAGGACTTTCCCTACCTCTGGTTTGGATTAGAAATCAATGATCGCAATGCAGTCCAATGAGCTGGAGCTAGACGAGCTCTTCCACCGGTGCAACTTGCTTGCTAGTGACGTTGCATTGTGTCATCATGGTTGTCAATGGTGGCGCTGGTCATCTCAGGAGAAAGCAACAGCTTGTTATTGTCTTTCTTCTTGAATATTTTAAAATCTTTTTCTTATTCAATCCGGGTCTATCTCATTCCTTATTTTGGATTTCTTATTCGTCATTTTATACGAACATATCCTAATTAATCTGGTCTGAAGGGTGTTCCCAAACATCATAGTGTTTATTAATTACTTATTGCCGTTCAAAGTTTGGAAGCAAAGGAAGGATTTGATCAAGAACCAAAGCTACTAAGTAATCATGTATTGTCCTCATTCTTTTGTCTTTAGATTCCCAGATTTAGGGTTAACTCAACAAGCCTTAAACTTTGGGCGCACTTTCCACATGTAACTTGAGCTTTTTATCCGGTAAGAATAGGAACAAGTTTATTACGGTGGGGTCAATATATATAATCTAGGGGGTAGCATTGAGAAATTAAAAAACAAAATCAGTATATAAAAAACATAAAAAGGAATCATCTTAGTGGGGTCAATTGACCCCGGTAAGAATAATAGAGAGCCATCCCTGAGATTTTGTAAGATTACTGTCAACTGTTATAAAAGTTCAAACTAATAGATGAATTCACAATTTAATAACTAATTATCCTAACACTGTCATTACTTGATGTAGCAAGGAGTAGAGTTAGATAGATTCTTGTTCCAAACATGATGTAGATGCCATATTAGTCCAAATAACAAATCTAGGGAAAATTATTCAATCGATAATAAACCTATTGTACGTATGTCAATTCAATCTTAAAATTTTTAATTTCGCTAATTTAATCCTAAAACATCACGCGGAATGCCAACATAGTCATTTCAGTCAATTTTCATTGGAAATCACTGACGTGACAATCATGTTTATAGATTGATTATGTGAGAACTTCAATCAGCCACGATTTCCTCAAGGAAAAAAAGTAGTAAGACTTTGCGATGTTTAATTAATGCAATGCGATTGTGCGACAATTGTTTGCTTTACCAAAATTTCATCAACCTCTGATCCTATCCTCCTCAAAGGGTGGGTCCTTAAAATAATGCTAAACTAACCAATAATGCTAAACTAACCGATAAATCTGATAAAATTAATTGAAAAGCCAACTACCTCACTGAATGAATGATGACAAATATGAAACAACTAATTGACATTAAATTTTGGAGTTCCATCATCTTGAAAATGCATTCACGGGGTCATTTACCAAAAAAAAAAAGAAAAAAGGAAGAGGACTATATATTTATAGACAAAGCCTTTAAAAAAGTTAGGAATAAAATGCTTTTTTGGACTCGCATGATTAGAGATGTGACACGAGGCACCCATCTCCACTTCTAGCGGCACATATTTTACTCATGAAAAATGCCTCGCCAGACAAATGGTGGGCACGGGTGGGGTCAGTACTAGCCCCGATCTATTAATCCCCCGGCGTGTTTATGATACAAATACATATTGCTATATATTAAGTGCAAGCAATATATTAAAGTGTAGATTGTTATGTTATACAACCCATTTTATTTTATTATGCACTCAATTCATGACTAAAGTAAAATAAACAAGACATGTTATAAAGCAAAGAATACAAACAAGTTAATATAAATAAGTTGACTCACCTAGCATGATATTGATTTTTTTAATAATTACCAAATATTAATAAATTGAAAGTAACATATTTCATAACTGTTATGAACAACTCTTACAATTATTTAATTATATTAACTTATTTTATGAAATTTGTTGAACTTTTTCCCATGAGGGTTGCAAGGCTCAAACGAGCAAGAACGAGCTGTGAGCGAGCAAGAAAGAAGTTGAGTTGTGAGAGAGAGAAAGAGAGAGAGAGAGAGAGAGAGAGAGTCGTAAAGTGTCTGAGCAAGATTGTTGAGAACAAAGAAAAGAGAAATAAAGAAAAAGATGCCAAGAAAAAAATTAGGGCTTCTAGGTTTTATGAAACTGATTCCTAGGTACTTTTTCACTTGGAACCAGGAGCTAGATCAATTCTTAAAATTTGGAATTGAGAACTAGACCGAATCCAATGGAACCAAGAACTTGAGCTGTTTTAGGGCTATTTTGTCTTATTTTCAAGTAGAACTAGTTATGTTACACAACCTTACTATTTATTGTGAATACTCTCACCACTTCACAACTCATTCATGTCACTCATGGATACAATTCTATTTCGTGGACACGAATCAGGGTGGGGTAACACGTATCTATAATTATTTTCTACATCACGTTCAATTAAATTGCTAGTGATATCTAAAGTCAAGTAGACTATTAAAATATTGTATAAAATAATGTCCAATCAAAACTTCCCCCTGGAGAGTCTTAGACATGTAGCATCCCCACGTTTGGGGTTGCGTTTGTTTTGTAGATAATGGATAATTTAAAAAGTAACTTTTTAAGAATAATTATTTGTATTACTTATAAAATGGACGAACAAAAAAATTTTCATTGGTAAAAAATGTTTAGACAAAATTGTCATAAATAATGTAATATTTTTCATTAACTAATTATTTCAAGTGATACAAGCAATTATTTTTAGCAAAATATTTCCTAAATGTCTATTTTTCACAAAACAAATGGAGCCTTGATAGTTTGAACTTTTCAGATAGTAACACCTCTAACAGTGAGTTCAAACATATCAAAAATGATCTCCAATCAAATCTTTCCATACCACCTAGACATGGTGTTTTAGTGGATCAAATATGTTCATATCAGGATAATTATGCAAATATTTCTAATCTACTCTATATTGTCAATTTAGTTTTAAACTTTTTAATTTGACCAATTCAATTATGAATTTTGTGACGATTTACCAATGTAGTCTTTATATTCAATTTTAGCCAATAAGTGCTGATGTGGATGTCAATCATCTTATATAGTACAGTCGATGCTGATGTGGACAAATTTTAAAAATTTTGAAAATTTTCTAATTTTTTTCTTTTGATAGTGTTGCATATGGTCATGATGCATCCGATTTATAGAAGCTATGGTACATCTATAATTATTTAACAAATCATTCCTCAAGCTACGTTTGTTCATTTGGATTTCTAACCATGATAAGGATAGATAGGATATGACATGAAATATAGGGATTTTGTTATAACACATACATTGCTTTGTGAATAGTGATAATAAAACTGGATATTTTCATATCGTATCATTCCGTTGTTTGGTATGAACCTAAAAATATATAAACGAAGATGGTAAAAATTTCTCATAACACTTTTGCCTACTTCATTTTTATTTTATTTTTTATTATATTCCCTCTTTTTTTTTATTTGTTTCCCTTTTTTTTTTTCCCTTTTTCCCCATCCATCATTCTTTAATAAAATTTTACTAAATAGTGAACTATACTAATATACCAAAAATATGTAATAAAAATAATTACCAAATATATATTGAATATATATTATAGGATAAAAATTAAATTAGAATATATAAATAAAAAAGAAAATTGTTGTTTTATGTTATTTTGAACTTTTTTTTTATATTAGAATCTAAATTTCATTTCAATTTTACTTTTTCAAGAAGTTTTTTATTCGAGAAAAATAGCTTTATACCATTAATATTAGAAATCATATTTAACATATTCCACCTCCCTTATAGAAAGCTTTATCCGAGCCAATTTCCTTTTATATCTAACTTTATTTTGTCTTGGTAAGAGCTGAATATAAGATGGAATGGATTTCATTATATCCTGAATGTTTGTCCTAATTAGAGGTTAGTTATTCTTTGGTTAGCAAAATAACAAATCCATCTTTGTCATTGTTGACATACTTTTTAAGTTTTTTAATTGTTTATGAACCTGCCATAAAACACACGAAATCACGACGGGGTCATGATCTGAGCATGGCACATGAAGAAGCTATAGAAGTCCCCATGAAAGCACTAATGGCAAATTGCAGCTAATGGTCGAAAGAACTCCACGCCAATGGCCATGTTGATTGATTTATTTCGAGCGTACCCGGGCCAGAAAATTTATTACCGTTCGTTTGTTGTCGTTTTGCCCAGAACAAAAGTAGGACAACCGCACTGTGTCTAACTATGCTCCTTCTGAATTTTAATTGCTCGAGACCTTTGCGGTTAATCTCGGCAATAATCGTGGAAACTGTAGCCGTTGTTGGTGGGGGTAAAAAAGTATCTGCAAGGCTAATATTTTTGAAGAAAGATAGTCACAAAGTGCATGTCTTTATTCTCAGTCGAGTTTATCCTTAGAGAAAAAATGAACTGGTGCATGATAGAGCAGGTAAGATGTGTTGGGTTTCGACCTCTTGGAGATTTTCTCCAAAATAACTTACCGAAGTTCTGTCGCATGTTTTCGACAATTAATATCAAAGTTAAAATAATCTATTGCCCGACACACACGATATGCATAGATGTTTAGTTTATATCTAAAAAACGAATTTGAACAACTTCATAAATAACCGATTAGGATTGCCATCGTTATCCGGTACGATTGAAAAGATCATGGATAAGGGAGACATGGAGGTGTAAGTAACACGTCCTGGATGCAGTTGCTGCGCATCACAAGTTAGTCCTTGTGAGACTACTAGTAGGGTTGCCAATTCTTTATATCTTTGGGTCCATTGCTTGTGTAAGTTTGTGTCATTACAAAATGTTTCAATATGCTTATAAGTGCTTTTCATAAAAAAATGAACAAAAATATGTCGATTTGTGTCGGTTTCAAGTTCAGTTGTGCCATGTTGCATTGTATTAGGATTTCTTGATAAATTCATGTCCCATTCGTGCCGTGTTCGTATATTGTGTTAGGAATGGCTACCTTTGACTACAAATATTATCATTAACAATAATGTGTATTGCGGTGCAAAGGATGAAGATGGAGACTCAGATAAATTGAGTAGAGGGGTACAAATCTAAGAAAAGAAGCTTACGAGCGAGGGGAAATGCATTGAGTTGCATGTGTCGATGAGTCATGGATAGAGAATCCACATCAAAGTGAAAAATTAAATATATGAATGAGTCCGTTTGGGTTTTCATTGACAAATCTTATAAGGATAAGGTGGTGATGATATATTAGCTGAGATATCGCTAAGTAAACTATGATCACTCTTGTCGCCAAATAAAAAACTATGATTACAAAGTGAACAAGTTCACCATTAGAGGGAAAGTTCAAGGTAATGCTGGGGTTTTCTTTCCAGACCATACTAAGTTCATGCACTGGGTTTATTTATTTATTTTTTCAATTTCTGACCATTGAATTAGCAATGAAATATATTTAAAAATTTTGGGTCTGTTTGCATGATTATTTTATATCCAGCATCATCAATATCGATTCCTCAAATAAAAATTTGGCGCTTTACACATCATGCAACCGAAAAATTAGCCTTCAAATTACTTAATAAGGTTGGAATCCTTATGAACCAATAAGTATCTACAGGGAAAAAAGTCCTAAACTTATTGCATTAAGTATCAATTCAATTAAAAACCTTTTTAATTAGACCAATTTAATGTTAAAAATTTTCATATTTGTACCAATTCAATCGTCTGGTCAAGAGTAGATAAAGGATAGAATGTATCCTAAAATTTATAACGTGCGCACATTTATCCGAATGTATCCTAATTAATCTCGTCTGGAAGGTGTTCCCAAACACTAGATTGTTTATTCATTACTAATGACAGTTCAAAGTTTGGAAGTAAGGGAAGGATTTGATCAAGAACCAAAGCTACTAAGTATAAAATCTAATGGGTAGCATTGAGAAATTAAAAAAAATTAGTATATAAAAAACATAAAAAGGAATCAACTCAATGGGGTCAATTGACCCCAGTGAGAACAATAGAGATTTATCCCTGAGATTTTGTGGGATTACTATTAACTTTTTTAAAAGTTTAAACTAGTAGATAAAGGCACAATTTAACATCTAATTATTCTTACAACATCACTAATTGATGTAGCGAGGAGTAGAGTTAGATAGATTCGTGTTCCAATCACAATGTAGACGCCATATTAGTCGAAATAACAAACTCAGGGAAAATTATTCAATCAATCCTAAACATTTTGTACGTATATCAATTTAGCTTTAAAATTTTTACTTTTGCTAATTTAGTTCTAAAATATTGTGTGAAATTCCAATATAGTCATTCTAGTTAATTTTCATTGGAAATTGCTGACATGTAGTCCCATTTATTGACAATTATTTGAGGACTTCAATCAGCCACGTTTTCCTCAAGGAAAAAGGTGAGACTTTGCGGTGTTTAATTAATGCAATGCGACTGTGCATTAATTGTTCGCTTTACCGAAATCCCATCCTCCTCAACGGGTGGGTCCTTATAATAATGCTAAACTAACTAATAAAATTAATTGAAAAGGCAACTACATCACTGAATGAATGATGGCAAATATGAAACAACTAATAGACATCAAATTTTGGAGTTCCATCATCTTGAAAATGCATTCATGGGGTCATTTACCCCAAAAAGGAAAAGGACTTTATATTTATGGACGAAACCTATAGGAATAAAATGTTTTTTTTGGACTCGCACGCATAGAGATGTCACACGAGACACCCGTGTCCCAGTTCCAGCGGGACATATTTTCCTCATGAAAAATGCCTCGCCGAACAAATGGTGGGCACGGGTGGGGTCAACACTGGTCCCAATCTGTTAATCCCCCGGCTTGTTTGTGATACAAATACATGTTGCTATATATTAATTACAAGCAATATATTAAGTGTAGATTTTTATAAAATACAACCCATTATACTTTATTATACTTTCAATTCATGACTAAAGTAAAATAAACAAGACATGTTATGAAGTAAAGAATACAAACAAATTAATAAAAATAAGTTGCCTCACCTAGCATAAGATTGGTATTTTTAATAATTACCAAATATCAATAAATTGAAAGTAGCTAATTACATAATTGTTATGGAAATACTCTTACAATTATTTAATTCTATTGACTTGTTTTATGAAATTTATTGAACTTTTTTCCCACAAGGGTCACAAGGCTCGGATGAGGAAGGACAAGCTATGAGCGAGCAAGGAAGAAGGTGAGTAGAGAGAGAGAGAGAGAGAGAGAGAGAGAGAGAGAGGGTCGTAGAGTGTTTGAGCAAGATTGTTGAAAATAAAGAAAAAGAGAGATAAAGAAAAAGATGCCAAGAAAAAAATTAGGGCTTTTATGTTTTATGAAACCGGTTCCTAGGTGGTTTTTCACTTGGAACCAGGAGTTGGACCAATTCTAAAAATTTAGAGATGAGAACTAGACTGATTTTAACGGGAACCAAGAACCTAAGCTGCTTTAAAGCAGTTTGGTCTGGCTTCCAAGTATAACCAGTTCTATCTACCGTTAATACTCTCACCGCTTTGCAGCTCACTCATGTCAGTCATGGATCCTATTCTATTTTGTGGACACGAATTAGGGTGGTGTAACACATACCCATCATTATTTTCTGCATCACGTTCAATTAAATTGCTAGTTATATCTAAAGTCAAATAGACTATGAACATATTGTAAAAAATGATGTCGAATCAAAGCTTCCCCATGGAGAGTCTCGCACCACGCAGATAAGTAGCATCCCTACGTTTAAGGTTGCGTTTGTTTCCATGGATACTTTAAAATGTAATTTTCTAAAATAATTATTTGTGTTACTTATAAAATAAGGGAATAAAAAAAATTGCATCATTCAAAAAATTATTATAAATAATGCAATAATTTTTATTGAATAATTATTTCAAGTGATATAAACAATTATTTTTAGTAAAAAAATTTCTAAATATCTATTTTTCATGAAACAAATTTTCGTAGTTTGAACTTTTTAGATAGTAAGATCTCTAACATGGAGTTCAAACATATCAAAAATTATCTCCAATCAAATCTTTCCATACTGCCTATACATGGTGTTTTAGTGGATCAAATATGAACATATCAGGATAATTGTGCAAATTTTTTAATCTACTCTACAATGTCAATTTAGTTTTAAACTTTTTAATTTGACTAATTCAATTATGAATTTTATGATGATTTACCAATGCAGTCTTTCTAGTCAGATTTAGCTAACAAGTGTTGACGTGAATGTTAGTCATCTTACGTGGTATAGTCGATGCGACGTGAACAAATTTTGGAATTTTTAAAATTTTAAAATTTCTTTCTTTTGATGGCTAGGGTACATCTATAATTATTTAACAATTCATTGCTCAAGCTACATTTGTTCGTTTGGATTTCTAATCATAATAATACTAGATAGGATATGACATAAATTATAGGGATTTTGTTATAATTTATACAATGTTTGGTGAAACGTGATAATAAAACTACATATTTTCATATCCTGTTATTCCATTATTTGGTATAAGCTATATATTAGTATAAATGAACCTAAAAATGTATAAATGAAGATGGTGAGAATTTCTCATAATACTCTTGCCTACTTCATTTTTATTTTATTTTCTATTATCTTTCCTCTTATATATATATATATATATATATATATATATCTTTCCTTTTTATTCCTTTTTCCCCATCCATCATTCTTTATAAAATTTTATTAAATAGTGAACTATACTAATATATCAAAAATATATAATAAATATAATTACTAACTATATATATTGAATGTATATTATAACATATGAAGCATTGACACTTTCCAAGAGCTTTCGTATCGTGTCAAATACTTCGACATGTGTCTGACACTCTCTGACACTCGGTCAACACGTGTCGGAAAATCCGACACCTTGTCAACTTTCTCGATACTCTCCAACACTCAAGTTGGAATTTTAACATAGAGTTTCCGACACGTGATTCCAATATCGAGATTAATTTTAAAAATTTCATAAATGAGAGATCAAAATATATATATGTGAAAAATTAGAACACAATAATAAAAATAATAAATGGAGAAAGAAGAAAAACCTAGTATTATTTTCTCTTCTGACTCTCGCTTTCCTTTATACACAATTCACCCCTTAAGTTTTTTTTCTCCTCTTCCAACATATCTAACATGCAAGTTCAGAATATAGATCGCTTGTTTTTTCTCCAAGTTTTATGAATTATTGAAATAGAGTTGAATTTGTCAAATTGAAACAATGGATAATATTAATAAATGGTGGAATAATGTTTTTAGTGTATATAGATTCTAGGCTTTTTTAATTATTTATTATTTATGAATTTGATTCAAATTAATTTGATTTAAATAATCATAAAAGTGATAATTATATATATATATATATATAAAATATATACAATGTGTACCAACATGTCGAAATTCTCTATTTTTCAAGAAACGATGTGTCGGCGTGTCGTGTCGTGTCGTCTTGTGTCGCATGTCGTGTGTTAGTGTCGATACTACTTAAATTATAGGATAAAAAGAAATTCATATATATATATATATATATATATATAAGAAAATTGTTGTTTTGTGTTATTTGGAACTTTCTTATTTCATTTCAATTTTATTTTTTTAAGAAGGTTTTTATTCGAGAAAAATAACTTTATACAATTGATATTAAAAATTTTATCTACCTTTATCTCACCTCTTTCATAGAAATTTTTATCCAAGCCACTTCCCTTTGGCTATGTTTAGTAATCTAGATTTTTAATCAAGATAGACTGGATGGGATATGATATAAAATTCATGGAATTTTGTTATATCCTATCAATTGTTTGGTGATTGAAGAATAAAGTCGAATATATACTTATCATATATATATATATATTGATATTAATGGTATATTAATATAAATGAATGACAAAATTTACAAATAGATATAGTAAAAATCTCTTGCGACCTTTTTGTCTATTTTATTAATATTTTATTTTCCTTTCTTAATTTATTTTTTATTTTTTATTTCCCTTCCATTGTTCTCTAATAAAACTTTATTAAATATAAAACTATACTAATAGACCTAAAATACTAAAACATCTAAAATATGTAATAAAATATATATTTATATATTGAATTTATATTATAAGATAAAATTAAATTCTAATATATAAATAAAAATAAGATTAAATTAAAACTAAATTGTTATTTTGAACTTCTTATATTAGAATTCAAATATTATTTATATCGAAATATAATTTTTAATTTGTTAATTTAAGAAGTTTGTTATTTGAGCAAAATAAATTTCTTATTTTGAATATTAAAAATCCTATTCACCTTTATTCTACATTTTTACATGGGATAATTTTATCCGACCTATATCCTATTTATATTTAACTTTATCCTATCTTGAACAGGTACCAAATGTGGGATATGATAAATTTTATCGTATCCTGAATTTTATTTTGACCGTAAAATGCAACCTTTTATATCTAACTTTACTTTGTCTTGGGTAAGAGCCGAATACAAGATGGAATGGATTTCATTATATCCTGAATTTTGTCTTGATTAGAGGGTAGTTAATCTTTGAATAGCAAAATAACGAATCCATCTTTGTCATTGTTGACAGATTTTTTAAGTTTTTAAATTGTTTATGAACCTGCCATAAAACATACGAAATCATGACAGGGTCATGATCTGAGCATGGCACATGAAGAAGCTATAGAAGCCCCACATGAAAGCACTAATGGCAAATTGCATCTATGGTTGAAATAACTCCACGCCAATGGGCATGTTGACTGATTTGATTTGAGCGCACCCGGGCCAGAAAGCTTATCACTGTTCGTTTATTGTCGTTTTGCTCAGAACAAAAGTGGGACAGCTGGACTCTGTTTAACTGTGCTCCTTCCGACTTTTAATTGCTCGAGACCATTGCGTTAATCTCGGCAATAATCGTGGAAACTGTAGCCGTTATCGTTTGGGGGGGAAGTCTGCCCTGTACTAATTTTTTTGAAGAAAGATAGTCACAAAGTGCATGACTTTATTCTCAATCGAGTTTTTCCTTAGAGAAAAAAAAGAACTAGTGCATGATAGAGCGTCGACCTCTTGGAGATTTTCTCGAAGATAACTTACCGAAGTTCTGCCGCATGTTTTCGACAATTAATATCAATGTGAAGATAATACATTACTCGACATACAATATGGATAGATATTTAGTTTATATCTAAAAGGGAATTTGAACATCTTCATAAATAACCAATTAAAAATGTCATCGTTATCCGGTATGGATGAAAAGATCATAGATGAGGGAGACGTGGAGGTGTAAGTAACACGTCCTGGATGTAGTTGCCGCGCGTCACAAGTTAGTTCATGTGAGACTACTAGTAGGGTTGCCTATTCTTTATATTATGGGTCCATTGCTTGTGTAAGTTTGTGTTATTACAAAATATTTCAATATGCTTATAAGTGCTTTTTATAAAAAATGAAAAAAAAAAATATGTCGATTTGTGTCGGTTTCAAGCTCAGTTGTGCTGTGTCACGTTGTACTAGGATTTCTCGATAAATTCATGTCCCATTTGTGCCGTGTTCCTATATTGTGTTGGGAATTGCCACCTTTGACTACAAATATTGTCATTAACAATAACGTGTTTTGCACTGCAAAGGATGAAGATGGAGACTCGGGTTGAGAGAAATTGAGCAGAAGGATGCTTAAATTAGAGGGGTACAAATCTAAGAAAAGAAGCTCACGAGTGAGGGAAATATATTGAGGTGCATGTGTCGGTGAGTCATGGATAGAGAATCCACATCAAAGTAAAATATTAGTTATGTTAATGAGTCCGTTTGGGTTTTCACTAAGATATCTTATAAGGATGAAGTGACGACGATAAATTTACCAGAGAAATCACTAAATGAACTATGATCACACTCGCGGCCAAATAAAAAACTATGATTGCAAAGTAAAAAGTTCACCATTAGAGGGAAAGTTCAAGGCAAGGCTGCGGTTTTCTTTCAAGACCATATGCTCATGCACTGTTTTTTTTTTTTTTGACCACCGAATTAGCAATGAAATATATTTAAAATTTTTGGGTATGTTTGCATGATTATTTATATCCAGCATCATCAATATCGATTCCTCAAATAAAAATTTGGCGCTTTACACATCATGCAACCAAAAAATTAGCCTTAAAATTAGTTAGTAAGGTTGGAATCCTTATGAACCGATAAGTACCTACAAGGGGACAATATCGAAAAAGTCCTAAACTTATTACATCAGTAACAATTCTATTATAAACCTTTTGAATTTGGAGAAATTTAATGTTAAACTTTTTCATATTTGTACAAATTCAGTCATCCGGTCAATTTAGGCTAAAAATGAATGCAGTGAATGCCGACTGTTCTACTTGGTTGATGCTAATGTAGACATTTTATAATGATATTTTAATAATTTTTGCATTTTTTTTTTCTGTTCTTTCATTTTTTTTTTATTTCATTTTGGCTGGTGCAGTGACAATGGCCTCACCTAGAGCCATCGTGGCCTCGCCATTTGGGATCAAGGTTGTAAAGGCCCTTGCCTAGGGCCTTCGTGGCCCCACTAGCTCTAGGCAAGGCAGCCCTTAAGGCCCTCGCTTGTTAAAATGAAGGGAAAAGAGAAAGAAAAAAGAAAAAATAACAAAAAAGAAAATAAAAAAATAAAAAAATTATTTAAAATTCAAAAAAGAATCTAAAATATCATAAAAAAAATGTCTATATTGGCACCAACCATGTCATGTAGGAGGATCGACATCCCAATTAGCGATTTTCAACCTAAATTGGCGGGATGGATTGAATTGATAACAATGTGAAAGGATTTGGGAATAAATTTGTCTAATTGAAACGTTTAAAGCTGAATTGAGATCAATGTTATAACGATTATGACTAAATTGATCTAATTGAAATGCGTAGGATTGAATTGATACCAAAGTAAGAGGTATATAACTTTTTGGGTACTTCTCCTTTTGCCTATACATATATTTTATGGAAATAAGACGACGAAGGTTTATTGATTAGAATTACACCTTCATGATTGTTTTTCACTATAACTATATCTATTTTACTGACAAAGGTTTCGGCAAGCCATCTTAGGGTCCAATAATTCTTGAATTGTACATCATCCACTTAACGAAAAATAATCTTAGAAAGTGTTTAAACATATGGCATGGTGTGTATTTTCCAACTAAGGTCCGCTTATTTGGCGATCATCACTTTTCCTAGATCAGATTTTAGCCACAGCAGTCATTCTTATTATAGATAAGAAATTCACGACATTTTCTGGTTATAGTGGGCCACACATTCACTTTCTCTTTTGATGATATCAATGATTTAGGTGACTGAATGGCAACCACCCCGCGAGGGTCAGATCAAACATTACATCCTATTGACTCATGCAATTGATAGCCACGGTGACCGCAAGTATAAATAATGCACCAAAAGATGGACTGCTCTCCTCAGAAAGTATCACTTCCAAATTCTCTCTCAATTTTCGAGCTCGTTCAATCAATAATTCGTTTGCAATGGGGTTAGATATAGTCCAATTTCTAGAAAACAAGACAATACTAGTTACTGGCGCCACCGGTTTCCTAGCCAAGAGTACTCTCTCTCTCTCTCTCTCTCTTCATACCCACACGCACACAGAGCATATATCTATATATATATGCGCGCACGTAGATATGTAAGTATAGCATGCACACATGTATGGGAGTTATAAACATACTTCGTTTTCTGTTACTCTTGTAACACCATTGATGCCGACAAGTTTCCATCTTCAATCACCTCGACTGGTGCCTCACGTTCTGCGTTTTGTGTATGTGTTGTCTACTGTCTGCGTACATACAAATTTCAAAGGTGAATGTCTTGATGGAATTCATCGATCGGAAGCTAATAGGAGAATTTCTTCAAACCCGGCCATGCAGGAGGGAGAGCGTTGAGAGCATTGTTGATGCTCTTGTACTCGAATCTCCACTATATTATTAGAAGGCTTTGTTTGGAAAGAGGGTAACGGGACATTAAAAGTTACAAACAAAAGGAAAAAGATTATAAGAAGTGAGGGGGGAAATTCAAATTTCAAAATATGGACATCCAGTTACTTAGACATAATATTCTTAGTTGCAGTCACTATTAGAAATCATCTTGTTTCCAATTGACATGTTTTTGTCTGTATTTATTGTTTTGACATAGTTTTTGTGGAGAAGATACTTCGAATTCAACCAAATGTGAAGAAAATATTCCTCCTTATTAGAGCTACGGATAAACAGTCAGCCGCACATCGGTTACATGAAGAGGTAACAGATTTATGGATAAACGCCAAATTTATGATTGGCATGATAGAGTTAGTTATTGTTCTCTATATCTCCGATGGTACTTTACTATAATATCCATCGCTAGTGACAAAACAGTGCTTCGTCATCTTATTATTATTATTATTTTTTCTGTTTTGCTTGAATAATAGTACTCTGCGACATGTAATTTTATAAAATTTCACTGAGACTTTTTTTACCAAGCAATGAAATAATATTCTGAAACAGGATTACATGCTTTTACTCATTTTAAAGTTTATAAAGAGTATTTTGACAAGAGAAGTCTCTTTCTATTCGAGATAATAGAACTTTTTGATTCAAAATTAAGAACACAAATAAAATTGGGGAAATAATAACTCAAATAAATGTTAATAATGCAAAATTAGTGGATAACTTGATGGGAAAAGATTTGGTAAGTAAAGCAGATAAAAGTGGTAAATCGTTAGACTAGTTGGTAAGTATAATTGGAGAAAGTAAGTCATATGAAAATGCTATTAATTTCATGGAATAATTGATAAATTTAAGGCATCAATAACAAAATGGGGAATGAAAGTTGGTAAAAGAAAGGAGAAGTTTTTTATTGTTGGAAGTAAAAGAAATTGTTAAATCTGAAAAGAAACAAATAGGCGTTGGTAACTAACTCGAATAAGAAATGGTGATGCAAACGAGTTGATAACTTCAGCGGAACAAAGTTGGTTATCAATCTTACTGGGGTTGATAATTTCTAAAAAGTCAGTAAGCAGGGCAAATAAAATTGGTAAATCAATAGAAAAGTTGGTATAAATATGAAAAAAAAATGTATAACATTAGTGACTTACTAAAGTATGAGTTGTAATTCTTAGCTGGTTAGTAACTTAATGGAAGAAAAGTTGGTAAGTCACACAAAAAGAAATGGTTGTATTTCATGTAATAGTTAGCAAACTTAAGCCGTTAATAAGGAATGTAAGTAAACGTTGGGAGACGATAGGAGAAAACTTTTTGGTCAAAGAAAAGAGAAGTTAGTAATTTCCAAAAAAAAAAAAAAATCATTGGTAACTAACTCAAATAATAGTTGTTAATGCAAAACTAATTGATAATTAGTTTAATCAAAGAAAAATTGGTTATTTATCATGATTGAGTTCGGTACATTCTAAAAACAATTGGTAAATTTGAAAAGTTGAAAAGTTGACGAAAAAGGAAACTAAAAGTAGTGACTTTATAAAAAAAATTTGATAAATTAGAAAAATAAATAACTTTTTGTAAGGAACTCATATTAGAATTGGTAACCTAAAACATGTTAATAACATAATTGAAAAAATTGGTAAATCTCCCAAGTAAATATTGGTGATTTTATACAATAGTTGGTGGTCTTGGTAAGAAAGGTAAACAGAATTTTGTTTAAAAAAAAATTGTTTTGTTAGAATTAAGAGGAGTTGCTAATTTAAGAAAAGATAAATGTCAATAACTAATTCTAGTTGATGATGCATACCTAACTAGTAGTATCCGACCAAAAAAAAAAAAAAAAACTAGTAGTATAATCGGAGAAAAGTTGGTAATAAATTAACTATGGTTGGTAATTTCGAGTTGATTGTTGGTAAGAAAAAAAAAAACAGGTAAGTCAATGAAAAAGTTGGTAAAAATAAAGAGAAAAAAGAACAAAGATAAGTGTTGGTAGCCAACTCAAATGAGGCTTGGTAAACCAAAATTAGTTGTCAACCTTATATAAGGAAAGCTAGTAAGTCACACAAATAAATATTGATAATTTCATATAAGAGTTCACAAATTTAAGGCATCGATAAGGAAGACAAATACAATTAATAAAATATAAGAAAAGTTGGTAATTTGCGTACCATCACAAAGAGTAGGTAGTTTTATAAAAATATCGATGAGTTACCGACAAGTTATTGGGAAATTAGTGAGCAGTAACTCTTTTTCCAATATTTGCTTGATACTTATAAACTCTTTTTACAAATTTATCAGTACGGAGAAAAATTTATATTTTTAGGTTCAATTTGTTTAAAAAAAAAAAACTGATTTGAAAAATATCTTCTTAAAAATGGTTGCTTGTATTGTCTACAAAATGAATGAATGATTTTTTTTTTTTCATAATTCATGAAAACATTTAGAAATAAAATGTTGTTGATAGTGATAATATTTTCCATTAACTAATTATTTAAGGCAATACATGCAATCAATTTTAGAAAAATCTTTTTCAAATCATTTATTTTCTGCGAAATAAGTAAAGCCTTAGAGACAGAACAATAGAATAGTCCTCTTCATATACAAATTTATTCATGTCGTCCCCGACCAATGCTATTGTAGAACCTTTCAAGGTTTAATTTGAGTTACTTGAAAGATAACTTTTTTTTACATATATAAAACAAAATCTCCACTGTCCATCATGTTAGATTTCTCGCACAATCGGTTTTGTGATATAAGTTGTGCATGTGATCTAATTTTTGCGTTCAATCCCAAACAGCTCATAGAGAAGAAGTTATTCGCTGTTTTGAAGCAAAGAGGGGCACCAAACTTAAGCTCCATTCTCAAGAAGTTACATGCAATTCCGGGTGACATTTCAAGTGAGAATTTGGGAGTGAATGACTCCAATTTGAGGTCTGAGATGTGGAGAGAAATTGATGTCATCATCCATTCGGCTGCAACTGTCACATTTGATGATCGGTACCTTGTCAATCTGCTCAATTTTTTCTACAATTAATGATTTATATTTAACCAATTTTGTATGTTTTTTTTTCTTGCAGGTACGACACTGCATTGGCCATCAATACGTATGGAGCTAAGCATGTCGCAGAATTTGCAACAAGATGCGTTAATATAAAGATGCTACTCCATGTATCAACTGGTAAGTGATTTTCCCATTGCGGTTTTTCTCTATAATTTCCTCATTCTACTACGTTTCGCTCAATAGAATTATGTCACAGCAGTTCGTAAACTGATTCAGCGGACTGGTCATATTAGTGCATATCGCATTGACCATATTTTATTGATGATAATCGTACACCTTTCTTTTTCAGCATATGTACGTGGCAAAAACAGCGAAGTTATACCAGAAAAGGCATTTAGCATGGGTGAGACAATAAGTGGATGGAAAAAACTGGACATCGATGAAGAAAAGTTCTTGAGTGAAGAATTAATTGGTGAGCTTCGAAAAAGGAATGCTTCAGAGGAGGAAATCACCATCGCTTTGAGGAATTTGGGCTTGCACAGGTTTGCTTTGTTTAGATTTTTAAGGTGAATAATTAGGTTGATGATCATGCAACTTGACACTGTTATTAAAACCGGATTCTTATTCTTCTATTTCGGAAAGATCTAATAGTTTTAACCAGAATCGAAGTTATTTGGTAATATTTATCAATCAATTTATCAATGAGATATTGGCTTAAATAACAAGGAAAATAGTTGATGAGTAAAATCCTAAATGCACTTGGCTGATAGGGAAAAATACATCTTTAAGATTGCCCGGGAGGTGGACTTGTCGAGGTGAGCGAAAATTGATCCTGACACCACTTGACTGTCAAACCAAATGAATTTTAAAATGAATTTTCATAAACATAGGAAAATATAATCCTCCTTTCTTATCGGCTCCAAAATAATTGATGCGCAGGGCGAGGCTGCATGGTTGGCCAAACACGTACACTTTGACGAAAGCAATGGGAGAAATGATGATGAGGCATCATCTGAATTCGAATGTATCGCTGGCTGTAGTAAGACCAACCTTCATAACAAGCACTTATAAGGAACCTTTTGCTGGTTGGTTCGAGGGTTTCCCTTTCAGGTTATCCTTCTCAAATCTCCCTCTCGCTTACACATTTACATAAATTCATTGGCTCTTTTGAAAGCCAAATGGGGAGGAAAATGACTAACATTATCAAATGTTTTATATAAAATGAAATCAAGCCGTTAACCTTCTGAAATTCGCACAATCAAGTCTAACCGGTTGGAAAATGGGATTCTTTTAGCAAATTAAACATGTTTGGGCCCATAGGGTTTTGATTAAAAGCCAAAATCTGGTTATTAAGTCTCAAATCGAATCTAAAATCAATCAAAATTTCAATTAGCTAATTATAGGCGCCTACAATAATCCACAGGTTCTCTTATATGCAATTTAGTTTTTCCTTTCGTGAATCCGTGGAGTAAATTGGAAATTAGACTTTGAAACTTATATGTCTTTTTATACTATTTAGTTTGGACATCAATGAATGAACCTTTCATTTTATTTTGATTCAATTAGAGATAGAAGTGTTGATTTTAGATTTTCAATTTGATATCGACTTTTACTCAATTTTTCATAGAACTTGAGTTCTATTTCCAATCGATAATCATAATCACACTCTCAATGCAAGAGAAAGACTCATTTTTTTCCATGTTTTGCAGACAATCTTTCCTAATAAGTTTGATAAGTAATTCGATTTTCCAGCAATTGCATATCACTTGTGGAAATGTTAGGACATGATTTTCCAATCCTCAAAAGGCTTAGAGCTTTATTGCACTTGTTGATATTATAAATCGATCGCACACCATACGAAGTGTTTGGAACTTGTCACGTGATTTTCCCAGATGATAAAGCCATTTAATAGTACTCGTTTGTCGCAAAATTGTTTTAGTTGATTAGTTCTGTATTGTGGGACTTCAGAAACTCATGACCATATTAGAACACGAAGCAAGTCTCTCTTTTTTTCTTTTTTCTTTTTTTTTTCTAAATTGCTTTTTTATGGAGGATGCACAGAACCCTCGATAACGTCGCCATCAATTACGGGCGAGGAAAAATAAACTCCTTCATTGGTGATCCGGACACTATATTGGACGTGGTAATATCTAATTATCAGAGCAATCCTCTTCAGTTTTCAATGCATTGTCGTGCAAAATCAATCATTTAACTATCTCCTGCATGACTATATCGCACAGAATGGAAAGTACTTAGTGAAAATGAGGTAGCTAGGATTTTTCACAAAGGAAGGCAAACATCATATTTGGATAATCAACCTATACTTTGATTCGCATAACACTTGGTTCATGAATAGTGAATTGTCAAAAGTTTAGGGGTCTACCGCTTGAGGTTAGATTTCCCCATTATAGAAGGCAATTACAAAATGGATTCAATTTCGAATTCTAACTTGCTTCACTAAAAAGAGTCTAGGCTTATGAAGGATATAGAGGTTGAATCATCCTTACCTGGCGGCCCTAAAATACTAGGTGCAAGCCATTATCTCTCCCTATACGTGTGGCAAGGGGGAAATTGGGAGGAAAAGAGATTAGTTCTTATCAATTATGCCCGTGGTGAGGCAACAAAATCTGTATGACAAATGGTGGACTGTATGTTCTCAATTAAAGGTATTACTAGTCAATCGACCTGAAGATTAGACCTAGTGTATCGCCTAAACCCGAACATTCAACATCGAATTTAGATGGAAATTTTTTAATCTGGTCGGGATTTCTCATATAAGCATATTGTCCAAGTTTGCCCATTTACATTTCAGGCTTGAGTTGTCCAAGTGGGCCGCTCACCCGTTGATTGCCTATGCTCTCATTGCGCTTGAGTTTTAGTACATAATTCTCTCTTTTTTTGCAGATACCGGCTGATATGGTGGTCAATGCCATGATTGTGGCCATGGCAGTGCATGCAAATCGACCTGCGTATAGGATTTATCACGTGGGTTCCTCAATGAGTAATCCCCTGAGGTATGCAGACTTTCAGAACTTCGTTCACAATTATTTCACAGACAACCCTTTGGCAGATGAGGATGGAAAACCGGTCAAAGTTGGTAAGCTTATACTTGTAGACAGCATGGAAAGCTTTCAAAAGCACCTGACCCAATATCACACTCTCCGGTCAAAGGTTTGTCCCATTGACTCAAATTGTCAATCATATACCAATATCTCATATGCCATATGAATTTTTTTTTGCATCCCTCTCCGCTTTTGTGTGTTTATTGTAACTTTTGCCGTGATAAATTGATAATGGCCTACCATTAGGTCAACCATAATATGGCATTATGACGAAACAGCATTTCTTATGACTTTTATAAGTTCGATTTCTTTGATGTCTAATGCAAAAACCTTCACACACATGAAGATTCCGCTTTTATCTACATAAATCCAGAAGAGTAAAGTTAGCCACTCTCAAAAGGACACACGAGGGCCTCAGCTTTTGTACAGACTTTATTTTAGTGTCATAACTTTTCAATTGATCACTTGAGTGATATAACTCATGAAAAACTTTCTTCTGTGTAATGTCGGCAATTTCCCTTTTCCCTTCATTCACGGTACTCAGGTGATCGATTAAAAAATTGTAGCAATCAAATCATCGATGGAAAAGTTATGACACCAAAGTAAGCACTTTACAAATATATAGCACTTGTAGTGCCTTTGTCCCCTTTATAACCATGTCATACGGTCATAGGATTACTCATGAACTGAGCATATTTGTCCACCAAATCCATTTTACTTCCATAAGCATCGCAACTTGAAAAGCCAGAAGTGCAAAAAGGCATATTACAGTGATAGACCTAATGTTTGCATCATATGCCTATCGTTATGAATGAATTTGTTAACATTTATTATTTCTTGTTGTAGGAACAAAATGGTTTCCAAAGCTTGCATGCTGATCTGAAAAGGAATATCGACAACGCAATGCGAGCGGCAGAAATCTGTAGACCTTACGCATTTTTCAAGGGCATGTAAGCCTCAGTTTTGCAATCGATTCACTAATCAATCTACTTAAAATCATGGCATCCAAATAAAGCAGCGACCATACAAAACAAAATTTTAATCTTTAATGAATTCTCGTTTTTTGTTTTCTCTTTCCTTTTTCTGAACCGACCAGCTTCGACGACACAAATACAAAATCCTTGAGAGCCACGGCCGTAGAGAATGGAGTAGACTTGGAAAGTGCCTTCCGCTTTGATCCAAGGTATATCAATTGGGAGGACTACTTCCAAAGAATTCATTTGCCAGGAATCAGCGGTGCCTTCAAGCTTAAGCGAGCAAGGCTCTAAAATATAGTAGCTTGGATATGCAACAGTTGATTGTATTGAAATATGACAATCTAGTGCTCTGTAATTATGTGGAAATGGAACACGACAACGCAACATGTATGCGTTAGTAGTTTTCCTTTCATGTCAGATACCAATGGCATCAATAATTGGAAGCTCATTCTTAGCAATTTTTCATGCCATTGAAGCTCCTCCTCAATTCTCTTGGAAAAAGAGAATAGTGAGTTAGCCAGTAATTCTATTGGAAAAAGAGAACCCTAGCGTTGGCACAACTAGTTTGAGTCAGAACCATATGCGCAACCAAAGGACTGGACTTAACTGTTGGAGCATGAAGGGTGTTTTATGGGCCTGGACTTAACCAGGGGAGTCCTTGAGATGCTTTGAGGCTGATGGGTGTTGGAATTTCATGGTCTTAGACTAATTTGATTTAACTCTTGCATCCACAAATGATTGTTTATATCTCTTGGTTACCTATGCATAACAGATTAGCCACCAAAGATAGGCTAATGGAACGGGGCGATCAATTCTGCATATTTGGCGTTTCAGTTACTCTACAGCTGAATATGAAAGCCATTTTATTTTTCTGTTGTGCTCTACTTCTTCAAGGGTGTGATTTGCTGCTCTGAAGATCCTACTATTTTCTCGAAGTCCTTGGTGATTGGCGCTTTGAAACTAGGTGGCGAGCTCGTCATCGGGGATCCGTGATTGAGTTTTTGTCTTCACTTTGATTAACATCTTAAATGAAGTAACAGATCAAGTGACGTGAGATAAGGACTGCATTTTGCCGTTCCATCTAAGAATCAACTCCCGCAAATTTTTGGGCCCGCAGGTTTAAATCTTGTATTAAATAAGGGATGAGGCGGAAAGTTCCGATAAACAATATGAAACCACATTGTGTAGCTCACTAAAAGAGACCTAGAGACCACATATCTCCTTATTTTGTGTTTGATTCTATGGTGTCGCGACCTCCCTTTTCGGGCGTCCTTACGTGTGGGCGTGTGTGGAGGATAATGGTTCGCTAAGCATGGGGGTTAGCCTAGGCTCTCATAAATCCACCAATTCACGATTTAAAATTTGAGTTTTTAACCCGCAAGTCAATTTCAAATAGGAGTCGCCATTAATTGATTTAGGGTGAGCCAATTAGAAACCCAAGCGAAATATTGGGAGAAATAATTTATTTATTTTTTTTGTAACTGAGGAACCGCCAGAGACGCCCTTACGAGATCACACTGCCCTCTGATGCCCGTTGGACGTCATCACAAGTCACTATTTAGACGTAAAACCTCGGGAGAGGTTAGCACAGGACCCCACCACCATAGCCCCCACTTAAGACGTGTGTTGACAACGCATGAGTTTGAACTCTCAACCTCAGCGATGAAGGAGAGAACGCCCAACCAACGCAGCTGCCCACTGGTGGGTATTGGGAGAAATAATTCACTTCTACGCAACCAGATAAATTAAGATCGGGGACTTGTTTACCCTAATTAATTATTAATGCCCTTCTAGTACCTGATCTTATTTGAACCTTAAGATTTTTTTGGATTTTCAAAGATTTTCCATGCTTTTGTGGAAAATAAACAATTTTCAAGGCATTTTCTGTTTTTTTGAAAAATGTAGACGTTTGGGGATTTTTCTGATTTTTAGAAAAAATAATTTTTTATTTTATTTTTAATCAAAATAACAATAAAACAAAAAGCTGACCCGGGTGGGTGAGACTAGGGGTGATCGCGGTTCCCGTGTAGAACCGGGAACCGGAGAACCGAACCGAAGGTTCTAGTCCGGTTCCCGGTTCTAAAGGGACCGGTTCCGGTTCCCGGTTCCTTTTTTCTGGGAACTGGCTGTTCCGGTTCTAGTTCTGGTTCTCATCATGGGAACTGAAATTGGTTAGGGTTCCAAAAGAACCCCAAATAGAAAATACCCCTTACCTTTCACACTTTCACACTCAGAGTTCCCTTCTCTCAAGTTCTTTGCCTCGACGCCGCCGTTGGACGCCGCTGGATGCCAGTTACCCCGCGCTCGTCTCGCCCTTGCCTCCTACTCCCTCGACGCTGTCACCCTTCGCTTGCCTCGCCGCTCGCCAGCCCTTGACGCTACTCGCCAGCCGACGACGTTCGCTGCTCGCCAGCCGACGACGCTCGCCGCTCCCCCAGGATGGAAAGTATGAGAAATTGGGCCAGACCACGTCATGCGGTGCGTAGTTTGTCGATCGCCACAGCTGCCGTCACCTCCGACTCCAAATTCGCCGTCGTTTCACTCTCCCTTCCACACCCGCAAACCATAAATACAAGAAGGAGCGGTGGAGGGAGACTTCTCTGCTTTAAGGTTGGAAATCTCTGGTTTTTGGTTTGATTGTGGGGGGGAAAATGCCGGGGCTGACCTGCAACGCCTGCAACAAGGAATTCGAAGATGATGCCGAGCAGAAGCTCCATTACAAGTCCGAGTGGCATCGCTACAAGCTCAAACGCAAGGTCTTCTCCCTCTCTATCCATCTTCAATCGCGCCATCCTCAACAATTTGAATTTTTGGTTTTTGAAGACTTAGCCAGGAATTTTTCTTTAATGTTAGTCACCTAGATATTGCTGATGTGACAAATTTTTGCACCCTTCCACACCACTCGATGATGAGGCTGCGCAAAGGGGCACTTCTATTTAGCTTGTTGAGCGCCGCATTGACATGCTTCCAAAGCCTTTGACATAAGGTAATATGACATTTAGAGCTGTAAAATTGTCTCTTTGACATCAGAGAAAAGACTGATCATGGTTAATCCATGGTCCTGCCTATATCAAACTTAACATGTGAATTTATGTTGCAGATATATGTTCACTTTGGGCAGATGTGGAGAGGCGGCTTTTTTGTTATCCGGGTATGTTTCTTGTTCTATCTTCGTCATTCGCTGTGCTCATTTTGGTAAAGAGGATTGCATGTCCATTAGCTGCCATCACCAGACTACACCAAATGATAGCTCGTGTGCTGACTAATCATGAATTGTCAGCCCTGTGTATACAAATATATTGATTGATCTTCCCATGAAAGGAGAACAATCTTGTTTATTGCCCATTTTCAGGAAATGACACCTGAAGCAGAGATAATATCCACAAGATATACAAAAAGCATTATTAAATCATGTGCAGCTCTGTCTTATATTGAAGCTCAGACAAGGATGGATGACAGGTAATCATGTAAATGTTGAGAAGGCTATTCCTCTGTTCATATGAGCTCTTTTCTGGTGTATAACCTCTCACACATTGTACTAAATTTGTTCTGATAATTTTTCTTTCAAAAAACTTAGTCCATACTTGTTCTTTTTTCGCTTCTTATCTCTGGCATCCTATAGATATTAATGTTGAAATACCTGAAAAAAAAAATTATCTCCTTTACATCTTTAAATTCCAAGTTTGGTTGTTATGAGGTTTGCCTGAAATATACTAGTGCTCTGCGGTCCTGTTGGTTTATATTGTTGTTCCAGTTGGGGGAGAAAAAGGTGGCTGGTGATGAACTTGAAGTAGAAAATGGAAGCGGCGTGATCTTATTGACTGTTCATTCCATGTGTAACATTTTGAACTCTTTAAGATCGGGAAAAGCAAACATGGCCACAAAAGTTGTGTATAATTGTGTGGCACTTGCGGAAAGAAATTCTTGATAGAGTTTGTAAGTCCAGTTCAGTTTGATCATATTCTCACCTTGCAAACAAGTCTGCTCTTGCCTAAAGAGAGTGTTCAAACTTCCTTGTGGCAGCCATGGACAACGATATGGTATTGGCAGTGATGTGAGGCATAGGAAATGCTTAGACAAATATTGGCAACTCAAACTTCAGCTAGACCATGAGAGATATCAATCTTTTTCTTTTTTTCTAAAAAAATTCCCTTTCGTCTTTTGATGCTTTTGCTGATTAATCAACATGCTATTTCCACATGACCTTTGTTCAATAAATTTTCACGTTAGCATAATTCGGCAGTTCCTATTCTTGCTGGTGAGTCTTTCATGATTATGTCTAGTATACTGCAAGGAGTTTGTTTGGGTAATTACTGGATTACTTACTTTCTCTTGTTTTGTAGTCAGTTGGCAGATCCGAGTTTCTAGATGAAGTGAAGCTCTATTCTTTGATTAGTTTGTTGTTTGATGCAGGTAAATCAATAATCAGATTATCAAATTTACTAGTCCATGAAATAATACTCATCCATTATAAAAATTTATCGGTTCTTTTTTAAAATTATCATATGGATGGTCTTTCACTTCTGTTGTAATATCGCAAGATATTTGCAAAGGGAAAGTTTCTCTCGAAGAAAGATCGGTTACGGTTCGAAACCCCGCCGCAACATTCTTTGAGAGATATTCATGCAGCTCCACCTGAAAGCTTTGTTACTAAAGTTCTGAAGTCATTGGAAGCTGTAAAACAATGAGGGATATGGCTTTATTTTGGTGCAAGGTTGTTGCTGAGGTAAGGCTGGACTTTGTGAAGTGAACCGCTCGACTTTGCAAAAGAGAAATAGTTCACATTCTAGATTATAAAACGCTTATGAGTATTATAGATTGTGTTCGTGTTATATTCTCTTTGATGAATGACAAGTTTGTTTATTATTCTTTGCATTCATTTCCATTTTTTTAAACTAAAAAAAAGAAAAAAAAAGAAAAAGAAGCACTGTTGGAGCCAGAAGGCAACCGAGCTTTAACCCGCGGGGTAGGTTCCAAGTTCTGGTTGCTACGGGTAGGTTCAGGGTTCCAAAAATAAGGAACGTGCGTGATCAGGGTAGGTTAGGGTCCAAGTGGAACCTGTAAGGAACCGAGAACTGCACCCCTAGGTGAGACCCGCAAGCCGGCCCGACCAACGCGGGTCGCACCTCCGGAGACTAGACACGAGGCCCCCCTCTGTCTCCTTTTTTCCTTCACTCTTCTTATTCCTTTCTTTGATGTTTTCCTTTTATCTCTCTCTCCTTATCTCTCTCTTCCTTGTCTTGTCTTTTCTTCCCTCTATACATGCCAGACAAGTGAAAAAGAGAGAGAAAGAGACCCGTTTTGTCTTTGTCCACTTTGTCTTTATTCTTTTTTGACTTTTCTTTCTTTTCTCTCTTTGTTTCTCTCCTCTCTCTATCTGCACATTGTCATCAGAAAAAAAAAAAAAAAAAAAAAAAAAAAAAAAAAAAAAAAAAAAAAAAGAACCTCCACCTTTTTTACTCCATGAACCAAGAGACAATAGATAAACCCTTTCTGTTTAAAAAAAATTATTTCCCCTCCTCCACTTGTTTTTCTTTTCATTTTTTCCTATTTTCTGTCTCTTTTACTCTTCACCTCTCTCTCCCCGCATCCCTCGGGTCTCTCATTCCTTTGCACGAAATGGCCAAAATGCTGCCGACCTCACCTTTCCCGATGACCACTAATGCAAACGTAAAAATAAGACTCAAACTTAACTAACTAAAAAAATTGAAATAAAGAAAAAGGGCTCAAGAACGAGGGAGCCACACCCAACTACCATCGCCACACTCCAACCTCGCCGGGCAAGGATCAATCGTTTGTGGAACCATGATGCATGCCGATAATAACCATGAAATGAGGTAGACCGAGCAAAAGATGTCTGTTGAAATCTACCAAAACGTATTCGACACACCACAAACACTAAAAACGGACAAGAAACCAAGAATGAATGCATATATCTCAACCGGGCATTTCAACAAGCACATAGGGTGCATCGGCAGGGGCGGTTAGAGACGAGGATAATGCGCTCAAATTCAAGCCATGATTCAAAGCCAACGACACCTGAGACTTTGCAACCACAGTTCGTAACTAAATGAGGTCTGAGACTCACCCAACCCTAAGGATAGCGGCTCGACCGATGGGCCCGAAACAAAGTATGAAAACAAGGTACTACAGGCGTTCGGTTGAGGGAGCCCTACCCAGCTCGGTGGCACCAAACAGTGGACGAGCTCGACATATCGGGCTATGTCTACCTGCCAAGTCAATGTATCTATATATAGATATCTATAAGAGATCATATAAAAGGGATATTCTTATTTTAGACCTAACCAATTGGAATGACTGGAAAAAAACAGCATGTCGTATCAATAGAGAATTCTGAAAATATTTCATTCTTATTGGATCAGTCTCCGAGTCAGGATCCTTAGGAAATCGGCCCTAAACCCAAAAAAAAAAAGACAAACCCAAATGGAACCTACCACTACTTTGACGCGAACAAAGCGTGATGACGGCTGGTGACTCTCCCCTTCAGTCCACCCTTATTTGCGACTTTTAGCTCACCCTCACGGTCTCTCAAGTATTTCTGACCTTTTCTGCCTCTCCTCAGATCTGGCCTTTCTCTCTTTCTCTGGCTTGCTTACTCTCAAGTCTTCCCTGATGTCTCTCAGGGGAAATTCTCTGAGCTTGCTGCATGCTTCAACTGAGCTCACAACTTGCCTATTTAAAGGCGAGGAAGGTCTGATCAACGAAGGAGCTTTGGCCTCTAGTCCTTGGCTCGTCAACCAGACTCTCTCTTGGTTGAACGGGTGTGCCATCCCTTCTTCTTCGCGGAGGCCTGCCTGGCATTGAAGGCAGGCATTGATGGCGCCTGAGAGACATTCCCTCCATCGCCCATCTAACCTCCTCTCTCTACTGTAAGTAGCCTGCACATGTCTCCTCTTATGTGCACGTCGTATCCATACCACAGAGGGAAGGAGGAGAAAAAGGAGAGGGTCGGGCCGCAAAGTCAGCAAGGTGGGGGTGAGATGGGCCCTGGGCTCGTGCCGAAAAGAGAAAAGGGGCAGGGATCAGGCCTAGCCCCTAGAGCCAATGTTTATTTTTTAAAATATAATTATCCGAAAATAGAGTAAAATAAGAGAAAATAAAACTTGGTAAATGCAAAGAATAACTAAGACCTAAGTGATGCGAAAAATATTTTTGTTAGGACCAAATTGGTCCTTAATTTTCTATGCAATTTTTATCATAAATACTTAGCCAAAATTTAGGTGTTAATAGTTGTCATTCTTTGAAGGTGAGCTTGCAAAAGTTGCATTCAAAGATGAACTGATACCTAAATTTTGTCGATACATATGCAATGGATAAATCTTACTTGGGACCAGGTGTTCTATGCAGAAAGGGTAATATAGCATAATAGATACTAAGACGGATAAGAAAATACGTGTATTTACTTACCAGAAGGAGTAATGCGGGTGTGAGCCCGAGTTTTTTGGCAAATATCAAGGTATCATCTTACTTGATGACATGGGAAAGTTGTTTCTCTAGGGCCTGAACCATTTTTCAATTATCTAATTCGGGCTATAGAAGCACATCATGTCGATAAAGAGGAACTTTGAACTACAGAAGCATGTCGGGTTAATGAAGAGGGGACTTTAGGCGACGGAAGCACGCTGAGTCGATGAAGATGGACTCCGGGCTACGGAAGCATGATGGGTCAATGAAGGCAGACCGTAGGCTATGGAAGCATGCTGAGTCGATGAAGATGGATTTCAGGCTACAGAAGCACGCTGAGTCAATGAAGATGGATTTCGGGCTACGGAAGCACGCCGAGTCAATGAAGATTGACTTCGGGCTACAGAAGCACATCAAGTCGATGAAGATGGACTCCGGGTTACAAAAACACACGAGGTTGATAAAGGTGGATTCCAAGTTACAAAAGCATACCGAGTCAATGAAGGTGGACTCCGGGTTACGGAAGCACGCCATCGATGAAGTGGGACTCCGAGTTACAGAAGCACGTCGAGTCGATGAAGGTGGACTTCAAGCTACGAAAGTACACTGGGTCAATGAAGTGGGACTCCAGGCTACAAAAGTGCGCTGAGTCGATGAAGGGAGACTTCGAGCTACGGAAGCATGTCAGGTCGATGTAGATGGACTTCGGGCTATAGAAGCATGTCAGATCGATGTAGGGGGACATCGAGCTACAAAAGCATGTCGGGTTGATGAAGTGGGACTCCGGGCTATGGAAGCACACCGGGTCAATGTAGGGGGACAATAGGCTACGGAAGCACGCTGGGTCGATAAAAGGAGCACTTTGGGTTACGGAAGCACGCTGAGCCGATGTAAGGGGACATTAGGCTACAAAAGTACGTCGTGTTGATGTAGGGGGACTCCGCACTACGGAAGCACACCATATCGATTCCCTAGTAATATTTCCTGGAAAATATCTTCAAGGATACTTAGACATTCGCAGGCATCGAAAGAGTACTTGCGACTACTCACATTAAACACTTGAGAAGGTCTCTCACCTTTTGGTAAAGAGAACTTGGCAATAACTAAGATGAACCCGAGATATCCGTGAAGGTCTCTCACCTCCACGTAGAAAAAAGTTGGGATATCGAGGACGTACCTTGGATATTCGTGAAGGTCTCCCATCTCCATAGACATTTGTGAAGGTCTCCCACTTTTTGGTAAATGGAATATCGAGGACATATTTCGAATATTCGTGAAAAGGCTTTGTAAAGGTGTCCCACCTCCTGATGATTGGAATATCGAGGATACACCTCGGATATTTGTGGAGGTCTCTGACCTCTTGGTAAAAAGATGTTAGGGATGTAGCACAGGGCTTATCTAATGAAGTAGACGACTTTTTATCAAGTGCACCATAGAGCAATAAAACTTTGTGAATACTTGGATGACCATAGGCACTCAAAAGCGCTGGAATACCTCGATAGCTGCAAGCACACAAAGCAGTGGAATACTTGAACAGTTACAAATATTCAATGATACAATTTGAGGAAAACTCGGGCAAGTCGTGTGTCATTGAAAGGGAGTTCCTAAACAATGGCAGATACTCGAAGACAATGGGACACTTGGGCAGTTGTCGGTATCTATGTTATGAGTGTAACTTGAACAAGTCAAATGTCGATAAGAGAGCACTCGGACAGTGGCCGGTACTCAAAGACAATGAAACACTTGGTCAGAAACAAAGTTTTTTTGAAAATAGAGGTAGAGATATGCTTATCTGATGATATCTTTGCTTTATGAAAGTATGTCTCATGCAATATGTCAGCATGTTGTAAATTTAGGAGTTCAAATGGGGTTCACGCATGACAATTTTGTTAGTTTTGCATCATCGAAGTTCCACTGGGGAAAATTTAGAAAGACAATCTTCAAATATGGACGTCTTGAACTAGCCAAATGAGAGAATTTCAATTTGAAATGACTTTTCACTCACTCTCATTAAAAGGCTGTTTTATCCCAACCATTAATGTATGATTTACAAGAAACACATCTTCGCACTGTCATCATGTTGGCAATGGTCCGAGTATTCTCGCTAGCGGTACAACTTTACCAATCTGAGTGGTCTTTGTCAGGATCATAATATAGGCTTGGTCAACGGCTTATCAAAGGGGACCATTAAAGTCAAGGCTCATGAAAGAAATGCAGTACAATCATCTTCAGGTTTGCAAGTCAAGAACGTTGCGAAAAGAGATAAAAATAATCTTGCTCGTACTTCTTCGAGCGATGCTTATAAACATATAAAATCCTACGTTAATTGAAGTGCTATAGTCTAAAGAGACTTTTATAAAGGGATGCAACGTAAGCTCGGCTCATGTGTGAAAAGGTGGGAGTTAGTGATTGTCTTGACATTGTCAGCGGTCTTCCTTCTCACTGCCAGATATTATCTTCATGGAGGCTCTATTAATTGAACCACGATAGCAGCTTTGCTTGAGAGTACAAATGACTAAAATTTACTTTTTTGTTTGAGGGCATCGGTCTTGCTTTTTACTAGGCACACTGTTTTTTTATGCCCTTAGTTTTTAATCCAATTTTCTCATTTATATGCATTGACCTTGCTTTTACCAGGCATATTATTTTTTCATGCCCCTTGTTTTTCATTTTTGTTGTTTAAGGACTGGCCTAGTCAAGTTCAAACAAAACATTGCTATTAAACTCTTGGGTCTTTGTCTTCAGTTAGCACTCCGGATCATGTTGTTTGAATAGTAATAACTCCTGCTTTGCCTGAATGTGAGGGAGAAATTACAAACTCAATTGGGTTATACAATGAATACTAGTGTGTCAAGTAGAGAAAGAATTGCTCTTTATCATTCTAGGGCACTTAAATTATCATAAGTGTTCATATCCAGAAAAGATATCCAAAGATTGATGCAAAAGCAAGCAAGAAAATTTATATCCTCTTTCTCACCTTGTGATGCGGCCTCGTCTCCGATCTACCCCAGCATGGGGTGGTTCTTGATAAAGGTAATATGAAAGAAACTTCACAAGTGTCTATGGCTCAAAAGGGATAAGCAATGGATAACATGTAATGTTTGGGTTAGAGAAATAAAATGCCCCTAATCACTTTGGTTATTGTACCATTCACGAGAGAACCCTTTATCCTGCAGACATGAAACTTCATATGCTCATCTCACAAGTATATAAACGGTGAACTGTATATGGGATATGGCTTGCCTTTCATCATTTTGATGCACCTCATTTGGCATGCTCAATCGTTCCCACATTATTCATTCAGCTGTCTATTTTGATAATCCTCAGTGGAATCAATGACTTAGATAGACAAAATCATCATGCAAAATCCGTTTAGAAAAGGCCTGGAGCATTTTAAATATGAGGGATTTTGTACTCCTAAAAAAAATAATTGATTTTACTCAAAAAAATTTATTATAAGCATTTAACAAAATTGCCTCTATAGATGTGTTAAATCCTGAACACAAAGGGAATTATTAAAAATAAAAAAAAAAAATTGAATGCTCATGGATTGCCCCTATTCAAAAGAAGAAATAACACATAAACAATTAATCAGGGTTGATCTTTGATTCAACAGATGTGTCTGTTTTTGCATCTTCATATGAAATAGAAATAGATTAATGAGTAGGGCTGAAAGCAAAGAAGCAAATTGAGGCTCGCAATCTTCTTGAGATCTGCTTTAGCAATATTTGCAATGTCATTTTGCTTGGGAGAGTTTATTAGAGTTTGACATGCCTCTCCTTGATTTGTCATTCGTACCTTTGGTAGTAAGGTGATCCTACAACGGATAGGAAGGAATACATTAATGTATGAATTCTCAAAAGTTGAATAACTAGGAGCGATACAACATTATCCTCCGTTGGTCAATTGAATAGGCCCATAATCCTTAGGCTTGAAGATGTCATGAAGTCCTGCACTTTTGATCTCATTAGGTTAAATACTTTTTCATTTTTGCAAAAGCAAGAGGCGCAAAAGAAAATTTATTAGGTTTTTTACATATGGCAACCTAGTTGTTGCTTCCAGGGATCGAACCCCGATCGTTCCTAGATTGCTTCATCCCCCACCCCACCAAGCTAAGGCGCTAGTAGTGTCTATGGAGCGCTTCTCTTTTCATTTATCCAAATCGACTCTGGGATGATATGTCTTTTCACATCGAATTAAGTGAATTTGATACGAGTTACTCCCATACGCTTGTTTGGCCAATATTGATTTGCTCAAATTAACCCATTGAGTTTGTTCCTTAAATCCCGATACTTCCTGTCAATAGGGAAACTATGTCAAAAGAAAATTTAGAGGAAGCATATTGGAAATGAAACTAAATTACCCTTTCCCAGAGTTTGTATTAAATGACTTTTCAGAATGTCTCGATAGTTGGTTATGGCTATTTTGTCTTATTATGGTTCAGCATCCCTTTTAATTGGCCCTTCTCATTCATGGTCATGTATGTATGACCGACAATCATTGATCCATCTTCAAGGCCTTCCTTCTGTTGAATTTTTTATTATTATTATTATTTTTTTGCCTTTGATCATATGAGCATCGGTAGTATTTGGTAAAGTCATGTACCTCAGACTTCCATGGAATTTGAGATGGACAATCAAAACCTCCAGTTTTTTAATGAGAATCACTTCTCGATAGAGTATGTGTTTGGAAGAAGAAGTAAGGTTTTTAAACTTTATCCCTATTAACAGTAGCCAATTCAATGGAAGAGGAGGAATTCCTTCTCTGTGCTTCTTGGCTTGCCGAAGCTAAATGTCTCATCAATGAAACTACAATGTCTAGTCTCCCAGGGTATGCTGTGCAAAGTAAACACTGCTCAAATATCGCGACCAAATTTTCGGGTGCACCACCTAAAATTAGGCTAATGGATTGCTAAGCCTAGATTTAGCTTGGGCTCTCCCAAGCCCATACCAATTCGCGACTTAGGTTCAAGTTCTTAACATGCAAATGATTTTCAATCAGAAGTCGCCACTAATTGGTTTACGATAGGTCGATTAGACACCTAAGTAAAGTAACGGGAGATTTACTTTACTTCTGCAAACTAGAGATTTATGAGTTCGGGGACTTGATTACGTTAGATTTCTCTAACGCCCTTTCAGTACCTTTTTCTTTTATTTTGAAAAATGTGTTTTTTTTTTGGTATCCCAGGGAACCCCGTAAGCCGACAGCCGGCGGACAAACCCTGGGGCCGACGCAAGCTAGCCACCACACTCACGCCAGTAGTTAAGTCGTGGGTTCCTTTCTCACAAGGCAGACGACGCAAGGAATCGAATACTGGACCTCTTGTGAAAGGAACAAGTGCTCAACCAACTACACCGCCACCACGGGTGGTTATTTTGAAAAATGTTTGGCAAGCATCTTGAATTGATTTTAAATTTATCTCCCTAACATGTGAAGTGATCATGCTAATTTAACACTCAAGAAAGCAAATAAATAAAATGCAGGACTTACCTCATAGCAACGAAAGCATCTGCAATGTTAGATCAGAATTCACATCAACAATCCTAGATATGATTTCTAATTAACACGCAATCACTTAATTTTTGTTTTCACTTTTTTAATGAGAATAATGTTTTTATGCAATGCAATGTTACTAACCTAACATAAAATGATATGGCATGGCAATATGACCTAAACGATATGACATGAGTAAGGTAATTTTTAAAGAAATGCAATAATTAAATATGCCATCTAAATTAACCAAAATGACTTAATTCTAATGACAGGTAATTTCTAATTTAATGAACCTAATAACAATCACTAAGTGACGGGCATTTTATGAACCTAATTCTATATGACGTGCTTTTCATGAAGCTAATTCTATATGACGTGCACATGATTTTTTATTTTTTTAATGAAAATTCGTAATTAAAATCACCAAAAATAAAAATCTAACTAAAGTGAAAACTAAAGTGAAATGCTATCTATTCTAATTGCTTTCTAAACATGCATTTAAAAAAAAAATAAAACTAACCTATCATGCAATCCATCTAAAAATTTATTTAGACTTAAAATTAAACATGCAATTTTATCTAATATGCAATGACGTGCAAAGAATGCCCTAATTCCAATTTTTCTTTTTTCTTTTTTATGAAATTCGAAATTAAAATTGCCAAATAATTAAACATGCAATTCAAATTTAAAACTAACATCCTAAATAAATGCATTTTTTTGGATTTTTTATTTAAAAATTTGAAATAAGATTGAAATTCTAAATATGCAAGATAACCCTAAGACTAGGAATATTCTAAAACGAACCTAATCCTAATTCAGATTTTTTTGGATTTTTTCATTTTACTAAAATAAAATTGATTCAAACACCACGACAGCAAATCAAGTAGGATAAGATTGATATCCAAAAATTGACGAACTATATCTCGCGCATGAGATCAAGTTGGCCAATTTCAAAATTAGATCGCAAATCGAATCTCGGGCGTGAGATCGGATCGACGATTTTGTAAGGGATTGTTAGTCGGATTTCAGGCGTGAAAATCGGACTGTCAATCCTTAATTTGAGGAGCTCTTTCATGTCGAAATCTCAATCATATATTCAAGAATAACTCTACTAAAAAAACAAAGTAAATAAATAAAAATAACATAAAAAAGTAGAATAAAGTAAATAAAAAAAAAACTACCTAATTGATTTTCCTTTTTTCTTTTTCTTTTTCTTTTTCTTCCTTTCCACGCAAGGCTTGTGCGTGGTGGTGGGTCTCCTAAGGGAGGTGGTGCTATGATGATGGGTCACCGGAGCTCCGGTGAGGACCGGCGGCTGGCGGATGTAGCAGCCGCGGCTGGTCGCGAGTCAGGCGGGACAAGAACAGCACCCGGGTAGCAGAGACCGGCGGAGCAGGGGCGTCACGGGTGGAGTTGGCGACGGACGAGCGAGCAGGGGTCCGAATCTGGCGCAGTGGAAGAGGCTCGGTCGGTCGCTCGGTCGTTGCAGGGCGTGAGCAGGGATCGGCGCGTCGTGGGTCAGCGGTAGCTTCGGGTGAGGCGGGACTCGGCGGTGTCGGGTAGAGGCGCAGCGGGGCGAGCTTGCAGGTTCTCCGGCAAATGACGGAGCGGCGGTCGGTAGACGGACCTGGTGTTGGTTTGCAGCGGCAGCGAGGCGAGCAGAAACAGGGGCTACCGTCGCAGGGGCTCGGGCGGCAGCGGGCAGCCGGAATCGCTGGATATGGGGGTTGCGGGCGGCGCAGGAGCAACGGCGGTAGTCGGGCTAGTGGAGCGGCGTCAAAGGTTGCTGCGGGTGCTCGCGGCTTCAGCGCTTGGACAGAGAGATCGGCGCGGCGAGGCAGCGAACGCGGCCAGCAAGAGGGAGCGACCGGAGGGGAGCGAGCGGCGGCGTTCGGTGCGGGCTGGGGGTGCTGGCAGAGCGTCGGTCTCGGCTGCTGAAGAGGAAGAACAGTGGCTGCTTTCCTTCTGTTTTTCCCTTTTCCTTTCTCTCTCACCTGTCCCCTCTCTCACGTCTCTCTGTACTCTCTCTGCTATGCTTTTACTTTTTTTTTTTGCTTCTACCCTAGCTGACCTTCTTTCTCCCTCGGCAGCTTTTCCTTCTTTTTGTATTGTTTTTTATTTTCCCAGAAGAACGAACGAAGAGCCCCCAAAAACCCTCAAAACGAAGACCGGAATTTTTCTTTTTCCTTCAATTTTGACCTAGAAAAACCGAGAAAAGCCCCCTTCGACGTGATAAAAACCCCCCTCCACGTGGCTGTGTATTTCTATTGTGGCCTCCCTCTCTTATGTGGTGTAGCATCCTATTTATAGGCGAGTGAACTAGGGTTTTAGATCAACATCCATGAGGATTTTTTTTCGAACGCAATATTCCTTCATTGATTTTATTTAAAATTGTGATAGAATTTTCCTTAAATCCCAAATCTTGCAAAGATAAATCGCAATATTTTTTTGTCACACCTGCCCTATCCAAGAATTCATCATATCTCGACAAAATTTCAAAATTTTTATTTTTCCCCGAGATAATTTTCGATCATTTAAAAAAAATGGGCTTGGGCCAACTTGCTCATTTCGTGGACCTAGTCCATCTAATTTGAACCCATCCGCCACGGTCCAATAAAATGCAAAAAATGCAAAAAAAAAAATAAATGCACCTAAGTCTATATGCTATGCTATTAATTAATTTTTTTGGAAACAAAATTAACCCATAATTTTCTATGCAATAGATAAATAATTGGATCGCCAAAATTTAGGTGTCAACATCAAACTTGAGGCAGAGTTGTGCAGGTACGAGGTAGAGTGTACAGAGCTCCAGGGACGGCTCGCAAAACGAGGGAGGCTGAGAACAGCATAGAGGAGGATTCATAGGTTGCCCTATCCTAAGCTACCACGATATGCATACTTCGAGTTCAACCGTGCTTGTGCCTATTATCTCCTATCTTTCATTCTCGTAAGTGGGAAAGAGAGAGAGCATCATTCTCAAAATTATATTACGGAATAAAACGTATCTTTTGTTTTATTTTTTAATGGGGTGATTTTTCTGTTTGCCCCTGCTTTTTTGAAAAAGTGTTCTCGAATCCAATGAGTTCACATGATGTGTCCGTTTCAAATACCCCCTGTCACACTAAGTCAAGGGGATGATATTCTGAGACATGAAGTAAGTAAATCAGAAAAACAAACAGGGTTAAATTTGACATCTTGCTTCGAAAAAAGTTTTTTTGTAATGAAATACTTCTTTTTTTTTTTTGGAAGCATGAGGAAGCTTAGTCCTCAGAATTCTCCTTGGATGACATTTTCCTTTCATGGTTGGATACCATCACCGAGTCGGCTTGGGATACCCCCTCATGCTTTTGAAACGAAATATTTGAACTGTATATTCACTAAATGAAAATAAATTATATTACTGGAATGGAAAGTGCAACAATAACATACTAGATAAGATAGAAAATAGGAAATTATAAAAACAACTTGAACCCATGAAAACTCCTATAAAAGAGAGCATTTTGATAGTTGACGGTGTTGGCCCCAGAATTAAGCCTGTTTGAGTTCTTCGCCCTTAGTAAACTCGAAGGATTCGCATGAGAGGACTATTTCGTTGAAGTTACGGAAACACATTCCATGAAACCAAGAGCATTGCTTGTGGGGTAAGGCTTTTATGAATAGTTTCATCATTTCTTCCTCACCTAGTTGAAGGTTAGCTTGGATCATGAAAGCTTCTCACCTTTCTGCATATGCTCGAAAATCCTCCATTGGTATTCTTTTGATGCGAACCAAATCTTCACTAGGCAATTCTATTCCAATCTTGGTTTGGTATTGATACAAAAACGCGGAAAATAGCTCTCCAATCCCTCATGAAGTATATTATTGTCATGAAGAATAATTGCAATGTGGGCCCCATGAGACTCTCTTGGAAGGTCTGAGTTACGAATGGCGGTTGGTTACAATGTCGACTCATTTCAGCGTAGAAATATTGCAAGTGGATCATGGGGCAAGTCATGCCGCTATATTTACGGTAATTAAGTACTCCTATTTCTCCAGGAATTATATAATTCTGTGGAGGCCAGAGGGGCCCATCATGTCTTGTTTAGAGCAGTTATTGGTTGAGCTTGGCCTGAGTGGATTCCATTTGCCTCGAGAGTTGTTGAAAGACAATGGAATTATGTCCTACGCCATCTTATTCTAGACATTATAATGACAGAACGAAATACTAGACATTATACAAAAGTCCCTAAATAACGGGACTAGGAACAAGACGAAACTTTCGAAACATTGACACTAGTGGGCATGTGACCACTATTTTATATATGACGGGGAGCCTTTGCGAAGCTGTTTGCTGTCCAGATCTGGTGAGCCTCGCCTAGTTGTCCGGATAGTGACAAAAAGGTGCTTACCATTGCTTGACATATATGATGAGAAGTCACCTTTGGAACCTCATGTGAGTTTCCTTGTATTTTAATGCATATAAAAAATATATCTATGGTGACTTTGTAGTATGTTTATCAAATTAAAAAAAATGGAAAATATCGGCTACGCATGCTCTCTCTCTCTTTTTTAACGATATGAGTAATAAAAATCTTAATATTTCTTTTTTGCTTAAATTAAAATAAACTGAATGTGACTCGTTTCATCTCACTAATACTTTTTTTACATAGTTATGCATATTATATTCAAACACATGACTATTAGGGTATGCAACCGAACCAATCCTACTTGGGAACTGAACCAAACCACTCAAAAAATAGGCATGAGAACCGGTTGACACCGGTTGGGAAACAAGTTTCGAGTGAAAACCCACCCAAGAACCGAAGTAGATTGCCCTGTTAAGCCAGTTTTATAAGTTAAAAAGCCGAAACCCTAATTTTTGTTTTCCCTAAATTCTAATCTAGCTCTCTTTCATCCTTGATCCTTCCTCAAAACTCCTTGCCGGTCTTTCCTTTTCCTTTAAATTTTTATGAATTAATGGGGAATAAAGTTTTATAATTTATGTTTTATATTACGTGTTTGAATTTTTAGTTATTTATAATTGTACGTGATTACACGTACATCTTGTGGATTGGTGTTTTTGGTGAATAGGAAATTTTGTTGTTCGATCTTATTGAATCATTTGTTGCTCATAACATCATATGGTTTTGCTATGAAAAATAATCCAAAAAAAAGGGGAAAAAACAAGTTATAGGGTATCTTGGAACCAAATAGGAAAAACTAGCTATGTTCCAAAACCCGTTCCAAGTAAATAGGATAGGTCACAGAATCCAAAAATTGAGAAACAATTATGACATTGTAAGTTTTAGGCTTCAGCTCTAGAACCTTCCCACCTTAGAACTGATCACCCTTAATTAGGGGTGTAAATAATTCAGTTCAGTTAGGTCTTTTTGGAAAACCAAACCGATAAGGAAATTTATTGGACTGAACCGAAATTCAATCCAAACTGAAATCTCAATTCGTTTGAATTCGATTTGGTTCGGTTTTTACTCTTGTGTTTGTTTTTTTTCCTTACATACACCGTTTTTATAATTTTTTTATTTAAAAAATATTTTTTATTCTTTTTCTTTTCTTTCTTTTTCTTTTTTTCCCTTTTCTTTTTTTTTTCTTTTTCTTACCTTTTCTTCTTCTTCTTCTTCTTCTTCTTCTTCTTCTTCTTCTTCTTCATTTGCCAGTTGCTGGCCACAGTAGCGAACGATGAGGCTTGAGCTTGTCAGATTCCGATGAGGTTGAGGCTTGCCGGCCTCGCCTCAATAGCCTGTGGCGAGGTCGGTGAGCTCGAGCCCCACCAAATCCGACGAGATGGGCGAGGCTTGAGCCTCACCGAAATTCACCAAAGCCTCGCCAACATCTGGCGACCTCCGACGAGGCTCGCGCCTTGCCCAAGTGGCTGAATTTGGCTAGGATTGAGCTCGCCGACATCGAGCGAGCTCGGCCTCACTAGATCAGGCAAGGCGAGCCTTGTTGGCTGTGGCGAGGCTCGAGCTCGCCGACAACTGGCCAATGAAGAAAAAGAAGAAAAAAATCAAAAAAATGATTTTTTTAAATAAAAGGAAAAATAAAAAAAAATTAGATTTCATCAAAGTTGAAGTGCATATTGAAGTTCGGTAAGCAAGCAAAAAGGTTAACCGCACCATCAAAATACATGGTCCACTTGTCGGGCCAGATCAAATAGATCTGTTCATCAATTTCATCCCAATCATCAGACTTTTCGGGATTTTTAGCTAACATATCGGCTATAGCTCGCCATTTGATGGACTTCCGTGCCATGCTTTGGATATCAAACTCAGAGAGTAAATTTTCCATTGAGCGAGCCTTCCAACCAAGAAAAGGTATTTAATCGGGTCATTCTTAGTCACCAATAGAATGTTGTGGTGAAGAGTATATTGCCTCAATCAGTGTAAAGCCCAAATCAAAGTTATACAAGTCTTTTCCACTTCAAGATACCTCAAAGGTAGTAAATTTCTTACTAAGGTAGTATATGGCGCGTTCTATTTCATCATTTGGTCATTTTTGCATCAACATGGCTCCAAAAAACTCTTCATGAATAATGATATACAAGGTTAGAGGCACACCTTGGATAGGTGGTACGCATACAGGAGATTGCGAAAGATATCACTTAAGCTCTTCAAATGATTTATGACATTCTTCATCCTAGTTGACTTTGGTGTTCTTTTTTAACAGCTTGAAGAACGGCTTAGTGGTTTCTGACAATTGAGAGATAAATCTCGCAACATAATTCAATCTTCCCAGTAGGCTTCGGACTTTCTTAATAGTAGAAGGAGGTTTCAAGTCGCATATGGCCTTCACCTTAGAGGTATCTATCTCGATACCCTTGTTACTAACCATAAATCCAAGAAACTTCCCAGACTTTGCCCCAAATATGCATTTTGCAGGGTTAAGCCTCAGCATGAATTTCCTCAATTGGTCAAATAGTTTTCTTAAGACTTCAACATGGTCTTCACCTTATCTTGACTTTGCAATCATGTCATCAACATAGACTTCAATCTCCTTATGCATCATGTCATAGAATAGCATTACCATGGCTCTTTGATATGTTGCCCCTGCGTTCTTCAAGCCAAAAGGCATAACTTTGTAGCAAAATGTCCCCCATGGGTGATGAAAGAAGTTTTAGTCTTGTCTTCCTCTTTCATCCGGATTTGGTTATAATCGATAAATTCATCCATGAAAGAGAATAGTTCGAATCCAATAGTATTGTCAATTAAGACATTAATGTATGGCAAAGGAAAATCATCCTTAGGGCTTACCTTATTCAGGTCGCGTTAATCAACAGAGACTCGGACTCGTCCATCCTTCTTCATAATTTGGACTATATTAGCAATCCAATCA
This sequence comes from Eucalyptus tenuipes, assembly GCA_014182365.1. NCBI lineage: Eukaryota > Viridiplantae > Streptophyta > Magnoliopsida > Myrtales > Myrtaceae > Eucalyptus > Eucalyptus tenuipes. The sequence goes on along the minus strand of CM024544.1, from coordinate 10,197,895 downwards.
GCATAATGGTTGACTTTAATGAAACCAACATTTAAGAGCTTTATGATTTATTCTTCAATCTTTTTCGACAACTTAGGTTTTGTCCTTCTGAGCTTTTAAAGTCTCCCCAGTAGGGTCAAGGGAACATGTCTTTTCAAAAAAAAATCAGTGCATTTTCATTCCCCAGCAGAGTCGCCAAGCCTGTCGCAACCTGATCTTGCTACCCTCGAATCCCTTATCATCACAAGGAAAGGAAAGGGAAAGGTCGGGTTTAGGGGTACTTGATCACGAAAATTCCCTCACGACTTGCGCTCCAAAAGACATCATTACATCGCCTTTCGGATCAAGCCTCTCGTGAGTTCCCTCCACGAGATCACGAGTTCTCTTAAACTCGTACCCCGCGTGACAGCGGAGTGTCGTAACCCATACCCATACGGGTGACACACCTCGAGAGAGGAGGTTGGATGTGAATATCGAATTTAAAAGTACCTTTAACATGAGAGCTTTTTTGATAGTACAATGGACATGTTAGGAAAACATAATATATTGTTTAGGCACCGAAAGGACGCTAATAATAATATTAGTGTAACACAAGTTCCCGAATCTATATATTTGATTATGTAGGAATTAAGGGAACACTCCTGACCCTCGATTGGGTTTTCTAGTCAACCTCCAAAACGAGGCTAGTGGCAACTTTCGTCTTATTTTTAGGTTGCATAAGCAACTAGACCGTAAAAATAAACCCGTCGTGTGGGGTACAAGTTTCGATGAAACTCACCATGGTTTAGCATACTTGCTGTGGTAGTACCCCAAAGGATGAAATGATGTCATCCTTATGGGTGAAGGGTACTATCAAGAGAGCTACCATGGTAAAGGTACCCTTAAATCCGATATTCACATCTGACCTCCTCTCTCGAGGTGTGTCACCCGTGTGGGTATAGGTCATGACACTCGCTGTCACGCGAGGTATGAGTTTGGAAAAACTCGCGATCTCATGGAGGGAACTCAAGAGAGGCTTGATCCGAAAGGCGAGGTGATGAGAGAGAAACTCTCGTGATCAAGTACCCCTAAACTCTCGTGATTAAGTACCCCTAAACTCGACCTTTCCCCTTCCTTTCCTTGTGATGATGAGGGATTCGAGGGCAGCGAGATCGGGTCACGACAGGGAGCACTAGTCCTATTCGCAAAAAAGAATGATGGATCATTGCGTCTATGCATCGACTACCGACAACTCCATCAAATGACGATCAATAATAAATATCCACTGCCAAGGATTGATGACTCATTCGATCAACTTCAAGGAGTTTTGGTGTTCTCCAAAATAGACTTGAGGACGGGCTATCATCAAACTGAGGATCAAGAAGGACTCTCGAAGATAGCATTTCGAACGCGATACGGCCACTACGAGTTTACAGTAATGTTATTTGAGTTAACCAATGCCCCAACTACTTTCATGAACTCAATGAACCAAGTGTTCGAGGTGTACTTGGATCAATTTGTCATTGTATTCATCAACAACATATTGATATACTCAAAAAGCCCAAAGGAGCATGAATAGCATTTAAGGATGATATTGCTAATCCTCTAAGAAACATACTGTACGCCAAGTTTAGTAAGTGCAAGTTTTGACTCAATCAGGTAGCTTTTCTAGGCCACGTAATATCTGACGAAGGAATTTCTATGGACTCAACAAATATTGAGGCAGTCATAAACTGGCCAAGACCAATAATGGTGATCGAAGTTTGAAGTTTTCTAGGATTGGCTGGCTATTATTGGCGATTTGTGAAAGGATTCTCTAGAATGGCTACACCCCTGACATGATTGCTAAAGAAGGAAGTAAAAGTTGACTACTGCCCCAGTATTGACGATATTGTCTGGTTTTGGAGGTTACGAGATTTATAGCGAAGCTTCATATAAAAGACTAAGCTACCTAATGCAACATGGAAAAGTGGCGGCCTATGCATCTAGACAATTAAGGCCTCGCGAGCAGAACTATTTGACACATGACTTGGAATTGGGAGTAATCATCTTCGCTTTGAAAATCTGGAGGCACTACTTTTGTAAAGAAAGTTCACGATTTACATCGACCATCAAAGTCTGAAGTATTGGGTTTCTCTGAAGAAATTGAACATGAGACAACAGCGTTGGATGGAACTTCTCAAATACTACAACTGCGACATTTTATATCATCCTAGAAGGGCCAACAAGATAGCGGATACACTCAGACAAAAGTTAACAATTGCACAAATGATGGTTTGAGAATGGATCCTTCTCGAAGGAGTACGAGATTTCGATTTCAGATTCGAGGTAAGCCATCTTTTTAATCTTATAGTTACCCTCTGAATTGAACTCAAAGTGTAGACCAAGATTAAAGCACTACAGCCGATGAATCCATCAATCCACATAATTTTGCAAGAGAGTATGGAAAAGAGGAAATTGGATTTTCAAATAGCAGAGGATGAGATATTGAAATTTCAAGGACAATTATGTGTGCCCAACAATCCAGAATTCAAGGAAGAGATTCTGGCAAAAGCTCATAGAAGCAACTATAGCATACATCTAAGAAGCACGAAGATTTAGAGGAATCTTTGACATTATAATTGGTGGGATGTCATGAAGCAAATGTTGCCAAGCCCGTGGGCAAGTGCTTAACATGCCAACAAATGAAAATGCAACACTGCAAACTTGGTGGACCACTGCAACCACTAGAAATTCCAGAATGAAAATGGGAGCACATCACTATGAATTTTGTGATAAGACTACCAAGAAGCCAAAGAAGTAATCATTCTATTTGAGTCGTAGTTGATAGACTAACCAAGTCAACACATTTTAATGCGATACAAAAGGATTTTGCCATCAACAGGTACGCCAAGCTATATGTGCGACAAATAATTTGTCTACATGGAGTGCCTGTCACAATCATTCTAGATTGAGACCCCAAGTGCATAGTAGCATTTTGAAAAAGTTTACAAACTGTCATGGGAACAAAACTACAATTTAGCACAGCTTATCATACGCAAATAGATGGTCATTCCAAGAGGAACATTCAAATACTCAAAGATATGTCGCGAGCCTGCGTTGTGGATTACAAAAGGATGATGGGAATAACAACTACACCTCATCAAGTTCGTGTGCAACAAAAACTACCAACAAAGCATCGGAATGGCACCATTTGAGGCAGTATACGGTCGTGCTTGCAAAACACCTGTTTGTTGGGATGAAGTTGGAGAAAGAAAGATTACTAGCCCTGAGCTAGTTAAGTACTTCGTGGATGCAATTAAGATTATTAAGGATAGGCTAAAGAAAGCCTAAAACCGCCAGAAAAGTTATGTAGATAAACAAAGAAAGCCTTTAGAATTCCACGTAGGTGATCACGTATCCTTTAAGGTGTCACTAATGAGAGGAACATTACGTTTTGGCAAGAAAAGAAAGCTAACCTTAACATATCGATTAGCATTACCATCCATACTTACTTAGGTTCATAATGTGTTTCATGTATCCATGCTGAGAAAATATGAACCGAACCCGACACGTGTGCTCAATTTTTAGGAAATTGAGATCAACAACAAAGTGTTGCATGTTGAGAAACCGGTGCAGGCCGTCAACAGAAAAGAGCAAGTATTGCGCAACAAGGTCACTCCCTTAGTCAAGGTTATTTGGCAACACTACGGTATTGGAAGAGCGACCTGAGAAAGTGAGGATGTGATGAGACATCAATATCCTCATCTATTTAAAGGGACGAGTAATTTTACAAATTTCTAAGATGAAATTTTTCTAAGGGAGAAGGAGTTGTGACATCCTCAATTCGACCCCTATCTACGAAATAGAATTACAATAGTAATCAACAAATCACGGAAAAACAAAGGATGGTCACCTTAGAATAAAAGTTCAATTTTTCATTGGCGGACTGTAAATTTTTGGAAAAGTGGAAATGGGTCGCGAATGAGGAGCCACGAGGGCCCAAGCCATGGGCGGGCCCAATGGGACAAAATTGTTGTCTTCTAAAGAAGAGGAGCGCCCACTTGAAGAAATGAAAGGGAAAAGGCAAATTTGATTAGTTCCCTTAGTTCAATTCCAATTATAACACATGCATGAAATTTTGCAATTAATGAAGCTTGGATAGGAAGATTTCAAGAGCCATTTGTGGCCATCCAAAGACTTGGCCAAGAGTGATTTATGGAAATTTGTACCAAGTTCATTGATGCTTAGAGGGGAAACTTGGATGAGAAATCCTCATTCTCTCCCTCATTTCTCTCATTCTCTCTTTCTCTAAGTAGCACCAACACTGACACGCGACAAATGACATGACACGACACGACACGACACTCCGACACGTCGTTTTTCAAAAAACAGATAATTCGACATGTTGGGACACGTTGTATATTAAATATATATTTTTATATATATAATAAATTATCATTTTTATGATTATTTCAATCAAATTAATTTGACTCAAATTCATAAATATTAATCCACCATTCATAATTAAAAAAGTCTAGAATGAATTTACACTAAAAATATTAATCCACCATTTATTATTATTATCATTCATTATTTCAATTTGACAAATTCAATTATATTTCAATAATTTATAAAACTTGGAGAAAAAATAAGTGATCCATATTCTGGACTCACATGTTAGATATGTTGGAAGAGGAGAAAAAAAACTTAAGGGATGAATTGTGTATCACGGGAAGTGGGAGTCATAAGAGAAAAGAAGACTAGGTTTTTTTTTTTTCTCAATTTATTATTTTTATTATTGTGTTTTATTTTTTCACATATATATATATATTGACATCTTATTTATTGAATTTTTAAAATTAACTTCGATATCGAAATCACGTGTCGAGAACTCATATGTTAGAATTCCGACTCGAGTATTGAAGAGTGTCGGGAAAGTTGACCAGGTGTCGGATTTGCCGACACGTGTTGACCGAGTGTCGAGAGTAACCAAGAGTGTCGGAGAATGTCGAACACGTGTTGAAGTGTTCGACACGACACGAAGGCTCTTGGAGAGTGTCAGTGCTTCATAGCTTTCTCTCTCTCATCAACCAAACCCCCCATATCTCTCATCTCATCTCTCTCTCTCTTTCTCTTTTGGTTTATTGTCCACCGTGAGCCACCATCTTCACACCTAGCTCGCTGTTGCCATGCCTAGCTACCCTCACCGCCGTGATGTTGTCGCCACATTGTGAGCCGTCGTTGCTATGACGCCGTCCACCACCACCTACCGTGAGCTGCATGTTGTCGCCATCGCTATCACCACCACCCAAGGCCATGAACCACCGCACCCTCATAACCATCACCATCATCCCCTTTGCCGTGCGCCCTCACCACAATCATCATCCAAAGCCGTGAGCCGCCATGCCATCGTCATCGTCGCCGCTTGCCCTCAAAGCTCAAAAATTGGTCCCGTGAGTGACTTCCTACCTTTGATTAGGATGGTGGTTACGCTTGAGATTAAGGTTAGAATTAAGGTTAATAATAATTAGATCAAGAGATAGATGGATTAGGTGATAGCATATCTCGATAAGTGATAAATAAGGGTGATAGCTTATCTTGATAAATGATAGATAAAGGTGATAGCCTATCTGGATAAGTGACAAGTGATAAGTAATGGTGATAGCCTAGTGATAAGTAATAGCAATAGCTGATCTTAAATAGTGATAAGTGCTTGTGATATCTTATCTTAAATAGTGATAAGTAATGGTGATAACTTATCTTAAATAGTGATAAGTGCTTGTGATAACTTATCTTAAATAGTGATAAGTAATGGTGATAACTTATCTTAAATAGTGATAAGTGCTTGTGATAACTTATTTTGAAAATTGACAAGCTATGTTGATAAACAATCCATGGTATGATATTGTGTGGAATGAAGTTATCATATGATTAATTTGGTGGATAATTAATCAATGGGTGATCACATGGGATTATTTCATGGTATTTTTGCATGCAAAAATTGCTAGTGTATTATGTGCAAGCACTAAACACTCTAGCATTGGTTAAATTGGAAGATACAAATTGGCTTGAGTAATTGACATGTTTATGTGATCACATAAATGATTCCGTACTCGTATGACTATAAGGGGCAATACTCAATGGATTTCGGATGCTTTCATGTCAACGGGATGCCATTCGTGAATGGATTTCGGAACAATGTTCTTAATTAAATGTCGTCTTAAATTGAAGGTTGAGACATTGTTGTGTCCGATGGGGTGAGATGATGCCCGGTTACACTAAAAGACCACTAATGCGAGTGTCGGTTGTGGCCAAGATTGGTCATAATAATATGGACTCGTGTGGATGCATTGTGCATGGAAATGATAATATTTATGTCTGGATTATTATTCATATGGGATAAGTGTATTAGAAATCCTAAAATTTATCATGAAAATGCAATTGATTCCTAAAACTTTCAAAAAGTGCAATCAAGTCCTAAAACTTGTCACAAAAGTTCAATCAAGTCCTAAAACTTTCAAAAGGTTCAATAAAGTCCTAAAACTTGTCTCGGAAGTGCAACCGAGTCCTAAAACTTTCAAAAAACGCAATCAATGGAAGGACTTACATTGAACCACTTTAATAAGTTTTAGGACTTGATTGCACTTTTTTTGAAAGTTTTAGGACTTAATTGTACTTTGTGACAAGTTTTAGGACTTAATTGCACTTTTTCAAAGTTTTAGGACTTAATTACATTTTCATGACAAATTTTAGGACTTCCAATGCACTTATCCATATTCATATTTATCATATGGCTGCTGAAATTGTGCACTCATGTGCAGAATTATTTGTGTAATAATTGGATATGTTGTTAGGGCATTATTTGGTGAGTTGCCCATTTCATGCTTATAAATAATGCAAAGCAAAGGCTTTACTATTGATTTGCCATCAACAATTAAGATGAACATATAGGGCATCTCCAAGGCAAAGTACTCTCTTACGTGAGGTTTGGGGAATTCACTTATTGAGTTTATCTCATTCGTTGTTGTTTAAAGTTTTCTAGTCCTAATCATGAGTAGTCCTTTCTGCCACGTGCACTTTGGGGTGCCTGTGGATTAGGACACCCAAGTGACCCCCTTCCCGATTGAGGGGACTGACGTGGTATACGAGAAGTACATGACCACCATATGGGTGGACGAGAGACTGACTAACCAGGTGCCATGTCGATTCATGGCATGGTACATGTGGTTTGGAGGGGAGCTCTCTAGCTCTCTCCGAGGTTTTGATGGATTGCTTCATGGAGGATTCAAAGGTGCCATCTGGGACCCCCTAGTCATGGACGTTCTTGACGGCTCCGTCACTGACCCAAAGACACACCCAAACTCAAAGTCCAATCCCGAGCCCAAGCCATGGTACTAGGACAAGCACACATACTAGGTTCATAAGGAGTACCACTTTTTGAGGTCGCCCTCGTAGGATAGCGAAGTTAGGCTAACCCCTAACCCCTTTTTAGTAATAGGAAAGAATCTGTTTTGTGGATATGTAATTATGAAAATTCTGATGTACTATGTGTATATGCATATGTGCTTGCGTGTGTGTCTATATATATATAAGTATTTGTTGGTGTGTTTTCATGCTATCCTTATTAAGGTGTATGATCAGATGGAGTTAATTCTGCTTCCGCTTACGTATAATCAAAAGATAAAATAAATGGGTCAGTGACGCCTTCTGGGACATCGCAAATAAATGACCTTGGAGGGTTGTTGCACACTCAAGACTCGCCATTAGGGTGCAAGGCACGAAACGAGTTGTGGCACATGTGATGTCTCCAAGCTTTCGTTGATGAGAAGATTTCAGTATGTTGCTCTTTTGACAATTGCAAATTTGGTTGTGGAGTCAGCTTCTCAAAACGAGACTGAAAAGTTGAGAATTGAAGACATTGGAGCTAAACAGCATGTGTCCTTTGCGCTCAACTTTGCTGTCGGGACAATAACTTTATAAACATGGAGAATACAGTTGGCGTGACCACAACAAGCAAATAAGGTGGGCAATCTTGAGCAAATATCACTGTGCAAAGACGTGTCTTCGCAACATCAAAAAATACCTCCCTGAAAAAGAAAAGCTCAACTTGGCGACGACTACCACCTTTGCACTTGGTTAGATGTGAATGAAGTATTTGGCTAAGCATTGTCGAGGGCGGGATGGATTTATTTTACTAGGGTTACAACGGGTGCAAAGCTAAGAATGATAAAGCGAAAAGATTGGGGAAATTTCGAGAGTGCATGAGGTGCACTGGAATGTACTAAGTTACCTCAAGAAAGGATGCACTAACATCAAATTGATAAAAATGAACGCAGAATATAGGAATATAGAATTTCTGTGTATTTTGATATATTATAATGAAAATTACATTAGCCTATATATCAATTATATAAAAAGGTTATTTAATGTAATAAAGAAAACATAATAGCAAATATGATCAATCAAGTATATGCTCTATCAAAATGAGATATATATGCATATTCTTGGAAGATATGCGGAATCAATTAAATATCCTAATATTGCTAACACTCCACATTAAAAAATTGATCTCCGGGTGGGTATGGCGTTGCTAAATCATGTTCTACAGACTTTTGGGAGGCTGGCAGGACAAGGAGGCCTGGTTTTTGTTGCTGTGGGTATCTGCTGAGTAAACTTTGTTATATTCACTATTGACTGAGTAGGATCCAGATTTATTCCGGTCCAAATTCGCTTGTCGGGCCCCATGATAGGGCTAAATGGGATGGCGAGTCTAAAACCTTCGTTTGCATTCCGGGAATCCCTTCTAGGGAAGTATATTCCTTTCACCAATTGAACCCATAAGGCTGAAAGGGCAATTAATGGGCTTTTGCTTGTTTGATGTATTTATGTTTTTATCATATCTCTAGTAATTTATTTACTACTTTGATTATTGATTATTAAATTCTTATCTATGCACTCGCATTATCGCCTCTCGCGTGTTAGTGGCTTAAATTAAAATCAATCAAGACTACCTGCAAAATATTCTTTGAAAAATAAAGAGAAATGATACCAAAAGGGCATTCGATTAAACTAGCATAATCGCATAATCAAGTCTCTGAATCCATTTAATCATTTGTTCATAGAAATATAGAAATAAATATACTCCCGCATTTTATTTGGGTGTCTAACCGACCCAAAATTAATTAGCGGCACTTCCAAAATGTAAGAAAATTGCGTATTATTAAATTGAGTACCAAGCTGCGATTGGTAAAGCTTAGGAGAGTCCACACAAAGAATAATGTACACCTATTTTTCAATATGATAGGCACTTCAACATAACATGACACCGAAAATAGCAACAGATGCTTGAGTTATACCACCTCATTTATTTCTACATATAATAGAACAGTACACATGGAGTTCGTAATGCCAACTATTGCATGTCCCAAACTATAAGCATCATGTTTCACTTGCGCTTGAAGGTTTTGACAACTTGAGGCAAATGAGTTCTCTTGAAATAATCCTCCCAATTGATGCACCTCGGATCGAAGTAGAAGACATTTTCCAAGTTTACTCCATTGTTAAATGCCATGGCTCTCAAAGCCATCGTATTTGTATCGTCAAAGCTAAGTCAATAAAAAAAAAACAAGAATAAGAAATTGTGTAATTTTGTGAATCACTACTAACAATCTTAAAATTTTAGGTTAAAAGGTGAATGAATGGCAATATTTAATCATCATGATGCTCTTCATTCTGTGAAAACTCGACTTTTAATCATGGATATATATAATTGATAAGGTAAATATAGGTTTATAAAGATTCAAGTTTGAGATCTCATGTTTTGATATCATATGAAATCTGTAAAATCATAATTAATTATTAAAAAAATTAAATAAAAAAGGTGAATATCTAATTTAATTTTAAAATGCTTGAATAGAGATTTCTTATAAGGGCAACAAGGTGATTGATTAGTGCACCCTGCAGGCACATTTGTCAATGCATAGATGCTTACACGCCATTGAATAAAACATATGGTCCGTAGAGGTCTGCCAATCGCACGACAGCATTGACCTTTTTGTCCAAGTCGGCATGCAACCCTTGGAAATACCCGCCAAACATTGAGCTAGCTACTTTCAGCACCTTCACCAAAATAATAGAGATAAGCTGACTTTATTTTACAAAAAAATGAAAAATTTTAAAAATATTTTTTTCGATGACTTTTCGGCTTTTATCACTAGCTTTTTTAACTTCTGTTAGGGCCCCGATGTTTTAAATTTATTAAGCAAAAAAATTATGCGTTATAGTTTTTGCTGGAATGTAAAATATTGTTCAAATTATAGGTGATGTTTTATGTGTTTATATTTAGGTATTTTTAAAAGTTTCAACTATTTCCCATCTAACGTAAGCAAAAACAATGAGAGTTGTAAATGTTGAAACATATGAAAAGAAACTGTCACTTCAAACAAATTAGCTAATTATTTTGAATATATTTATATTAATTTGTAGATTATTATCACTTATTCGTTAAAGAAAGAAATATGTAGAGTTGACTACTTATATTTATATAACATAAAGATTTCATTTATTTGGGATCTTCAATTTTGTATATATTTTAATTTATTGAATTAACATAAAGCCATTTTGAACTTACCTTTGACAAGAGAATGTAACGTCTCACATGCTTGTGAAAGCTGGCCATGCTTCCCATAATTCTAGGCTTACGAACTTTGACGGGCTTCCCATCCTCGTTGATCCATGGACTGTCCCTGAAGTAACTCACGATGATGTCTTGAAGATCTGAATAGGCCACGGGATGTTTCTTTGAGGAACCCACATGGTAAATCTTGTTTGAAATGGGCTGATTAGCATGCACCACCGTGGCCACAATCATAACGTTTACCACCATATCTGCTGGTATCTGCTCAAGATGAAATTCTATATTTAGTTTGAAATGCATCGAATGTACTTGTTTATGAATAAATGTATGTCTGTATGTGTGTTCAAATGTGCACAATAAAGTGATGGTTGGAATATTTAATTACCAATAATGTTTGCTTGATGAATTATCATAAACTAATTCCAAAAGAAGGAGCACATAATCAATCAAGCTAATGCAAAATTTAGGATGCTTATGATCGTGGCATTTTGATGGTAGTTAACACTTGTCAAGATGATTAGATGTTACCATGTCGAGTATGGTATTAGGATCGCCCAGGAAATATTTCAGCCTTCCTCTACCATAGTGTATGGCGATGCTGTCCATAGTTCTGTGCCATCATATGTTTCCAAGAAAGAAAAAGCTCATCAGACAATCCTTGCTTGTTAAGCAACAAAATAGTCGCTTAACAAGATACTTATCGCCAATACTTGTCAAGGACTAAGGTCTCACTACATAATCATTCAAATAAAACCAACATTTAACTAGTAAAAGATGTTCCCATGAGTTTGTTCTTTTACCTGTACTTGCTCTGTACATTTGATGAATATAACTGTCAATGAGACGTTGATCTTTTACCTACTTAAGAAATTTCTTTTCAAACTCTCCTGTTAACCTCCCCATGGAGTAGACTTTTTATGGCCCTTTATGAAAATCAAGGATTGCAAACGTCATTTTTCATTCTTTAGCCCCCTCTGAAGGTTTAACTTCCTCAAAAAGATGGGGCATTCATTAGTAGACGCGCCTGCGCAAGTCTATCTGATTTCTTTATGCCCTTGTATTGCTATTGAGCAACCAGACTAAGAAAACAGACGTAGGTATGTTTCTTGGTTTTCTTGCTCAATAAAAACTTGCATTTTGCGAAGAACCAAGAGGTAATATCTGAGTAGTCCATTCACTTTTGTTCGGTGCTCAATAGAGTTCTTCCACTTTTTTAATTCAATTTAGTCATTAAACAGAAGTTTGTTGAACACCAAACAACAATTTATGGACGACATATAATATTAATCCCAAAAACAATGTCTCAGGTACAAATCTAAAGTGAGTGGTTCTGTAACATTGTATTGACCGAGAAAGATCTATTATAATTTTTTTGCTAAAAATAGGAAGTAACAGTCAGACAACATATAGAGAGAGAGAGAGAGAGAGAGTTTTGTGAAGGATAACCTTGGAGGGAAACCCTCAATCCAACCAGCAAAAGGTTCTCGATAAGTACTTGTTACGATTGTGGGTCTCATCACAACTAGTGGAATATTTTGTTTGAGATGATGCTGCACCATCATTTCCCCCATTGCCTTCGTTAAAGTATACGTGTTTGGCCAACCATACAGCCTTGCCCTGCGCATCAATTATAATGAAAATTTTAAGAATTGCTGGAGATTATAACATAATAGTACGCACATATACAAATGAATCGATTGATCAGACATATTTTAACTACATAACTCATCTTTTAGTTCTAAATATTATGGTCAAGCACCTTGTAAAAAGTTTATATCTAAAACTTCAAATATAATCAAAAACGTTTTTTACGACCCAAATTTTCAAGAAAAGACAATATGATACAATCAACTCTAAATATGATGATTAAGTAAGCCAAGCTTAAGGTAGCGGTCTAACCAAGGGCATGGGTTTGAGAGCCATAATTAAAGATGCAATTTTCAACTAACTGAATCATTAATTCCATTATTTAGAATTCAATTAAGAACAAGCAAACCTTTGCAATCCCAAATTCTTCAAAGCGACGGTGATTTCCTCTTGTGAAGCACTCTTTTCTCGAAGTTCATTCATCAATTCTTCAACCAAGAGCTTCTCTTTATTCACCTCCAACTTCCTTGACCCGTTGAGCGTCTCACCCATGCTAAATGCATTTTCTTGTATAATTCCAGTCATATTGCCACATACATATGCTAAAAATATAAGGTTCTCTAAGATACATCATAGCTGTAAAATACTTTTCGAACAACCAGTACTGAAATGGAACCTTTCATATACTAATTTAAATAGCAAAAAATCGATAAAACCACGATTGACTATCACAAACCAGTTGATATGTGGAGTAGCATCTTTATGTTGACACATCTTGCAGCAAATTCAGCAACATGCTTCGCTCCAAATACATTGACTGCTAGTGCAATGTCATATCTGCGGAAAAAAATGGCATTAAAACTCAAAATAGCATGAAAAAAAAGCCACGAAATATTTGAACTAATTATAAATTGAGCAGGGAGGGCAAGGTTGCAATTACGTGCCTTTCGTCAAATTTGGTAGACGCGGCCGAACTAACAATTATGTCTATCTCTCTCCACATCTCCGACCTCAAATCAAAATCATGTACTCCCAAATTCTCGCAAGAAACGTCACCAGGAATTGGAGACAATTTCTCCACAATTGAGTTGAAATTCTCGGCACATTCTTCCCTCAAAATGTCGAATAAATTCTTTTGTATGAGCTGTTCACGATGTGAAAAGATTGAGAGTTGTTATGAAGGAAATTTTGTCTTTTATCTTAATTTTTGTATTCTTTTTCTTCCTTTGCCTTTATTCTCCATGTTAAATAGAGTAGAAATTATTTGGAATTACATATCTAAGTGATTGTACCATATGTTGGATAGCCCATCATACGGTTACTCTTGCAATGATTCGAGCTCATTTCCTAAAATAGCCCAAATCTCATAGTTCTCGTCTCCGCTTGTTCCACGAAACATGTTTTGAAATATATATTTCTAAAAATGAGCATTTGTATAGCTTGAAATAATTAGTCTGTTGAGATACACATGTGAGTTATGTTAAAAAAAGTCCTTTATCGAATAATTTGTGTGGTGTGAAACAATAATATATCCTTGTTAGTCCAACTAAATATTTTGACAAGCTCGGACTTGAACACTCTTTAGATGCTAGACAACAATTTATGTCTAACATTTTCGCAAAAGATGAAAAAAAATTTCATAAATTCATTTTTGTAAGCGATAAAGCAATCATTGATAAGAAAATATTTTTCATATCATTTATTTTCCACGAAACAACGGAGCCTTAATAATTGATTTTAATTTTATTTTGTGCACAGACATCTATGTGTGCCTTTTTTGGCTAGTCAATTTAGAACAAAAGGTGGATCTACCTATGCAAGGATAATTCAAGGTTTGAATCTCTACCTCTTCATGCAACCGTTGTGTCGCTACCTGTTTGTCCATAGCTCTAATAAGAACATATATTTTCCTGACATTTGGTTGAATCCGAAGCATCTTCTCCACAAAAACTAACCATCATAATATATAGAATCAAATAAATGTTAGTCAGCAGAAAGACGGTCGATTGATGGCAATTGGCGACTAAGAATACTTCATACGTGGAGAGAGAGAGAGAGAGAGAGAGAGAGAGAGAGAGAGTACTCTTTGCGAGAAAGCCAGTGGCTCCCGTGACTAAGATGGTCTTGTTTTCAAAAAATTGGACTATATCCAACCCCATATTAGAACCGAAATGGACGAGAAAGTCTGAACAGAGTTAGGTAGAACTTGAAGAGCGAATAAAGCACTGAGGCACTGAGGCTTCATATATAGCTACAATTTTACCGTACCTATCAATGTCTTTTTTCACTGGTTGAAATTAAAATAGTACGATCTCTTTGATCCGACTACATCCATGACTTTTTGGTACGTCAACATTAACATTGCGATATGGATCAAAGAGAACTAGCTACCACATTTTACATGTGAGATTATCTAACGGGTACAATGTTATACACGTCACCATGTTCAAAGGTCCAATCCACCAACCAGGCAAACCACCAGCACGATGTCGTCAGTCTTTATCATGATTGGTCAAGTCTCTAATAAATATCCCCTGGTAGCCAACCGCCGTTGATGGCACTTGTGTATTACTCGAAAATCCCGCTTCCAATCGATGCAAGGTAGGAGTTTTCTCAAGGACGATTCACGAGGAGTGCTAGTTGTGCTCGCGTGGGAAGAGATGCCTTTTATTACTGCGTTGGTGGGGTTGCGTCCATGATTGATGTAACCAAGGTCGGCTACTCAAATAATAGGACTCGGAGAGTAACTCACACGTACGAAGACTTAGTCACAAAATCAAGCAAAAATTTATGTTCTCCATAAGATCGGGAAAATGGGCATAATTTTGTCGATTCAGATCAAAATGACCTGATTCCAAAGTCAAAAGAACCGAGACTCAAACATCTACAACTTTCGTGTCTTGAGTTTCCTCAAATAAGCACTGTAGGCTTGTCGAATTTTGAAGGTAGTGGACAAAATGGGAGTAGAGGAAGAAATGAAGAAAATGATAGAAACTTAAGTGGTTGCTCTTCTAGGCCTCCAAGGAAGTTGAAAGGGCATCAATTTTTTGAGATTGATGGCTGCGACTCTCAAAGGATGCAAGCTTTAAAAACCCCGACTCTTTGAGGTTGAAGTGAAAACTCTTTTAGATTTTCAAAGGGTTTGAACTCTTCAAGGTTCAAGATAATTGCGCTAAGCAAATTTTCATTAATCAAAGTTGATCCCCCATATACAAAGATTTGATAACTTCTTATAGTGAAAACAAGAAAAGACTATATGCAAACCTAGGAACTAGTAATCATTCATCTACATAGAAACTAAAAGTTATTAAATGTATAATATCTCCAACGCTTGTGGTTCTCCTAGAAAGTCTTGATGCAAGCTTCAATGCATGAGAAATGACAAATCTTTAGACTCAAAGATGAGGCCATATTGATTAGGGGCTTTTCAATGAGAGTACTATCGATCTTGAATACACATTGATATTCTTGATTGAATGAGTTGGTCTTAAATATGGCCTACATCAATGGCCTTGTCAATTTTAAGCCTTTGAGGGTTGAGGGGGTTTGCCGACAGAATGTCATTGTCAAATAGTATGTTGATATTTGTCCCCATTTATTCAGTGAGGTAGTTGGCTTTTCAATAAATTGTATTTATGTTAAGGTCGATGGGATTTTAAATAGCAGAAAATTGTTGCGCGACTGCATTGCATTAATTAAATAGTGCAAAGTCTCACTACTCTTTTCCTTGAGGAAAGGTTGTCGATCGGAAGTCTCAAATAATCGATCTATGTTTCACTCAAGCAATTTATAAAATAATTAGAGTGACTCCATATCGTAATCATCTATTCGTTCCGAGAATTTCTTATTCCTGTAATTTGCCATGTTAAGTTTGAGTTTTGTCAGTACTCTAGGTGTACTTCCAGTAGATTGAAGACATAGCAAGGGATGACGAGCAACTGGATTGACAAACAATTGACTCTTTCTCCAGGGCCATTCGATGAGGGCGATCCACTTTCCCTATGTCTCTTCTATCCTTTCTAACGAAGAGAGCGGTAGATGATTGCTACGTCAAAGGGACAAAACTGAGCACATTTTGTCTAATATTATCTCGCATCTTATTTGCGGATGACTCTATTTTCTTCCTTAATAGAATGCTAAAAGAATTTCAGAATTGAGCTGCATTTCTAAATCAATATGAAGAAAACAGGAACGAATGAACAGCATGGGTTGCCCATAACATTCGAGATGAGATATGAATTATGAAGTGAGAGTCCCCAAAGATCGAGAAGACGGGCAAAAATGCCAATGTTTGCATAGATATTGGCAAGGATGAACATGAAATTGAAAAGGTGGAAAGGCAAACTGAAGTCCGGAAAGGAAATTTTAATGGAAGTTTTGGTGCTAGCCTTGCACAGTATCCAATGACCATTTTTAAAATCTCGGTATCTATTTGTCAAGCTATATAGCAGAAAATTGCGGCATTTTCATAGAATATTGCATAAAATGCTGATTGCCGATTCTAATTTGTGGGTACGTTTCAATAAAATATATATAAGTATGGTGAAATAAGCTTCTAGAACACCTATCTATTATCTACAAAATTTTACAATATCTTATTCTTGGTTTTTTCTATTGACCCAGCTTTGATGATAGAAATACGGAAGCTTTAAGAGCCACAACCTTTAACAATGGAGTAAACTTGGACAGTGTCTTCTACTTAGATCCGAGATGTATCGATTGAGAGGACTGTTTCAAAAGCACACATTTTCCTGGAGTTGTCAACGCCTTAAAGCACAAGTGAGCAATGATGCAATTAATTTATTTTGAACTATAATATTCTATTTTATTGTCGCGACCTCCCTTTTCGGCGCCCTCTTACGCACGGGTGCATGCGGAGGATAATGGCTTGCTAAATCTATTAGGATTATCCTGGGCTCTCCTAAGCCTAGTAATTCAAAACTTATGGTTCAAATTTTTAACCTGTAAATCAATTTCAAATAGAAGTCGCCACTAATCAATTTGGGATAAATAGATTAGAAACCCAAGTAAAATATTGAGAAAAATATTTAACTCCCACACAATCAGAGAAATTAGGATCGGGGACTTGATTAAACTAGTTAATCGGCTAAAACTCTTACAGTACTTAATTTTGTTTAAACCTTAGGCTTTTTGGATTTTCAAAGATTTTCCATGCATTTATAGAGAAAATTAATAAAAAATATTTTTTTAACTTTTTTGATTTTTGAGAAATACAAAATATTTTTGGATTTTTCTGATTTTTGGAAAATATAAAATATTTTTGGATTCTCCTGATTTTTAATTTTTATAAAAAAAAAAGGAATAAAATGAAAATATACTGACCCGGATGGGTCAGACCTGAGCGCTGGCCCGTTTAATCCAGCCCGACCAACGCAAGTCGCGCTTCCCCAACCCGAACGACACGCACTCCTTTTGCCCCCATTTTCAATTTTTCTCTCTTTTTTTTTTTTTTTTTCTCTTTTCCTTGTTTTTGTCTTTTCCTCACTTCTCTCTCCTTTCTCTTTTTGCACGTGGTCAGACTAGAGAAGAGAGTAGCCTCACTATTTGTACTTCATTTACCAAGAGACACAGAGATTACCTTTTCACTTCTGTAAAATTGCTGCCCATACCCTTTTTTATTTTTTATTTTTTGATTTTTCTACTATCCTTTTTCCTTATGAAACCCAAGCACTTATGACCCTGCTCCTTGCGGCGTCAACGGGGATGGACGAGACGGACACGCACCCTCCGATGTTGTCTCGGCTAGCCCATGCAAAGGGCTCGGCCTCTGCCTGGGTTCTCGTTCCCCGGCCAGATCCGACACCGCCGGTCGAGGGGCTCCTCCCTCTTCAACCAAGCATGAGAACAGTAGAGGGGGAGCGATGGGGACGTGTCGAAACGGTCAAACGGTCGACGTCCGCGAGGGTCGAGCGTCACCGAGATCGACCGAGATGGTGTCCGAATAACTCAAAATCGTTCAAAATGAACATGTAAAAAATAGATCTGGCTCAAGCATTCTGTCAAATGAGTAGAGCACACTGTTGAAACGTCGGACCTTGCCTCCATCGGGACTCAAACCAAAGTCGAAACCTTCGCTGGACAAACAACAGCACCATAGCAGCCAAAAAGAATAGAGAAGGGGCCGGAGTTCCCGCATCCGGCGGCCGCCAGCAGCGAGCTTCGGCCCGGCATGCCCAAAACAAGGCAAAAATAGAGGTTGCAGGGCTCATGGTTCGGCTCAGTCGGGACTGCGGCCGCTCGTCGGCGTGGTTCCGGTGCGATGGTCACCGGCGGCCTCTCTCTCTCTGACTCTCTCCTACCTCATCCTCTCTCAGATCTTGGCCTCTCAGTTTCAGATCTCACTCGTTCTCGGGCTCTCAGTTTCAGATCTCGCTCGCTCTCGGGCCTACCCTGATGTCTCTCAGGGGAAATCCTTTGAGCTCGCCGCTTCTATGCGTGTCTTCTTAGCTCGCGGACGACCTATTTATAGGTCTAGTAGGCCGGTCGACGGAGGCTTCGACCATCGGTCCTTGGCGCGTCGATCGGCGTCCACTTCGACAGAATCGGCATCAAATCCCTTCTCCTCCGCGGTAGTTTTAGCTCAGGCCTGCTCGGCATTGAAGACACGTCCTATCTGTCACCGGCGTACTCCTCCTTCTTCGCCGTAGGCTGTCCTCGCGCGCGTCGTTGTCGCCGCACGTGCACAGAAGAAAGAAGGAAGGGGGTCGGGCCAAAGGAGAAAAAAAGGAAAATGGGCCTCGGGCCTACTTAGGGGAGAAAGAACAAGAAGGAAGGGCTGGGCGTGAAAGCCCAACTCCTGCGGGCACCCTCCTTTTTTTCAAAAAATAATTATTTCGTCCAAAAAAAAGTGTAAAATAAAGGAATGAAATAGAAAATAAGACTAAATGGATGCAAATAAAAACTAAGGCCTAAGTGATGCGAAAATCATTTTTTGTTAGGGCCAAATTAGTCCCTAATTTTCTAATGCAATTTAATCCTAAATATTTAGTCAAAATTTAGGCGTCAACATCTATCATACATCGAGATGGATCATGGTGGTGTAACGCATGCAATTGTTGTTATCTTTGGTGTCATGTTAGATTGAAGTGCCAATGATATTGAAAATGATTTAAGCGAGTGCATTTGTTTCCCTATAAATATGTATAAGTTGAAAAATATTTTTCTAAAAATGATTACTTGTAGCACTTGCAAAATGGACAAGTGAAACATATTTTCATCGTCCATAAAAATGTTCAGACATAAATTACTGTCAATAATGAAAACATTATTCATTGACTGATTATTTATGTTTAGACATAAATGCTAGTGCAAACCATTTCACAACTACTAAAATTAATTAAATATTCACAGTGTTATGCTAATTTCAACTTATAAAAAAAAAGTTAACAATTAGTTGGTCATCTAATGTAAATGTAGCCTCATTTTTTCTTATCTTCTCTCTTGAAAATCCTATATTTTTTATAATTTTCATGAAATGCTAATTCAACTTACAATATACGCAAGTCACAGAATAACATTACACATGAGTATGTGTAAATATCAAATGCCTATAATGTTTATTTATTGCCTTATAACAATTCAAAGTTTGTGCTGGGAAAAAGATCAATCGGGAAGAATGGAATTAGACATTGAGACGTGAAGAGACACTGTTTTTAAGAAATTATTTATCCCACAACGTTACTGATAATTACTAGCAAAAATCCTCAAAAATACAACAAAATTTCAAACAAGTTTCTCCAAGAACTCTCAAAATGGAAACAATTGGAAACAATAATTGTAGTTTTTTAATATTTTTTTTAGATTGAGACGAAAAACTGAGAGAGGTTGTTATTGGACTAAAAAAATTGATAATAACTAGCAAAACCCTTTTCTGACCTACACCGTTTCAAAAGGACACAACTATTCATTTTTTAACTGTAAATTTGAAATTTTGCTAAAAAAAAACTGTAAATTTGAAATTAAAAAAAAAAATTAACCATCACGAACATCTCTTTGATGTGGGACAAGGGCAAGGCACCTCTTGATTTGTTTTACAAACAAACTAACAACAATCCTTCACTTTGTTCGTAAAACAAATTTACAAAATAAAATTTTAAAAATATATGTCCAATATTTTCCATGAGACTAATATACATACATAAAAGTCTTTTTTAAGTTAAACCATTAATGAGTACAAGTATCTCAAAATTCTATAAAATTTACAAGTACCTATAGCTTTAAACTTGCTATTCTAATAAAAGAATCAGATATACCGCCATATATACTAATCTCTAGTTTCAACAAGAAGTTCTATAATTCACTTAGCACGATTATGGCCTTGTGTTTGTTTATGTTTAGTGAGCTTTTTCGAAAGTAACCCTACCTTTTATAAGAAGTGACACTACTTCTAAGCTCATATAGACAAAGTCTCTACCATATGTTTCTATTACTAATAAACACATTACCAATTTGTATTATACTTCATTATAAATATAATTCAACTTACAAAAATGGAAATAGACAAAACTGACTTCTCAAGTCTAGGATAATATTAGTATCAAACAATCACTTCCAGTGACTTATTTTTACCCATTAAAACTTATGACTAGCAATATATTATTATTAGGTTGAGTTACCATTAGTACTGATTTTAGTTAAAGGGTTTCAACCTCATTTCTATTAAGGTCATCTTTACCACATCCTTGGTAAAGCCTTTGTAAAGGAATCAGCCAGACTCTTGCTTGACCTCTCATAAACAAATTGTTATGGTATCATCTCAACAATCAATTGTCTCACGTACTCATATCTTCAATTGATATGTCTAGACTTGCCCTTATAAATTGTGAACTCTTGTCAAAGTAGCATGACTATCATAATGAATAGAATTAGGAGGCATAAAATTAGACCATAATTTCTATTGAACAATAAATTCCGAATCCATTCAACATCTTTCCTAATTTCTGCTAAAGTAATGAATTCAATTCCATCATTGAGTGAGTTGCATGTTTATTTCTTGCTTGCACAAATTTACAACACACTAATATGAAAATTCATCCAAAAGTGGAATGTCTATCACCCACACTTGTAATCCAACTAGCATCAATGTTTTCCCTCTAATACAAAAAAGTCCCAATTTTTAGTTCTCTTAAAATAATAAAAAATTATAGTAATAGCATCCAATGTTGTATACTTGGATTACTAATATATCTACCAACCTTGCACATGGAAAAAACAATATCAGATCTAGTACAATGCATTATATACATTAAAGACCTCGTGGAACTCACATATTCAAGTCGTGCTACTACTCACATACTCAAGATGTTCAAATTCATTTAACATTATTAACGTAATGACTTTGGCTAAAAAAATATGGAAGTTAGATGCTTCTTAGTCTCGAATGATTGAAATCCATTACACTCCACAACATTCACTTTAGTATCGTATAAATTAGATTTATCATGTAAACGTGACTCTTACTAAATTCGAAGATGTTTTTAAATTTGGTCCAAAGTGATGTCTTCTAACTTATGCAGCAAGCTTTTTCTATAGTCTTTCCATCTTGGAAGCAATTTTGCAATAATTGCTCCAACTTGAAAGGGCATGAATTTTATTGACAAGCACTTGCAATTCATGGACTTGCCCCAATAGGGTTTTTTACCAACAAATTTGAAATTGAAATATTTTGCAATCAAATATTTATTCCCATCTTGCTCCTTTGCCACGTATTTGAATTCGAGTGCATTCTATATATCTCTAGTGGATTACATCTTAATGAATAAATCATACAAATGATTAGAGAGTGTGTTCAAATATGCCCACGAAAAAGCAATTCATCATCTTCATGTTTTCTTCTCCTTACTGACCCTTTCAATTCTCTTGGTTGTCCTTCTTCAATGGTTAGTTTTGGATCCTCTATAGGCATTGGATTGGGATATAGAATGAAAGAAACCTTCAAGGTAGTGAGAAGAAATATCATCTTGTCCCTCCAATGAGCAAAATTGTTGCCAATAAACCAATCCAGTTTTACCATGTCTTGATTCATGATTTTGTTTGACTTTGATTCCCTTGTTGAACAAATAACTCCTTATAATTGTTAAAAAAATCAATAGGAAAGAACGGAATCAGATTTTTAGGCGTGAAAAGATATTGTTTTTAAGGAATCATTTGCTCAACAATGTTGCTAATGGTTACTGACAACAATCTTTCAAGATACAATAGAGTCTCCAATGAAAATACCATATAACAATTCTAGCATATTTCCAAAGGGAAACACTTGAAAATAAAGGTTGTAATATATATATATATATATTTAGAAAGGTGAAAATTGTCGAACCAGCAATGTTGATAATAAAAAGTGAAATCATTTTGTGAACAAATATATTGTTTCAAAAGGACACAACTATTCATTCTTTTAACTGTAAATTCAAAATTTCAAGTAAATTATAAAAATGACTGCAAAATAACCGCCACTCATATATTTTTGAAAGAAAGTGTAGAGAAGCGAAGAGCAGAGCAAGAGTCGTAGAGTTTTGGGGGAAATTTTTTTGTTTTTCTCTATTGTATTCAGTGTACAACAACTTGTAATTATAATACAAGAGATATATGAATAAAAGGAAAATAGATATTTTACAAATCAATTTAATATCTCAATCTAATCCCTAATTGATTTAATGCATGATCATAATCAAATCGTATTCCAGCATATCTTCCAAATCTTTGAGCATATCTTCCAACACTCCCCCTCAAGCTGGTAGCTTGTAGATATTCAAGACTCCTAGCTTACTTAGTAGATATGCGTGTTGTCTTTGACATAGAGGTTTGGTGAAGATGTCTGCAGGTTGTTCTGCAGTTCCAATTCCTCTTGTCTCGATGATTCCTTCTTGAATCTTCTCTCGTGTGAAGTGGCAGTCCACTTCTATATGCTTCGTTCTTTCATGCATTATGGGATTTGCTGCGAGCTTGAGAGCCGCATCGTTGTCACAAAACAGCTTCATTGGCCCTTTTAGTTTTATTCCAAGATCCCCAAGCAACCCTCGTATCCATATAATCTCACATGTAGTTTTCGCCATAGCTCGATATTCTACTTCAGCTGAAGATAAAGAGACCGTTGCCTGTTTCTTGGTTTTCCATGAAAGAAGAGATTCCCCCAATTTAATACAAAAGCCAGTAATTGATCTTCGACTCATCAGACAAGTCGCATAATCTGCATCACAGTATGTTGTCAATTCCATGTTACATCTTCTAGATAGAAGTATTCCGAGTCCTGTGCACTTCTTCAAATATTTCACAACTTTCAAAGCAACATTCATATGAGACTCCTTCGGGCTGTGCATAAATTGGCTGAGAGTTTGCACGGCATATGAAATATCAGGCTTGGTCATAGTCAGATATATGAGTTTTCCAACGAGCTTCTGATAACTTGTCGGATCTTTGAGTATAGGATCATCTGTGACATCCCAGATTTTCAGTCCTGTTTTCTACTAAATGAATCAAGCATTTCATTGATGCGCCTATAGGGCTGTTTTCAGAGCTGATCACTCTTGAGATAACTAGACTTTCTGGGGAAGCCATTAAGAATTCTAAGGCAAAGAGACTTGAGAATTCGACCAGAAGTCGGCTACTCGACCGTGCTCATCTTTAGAGGTCATTACGGCATAGATATAAATCGATTTGAGATCAGAGATAGGTTGGTTCGACTGAAATGTGTGGCTAATCATGGGTGACACCACTAAATTGGAAAATTCTCGTCGGCCGACACTAGACTAATTTTCTTATTGTTTTGGTACCCCGTATCCGTATTTGAATCCTCGAGATTTTCACGACAACTGAGAGTCGCCAATGTGTCGAGTGAGTTCATTGTGGCTCGAAAAAAATCGACCACAGGTCATTTGCACTGAAAGTATTTGAAAACTACCCGGTAGCCTAAGTCACGCTAAAAACGCATCAAATGGAAATTAACCGTGAATTTAAGTCCGATTTCAGAAATTGAAGATTCTGTCATGTCACAATAAATTCTAGGAATGTCGACTCAGTCTCAGAAGATTTTTCAGAAATTCCAAGATTTTTACGGAAAATCAATTCGGACGTTGCGGAAAATTAGCGGAAATTCGGATGGGCCAAATTAAAGGAAATTTTGATTTTCAAGCCGAGCCCTTGGATGTTGGGGATCTGCAGAAAATTATATGGGATTTTTCTTCATCGAAATTGGACCTCAATTTGAGCCTAAAGTGGTGAAATTCGGTTTTGGGCAAGGGGCTGGAATTTTAGCATTAAGTTGGACAATTTGTGGAATTATATTACAAGAAAGTAATATGGGGGAACATTGTGATATTTATGCAAGTTGAGGGGGACCAAACATTTAATGGTTTGGATATTTGTAGACTTTGTGGACCAAAGTAATGATGGATTAGATCTTTTATTTGACCTTTGATTCCCCTCACCGAGCTTCTTCCATACGCTGGCCTCCTCCTCTTTAGCAACTTCGGGCATGTCTCTCTCTCCTTCAATCTCTCCTCAGTTGCTATTTATGTTCTCTTTGATTTCCTTCAGTAAAAGCCCTCTGCACCCCACGTACGAAGCAGCTTCTGCTCTTGCCTTTCCTTCATTTTTAATTGAAGCCCACAATCCACTGAACAAATCCACCGAAGACACCAGTAACTTCGGTCTTCACGTCTGCAGCTCGACTTCCTTGCTGCTGTTGCCACGAGTCCACGCCAGCCACGCTGCTTGAAGAAGCCACGTCTTCATCGAGTCAAAAATTTCCCAGCTAACTTCAGTTGTTGACTTGCCAATAGCCCCACCGAAAATTACCGACTTCTCTCCGCCACGTTTAAGTCTCCATTTTCCTCGGTCGGTTTGTTGACCGCTACATCAACTCTAGCAGCTTCACGCGCCACGTCCCTTGCCGTTGCCTTGTCTAGCACACGCCCACGAAGCCACCGAGTCAATCTTCTTCAACAAATTTCATTTTGTCGACCGCCACACGTCCTCAGTGTCGTCACCCTCAGCCAACCGTCAATCGAAGTGTGACATCCGATTTTTCCTATTTCTGTTTTTAATAAATTAAGACGGGCATTTTATCTTTGCACATATAGTTCTTTTTCCTTGAGTCGGCCACTCATGTGAAAACTAGTCTATCAGGTGAAACCGGTAAGAGATTCTAATGCATCAGACTCGAGAATTTGACCAGGAAACGACCTTTTGACCGAGCTAATCTGCAAGGGTCATTATGGCACAGTTAAAAATCGATTAGAGACCGGAGATAGGTCGACTCGACAGAGGCGTGTGATCAAGTGTGGGTGATTCCACCAGATCGCACAATTCTTGTCGGTCGGCACTAGACCGATTTTTCTGTCGATTGGGTCTCCTATGTCCATATTTGAAATCTTGAGATTACCACGACAACCGAGAGTCGCCAATGTGTCGAAGATGTACATTGTAGCTTGAAAATAATCAACCACAGGTCAAATGCATAAAAATTTCTAAAAGCTACCCAGTAGGTTAAGACGCGCTAATATCGTGCTGGAGTGAAATTAATAGTGAAATGGAAAGCGAATTCAGAAATTAGGAGTCATGTTGTGTCACAAATATTATTAGAAGCATTGGATTAATTTATGGACTTTAATTGGGCTCAATTGGAAGAGAATTGTTTGGAATTGAAGAATTTAATGTACAAGATTTTATGCCTCGGCGGAAAATGAAATTGAACCTATTGGAATAAGGTTGTGGGAGGTTGGAGTTAGTGGATTGTGACATCACAGGTGATGTTATGTGGTGGGGCAAGAATGGCTAGGATGGTGACACATGGAGAGTGGGGATTTGCTCTTGGAAAGGTGGGATGTCACTTCTCCCTTGCCCCCATCATTTTCTTCATTTGAACTTGGAAGAGAGAGAGAGAAGGGAGGAAATGGGTTGCAGCTCCTTCGTCCGCACGCATGCCAGCCAACCGGAGCTTCGTCGTTCGCCCGTCCGCTCGTCGTCGCCGGTCTTTGTCGCCGCCGTTCGCACGCAAGCTCGCGGCCTGCTTCACCGCTGCTTGTGCGGCCCAAGCTTCGTGTCGTTGTCCCTCCTCGCCAGCAGCTGCTAGCCGTCGCCGGAGTCTCAATCGCCATCGCCGTCGCCGTCAGGTACCGCCTCGAGTCGTGGCCGCTGCCCGCCGGTCTTCCTCCGTCCGAACAACCGCTGAGCCGCCTCCGTCCGACCAACTTAGCAACCTCCGAACCAGCTCACCCCGAACCTTCAAGGCCCGTTTCCGAGCTCTTCCGATCCCCCTTTGGCCTTGCCCCGAGGAGGTTTGTCGTCGGGCTCGCCGTCCTCTTCGCCGGGAACTCGTCGGAAAGCGATTCTGGTGAATTTAACTCACTAAATCTTGATTAGAGGATTAATGATGCCCTAAGTGTGCTTAGTCTAAGTTAAGTAAGCTTAGGTGGTTAGATTAGTTTATTTTAATTGTGGATTAGATTAGGGGTGTGATTAAATTAAAGTATGTTTAATTAGAGTTAATTGAGTGGTTAAATTATAATCACCCTTGATGGGACATAAAAAGGGTTTATTTTTTATTTAATTAAATGTTTCGGAATTCTGGAATTTTAATAATATATTATAGTCCGAAATTATTAAAATATTATTATTTTTTTAAAAAAATTCGAAAAATTATTTCTGACCTTAATTGCTTGGAATTTCGTGCTGATCGCTGCTGTACATCTAGAATTTAAATTTGGTGAATGGATGTGGCAAATTCAATGTTGATTGTGATAAATAGGGATTTTATTCATAAAAACCCAAGTGTTGGGTTTTGATGCAAAAATTGGATTTTTTAAGGATTACTATGGTAATTGGAGCATTTGAGTGAAATGTGGAGTGTCCGAGGGTTAGTATTGAATTGTCGTGTGCTAGTTGAAAGACTCGGTTGCATAGTGGCTAGGCCAACTGGATCTGTATTCCTTAGAATCGCCGTCAACGTAGTGACGAGGCTCGGGTCGCAGTAGAGGCTAGGCCAACTGGACCTATGCTCCTTCGGGAATGCTGTCGACGTAGTGACGAAGCCACGCTTCAAGGGGGGAAGGCGATGCCTGGCATTAATGTCAGTAGATAGCCGAACTGTGAGTAGGCTATGCCCTTGTGTGGCGGTGAATAATAATTGGAATGCGTGCTGAGTGCGATTGTGGTTTATATGAAAGTGATGGCGTTCCAATTGTTTAAATTCTTATTACTACCTGAGATTGTGTGATACAAATTGTGCTAACCTGCAGGAAGGAATTAAGACGAGGTAAGTCTTCTGTGTGATGTGGCTAGGCCACCCGGGGTGTATTTGATTTCTAATAGGGGTTTAGAGGGTTAAACTTGCTGAGACAATGTCTCACCCCATTGTGGGCCAAAATTTTAGGACCGTATATGGCAGAACCCCCGGAGTGTTATGGTCTTCCCGTGCATAGTACGAAGCAGAAGTTCAGTTGTCCCGATCCCGATGGCCATTGGATCTATGAGCTTATTAGGACCACGGTCTAGGTCCAGGAGGGCTTGGCTGTTAGGGTGCCTCATAGATATAAGGCTTGGTTCCATTTTAGGCCCAATGGTTTCAGGATTGGTCCCCTTAGTAGTTTTGATATTCCATCTACTGTAATGGAAGCCATCCTAGGAGAAGGAGTAGATGACCCTCCTGATGGTAGAGTGGAGGACCCATCGTCTCCGGAGGTTGTTCGATCGAAGTGGGATCGAAGAGCGAGTCCGACTAGTAGTCTTAGGACCGTTCCTTCTTTTTGGTGGACTGATCCCCTTTTTGTAAGTTACCCCTTTTTGGCATGTATGTAAAATTTGGAATGTTATTTATATGTGAAAGTACGTCTGTTTATGAATGTATTGATTTCCTACTTTCCTATCTCATGAGAGTTTTGTCAGGGGTTTTATAACACGTTCCGCATGTGCATAATAAATTAATTTGGTCGGCGACACTACCTGGGAATGTCGCATTTGTATGACCATGGCGAGTTGTTCACGTGTCTCGAGGTTCGGAGCGTGACATAACCGAAGCACCACCGACCATCAACCCTTCTCTGCAGCTGCTCTTCGACTGCATGCCAGCTTCCGCCAGCAAGCATTCCGAAGCAACAGCCCAGTGACTTCTTCACGATCAGCTTTCAGCCAGTGAAGCCCACAATCGACCAACCTCAGCCCAGCGTTCCCTTTTTGGCTACTTCTTTCTTCAGCTCATTTGAAGCTCGAAGCCCAGCAAAATTTCTTGGTCCAGCAGCCCAGTACAGCAACCAGCCCATCTGCAGTTGGTTTTGAAGCCCAAGTTTCGAGCCCATAATCTTCTTCAAAGCATTTCGGCCCAAGCTCGGCAACCCATTCGCAGTCCACATCGCAGCCCAAGTGAACAGCAGTTTGGCCCACGTTATCAACCCAATTTTGAAGCCCAGCCCAATCCAGAACACATCTCAACTTGGGCTGAGTTGTGTTGGGCCGGTTTAAGGCCATGTCCAAGCCCGGTCCAAGCCCGTGGGTGTCGTCGCGAGCCCAAGTTCAGCCGCCGTTGCATCGCCGTGTGGTGATCCAATCTCCGCTTTTAATCAAGTGAGTTTTGCTCACTAATCCCTTATTAGTATGCTAATGATGCTTAGGGGTTGATTAGATTTAATTCAGTGCAATTAGGTGGTTAGATTAGAGTAGAATAATTAAATTAGGCATTTACCTATGCATGTTAGGAGAATAGTTAGTATACTTAACAAGTAGACAAGTCCTATTAATTATTGAACGGGTCTCAGTAATTTTCCGGGTCCATCTCGGCCTCCAATTAGGCATTACAGACCTAAATTGGATTTATTAGTATTTAATAATTAATTTTCGAAATTATTTATTTATTTATTTATTTATTTTTCAGAAAATTCAACCGGGATGGCTGATGACCAAAATTTTATACTGATTGTCGTGGTGTAGTCTGTTTATTTATTTGAGCTTTATTTCATGCTAAATTGATTTATGAGTGATTTTAGGATTTATTCCTAAATTGAATAATTTTGAAAAATCAATTGAAAAATAACCGGGCATCGATTGATTATGCCAAAAATGTTTTAGTGGATTACAGAAAATGGTGGGAGTTATGGAAAGGAAAATATTATATTTTGGCTAAGGCCAATCATGTACCCACACGCGATAAATTTTTATGGGGTATCGTTAATACGAGGGAAATAGGCCAATTATTATTTTGATTAAGGATTCTAAGTGTAAAGCACACAATCTTTGGCTGAGAGTAATTAATTGTGCGAGGTTTATTAGTCGCATTGAGAAGACTATTGAAAGATGAAATGATGTATGATGGGTGTGGGACAGTATGGAATAGGGCATGGAAACCAACGAATTTGGAATTGGTTGTGCTCGCTGAGCTGTAATTCAGTATTACCATCAAAGTATGGTTATGTCCATTGGACCGTATGTTACCATCTAATCTAAGTTGTGCACGCTGAGCCGTAATTCAGCATTACCACCGAATTTATAATCGATTGTGCCCGTTGAGCCGTAATTCAGCACTAACCGCCGAAGAATAAGTAAGCCATGCCCGCTGAGCCATAATTCAGTATTACCGCCAAAGTTTTAGTAGGCCGTGCTCGTTGAGCCGTAATTCAGCATTGAATTTGAGTATTTGAGATGACCGTGTAGACCGTGCTCTCAGTATTGAATTTGAATAAATGGGATGAGCCGACCAAGAAAGAGTCGAGATGACATGTAATCGATTAGGTCGATTGATCAATGATTTGATTTGATGTTATGAATTGATTGAGTGATGTAATATAAGGCATCTATAAATAACGTTAATTTGCAGGATGGAACTGAGGCTAAGGTAAGTCCTCTGACTCGTGTTGTGTTTAGGCAGCCTAAAGTGTATTGGCTTACTAATCGAGTCTTAAGGGGTAGAACTTACTGAGACGTTGTCTCACTGATTATTAAATAACCATTTTCAGGTCCTTAGATAGCATTGGTGAAGGATTAGAGGCCAGGTGAAGCCTGAAGAATTGAGAATCTTGTCTGACTAGTTAGCCATAGGACAATTCTCTTTTGATGGAAGTTGATTCCTTTCTACAGACGTTATTTTATGAAATGGCGGTTTAAAACCAGATTTAATAATTCGCCTTGTATATATTTGCACTATGATTTGCAATGTGTATAAGTGTGATTGCTTTTAATGTATGAAAAATTGGAGTTCTACTTTCCTATCCCATTGTTTTATTGTCTAGGCATTTTTATCTGCTTTCGCATGCGTATTAAAAAGAAATGGTCGGCGATGCATCCTGGGATGTCACTATTAATCGACCAAGGTAAGGGATGGGTGCGTGCCCGAGGATCGGGACGTGACATCATCATTCTGAGATATTTCCCCAAGAAAATCCGCTGTGGTTAATTTGGTATTCTGCTCGATTGGAATAACTACTGGCTTGCATCT
This sequence comes from Eucalyptus tenuipes, assembly GCA_014182365.1. Taxonomy (NCBI): domain Eukaryota; kingdom Viridiplantae; phylum Streptophyta; class Magnoliopsida; order Myrtales; family Myrtaceae; genus Eucalyptus; species Eucalyptus tenuipes. The sequence continues at coordinate 10,167,293 of CM024544.1, read as the reverse complement.
TGAAAATACGGCTTCTGAAATGATCTCTAATACAAACTTCCGCTGACTGAGAGAAATCCCTTGGTCGGATCAAGCAATCTCAATTTTAAAGAAGTATTTTGGTGCTCCCAGGTCCTTTATATGGAATGTGGTATGCAAATATTTCTTAAGACTCCCTATTGCAGTCTCATCATTTCCCATTATGAGAATGTCATCAACATATATCATTAAATAGATAGATGACATACCTTTAGTCCATGTGAACAAGGCGTAATCATACTTGGATTACTTGAAGCCTGGAGTTGTGAGAGCATTTGCAAATTTAGCATACCATTGCCTTGAAGCTTGTTTCAATCCATAAAGGGATTTGCGGAGACGACATACTCTATTCTCCCCCTGTCTCCGTAAGCCCTGAGGAATATCCATGTAGATTTCTTCATCCAAATCGCCATGAAGAAAGGTGTTGTGGACGTCCATCTGGTGTAGTGACCAATTACGAACAGCTGCAACTGATAAGAATGAACAAACTGTGACATCTTTAGCGACTGGGGAAAAAGTCTCATGATAGTCGAATCCTTCCCATTAGGTATATCCCTTAGCCACCAACTAAGCTTTATAACGCTCAATGGATCCATTAGCTCTATATTTGATCTTATAGACCCATTTGCATCCTATGGACTTTCTGTTTTGAGGAAGAGTGACTAATTCCCATGTATGGTTATTAGTCAATGCCTGTAATTCTACTGCCATAGCTTGTTGCCACTGTGGATCTCTGGATGCCTCATCATAACTAGACGGTTCCCTCTCATCGGATATGTGACTATGGCAACATCTATGTTCTGACAAAAGCTTATCAAAGCATACGTAAGAAGATATTGGATAGGGAATACCTAGTGAGTTAAGTGAAGCACAGATATAATCTTTAGTCCATGTTGGCGGTCGTGTAGCTCGCCCTGAACGACATGGATGAGCGGTCGGCCGTGGAGATGGAGATTGTCCTTCTACATTTGTCTCTAATACAGCAGAAGCATCCTCCATGTTGTTTGTGTCCGTAAGAACATTTTCCATAACGCCTTCTGGAAAAGAGTCAGTTGAGGTTGGATCAATATCGGGTTTTGGAGGTGCTATAAGGATATATCCAGGAGATGCATCCTCGTCATCTAAGACTTGATGGGAATTGGTTGGAGCATCCAAGTCTTCTTGGGAGGATGTGGCTTCACGAAATGGGAAGACACTTTTATAAAAAATAACATCCCAACTAATGAAAAAATCTCATGTTGTTGTGTCGAGAACACGATATCCTTTTTGTAGATTTGGATATCCCATGATTATACATCGCCTAGCACAAGGACTCATTTTGTCTCGAGGCCCCACTACTGCAGCATAGCATAAACAGCCAAAAATCCTCAGATGATCCAATGTTGGCTTTTTCCCATAAAGTAATTCGAAAGGCGATTTGCCATCCAGTATCCGTGTTGGCATCCAGTTGATCAAATAAGCCGCAGTAATAACACAATCTCCCCAATAATTCTCTGGGATAGATCCCTGAAATTTCAGTGCTCGTGCGACTTCCAAGAGAAGGCGATGTTTTCGCTCCACTATCCCATTATGTTGTGGAGTATAAATGCAGGAGCTTTCATGGAGAATGCCATGGGACAAAAAAAGTGAACATAAATCATTATTAAAAAACTCTCTCCCTTAATCAGTGCGAATTCGCTGAATTAACTTCCCAAACTGATTTTTGGTCAGAATTAAAAACATCCTTAGATGAGAGGCAACTTGAGCTTTTGACTGCATCAGAAATACCCATGTGGCACGAGAGTAATCGTCCACAATTGTGAGAAAATAACGTGAACCATCACAATGTGGAGTGTGATAAGGTCCCCAAACATCCATATGAATTAGTTAAAAAATGTCACTGGAACGTGTTGTACTAGAAGGAAAAGGAGTTCAAGATTGTTTTGCAAGTGGGCATATATCACACTTAGAGTAAGGAAAAAATGCACTATGTCCCATTTGTGAATGCATAAGAAAACTGTTATCATTGGCAGACACATTACACAATGATGTTTTATTCAGGGGAATTGAAGATAAATCAAAATGACTCGAAAAACTGGTCCAAAAATAGAGCCCTTCAGAAAGACTACCCAAGCCCATCAGTTTGCCAGTCGCAAGGGCCTGGAAAAAATAGGTGTCAGAATCGAAGAATATTCGATAGGAATTTTCATTGCAGACTTTGGACACAGATATAAGATTGAATTGAAATTGTGGGACATAAATGACATTTTGAAGGGTAATCTAATGACTCAGTTGGACAGTGCCTGTCAAAGTGACATGAGTGATGCTCCCATTTGGCAGTTGCACAGAAATAGGTGTGTCTAATTTCTTATGCATGTTGGAAAAAAAATAACTTATCGCAAATAATATGATCACTTGCCCCTAAGTCAACTATCCAAGCCTTTCTTGAAATAGAATTTATCAGGCAATGAGAAACACTTGAAAAACTTCCTCTTTTGTTCCCAACATCAATCTTTTGCAACGCCTGCATCAACCGTTGGTATTGTCCATAAGTAATGGGTTGGTCATTATTTAGACCGGTTGGTCCAGTGACTTGATAGGCTGCAGAATATTCTTTCTTCTTCCCTTTTTCTCCTGGCTTACTATGTAATTTCCAATAATTATCTATGGTATGATGTGGACGTTTGCAATATTCGCAATATAATTTACCTCTCCCCTTTGAATTTCGAGCAAAATTCTTTGAAGATGCGGAAAAAATCTGACCGTCCGATCCTTTAAATATGGGATTATAGCCACCGTCCGATTCAGCGGAATGATATGGCCCCTGTGCACAGTCAGATCTCGGGGAAGCATTTGAGCCATTGGTCCCTTCTCTTTTAAGGGATTTTTCGCCAGCAGTTCCCTGTAACCCTAGCCCTTCGTGACTCTCTCTCTCTCTCTCTCTCTCTCTCTCTCTCTCTCTCTCTCTCGCTAGGGTTTTCACGCCCGAATCTCGCCAGATGCCGCGCAGCGCGAGGGCGAAGATGTCGCTTCCTTGCATTTGCTCCGGAACCGCGAGCCTCTAGCTTTCCTCTTGGACGGCCAACTGGAAGATTCGTCCAAAGGGAGGCACCGGATCCATCGCCAAGATCTATGAACGGAAGGTTAGGTAAGTTTCATTTAAAATCAAGAGGAATCGCATAGCCTTTTCCCTCTCCTTCATAGATCTGTACTATTGGAGAGTCTCTGCTGATCCCTCGATTTTTTCCTCGAGTTGTAACAGGCTGTGACGATCATATTTCCTTGCTTTAACTCGCTCAATTCCTGCATGATATAAAAAATCTTGGCTCGATCTAACTTCCCATACATTTCTTTGATGTTATCCCACATCTTCTTTGAGTCCTCCGTCGGTGGGAGCCTGGTGGCCACTTCTGGAGAAACGCAGTTACTAATCCACATTCGGATGAGGTGGTTGCATTTTCTCCAGTGTCTGGCCAGTCGCTTGTCCGAAGGTTTGGGTACTGTTCCGTCGAGGAATCCATCTTTGTCCTTCGTCACGAGGGCTCGCCGGAAGTCCTACGACCATCTGGAGTAGTTCTCCGACCTGGTGAGTTGCAGACTGATCAAATTCAATTCTGGGCCGTCGGCGGTTGACACGTACAAAGAATCGCCGGGCTCTGGTCGGCCGGTGACAGCCGCGATCGGAAATGGTAGAAAGCCGAGTGCGAGATTCAGGTAGGGATTCGTTCCTGCACCCGATCTGCTAGATCCAGATCCATAACCCGCATTGGAAAAACCCAGGTAGGGATTTGTCCCAAAACCCGGTTCACCCGACCCGCTGATTTGTTCTGAACCGATGGTCGAGTTTGCCCCATTCGTGGCTAGTGGGCTCGCGTCGGGCTGGGGGTTGCTTTGGCTGCTCCCAATCCCCAGCAATGATGCATTTGGGCCCGGCCCAACGTACCATGGATACGGTACCCATTGGTAAGGATAACCCGAAATGGGCAGCCCCATATTTGACTGAGCCGGGTGATATTGCCAATGTAGGCCTTGAACTTGAACTTGCTGTTGGGCCACTGGAATCATGCTTTGTATTTCTTGTGCAGGCGTAACCTCTCCTGTGGGTTGTGTATCTATGGTAGAAGACGAATTCTCTGGGTGACTCATGGTGAGTATTAATGTCTACTTCTTCCTTCTCTAATGAATTTTGATTCCTTCACTGCTTTGATCTAATTTTGCATATCAGGAAGCTTTGATAGGCAATCAATGCAGAAGCGGAATCAAGAGCCTTGCTCTGATACCATGAAAGAAAGTGTAGAGAAGCAAAGAGCAGAGCAAGAGTCATAGAGTTTTGGGGAAAAAATTTCTGTTTTTCTCTATTGTATTCAATGTACAACAACTTGTAATTATAATACAAGAGATATATGAATAAAAAGAAAAGAGAATTTTACAAATCAATTTAATATCTCAATCTAATCCCTAATTGATTTAATGCATGATCATAATCAAATCAGATTCCAGCATATCTTCCAAATCTTTGAGCATATCTTCCAATAATTTTTTATTTGGGACAAGACACCTATTAGTTTATAAAATAATTACCAGTCACGTATTTTCGATGTGGGACAAGGACATAGGCACCTTCTGGTTTGTTCTACAATTAAACTACCAATAGTTTGGAAGTAAATGGAAGGATTTGATCAAGAATCAAAACTACTAATTGACCATGTTTATTTCTTAATATTTTGTCCTCACTCATCTGTCTTCAGATTCCGATTTAATAGGCCTTAAACTTTGGAGGCAATTTGACATATAACTTGAGCTTTTAATCATGTGAGAGCAGGAATAAATTTATCACAGTGAGAACCATGAGGAGCCGTCACTAGTCGATGTAGCGTTACATAAGATAATAAATTAAAACTTGACCAACCCTTTGTTTCAACAATGACATGCAACTCGTGAGACAAGTCGAAAAGTTAATACGATTATATGATCGATGGAGGATTAGATCATAGAGTCAACTCTCATGTGCTCTACAATGAACTGCTTCACTGAAACATGGACCCATTATTTGAGATCTTCAATCAATCACGTTTCATCAAGGAAAAAGGTAGTGAGACTTTTTAGTGTTTGATTAGCAGGGAAAATTATCCAAAAAGTCATAAACCTATTATATTTTTGCCAATTCAATCCTAAACCTTTTAATTTTCTAAATTGAATCTTAAACCTTTTTTACTTCTTGCCAATAGAATCCATTCGACCAATTTTGGCAGGAATTCGCTGACGTGGACATCGACCGCTCTACATGGCACAGTCAACGTTAATGTGGACAAAAATTATTAATTTAAAAAAATCAAATTTTTAAAACATTTTTTATTGTTTATTTGTTTCTTTTTTTTTTTTTTCTCTCTTCTTCCTTTGGCCGGTCGCCAACCCTCTGGCGATCGACCATAGGCTACAACTAGTGAAGGTCAGCCTCATTGGCCTCTGGCAAGGTTGCCCTCCCTAGGATCTAGCGAGGAGCAACCTTGCCAACCTCACACAAGGTCACCTTCATCGGGATCTGGTGAGGAATGACCTCGCAAGCCTTGGGCGAGGCTTGCCCTTTATCGAATCTAGCCAGGGCAAGCTTTTCTCATGGCCAGCAAGGCCAACCCTCGCTCCTCACTGGAAGCAGGAGAGGGGCAACCTTGCCGACCGCAAGCGAGGCTCGCCCTTGCCGGATGTAGCAAGGGCGAGCCTTGCTTGCGGTCAATGAGGCTGAACCTCGCCCTCACTAGAAGAGGCGAGGGGCGACCTCGCCAGCCTCACTCACAATCGGCAAGGGCAACCTCACCAGATTTGGCGGGGGCAAGCCTTGCTCAAGGTCGCCCCTTGCCAAATCTCGGCAAGGGCAATGTTGCCTGAGGCCAGCGAGGCCAACCCTCGCCAGTCACAGCCTCTGGCTGGTCGCCGTAGGCTGGGCAACCACCGAAGGAAGAAGAGAGAAAAAAATAAAAAGGAAAAAAAATTACAAAATTAAAAAAAAAATGTTTTAAAAATTCAAAAAAAATTAAAAATTAATAAAGTTTGTCCACGTTAGCGCCCACCATGTTACTTAGGATGGCAAGTGTCCACGTTAGCAAATTCTGGCCAAAATTGATCGGCAAGAAGTGAAAAGGTTTAAGACTGAATTGGTAAAAATGCAATAGGTTTATGACTTTTCGGGTAATTTTTCCTTAATAAGTGCAAATGTTCAACCACAAAAAGAGTTAGCGCAAATGGCAGTTGCGCACCAATTGTTTGCTAATTAAAATCCCATTAGTATCTCATCCCATCACCACAAATTGAAAAACGCAACTACCTCACTCGCACAGGATAAATGATGACAAATACAAACAAGCTCATAGAATTAATTTTGGAGTTCCGTCTTCTTGAAAATGCATTCATGGGGTCATTTACCCAAAAGGAATAATTGGAGGGGACAACGGTCTTTAATCATTATAGTTGTGAACATGCATGTTCAAATGAATTGCATTTCTCTTCCTTTCATTGGCTAAGAAATAAAAGGGGTAACCAAAGGAAAGCAATCCCCAGTTATGCAAGACGAAATTAAAGAAAGTTGGGCAAAGGAAGATAACTTACTAAAAAGTTTCCAAAATTGCAAGCTCTACATATATTTGGTAATCAGTTAGGCTACCAATTACTTCTTTCAACACTACGAGTGCAATAACTCTGGTCCCAAATACGATGAACGATTGCTCTTGATGTTATTCACGGGTAAAGAGCCACTCAAATGGTTACCGCTTTGAGTGGTCACATTTGAGTACTTCTTTTGGTCCACGTTATTTGATCGGGTTACTACATATTGTATCGGGATGGGACACTTTTCAGCAGATGTTTAGTTTGATCCATCATATGTGTGATTTAGGAAGGGTCTAGGTTCTAAATTAGAATCGAAGGGGCAAACAACGATCAATAGAGCGAGTACGTGTGTAGCGTGCGTACATATCAACGATCAAGTCTCTCTGTCAAGTTAGATTTGAGTGCCAACTAAATCGTATGAGGAATGGACTCAAAACTAGTACCAAACATGATGTCCAACGGAACACATGTTGTTTTCCTCTTTTAATGCTTCCGCATCAGACATTACCTAACAATGGGATTTTGACTGGGCGATGATCAATTGATATAATTGTTTAAACATAATAATTGATAATAATTGATACAAACACGGGCCTGAAGAGATTTTTGTGCATGAAGAAATATCACACATGATTTGCCTATGAGATGTATCTAATGCATGCAACTCATTTACCATTGCATGTTGCCAAAGAGGATTAGTCGAGTTTCTCTATATGCGCAAGGCTCATGGAAAAAGTGGCTCATAAAAAAGCAATGATAGAATAATAATGGAAGTCATGAAGCCGAACAGAATGTTAACTTGCACAAGTGGTGCGACGAACAAAAGAAGAGGTAATGATTGAGGGTGGAGACTCCGCAGATGGTACAAACAAGGGATCACCAGAGGTACCTGCATCAAGATAGGAGAAGACAACACTAAAGAGAAAGATTCAATTATTGTATCTTTAAAATAGATCGACTAAAAGATTGGTAAAGAATGTAGAAGTAGCTGGAGAGGAATCGAAAGGACGAATGATGAGAACATCTTGTGTTCCTAAGAGATAACATAACAAGACACGTAGAGACTATCAGAGATAGGATCTCTACAATGATATAATTTGTGCTCAATGTCATACCCAAGGAAACGACATAGACAAGCACAAGGTGTTAACTTCATATGTTCATTTGGAAGAAGATGGATAAAAAAGCACTACCAAAAACTCAAAAAAATATTATAATTTGGACCACTATCAACCGCTTTAAAAAATTTTTTGTTAGACAAATGCATGATTTAATATTTAAATATTGTAACACTCCCCTCATGTGTAGGATGGACTTGGCCTAAGCCTAGAGCATGGAAATATGTAATTGGTGAGGTATATAAGGACTTGGAAAGATTTGAAATCAAGACATTTTGCTCTAATATCATATGATATTTATTAGGACCACTGCTAACTTCACTAAAAATTTAAATCGTTGGAAAAAAATGTGGCTTAATATTTAAATATTCTAAAAGAGGGAATTGAAGTTTCTGGCTTTTTTGCCGTAAAATTCACCTCACACACTCGGGCGATGTTTCCTGAATGGTGATGTACATTCTTTGCAAGTTCCGTCTATTTTTAGCAAGTTTCAAAGTTATGTCTAGTTTAACAATTGACCAATTGAAACAGAGTTATTTCCTTATAGGTTCATTTATTTCATGAAAAATGAATAATTTGAAAATTATTTTCCTAAAAAATGATTTGTTATATTCCTTGGAAAGATTGGGTGACAAAAAATTATTGTCATTATTGACAATAATTTATACATAAACATTTTTGTTGACAATGAAAATATTTTATGTTCATTCATTTTTTAAGCAATACAAGCAACTGTTTTTAAAAAAATTGTTTTCCAAAAAGCGGGTTTTTCACAAAACAAATGGATCCTAAAATTTCTAATGAAATACTTGGTCCCAAAAGGATTATGTGACGGAATAATGCATGTGTTATGCTCTAATTTTGGTTTATCTATGCTCAAGCTGCTTCTATTTGGGGTTGGCAAAATTGCGACAAATTTGAAGAATAAATCCTCCTGAACTCTACCTGTTCCAGCTAATGCTTCTTTTACCTGGAGAAGAATTCGACACTAAAAAAAAATTGCCGGATTTTTTGTATATAAAGCAACTTGGTGTCGATGGAAATTTTTCCTCATGATCAATTGGCATCCATTCGTCGAAGAAATTCTCTAGTAGAACGACAAACTATTCAATTTCTTTACTTTTAACTCAAAAGTGGTCATATTACATAGAGTACGTTTCAATGAGTCTATCTCCATAGGATCAAATATACATACATGCGACATTTGACCATCGTTGATTTTCTACTTAGGGGTACAAAGAGTCATGTTTTTAATGGTTCAACCTAGGGATATCAAACGGGCACGCAGCCCGGCCTGGGGATGATTTGGGCTGGGCCTGGCCCATTTGTTAGTGGGCTGTGTCTGGCCTATAATTTTTTGAATTATTTTTTGCACAGAAAGGTTACTGATTTGGTCCCGCTAAACCACTAAGGATCAATAGTAGACCTATCATGGGTGAATCGATTTGGGTCGGGTTTGGGTCAAGTCATAAATGATCCGACCAAAATTGACCCATTAACTCATTTATGACCCATTTATTAGCAATGTAAATTTTGTTGACCCGCACCCAACCCAACCCATATCCAATCCATACCCGACCCGATCCATATTGCCAAAACACCTCCATATTTAACCAAATCTAAAAAATTATTTCCTATGATTTTTTATTAAAAAAATTATGTTGTTAGAACACTTCCATAAAATTTAAAAATTAATGGATAAATTTTATAATTTTTTCAAAAAAAAAAAAATGAGGCTTCATTTATTTCACGATAAAAGTAAAATTTTAGAAAATGATAATATCTTTCAATATTTTATTGAAACTTAAAAATGAATTAAAAAATATTTTACACTTGGTATAGAAAATCTAATTTAATTTTTTGTGCATTATCTTTAAGTATTTTTATTTTTATTTTTTTAAAAATAATTTTAAATTTTTTTCTTTTTCTTCTTTTTTTCTTTTTCCTCCTTTTTCACCGGTAGCCACCGGCTACGACGGCCATGGCCACTGACAGGCAAGCTCCAGCCTCGCAACAAGTTGGCAAGGCTCGAGCTTCGACCTCACCAAGGCCGGTGAGCTCGAGTCTCACCAAATCGAGGAGGCTCGAGTCGCCAACATCGAGGCCGACAAGCTCAACGCTGGCGAATCCAACCTCCCCCAATCGATGAGCTCGAGGCTCACCGGTGCGATTGGGCAAGAGCCACGAACCTCGCCTGACGGTCAGCAAGGGTCGGCTACCGGCCTTCGTAGAGGGGCATTGGAGAAAAAGGGAAAGAAAGAAAGAAAAAGAAAAAAGAAAATAAAGTAAAAATTATTTAAAAAATCAAAAATTTAAAAAGTAAAAATTATAAAAACTATCAAAGAGCATGGTATCTTATTAATAGGTTGACTTAATTACTAACCTTTATAAATTAAATGGAAATCCATTTACAACCCATATAGCATTAGACTTAAATACAACTAATACTCGTTAACAACCCATTTATTAAAACTAACCCATATGTGACCCATCTCATTGAATATGGGTTCAAAAATGGGTTGAAAACCCATTTTGACACCTCTAATCAATAGCCTAAGAAAAAAAATCAATAGCCTAAGCAATAGTAACTCGATTAGTTAGTGTCATTGGCTACTCCCTTAAAAAGATGATTTGGTGCAGCCAAGATTGCACACAAGCCCAGGCATGGCCCGATTCGTGCTCTTGTTGAGCTGGGCTGGCACGGAGAATGAGGAAGTGATGTGATTTCGATGATACAAGTGTTTCATACGAGCTGCAAAGCTAAGAAGATATATGCTCTTTCAAAAATCTTACTTTTTGTTTGTACACTTGCAAGATTTTTTTTCTATTCAAGTCGTCCTACTTTTAATTTGTCTAACTAAGTCTTTCTAATTTCACAAATCTTCTAACCAAGTCTCTGACACATCAAATGCAGCCAAATCGAGTTGATGTGGCCGTTGCAATTTTGGCTAACATTCTCATCAAGTCGCTGCACTTTTAAGCTGGTCAAGTGTTGGCCCGACACTTCCTTCTGATTTAGAGTTTGCCTTTGGGTCCTTGAATGAGATGGTAAGCAGTAGCTTCTTGCTGAAGTGATGACTATCTACGGGTAATTGAGAATAGCTATTTGACTCTCTTGAAGTCCCGTGAATTGTTCAATCTCGTGGAGATGAGAATAGTGATTTTGAGTAAATATTGAGAAGTGTTCTCCCTTGGGCACGTTGGTCGTTGACTTGGGAAGGCAGGTGCGTGCGTGATGATGACTATGAATGATTCAGTTTGACTTGAGTTGGGCACGTGAAGAACGCGGCACTCCCTCTACTTCCTTGGTATTGCTAGCAATGAAACATATTGAATTACCCAAAAATATTGCACAATCAACCCCTAAAGGGGAGAGACGTAGCAGATCAAGCTTTTGACCGATTAACATCCTCAACGAAGCAAGTAGCAGATAAAGTAACGTAAAGTTCGGGCTTGCAATTTTCAGTTCCACCTACCCCAGGAATCACCTCCCCCAAATTTTGGATCCCCCCAGGTTTAACTCCTATATTAAATATTTTAGGTTTCAAGAGATAAGGCGAAAAATTGAATTTTCCTTTTTTTTTTCACGAGAGATTACATAAATTTACATGCCTTGCTAAAACAACAATAAGACCAATTTTTTTTTTTCTTTTCATCTTCTGTTCGACTCTATGGCCACTTTCGCCTGTCTAGGACTAAAGGGACCAGTGCAAAAGTTTGCTTCGCAGGCGTGATTGCTTATTTCTCAGGTTTACACGATTCCTTTGGAAGAGAAATCTCACGATATCAGATCTGACTTAACGCAAAGCAAATGATAAAAAACATGTTCCTCGTCTTCCAGCATCACATGTTCCCTAGAAAGGACCAGATATTCTGCCCCCATATGTTACTCTAAACTGAGGTTATTGGTGGACGATAGGAATGAATTAACAAACAATAGGCAACCTTATCTCAGTCTAGCTGGCTATCTCTGCATGCATTAATCTCCACCATTAGCGGCAAATTACTAAACATAAGTTCTGTAATCCCTTTTGTTGCTTCTCACGATCTATCCAAGATATATTAAACTTGTGACATTGGCAAGATTAATAACATATAGGGAAAAGCATGCTCAGGAAGTTTCATGCAAGACACTAAGAGCTAGGCTTTTCAACATATAAGGGTTTTGTTCTTCATTGTGAGTGAGTGAAGGGAAAAAAGGAAGATATAATAATGATCGTGATGACAAGTGAGCAATACTCATTATTTTTAGGGTGTGCTCTAGGGTTTCTTGTGTTAATAGGAGGTTGTCATGAGGGAGTCTCGAGGAATTTCCACAGGAGAAAGCTGTACTTTGGCGGAGGAGATTGTGAGGAACGTGAGGTGGAGGCACGTCTTGAGGACCTTATTAACTGATGGAGAGGTTCATTTGTAGGATTTATAAACAATTGGTAATCTACCATTGGATTTGAGAATGGTAAAACTGTTGTTGACCGAACTAATAAGTTGGCAATCATCTATACTTATCAACGATATTTCAAACTGACTGTGGATTATTCAAATAAACAATGTACGGAACAGATTTCGATTCCTAGCAAATGTACAAAATATATGGAAGGGGAGGAATGATATATAGTGGTTCATGGGCAAGAACCTCCTTAAGGTGGTCAAGTTTGGGCTGAAATTTCCTTCTCATTGAGAGTCGCCTTCGAGTCCTTGAACAAGATGGGAAGATGTAGAGTTAATTGGTTTCAAGGTAAGGAGGTTCTAAATCAAAAACCCGAAACCTATCCTATCAAAGTCGGTTCCCTATTTATTTACACAAGGAACCTAATTGGTTCCAAGTCGCCCCATCAACCGAGCCTAACTTTGAGTAATGTAACTATTTTTTTAGATAAAAACACCACGTAAACAACATGTGGCATATTAGATGAGACAGTGATGGGTTTCCTGGACTTCCAAGGTTCATAACCCATCTTTAACATATATAACTTCGACAGTTCACAGTATTAAACCAGGAACGTACGCTTCCTAATTTTTCGCGCAGGAACTTATCCAATCCTTATGTGAACCAGTCAAGTAAGGCCGGTTCACGTTTGATTCTTGGACTGAACCAGACCCGTTGCTCATCCCTAAGAAGAAGCAGCTTTCTGCTGAAGTGATGGCCATATATGAGCAGTTGAGAATATGCTGCATGACATGCTTGGAGTGTTGGAAGTAGTTCGATCTCACGGAGATAGAAGTGGTCATTCGAGTTAACATTAATAAGTCTTTTCTTTTGGGCCTGGGAAGTTCACGTTGACTGTCGAGTTGGGCAGGTGCGCGCGTGATGACCTTATATAAATTGAGCCAGATTGGTTTGTCTCTTCTTCTTTGGTAATGCTAGCAATGAAGTTTTATTGAATTACTCAAAAGAAGACACGATTATCCCCTAAAGGGAAGGGATGTACACTAAAGCCTCCATCCCAATTATCTCTCAAAAGCTTTGAGGAAGGTGATGACCAAGCTCATCAGCAGGTGATACCCGATGAAGTGTTTTTGTTCACTTTAATTAACATCCTCAACGAAGCGACTGATTTAAGCAACGTGAAATTAAGGACTGCATTGTTCAGTTCCATCTACCCCAAGAATCACCTCCCACAAATTATGGAGCCACGCTGGTTTAACTCCTACATTAAGTATATTAGGTTTCAAGAGATAAGGCGGAAAATCAATTTGTTTTTCTCGAAAAATAATACGAAACCACACTGTGCACCTCACTAAAGAGACCTAAAGACCATTGTATTTTCTTGTTTTATGCTTGATTCTAATGCCACATTTGCCGGTCTAGGACTTCATGAGTCTATGTGATTCTTGATGTTGTTGTTACATTACGCGCGTTCGAAAGCTTGCTTCGTGGGCACGATTTCTTATTACCCTCTGGTAGAGGCTACGTCTTAATTCCTTTGGAAGGGAAATCTCGCAATGTCAAATCTGGCCAATGCTAAAACAAGCTCCTAAAAGAACAGATCGCTCGTATCCCAGCATCACATGTTCACTCCAAAGGAACAAATCCTCTGCCCTTATATTTTACTCCAAATGAGATTAATGGTGGAAGATTGGAATGAATTAACAAAAACAATAGGCAACTTTATGTCGGTCTATCTGGCTTATCTCTGTAGGCATTAATCTCCGCCATTGTCGGTCAATTTAATAATCAAATGTCGGTAATCTATATCGTTGCTTCCCAAGATCTATCCAACAAATGAGAGGTAGAAGTCTGAACGTGATTCTGGTGAAGCTAGCTTGGACTTTTTCAACGCGTAGATCATATGGACATTTCTGCATCAAAGAATTTGTCCTACAGATGAATTTGCTTAGCTGTCCACCTAAGCCAGAGAGGAAAAACGAAACAGTGTGCCACTGACTATACAGTAAACACGTAACACTATTATCGAAATATGGATCCTATTAGTAAACTCCATAACTAGCAACCCACCAATTACGTATTGTGATGTAATTTACTATGTGAACAACTTATGATCATCAATGTTAAAGTAAGTTACTAAATCTTAGCAATGTAAATAGTAAGGCTTTATTTATTTCACAAAAAAATTAACTTTGCTGGAAAATATTTTGAAAAGAACTTACTTTCAAGAAAATGGTTTCATTTTCCTTTATTTTGCCATATTATGCAAATAATGTGGAAGGATTTTTTGTTATGTTTGTTATAGGAAAATTATGAAATACACAAATGAGAAAAATTCTTGACTACAACCCAATCCCGAATTCAGACATAGGGAACTTGAGCCTATCCTCAAGTGACCCGAGCCCACACGCCACATGATAGGGCACATGCGCTAGGGTCCCAAGTCCAACCTCTGGGATTTGGGATCGATTACCTAGGTCAAAGGCTTAGGCACTTAGGACTTGGGGCCAAACACCAAGAGATTCGACCTTGGCCTCAGAGTACTTAGGCTCGAGCGCAGTTGGGCCTAGTCTCCGAGTACCAACTATTGGCAAGATATGTAAACCACTTGTGATTTAGTAGTAAAGAATACACGCTCATTTGTGAAAAAGAATGACTTATCGTAATTTGCAAGGGCATTTTAACCTAATAAATCAATTATTTCATAAGTATCTTACGACATAATAAAACGTGGGTACTCGAAAAACCAAAACAATGTTAATAATATGCTAAGAACTTATAGTGGTAAAATATAGTGCTGGTAACTTATTAACTAATGAAGAGGTCCACTGGTAAAATCTAGAAAGAATTGGTGATCTGACGTTAGGATTGAGGGCGGAAAAGTTGCTACTCCATTGGTCACTTACCACCAGTTGACGGGACTGCTAAGTTGGTATCTAGTTTTTACTTTGCCGATGCTATATCAAACAAAATATCGGTTATTCAAACATACCGTGGACGGAAAGATTATATAGAGTAGTATTGGGCTAATTCTTCCGCAAGTTGGTCGAGTTTTGGCAGACAGCTCCTTCTGATTGAGAGAGTTGACTTTGAGTCCTCGAATAAGGTGGCAAGAAGCAGCTTCCTGCTGAAGTGATGATCATAAGACTTTGCTTGAAGTGTTGGGAATTGTTCGATATCATGGAGATAAGAATCGTGATTTGAGTTATAATGAGGAATCTGTTCTTTTGAGCTTGGGGATTTCTTGTTGTTTTTTTGTTAATATGATAAATATATTAGGCTCCGTTTATTTTACAGAAAATAATTTTTTAAAAAAATCGCATTTTCCGGTATTTGATTCATAAGAAATAAACTAGTTAAAAAAATATTTTCTGTTAATGGAAAACAAACACTTCGAGAAATGACGAAAACGATTTCCTCTTCCTTCCTCTTCACGTTCTCCATGCACTCTTTTTAATTTTTTTGCTTTTTATTTTATTTTTTAAAATATAGAATGTTTAATATATTTCCTTTTATTTTTTTCTTTTTCTTTTCTTTCTCCTTCTTCGGCCGATTACTAACTAGCGATCGAGCACAAGCGAGGGACAAGGTTGCCCAAGGCCAACAAGGGACGAGCTCATCGTAATCTAGGAGGCTTGACCTCATTGGATTTGGCGAGGTGAAGCCTAATTCGAGGCTGACTTGGCTTATGGAAATCAGGCAAGCTCAAGCCTCACCGCCTTGAGTTTCGTCAATCTATGGCAAGGCTCAAGCTCGTTGGCCTCGAGCACACTCAACCTCAATTTGGCAAGGTGGAGCCAACCTTGGGCAAGGCTTGGCTCACTGGTCGAGAAAGAAAGAAAAAGAAAAGGAAAAAAAATTCAAATTCAAAATATTTTGGTATTTTTCTCTAGGAAAATCAAATCAAATTTTACATACCAAATAGTGAAAAATATTTTTTTTAGTTTACTTTCACACTTTAGCCAAATGCGAAAAATATTATCATTCTCCTTGAAGATGATTTCCCGGAGGAAATGTTATGTTTTCAACGAAACAATGGAGCTCTATATGCAGTTGTCAAAAAAACAAATAGTCGTCCATGTAGTAGAATAAAGCAATTGTCAACATAGTGGAGTTGAAGAGACCATCATGATATCGGAGTGAAACATTTCGATAATTGTTTGTAACCTCCGTTGGTAATCCTCAATTGTAAACTTTAAATAACCACATCATATTTTTTGTAGACCTCCTAGCCCACAAACAACAAACACGTTATCTTTCATTTCTTGCACTGTAGTTATAGTTTCCAAATTCAAGTTGTCAATTAAATTCCAGTGTGCTTCTTAGCTATTATTTCCTAATCCATGCCGTCATTTAAATTACAGCATGCATCTTTGTTGTAGTTCCTAGGTGCCTTGTCATCAATTAAATTCCAACATTGCATCTTTACGTTCACAGAATCTGTCGTCAATTAAATTCTAGCACAATTTGTGGACATTCAATCCTGTTTGATGTAAAGTTATCGATTCCTATCTACCTGTGATATTTCTTGTCCGAAATTGCCATAAAACTTGTCTCATCTTACAAGAACCAAAGATTGACTTTCACTGAAAGGTATTTCAATGCGAAGTCAAATTATGGCGAAACATTTTTTTTGGCACATCCAGTAGACCAATATGGTTGATATGAGAATGTACAATACCGAAAACAAAGAATCATCTAGATATTGATCATGCTACGAGTAACAACCCCGTTGATATAGGTACCTAGTCTGAGACCTCAATTGCTCCGGCAAAAAAGCCAAGCCAAGGGGGCAATGTTGAAATCCCGCGACACTTTACAGAGAAGCAGACGAGAGAGTCAGCATAGAACCCCACTTTGGTGACTAACATGAAGAGGTTGTTCAAGGAATAGCGGAATAAAATGGCAAATCACATAGCGAGAAGCATCTCTGATGTAATCAAACCAGTGATCGTCAATGCAATGCAATCAACTATGTCATCTTCAAGCTTGGGACATCAAATCAGTCCATACCAATCCAACCCAATATGGCTATTCCAGGTATGTTCCTTCAACTCTTAGACAATTGAATGATGGAAATAATTTAGGCCAAGTGATTCCATCACCAATGAAGATTTGAAAAGGCCTAAAAATCCTATTTACCCTCAACCTTACAATAATTAGGTGCTGATAGAGGAATCATCAAGCCAGTATATACAATCGGTGATTTCGGTTATATTTAGCAGTCTTCTTCCCTTGGGCTTGGGAAACTCATATCGGTTGTTGAGTTGGGCAGTTTCGTGCGTGATGTGACCTTGAGTAATCGAGCTGGGTTGATTTGGGCTTTTTAAAGGACGCGGCACTGTTCTCTTACTTCTTTGGTATTGCTAGCAGTAAAATTTTATTGAATTACCGAGAAGAAGACATGATCATCCCCTAAAGGGAAGGGATGTACACAAGAGCCTCCACCACAATAATCACTAAAGAGCTCTTGAAGAAGGTGATAAATTCATCATCAGGTGATACCTGATGGAGCGTTTGTGTTCGCTTCGATTAACATCCTCGAGGAAGCAAGTCACAGACCTAAGTAACTTGAAATAAGGACTGCATTTTTCAGTTCCACGTACCCCAAGAATGGCCTCCCACAAATCATGGAGCCCTGATGGTCTAACTCTTACACTAAGCATATTAGGTTTCAAGAGATGAATTGATTTCTTTTCTCAAGAAATAATACGAAATTAGACTAAGGATGCATTTGTTTGTGTTTCTGTTCAAAAATTGTTCCATGGAACAGAAATAAAAAAAAAATTATTTCTGTTCCGGGGAACAATTTTTTACTAGAAAAACGCGTTTGGTAAACTTGTTCTGGAAATAAAATAAAATAAAAAAGAACAGAAACACGTTTGGTAAATTTGTGTTCTTTTTTTATTTCTTTTAATTTTTTAATATTTTTATTTTATTTTTCCTTTTTTTCTTTCCATTTTCTTTTTTCTTTTTTCTTTTTTTCATCCTTTTGGCCGGTCGCCGGCCTCGGCCATGGCCAGTGACCGGCCAACGAGGGCCGGCGGCCTCACCCAGCCACGGCGAGGAGCCGCCGGGCCACCGCCAGGGCTTGCCCAGCCAAGGCGAGGCCGAGCCTCGCTAGGGGCTGGCAACGCTCCGGCGAGTTCGTCGGCCCTCGACGGCGTCGCCGGCCCTCAACGGCCGGTCACCGGTCATGGCCGAGACCGGCGACCGGCCAAAGAAAAAAGAAGAAGAAAAGAAAAAGAAGAGAGAAGTGTTTTCGCAAAATGTTCCAGAAACAAGAAACAAGTTTTTCTTGTTTCTTGTTTCTATTCTTTTTTTGTTCCCAGGGAACAAAAAAAAAAAAAATCTATTCATAAAAAAAAAAAAAAAAAAGAAACATAAACAAACAAGCCTTAAGTATCTCACTGAAAAGACGTAAAGACCGCATACTTTCTTCTTTTATGATCGATTCTACGGCCTTCTTCTGACACTCTGGGATAGGGGTGAGCATCGGTCCATGGTCAACCCTGGACCGACTCTGGACCGGCCCAACTCTGCCGATCCTGGTCCGGTTCCCAGTGAGACTGGGTCGATCCTTGGTCCTAGAATTCCTGGACTAGCACTGTGTGGGTCGGTCCTCGATCTTGAGAGTTCCGAGTCGGTCCAACCCGGACCAACCCTGACTATATATATATTATTTATATTTTTTTATATAGAGAAAACCTTAAAAAAAACAGCGTCAACAATATTAAACAGCTTTTTAGTGAGGGGTTCGAGTAATTTTACATTGTTCTTTAATAACTTAGGTTTTTAATGTCTTTTACGACGTCAACAGCTATAATTTACGAATGAGGAAAATGTTTTTGTGAGGAGTCCTCACGACATCCAAAAATGCATCTTATGACATCCTCTTCTTGTATTCATTCTGTCCTATTTGTCCTCTTAGTCTTCAATTTGCTAAAATCGAAAAAAATAACTTCTCCACTCGCCACTCATCACTCGCCTCACTCGCTTTGGGTCACTCGTGCCGCTCGATGCTCGCTTGACTTGTTGGTCCCCGGTCGACATTCGATGCTCATTCTATTCAACGCTTACACCACTTGACCCTCACCGCTTGTCTTTCTTAGCTGACCTTGCTCATCATCGAAGCCATTTGGTCGGTATGGTCCTTGGTTGCCCTTTCAAGGAGTACAAAAAATAAAATAAAAAGTTATTGGTTAGTCTTGGGTTGACCTTAAAATCGGACTCAACCCATTGGGTCAGTCCGATCCTCAATCACTTTTTTAAGGAGTACAAAAAATGAAATAAAAAAATTATCAGTTAGTCCCGAGTTGACCTTGGAACCGCACCGAACCCATTGGGTCGGTCCGGTACTCGGTCCCAAGCTCAATATGATCGGTCATCGGTCCCAAAAATTGAGGACCAGCACTGTGCGGGTTGGTCCTAAGGTTAGGGGGTGGACCAGCCCAACCCGGACCATGCTCACCCCTACTCTGGGACTAAAAATGAGCGTATGCGATTTTTTCGTCTGCTGTCGATGTACAAAAGATCACTTCGCATGCACGATTGCTTATTACTCTCTGGTGGAGGAGGTTACATTTTAACTCCCTTGGAAGGGAAATCCCACGTTGTTGAATCTGCGCAAGCAACGGGGGAAATAATAAACGACATGACCCTCGTATCCCAGCATCCCACGTTCACTCCAAAGGACCATATCCTCTACCCTTATAATTTACTCTAAATGAGGATGACGGGGAAAGACTAGAATGACCGAGGGTATAAATGATGCATGAGAGGACGAATTTTTTTGCTGCAGAAAGTACTTCCTCCAAATTATCACTCACTTCAAACTCAATTAATCCAACGTGCCTTTGCAATGGGCTTAGATATAGTCCAATTTCTAGAAAACAAGACCATACTTGTTACTGGCGCCACGGGTTTCCTTGCCAAGAGTACTTTTTTTCTCTCTCTCTCTCTCTCTACCTCCCTCTCTCCCCACCACCCACCCCCCTTCCCTCCCCCACAGGATATGTTTGTATATAAACCAGTCCAAGACTATCCTCCTGAGCGTAGGCTTTCCTTTAAGGACAGAAAAAGGAAGTGGGATGTATGTATAACGCATGCACACGCACGTCTGTGCGGGTCATGAGCATACTTCGTTATATTGCATATTTCTCCTGTTATTGCGATCTGTTTTCTCTAAAATAATTTATTTGAGATGCACATAAATATTAGAAATTGTCTTATTTCCAATTGACAAGCATTCGTTTGTATTTATTATTTTGACTTAGTTGTTGTTGAGAAGATACTCCGAATTAAACCAAATGTGAAGAAAATGTTCCTCCTTATTAGAGCTGTGGATGAACATGTGCACGTCCGTTGAACGAAGAGGTAATAGACTTACGAACAAACCCTAAATTGTGACTGGCATGATAAAGTTGGTTCTTGTTTTATATTCATTTTAGCATTTTGATGGAGCTTTTGCTATCATATTCCATGATAGTGACAAAAAGGTGCTTACCATTGCTTGACATACATGATGAGAAGTCACCTTTGGAACCACATGTGAGTTTCCTTGTATTTTAATGCATATGGAAAATATTTCTATGGTGACTTTGTAGCATGTTTATCAAATTGAAAAATGGAAAATATTGGCTACGCATGCTCTCTCTCTTTTCAACGGTACGAGTAATAAAAATTTTAATATTTTCTTTTTTGCTCAAATTAAAATAAACATAATGCGATTCGTTTCATCTCACTAATACTTTCTTTTACATAGTTATGCACATTATATTCAGACATATGACTATTAGGGGTATGCAACCGAACTGGTTCTATTTGCGAACCGGACCAAACCGCTCAAAAAATAGGCACGAGAATCGGTTGAAACCGGTTTGGGAACAAGTTTCCAATGAAAACCCACCCAAGAACCGAACTGGATCAGCCTGTTAAGCTGGTTTTATAAGTTAAAAAGCCAAAACCCTAATTTCTTTTTTTCCTAAATTCTAATCCAGCTCTCCTTCGTCCTTGATCCTTCATCGAAACTCCTCACCAGTCTTTCCTCTTCCCTTAAATTTTTATGAATTAATGGGGAATGGAGTTTTATAATTTATGTTTTATATTACATGTTTGAATTTTTAATTATTTATAATTGTACATGATTACATGTACATATTGTGGATTGGTATTTTTGGTGAATAGGAATTTTTGTTGTTCCATCTTTTCCTTTGAATCATTTGTTGCTCATAACGTCATATGATTTTGCTATGAAAAATGATCCAAAAAAAGGGGAAAAAACAAGTTCTAGAGTATCTTGGAACCAGACAGAAAAAACTAGATAGGTTCCAAAACCATTCCAAATAAACAAGGTAGGTCACAAAATTTCAAAAAATTGAGAACCAATTATGACATTGTAAGTTTTAGGTTTCAGCTCTGGAACCTACCCGTCTTGGAACCGATCACCCTTAATTAGGGGTGTAAATGGTTCGATTCGGTTCAGTTTTTTTGGAAAACCGAACTGATAAGGAAATTTTATTGAACTGAACCGAAATTCGATCCGAATTGAAGCCAAACTGAACTGAAATTTCGATTCGCTTTGGTTCAGTTTTTCAGTTTTTACTCTTGTGTTTGTTTTTCCCCCTACATACACTCCTTTCTATAATTCTTTTTATTAAAAAAACAATTTTTAAATTATTTTTATTCCTTTTCATTTCATTTTTTCCTTTTCTTTCTTTTTCTTTTTCTTTTTTTCTTTTTCTTTATTTTTCTTCTTCTTCTTCATTGGTCGGCCGCCGACGGCCGGGGTAGCAACCGACGAGGCTCCAGCTCGTCAGATTCTGATGAGGTCGAGCCTCGCCAGCCTGTGGCGAGGCTTCGCCTCCCCTGATCTGGCAAGGCCGAGCTTGCCCGACATCGACAAGCTCAAGCTCAACCAGATTCGATGAGCTGGGCGAGGCTCGAGCCTAGCCAGAGGCTCGCCAACGTCTAACGACCTCTAGCGAGGCTCGAGAAGAAGAAGAAATCAAAAAAAATAATTTTTTAAAAAATAAAAAAGGGAAAAATTTTAGATTTTATCAGTTTGGCTCGGTTAACTGAATCGATTAAAAAAGTTTTGATTTTTAATGAGAATCGAATCAAATAAGAACCAAACAAAAAAAACATCGAATTTTTCGGTTCGATTTTTGACATCTGTTGACACCTAATTTTGGCAAATCTAGGAAAATAAAGAAAATAAAAATTGCATTAGAACAAATAAAAGGAAAAAAATGAAAAAAAAATGGAAGAAATCGATTTGATTGATTATACATGGAAATTTGAAATTATGATGAATATTTGGATTTTGTTAAATGCAGAAGCAATTTAAAAATCAGATGAATAAAGGGCAAGAATTTTTACAAAATGGAAGAAATCGGAGCAAAATCACGCTTCGATTTACAACCAAATCAATGCAATAGAAGATAGAAACTCGGAAAATACCATACAAAGCGGCCGTCTGAAAATCACTATAAGAAAGAGTTGCATTTTTCGTGACTAGGGGGAAGAATTCGCGAAAAAAAAATTCGTGAAAAGAGCGAGAGAATTCGTGAAAGTGAGAAGCAAAAAAAAAAAAAAAAAAAGAGGAAATCCCCCTTTTGTGGTCCAAGAAGAGTTTTCTCTTCTGACAACCTGCAAGAAAGGAAAGGGAAAAGTCAGTAAAAAAGAGAAAAAGTGCAGAGAGAGAGGGAAGTGACGTAAGAAGCAAGTCAGGAGAGAGAAAAAAAAAAAAAGAAACGAAAACAAAAACCAAAAATACTGATCATCTTCCTCGCCATTCCTCGCTGCCCGATCCACCGCGCCTCCACAGTCACCGGTTCCGCGTCGTCCACCGCACCGGCGTCTCCTCCGCCAGCCGTCACCGTTCGTTCGCAAAGCCCCCGCGCCAGAGGCCGCCGCGCCTTTGCAACCGTCGCCGCCTCGCTCGCCGCTGCTGCGACGCTCGCTCCATCTCTCTCTGCCCGCCAGTCCGCGATCCTGAGCAGATCCCGACGCCCCGCCTCTGCACCAGCGCCGTCACAGCAGCTCACCCGTTTGTCGCCACTGGTCGCCACACCTCCGCACCACCATCTCCAACGCTAGCAGATCCGAGCCAGTCGCCGGGCCGCCAGTCTTCGCCGCACGCCGTCTGCAACCCAACGTCGCCACTCGCCGCCGTCCAGACAGCCTCCGCTCACGCACCCCGTGATCTCTGCGCCTTCGTAGCGCCGGACGCCAGAAGCCCCGACGTTGACGCCCCTGCTCCGCCTCCACCGGCAGCACAAGACGACCCGAACGCCCGCCGTCGCTGCTCCCAGTCACCGCCGCTCGGTGCCCCTCGCCTGAGCGACCACCAGCAGCTCACTCGAGCACCGCCACTGCTGCTGCGCCTCCCTCCGCCAGCAGCCCGAGCTGATCGTCGCGCCTCCGCGCCCCTGCAGCAGCCCGTGACGCCACTGTTCGCTGCCATTGCTGCTTCCGCCGCCTCACTCGCGCCTACACCAATGACGTCCGCAGCTCCGCCGCCGCGCCTCAGCCCGCGTTGCCACCGCCTGCGACCTGCTCGCCTATCACCTTCCCCGGCGCCGACCTCCACCGGCGGCTTCCTCTTTCCAAGTCCCCCTTTAGGTGGCTTTTGTTATTTGTATTTTTATTTATTTTATGCCATTTTAGTTTTTTTTTTTTTTTTTTTTTTAAGTTTCAACATTATTGTACAGGAAGGTGATTTTCTTTTTATGCATATGCTAACATTATCTTCAGGGATCTTGTCCAAATTATTGTAATTATTAATTTGATTCGTAAGATGTCGGATTATTTTTTAATTACATTAATTTTTGGGCATTTTGATAGTATTTTAATTGTTAAATTATTATAATTATTAATTTGATCCGTAAGACTTCGAATTAGATTTTTAATTATTTTGAACTTTTTTTATGTCGTGATGTTTATGGTTAGAGTAATTGTTAATTTAACCCGTGAGACAACGGGTTACTTTTTCGATTATTTTAATCCTTTATTTGTTGACTATATTGATCGTTTAGATTTAATATTTATTTGATAATTACTGTCCTAAAAAAACACTAAAAGAAATAAAAAGAATCAAAAAAATCGAAATCTTGCATGAGCATGCGGGTTAGTAAATTAGAAATTTTTAGGATTATATTTTTAGGATTGCATTTTTAGATAATTTTTTGAAATAGGTTAAGGTTGAATCTAAATAATTTTTTAGGGTTTTAGATAATGTTTGCACATTTTGATCATCTCATTTTTAATAAAAAAAAATAGTTTTCTAAGATAGGATAGGGTTTAAGTCAAATTAATCCCTAAAATAAATTAGAAAATTATTCCCTTTTTAGATAATTTAATCAGGGTTTTTATTAATTCCGAATTTCAATAAAAAAAATACAAAAATATTAGGTGCATGTTAATTAGTTTGCATAATAGGTTCATTTAATTAGAATTTGTTAGTAAAATTAGGTCATGTAGTTAAAATGCATGTTTTATGATAAAATTCTAATTTCAAGAAAACCCCAAAAAAAGTTGATTGCTTTGTGTGTTTAATTCTTTCGATGCAATTTATTGAATGTTTAATAATGATTGAGCATCCGTGTGGTCACCATATTTGCATGATAGTAATTTAGGTTAAAATAAATCTTAGCTTCCAGCAAAAATATTTTTAAAAAAATAAAAAAAAATGGTACCAAAAGGGCATTAGAGAAATCTAGTGTAACCAAGTCCCCGTACCCAAAATCTCTGGTTTGTAGGAGTAAAATAACCATCCCATTATTTTACTTAGGTGTCTAATCGACCTACCGTAAACTGATTAGTGGCAACTCCTAGATAAAATCAATTTGCATGTTAAAAAACTTGAACCAAGTCGTGAATTGGTGTGGGCTTGGGAGAGCCCGAGCTAAGTTTAAGACTTAGTAGTCTATTAGCCTAAACTCTAGGTGGTGCCCCCGGAAATTTAGGTCGCGACAGCTTGGCGACTCCACTGAGGACTTATGTTAAAACACTTAGTGGACTTGGCCAATTTTTCTTTTTCTTTCAAAAAATGTTTTTTGTTTAGCAGCGAGGACACCAGGTACGTCCCTACAGTTTCTAAGGTGTTAAATGTTCTTGCAGATGGGAGGTATAAGGGGAGTAGTCTTTCCTAACCCTTGTGTTGCAGGAAGGTGTGGGGATGAATAATTTATTTTTCCCTGATTTAGAAATGTTGTTTACATTAAAACTATTGTGCATGTTTTATTGCTTTTAGCACTACACTATTGCACACAAAAACCTGTGGCCGAACCTGGGCTGCAATAGGATTTCTAGGATGGTGTTGAGAAGGATACTTCCTCCAAAGCAAGATTGCTATGTAGAGGTTGACCTTCTCTTCCCCGAAATTTCTTTCATGGTGTCGAATGTGTTTGTCCATATTCGCGAGACTGCGTGATTATTGGGCATTCCATTCGAATGAGCCGGAGTTAGGGGGACCTGACACGTTAATGCGAGATTGCAACGGTCAGATCATCCTCTTAGCTCTACTTTGTTAAGCCGTATAGATAGAAATCGAGTCTCACACTTCATGCATGTATTTATGTGATTGTCATCCCTTCCCGGTGAAGGTAAGTTGTCTGAACTCTCACTTTGCAATTTACCTACTTTATTGCAATTTTGTTGGTCTATGACAATAGGTTTTCCTTCGTCTTGTTATATTTGCATTAGAGAGAACCGTCGTACTGTTCATTTTCCACTTTTGAGATTTAAGATGATGCCACATGATCTTGGAAGAAGGGGTCAAGGCATTTGAAACTCCACTGAAACCCCTTGGAGGTCCCATTCTGCTGGATTAGGACACCATGGAAGAGGTGAAGGAAATTATGGAGGACAGAGACGAGAAAGGCAAAACTTTCCACCTGAGCAAGGGCGAGGGAGGCAAAGCTCATTACCTCCCAACATTCGCGAGACGTTTCCTAGCCTTCCTAGAATGATGCAAAATGAAGTGGAAGTGATGGATACCCTGGGGTAGCCAAGTGGCAAATTCGACTATTATGTGAAGCATTCGGCTCCTCCTAACTTCTACATCAACCCTCGGGATATCATCCCAAATGGATGGGGTGGCATGGACGATCTGATACCTCCAAAAATAGAAAACCCAGATGCTTCTACATCGACCCTCGGGATATCATCCCATATGTCTAATTTCAAGAAAACCCCAAAAAAAAGTTGATTGCTTTGTGTGTTTAATTCTTTTGATGCAATTTATTTTATTTATTGAATTTTTAATAATGATTGAGTATCCATGTGGTCACCATATTTGCATGATAGTAATTTAGGTTAAAATAAATCTTAGTTGCTAGCAAAAATATTTTTTTAAAAATAAAAAGAAATAGTACCGAAAGGGCATTAGAGAAATCTAGTGTAACCAAGTCCCTATATCCAAAATCTTTGGTTCGTAGGATTAAAATAATCCTCCCATTATTTTATACCTGACTTACCATAAACTGATTAGTGGCGACTTCTAGATAAAATCTATTTGCATGTTAAAAAACTTGAACCAAGTCGCAAATTGGTATGGGCTTGAGAGAGCCTGAGCTAAGTTTAAGACTTAGTAGTCCATTAGCCTAAACTCTAGGTGGTGCATCCGGAAATTTAGGTCGCGGCAACAACCCTACCCTTAGTGACTACATGCTCTTAGTACCTTTCATAGTTTATGAAGAGTATTTAGTAGAAAATCATCATCATCATTATTCGCTCAACATGTAGTAGCAGTGCTAGGTTATGATTATTATTCTTAATATGCATAACTCCATTGTTAAGGAAAACAAAGGGAAATTTTCCAGTAAGGTTATGAAATAAGACTTGTTTATAAAATAAATAAATGATTTAGAGTGAACCTTGTCTTAAATTGAACATTAAGTTCATCGGTCGGCAATATCTTTATTGAGGAGCGAGCTTTCCAAGCCATGATTGAGGATATTCTAGTGCAAAATATTTTTTCTTTTTCTTTTTTTGCTTTTTTCATTTTTAGTTTTTCCCTTTCTTCTGTTCATCTACTTCTTCCCTAATTTTTTTTTCTCTCGGACAGCTCGTTGAACCAGGAAAAGTTCGCATGCGCCCCACTGTTTCTCCCAACAATATCTTCGTCTTTTTGTTGTTTGGACTGTGGGGCAAGATTTGTCAAGTCCTCGCCCTTCATCGTCAAAATGATGCTCTTCTTCTCATTCCTGGTTGACATCACGAAGGGCGGCGGCTCGTAAAATCCTCTCACGTTGGCCTCCGCCGTTTCTGAGGATTTCAGCTGGTTCCTCTTCACCATCGGCGCTCGCATCCCTGCCCAAGTTTGGTGTTGGGTTTTTCCCTTCGCTTTTGCCTCTTTCACACCAGTTCCTTCTTCTTTCCCTGTTTCAGCGCTCATCCATCCAAACCACGGTCGCTCGAACTTCAAGCTCACGGCTGTGGCTACTCCGCTCTGCAGAGCACTACTCGGCCGCCTCACCCTCCACCGGGGACACCCTTAGCCCACGAGCCAGCTTGTCCTTCTCTCTCCATGGTGGCCTCCCCATGAACGATCTGAGGAGCTAGGCAGCGATGTGATTTTACCACCATGCTACTGGGCAGCACAATAGCCCATGCTGGAGACTAGACCCTCTTTTCTGAGGTCGCGGCCCCGGCCCCAGCAAATTTGGATCCGACGGGGAGAGAGAGAGAGAGAGAGAGAGAGGGAGGGAGGAGCGGTGACGGGGCATGGGATGCTGCAACTCCGGGAGAGGCTCCTCGCGACGATGGAGCAGCAACGAACAAACAAGTAATCTCACTTTAGGTCGTTATTAAATTCCTCCCAAAAGACAAGTGAAAGACAAATGAAAATTAGTAAAACGATTAGAAAAGATAATTTGCACACTATAAGAAAAAGATGGAAATATCATAAAAATGTCAATAAGTTACAATCAAGTTGCTAGCAATGAACAGGTGATCAATAACTTTTTTCCCCGGTATATTTTTAACACTTACCAACCCTTTCAAATTGTAAGGGCGCGTTTGGTAACGATTCTGTTCCCAGGAACAGATTCTGATCAGAAATGATTTTCTTTTATCTGTTTCCAGGAACAATTTCTAAGCATTTTAAGCCGTTTGGTAATCGTCCAAAATTTCGATTCCGAAATAGAATTGCTTTCGGTACCGTGCTCATTCATTCTATTCCAAATCAATTTAATTATTATACTTTTTTTTTCCTTTTTTCTTTTCTTTTTTTCCTTTTTTCCTTTTTTTTTTCTTTTTCTCCCATTCTTCTTCTTCTTCTTCTGGCCGGCGCCAGATCGACGACCGGCCAAACGAGGGTCGGCGACCTCACCGAAGCATCACCGGCCCTCGGTGAGGCCGGCCCTCGTCGGTCGAGCCTCGCCGACAGCTGGGCGAGGCTCGCCCAGCCCTCGTCCAGCCCTCGCCCAACCTCACCAGTGGCCAAGCCGGCCTTGTCAAGGCTGGGCGAGGCCCGCCTGGCCACCGGCGAGCTTGGGCGAGGCTCGGCTGGCCACCGGCAGGGCTGGGCGAGCCTCGCCAAGGCCAGACGCTCGTCGGACCTCGCCCTGGCTTGGCGAGCCTCCGACGAGCTCGCTGGACTGGTTGCCGGTGACTGGCGGACGGCGGCAGCGAATGGCGGCAAACAGTGGCGGACGGCAACAAAGGAGGGGAGAGACGGTCTAAGCAAAGGAAGAAGAGTTCTACTTTTTTTTGTTCCCGGAACAAAAATCAAGTTTTTTTTTTTATTCTTGATTTTACTCCAAAGTTGTTCCCGAGAACAAAAATTTTACCAAACGCGATTATGTTCCCAAACTGCTCCCAGGAACAAAAAATCATAATCATGCATTGTTTGGATGATTACCAAGCATGCACTAAGTGTGGAGAAAAAATCCATATTTTTAAAACAAAACACAGGAATTATTCTCTTCATATAGGAACATATTAACGTTTCCATTGACCAATGGTATTGTGAAAACATTAAAATTTTCAAATTTTAGGTTTTATTAAATGAAAGACTGCAAAATTTGAAACACAATTTTTCTTTATATGTATGAAACATAATTTCCACTCCATCGTTTTACATGTCACCTAATTGGTTTTTGTGATATAAGTTGTGTATATTGTCTTATTTTTTCATCTCATAGAGAAGAAGTTATTCGACATTTTAAGGCAAATATATGCATCAGACTTAGGCTCCATTCTAGGGAAGTTACATGCAATTCCAGGTGATGTTTCAAGTGAGAATTTGGGAGTGAACGACTCCTATTTAAGGTCCGAGATGTGGAGAGAAATCACTATCATAGTCCATTCGGCCGCGACTACCACATTTGATGATCAGTACCTTATTTATGTATCAATCAGTTTTGAACCCGTTCAATTTTTCTGCGAATAAGATTCGCATTTCACCATTTCTGTAAGTTCTTTATTTTCCTTGCAGGTATGATACTACACTAGCCATCAATACGTGTGGAGCTAAGCATGTTGCGGAATTCGCTACAAGATGTGTCAATATAAAGGTGCTACTCCATGTATCAACTGGTGGGTGATTTTCCCATTGCAGTTGTTCTCGATTTTCCTCAGTCTGTTACGTTAATAAAAGTATGTCACATCAATTCGTAAGCTAATCTAGTGGACCGATCATATGAGTATATCCAGCATTGACCATATTTCCTCGATAACCATGCACATTATCCAATTTCAGCGTATGTACGTGGCAAAAAGAGCGGAGTTATTCTAGAAAAGGCATTTAGCATGGGTGAGACGATAAGCGGATCAAGAAAACTAGATATCAATGAGGAAAAGCTCTTGAGTGAAGGTTTGATTAATAAGCTTCGAGAGAAGAATGCTTCAGACGAGGAAATCACCATTGCTTTGAAGAAGTTGGACCTGCAAAGGTTTGCTTTATTTGCAATTGTGAAGGATATACCTAGGGTTGATGATCATGCTACTTGACCCCGGTATCAAATCAAAACCAGAATTATTTTTTCCTTTTTGAAATGGGGGCATGGAAGTATATAATTTGAAAAACCAAAAGAATTTTCGTAAATGAATTTCGTGCACATGTGAAACTAATCCTCATTTATTATCGGTTCCAACATGATTGATGGGCAGGGCAGGGCAAGGCTACATGGTTGACCGAACACGTACGCTTTGACGAAAGCAATGGGAGAAATGATGATGAGACATCATCTGAACTGGAATGTATCGCTTGCCGTAGGAAGACCAACCATCATAACGAGCACCCACAGAGAACCTTTTCCCGGTTGGCTCGTGGGCTTCCCTTTCAGTTTATCCTTCTCAAGTCTCCCCTCTTGCCCACACACTCGCATAATTTCATGGGTGCTTTTGAAAGCAAAATGGTGAGGAAAATTATGTTAACAGTAGTGAACATTTTCTACGAAGTTCAATCAAGTCCTGAACAATTTCAAAAATACAATTACTTGTTAAAACTTTTAAATTATGTTAACTAGTCCCCCACTTTTTTTTCTCTCACCCATGTGAGCTTCTCTCTATCCTCATGATAGTATCCCCCAGAAAACCCTTTCCTTAAACCCTAGATCAAAATCTCCATCGTTTCCTTTTCTACTTTCTTCCCACAGTTTCAGATTCAGAATCCATTTCGTTTACAATGGACAATATAAACTAAAATCCATTTCCATACTACAAAACCCTAAAGTCTGAAAGATGATTCCACTATTCCATTGACAAATGCTATCTGCCCTGTCCCAGCAAACATTAGGTGGGTCGATCGCCATCCCGCCTAGCTGGGTCTCGATTCGACGCAACCATGGAGAGGAAATGGGCGGCATTCCACCTTTGGCTTGATTAGAGCTCCCTTCAAACCCTTCAATCGGCTAGATAGATCTCTTCAGGTGGCGGGTGAAAGAGGAGAATCTGTTTAGTTGAGTGATCTTCCAAACCCACAGTTTCTTCGTCAAATCCAACCCATACAGGTATTCTCTAGTCCTACACTTAACGGCAATATGGATGAAGGGGAAGAAAACGACAGAAGACTGGCTGCCCTTTATAGAAGTCTTGGAGATCTATGGTCGGAGGAGGATATGGTAACGATAAAGGGTGATGTACCTGTGGAGAATAAACGAGAGTGTGAGTTAACTCTTACTGGAAAGCTTTATTCCAAACCAAATGTGAATTCACAGGCATTATTTAACACAATGAAAAGGGCGTGGAAATCAGACTCGGTAATATGTGATTCAATAGGACTAGGGTTGTTTTCGTTTACATTTAGCTCGATGATTGAAAAGGAGAGAGTATTGACATCAGGCCCATGGTCTTTCCCCAGTAATTTGCTCATTTTAAAGCAATGTAACCCTGACACCTCTGATCATTCATATGTCTTTACTCATTGTAAGTTCTGGGTACACATTTTGGGGCTGCCTAGAGGAAGAATTAGTGAACAAACAGTTTCAGACATAGCTGCAAAACTAGAGCGAGTGCTGGAAGTGAAGGTGGAACCAAAGGGCTGTGGCCAATCTAATGTGGGCAGGGCTAAGGTAAATCTAGACCTACCTAAACCCCTAAGGTCTGGAACTATTGTTAACTTGGATTATAAAAAACTTTGGGTGGATTTTAAGTTTGAAAGACTTCTGCACTTCTACTACTCTTGTGGACGAATAGGCCATTATGCTACTTATTGCAAAATCATTCCTTATGAACAATTAGGTCTTGAAGAAAACAGAACAGGTAAGTTTGGTAGTTGGTTAAGGGCCGAAGCAAGAGAATATAGCCTTTTCTAGAAAGTATTTAATGAAGAAATCAGTCGAGAACTGATATAGATGAAATGATACCTGAAACCCCTATTTAGAGCAACCAACAGGCTACTAATCAACAACCAAAGCAGGAGGAGGTTAACAAACTTGCTATTGTGCATGTACCTAAAGGAGGATCTCTAAAATAGAAGCGTACCTGTAGCCTAGAACAGGATTTTATTGGGGCTGATTTTACTAGACAAGAAACTCAGCTTATACTAAAGAAAGAATCTCATCTAATAGAACCTTCTAGGTATTCGAAAAAAGAGAAAGGTGGGAAAAAAGCTCTAGCAGTGAAAAAGCTCAAACGTTTCAGTCCTTATGACCAGCAAGGTGCCTCATCCCAATCTTTTGACAATGGGATTCTTCTAGAAACACCGATCCAAGTGGTAAAAGAAATGAAGGAGTGGGCTTGGGTGGCTAGCCCTAATAAGCCACCGCCTTTCAAATGAAGATAGTGAGCTGGAATTGTCAGGGTTTGGGCACTTCCCTAACAATCCAACATCTTAGAGCTCTTGCGGCTCAAGAAAAGCCCGGTTTAATCTTTTTAATGGAGACAAAGAATAAAGAAGCTGTAGTGGAAAGGGTGAGGAAGCGTCTTAAATTTCAAAATTTGATGACGGTTAATCCTATTGGTATTGCTGGGGGTTTGGCATTAATGTGGACCAATGAAGTGGCGATTGAACTGAAATCTAGTTCGGGAGAGATGGTGGATGTAATTTATGAAGACCTGAAGAGTGGTGCAAAAATGAGAATTTTCTTCCTACATGCATCTACAAATTACCAAAGAGACTTCAACTATGGTAGCAGCTTCGGATGATTCATTCTAGTAATTCTCTACCCTGGATTTGTATGGGAGATTTTAATGAAACTTTGTATCATTGGGAAAAGTACGGGAAAAAGCAAACGGACTACTATCGAGTAGCTGTCTTTCGCGACCTACTAAATGATTGCGAGCTTATGGATGTAGAAAGTAAAGGATGTGCCTTCAATTGGGGCAATAACCGTGAGGGGGAAGCGGTGGTGAAAAAGAGGCTAGATCGAGTTTTAAGCAATATAGAGTGGAGGGTGAGGTTCTTGAATGCAGAAGCTTATGCCTTACTGGCTATTGGATCTGACCATAGTCCTATACTACTGTCTTTATATCCACCACAGGAAAAAAGGAAGAAACAATTCAGGTTTGAAGCCTACTAGTTAGAGGATGCTGAGTGCAAAGAAGTAGTGAAGAATGCATGGAATGATCAACAGTCACAGTTTAACTTGGTGTCTAAGCTGAATGAAGTGTCCGAAGCCTTAGCTAAATGGAGTAAGCATAAATTTTCCAATGCATTTCGACAAATTGAGTATCTCAAAGCAGAGCTTACTAAGCTAACTAATGGGAAGGATAGGGGGTCGACTAAGGAAGAAAAGTAGAAACTCATCATGCAAATTGAAAAGTTATGGAGACAGGAAGAGATGTATTGGGGAATGAGATCAATGATAGAGTGGCTGAAATGGAGAAATAGAAATACCAAGTTTTTTCATGCTACAACAGTGCAACAAAGGCACAGGAATAAGTTATCCATGCTGAAAGTGGACAACCACAATTGGTGCAAGGAACCTCAACAAATTAAACAATATATAAACACATACTATCATAGCCTCTATGGTATAGTTGGTCCTAGGAATTTTCAGCCGGTTTTAGACCAATGTTCTTGTATAGTCGGAGATGAAATGAATGAAGCTCTAGTAGGGCCGGTGACATTAGAAGAAGTTAAATCGGCAGTTTTCCAGTTAGGGGCTACAAAGGCACTAGGTCTCAATGGATTAAATGGGCAATTTTATCAATTTCACTGGGAGATAATCCAAAAGGAAGTGCTCCAAATGGTCGAAAATTTCTTTGCTTTAAGTACTTTAGACCCTTCTCTTAACACAGCTCATATTTCCCTTATTCCAAAGGTTGCAAATCCTGAATCTATAGCACAATATAGGCCCATTAGCTTATGCAATTTTAGCTATAAAATCATTTCCAAAGTTATGGCTAATCGGCTGAAACCTTGGCTACCCGGGGTGATTGAAATGGAACAAAGTGCTTTCATTAGTGGACGGCAAATACAAGATAACATCCTAATTGTCCAAGAAGTGTTGCATCAACTCATAATCGGAAAAAGAAAGAGGAAATTTCAGGTGGTACTAAAACTTGATATGCATAAAGCTTATGATAGAGTGGAATAGAACTTCCTATGCGAATGTATGAAGAGTATGGGCTTCAGCGACCGCTGGATTTCTCTGGTGAAAACATGTATATTTACGGTCACTTTCAGCATCAAAGTTGATAGGGAACCCCTCCAAGCCTTCAAACCAACTAGAGGCATAAGGCAAACCTTTTTATTATTATGACAAATATGCTCTCTTTGCTCATACACAAAGCATTAAGGGATGGAAGTTTGAAAGGCATAAAACTGAATAGAAGTTATCCAATGCTCTCTCACCTTTTTTGCTAATGATGCGATATTTTTTCTGGATGGGACAATCAAGGAATGCCAGAACTTAGCAAATATTTTGAACCAATATTGTTATGCCTCGAGTCAAGCTATCAACTTGAACAAATCTGGTATATATTTTAGCAGTAGCTGTCCACAACAATTGAGGAAGAATATGACAGCAGAATTATGAGTTCCTATCATTGCAAAAACAGGGAAATACCTTGGTATTCCGTCGGATTGGGGACAATCTAAGAAGGAAATGTTTGCGTGGGTTCTAGCAAAAGTAAACATGAAACTCGAGGGTTGGAAAGAGAACCTAATGACGAAGGCGGGGAAGGAAATCCTTATCAAAACAGTAGTACAAGCGCTGCCTCAATATGCTATGTCCGTATTCAAGATTCCAATTTCGAATTGTAGAGCAATTGAAAAACGGATTGCATCCTTTTGGTGGAAAAGTAGTAGTGCAAAAAAAGGAATCCACTAGAAGAAAAATGGGAAATGCTGAAAACCAGGAAAGATTGTGGAGGCTTGGGATTCAAAGACCTTATTGCTTTTAAAAAGGCCATGTTAGGAAAGCAAGCTTAGAGACTCATACAAGCCCATTCAGCCTTATTGAGTCAATTAATGAAAGGGCTATATTACCCTTCGAGGGAGTTCTTACAGGCAAGTAAAGGATCTAGACCGTCTTGGGGTTGGCAAAGCCTACTTTCAGGAAGAGAGGTATTAGAGCCTCAAATCAGATGGTCTGTGGGAGATGGCACGCAAATTCGATTAAGAGAAGACAGATGGTTAGAGAGAGGATACATCAGAGGACCTATGAACAAAGGAGATCCTGAATATGTGGCTGACCTCATTGACCAGGAATCTAAACAGTGGAATGTGCAGAAGTTATCGAGCTTATTTGACGAGAGTCTCATCAATGAAATTCTTGCAACTTCTCTGACTCCTACGGAAAACGACAAACTCATATGGACAAAAAACAGCTCTGGAGCATATTCTGTCAAAAGTGGATACAACTTCTTACATTCAGCCACCAATCATAGCAATCAATTCCAAGCTTCCTCATCATACCAACCGCCCAAGGCATTATGGAACGTGATATGACAGCTCCACACCCACCCAAAAATTAGGTTTTTTACATGGAGTATGTGTACTAATGCACTCCCAACGAAGGACAATCTATACAAAAGAAAGATGATACCTGATCCACTTTGCCTGATATGCCATGGTGAACCAGAGACGCCGGAACACCTATTTTTGTTGTGTCCATGGACAAAACAGGTATGGTCAGATTCAAATCTAAGAGTTGCCCCATCCCCTCGGCAAATATCTAGAATTTGCTCATGGTAAAACTTCATATGGGTTTGATGTGCTTTTATCTTCAACGAATAGCCCAGCATTTAATGCAGGTCAACGCATATGGTTGCCCGACTAGTTAAATGCTATTAATGAGAATAGTGATTCACTGGTTTTTTGAGACGCTAACTTCAGACAACAATCCACCATCAAAGGAACTATTGACCGACACCCTATGGCAAATCTGGAAGAGGCATAACAATTTGGTCTTCCTAGGCAAAGCACCAAGACACGAAGAAATAATGGAAGAAGCGAGCTTAGAACTTGAGCTATTTAATAGATGAAACCAGAAAACAAAAGCTCGATCTAAAGGAGTCGCACACCAACCTGCAATTTGGGTTCCTCCAGCAAAGGGCACTCTCAAGTATAACGTTGATGGATCTTGGAGAAACGAACAGGAACAAGGCTCGGCAGTCGGGATCTGTAGGAATGCGGCTGGAGTCATCACCGACGGCTTTGCGTTGAAGTTTCACGCTGATTCAGCCCTAAAAATCGAGTCTTTAGCCCTTTGTGCTGTTCTCTTACGGCTGCTGGAAACAAAGGGTCGAGAAGCTTCAGATTCATCTTTAACTAAAGTGCACGAACTCATCCAAGTTGAATCTAACAACTTGTCAGTGGTGGAGTGTGTTGAAGGCCAAAAGACAAGCCCATGAGCTGTTCACACCATTTTAGAGGAATGTAAAGCTTTGCTGGCCAAGCTCACAAATGTCTCTGTCTCTTACGCCCCAAGGGAGGCCAACAAATCCACCGATTGGGCCGCAAAAGCCCATCGGGACAATACTCTTCCACTTAGTTGGTTACGTAATCCCCCGGCCCATTATGGTCTTTATTATGTATGGAAGCCGGACTTGGTTGTAATGCTGCAACGTTTTAGTAATGAATGGTATTTACCGACCAAAAAAAAAAAAAAAACAAAAAAGGTCTAACCGGCGAAAATAATACGATTTTTCACCAAATTAAGCATGGTTTCACCTCTCCTGTACAAATAAAAAATATATAGCGTTTTTGTGGCCCATTAACTAAATGCCTTGAATTTCAAAATCAATTGAAAAATAAGATTCGAATGTTTTGTGAAACTGAGGCAAAATATATTATGTACTGAGTATAAGCGTATATCGGGTATCAAGCCTCAAATCAAATCACTAAAACTCAATCCAAGTTTCAATTAACTAATTATAGGCGCTTACCATAACCCATATTTTTTTTTCTATATTTGGTTTTGATTGATTTAGGATTTGGATTTCGAAATCGAGGCTTTTGGTAACCCAGATTTACTGCTTTAAAATTATCGATTTTTATAAAGTTGTTGAAATTAAACCCATCTGTCTTTGTGATACTACTCAGTTTGGATTTCTAAGAATGATTAAAACTACATTTCGTTAATTTTTCACGATTTAGTTCATGATTAAATGTTGATTTTAGGTTTTCGATTTGATATCAACTTTCACCCAATTTTTCATTAATTTAAGTTCTAAAAAGTCCCTTTTTCTCATGTTAAGCTGAAAATCGTGTCTAACAATTGGATGAGGGACATGATTTTTCAGCAATTACACTGCACATGTGGCAATCAAAAGGCTTAGAGCTTAATTGCACTTGTCGAGACGTACTTATGACTCAATTGCACACCATACAAAATGTTTAGAACCTTCAGTGTGATTTTTTCGAATGATAAAGCCATTTCATTGTACTTGTCTGATGCATTCTTGTTTTCTTTGATTAGTTGGATATTGTGAGACTTTAGAAGTTCATAATGGTTCAATAGTATATGAAACTAAGTCCTTTTTTCTGAGTTGTTTTCTTATGGAGAATGTTAATTGCACAGAGGCGTCGACAACATTGCCATCAATTATGGGATAGGAAAAATAAACTCCTACCTTGGTGATCCAGACACTATATTCGACATGGTAATACCTAATTATCATAACAGTTAGTCATGTGGCATCTTCAATTTCAATTTCTTATCAATCATTAAAGTTTCTCCTTCATGACTATGTTGCACAGAGTGGAAGATACTTAATGTTAGCTTAGTGAATCCAAGAATTGACATGTGTATGTAGAACATCACATTGCTAGTTTTTTCATGTCAATTGGCAAACATCATATTTGGATAAGAGATAAGTGCATTGAAATTCCTAAAACATGTCAAAAAAGTACAATCAAATTCCAAAACTAATCGAATTAATCTAATCAAGTCCTTCTATTGATTGCATTTTTTGAAGTTTTAAGACTCGATTACACGTTCGTTATAAGTTTTAAGACTTGATTATATTTTCATGACAAGTTTTAGAACTCAATTGCACTTTCGTGATAAGTTTTAGAACTCCGTTGCACTTTCGTGATAAATTTAAGGACTATAAAATTTTTAAGACTTGATTACACCTTCGTTACAAGTTTTAGAACTTAACTGCACTTTTATAACAAGTTTTAGAACTCGATTATACTTTCGTGATAAGTTTCAAGACTCAATTACACTTTCATAATAAGTTTTAAGATTTACAGTACATTTATCCTTTGAATAACCAACCTTGACTTCCACAACATTTGGTTCCTGAATAGTTAGTAGTAAAAAGCTTAGGCAAGTCAGAATATATAGCTTAAGTCATCCATCCTTGGCGGCCCTAATGTACTATGTGCAGGCCATAGTCTCTTCATATTCATAGATGATTCCGTATTAATAATGTCCATGGCAAGGTAACAACATCCGTACAACAAATGGTGGATTGTACGTTCTCGATTAAAGGTAATCATTGGGCAGGCGGCCCAAAAGATCAAGCTTATTATTCTGCCCAATCCTTCACATATTGAATAGAATTGACATAGAAATATCAAGTCTAATCTGATTTTCCCATGTAAGCATTTTACTTTAAGTCTGCCCATTTATCTATTGGGCCCAGGTTGTCCGAGTGGGTCGGCCCCAATTGATCGCGTCTGCTCTCGGGGCCTTTAGGTGTAACTACGTGACATTTCTTTTGCAGACACCAGCTGCTATGGTGGTGAATGCCATGATTGTTGCCATGGTAGTGCATGCAAATCGAGCTTCATATATGGTTTATCATGTAAGTTCTTCAGTGTGTAACCCCTGAGATTTGCAGACTTTGGGGACTTCTGTCTCAAGTACTTCACAGACAACCCTTTGACAAATGAGGATGGAAAACTGGTCAAAGTTGGTAAACTCATCCTAGTAGACAGCATGGAAAGCTTTCAGAAGCACCTAACCCATTATTGCACTCTCCGGTCCAAGGTTTGTCCCATTGACTCAAATTGATGACCTCATATCGCTATCTCATATGCTATTTGAAATTTCTGCAATACTCTCTACTTTGGTGTTTATGGTAACTTCTATAGTGATAAACTGATAATGGGAATTCCGACCGGGTCGAGCCAATAGGTTGACCTAGTTGTACAAATTATGTAGAAATATTTGGATCTGGCTAGACTTTATAACTAATTAGCATTGCCTATGCTGGTCCAAAAGTGTCGTTCGGCCATTATGGCCCAAGCAAACCTGTGGGCCGTCAGGTCCACAATCAGGTTTGTTTTTACCTACTCTTTTTACAACATATGGAAAGTTTGCTTTCACTTAATGTTTAACACATAACCTTCACACCATGAGGATTCTACTTTTATCTACATAAATCTAGAAGATTCAAAGTTAGTTTCTCTCACCATATGAATTAAGAATGTTTGTTTGCGAAACATAATATGAATTAAGAATGTTTGTTTGCGAAACATACTTTACTTCAATAAGCGTCACAACTTAAAAAGCCGAAAGTGCAAAAAGGCATAATCACGGTGAAAAATTTGATGTTCGCACGGCATTTCTGTCAATATGAATGAGTTTGTTAACATTTTGTAATATTTGTTGCGGGAACAAATATATTCCCAAGGCTTGCATGCTCACCTGAAAAGGAATATTAACATCGCAATGCGAGCGGCAGAACTCCAGAGAGCTTACCTATTTTTCAAGGGCATGTAAGTTTCATTTTTGTGATCGACTCACTAATTGATTCACTTGAATGAGAATTTTAATCGTTAATGAAATTTTTGTTTTTTTTTCTTCTCCCCCTTTTCCGAATCGATCCAACCTTGACGAAACAAATGCAAAAGCTTTAAGAGCCACAGCCGTAGAGAATGGAGTAGACTTGGAAAGTGTCTTCAGCTTTGATCCAAGTTATATCGATTGGGAGGACTATTTCCAAAGAATTCATTTGCCAGGAATCAGCAGTGCCTTCAAGCTTAAGCGAGCAATGCTCTAAAATACAGGAGTTTGGGCATGCAACAGTTGATTTGATGAATTAATTATCTAATACTCCATAATTATATGGAAATGGACTAAAACTATGTGGAAATGCATGCATTATTAGTATTCCTTACTCGTCAAATACCAATGCCATCAATAATAGGTAGCTCGTTCTTAATAAAATTTTCACGCCATTGGAGTTCCTCCTCAATTTATTGCTTCAATTTAAAAATGTACTGCTAACATTATAGATTCTCAGTTAGCATGAACAGTGGGATAGCAAAATGAAATTCTTGGAAAAAGGGAACCTAGGGTTGATGCAATCGGCTGCAATATTTGAGAATTTCTATTTCAAGAAGTCAATATCATCCAATTACATCCCACCAATTACACACAAACTACACTTGGTCAAAGTTATCTTGTCGCCACCCTCCTAAGGGGCTTGGAATTATTCCCTGAAGGGATTTAATGGATTACCAAGTAAGCACAAACTGTTCCTCTTGAGAGGCGGTGTTTGCGCTTGATTGGGGTTCTTCCAAGCCCTGTGAATTGCAATGTTGGTTATTCACTTATATTATGCAAATTGCTTTTTCTTTGCAACTATCACTAATCTATTATGAGTCAACTACAGGCTAAGTAAAATGAGGGAATCCGTTTTGCTAATGTGAACCAGAGATTCTACGTAAGGAAAATTGGTTACATTGAATTATTATCTAAGACCCTATATCAATACCTTCTCTTTTTTATGAAAAATGATTCGTGCGATCTTTCACATGTTTAATTTTTTTTCGTAAATCGTGCAATCTAAGCTATCATATAAAAAGTACATATACAATCAAATTTAAACAAAATACTATATAATAACATCAATGTAAGTAAAGTATGATAAAAGAGTATCCAAATTGTATCAAGCAAAATTAATACAAAGCCTTATTATTAAGTCTCTGAACATAATCCCCGTGATTTATAGGATATATCATGTAATAGAATCAATGGTTGCCAATTGTAACTTGTTGGATAGATTATCAGTGCATTCTAGCCCGACTTATGATTGTTAGTTTGGAAAGTGGAAATAGACTTGGAGATAAAGTCGAACCATTAGATATCTGCTTGCATATCTTCTATCTTTTTATTATTTGCATTACCTTATCTTTATCTTCACTATCTATTAAACAGCAACATGCGCACCTGATTTCTACAATCTATTTTTGTAAATGTTTGAAGTTTAACTTGTTATTTTCCACAAATGTTTTCATAGTTCTCAAATAACCTATTTACCCCCTCTAGATAGTATCGTTAGCCCCAACAGATAACATGTAGTATTCCTCGAGTGATCAAATTATTCTATTATGAACATGTAACTTATAAAGGAATAGGTTTAGCTTATATTGTACTCTTGCCAAATGAGTGACTAATATTTTCTGAATTACAGTGATTTCTCCGGGTGCTATGTGATAACTCGTTTATGGAATTTAAATTCCTTACAAATTGGTCAAATTTGGTATTTGTCTTCCTTTCATTAGCTATGAAAAGAAAGAGCACAACCAAACAGAAGCAATCCCCAATTGTGCTAGACCAAGCAACACCGACACCGACATGTAACATACGACACGGCATGACATGACACACTAATAAGTTGTTTATCAAAAAATAGAAAAATTACAACACATGAGATACATTGTGTATTAAATGTATATTTTTATATATACATGATAGATTATTATTTTTATGATTATTCTAATCAAATTAATTTGATTAAAATTGACAAATAAATAAATAATAAAAAAGAGCCTATAATAAATTTACACTAAAAACATTAATCTATCATTTGTTAATGTCATTCATTATTTCAATTTGACAAATTCAACTCCATTCCAATAATACATAAAATGAGGTAAAAAAAAAAATAAGCAATTCAAATTCTTGACTAAGTCAAAGCATGTCAAAAGAGAAGGGGAAAAAAAACTTGGGGGTGAATTGCGTGTCATAAGAAGTGAGAGTCGAAGAGAAGATAAAACTAGATTTTTCTTCTTTCCCACTTTATTATTTTTGTTTTTTTTAATTTTTTTTACATATTTATATTTTGACCCATCATTTATTAAAAATTTATAAAATTGACCCATGCGTGTCTAAATCACATGTTGAAATTCCAAACTCACATGTCGAAATTCCAAGCTCACTCATCGAGAATAGCAGGAGAGTTAATCCGCTGTCAGATTGTCCAACGCCTATTGACCGAGTGTCGGAGAGTGTCAGGATGTCTAACATGACATAAAGGCTCTTGAAAAGTGTCGCTACTACCTAGGTGCTAGATTGAATTGAAGAAAGTTGTGTAAAGTAAGATAACTTACTATAATATTTCCAAACTGAAAAGCTCTAAATCCGTTTGGTAATCAATTAGGCTACCGATTACTTCTTTCAACGACAAGAGTCAGATACCTCAAGTCCCAAATAAGACAAAAGAAAGCTTTTGATCACATTCACAACCAACGACCCGCTTCAAATGGTTACCACCTTGAGTGGTCACATCCAAGTATTTATTTTGCTCCACATTATTTGGTCGGGTCACCATAGATTGAATGATAATGGAACAATTTTCAGTAGATGTTTGGTTCGATCCATCATATGTGTGGTTTGAGGAAGAAGCACTAGGTCCTAGATGAGATTTGACAAAGGTAACAAAGTGTCAACGGAGCAAATACGGGTGGAACATGCATACGTACCACATGTGGCTATGTTAGGACATGCTTCTATGAATTTCAAAAGGCTTAGAGCTTAGTTGTACTCATTGAGACATACTTTTGACTCGATTGCACACCATACAAAATATTTGGAACGTTTGGTGAAATGATAAAAGCCATTTCATTGTATTTGTTTGATGCGTACTTGTTTTCTTCGACTAGTTGTACATTGTGAGACTTTAGAAGTTCATAACTATATTAGTATATGAAGCAAGTCACTTTTTCCTGAGTTGTTTTCTTAACTACACAGAGGCATCGATAACACTACATTGGTGATCTAGACACTGTATTTGATGTCGTACTGCCTGATTATCATAACAGTTATTTATGTGGCATCTTCAATTTTAATTTAATATCAATGATTAAAGTTTCTCCTTCATGACTATATCTCACAGAATGGAAGATACCTAATGTTATCTTAGGGAATCTGAGAATTGACGTGTGTGTGTTTTAGGAACATGACATAGCTAGGATTTTTCGTGTAAGAAGGCAAACATCATAGAACACTTGGTTCTTGAATAGTGGGCAGTGAAAAGCTTAGGAGTTTCAGAGTTTAGGTATAGTCAATATACACGGGTTAAATCACCCATCCCTGGTGGCCTTAGCATTTGGGATGACTTTTGGGGAAAGTCATTGAGAAAATGTAAAGACCCTTGAGCTAAATAAGTTTTTCGAAATGCAAACTGTGTTTGG
The DNA here is from genome assembly GCA_014182365.1 of Eucalyptus tenuipes. Lineage (NCBI taxonomy): Eukaryota > Viridiplantae > Streptophyta > Magnoliopsida > Myrtales > Myrtaceae > Eucalyptus > Eucalyptus tenuipes. The sequence goes on along the minus strand of CM024544.1, from coordinate 10,123,918 downwards.
TAAATTATATTTGTGAAAGTCCGTTGTAAAGTATCATTGAGCAAAATAGTGTTTGGACAAATTAACTTTGCAAAAGACTTTTGTCATTAAAAAAAAATGAAAAAAAAAAAAAAAAAAGAGTTGGCCGATTATCGCCGGCGAGGGGCGGGCGGTCCGGCGAGGGGCAAGTGTCCGGTGAGGGTCGCCGCAACTGACCGAGCGGCCCGGCGACCTTCGCACGGAGGTCGCGGCACGATCCGGGTCGCGGCGACCTCGCCGGAAGGTCGCGCAACCCGCCAAGGCAAGACCTCCGTGCGGAGGTCGCCGGGGGCCGTTCGGTCCGGTTGCGGCGACCCCAATCTCGGCGACCCTCTCCGAACAAGAACACGACCCATCGCGCCGCGACCTCCATTCGGAGGTGGTTGGGGCCCGCGATCCGGTCGCCGCGACCCGCATCGCGCGACCGGATCCGCGTGCAATTTGGGTCGCCGGAGGTCGTACGGGCCGAGATCTAGGTCGCCGCGACCTCCGGTGACCCGATCCGCTGGGGTCGCAACGTCGCCGGAGGTTGCGGCGGTCGCGCGACCTTGCCGCGACGCAGATCCGGGTGGTCACCGAGAGTTGCGGCGGTCGCGGCAAAGCGACTCGCAGGGGGTCGCCAAGGTCACGCGACTGGCCGCCGTGGCCACACCGACCTCATGCCGACCTCTATCCAACTCGTCGCCGACCTCTCGCAGCTCCACACAACTTCGCCAGCCAACCTCAACGAAGAAGAACCTCAACAAAGAAGAAGGTGAATAGTCACGAGGACAAAATCAGAAAAACAAAATGTTAGTGAGGACATTTGTGGAAGAAAAATTTTTGTCTTCTCCCCCCTCAGCATTCCGAGAAGGCCGAATGCCCAAGGCAGCCCCATGGCAGCATTGGGCTTTCAGCCTTCCAAAGGCTTACTTTTCCCCAAGTATGTTTACAAAATAAGTTCTCAAACACCATTTTTTAGTCCAAAGGGCTTTGGATGCCCAAAGTGGCTTCGCAAAGCCACTCCCAAACGCACCAAATATTTCTATATTAATTCTGCGTAATATTAATATACTAGGCGCAGGCGATTGTCTCTCCCTTTACGTAGCAAAGGGAAAATGATGGGAAAAAGACATGAATCCTTATTAATAATGTCCATGACGATGGCAAGGTAACAATATCCCTATAAAAAAAAATGGTGAATCGTACATTCTCAATTAAAGATAATCATTGGACGGGCAATCAGAAGGTTTAAGCCCAAATGGTCTACTGCTCAAACCCACACATTCTAGCCTGACCTGGTTTTCTCATGTAAGCAAGTTACCCAAATTTGCCCATTTATCTGTCAAGCCAGGCTGTCCAAGTGGGACGTTTAGTTTCAAATGTGAGGTTCGACTTCCACGTTATGCAATAATCTCGAACCGTGACACTTGGATGGCCAGGCAATCTTTCTCAATGGTCATGTACATCCATTACAAGTTCCATCTATTTTTAGCGAGTTTTAAAGCTATGTCTGGTAAGGATTAACCAATTAAAACAAAGCTATTTTTGTTAATGATCCGTTTGTTTCATGGAAGATGAATAATTTGGATAATATTTTCTCAAAAATAATTTTTTGTATCGTTAGGAATAATTAGCCATCAAAAATGTTTTCATTATTGGCGCCTAAATATTTTTCTCGTTCATTCATTTTTGCAAGCAATACAAAAAATCATTTTTGGGAAAATATTTTCCTAATTGTAAGCTTTTCGCAAAACAAACGGAACCCAAGATTTTTAGTGAGTTATATGATGGAATAAAGCTTATGTTATGCACTGTATTCGGTTGATCTATGCACAAGCCGCTTCCATTTGGGGTTTCTGGATAAATTGTGACAATTTGAAAGAATAAACCCCCCTGGACTCTCCATCTAATATTTAAAGAACATTGCCGGACATCTAGTATATGCAGTTCCTAGCCCATTCGTCGAAGAAATTCTCTAATAGAATGACAAACTATTTAACTCGTTTGCTTTTAACTCAAAAGCGGACATATTGCATAGAGTATATATCAACAAGCCTATTGCAATAGGATCAAGTATGCATACATGTGACATTTGACCATCGATGGTTTTCTACTAGGGGTACAAAGAACCATGTTTTTAATAGCTCAAGCAAGGGGCACCAGACGGGCATGCAGCCCGGCCTGGGGATGATTTGGGTCGAACCTGGCACAGCCCATTTGTTAGTGGGTTGTGCCTGGCATATAATTTTTTTAAAGGTTAATAATATCTTAAAAAACCCCAAACTGATACATCTGTGACAAATTTATCACAAACTAATTTTTTGATCATGAAAAACCCCCAAACTAGTACACCTGTAACAAATTTACCACAATTGATCTTAAAAAAACCCTAAACTTGTATTATTATGACAAATTTACCCCAAACTAATTTATTCGACAGCCAAAAACTCAAAATTGATACATTTATGACAAATATATCATATGTCAAATTAGATTAATATCACAAAAAATCATAAAATGAAGAATAAAATCTCAAATTGGTATATTAGTCCACTGTCACATATCATTCAATTTAGTAATTTGATGGTAAAATTTAACGAAAACTAATAGAGGACAAATTTATCATATGTATACCAGTCTGGGGTAAATTTGTCAAAGGTATATCAATTTGGTGATTTTGGTAGTAAAAGAATTAGTTTTAGGTAAATTTGTCGTGAGTGTTCCAATTTGGAGTTTTTTAGAATATTAATCCCTTTTTAAATTATTTTTGGGCAGAAAGATTACTAATTTGGTCAATAGCCGCTAAGCTACTAAGGATCAATAGCCTAAGAAACAGTAACTCAACTAATTGGTGGTCGTCGGCTACCCCCTGAAAGGTTGATTTGGAGCAGCCGCCATTTTACACAAGCCCTGGTACGGCCCAGTTCGTGCCCTTATCGAGCCGGGCCGGCACAAAGAATGAGGAAGCGATGTGATATACGTGTATTAAGCAAGCTGCCAAGCTGAGTCAAAAAGATATGTACTCTTGAAAAGCTTACTTTCGTCCGTACACATGCAAAAAAAAATTCTATTCAAGTAGTACCGTTAATTTGTCTAATTAAGTCTTTCTAGTTTCACAAATCTTTTAATCAAGTCCCTCAAACATCAAATGCAAATAAATCAAGTTAACGTGGCCGTTATAGTTTCAGCTAACATTTCTCATCGAGTCACTGCACTTTTAAGTTGGTTGAGTGTTGGCCCGAGACTTCCCTCTCATTTAGAGTTTGCCTTTGGGTCCTTGAACGAGATGGTAACAATTAGCTTTTGCTGAAGTGATGACTCTCTACGGGCAATTGAGAATAGCTATGTGACTCGCTTGAAGTCCCGTGAATTGTTCAGTCTCGTGGAGATGGGAATAGTGATTTTGAGGTAATATTGAGTAGTGTTTTCTATTGGGCACGTCGGTCGTTGAATTTGGAAGGCAGGTGCGACGTGATGATGGCCTTGAATAATTGAGTTGTTGATATGGGCACGTGACGCACGCGGCACTCCCTCTACTTCTTTGGAACTGCTAGCAATAAAACTTACTGAATTACCCAAGAAAATCACACAATTAAACCTTAATGGGGAGAGACGTTGCAGATCAAGCTTTTGACTGATTAACATCGCCATCGAAGCAAGTAGCAGATAAAGTAACATAAAGTCAGGGCTTGCAGTTTTTCGATCCACCTACCCAGGAATCACCTCCCCCATATTTTGGATCCCCGCAGCTTTAACTCCTATATTAAATATTTTAGGTTTCAAGAGATGTGGCGAAAATTTGAATTTTCTTTTTTTCCCCACGAGAGATTATATAAATTTATGTGCCTCGCTAAAACAACATTAAGACCAGCTTCTTCTTCTTTTCTATTTTATGTTCTATTCTATAGCCACTTTCGGGAAAAATGATTACGTGACAGTTTTTAATCTACAGTTAGAATAATAGTCTATTTTAGACCACAAAAAATCAAATAATAAATAATTATAAATTATTGAGGGATCTACTCTTTTAAGAATTTGTGACTTATAACAAATTGTTATTCTCACATAATCAAAAGACTATTATGGTAGCAAAGCCTCACTTTCACCCATCGAGGACTAAATGGGTCAGTGCAATATATTTCTGTGAGTATTACATCATGCTCGTGCATAGAAAAGTTTGCTTTGCGGGCGCGGTTGCTTATTTCTTAGGCTTACGCGATTCCTTTGGAAGGGAATCTCACGATATCATATCTGATTGCAGCAAGACAACTGATAAAAAAATGTTCCTCGTATTCCGGCATCACATGTTCCCTAGAAAGGACCAGATCTTCTGCCCCCATATGTTACTCTAAACTGAGGTTATTTGTTGAGGATAGAAATGAATTAACAAACAATATGCAACCTTATCTCAGTCAAGCCAGCTATCTCTGCATGCATTGATCTCCACCATTACCATGCAATTACTAAACACAAGTTTTGTAATCCATTTTGTTGCTTCCCACGATCTATCCAAGATATATTAAACTTGTGACATTGGCAAGATTAACACCATATGAGGAACAGCATGCTTGGGAAGTTTCGTGGAAGACACCTAAGAGCTCGGCTTTTCAACATATTAGGGTTTTGTTCTTCATTTTGAGTGCGTGAAGGGAAAAAAGGAACAGATAATAATGATCGTGATGACAAGTGAGCCATATTCATTATTTTTAGGGTGTGTTCTAGGGTTTCTTGTGTTACTAGGAGGTTGTCATGGGGGAGTCTCGAGGAATTTCCGCGGGAAAAAGCTGTACTTTGGCGGAGGAGATAGTGAGGAACGTGACGTGGAGGCACGTCTTGAGGACCTTATTAACTGATGGAGAGGTTCACTTGTAGCATTTATAAGCAATTGGTAATCTACCATTGGATTTGAGAATGGTAAAAATGTTGCTGACCAAACTAATAAGTTGGTAATCATTTTATATTTATCAACGATATTTCAACCTCAGTGGATTATTCATATAAACCATTTACGGAACAGATTTCCATTCTTAGCAATTGTACAAAATATATGGAAGGGGAGGAATGATATATAGTGGTTCATGGGCAAGAACCTCCTCAAGGTGGTTGAGTTTTGGCTGAAATTTCTTTCTCATTGAGAGTCGCTTATGAGTCCTTGAAAAAGATGGAAAGATGTAGAATTAATCGATTTCAAGATAAGTAGGTCCCAAATCAAAAACCTGAAACCTACCTTATCAAAGTCAGTTCCCAATTTTTTTTACACTGGAACCCACCTAGTTCCAAGTCACCCCAGCAACCGAGCCTAACTTTGAGTTTTTTTAGACGAAAATACCACGTAAACAACCTGCGGCATAGTAGCTGGGACATTGATGGGTTTCCTGGACTTCATAGGTTCATAACACATCTTCAACATATACAACTTCGACAGTTCACAGTATAAAACCGGGAACGTACGTTTCCTAATTTTTCAAGCAGGAACTTCTCCAATCCTTATGTGAAACCAGTCAAGCAAGGCCGGTTCACATTTGATTCTTCGACTGAACCAGACCCGTTGCTCATCCCTAAGAAGAAGCAGCTCTCCGCTGAAGTTATGGCTATATGCGAGCAGTTGAGAGTACGCTGCATGACTTGCTTGATGTGTAGGAATTAGTTCAATTTCATGAAGATAGGAATGGTCATTCGACTTAAAATTAAGTAGTCTTTTCTTTTGGGCATGGGGAGTTCACGTTGACTGTTGAGTTGGGCAGGTGCGCGCGTGATGACCTTATCTAAATTGAGCCGGATTGATGTGTCTCTTCTTCTTTGGTAATGCTAGCAATGGAGTTTTATTAAATTACTAAAAAGAAGAAACGATGATTCCCTAAATGAAAGGGATGTACACTAGAGCCTCCATCGCAATTATCGCTCAAAAGCTTTGAGGAAGGTGATGAGCAAGCTCATCATCAGGTGATACCCGACGGAGTGTTTGTGTTCACTTTAATTAACATCCTCAACGAAGCGACTGATTTAAGCAACGCGAAATTAAGGACCGCATTGTTCAGTTCCATCTACGCCAAGAATCACCTCCCGCAAATTATGGAGCCACGCTGGTTTAACTCCTACATTAAGTATATTAGGTTTCAAGAGATAAGGCGGAAAATCGATTTTTTTGTTTCTCAATAAATAATATGAAACCACACTGCACCTCACTAAAGAGACGTAAAGATCATCGTAGTTTGTTGTTTTATGCTTGATTCTATGGCCACATTTGCCGGTCTAGGACTTCATGAGTCTATGTGATTCTTGATGTCGTTGTTACGTTACGCACATACGAAAGCTTGCTTCGTGGGCACGATTGCTTATTACCCTCTGGTAGAGGCTACGTCTTAATTCCTTTGGAAGGGAGATCTCGCGATTTCAAATCTGGCCAATGGTAAAACAAGCTCATAAAAGAACAGATCCCTCGTATACCAGCATCACATGTTCACTCCAAAGGAACAAATCCTCTGCCCTCATATTTTACTCCACATGAGGTTAATGGTGGAAGATTGGAATGAATTAACAAAAACAATAGGCAACTTTATGTCGGTCTATCTGGCTTATCTCTGCAGGCATTAATCTCCACCATTGTCGGTCATTTTAATAATCAAATGTCGGTAATCTATCTCGTTGCTTCCCAAGATCTATCCAAGAAATGAGGTCTAGAAGTCTGAAGGTGATTCTGGTGAAGCTAGCTTTGATTTTTTTCAACGCGTAGAGTATGTGGACAATTCTGATTCAAACAATTTGTCCTGCGGATTCATTTGCGTAGCTGTTGACCTGAACCAGAGAGAGAAAACGAAACAGTGTGCCACTAACTATATAGTAAACATGTAACACTATTAGCAAAATATGGATCCTATTAGTAAATTGCCACTAGCGACCCATCGATTACATATTTTAATGCAATTTACAATGTGAACAACTTATGATCATCAATATAATACTAAGTTACTAAATCTTAGCAGTGTAAATAGTAAGGCTTTTTTTATTTCACAAAAAGTTAACTTTGCTGGAAAATATTTTGAAAAGAACTTACTCTTAGAAAATAGTTTCATTTTCCTTTATTTCACCATATTATGCAAATAATCTTGAAGGCTTTTTTGTTATGTTTGTTATAGGAAAATTATGAAATACACAAATAAGAAAAATTATTGACTACAACCCAATCCCAAGTTCAGACATCGAGGACCTGAGCCTATCCTCAGGCAACCCAAGTCCACCCGCCACATGCCAGGGCACAGGCGCTAGGGTCCCAAGTCCAGCCTTTGGGATTTGGGATCAATTACCTAGGGTGAAGGCTCAAGCACTTAGGACTTCGGGCCAACCACCAAGAGATTCGAGCTTGGCCTTGGAGGACCTAAGCTCGAGCGCAGCTAGGCCTGGTCTTTGAGGACCAACTATTGGCAAGATATGCAAGCCACTTGTGAATTACTAGTAAAAAGTACACACTCACTTGTAAAAAAGAACAACTTATCGTAATCTGTAAGGGTATATTAGCCTGGTAAATCAATTGTTTTGTAAGTATGTTATGACACAATAAAATGTGAGTACTCAAAAAACCAAAACAATGTTAATAGTATGCTAAGAACTTATGGTGGCAAAATATAGTGCTGGTAACTCATTAACAAATGAAGAGGTCCGCTTGTAAAATCTAAAAACAATTGGTGATCTATCGTTAGGATTGAGGACGGAAAAGTTGCTATTCCATTGGTAACTTAGCACCAGTTGATAAGACTGCTAAGTTGGCAACCAGTTTTTACTTACTAATGCTATATCAAACTTAATATCGGTTATTCAAACATACCATGGACGTAAAGATTTCCTTCTTTGTAGCGGGCTTTTAGAAATGTGGAGAATATGTGAAAAGAGAAGAATGTATAGAATAGTGTTGGGCTAATTCCTCCGCAAGTTGGTCGAGTTTTTGCAGATAGCTTCTTCTCATTGAGAGAGTTGACTTTGAGTCCTCCAATAAGGTGGGAAGAAGCAGCTTCCTGCTGAAGTAATGATCATAAGACCTTACTTGAAGTGTCGGGAGTTGTTCGATCTCATGGAGATAGGAATCGTGATTTGAGTTATGATGAGGATTCTGTTCTTTTGGTGAAATTCATATTGTTAGACTCCGTTTGTTTTATGAAACGTAACTTTTAGTTAAAAATTTCTTGAATTTTCTGGCATTTAATTCATAAAAAATAAACTAATTAAAAGGATTTTCCGTTAATGAAAAGAACACTTTCAAAAGTGAGGAAAATGATTTCCTCTTCCTTCCTCTTCACTTTCTCCTTACACTCTTTTTAATTAATATTTATTTTTCTTTTTCTTTTTCTTTTTTTCTTTTTTTTATTTTCTGTTTTCTAAAACATTTGAATCTTTAATTATTTTCTTTTCTTTTCTTTTTTTCCTTTTTCTTTTCTCTCTCTTATTTTCTTTCTTCTTCGGTCGATAACCGGTTGGCAACCCACCACAACCTCATTCGATCTAGTGAGGTGGAATCTCGCCCGAGGCTAGCTAGGCTTGGCTTGCCGAAATCAGGTGAGCTCCAGCCTCGCCAGCCTGTGACAAGGCTCACACTTGTCAACCTCAGGCACCCTCAACCTCACTAGATCTAGAGAGGTGGGGCCTCGCCTAAGGCTAGAAAGATAGGCGAGGCTAAATTCTCCAATCAAGGAAGAAGGAAAAAGAAAAAGGAAATATTAAAAAATTCGAATTTTTGGTAATTATCTTCAGGAAAATAAATCAAATTTTCCATACTAGGAAATTATTTTCTAGTTACTAAACACCAAAAAATATTATCATTTTCCTTGAAAATGATTTTCAAAAAAACATTTTCCAAAAATGTCAAATTTTCTGCAAAATAAGCAAAGCCTTAAATGCAATTGTTAAAGAAGTAACCATCAACATAGTAGAACAAAGCAACCGTCAAGATAAATCAAAATAGTGGAGTTGATGTAACCGTTCAATAACCGTTTGTAACCTCAATCTATAACCTCCATTGATAATTACCAATTATAGACTTTAAATAGCCACATCATACTCTTTAGAGACCCCGCGCACAAAAATGTCAACTTTCTGTTCCTACAACGTAGTTATTGTTTCTAAATTCGCGTTGTCAATTAAATTTCAGTGTGCTTCTTAGCCATAATTTCCGAATCCACGTCTTCGACTAAATTCTAGCACATATCTTTGTTGTAATTCTTAGGTGCCTTGTCGTCAATTAAATTCCAACGTTGTATCTTTATATTCTCAAGATTTCTTCTCAATTAAATTCTGGCATAGTTAGTGTACGTTTGATTCTATTTGAAGTAAAGTTATCGATTCCTATTTACCCATGTTATCTTTGTACGAAATCGCCATAAAACCTATCTCCTCGAATAAGATTCAAAAAATGACTTTCACTTAAAGGTATTTCATCACAAAGTCAAATTTTGACGAAACATCTTATTGACACGCCTAGTGGACTAATGTAGTTGATTTGTAGAAGTACAAGGCCGAGAACAAGGAATCATCTAGAGACTAATCATGCTGTGAGTAACAATCCCGATGATACAGCTACCTAGTCTAATACCTAAACCACTATAGTAGAAAAGCCAAGCCAAGGGGACAATGTCGAAATTCGGTGACACTTTACGAAGAAGCATATGAGAGAGTAGCACAAACCCCACTTTGGTGACTAAAATGAAGAGGCTATTCGAGAAATAGCATAATAAGATGGCGAATCACTGGTGAGACACATCTCTGATGTAATCAGGCCAATTGTCGTCAATGCCATCAACTATGTCATCTCCAAGCTCGGAACATCAAATCAATCTATACCAATCCAACACAATATGGCTGTTTTTGAGTATGTGCCTCCAACTCTTAGTCAATTGAACGATGGAAATAATTTAGGCCAAGTGATCCCATCACCAATGAAGATTTGACAAGGCCTGAAAATCCCATTTACCCTAAACCTAAGGAGTAGGAAGGTCAAGTTTATCGACTTATTTACCTTAAACTTAGTGGGTAGGAAGGGCAAGTTTATCAACATGCAAATCCTAATTAAGTGGCTGAACTTTTATTACAACAATTAAGTGCCAGTATCTAGGAACAGTGATTTCAGTTATATTTAGTAGTCTTTTTACCTTGGGCTTGGAAAATTGATGTTGGCTGTTGAGTTGGGCAGGTTCGTGCGTGATATGACCTTGAGAAATCGAGCTGGGTTGATTTGGGCTTGTAAAGGACGCGGCACTGTCTCTTCTTCTTTGGTTTTTGAGGAAAATGATGAGCTCATCATCAGGTGATACCTGATGGAGCGCTTGTGTTCACTTTAATTAACATACTCAACGAAGCAAGTCAACAGATCTAAGTAACTTTAAATAAGGACTGCATTTTTCAGTTCCACCTACCCCAAGAATCACCTCCCACTAATCATGGAGCCCCGCTGGTCTAACTCCTATACTAAGCATATTAGGTTTCAAGAGATGAATCGATTTCTTTTCTCGAGAAACACAATACGAAACTACACTACGTATCTCCCTGAAGAGACGTAAAGACTGCATATTTTCTTGTTTTGTGATCGATTCTATGGCCTTCTTCCGGCGCTCTGGGACTAAAATGAGTGTATGCGATTTTTTTGTCTGCCGTCAATGTACAAAAGATCACTCCACGGGCACGGTTGCTTATTACTCTCTGGTGAAGGAGGCTACATCTTGACTCCTTTGGAAGGGAAATCCTATGTTGTTGAATCTGATCAAGCAACCAGGGAAATAAAAAAGACAAGTCCCTTGAAAGTCAGCATCCCATGTTCACTCCATAGGACCACATCCTCTACTCTTATAATTTACTCTAAATGAGGATGATGAGGGAGGATTAGAATGAATTAACAAATAATAGACAACCTTATTTACGTTAGCTGGCTTATCTCTGCATGCATAAATAATCTCCACCCTTGCCGGGCAATAAATCGTCACGAGCTTGGAATCTATTGTTCTGTCGCTTCCTAGATCTGACCAAGAAAATTCAACTCGTGACATTGACAAGATTAATGCTATATAAGGAAGAGCTTCCTCGGGGAATTTCATAGCATGCAAGACACAAAGAGCTAGGCTTCCATCACATTAGGGTTTTGTTCTTCATTTTGATGATGGTGATGAGGAGTGATCGACACTCATTGATTTTAGGGTGTGTTTTAGGGTTCCTTGTGTTGTTAGGAGGCTGCCATGGGGGAAGCCTGGAGAAGAACTTCTACAGGAAAAGCTGTCCCTTGGCGGAGGAGATCGTGAGGAACGTGACGTGGAGGCATGTCGCGGCGAACAAGGCACTGCCGGCGAAGTTCTTGAGGATGCATTTCCATGACTGCTTTGTTAGGGTAAGCTTCCTTGTTAATTACTCTTGACTCGTGTGATGACATAGATGCTTCGTTAGACTGCTCAGTTAGAGCAAGCGCAGTATATGTAACAACATAACCTTGGTCGATATTCGCCAAGGACTCGGACGTCATGGTAGACCAATAGAGTTAAATCACGTATATCACATATCATATAAGAGCATACCCTAGAGCATCATTTAGGATTCGTGTTCTAATAATCATTAGTACCCAAGGTTCACAATGCACTCATAACGATACTAAAATTAGTCTCTCTTCCTCTCGATAGTCTTAATTTATAGATTAAAAATCATGTGAATTTGACATTGCGAGCCATGTGTAAATACCAACGAAAAAATAAAGGAGCAATTCTTAGCAACGTGACCTGCATTGTTAGTGAATTTTTGGCGCAAAACGAGGAGATGAGACCAACATGCATTTGATCTCCACTAAATTGTAATTACCCTGTCGCGAAATCGAAATCACATATCCATTTAATTTTATCAATCCGTACATGAACGTGAGAATTAGAAAGTATACAAAACACCATCATTTATCGGACATGAGCCGAATAGTATTCTTTACGTAAGATTATCAACACTACCTCTTTTAGCCCAACCCACTTGTAATGTCGCTCATAAGGTCAACACTGGTTGCTCATTATCATTATTTAACCAAAGATCAGTAAATGAGAGCATGTTGTCATGTACCTGCGTTGACAAATTTCTCATAAGTGCACATTAGATCTACAAGAATGAATCGAGAAAAGGCAAATCAACAATGGCAATTTCATGGTTCCATGCAATTTCCAGGGATGTGACGGCTCAGTCTTGCTGAACTCGACCAAGAATAATACGGCGGAGAAGGAGGCAATCCCGAACCTCACGTTGGCGGGGTTTGATATTATCGACGACATCAAAGCGGAGGTCGAGAAGAAGTGCCCGGGCGTCGTATCCTGCGCCGACATTGTGGCTCTGGCCGCAAGGGACTCCGTTTCGTTCCAAGTAAGTGCAAAAACATGTGAAGAAACGAGTAAAGACAAATTCTTCTTTTCTAATCTAGAAGGATATGTCAGAATTGACCATGCTAGGCATATGAACACTTCTTTTTTTTTACACTTGGTATATATAATGAACATAGATGAACATATACATATCGACATAAGGATCGATTTTACCGTTCAGTCTGGGATCTAGATCCTCTCCGATAATTAACTAATGAGTATATCATCTCCAGTCTCTTACATGATACCCTGACACAAGGCAAAGAAGAGATCCAATGGCCAAAAAAACTTGCTTTCCCATCTTTTCTTTCTTTTCCCTGATTTCACACCGAGCAACCTCCGACCACCGCCATCCACCATGGCATCGGCGCCACTCTGTTGCCTCCATGGCCCTCCACCTCCCTCCGTTTTCTCTGATTTTGTGCTCGACTTTTCATAAGAAGGGGGGCATTTCGGTACTCCTAAAGCAAATAGACATGGCCGAGTTATGGACTTAATTGACAGGAGCCTAATCATAGTACCGGACATACATGCACCTGTCCGACAACGCCATGCAACGTCGAAAACTTACATTTTTCTTGATCACAAGAGAAGCCACTTAAGCATGTAAACTCCATATCACAAATATCTCCCGCCAAACTCATTAGACTTTTTCTTCGTTCTCTTCTTTCATACTTTTGCAGTTCAAAAGGTCAATGTGGGAAGTGCTGACCGGAAGAAGAGACGGCACGGTGTCGCTAGCCTCCGAGGCCTTGGCCAACATCCCATCCCCTTTCCTCAACTTCACTGCCCTCCAACAGAATTTCGCCAATAAAGGGCTAAGCGTGCGTGACCTTGTTGTTTTATCAGGTAACGTAATTTCCTTACTAGCTCTCATGGGAAAAAGTTGCTCTCAAAAAAATTCCCGATCGAACCCCAAAGTTGGGCTTTACACATGGATCGCGATAGCTGTAAGCAAATAGTTGCATCGAATCAACAACCAGATTGGAGAACAAAGACACGATAACGAGAAAAGAGAGAACCTCTCACATCGGAGCTCATCAATCGACTCTGCCACTATGTTAGAAAGCCGCTAGCTTATGCCGAGAGCTTAAATTGCCCCGAAAAACAGGCGTGATTGAGCGTATTTGCGCGTTTTCTTAGTTTTTTGTTCTGGACCAAAAATAATGCTTTTCGAGTGGTGTTTAAAGGTGCGCACACAATAGGAGTAGGGCACTGCAACGCCTTCAGCGTAAGGCTCTACAACTTCACCGGAAAAGGCGACCAAGACCCATCCTTGAACTCCGCCTACGCCGCCTCATTGAAGACCCAGTGCAAAAACCTTACCGACAGAACCACCTTTGTGCCGATGGACCCAATCACCCCTCTCAGCTTCGACACTCGCTACTTCACCGTCCTCAAACAGCGCAGGGGCCTCTTTGAATCCGACGCCGCCCTGCTCACGAACCCCACCTCGGCCGGGATCACGCGGGAGATGCTCAGCTCGCGCAGGTTCTTTAGAAATTTCAGGACGTCCATCAAGAGGATGGGGGAGATCTCCGTCCTCACAGGGAAATCTGGGGAGATTAGGAAGGTCTGTAGTAAGATCAACTGAGTCCTTAATGTTCAAGGAAGCAATCCTTCATGAATCAATAAGGGTTAAGTCTGTCATGAAGTGATTCCTCAGTCGTTGCTAGTTGAAGTTGTTGTAGCTAAGGTAGTGATCAAGACAATAAAGGGAATGTACTCTAATTCCTACGTCGTCGGTGACGTTGCTAAAGTGGAGAAGGCGCAACTGGGTTGCCTCGTCGCTGTGACGGCTTAATAATTTGCAGTAGTTCCATTCGTTCAATTCGCTAAATAGATCAGTTCTTGTTAAAAGTAAAGAACCTTAGATTCGCAGCGCATATGCATCAAACACCACAATCAAGGGAAAAAAAAACTAGCTTCTCCGATCTGCCCCCTCTCCTCTCTCGACTGCACGAACAGCACACGTACAGACCAGACCAGATCACCCAGCCCACCTTTGCTTTCCGAATGAAACTTCATATAAGCAAGAGAGACAAACTCGAACTCATATGCAAAATTTGCGAAACAATTGAGTGTAATCCACCCTTGTTTTGTTCTCACTTGCTTAGCAGAAATTAGACAGATACATGCCACGTCAAGAGCTCTCAACTATACGAATTTTCCAGCACGGAAAGCTACTATAGTGTTACAAAAAGCTTCTATACATTCCATAATATGAGACAATCAAAACCTACTAAACAAAAATATCGACATCAAATACCAGAAGACAATCGTCATTTAAAGAATACAAATATATATACAAATATAAGATATATATATATATATGGGGGGAAAATGGGTAGATTGAAATTACGATGCTAGGCAGGCCTCCCAAAACAACCTACTCTTCTCCATCTCACTTAGATGCACTTCGCTTGACGCAATCCCGCTAGGCTTCTTGTTAATCTCCTTGCCGTCGTCGAAACTATTGACTTCCTCTGAAACGCACGGCTCCTCGGCTTCCGACCACCATTGCTGCTCGACACGTTCACTATTCCCCGTTTCGCGCTTCCACCGCTGTCGATCGCTCCAGTCCGCTCCGTCGCATGCTTCGGCGTCACCGCCGTCTAAATCTCGAACATCTTGGTCATTATACGACTTGTAAGAAGACCACTCGCTGCAGCAAGATTCCGCGTCCTCGTCCTCGTCGCCGCCGCCATCGCCATCACCTCCGTCGTATGCCTTGCTACCAGTGAGGCTGAGATCTCGCATTATGGCGGGATCGGAGACGTCCTCCTCCGAATCGCCGGTGGCTTCCATGAGCAAGAAAGGCGAGACGTCGACGGCCCCCTTCTTTCTCTCCATTCTGCGGTGCCTCTCTCTCTCTCTTTTGAAAGTGGTCTTGTGGACGAGTTTTTATTGACTTGGCTTTTTACTTTGGAGGGGAAAGTCTCGTCTTTGTCGCATGGAAGTTCGTATTTGTAGCGTCGGATTTTTCGCGTGTCTATTAAACGTGGGCTGTCTTCGCTTTCTTGTTTCACACTTCGCATTACGTGGTCGGCGGCCTACGATGCAAAGAACAAACTGCCTATTCCAAGCTCCAATCTTTTCTAGAAAAATCACCAACTATGTCGCTTATGCAAGTGTGACAAACGAAATTTTTTTATGATATAAGAGATCGAACCCTGTAAAATATATTTACAGACCGTTGAATTTCCGTGAAGATAAAAGGAGTCTGGTGACATGAATTTCTAACTCGATTTATCCGCACAGACCGACGTGAACTGGGACAAGACTCTACCCACGAAATGGCCAGCACAAATTCCAAATGGTCGAACATAGAATCGGCCCTCCAAATCGAACGCTTGGCGACAGCCAACTCGAGGGTCAAGGAACAATTTCATTCGCGATTTTCCTTGTACTTCATTACGAGAATCAGATGTTGGCGGGGAGAGAGAGAGAGAGAGAGAGAGAGAGAGAGAGAAAGAGAGAGATCATGCGAGGTTGAGCCCACCAACCTTCTAGATGAAAACACCCAAGTGGAGGCTTCTGATGAAGGCGTACGCGAGAAGGATTTCGACGCACGAAGCCAAAGTCTTCTAGAAGAGAAAGAGGGGCAAAGCTATCGATGCGGCGTGATCCTAGCCTGCCTTCCCTGTACGTGGACACTTAGGACGTTCTTTTTTTCTTTTTTATCCTTTTCGGCCCCCCACTCTTTTCTCCTTTCCCCCAACATCTGTCCTGCAAAGTTCAAAGTTTTCATTATGGACCCTCCATTTTATTAATCGACAAATTCCAAAAACATCCCGTTTCCCGAACTTTTCCCACCCCTCAAAATTTTTCCCATCGTTTCCTTCCTTTTTTTGGTCTAGCGTCGGAGCCACTCCGATTGACCTTTTGACTCGGATTTTCCCCCTTCCATCTTCTCTAATTCTTACCTTTTTTCACTTTTTTTTTCTCTCTGATGGATTTCTCTCACTCACAGCAAGTAGATGGGAGCACTGTTGTAGATGAGGATGTGCACTGTGGACGTTTGAATGGATGCTGGTGTGGCCAATCCCATTATAGATTTTGAACTAAAGTCAACAGTGTAAGTGAAGAAGAGGATGGTCCTCATACTCTCTAAAGCAAAAACATCTAGGCCATAAGATAAAAAGACGAGCCATGGGTACAAATGTGAGATTCGATTCTTGACCTATATATAGTCTTCTTCCTACCTCTCTTTCTGTCGATATCCTTCATCTGAGACCAAATTTTTTAGGGTGAGATTATCTAGATATCTATCGTGAGTAAATCTTGCTACATCAAGTCCATGTATTTTATATAATGGGAAAAACAGTGATCCATCTATTCAACTTTCGTTGGGACGTTACAGAACTAGGGACTATTCGAATATAAAGAGCACAGTGGTTAATTTCACCAAATTGGAAGTACCGGGTACCCACTTTTTTCTGGATGCGTAAGATAAGATACAAATTCTTTTGGGGCCAAAAGAGAGAAGGAAAAAATTAAGATTTGGTATGGAAGTAAAACTGTGGGAACTGTCAAGTTGCAGGCCTTGGGATTAAGATTTACAAGTGTAGTAAACGTGCACGGAAATCAGGGCAGGACCCACCTTTGGATTGGGCCTTAGATTGGATTAGATTGCTTTTTTCTTCTTCTTTTTTCGTTTTTAATTGCCGGAGCGTGCCATGATCGACCACGTCTCTATCTGAAATATGCCGGAATTCCTTAGGCACATCTGGTCCGTTCATTGACCAGATCGTTGTTTTTTATTTTTTTATTTTTTTATTTTTTGCCCTTCTAGAAGAGAAGCCCACCGTATCCAGATGTTAGCCTGATTTCTTTCGTCAGTTGATCTTTTGCTTTGCCAATAGGATTAACACTGATCTCACAAGCAGTCCCTCGTCCTCACCAATGTTTGTTCGACACCTCGAAGCCTTGTATAAGTGAGCAATGACCTCATTTGAGACGAAACGATTAGGTTGTGAAAAATTATATCAAAGCAAACATCTTTTTAAATGAAAAAATTATCAAAACAATCATAAACTTATTACAATTTTTCTAATTTAATTATAAACATTATTTTGAGCCAATTCAAACATAAATCTTTTATAATTGTGTTAATTCAATCCATCTAGCCAAATTTAGCCAAGCAACGCTGATGTAGACATCGGCCAGCACACTGACATGTCAATTTTTTTAATATATTTTTATTTTTTCAATTATACTGGCTCAAACATAAATCTTTTATAATTATGTTAATTCAATCCATCTAGCCAAATTTGGCCAAGCAACGCCGATGTGGACATCGGCCAGCACACTAACATGTCAATTTTTTAATATATTTTTATTTTTTCAATTATACTCTCTCTCTCTCTCTCTCTCTCTCTCTCTCTCAAGTTGGCCTTCCCCTAGGTGGGATGCTCGGCCCCACCATGACTAAGTGAGCCTCAACGATCAATGCCTCTACCCATTTGCCAAGGTCCAGTGTGGGCAAGCCTAACCTCACTACCTATCTGGCAAGGCTCACCCTCACCAGTGGCTAACGCCTCTAGCCAATCATTGAGGCCTGGCAACTAGCATAAGGAAGAAGAAAGTTGAAAAATAAAAATTAAAAAATTGACACATCAATACCGGTCAGTCAAATTTAGTCACATAGATTGAGTTGACATAATTGCAAAAAATTTAGGACTAAATTAGTAAAAAAAATATTTAAAACTGAATTGAAAAAATTATAGTAGGTTTAACACCATTTTAGTTATTTTCCATTTTTAAATAGATGTACAATGAGAGCAAACTAGACTCTCATCAGATCAGACATGGCAATAAGCGATGCCTATGACAAGAGGGCTCGAACAAAGTATGGCTTCCGTTGACCTTCTAGAATGGTGAGGAGAGTAAAGATGGACCGGATCACCTATTCCATAGGAGGAATATCGCTGAGCATACAAACCAAAAGCAACGGTGGAGCCGATTCTTTTAAGCAAGAGGGTCCATAACATCCAAAAATTTCACATCGAATGGAAGAGACTTCTCCACATGATTCAGAAAATAAAGCTCCCGACCGAATAAGGTGTGAAGATAAACTCCGATTGGGTAACTACATGAAAATCTTTATATTGGGCAACATAATAGATAAAACGACAACCTATCAGCCACTAAGCTAGTCCGAATGTCCGCTACACGTACTCGGCGCCTAACATACAGAACGCCAAAAGGAAATGGCGTACATCAAATCACATGCAGGAACCCAAAACGAAATTATCCTCTTTGACCAAGCTTTTGGGTAGCCAATCCCATTTTTCCCCATTTCGTCTCCAATACCCACTAACACCTGGTTTAAGTTTTCCAATTTGTGGATGAACATCAATAGCTTGTGCTTAAGGACTATCAAACAACCTAAGATGCCGACACCTGTCAACACGAATTAAGATAAAGTCTCATTTCAACAAACATGATGGGGTCCTTCGAGATGTGACGATGCATTGCTGTTTGGACCTACTCAGTACTCATGTCGATTTTCTCACGCTTTCACGCCGTCTTACATTGAATCTCAAACGAGAAAGACATGACGTGCCACGGTGCTCCGACTCACAACCAGAACATTGAATCTCAAACAAGAAAGACATGACGCGCCACGGTGCTCTTGACTCCCAGAACCGGAACGAGATCTCTTGTAAACCAAGGTAGGTGGGACACGCCATGAGAACAATCTTTGTCGAGGTGTCCATCGCAGCAATGGACCTCCCATGTCGGCCGATCAATGCTTCTGTTTCCTTCTATTGTCTTCAGACAGGGAGTTGATCCGAGTTTCCTTTCTATTGTACTTCATTCTGGTTCATTTTTAGCAATGGTTGCAGTTATTGATGCAAACAAGGAAACGCCTCACAGGCTCACAGCAAGGAAATACCACTGTATACAATTTCCGAGAGAGAAACGATGAATATCCACGAGTACGCATCTCAAGCTATTCAGGAAAAGATAAAATACCCAAATCATACTAAACCAAGGTCGACTGAAGACCAACCACGCTAAGCAAATACGCATAGACCCCAAAGAAGATAACCTCATATCAATACAGATAGCTGATTGCACAGGAAATCAAACCCATATATTCCAGCAAAATGACCGGAGAAGAAAATCGACATAAGACTGACTTTTAAGCTTCACCTCCAAGTCCTAGACCTCAATTATATGATGGGCTCATGACTTCAGGTTCATTTGCATATGATGTTCCGGGATTTTATGAGGTACGACAGGCTGATCTTGTAGCTTGGGTTTCGCGTATGAACTGCATGTATCCCACTCAAGAATTGAAATTTAAAAGGCATAAATTAGCAAGTTCCAAAACTGAAAAGTAACAAACACATATGACGAAAGATTCAACGGCTGCCACTTCAATAGGACATGGGGAGCCATTTTACATCCACAACTAGAAATGCCAAAATCAAAAATCAGCAGCCCACAATGTGGAAAAGAATCGATTTCATCCATTTTTTTTTTCAAGAGGTCAAATTTCCCCCATAAAAGGGAAAGAGAAATCTAAAGCTAACTTCACCATTTGTTCATCTTGAATTCTAAAGCAGTAAACAGTACACTCTTAACAATATGAAGTAGAACCTTACAAAGACAAAAACTGAATTAGGCTGACAAGTTTTCCCATATTTGTGACTACGCAAGGAACTTAGCAGACTAATAAAAGAAGCAAAGTCCACACCCTATCTACATTGATCACCTCCGGAAAACTAGTGTACATGATTATTCTCATCAAATCCTCTTTTTCTTGAAACCTAGTTTTACCAGATGAAGCAGAATCAGTAAATGGAATAATCACAACCTAAGATTAGATTTCCAAAACTGGAGCATCGCAGCAACAGTCCTGCAGGTTGATATACGATTACGATAAGCACACAGGGAAGAATGATCATTCTACTAAAAGATAACTAACGTACCTGAATAAGAAACCAAATAGGTTGTTCTAGGTATGGCATATGCACTTCCAACAGCTGAAATCAGTGCACTAGCACTAAGAAAAAGATTAATATGTCAATGTATAACATGCATTTAAACAATCAGATATCCTCAAAAAAATCCTCCATCACTGAGTAAAAGTTACTGGAAAAAGGGCAAGAAGATACCCAAAGAAACAGGTTCCCAATGAAGTTCCAATCTTTAACTGAAAGTGGCGTTTAGTCATATTGCTATTAAGCAATTGCCAAAGTAGTCGAGTACAAAATGACTACTTCACTGAGAAGGGCATACCTCAAAAACTAGTAGGTCAGCAATACCTGTCTTCCTTCAAACTTGAAGACGGCGGCAAGCGCATCGTGTAACTTGGTACCATACTAAATATTTGCCCAAGAGAGAGTAAGTTCACAGGACGGTGAGGATGGATTTGCAAGCATTCTCAAATTCCAGGAGATAATTTGTTGTACGATAAACTCCAGATGCAACGTCACTGCTTAAAGTATATTATCCACATGAAAAGCAGAAAATGAAGCAGCGACAAAGAACATAGCAAAAGTTGCAGGGACCAAAAAGGAAAGGCCATTGGAGAGTTGGAAAGAAAGTCAATGGTAACAGATGTTTCATTGAACTATACAACTAAAAGTCAAGAGATAAATCAACAAATCAATCATTAATGTCTAAATGAGCTTCCATGATACAAAGGTTACAAATCATGTTGGCACAGAATATGTACCATGAATTACAAGTTTGTAGTCTAATCCCGCCAGACAATTACAAGTAGGATGGAGAACCGTATGAGATGAAGATTATTCCAATCCATCCCACAAATCTGTACTGCAGAGAACCCCGTGTTATCTAGGTTGGAGCACGTGCACATAAAGGAGAAAATTCAGCTTCCTTGAATGACTCACCTTAATATCAATAAGGTTTACTTTGTCTATTGTCTCTTTTGAGCTGAACTTTCAATTTCTTACCACCTAATTGACGTCCATTCATTGTACTAATAGCAGATTCGGCAGCTTCAGGCGAGTCATAACTAACGAAACCTGAAAACAAAATCACAAGATCAAATTTGCAAACCTTTGATAAAGAATTTAATTCAGAGATATTCTGAGTAGTCTTACCAAAACATTTGCTAATACCAGTTGCTTTATCAACATATACTTTAGCACTCAAAACCCTACCAAATGCCTTAAAAGCATTGGCAAGCTCTTGATCACCAAATTCTTGTGGTATGTGATAAATGAATAAATTAGCACCAGCTGGTCCTACATCACAAAAGAGGTGAAGAGAAATTAAATTGCCTGCACAACACCAATAGAAATAGCAAGCAGAAGCAGGAAGGTAACAAATTTGGGTGAGAACCTTCAAGTTGACCTCCACCGATAGGACCGGCAACTGAAGATGATGCAGAGTCACCATCCAGAGACACAGGAGCAGCAACACTTGCAGAACCACTTAAAGGTCGGTGACTCATCATTCCTCCAGCGTACGCAAGAGGATACTGAACACCAGGCACTGCATGGTACGGAGAACTCATATAACTTGCAGGAGGCAATGCATAATTTCTAGCCGATACTTCAGGTGAAACTGCACGCAAAGTGTTTCCCCGGTTGGCAGGAGGAATCATGTTATGGAATTGATTCTGCACTGGTGGCAATTGGTATTGCATGAGCCCATAAGTTCCAGGACCCTAAAGAGAATGAGATCACGATCACAATCATCACCCACTGGATTATAAAGTTGATGAAAAAAGTAGGAAGAAAAAACAAGTGTTGCTAAAAGTCTGTTCCTAATTTGTTATCTCTGCGAAGACAAAACTAAAGGAGCGTAAGAATATCAATCCAAATATGAGTTAGACACATGGCACATATGACAGTGGCAAGGGGTGGATGGATGTCTGGTCATAGGTATGATAATGGCCAAGATAAAATCTCTAAAAATTACTGGCTTTCAACAAGGCACCAGAAGACAATGAGCTTTGATGAAGAGGTTTAGAAATTACAAGGAGAAAAAAATGCTTGAACCGCTCATGATGGTGTCTAAGCATGGCGAACAAATTTCAGTAGGAACAGAGAAATGACCATATGAAAGGTGCTAATACAGTGGAAAACCTAAGCCTGCACACAGTGTACTTAGCAAAATATGCACTGGGAGGAAAAGAGGTTCCAAAACCAACCTGATAGCCATATCCGTTATATGGAGGCATGTAACCCATAGGCAGTGCCCCAAACAATGATGGATGTTGTGAATCGGTATTTTGCATACTAGCAGCATTCTGAAATTGAGCTTTCTGAGCTCTTCGAGCTTGCCTTTCCTTTTCAGTATCTGCCCATTTGACAACAAGGGGAACACTTGAACCCTAAAAAAGCAAGAAAGAGATATCAGCAGCTCATTAATTATCTCCCCAGTCTAATGCACATTTAGCACAGATCATCCATAGACAAGAAGGAAGATGGATATAGGCTATGTAGCACCGACACGGACATTCGACACGCGACACGACACGACACAACACGCCAACACATCATTTCTCAAAAAATAGAGAATTCCGACATGTTCCGACGCGTTATATATTAAATATAATTTTTTAATATAAATGCAAAAATAAATAAATAAATAATAAAAAGAGCATAGAATTAATTTATACTAAAAATATTAATCCAACATTTGTTAATATCATTCATTGTTTTAATTTGACAGAAATTGAACGAGAAATTCAAAAATTGCAAACATGAAAGAGTAAACTTGAAGGAACATGTCCTGTTTTCTTATACTTGTCGGAGATTAATGAGATTTCTTATAGTCCTAGATAGAATTCAGAATTTATGATATGGACTAGCTTAGAGCTTCTTTGCAAAACAAGGTTCAAGAAAAATGAAAATCCAAGACAAGAACTCTCGAAGTATGACCAAAAGAAAAGGAAATCACTAAATTCGCCACGGAAAATGTGAGCGATAACTCACATGCCAATAACATAGACCAAAAGAGATAACTCACAAGCAATGCTTGCGAGAGGCGAAAAGAAACAAAAAAAATTATAACTTTAAGTATGTGGGGGCAACAGAACAACACCGACAATAAAAGGGGCGTTCCATAGTCACTCACAGGAAGATCAGAATTTGTAAGTAAGAAACTTGAGAGTAAGAATTTTCTTCTTTCCCCTTATTTTTGTTATTTTCATTATTTTTTCATATATTTACATTCTAACCCCTCAAATATTGAAAATTTTTAAAATTGACCCCGTGCATGTCGGAATCGCGTGTCGGAATTTTGGACTCGTGTGTCGGAGCGTGTCGGGAAGAGTTGACTGCGTGTCGGATTTTCCGACACTCGTTTTGACCGCGTGTCGGAACATGTCAGAGTGTCGGACACAACAAGAAGGCTTTCGGAGAGTGTCGGTGCTTCTTAAGATATAGGTAGGCATACAAGTCTTCCATTTGCAGATTGCAAGTTCAAGTAACGGTACTCTATAGCAAAGACCTACTAAACTTAAAGATAACAGAAAAAGAAGATCATGCAGACAAATCTACAGCTTCTAGGCTAGGAAGAAAGTAATGTCTAACTGAAGGTGGTTCTCTTCAGCTGGTACACATATTAGTCTCAATTTATTTACTATCAATTCCTTTACATCTTGATGTTTTTGGCCAGAGTCCTACCCAAGTATACTATTCTACAATGGATTTGATTTAATTTATTGCTCAACCGAAAAAAGAGATATGCTAAACACATTGCTTGCACCAGAAATCAGCTTTTGCCCAAATAAGCAAAAAGAACCCCACAGACAATGCATGACATATCATATAGCATTCGCATCAGAGTAAGATTAGTCCAGCTAGCATCACATAAACTGATTCCAAAAATCGAATCTCGTGCCTATAGTCATGAAAAACCTGGCTATAAACATTCTCTTTCCAGGTCAGCACTGTCATTGCAGCAAATGTCATTAGTCTTTATATTCTGAATTCACTCCATCAGCAAAATATGTTGGGAGTTCCAAAAGAAACGAAACAAATGATGCTGTAGTTAATTTGCTTTTCCACTTTTCAGCTCTGTTAGTTCGCATAAAGATTGTTACAGCACTGCATCCAGCTCTACTTTACTAGCTATGCATTGACCTAATTGAGGTCAAAAATGCCCGTCAAATCACAGAAGACAAGGCAAAAATTAGAATCCTCTTGTTCCAGGAACAAAGTGGAGGAGTTGCCACAGGTGAAGGAAGGGGGACAATGAATGGTCTGAACTCCTCCAACACTGGCGAAAAACGCGCCCAAGGTCTAAGATGAACGTGACTACCATGGTCAGAACATTAGTGAAAAGAAAAATAATTTCATTTTTAAAGCGATGTGACAATTCAAAACTCTTGGGCTGGTCAATGACTCAAAGCATCACTTTCGTCAATCTTGATCAAGTCTGGTGACTCCATTTAATTACTTCCAGCGACATTGAGCAGCAGACCACATGACACCAATATGACAAGACATGTTATAAGTAGATAGGAATCCAGATTTCTATCATAAGCAGAAAGGAAGGACAAACCTCCATTTTATGCTTTCCGTTCAGGGCATCTAGGGCTGCAAGTGCTTGTTCCTTCGTCTCATACTTTATAAAAGCACAACCTGCATGGTCAGTGTTAAAAACAGGCAAGTGAGTTTTCCACAACAAACATAGATTACCACACCATTAGCAACAACTTCTTAAAGACTGGGAAAGCAATAGACACTAATTAAGCCCGATTACAGTCCAACATAACATAGAGATAAATAAGTACCTTTGCTGGTTTTTTGAGAACCTCTTAATATATGCAAATCCTTAATAGTTCCATATTTTGAAAATACAGCAGCTACTTCATCTTCAGAGACATTCTTCGGAAGCATGCCAACAAAGAGTTTGTGTTCTGGTTCAGAATTGCAGTCAAAAACTGATCATTCAAAGCATATTATCATGAATATGATAAATAACTTCAAGCAGGCTGTCATTATACATGGTGAGACAAACTATAACTGTCCAAGAACTCCGGAAGCAATTCACCAAATTGTCTTAGCATAAAAAGAAGAAGAGAAGAATCGCATATGCATTTACCTAGCCTTTCCAACTCTCCATCTGCATACTTCACTTGCAGCGGACTAGATGCCTGCATTCCAAGAAAACTTTCCCAGTCAGAGTTAAGATAACATCCCTAGGAACTAATGCATAACAGGCTACAATGCCATTGCATAAGGATATCAAATCAGAAGTCTAAGAATAAAAAGCATCCTATGTTACTTAAGACTCAGACGTGTGTCATATGGGAAATGTCCCTATGTCCAACTTGTCTCCAAATGTATTTGTCACAGGATTTGGCATTTGAACACAATATTTGACCCCAATGATAGCATAAAATAAATAAATATCTCCACTCTAAGGGCAATACATGCACAAAGCTTTTTATATTCTAAAACAATACAGTGCCTTATTAAACATGGCTCATGCAAGTTTTGAAGTGCATGTTTATTCACTCCCCCCTCCCCCTCCCCCATTTTCTCTTTTCTTCTCTTCCTTCTTTCAACTGGTCAATTTCAAAACTTTGGATTAATAGGGCAAATAAATTGATAAAGCAACAAGCTATGAAAGCTGTGGAAAAACAACACATCATTAATCTGATCGAAATTTCCAATCTCCAGTAACCAGAGGACTACATTTGACACTAGACTAGAGTTATGAGACTTGATTGCACGAATTAAGAATTCAAAGATTCGGTTGCAAAATTCACATAAGTCACTGGACTGAAAATGAAATTATCCCATTTTCACACATTAAATGTGGTGAAATGAATATTAGATTTTTTAACTTTGTGTTAAGTAAACCCGCTTGCCCCCCTCTTCCAAATTCCTGTGTCCGCCACTGACCATACTTCAATCTTTTTCTATTGATTCTGCAAAATATAATATGGACAAATATTGCACAGTAGTTTTCAAGATGAAGTGACCGTGATTAAATAGTACAAAGCAGAACAAATTTGATGGTTTAAAGTTTCTAATTCAGCATGCATCAAATGATAAGATACGAGAATTGTAAAAGACATCAAAAGGTCAATCATTCTAAAGAAAATACTATGTTCCAACCACTCAAACCCATAAGAACCTTACTAATCAGAATGTAGAGTAACAAGAACAAGATTCCAAGGTTAAATCTAACGAAGAAAAGGGGAATGAGAAATGAAGAAATTACAAGCAAACGGGGAATCTGGCAAATAACTCATATAGAAATGAATGACTCCCCTAGAATTTGAAAACATGATGCCATTCTTAGTATACACCAAAAGTAATGTCCAAGAAATCTTAATGCTAAGTCCCAACCAATCAGTAAGGCAAGGCACCAATTGATATGAACATACTCGGATACAAATGTGCTCAATTCTCTTTTCTATTTTTGCAGTGATTGTTGAGTTGCTGAAGGTTTTTTCTCCCAATTTATCATGATAGCATTTTCTTTATATGACAATATACAAACTGTATATACTTACTAGTTACTACTTACCAGTCAAATGGATATACAAGACTAATTAAATACCATTCATGATTGAACTAATTAAACGGTTACTGCTAGGAGTTAAACTGACTCAAATCGACTTCTTCCATTTGAAGACGAGACTTCCATGTATCGACTCCCCTCCCCTCATGCAGCATGCATGGACTGCTGTAACCGATCTAGAACTTCTATATCCAGAAGACTGACGCAATGCGGTGATTGCATAGCTATCCCACGTGCAAACCCAAAGTCACCACACAGTAAAGATGCACAAAAACAGTCGATAGCTCTTCCGATGACATCGGAAATCAGCTTGTTGCAGAAAGTCCCGAGATGACAATTAGCACACACGCCATTAGGGAAGCATGCAGAAACTAGTGAACTAAATTTACACACTTCAAAAAAAAAAAACAAAAAAGATCTGGCCGCACCAGAACCAACACATTCCTAACTAGGCTGGGATCATCATTTCGCAGCCGCAACCGCAACCGCCCCGACAGCATCAATGCACAATGCAGGAACCTGATTACTCCATAAATGAACAGATCGAGAGGCGAAAAAAAAAAAAAAAAAAACCGACACTAACCCCCGCTAACGTCCGCTTGTTGTGGCACGCGCCGATCGCCTTGTCGGCCTCCTGCCTCGACGGGCATATCACGAAGCAACAACCTTCACCCAGAGAAAAAAAGAAGAAGGAGAAGAGAAAAAGAGACGCGCGAATTAGGGCACGAAACAACCAACCGAACCGCACTAAAAGACTTTTCCGAATCTGGAACGCGCGCCGCGCGAATCGCGGCGCTCCAGAGATCCGGAAGGGGGAAGAGCGGAAGAAGAAAATGAGGGAGGCGAAACAAAGTCCAAGCTCGAGAATGCGGGGGCGAGAAAAAACGAACCGCGGGAGGCCCGCGTGGCCTTGTCCTTGATGACGTTGACCTCGTCCACGAGCGCGAACTCCCGGAACATGGCGAGGAGGTCCGCCTCGGTCATGCTCTTCGGGACCTGGCCGACGAACAGCTTCACGCTCTCCTCCTCGCCGCCGCCGCCGCAGCCGCCGTCCCCTCCACCGCCGCCGTCGCCGCCGCCGCCGCCGGCGGCTGCCCCTCCCCTCCCCCTCCTCCTCCTGCTCCTTCTCCTTCTCCTTCTCCTTCCTCTCCTCCTCCGCCATTAACGGACTCCGCAGCGAGAATGCTCCCCCTCTCTCTCTCTCTCCCTCCCTCCGACACTCTCTCTCTCTCTCTCTAGAACCCGCCGGAACGACGCCCCTCCCTCTCTCTCTCTCTCTCTCTAGAGAATGCAGGTTTCTCTCTCTATAGAAGACGCTTTGCTTCGCTGGCTGCGAATTCCCTTTTTTCTCTTTCTTTTCTTCGCGACTGTTTTTTTTTTTTTTTTCTCTCTCTCTCTCTCTCTCTCTCTCTCTCTTCGAGTAGGAGTCGTCGCTTTTGGTTTTGGATCTTCTCCGCCTTACTTCCGGGCAAAGGGGCGAGTTTTTCCTCTTTTTCTTTTTAATTACGGTATTGGGCGGGGTCCCAGATTACCCCCCGGTCGTCGCGTTATTCACGGTTCTGCCACCGCCCCCCGTTCACAGCTGTTCGCGGGGGGCGCTGACGTGGCGTGCGTGCGTGCGTGCGTGCGCGCGCACCAGGGGACAGCAGGGGCTCCTCCTCCTCCTCCTGCCGCGGCTTGCGAGGTAAGGTAAGAAAATTATAGGGAGAGAGAGAGAGAGAGAGAGAAACTGAAACGCAAGTTGAGAAAAGACCAGAGGAGACGCAATCGGGCAAAAAGGTCAAGCGGAGCCTGATTTCCTTTCCCAACTTACATAGTCAGAAAGGGTTCGTTTGCTCTTTTTCTTTTTAATTTTTTTTTTTAATTTTGACCCACGGCATAGCGTGCGGACCTAGCCATCTGACGCTACACGTTACGAATCTAGTGGTCTGATCGAAGCAGCTCTGATGTCTTCACTAACTCCAATGGAGAGTTAAGTCGCATACAGTTAGTGGGATTCGAGCGGATGACCTCGACCAATCACGTCGACCATCTGGTCTTCATCTTCGAAACCTTGAATTTCAAGCAGAAGGCACACGTCACGCGAATTGATTCGACGTGCGTTTTGGCTAAATTCCTATTTTCTTTTTTTATGTTCGAAACACAAGTCACATTTCCAATGTATTTTTATCGTGGAAAATAAATGATCTCGAAAATATTTTTTATTTTCAAAAAAAATAAGCGCTTACGTAACTTAAAATAACCAGTCGGTCAAAGATTCTTTTATGTCTAAAATATTTTTATACTTTTCGTCCATTCATTTTTATAAGTCATGCAAATAATTATTACTTTGAAAAACACATTACGAATTTTTTAAACAAAGTATCTTATATTTAAAAAAAAAATGCCAAGTTGCGGGGAAATTTTCGTACTCTGGCACATGCCAACTTGAGCTTCGCATGATCTTGATGGAGATTATGCGGTCGCCTGGCGGAAGGGAGAAATCTTCTTAAAAATAATCGAATACGCCACCGGAGTCCGAGCTGCATCTCCTGGAGCAGAAAACGCGAAATGACGAAAACGACCTCGGATCGCGTCGTCTTTGACCCGGGCCGATCGGATTTTCATTTTTTTTTTATTCAAAAAAAGGAGGGGGAGTAGGTGGGGCCAGCTGGTTGGAGTTCATTAGGTTGGATTTGAACTATCCAATCGGGAAGCGGTAACGTGACTCTCTCTCCACGGGAGGAGGGGGGGAGCTCATCATCACATCGGCCCATCCCCATCATAACTCGCGTGGTCTCGAGCTTCTGATTGGTCAGATTCCAGATCGATGAAGTTCGAGGTCACGAACGTCGCCCCTGCCCGCAAAGCTCGGTGAAAAATTAGAAACGGGCGGCGTTCGTGTTCTTAAGACTGCCGGTCGGAGACGTTAAGAAAAGACTCGGCCCTCGTTGTCGGCGAGAAAATAACGTTTAGGAACGAATATGATAAATCATGTGGTGACAGACCCGGAGATGGTCGGCGCGGGGCCATGACTTTTTAATGCAATATGTATAGAGCTATAATTTATTTGATCTCGCGTGAAATCCCTCTATATTTTGTCGGAATGAATTTGGGCGTCGCGAATTTCATTTATCTAAGCTCCCCTCGGAGGAGGTCTCTGCGTTTGCCGCCGTAACGTGACACTGTAGAAAAAGATTTAAAAAAAAAAAAAAAAAACTCTTTTGCCGGAAGTGAGTTTCGCTCGGAAAGCTGAAGTAGATCTGGAAAGGGGGATGCTTTGGCTTGGTCAATTTTCAGGATGCAATCGTGCCATGTTTTTTCACCTCTCTTTTAGCTCCTTTTGCTTAAGAACCCAACAACATCTAAAAAACCACAAACATGATATGGTAATGTCAATGACAATTTGGCGATGGAGAGACAGAGATGGGCGAGTCGCTTGTTGTCACTTTGGAAAGCTCTGTCTCTTCTCCCTAGTCATGTGCCGAAAACATTGCGGTCTACTTCACGAAAGCGACTTGTCTCCCAATTTTCTTTTTGCTTGCTTTTTGGGTCTTTGTTTGCGTTTCTGGTTGCTCTTCCCTCTTTTCTCGACTCGCCCATCCTTCCGGGGATTACGCTATGGCATTACCCATGTCATGGCTCAAGAAAGCGCTCACTCAAGTGCGTAAATGTTGTTAAGTAAGGGTGATCAATTTCAAAGACGATTCCACACCAAAAAGTTGAAACTTATCATATTAGAATTGGTTTCCACTTTTGAACCGATTCTCTTAGAAAAGTTGTTCGACACCCAGGTTGACCTTAGAAAGTGGGTCTAATTTTAAAAGTATAACTATTATTTTATAAAACTCATAATGTGAACAATTTGCAATATAATGATTAGGGTATTGATGGGTTCGAAACTCATCCCACTTATCTATATTTTCTCTAAACAAAGTTGGTTCTTCAATCGTTACTCAATCTCCATGTAAACCGGCTTGAAATTAATCGAGTAAGGCCAATTCGATTTTGTTCCCAAATTAAATTGGCACGAATGTTCACCTGTAGTTGCAAGAGCAAGCACTTGGCTAGTAAAAAAAAAAAAAAAAGGCAATAGTTCGTTCCATTTTACCATGCGCAAACCTTTTTTTTGTTCATCTTTTTTTTCATTTTTGGAAATATGCGTTAAATCCTCACTTTGTTTGCATGCAAATGCAACGCACATTAAAATGCATGTTTTGTAGTTATAAGGCGCCAAATCCCCAAAGAAACACTTTTTTGAACTTTTGCCTACAATACAAAAATATCATGATTTTTCCATCCAAGTAACTAAAACGATACTTGACATGACTAATATGTTGACGTGAGAACTAGATTGGTAGAAAAAAAGAGCAGCAATGATGCCTCGAAACTTGTTACAATATCATTATCAGAACTTGCGTTTCCATTAACATCCTCACTTTATAAGGGACAATTAGCAATCTCTTGATGTTAATAACATTGAAAAAATTAGTGGTGATTTTTGGATAAGTAAATAGATTTCGGACTGTAGTGAAAGTTTGAAATTTTTTATTAGACAAAAAAAAATTGAGATGGGATTGAGATTAAACCTAAATTTGAGGATTTTTAATTGGGGGAATTAGCCCCCTAAAAAGAAATCAGCCCCAAAAGATTTGGGCAGTTAAAAAGCGCATCGAGCGAACGGGGCAGCAGCCCATTGATTACCAATTAAAAAACCTTAAAAAGAAGAAAACATCATTTTCAGCCGAAAAGGCAAAAAGATGCCGTTCTCTATGGAACCTTATCCACGGGGAAGGGCAAGACGGTAATTGCACGGGAGCAGGGGGCAGAACCGTAGTTAAGCGCGACCCCGGAGGGCCAAATTCCAAGCACGCCAGACTGTCCCGCCAAGGCAGTACTCCTCAGGAGCCGCCACGTGGCGCTCCTGCCCCCTCTCTCTCTCTCTCTCTCTCTGTGCAAGGTGCAACTTGACCCCTCCTCGTTTGGACCTCTCTTGTCTCCGTGTATGCGGGTGCGGAATTGAAGGGGCGCTTGCCGAGTAGCTGCATACGGAAAATAATTTAATATATTTTTTTTAATATGAACCATCACTACTTTGAAAATAGAATATTTTCTCGTTGGTTGCGCCCAATTGCATGTGAATCTTTTTATATTTTTCGGTGTCTCTAGTTATAACCGCGCCCGTTTCACAAGAGTCTAGTGCATCATGGACCTTAATTCTTGAGAGGCCTCGCATGAGACCTATTTGAATTGATGGTTATGGTGTATTGGGCTTATGTATAATGGATGTATCTCAATAATAGATTTCGGAGTGTCCGTCACTTATTCGTAGATTTTCACATTTGAGCTTGTGTACTTGTTTCCCTCCTAAGCAAGAGGTTAAAAGGCTTTGACCACCAGGAATAGTCTGGGTAGAGCCCGGGATCCGGGGCTCGAAAAATATTCCGGCAGTTGTGATTTGTATTGATGATTTTTTTTATTGATTTGTAGTTTAATTGTGTGATTTGGTTATGTGTTTTGAGCCTATGTTGTTGTTTATATAAACATGTAGTTGGCTGGGTGAAACCTTGAATAATTGGACATAAAAATTGGGAAAAAAATGTTTTTAATAATTTCTTCAAAAATAATACAACATACTGGAAACCTTTTTTTTTTTTTTTGGACAAAAACAAAGTATTTCATTCATTTAATAAAACATAAGTGTTTTTAAACAAAGAATATTCTAAAAAGGTCTTGGTGGGTTAGTAATCCAATTAGGAGAAAGTGATTTTTGATGATGGGCTTGGTGACTCAATCTGCTAGTGAGTTAGTCTCGTGGGTGCAATGAGTAACACTAACTCACTTCAAATGGCAAAATTTCAATTTTTGAGGATGGCTCTAGCCATATGCAAAATGATTCCAGGTTCTAAAATCTTGATATTCATGTTCTCAGGCCAAATTCCAGGGGCAAAACAAGTGCCCTATATACTGATCAAGAATTCTCAATGTCATTATTGTGATTTTTATATCATACGATCTGCGACAATCAATAGATAAAAATGCCACGGCGTATGGTTTGATTCTATCATTTACTATGTACAAGTGATGATGCATCCAAATGAATACTATGCACATGACTAAGTTAGAATCAAATTATTCCAAATGACAACTATGTAAATAGTTTGGTTAATATCAAAATATTTAGTACATCCAAATGACTATTGTGTACATGGTATAATTAGATCCAACCCATCAACGCTCACTCTAACTAGGGAGGACGGCATTGTTGGCAGTGACATTCGTACTAGTGAGTTCTCAGACACCGTGCAGAACTGAAAGAAACAAATTTAAGATTACGTGGAAGAGGAATTGCAAGCACAATTTGCGTATTATATCATATCTCCGATCGAAACAAAAAACATTTGACTTACTAGTATTGACTCAACTTGCAGCGTAGCAATAGCAAATGGGGCACCAATAGAAATAAGGAGGCAAGAACATGGTATACCCATTGAAGCTCTCAATCTCAACCCTCGAAGCTTCCTTTAAAGCCAGCTCCAAGAGCCACTCAATCCTATAGCTCCTCTCGACTAATCGATGCCAATTCCTTTAGATTACGAACACAACGAGTGTGACATTCATATGCCGTAAAGGACTAAGGTCGCAACGGGCTACCCATGCCATGACTAGGAGTGTGCATGGTCCGGGCGGGCGGTTCTCGACCTAGAACCGGGAACTACCCGTTAAGGACCGGTTTCGAAAAATTGGAACCAGGATCCACCTGTTTGTTGCATGGATCCACCGGGAACTGCACCGCCGGTGCGGTCCGGTTCCCGGTGGGTCCATTGAACCGATCTTGAAGCGAAGGCGAGCGTGGCATTGGCGGTCCGGTTCCCGGGTGGGTCCATGGAACCGATCTTGACGCGAAGGCGAGCTGTGGCATCGTGGTGATGGGCGAGTGGGTGAAGGGTGCTCGCGGCGACCGGCGTGGTGGTCGGCGCGAGGCGAGCCGTGGCGTTGCGGGTCACCGCCGGGCAAAGCAAAAAGCCGTGCCGGCCCCCGTGAGGGGGCGGACAGCAGCGGCAGAGGAGCAGTGGCGGCGGTGTCGACGCTCGGGGAGGAATCGAAATGGCTGCAGGGATCGCGTGGAGGGGCGGCGGAGTAGCGACGGAGGCGCAGCGACCGGTTCGGGATCTGCTAGCGTCGGTCGTCGCCTCTATAGGGGCAGCAATGGCATCGGATTGCTGGCGAAGGGGGCCCGGAGCAAAAGCAACTGCGGTGGTGCTCGGACGGAAAGCAGCAGAAGCGAAGGCGATCGCGATGACGGGCGAGCAGGCGAAGGGCGCTCGCGGCTGCCGGCGCAGTGGTCGGCGCGAAGGTGAGCTGTGGCGTCGCGGGTCACCGCTAGGCGGAGCAAAGGCGTGGCGAGTCACTGCGAGGCGGAGCAAAGGCTGTGGCGGGTGGCGGCCGGCGCGAGAGGGCGCGAGCAGCGGTGGAGGAGCAGCGGTGGCGGCGTCGACGCTCGGGGAGGAATCGAAATGGCGATAGGAGGACTCGAGGAAGAGAGAGAGAGAGAGAGAGAGAGAGAGAGAACCGAAGACAAAGAGACAGTGAGATGAGATCTAGGGTTTGTTTTAGTAATTTTTTTTTAATATTAAAAATTAATCGGTCCGGTGCAGGTGGACGGGCGGGCGGATCCGCCCATGGAACCAGAACCGGACCGGTACCCACCGGTTCCCATACATTAGAACCGGAACCGAACCGGTTCCCTCAAGAACCGCCAGTTCTGGGCAGTTCCGGTCCGGTTCCGGGCGGTCCGAGCGGATCCCGGTTCTTTTACACACCCTAGCCACGACTAATGCATCAAGCTCAGCCCTCACGAGCTTTCCTTCGAAGCCAATAGTAGTAGCCACGTGGCGCCTCTAGTCCAATCACTAGCCCTTTTGACTCATGAGCTAGGCCAACAGGAGAAACCAAACGAAAAATGAGGACAAGGCCTCGTCGTTAGAGAGAGAGAGAGAGGGGAGCTTGGTAGAATAGACATGGGAGAGAGTATACTGTACTTTTGCTTGTGCCATGGATGTACCCAATTCGAGATGAATTTGGACTCCACTAACCAACTATACACTGCATCCAAATGACAACTATGAACATAAATTAGTTGATATCAAAATATTTAGCACGTCCAAGTGGCTACTATGTACATGGTATAACTAGAACAAAACCCTTCAACACTCACTCTAACTAGGGAGGATGGCATTGTTGGCAGTGACCTTTGTACCGATGAGTTTTCAGACACCGAACATAACTAAAAAAAGGAAATTGAAGACTGTGGAAGAGGAATTTGCGAGCACAATTTACACATTATACTATATTTCTAATGGGAAAAAGCCACCAAAAACCACCAACTTTGCATCGAGTGACAGATTTACCCCAAACTTTGTTTTGTGACGTGAAAAACCCTGAACTTTGCAAACTGTGATACATTTACCCCATTAAGGGTATTTTCGTCTTATTTTTTATTTTTTTCTTTTTATTTTTTATTTTTTATTTTTTTTTTCTTCTTCTATCTTCCCTCCGCCGGCCAGGGCGGAGGGAAGCCGGCGTCGGGCGAGGGCGGCCCTCGGCTGGGTCGAGCGAGGGAGGCGTCGGCGAGGGTGCCCTCGCCGGATCCGGGCGAGGGGTGCCCGACGCCGCCGAGGGCACCCTCGCCCGCGTCGAGCGAGGGCTTGGGGAGGGGTGCCCTTGCCAGTGTCGGGCGAGGGTGCCCTTGCTAGATCTGGCGAGGGAGGCCCTCGCCCAACGCTGACGAGGGCCGCCCTCGCCTGTGCCGGGCGAGGGGTGCCCTCGCCGGACGTCAGCAAGGCTTCCCTCCGTCGTGGCCGGCAAAGGGAAGAAAGAAGAAGAAAAAGAAAAAAAAAAGTTTTTAAAAGTAAAAAGACCAAAATGCCTCTATGATTTAAGGTAAATGTGTCACACATATGAAAGTTCAGGGTTTTTTGTGTCACAAATAAAAGTTTGGGGTAAATGTGTCACAGTTAGAAAACTTTAGGGTTTTTCACGTCACAAAACAAAGTTTGAGGTAAATCTGTCACTCGAGGCAAAGTTGGGGGTTTTTGGTGGCTTTTTCCCATTTCTAATCCAAATGGAAACATTTGACTTACTAATATTGAATCACCTTGTGGCGCCAGCATATAAATGTAGTACAACAATAGCAAATGGGGCATTGATAGTAATAGGAAAGTGAGAACCTGGTATACTTGTTGGAGCTCTCGATCTCCACCCTCAAAGCTTACTCCAAAGCCAGCTCTAGGAGCCGCTCAACCCTAAGGCTTCTCTCGAGTAATTGCTACCAATTCCTTTTGTATTAGGAACATGACGAGTGGCAGAATCATATGGCACAGAGGACCAGGTTCACAATAAATCCCACCTACGCCACGGCTGACACATCAAGCTTAGCCCTCATGGACTTCCTTCAAAGCCTATAGTTAAATCCCACCTACGCCACGGCTGGCACATCAAGCTTAGCCCTCATGGACTTTTTTTAAAGCCTATAGTAGCAACTGCTTTATCTCATGGTGCCTGTCATCCAATCACTAGCCCTTTCGACTGACAAGCTAGGCCAGCGGGAGTAGCCAAGCAACAATGAGGACGAGGGCCTCGGCAATATCCAATGCCTCAACCATAGCCCAATGAGTTTGAGAGTTTGAGAGAGCGGGATAGAGAGAAAAATAGATTAAGATTTAGGCAGAGAAGCAAAATGTAATGTGAAGCAAATATGTGGAGAGAGAGGCGGGAGAGTATCCTAAAAAATTGGAAAGATTAGCGCATTAAGCCATCCCTTATCCACGTTATATTTGAAAAGAGTACATCCAAAATATGGATGTGAACATGCAACGGATCAAACAAGAGAAAAATTGGAAAAAAAATTTGAGTCATTTTCAATGTGTCAACAGAGATCAATATGAATTAAGATAAAATAAGTGAATACTAAGAATGAGTGAATACAGGAATAGTGGAGCCTTTGAAAGGCAAGTCCATCTCAATGTATCCACATTTCTTTTTCCTGAAAGGATCCAAGCGTCACGGAGATAAATTACATGTTCAAAGTTGACCAAATCCATCAATTCAACGAACAATGAATGATGGGCCAAATTCAGAGTTACAAAGCCCATGCAAAACATTGCAAGTATCGTTCAAACACATCTCGAATTGGGCACGCGCATAACACGTGCAAAACATGTGCGAACGAAAAATCTAGTACTATATTAAGATATTTACTCAAAACTAACTAGCTACACAATCGTACTTTCCACGAGTATTGCATGTGCAATTGCTAGTCTGCTGGTTTACTTTTAATGTTTATGGAGAGCACTGTTGATAGCAATTGTTATTGCTATGATAAATTGAACTAGGAGGAAGGCTCGACTGAAATGTTAGGTTAGTTACACACGATTTTGATCTTCTAATAATTTATAACTTGAATCATTGTCGTTATCATCCCAAATGTGTACCTTCATGTTCTCTCACTGCAGTTGTATCGATTGTTTGCAGTTCCCTTGCCACAGCTGTATCGATTGTTTGCAATTCCCTTGCTGCGGCGGATGTACCAAACAATAGTTCGATCTCTTTTGCGGTCTTCCCGCTAGTCTCTAGCATCAACCAATAAAGTACCAGCCCCACAATCAAGGCGATAAAGGCTAATGATATGGCAATCCCACCAAGGGTGATGACCTTGGCCAGCGATATGTAGCTCAGTGACAACCCTATGTTCACGGTCTGTTTCACGCCAACGCCAATTGCGTATCCCTGTGCACGCAATCTTGCGGGGAAGATCTCTGAATAGTAGACCGCTGCTATTGATGCTAGCCCGATGGAGAAGGAGATCACGTACCCAATTCCCGTGACCAAGCACGTCACCACTGCCCACAAGGGCCTCGTGTTGCTGGCCTCAATGAACTTGAGGCACGCTCCAAAGGAGACTAGTGAGATGACCACTCCACCAATGCTGCTAAGTAATAGCTGCCGCTGCCTGAGCCGGTCGACGAAATAGGTGGTGAGGAGGACGGATGGTATCTTTAGCAAATCAACTATCAAGCTTACAAGGAGTGAATACAGGAATATCGAAGCCTTTGAAAGGCAAGTCCATTTTAATGTATCCACATTTCTTCCTCTTGAAGGGATCCAAGCTTCACGGAGATAAATTACATGTTCAAAGTTGACCAAATCCATCAATTCAGCAAACAATGAATGATGGACCAAATTCAGAGTTACAAAGCCCATGCAAAACATTGTAAGTATCGTTCAAACACATCTCGAATTGGGTACGTGCATAACACGTGCAAAACATGTGCGAATGAAAAATCTAGTACTATATTAAGATCTTTACTCATAAATAACTAGTTACACAATCGCACTTTTCACGGGTATTGCACGTGCAATTGCTAGTCTGCTGGTTTACTTCTAATGTTTATGGAGAGCACTGTTGATAGCAATTGTTATTGCTATGATAAATTGAACTAGGAGAAAGGCTCAACTGAAATGTTAGGTTAGTTATACACGATTTTGCTCTTCTAATAATTTATAACTTCAATCATTGTCGTCATCACCCCAAATGTGTACCTTTCCGTTCCCTCACCTTTACTGCAGCTGTATCGATTGTTTGCGGTTCCTCGCCCAGATTGTATCGATTGTTTGCAATTCCCTCACTGCGGTGGATGTACCAAACAATAGTTCGATCTCTTCTGCGGTCTTCCTGCTAGTCTCTAGCATCAACCAATAAAGTACCAGCCCCACAACCAAGGCGATAAAGGCTAATGATATGGTAATCCCATCAAGGGTGATGGCCTTGGCCAACGATATGTAGCTTAGTGACAACCCTATGTTCACGGTCTGCTTCACGCCAACGCCAATTGCGTATCCCTGTGCACGCAATCTCGTGGGGAAGATCTCTGAATAGTAGACCGCTGCTATCGGTGCCAGCCCGATGGAGAAGGAGATCACGTACCCAATCCCCGTGACCAAGCACGTCACCACCGCCCACAAAGGCCTCGTGTTGCTGGCCTCAATGAACTTGAGGCACACTCCAAAGGAGACTAGTGAGATGACCACTCCACTAATGCTGCTAAGCAATAGCCGCCGCCCCCCGAGCCGGTCGATGAAATAGGTGGCGAGGAGGACGGATGGTATCTTCAGAAAATCAACCATCAAGCTCACAAGGAGTGAATACAGAAATAGTGGAGCCTTTAAAAGGCAAGTCCATTTCAATGTATCCACATTTCTTTCTCCTGAATGGATCCAAGCGTCACAGAGATAAATTACATGTTCAAAGTTGACCAAATCCATCAATTCAACGAACAAGGAATGATGGGCCAAATTCAGAGTCACAAAGCTCATGCAAAACATTGCAAGTATCGTTCAAACACATCTCGAATTGGGCACGTGCATAACACGTGCAAAACATGTGCGAACGAAAAATCTAGTACTATATTAAGATCTTTACTCATAAATAACTAGTTACACAATTGCACTGCTGCAGCTGTATCGATTGTTTGTAGTTTCCTCGCTGCGGTGAATGTACCAAACAATAGTTCGATCTCTTGTGCAGTCTTCCCGCTAGTCTCTAGCATCAACCAATAAAGTACCAGCCCCACAATCAAGGCGATAAAGGCTAATGATATGGCAATCCCACCAAGGGTGATGGCCTTAGCCAGCGATATGTAGCTCAGTGACAACCATATGTTCACGGTTTGCTTCACGCCAACGCCAATTGCGTATCCTGTGCACGCAATCTTGCGGGGAAGATCTCTGAACAGTAGACCGCTGCTATCGGTGCTAGCCCGATGGAGAAGGAGATCACATACCCAATCCCCGTGACCAAGCACATCACCACCGCCCACAAGGGCCTCGTGTTGCTGGCCTCAATGAACTTGAGGCACGCTCTAAAGGAGAGATGTCCACTCCACCAATGCTGCTAAGCAATAGCCGCCGCTGCCGCCCGAGCCGGTCAACGAAATAGGTAGCGAGGAGGACGGATGGTATCTTCAGCAAACCAACCATCAAGCTTACAAGGAGTGAATACAGGAATATCGGAGCCTTTGAAAGGCAAGTTTATTTCAATGTATCCACATTTCTTCCTCTTGAAGGGATCCAAGCTTCACGGAGATAAATTACATGTTCAAAGTTAACCAAATCCATCAATTCAGCAAACAATGAATGATGGACCAAATTCAGAGTTACAAAGCCCATGCAAAACATTGCAAGTATCGTTCAAACACGTCTCGAATTGGGCACGTGCATAACACGTGCAAAACATGTGCGAACGAAAAATCTAGTACTATATTAAGATCTTTACTCATAAATAACTAGTTACACAATCGCACTTTTCACGGGTATTGCACGTGCAATTGCTAGTCTGCTGGTTTACTTCTAATGTTTATGGATAGCACTGTTGATAGCAATTGTTATTGCTATGATAAATTGAACTAGGAGGAAGGCTCAACTGAAATGTTAGGTTAGTTACACACGATTTTGCTCTTCTAATAATTTATAACTTCAATCATTGTCGTCATCACCCCAAATGTGTACCTTTCCGTTCCCTCACTGTAGCTGTATCGATTGTTTGCAGTTCCCTCGCCGCAGTTGTATCGATTGTTTGCAATTCCCTCACTGCGGTGGATGTACCAAACAATAGTTCGATCTCTTCTGCGGTCTTCCTGCTAGTCTCTAGCATCAACCAATAAAGTACCAGCCCCACAACCAAGGCGATAAAGGCTAATGATATGGCA
Organism: Eucalyptus tenuipes; assembly: GCA_014182365.1. NCBI lineage: Eukaryota > Viridiplantae > Streptophyta > Magnoliopsida > Myrtales > Myrtaceae > Eucalyptus > Eucalyptus tenuipes. The sequence goes on along the minus strand of CM024544.1, from coordinate 10,083,339 downwards.
ATCCCACCAAGGGTGATGGCCTTGGCCAACGATATGTAGCTTAGTGACAACCCTATGTTCACGGTCTGCTTCACGCCAAGGCCAATTGCGTATCCCTGTGCACGCAATCTCGTGAGGAAGATCTCTGAACAATAGACTGCTGCTATCGGTGCCAGCCCGATGAAGAAGGAGATCACGTACCCAATCCCCGTGACCAAGCACGTCACCACCGCCCATAAGGGCCTCGTGTTGCTGGCCTTGATGAACTTGAGGCACACTGCAAAGGAGACTAGTGAGATGACCACTCCACTAATGCTGCTAAGCAATAGCCGCCGCCGCCCGAGCCGGTCGATGAAATAGGTGGCGAGGAGGACGGATGGTATCTTCAGCAAATCAACCATCAAGCTCACAAGGAGTGAATACAGAAATAGTGGAGCCTTTAAAAGGCAAGTCCATTTCAATGTATCCACATTTCTTTCTCCTGAATGGACCCAAGTGTCACAGAGATAAATTACATGTTCAAACTTGACCAAATCCATCAATTCAACGAACAAGGAATGATGGGCTAAATTCAGAGTTACAAAGCTCATGCAAAACATTGCAAGTATCGTTCAAACACATCTCGAATTGGGCCCGTGCATAACACGTGCAAAACATGTGCGAACGAAAAATCTAGTACTATATTAAGATCTTTATGCATAAATAACTAGTTACACAATTGCACTGCTGCAGCTGTATCGATTGTTTGCAGTTCCCTCGCTGCGGTGAATGTACCAAACAATAGTTCGATCTCTTCTGCGGTCTTCCTGCTAGTCTCTGGCATCAACCAATAAAGTATGAGTCCCACAACCAAGGAGATAAAGGCTAATGATATGGCAATCCCACCGAGGGTGATGGCCTTGGCCAGCGATATGTAGCTCAGTGACAACCCTATGTTCACGGTCTGCTTCACGCCAACGCCAATTGCGTATCCTTATGCATGCAATATTGTGGGAAAGATCTCTGAACAGTAGACTGCTGCTATCGGTGCCAGCCCGATGGAGAAGGAGATCACGTACCCAATCCCCGTGACCAAGCACGTCACCACTGCCCACAAGGGCCTCGTGTTGCTAGCCTTAATGAACTTGAGGCATGCTCCAAAGGAGACTAGTGAGATGACCACTCCACCAATGCTGCTAAGCAATAGCTGCCGCCGCCCGAGCCGGTCGACGAAATAGGTGGCGAGGAGGACAGATGGTATCTTCAGCAAATCAATCATCAAGCTTACAAGGAGTGAATACACGAATAGCGGAGCCTTTGAAATCAAGTCAATTTTAATGTATCCACATTTCTTCCTCTTGAAGGGATCCAAGCGTCACGGAGATAAATTACCTGTTCAAAGTTGACCAAATCCATCAATTCTACAAACAATGAATGATGGACCAAATTCAGAGTTACAAAGCCCATGCAAAACATTGCAAGTATCGTTCAAACACATCTCGAATTGGGTACGTGCAAAACATGTGCGAACAAAAAATCTAGTACTATATTAAGATCTTTACTCAAAAATAACTAGTTACATAATCGCACTTTCCACGGGTATTGCATGTGCAATTGCTAGGCTGCTAGTTTACTTCTAATGTTTATGGAGAGCACTGTTGATAGCAATTGTTATTGCTATGATAATGAACTAGGAGGAAGGCTCAACTGAAATGTTAGGTTAGTTACACACGATTTTGCTCTTCTAGTAATTTACAACTGGAATCATTGTCGTCATCACCCTAAATGTGTACCTTCCCATTCCCTCACTACAGCTGTATCGATTGTTTGCAGTTCCCTTGCCGCAGCTGTATCGATTGTCTGCAATTCCCTCACTGCGGTGGATGTACAAAACAATAGTTCGATCTTTTTTGCGGTCTTCCCGCTAGTCTCTGGCATCAACCAATAAAGTACGAGCCCCACAACCAAGGCGATAAAGGCTAATGATATGGCAATCCCACTGAGGGTGATGGCTTTGGCCAACGATATGTAGCTCAGTGACAACCCTATGTTCACGGTCTGCTTCACGCGAACGCCAATTGCGTATTCTTGTGCACGCAATCTCGTGGGGAAGATCTCTAAACAGTAGACTGCTGTTATCGGTGCCAGCCCGATGTAGAAGGAGATCACGTACCCAATCCCCGTGACCAAGCATGTCACCACCGCCCACAAGGGCCTCGTGTTGCTAGCCTCAATGAACTTGAGGCACGCTTCAAAGGAGACTAGCGAGATGACCACTCCACTAATGCTGCTAAGCAATAGCCGCCACCGCCTGAGCCGGTCGACGAAATTGGTGGCGAGGAGTACATATGGTATGTTCAGCAAATCAACCATCAAGCTTACAAGGAGTCTTTTGGAGGACGGGATGATGCGGATCTTCTCGAAAAAGATAGGGGCGAAAAGCCTCATGGTGTCTATGCTACAGGCCTGTTGGACAAACTAGATAACAACAGTGCACAATGGCATGTGACAGACGCCCCTAGTTGGGTGAAAGATGTCTCACCACGCGCCCATATTCTGGTGGGTGTCCACAATGTCATGCTCGCACTCCTCAGGTATGCCAGCATTCTTCTTGATTTGGGCAAGCCGGAGTGCAGCCTCCTCCTCAGATTTGGAGGTCTTGGTAAGGATGGGCTTGGCGAGGCCTAGGTGGCCCCGCATGAGCCACTCCGGCAATTCTGGCATGTGGAACGTTAGTTGGTTAGTGGAGCCCTTCAATTGAATTGAACAATTATGCTGATATGAACAAAGTCGCTATAACAGTCAGCGAGTAACATTTCATTTAGTATGTACAAGCGATGATGCACCCAAATGACTACTATGTACATGATTAAGTTAAAATCAAACGATGGAACACATCCAAATGACAACTATGTACATAATTTAGTTAATATCAAAATATTTAACACATGCAAATGACTCTACGTACATAATATGATTAGAATCAAACCCTTCAATGCTCACTCTAACTAGGTAGAACGACATTGTTGGTTGTCACCTTTGTACCAATGAGTTCGCCAAAACTAAAAGAGGCAAATTCGACACGTTAGGACTACCAAGAAGAGGAATTGCAAGCACAATTTGCCCATAAATACCATATTTCTAGTCCAAACAAAACATTTGACTTACTAGTATCGAATTGCCTTGCAACGTGAGCATAGAAATGTAGCGCGGCGATAGCAAATGGGACACTAATAGAATGGGAAGGCGAGAGCACGGTATACTTGTTGGAGTTCTTGATCTCAACCCTCAAAAGCTTCCTCCGAAGCTAGCTCTATGAACTACTCAATCCTATAGCTCCTCTTGACTAATCGCTACCAATTCCTTTGGATTAGGATTGCAACGAGTGGTAGCTTCCATATGTTGTAGAGGACCGGGGCCTACCCACACCGTGGCCAAGGCCTCAAGCATAGCCCTCATAGCCAATAGTAGTAGCCGCTTCATCTCATGGTGCTTCTCATCCAATCATTGGCCCTTTCGATTCACAAGCCAAGCCAACAGGAGCAGTCGGTGACAATGAGGATGAAGACCTCAGCGATATCCAACGCCTTAAGCCTAGCCAAATGAGAGAGAGAGAGAGAGAGAGAGAGAGGGAGGGAGGGAGGGAGGTGGAGGAGGAGGAGGAGGAGCTCAGTGGAATAGAGGCAGAAGAGAGTATTCTACACTTTTCCACGTGTTATGCACGTGTCCGATTCAAGATGGATTTGGACTCCACTATCCAATGAATATTGCTTTGGAGAGATATATATCCATGTTTTGTTAAAACAAAAATTATTGTTTATACTAAACGAATGTAGTTATAAATTATTAGAAGAGCAAAATCATATGCAACAACTTTGCAATAAAACTAGCATTTCAGTTGATGGGTTATATTTGGTCATATATTCCTCTCTTTCTCTAGCATAAATAGTGGTAAATGAGCATTTCGGGCCGTATCAATCTACAGTGAGTATGAGATACTTATTTAACATATTTTGTGCGCTAGAAACTATTAGTAAAAAGGTTTTTAAGTAAGGTAGGGAAGTTTCGCGGATGTGCCAAACAATTTCCATTTGTTATCTACCGTCATTAGTTATTTGCTAGTATAAAAACACATTTTCCTTCGTCTTATAAATATTCCCAATGATGTTCGAGAAAATCATGTTTTGTTTATCGAGTTTCGCGGAATCATTCCTCAAGAGGACGAGGCTTTCAGCGACATCGAACGCCTCTCCACCATTGTAGCTTCAGCCTTATGTGAGAGAGAGAGAGAGAGAGAGAGAGAGAGAGCATGCTTGGTGGAAAGAGCACTTTGACCATGTTTAGTTTTTGTTTTATAAATGAAAACAAGAGAGAAATTCTTTGGCGCAGGAACTGCATTCGTTTCTCACACCATGGCTAATGTGGCAAATGATGTTACCATACGACCTTTAGCAATTGGATAAATCGTCCATAAACAGGTCATCAACTGTCTGAGTCAACCCCGGAATTTTTACTTCACTATAGACGGGTAAGGGAGGAATGAATAAGAGAGAAGCAACACCAAGAAATTGAAAAGTTTGGAGTCATAAACGTGATGTGATTCGCCATTAACATTATTCAGACATCAAGTAATACACGATAGTCACAAAGGTGCCAAAGAAAAATATTACAGCAAGAAAAATATTACAGCAATGTTCATCGCGTTTGTGCCGGATGTTGGCGCAACGTACAATTGTACAAAAAAATCAGTGAGAGGAATGAAATATATGGACCTTGATCAACAACAATATAGTCTGAGATGTATGCCATTCCGATTGGGAACCCAGTTGATTCTGACTCCCCAAAAAAAATGAACTTGTCCCCTCTCCAGATTAAGAGGAGGTAAAAATTCTTGAAAAAAAAAAAAAATCGTCTTTCGCCATCGTTTTCTTGGGAATAAGGCAGCTAGACAGCAGTGGCTAAATATTTGTAATGAAGTCGAAGGGTGGCGTTCCTTCGGTATAGGCTATTGCGTGACTAAAGTGCCTTTAGTCCGGTGACCTCCCTCAGCTTCTCACAAAGTACAAAGGTAATTGTGGTTTGGGGACCTAACCTAGCAAAAATTGCAAATCCCCTGGAGAAAAATGCGTGATGGTTAATGCCTGTAGTAACAGACGCACCAAATAAAAGGGACTAACATTCAGAGACTATGTGCTTCATATCACATAATCTTTTTGAAAATTTGTGAAGAAGAGATGGTTTTGTTTTTCAAATTTGCTTCGAAGGACGTCTTCTATCCACATAGCACCAAACCATGACATTCTAGAATGGACATGAAGAAGTTACACCTGAGGCTTGTCGCAAGTTGATAAAAAAAAAGTGGTGCACAAAGCACAGATGTGGAGGAAATCTCACCCTTTGTATAAAGCCCTAAAGCCTTCTGTACGAATGACCTGAAATCACAGGAGATTCAAATGAAACAAGTAATCAAGAAGATAGAGCCCAAAATCAAGTCATCTAAAATTTCAATAAAACCACCACAAATCTAACTGCTTAGTAGATAGAACCAAAATAGAGAGAATTTGCAAAACATCGCAACATCAGAACATCTGGGCAAACAAGCTCAAATGCCTCATATTTCTTCTCTTACAATTTTCTTCTAATGAGTCTAGGATTCGTTCACTTCGCAAAAATGTCAAAGGGTTTTCAATTTTCAATTTTCTTGAAAATCAGAGAGTTTTCCAAAAAAAATTGAAAATTTTGAAGTATGTTTGGTATGTCCTTACAACTAATCCATTTGTGTCTCAGTGGTTGCTACAGTATTATATCATAGCCCTTCCAGACTATCAAAATTTTATTAGTGAGATAACTGAGCATAAGTAATTATTTCACTCATAAAATAAGTAAAAAATCATATTCCACTTAATCAGCATCACATGACCAAAAAAGTTAACCATCTGCACAAATGCTAATTCACCAGGTTCAGATGGTGTCAATTTAATCACCTTACTCTATACTAGTAATAATAGTGTGTTTTTTTTTTTTTTTTTTTTCGGTCGAACAAGTAATAATAGTAAAAGATAAATAATCTATAAAATCTAGGTGAGAGCATTATTTTTCTTAAGATAAAGTACTTCATCAACCTGTTGCAACTTCTTTAGAGAAATTCTTCCTCAATGTATAAAGAATGAGGAGAAGGGATAGAGAGTCAACCAGAGAACAGCAACTGCAAAGAACAATGCATCTTTATCTCTCCCTTCATAAGCCGTGTTTTTGATTGAAAAGGAAATATAAAAAACAAATCTACAAAAATCTGATTCTTTTTTTCCTTTCACCCATTCAGTAGTAAAAGAGAAACAGCATTTCGCATGGAAAGTGTATGGTAAATTAGACCCAACACATTCTCAACAGCATTTTCATTCTCAAAAGGAAATGAAAATTCTGAAAAATTTTCTTGGAGCAAGCATAGCATTTCAGTTGATTGGTTGTATTTGGTCGTATATTCCTTTCTTTCTCTAGCATAAATAGTGGTAAATGAGCATTTCGGCCCGTATCAATCTACATTGAGTATGAGATACTTATTTAACATATTTTGTGCGTTAGAAACTATTAGTAAAAAGGTTTTTAAGTAAGGTAGGGAAGTTTCGCGGATGTGCCAAACAATTTCCATTTGTTATCTACCGTCATTAGTTATTTGCTAGTATAAAAACACATTTTCCTTCGTCTTATAGATATTCCCAATGACGTTCGAGAAAATTATTTTTTTGTTTATCGAGTTTCGCGGAATCACTCCTCAAGAGGACGAGGCTTTCAGCGATATTGGACGCCTCTCCTACCATCGTAGCTTCAGCCTTATGAGTTAGAGAGAGAGAGAGAGCCTAAGATTGAGACAGAGCAGAGAATAAGGTGAAGCAGCTAGAGAACACGCTTGGTGGAAAGAGCACTTTGATTATGTCTACTTTTTGTTTAGTAAATGACAAAAAAAGAGAAATTCTTTGGGGCAGGAGCTGCATTCGTTTCTCACACCATGGCTAATGTGGCAAATGATGTTACCATACGACCTTTAGCAATTGGATAAATCGTCCATAAGACAGGTCATCAACTGTCTGAGTCAACCCCGGAATTTTTACATCACTATAGACGGGTAAGGGAGGAATGAATAAGAGAGAAACAACACCAAGAAATTGAAAAGTTTGGGGTCATAAACGTGATGTGATTCGCCATTAACATTATTCAGACATCAAGTAATACACGATAGTCACAAAGGTGCCAAAGAAAAATATTACAGCAATGTTCATCACGTTTGTGCCGGATATCGGCGCAACGTACAATTGTACAAAAAAATCAGTGAGAGGAATGAAATATATGGACCTTGATCAACAACAATATAGTCTGAGATGTATGCCATTCTGATTGGGAACCCAGTTGATTCTGACTCCCAAAAAAAAATGAACTTATGTCCCCTCTCCAGATTAAGAGGAGGTAAAAATTCTTGAAAAAAAAAAAATCGTATTTCGCCATCGTTTTCTTGGGAATAAGGCAGCTAGACAGCAGTGGCTACATATTTGTAATGAAGTCGAAGGGTGGCGTTCCTTCGGTATAGGCTATTGCGTGACTAAAGTGCCTTTAGTCCGGTGACCTCCCTCAGCTTCTCACAAAGTACAAAGGTAATTGTGGTTTGGGGACCTAACCTAGCAAAAATTGCAAATCCCCTGGAGAAAAATGCGTGATGGTTAATGCCCGTAGTAACAGACGCACCAAATAAAAGGGACTAACATTCAGAGACTATGTGCTTCATATCCCATAATCTTTTTGAAAATTTGTGAAGAAGAGACGGTTTCGTCTTTCAAATTTGCTTCGAAGGACGTCTTCTATCCACATAGCACCAAACCATGACATTCTAGAATGGACATGAAGAAGTTACACCTGAGGCTTGTCGCAAGTTGATAAAAAAAAAGTGGTGCACAAAGCACAGATGTGGAGGAAATCTCACCCTTTGTATAAAGCCCTAAAGCCTTCTGTACGAATGACCTGAAATCACAGGAGATTCAAATGAAACAAGTAATCAAGAAGATAGAGCCCAAAATCAAGTCAACTAAAATTTCAATAAAACCACCCCAAATCTAACTGGTTAGTAGATAGAGCCAAAATAGAGAGACTTTGCTAAACATCGCAACATAAGAATATCTGGGCAAACAAGCTCAAATGCTTCATATTTCTTCTCTTACAATTTTCTTCTAATGAGTCTAGGATTCATTCACTTCGCAAAAATGTCAAAGGGTTTTCAATTTTCAATTTTCTTGAAAATCAGAGAGTTTTCCAAAAAAAAAATTGAAAATTGTGAAGATATGTTTGGTATGTCCTTACAACTAATCCATTTGTGTGTCAGTGGTTGCGACAGTATTATATCATAGCCCTTCCAGACTATCCAAATTTTATTAGTGAGACAATTGAGCATAAGTAATTATTTCACTCATAAAATAAGTAAAAAATGCAATTCCACTTAATCAGCATCACATGACCAAAAAAGTTAACCATCTGCACAAATGCTAATTCACCAGGTTCAGATGGTGTCGATTTAATCACCTTACTCTATACTAGTAATAATAGTTTTTTTTTTTTTTGTCTCTTCGGTCGAACAAGTAATAATAGTAAAAGATAAAAAATCTATAAAATCTAGGTGAGAGCATTATTTTTCTTCAGATAAAGTACTTCATCAACCTGTTGCAACTTCTTTAGAGAAATTCTTCCTCCATGTATAAAGAATGAGGAGAAGGGATAGAGAGAACCAGAGAACAGCGACTGCAAAGAACAATGCATCTTTATCTCTCCCTTCATAAGCCGTGTTTTTGATTGAAAAGGAAATATAAAACACAAATCTACAAAAATCTGATTCTTTTTTTCCTTTCACCCATTCAGTAGTAAAAGAGAAACAGCATTTCGCGTGGAAAGTGTCTGGTAAATTAGACCCAACACATTTTCATCAGCATTTTCATTCTCAAAAGGAAATGAAAATTCTGAAAACTTTTCTTCGAGCAAGAATATAATTTCTGTTGGAAAATTCTATTCTTTATTCCTTGGTAATGGTGGCTTTGACAAGGAGAGGGATAAATAAGCTACCTGATATGCACAATGAAATCCATTTTTGTATCTCCCCAGAGTCTCAGATTCTCGTTGCAACATGAGACGGGTCTTAACCATGTCCATTGGTGCTGTCATGAGAGTACTCACCATGCCTGCGACTATACTTGAGCTTCACCATGACAAAAAGCAGAGTCAGTTGACATTTTTCTTAAAAGGAACCAGAATATTCACTTGAGCATACATTGGCACTTTCATAATTTCATGTAAGTATTTCACTTAAAAGTTGCGATGATTCTATCTGGAAACAATTTTGAGCATCACATGGCCAAATATCGTGGGTGAACAACTCAAAGTTCAAACCATATAGCAGCAATTTTGTGTTACACGAGCAAGCAAATGTAACCAGAATGACCAATTGTGACAACTAAAGGAAACTCCAGATTTTTTTTAAATCCTGCGCAAATGACACATGCTGAGTCCTTTTCATGCATCATTTCAACTAATTATAACTGGTCTAGTAGAAATGGGCATCAAGATATGCTAGATGAGAATAAAAACATCAATATCTTACCTCAGATGTAGATTAAATCCTTCCTCTAGTGGTGTCAATCTCCTCAAAATCTGTACAATTAGCCAAAACACGAACTGCTTAATAAAAAGTGGTAAATTATTCCTGAATAAATCCAAGTAAATAATAGGGTGACCAGAGCTTGACCCGCTTGGATTCATCATATGTTGCCAGCTGTGATGCAGTCAAAGAAGCAGCTCTAGCCATAGCAGGGCCAACCCCTTTCCAGAGAGCTTTTACTCCCTCTTCAGACACAATCTTGCGCATTTCTCCGACTGGCCCCGCTTTTGTCGAACCCGAATTCATTTGTAACCGCACCTGGTGATAGATATAATCTTCAAATTAGTCTAATCAGGATACTTTCAGAAAGTGGAGCCTGACAGCATTACCTTTATGACTTCAACTGGGTTGGTCATAGCTGTTGCAATAGCACCCGAAAATGCTCCAGATGCTATTTTAACAAAAATATTGGAGGACCCAAATGCCTGATCAAAGACATATTTAGAGGGTTCATACAAGCCCAAGCGGAGGCCCCCATAAAGAAGTGATCGTGTTAGTGCAGGCGTCATTCCAAGATACAATGAACGCGGCCCTTCATTCTTCAACACTTGAATGAATACTTGGCCCTATGTATAAAGACATGAGAGAACCTTCAGAGAACCAATTTACAAATAAGACTTTCATGTTGGGAGTACAAGAGAAGCAACCTATGTGGAGGATACAATACCATTCCAGTCAACTGACCTCTCTGGCCAACAAGTTGCATTTGTAGCCTAACTTTGAGCACATCTGCAGGTGAGGCAATACTTTAATATATTGCACATAAGAAATCTTTTAGCTATACTCCTCAAAAATGTCTTTTCCTTTTGATAATTTAAGAAAACTATCGAGCTATCCTTCTTCAACATGTATGAAAATGGAACTTCAGAGTCCATGACTCATTAAATGATCGTATTTTGCCTTTGGTAGGAGACATCTATGAGCATAAAGTTGTCTATTGTGTAAATCACCATCCTTGAGGACGGAAGATTACGTATTTAGTCAGTGATGCTCCACTCGGAGGATCAGTGTCCTCAATATTTGTTACAGAGGGGGCAAAAGTACCGTCCAGAATCATCAATAATCCTAAGTAATCAGAGGCATAAAGTAGAGGCATTTCTTAGAAAAACTAATTATCAAGTGAGTTACCTGACTCAATAATGCCATCAAATGAAAAGAACCCAGTTGATTCTAATGTACATACAAATCAACAACACAACGATGCAAGATAACAAGATGCCACTAAAGTGAGCACAAACCTAAAGGGTGGGTCACCCCGGTGGCAACCGCGACGGATAGCCCACTGGTGCCAAAGTGATACGCGACATCCAACGGCGACACCCGCCATTTCCGACTCTTGTCTTGCCTCGCAGAACCTGCATCAAACCGAACCCGAAACACCCCAAATCAAGTCACGTCCATCTCCAACCAGTCGGCGAAACCACCGATATCCGAGCCAATTCCATCACAATTCGCAGGCGAAAGCCTAACCAGATCATCTTCCCGCCACAAATCACTACATTCCGGGGCTCTACGGAACGAGCCACGACCACCCTCATCGAAACCCAACGGGCAATCCCACAGAACACCATGGTGCACAAAAAAGCCCCTCTCGACCCATTCAATCTCTCCTCGCCCCAAAAGCAACCGAAAAACCGCCCCAACAACCAAAAGGGTGAAATCCCATCTTTCCTATCGACGGACGCAAATGCCTCGGACGCATCGAAAAGACCCAGAAAAGAACAGCGAATTCGACACCCGAACGTGCGTAAAAGAACCGAACTTGACCTGGGAAACGGGAGAAGAGGAGGAGGAGAACCTGGAAGCGAAGACGAATCGGAAGGTGACGTGCCGACCATTTCCGCGCGGTCGGGGGTCAGATGGCGCGCGGAATCATGACCTCTCCCCCCTCAGTTGAATCGCGGCCGTATTTATACATGCGGTTCCCGGAATTTAGGCATCGGGTGGCGAAATGCAACTCGGCAATTCCGAGGTGACACTCCGCTCCAGCTGCCGTTCGTTGAACGAGTTCGGCCCATCCGGCGAAAGTTTTTTGGGAAAACTACCTAAATGATCTTTGCACTTCAGCCTAACCTACGGCGTGGTCTAGAACTTCTGCATATTCAACTTAGTAAAATTTTGGGAAATTGAAGTGTAGAAGTGAAATTGACATTGAGAGGATTCCGAACCGGTGGTCAGAGGCCAAGAACCGGCCGGCAAGGGCTTGAACCAGCTAGTCCCTCCCACGGCCAGTCAGACTGGTCAAACTGGTTCGGTTTTCTAGGGCTGTTTAGGTGGTTAGATTAGCATTTCCGGCCTAAGTTGGTATTTATGATATTTAATTTGAATTATTTAATTATTTTTGGTATTTATAATTATTTAATATTTTTTGGAAATTATACGAGAGATATATAGGCCAGGAATTTCGTCGATTGCGGTGGTGTCTTAGATTATGCAAGTGTTAGACGTTATTTTTTTTATCTTAAATTAATGAAATGACAACTAAATATTTTTATATAATTCAGAAATTAGTTCAAATATCATATTGTATATTTGGCTAAAGTTCAAAAATTATATTGTATATTAAACTAGAATTTAGGGATCATTTGTGTCATGTTGTCCCAAAAATTTTCTAAGATGGTAAATGGTCGCTTACGGGTAAAATCAACGTCCATGTTACTCTTGGAAAAAAACGTCCATGTTACTCCATCTGAAATAATGGGGTAGCTTTCTTAAAGTTGCTGCAAATTAACACATCATAATGGCGACATGTTCACCAAATACTTTTAAAAAAAAATTGCAATTTTTCATAAATGACGGGGTAGCTTTCGTAGGGCGATTGATATATTGCCATTTGATTCGAAAATGATTTCGAAAAAAAAAATAGAAAAGGAAAGTTAATAAGATAAGAAAGAAAATAGAAATCATAAGTGAAATTTCTCTGACATCATCAAAACTTAAATCAGATTAAAAAGGAAAACTAATGAAAACTCACACAATTGCTTCTATGTAGGAAATAGATATAGAATTCAGATGAGGAATCAGTGTCGGAATTGAAAAAAAAAATGAGTATACTGTCTTTGAATGATGCCATTAAATTGAATTTAAATTACTCCTTAATTCCAATCACATAAAGTTTGTGTACATTCTAAGAAAACTTCTATTTATTTTCACATGAGATGGTTGGGCGCATCACATTTATATATCTATAGACTTATAGATTTGGAATATATAAAGTAGAAATGCATTGCAAAAGGAGAGAAATTTCTTTAATGCCAATTAACGTTAAATCGACAATTTAAATTGTAAATTTTAATAGGAGAAGAAAAGATAAAAGGATTACCCAATTTAGTGATTAAGCAAATAACTAATTTTTTGTCGATGTGAGGTCTGGATAGAGGGCTAATTCTATAGAGAAACCACAGAAACATTTTCTTGCCGTAAAGAGATAGGGCCGACAATACCAGACCGGACGTGTTTGCACGACACGGGGTAAAACACGAATTACAGAGAAAATAAGTGAATATGACACAACATAACACATCTAACTTTATATGTTGACAAGAATCGGCGCTTAAATAAAATCCTGTCATAACATATATTATGTGAATTATTGTACGCACAAGAATTTATGATCGGGGATGATTCCATCGTTGCACCGGACAAAAGGGAATACCACGGTAGATATATCGTGATAAGATGTCCCCGGATTTAATTGTGTTACATGGAGTTGAACAAATGTCTCATCAATGAAGGACTTCTTCGAACGGTTCTGGTCCCTTCCGCTGTGGCAATGCCTTCAGAATTGTTCCAACACGAGCTTGCGCATGAATTCCTCCGGAGCTGCGAAAATGCAACAAAGACGAGGAAGAACACTGTCATTAGCTAATGTTTGAATCTTTTCCATACTTGGCAATCAAGGAACATATGCTTTGATTACATAGGCCAAAGTCGCCCGCGAACCACAGCGCGCTAAATATCCGGACGGATACTTTTGTTTCGTCCACTGTCGATGCAGAAAATCAGTTTTCGCCACCGGGTACTCGATGACATCCTACCCCGAGTGCATGTATTCCTCATCTGCGAAACCCTCATTTAACCAATGTACTATTGGTTTTCCCAACTTAGGTGGTTTCGGTCTCTTTCCACCTATCCGATTAAGTTTTTGGGTTGAACTATCTAACAAACCTAGTGGTAACGATACCAAGAACAAAAAGGAGAGATTTGCAGGGTGGATAGCGAGCCAGTCGAGATTAGCCGAGAGTCGAAAAGTCCGGATATCCAGGAGACAAAAAGAAATCTCTGGACGTGTGTGTATCTGGGAAGAGGATACCTAAGCCGCTGGTGAAGAGTTTGAATTGATGGAGGGCCTGTCTGATGAACATCTCCACCCCACTGACCACAATGGCCCCTGCCTGTGCCGCCTCTTGCAATAGCCTTGTGTTCCTTGGTGTGTACACTGCATCAAACACCAGCTCATATGCTCCCAGCACCCCCTGAAACGCATTTCATTGTCCATTGCAGAAACATTAATCAGAACAGCGACAAATTCTATCTTGAGTTAGCATGATTCTCTCGATGCAAGCGACAAATTCTATCTTGAGTTAGCATGATTCTCTCGATGCAAGCACCTGTGCATCCAAAGAGGGGGAAACCAGAGAGGAGGAGAACAAACCTTGGAAACGGGGCTCTTATCGGCATGTGGCTCCATTCCGACAGCAGACGCGTTTGCGAAGATCATCCCTTCCTCGGGGCGGAACGTGTCCAAGTGGTCGTACCCGATGGCTTCTCCTGAGACCGCGTCGGCTAGGGCTTTTGCTCTCTCTTTTCGCATTTTGCGAGACGAGTCAACATTGTAAGTCAGTTTCTTGAAAATGGGTTGGCTTTGGTTTGTCAGAGTGAGAGCTTAGGCAAGGCCAATATTTACTCAAAGACTACGTACCGAAGTTGCGGTTGAAGACGAAGACTCGGGCCCCGCGACTCTTGGCGCCGAAGGCCAAAGCTCTTCCAGCTCCTCCAGCTCCAACCAATACAAATGCTTTCCCTGCAATTGGAGAAGCGTCCATTGCTCTGGCTTCCCCATTAGCGCCATGCCTCTCTGTTCATCATCACTCAATTCGGATCAAAACTCATCCTTAATCGATCCTATTACATAAGGAAAACGTTTTTAGAAACTAGGACGAGAAAACTCGGGTGGTTGTTCTGATCGAAACCAGTCTAGTTACCTCTCAGAGCGTCCTCTATAGCAGTGATTGAAGCCTCACAATCTGTGTTGTACCCAATCAGCTTCCCATCAGTAGGCCTCCTTACTATAGTATTCACAGCTCCAATGGACTAAATTGAGCACAAGGAAACAAAGCCATCAGCTTCATGTACAGCAAAGAACAGAAGGTCATGATCATCATGACAGAGACCGAAACAATTTTGCCCGCAAAATCGATTGATCACGCATGCATCTTTACCAGGATCAACAATATATTTCGCCTCATTTCGGTCCCTCACTCACGCCTAAGCCAAAAACCAAGGAAAAGATACCAGAAACGCAAACTAAAGATCGACAAGAAAAGTCTTAAAGGTTTGTACATTGGTTCGAGTCTCCAGACCTTAGCTAGTGGATGGACTTCATCACAGCAAGCAACTGCTGCTTCCTTATGTGGAATTCCCACACTGCAAAATTTTTTCACAAGAAGAGAAAGACAACAAGACTTTGCATTTCAAACATCCATCAAGGCCTTGACTTCAAACAAGAAAAAGAGAGGAACCTAGAGTTGGAAATGTACTCTAATGCAGGAGAACTACCTACCATGAGGAAAGACTATAATTTGAATTGAAAGGGAAAAAGCGCGATGAAATTCCGACTGGTTTATGATCTCTGGGTTCTTGTCTGATAAGAACAAAATAGCTTACCTGAAGCCCGCAAAATCTTGACTGGTATAGACCTTAAAGAACTCCTTGATGTCATCAACGAGCATAGGGACATAGATACCATTGAACCCTACATATCGGAAGGTCGGGTTGTGCAGGAGCGGCCCTTTGCTGTGCCCGACTGGGTTCGATATGAGGCCAAAGACCTTGGTGTCCGCGTTCATGTGCTCAATCTTGTACACTTGCCTGAGGCTAGTCAGCGTCGGCAGACCGGGAATTGCTCCTTCCAGTGACCCATATGCCAAGAAGCCGCCAAACTTTGGCCCCAGCAACTGGCCTATCAGCCCTCTGTCCCCGACCGTGGTGGCAATTAGTGGAACCTGAAGACAAAATCGAGGTCGATTTCATGACTTATGCTATGAGATTAATCATATAATTTGCAAAGTTGATTTCCATTCTGACCTTACTACCGTTGTTGAAAGCTGATTTTCGATCCAGCAATTCTATAGGTACATCAGTGGTAAAAGGCATATTCGCTAGCGAAATGACTAGCTAGAGTGGCTACATTATTAACCTCTATCAAGTTCATTTGCAGTGAGATTTAGCGTTCTGATTTTCCTGAAACAGCTTGATCTCGTGCTACTTTTCATAATCAGTTATTCTAAATACTGCTAATTTCCCGATATTAAGATAGATATGTATGACTTTCAGGGCGATTTATAACAGTATAATGATGAGAGGCATGCCTCTGAAAAGATTCAAGTAATGGTTTTCGCAAGCTGTGAATAGTTATGAGTACCTGGCAACTGGTGAGCAGCTGGAAAATCGGTGCTAAATCCGTGATGTAATCAACCTCGACAAGGAGCTTGATAACATCTCCTCCAGAGGATTGCATCAAGGCAATTAAGTTCCCGAGCTTCTCCTTGCACGGTTTGTCGCCGTTCAAGTGTCTTGACACGATTATTTTGCTGCTCGATCGCTTTTCCATCAGTTCATCGATGTTGAAGTGAGAAACCACCTGCAAATCAGGGACCGCTTTTGATTTGCAAAACGTTCGGACAATCACTTTAGAACCAATACAGCAAGCGCATATATGAGAGACACCGGACATTCGATATCTTCTTGTTTTAGCCCATTTAGACAAAAACAGGTTCAATTCGGGATATCGAAATGATGATTTCTCTCAGGAACCAGAACTGACTCATTGATGAAAAACGAGCAAACGGAACAAATGATTGTCCGACTCGACATCCTTGCGATCCGTGTCGAATAATCCATAGACACACACGCATTCAAAAGCGCATACACTAGTCTCGGTCCTCTCCTTGGGGAACAAGGTTACCTCGTGTTCCATCTCGACGAACTCGACGTCCAGTTCGAGCGCTAGCCGCAGCACTTGCAAGCAAGTGGTCTTATCATATTGTCTGCGGGAAGCTCTTGCGGAATTCAACCTGCGGGAAAAAAAAAGGGAAAGAGTCGGTGCACATTTCTGGGCAGGCAAAGCCAAGGCAGCTTTTTCAAGAAGGGCAGGACGACAGCGTCTCGTGTCCTCGGTCGCTCTTTGGCATCATGGTCACGGGTCACAAAAGGCCACGAGAACATTGGACGATGCGTCCGGCAGCTTGGCTCCTGGATTCGTCCGAAAGAGCATCGGTTTCGACGGTTGGAGACGAGAGGCGCGAGGACCACTTCCGATGGTCCCCACCGTGATAAGTCCAGGCGCAACTCCTGTCACGCCCGTAGATAACTTATATCGTCTGGCGTCACCTTCCGGGGTAATTCAATTTAGTTTTACTACCATAAAAACGGCCCGACTATCGTTTCGAAATCGTACCCTTGTAGCGTGCGCGTTTGAATCACCCCAATACTATTGGCTGCAAATGTCGAGTAATTTTCACGGTTGAGCTTTTCCTATTTTGCGTATATGAACATTTATGGATTGATAGACATATTTTTCGTATTTAATGTATGTGCAGGATCTTTACTCTAAAATAATGAAAAAAAAAAATACACAAGAATCTGTTCTATACAGAAAATATATTATTAATGGGTCTGCAACAATCATGCAGGCGACGCGGACCAGCAGTGTCAACCTCTCGAAGCTCCGGAGACTAGGGAAAGGAAATCAATAATAATATAGAAAAAAAAAAAAAAAAACCTAAGACAAGACAAGGACAAGTGCCTCATTTTTCATGCTATTTTTTTTTTCCTCCGCCGACTTTACAGTATTATTTTGATTTGAGCACACTCTTGCGGACAAGGTGAAGTATCCAATGGAAACAACATGCCAAAGATAAAAAAATTGGAGATTTGTACTGTAAACTTGATGTGCTAGGCGATTTGGCAAAAGCGAATTGGCTGGTCCGAAATCGGGGTGGCCCATGTAATCTTACCTAATTATTTTGCCGATCTACATCAGTGAAAGGTTTTTAACGTGTCGGGCCGGTTTTGTCATGCTATATTTTCCTCCAATAGAAGGAAATTCCCTCCCATTATGTCTCCGATTGGTGGATTACAAACGCGAATCTCATTCTCGTGGAAAATTCGAACGAAAAGTATATCGATGGGTATAGACATCCATACTTGGGGAACAACTGATCGTAAAATTATTCAATTGGGACCTATTGACCAGAGGGAAAATACGAGCTAATGACATCCATAATGTCACTGAACTTTCATTTTCGGTCCTCCGATGCACTGAACTTTAGGTGTCTTAAGAATAGATTGCACGTTTTAGTAAAGTTCGTTTAATTTCACTAGTGAAATGCCAAGACGGCATACATGTGCCCAAAACTTTGGATGTTATGGCATCGTCCCGTCGCTATCATGTCAGCAATTTCCTTGAAAAGTTAGTCAGATTGCTATCTAAACGCATCGATAACTAAAAGAGAAAGAAGAAGAAAAAAGAAGAAAGATCTTAGTGTTATGGGATTATTATCGAAATCAACCCGTATGCGCATTATCACTTCTGTAGACAGATGACAGAAAAGAGAGAACGAACGAAACGAGACCACGAGAAAGCAAACTTGAGCTTCCCAATGACTCTGCTGCTGCTGGAGTGACAATGCGGGAGGGCTAGGACGTGGGAGATCACCTGAAGGAGACAATGGCGGGGAGGGTGCGGCGCCGGATGAGCTCCTCGACCTCGGAGACCCGGGCGAAGGACATGGCGTCGACGCGGAGCTCAACGAGGTCCGCGCCGTGCGCCTTGGCCTTGTCCATGGAGGACAGCATCCCTTCCAGGGTCTCGCACTCCAGGGGGGCGCACACCAGCACGCCGTTCCTGTCCATTTCTCTCGGCCTCTCTTTTCGGGACGACGGCGTGGGGGAAGAAGAAGATGCAGGAGGAGGAGGAGTTAAGAGTTTCGCCAGACGCGAGAGGCTAGAAGCTCGCTCGTCCTTATTTATAGCGGGGCCGCGAGCGGCTAGCCCGTCACTGCGGAGCTCTTTATTATTGGGGAATCAATCATGGCGGGCGGGTTGAAAGGGACGTGGGCATGTGGGGGCGCGTTCGTAAAAATGCTAAGCGCATTTGCGATCGATCGCTAACATGAGGCGTACGTCTAATCCTCGTGAGCCACGTTGGCGGACGAGATTGGCGGCACGGCATGAGACCGTCGAGATGATGCGGGGTTGGTGGTCACGGATGAACCTTAACCGACGCGAGGGGCAGCCCGGGCGGTTCGAGGGAAGATAGGTACCGCTGCTTTTCTGGGTCCGAGAGGCGGTTTGTAGACAGTTTGACACGCCCGCAAAGGGAGGAAATTGGTGGCGGCAGAGGAAGAGGCGCCAGGTGTGCGGTTGCATGGGAGGGCGGAGGCCAGGTTTCGCCGCCCGCCAGCCAGGGGGGCGGCGACGCCCTCGGCCTCCTGTTTCAGCCAATGATCCGGCGGCGATGCAATCCATGATCGCTCGCGGTGGATCGGATATTCCCTCTTGGATTCCCCTGCACGGGAAGCCTGGCGAGTTGCATGGAGTTTGCCACCTGACTTTTTGGCTCTGATAAATTACTGCAGCCACGTTCGGAAGCATTTCGCTGCCCGCTTATCTGACTCTCGAAACTAGGATACCCCAAGGAATAGTTTGCTTATCATAAGATTCTAGGAAAATTACCAAAAAAATCCTAGACCTATTATAATTGTACAAATTTAGTCATAAACTTTTTTTTGACCAATTTAGTCCTAAACCTTTTACAATTGTACCAATTCAATCCATCTGGCTAAAATTGGTTGGCCGGTCTTGGCGTGGATTTGTCAAGAAACGCTGATGTGGCATTTTTTAAATATATATATTATTTTATTTTTTCGAATTTTTTTATTCTTTTTTTTCCCATCTTCTCTCTCCCCTGGCTGGCTGGCGCTGACCAATGGCAAGTCTCGCCCCTGCCGGCCGGAGGTGAGGGTTGGCGAGGTCAGCCTCGCCGGCCATTGGCAAGGGCGAGGCCCCGCTAGATCCAACGAGCTCGGCCCTCGCCAAATCCGGCTAGGCCATGCCCAACCAAGGCAAGGCTACCGTCGCCAGATCTAGCAAAGAGCCTCGCCGACCACTAGCAAGGTTGACCCTCGCCTTGGCTGGGCGAGGCCCTGCTGTATCTAGCGAGGGCTGAGCTCGTCGGATCTGGCGGGGCCTCGCCCTCGCCAGTCCTCGCCTCCGTGCAGGGAGAGTTGAGTTAAACTTCGTATTAGAATCCGCACTTGATAAGACGGAGAAATTGTGTTTAGATAATAAGCTCTGCAAAGAATCTTGTGGACTATCGCATGGTCGAACGAATTTTCGATCGAGGTTTGGTCTAGAAGAGGACATGCGATGTACCTATGCCGACGATTAGAGATCTGTTAATGTGCAGAAAAATTAACTGACTTGGGGTGGATTGGATTCGAAGTGCTGGGATCACTTCCTTGGAGAAGAAAATGTCGATTGAACAGTTTTGTACCTTCGCTCCTAGTACTTTTGATTTATGACTCATTATCATGTTAGTACCATTAAAGACATCAAAACCAATATTTCATGAAACGTTCACCGCAAACTAACTTTAGTTTCACCACAAAAAAAAAAAAAAAAAAAACAATTCTTGACCCATTTCATCCCATTATCTGCATGTAAAAATGACTACAAAATCAACTCAACATGGAAAATCCATACATGTTGACACATTCATATTTCAGCAAAGGATAGATTCAGATCGGAGTATCAATTCGAGATTTTTAGAGAAATAAAGAATTAATTTAAAGTAAATGCATCGGGAGAGTTCGATTTTTTTTTTTTTTTTTTATAGGATGAAAAGTAGCTGAGAACATACGTATCACGAGTTTGTCAGACTTGGAATTTTTACGGCGGACCGACGTTTCACCAACTGGTTATGTACGATATAAGCTATGAAGTGAAATAGCAACAAATTATAAAGAATAAAGAGAGAGAAAGGACCCACACGTGTCACCAAACGAAGTGGGGAAACACCCCCACGGGGCCCACGGTTTTAGTGCAATGTGCTAAGGCTCGACATGAATGATTGCCACGCGGGACCAGGACGCACGTGATGGGTGGGGGGACATCTTTCTCAACCACCATCCCTCCAATAATTTGGGGACTAATTTCATCATAATTCCCGCGGGCCCCACCGCCCCCACCGCAGCCCATATGATTTCTCCCCTCTCCCTCCCCCTTCCCTTTCCCAGCAACCTTTCCTCGTATCGGCTCCTCTGCGCATCGTGTCTTTGCTTATCGAGCACCGTTCGGGGTTGCACGTGACTCTCGTTGCCACGAGATGCGAATCCGGCAAATGGTTTTTTTATTCATTTATGCTGAATTTGGGATTGTCCCAATGATCAGCCTTCTCATATGAGAAGAGGGAAGTGAAGAGTTCGATTATCAGCCTTTTAAGAAGAGGCTAGAGATAGGAACGTTTAGTTTTAGGTGTAGAGTTTGATTTCCTGTTGTATGAAGAGGCATGATAAAAGTTTGTAAGTGAATTGAAAGTTAAAATAGTACATACAAAAAAATATATATTATTTAACGTAGCTTAATTATGGGTTTCGTATACTCTTTATATTTATATGATTTCCTTCCGCCTATCAACTTATGTCTTTGGAGTGACTGTGTATCTGTAAAAGTTATTAGTTTCTACTCGAAAAATCTAGGAACCAAATCAAAGGGACTGCTCCCCAATTTTTTTGAATCGGGAACTAGACCATTCAATCATGGAATCAAACCGAGTGATAAATGCAATCAGCTCTCTCTCTCTCTCTCTCTCACACACACACACACACACACACACACAAAGGTAGCCTCGATGCATATGGGTTAGCAATCAAAGCTAACGAGTCCCCCACGTCGAAGCAGGGCAACGTGAAGGATTCATCAAGCAAGGGTGAGGAGATCAATGGAGAAGGAGGCAACATGAGTAAGAGAAATTAGGGTTTTATTTCAAACTTGGGAAAGACTGTAGAGGCATAAAAGAGTTGTGAAGATATTAGGAATTTTTCACATTTGTGAGAAATAAAATATGTAATTAAGGAAAAGATCAGTCTAGTCTTAGTGATATGAATGGGTTGTCCACACTTCAAACCGGGAATCGAACTAAAATTCATCAATTCCAATTACATGAAACTAGGAATCGGATCGATGCTTCTAAGAACTACCCGAAACTAGTTGGTTTGCTTTGGTCTAAATGGCTTTTTAAACTCACCTCTACTTATTGATGCCCATCCCATCAATTAGATTCCGCGTGCCGTGATCAACTATTCCATCTTGGACTTGAGAAGAGCATTGAAATTGTGCCTCTCATTACTCAACAATTGGTCATATATACGTCTTACATTCATGCAATCTCACTCTGCCTATCAGTTCACGCATTTACTAGGACTTTCTATCGTGGAAGAGCTGGTTCCTTCGTATTCGCGTATGGGCGTCCACCCCAATAAGTGACTTTCCATTGTTTTCAGTAAGGTTGGACCAGCGGTGGCACGGAACAATAAATAGATTAGGTGACCGTATATATCAACGTGGCTAGAGACAAGCAATCAAACAATTCTTCTGGACCCCACGAAGGCGACTCCGAGGGCTCCAATATTTTTTTGTGTTTTTCAATGATTTCCGGCCTCAGGATCTCGTTGTGATCTTCAAATTTCTTTGGCCGAGAGTCCCCTTCGAAATTAATTGCAATGAATTGATGAGATCGAACCCGTTGAAAGTCAGTTGGGAGCCCTATAGAACCAGAACCAACGGTCAAAATGGGGGACTTCCGTGTCCGATGTTGACCGCAACTCCTCCTCGTCCTGAAACTTTTTTTTTTTTTTTTTTTTTTTGAGCAAGTCCTCGTCCTGAAACTCAGACGGCGTGAAATCGACGTGGTACTTTTTCTTTTCGGTTGGATAAGTACTACACTCTATATAGTAAGTACCTCTTATTGATTTGCACATTAGAGGACACCTTGGGGGACACCACACACGTGGAAATTTACATTTATGGTGAGTTGAATATGGAACTCTAAAATATAATTATGGTGCATGTTACTCGATTTCCATCTTAATTTATATCAATCATAGTCACGTGATTGTTAATGCGCCATCTTGAAGAGTTAGTACTTTTAAAAGGTTGCCATCTCTGTTGCGAAAGTTACACTCGTATTGAAATTATTTAGGATAATTATATCGCAAGTCCTAAAACTAATAACATTATATGCTTTGGAATTCTCATTACGGGCATTAATTTATTAACGCTTGTCATTGTCCTCCACTTTGGTCTTTCCATAACTCCGCGAGCTTTTCTTGGACAGAAAATTCTTCAAGCCATCTTCTTTTTATTATTATCAATTTTTGCCCGCATTGTCCCCACAATAGCGTTGTCGTGGTTTCAAATTGGCGCCGCATCAAAAAGACTAAGAGCTAAAAAGAAAACGTACTAATTAGAATAAATATTAAAAAAGATTAAAATTGATTTTAGAAGGATCAAAAAGTTTAGGGGCAATAAGGTGCGATTTGCTGGAGAGACCCCATCGAGGCCTGATGGTGGTGATGGTTGCTGCAACTATTACCACGTGAGGGCCCACTCCTCTCGCTAAGGATCTCGACGAGGATCGCCAGCCTCTACCGGTGACAAAGGGGGAGGTGGCGTCCCTTGTTGTACACCCCCAACCCCCGGCATTCGTCCATCCCCGATCTTTAGTACCTTTCTTGTCTTCATCTTTTATTTTCCTTTTGTCTTTTTTTCCCTTCAAATTTGATGTTTATTTTTCAATTTTTTTTTTTTTACTTATCTACAGTTTTCTTCAATTTTGTGATGTGACACTACCAAACAATTTCGCATCGTATCAAAAGATTGAAATAATAATTAAAGGAGGTCATAAGATATTGGAAAAATGGTAAGGAAAATTAACGTGGAATCTTGGATCAAATTAAATTAGACAAAATTAATGGAAATACTCAAACACATTGAAGTTGCAAATAATTAATAATCATGCGGAAAATGAATTTGAGATATATTTTTGATATATATGTTAATGAATAACACATCAACTTATTTGTAGGCGTTGTGAGAAAATTATTCTAAGATGATATCTCAATTAAGATATACACGATCAAAGGGAGACATATATACAATATTGAGAGATATGTATAATCAACAAAAATATTATAATCATCTCTAACAAAGAGAATTTTTATAGAGAAATTCCTAATTTTTTCTAACATAAATTTATAACTTAAATGAACGATGAAAATGTTAGTGCTCCAGTGTATCCATGCCAGAAATTCTAGAACTTCTACCATGATTGTCGAAGACACTTTATTGAATTAGATACCATCCCTTAGTTTTTAGCGTAGGATTGCGTAAAACCTGGATGAAGCGTTTCCAGAAGTAACATACCCAGATTATAACAGTGTAATAATAACCCGTACGAACCTACGAGCATTAGTTCGAGTGCGTGATTACACTTTCGATCGGTGTGGACACAAAAGCATTACGTGGATCAACCTCGGCTGTGGGGGCTTGAGGAATGATTCCGCCATCACCTTCACTGGATTTTAAGTCCAATGTCTTCCATTTCCTTCTATGATTGCAACGGGAGGATCATCACCTTGCGCACAAGATGATACATAATTGTGCAGTGGGCCTAGTCAAACAAGAAGCGAGGTTCGAGAAGACAGTGCCCGGACTGGACGACGAGTAAAAAAAGTTCATGGACCGCCGGTGTCGCCGTCTTTTAGAACTAAAGCAAGTGAAAACCACTGAGCTATCTAAGTATCGTGTACGTCATTTGACCAAGCGGAAAAGGGCTCGATCAAGCTTGCAAGCACGATGAGATTTCTGGGCGGATCGATCCGGTGTTCATTGCATCACGATCACTTGGTGCAGGCTATAAGCCCACAGAGCCCATTGAAGCTTGCAGGGGAAAAGGTAGGAGAAAGGGAAATGAGGTGAATGGTAGGCCCAATACGAACATAAAAGAAACCCAACAACAACAAAAAAACGTACTCTTACTCGAGGGGCAAAAACAACGACCATTAGCTTCTCCGTCTAAAAAGCCCGCAATGCCAAGTTGTCGATTACCTCGGCAAACGTTTGGGGTTAAGGGCGCCAGTTGGAATTAGGGTGATCAATTTTAGGATGGATGGTTCCCACCTTAAAATCGAGAACCATCCACTTATAAAGTTTAAAAGAATTGAGAGAATAATGAGAAAAATATTTATTGCAACTGATCCATTATTCATGAGCTGAGTACATGTATTTATACAAGAGATTACAAGCCGTTAGAATCAATCAAAGTGAATTTACAATCCATTGATCTTAGCACTTGCTTTTTATGTGAGATTCTTCCTTGACTTTAGCATTTATGTGATTTGATTTGATCTTGATTCCTTGATTTATGCCATTATTCTTAACACACCCCCACAAGATGGCGCTTCTATCGAAGATGCCAATCTTGGGTCATAAACAACTTCACCAAGGTTTGGATAATGGTTTTGTGAGGGCATCTACGAGTTGATCCGTGGTTGAGATATGGGAGACGTGGAAAACTCCATTTGCAACTAGATCACGAATGAAATGGTAATCTATGGCAATGTGTCTTATTCAGGAGTGAAATATCGGATTTGTACATACATATGTTGTGCCAATGTTGTTGCAATACAAAGTTGGAGTGGTGATTGGTTCGATGCTAAATTCGAACAGCAGGTTTCAGATCCATTGTAACTCTGTTGTAGCTATGGCAACGGCGTGATACTTAGCTTTGGTTGAAGACTGGGCAATTGTGCATTGTTTCCATGCACTCCAATACATCGGATTAGGTCCAAGATAGATGACAAATGTAGAGGTGGATGATCGGTCATCTGAATTGCCTACTAATCAACATTGGAGAACCCATGAAGAATATATGTCATGGAACATGTTAAATGTAACCCATGAAATTTGCTTGCTTTTAAGTACTGGAGAAGTCGCTTAGCAGCAACCCAATGTGTGTTAGTAGGACGTTGCATGAATTGGGATGATTTGTTGACTGAGAATGCAATGTCGGATCTTGTGATAGTGAGATATTGAAAGGCCCCAATAAGACTTCAATACTCACTTGCGTTGGTTGTCTCGATTGGATAATTGGCAGATAAGTTGATTCTCACGACTAATGGAGTGCCTACTTCCTTGACTTCATTCATTTCGTGTTTTTGTAAAAGCTCATGGATATACTTATGATGAGAAAGAAGTATGCCTGTCTTGGTTGGGATTACTTTAATACCAAGAAAGTAACGAAGTGTTCTCAAATCTTTTACAGAAAAAATGAGTAGCTAGTGCTTCAATGAATTTGGCAATGAAAGAGGTATCATTACCTATGATGACAAGATCGTCAACATAGACAAGGAAAAATGTTGTAATTGGACTCATCGTGTAAATAAACAAGGATGGATTAGAGTGGGAGCTGCGAAAGTTGTGAATGTGTAGGAATTTGCTCAATGCGCTGTACCATGCCCTTGATGCTTATTGTAATCCATAAATAACTTTTCTCAATTTGCATGCATGGTTCAGTCGAGTCGGATAAATAAATCTTGGAGGTTGAGTCATGTATATTTCATCCATGAGATCCCCTTGTAGGAACGTATTATTGACACCAAGTTGCCAAAGTGGCCATCCTCGGTTCAATGCAATGAAAGCTCAACACGAATGATGGCCAATTTGACAACGGGACTAAAGGTATCATTGTAATCAATCTCAGGACGTTGGTGGAAGCCTTTGGCAACTAGACATGTTTTATATCTCTCAATACTGCCATTAGGTCGACATGTAATCCGGAAGATCCACTTGCAACCAACAACATTACTAGAATGTGTGTTAGGAGTGAGTTCCCATGTTCCATTGCGTAGCAACGCGTTAAACTCCTCGAACATGGCGTGTCCCGCAAGGCTTGAGTAACATATGTTGGTTCGATGGTATTGGGTAGAGAGAGTTTAGTAGTGTGATGAATTTGTTTAGGTTTGAATATGTTATTCCTGGATCATGTAATTATTGGATGGTAGCGGGTTATGGTTGATGGAGGTAGCGGTAAGGTCGGTTGTGGTGATGTATCAGAGGACTGAAGGAGATGGATCCGATGGGGTGGAGTTTGTGGTAGACAGTGGTGTGTTATTTTTGTTTGAGTTGGTCTGGGTTTTAGGTAAGGGGTCAACTGTGGGTGGGTTGAGTATGGGTTTGGAAGTGAGGAGTTCGTTGTGACATATGGAAAAATATGTTTGTGGAACACAACGTGACAAGAAATGTAAACACATTTGGCTTGGAGTTCAAAACATTTGTATGCACTTTGGGTGAACGAGTACTCAAGGAATATACATGGATGAGATCGTTTATCAAGCTCATTTTGGGCATATAGGCGAAGCCACGGATAGCATAAGCATCTGAAAATTCAAAGATTAAGACAGTTCGGCTTTTGATTGAAAAGTTTTGATATGGAGATTGATATTGAAGGATTGGGGTAGGTAGTTGATTAATGAGATATGCAGTGGTTTGAAAAGCATGGGACCAAAAAGTTGTTGGAAGAAATGGATTGTGGAGTAAAGTTAAGCCTATTTCTATAACATGACGATGTCGCCATTTGGCAGTGCCGTTGTGTTGCGGAGTGTGAGGAGGTGTGGTGAAAAAGGTTTTGAGTTTTAGATACTCACCTTTGCCATCGAAGTAGACAGAGATAATAAGACATTAAAATTATTTGTTGTCACTTGGTTTTAAAACACTTAAAATGGCATAAACGTCGAATTTTTACTTTTTTTGCATAGGATAAAACCATATGTGTTTTGCAAAATGGTTGACAAATGAAATGTAATATTTAAAACCATCAACCAAGGTGTTCGGGAGTAGGACCCCCAAACATCGGTGTATAGGAGTTCTAGTAGATTTTGACTTGAGAGAGTAGAAACATTGAATAGCAAACAATTATCTTTTTTGCATTGGCACAAATCACAACATGATTTAAGAATTGATTTGGACTTAGGACTTATGGGTAATGAAAATGTCCTAGCTATGTAATTTTGAATAGAGAGAGAAGGATGTCCCAAATGTCGATGCCAATTGCAGTGAGCCGCTTTATCTCCTATGAACGCCACAAGTTGGTCTTTGTGTGGTCGTAGAGAGAGTGGCATCTGATAGACTCCGTGCTTATGCTTGCCGCGCAATAACGTCACTCCCATTCGAAGATCCTTCACCAAAAATAACTTGGAAAAAATTCAATAGAGGTATTATTTTGGGCACAAAATTTAGAGAGGGAAATTAAAATTTGAATAAGGGACGGCGCGCAAAGTGTGTTGGGTGAAACAAATGTGTTTTCAGGGGATACAAGTTTTGTCATCTTAACATGCGAAATACTCAAACCTTTCCCGTCACCAATAACAATCTCATCCGGTCCTTCATATTCCGAGTACAGAGATTGGTTTGCTAAGTCGTTGGTAACATGGTGGGACGTTCCTGAATCAACAAGCCATTGCGTGGTTGAGATTGTGGCGATTATGTGGTGCACAACAAGTTTAGCATTTGGACGGCCTCTAACACGGTACCAAGTCTTGGTCGTGTGGCCATATTGTCGTAAAATTAACATAGAGGCCGAGAGTCATGAAATTAGATGGGTTGCCCCGCTCGGTGGGTTTTCTACGGGACTATTGGCTGCCAGGGTCGTTGCGGGCACCATGAGAAGCACCACGCCCATTTTGAGCACCGTTCTAGTGAGCAGCAGACGGACTAGAGCGTGATTTGGTAGTATACTAAGTTATGATAGAAATGAGTTCTGCAGCTTTTTCTTCATACTTAAGGTAAGTTTCACAAGTGACAAGTTTGTTGTGTAATTTCTCAGATGAAATAGGATTTTCTCTAGTGCAAATTGCTAATTCTTTAAATTCAAGACCAATTCCACGTAAGGCATGAATAACAATATCATCATCTTGAAGGGGTGTATCAATAATAGAGAGTTCGTCAGCAATACCCTTTAATTCTCGAAGATATTTGGAAACTGATCTCGATTGATGCTGGATTGTAGACAACTGGTCTTTCAGAAACATTACCCAAGAATTGGATTTGTTGGCATAAAGGTTGGTGAGCTTTTTCATTGCCTCTTGAGAGGTTTCACTGAATGCAATTAGTAGCAAAATGGATTTATAAACTGAGTCGAAAAGGGCGGATAACAATAGTTGGTCCTGGTGGATCCATAATGTGGGTGTTGCATTGGCTGATTCGGACAAATCAAGTGGCGGACAAGGGCGTGTGCCATCAACAAATTGGAGTAGATCATGCTTGATTAAAATAGCATGAAGTTGTGCTTGCCAAGAGGGAAAGTTGCTAGTTGTGAGCTTCACAGGAAGTTGGACAGTGTTGTCGATGGTAATAAGACCACTGTTGTTGATGGTGATGAGACTGGTTATAGAGGAGTTGGTGTTGTCACTGGTCAAACTTATGATGACTGCTTCTTTGCCATCGGAGGAGATGAGTGACTCAATAACTAGTGGGATCAAACACTCGGTTGATTGAAGAAACTCTGATACCATATAAAGTTTGGGAGAATCGAGAGAATTATGAGAAAAAGATTTTTTACAACTGACCCATTTTTCATGAGTTGAGTACACGTATTTATACAAGAGATTACAAGCCGTTAGAGTCAATCAAATTGAATTTACAATCTATTGATCTTAGCACCTGCTTGTTATGTGAGATATTTCCTTGACTTAGCAATTGTGTAATTTGATTTGATCTTGATTCCCTGCTTTGCGCCATTATCCTTAACACCACTAAGGACCGGTTTTGAAATATAGGAAATAGAAACTATCCAGTGGTTCCAAGGATCCACACGGGAATCACACTGGACACAGGTCGGTTTATGGATGGGTCCATGGAATTGGTTGAAATGTCCCCAACAAATTCATGTGGTTCAGCTATCTAAAGCGGAGCAACTCACCTTCCTTTTCCATGATCTGTTTGTGCATGTTTTTAATTTTTTGAGCTTTTCTAGCAAGGCTGGCTTTGGAAGGAGTCTGTTCCAAATTTTGGGTTCTCTGGGTCATCCAAGGCACCTTCTCAATGTCTAATAGAGAATGCATCTTGCGATAAGCTTACCAACATTAACCTCTTACAAAAATCAAATTTAAAATGGGCTAAATGGTACCAGTAAAAGTCATAGAAAATGTCATTTGCCAAGACTGATGCTTGGCCCCTACTCGTTCATAAATATTTCTAATGGATTTGAAGAAGTTGGAGATGATTAGCTAGCCTTAGAAACTATGTTCAGGTAGGAGTTGTCTTGGTGATTTTGAAGAATCTCTACGGAGGGTGTGAGATGAGTGAGGGGAGGGACAGAAAGAGACTAAGAGGAAGCTAGAGCTTTGATATCATAATCTAAAAAAAAAATTAATTATATATCGATTTAGTCCAAATGAGCAGTTCCACACTTAGAATTGGAAACTAAATCAGTACTCACCGGTTCCAATTGAACTTGAGAACCATCAATTCTGGGCCAGTTTATTTTGGCTCCATGTGGTGTGGGCGATTTTTTATTTTTTTGCACACCCCCGAGCGAAATGACTTTGTTTCACTTGATCTTGCAAGACAGGAACTTGGCGAGACCTGTTCTTCAAAACATGCTAGCCTAATGTTAATGGATTGGGAAGCTTTACCTCGCCACAGCCATTTCTCACCATCCTTGTCACATTCCCGGCATCCCTGCTCTCCTAAATGCACAACCTCCAAAGCATAGACTACAAAAAACATGTGCAATTATCGAGCCATAGACCATAATTTTTTCGTTGGATAAAAATATTATTAGGGAAATTTCCTCTATTGTAAGAAACTGAAAACAAGTTAGAACGACGTTCTATGAGAATGCTTGTCATCAACTCAAAGATGAAATTTCTTGCAGGGTGTGCAAAGGAATCGGGGATCGCCATGTAATCGGTGATTCCCAATTTTAGGTGTGGAACCACCGACCTAGATGGGGTCGGTGTAAATTTAAATTTTAATAAAAAAATTTCGATTAAAAAATTTAAGAAAAATAAATTTCCTAAAATTCCTAATCTAAAGCTCAATATCTATTTATTAAGTACTCATCTCGTTCCATTCTTGTCTTGTCCGAGCTATCTCTTTGTCCCTCCCTCATGGCCTTGACCCTTAAGCTCAATACTTAACGTCCATTGACTCATAGTCTCAACTCTTAAATTTCAATATGAGCCTAATCTTTTTACTAATATTGTAATTAAGAATGGTGAAGTTCTTTATTTTTTTCCTTTACTTTGACTTGTTGGAAAAATTTCGCCGGGTGTGGGAAGCTTAGGGGCGCGTTTGGTAACATTTTTGTTTCGGGGAACAATTTTTGAACAAAAATAGTTTTTTTTTTTTTGTTTCTGTTCCAGGAACAATTTCGAGTATAAGAATGCACTTGGTAACTATAAAAAATTTATACTTCGGGAATAGAAATGCGTTTGGTAAATTTGTATAATTTTTTTTTTTAATTTTTCAATATTTTTATTATATTTTTCCTTTTTTTTTTTTTGTTTTTTTTTTTTTCTCTCTTTCTTCCTTTTGGCCAATCGTCGGCCATGGCGAGGCCGAGCTCACCTAGCCACTAGCGAGGGTCGGTCTTGCCGGTGGTTGGGCGAGCTTGGCCTCACCGGATTTGGGCGAGCTCGAGCTCATCCCGCCAAGGCGAGGTCGAGCCTCGCCGGCCGGCGCAAGGCTCGGCCTTGCAAGGCTAGGGCAAGGCCGACCTCGCGCCGCCTGGGCAAGGTGGAGCCTTGCCAGTGACCTCGCCTAGCCACTGAGGCCATCGGCAAGGCTCGGCCTCGCCAAATCTGGGCGAGGTTGTTGGTCCTCGACGGCTGGTTGCTGGCCATGGCCGAGGCCGACGACCGGCCAAAAGGAAGAAGAATGAAAGAAAAAAGAAGAATAAAAAGGAGAAGAAAAAAGAAATGTTTCTAATTGTTTACGGAAATAAGAAATAATTTTTCTACTTTGCTTTTTCCAAATTTGAATTTGTTAAGAGAATAAAAGTATTCTAAACGTGTTTACATTCTTTTTTTGTTTCCCAAAACAAAAGAATAGAAATTTTTGTTCTGAGGAACAGAAATTTTGGTCGTGGGGAACAGAAACAAAAATAAACAAATAGGCCCTTAGTATGACTAGTTCCATAGACCCACCCAAACTAGTCCTTGGATAGTTTCGGTTCTAAGGTTGAAACCGCCGTGGAACCATGCTCACCCCCTAACTTGCACGGAATGATTTGAGTCTCTCCCGTGCATGGCCACCAAAAAGAAAATGATTAAAAAAATAAAAATTGGTTAAAAAAAAAGAAACAAAAGGAGAATAACGACATGGAGGCGCCATATGAAATTGGCCGTAAGGATAAGGGGCGGACTCGCGCTTAAAATCCATCTTCTCTCCTTCGATAATTTTCTCTCTCTCTCTTCCCCTCCTGCTTCTCCGTCGAAGCCGCGACGATGGCGATTGCGGCCGCCGGCTGCTACTTCTCCTCCCTCTCCTCCGCCGTCACCTACCGCGGCTCCCTCCTCCCCGGCCTCGGCCGCCTCGCTTCCACCGCGCCGCGCGACTCGCCTTTCCCCCTCAGCTTGAAGTCCGAGCACAAGCGACCTCCGAAGAAGGATTCCTCCTCCTCGCCGCCGCCGCCGTCTGCGAAGACGAGCAGGGACAAGGTACTTCGCCGCGCGCTCTCTCTTTCAGCTGTCGAGTCATCGAAGCGTGCGCAGTACGTGCTTGCTGCAGAGCTATCCGGAAGTAAATCTTGTCTGCTGTTTAGTCTGTCGAAGTGCTGAGTGCAAGTTCCTAGCTTTGGTAGCTGGTTAGGGCGTCGCGGATGATGCGCATAGTTCACATTTTGATTTTCTGTTCTGCCGTGAATCTCATGATCTAAGATACTCAAAAAACATGCCTGTTGATGGATTGCCGATGGCTACAAAGTTCGACTTGTTTCGCTAGGGGATCTCCGAAGACGCGAATGTGCACATTAACGATTAAAGATGTTTCTGCTTTGAGTTTCTATATTGTCTGAACTTTGTTGCTATGATCGGACTTGCGGGTTTTCTTATTTTCTCTCTTGACTCGGTTTGCCATATTTAGGGGAAACCTATTTCTCAGAAAAAGTATCCTGGAAGATCAAAAGATGAAAGGCCTTATCCATTTGTTGATGGTGATAGGAATAGAGGATCTGCAGGACGATCTGAATCTACAGGTTTCGGTTCGTCTGGCCTCCTAAGAAAAGAAAAGAGGGGTTTCAATTTTACTGAGCAGCAGGTATCTCTCGAGATATCTCAACTGATATTTTAGATGTTTGGACTTTATATCTCCTTGGATTTTACTGTTATGGTGATATGATATTGTTGCGCCCTATGACAGTCACAAACTGAACCTGGGAAGTTCCAAGATGCAGCTTTTCTCAATGCTGTCGTTAAGGTAGACTATGTGTTGCACTTTAATTTAACATCTTTGTTTTTCTCCCAAAAACTTAATGTTAATTGTTAGAATCACCTATTTTAATTTCTCTATCGAGCTCATCATGAATTTTTTACATGCATCAACTGGAATTTGTTGTTGCATGTCCGAGTAACAAGTATTTTTATTTGAATATTTCGAGCTTTTGTTGTCCCTATCTTATTTTGTCAATGATTTAGTTATATGATTATATCTAGATGTTTCATTTAAAAAAGATGAAGATAATGATACTTGAGGATCCTTTTAAGTTGACAATTGCTGTGTAATTTTTTAGTGTTTGATCTCCCTTTATGTATATCAGGTGTATTGCACTCATACGGAACCCGATTATTCTCTTCCCTGGCAAAAGCAAAGACAATATACAAGTACTGGAAGGCAGGTCTTCTTGCAATAGTTCTCCCATTCTGTATTATTTGTTGGCAATCGCTCTTTCTATATGCAAAAGTCCAACTTCTGGTGACTTGACTATTCACTCTTAATCTTGCTGCAGTGCTTTTATGATTGGTGATGGAAAGCTCTTGACTAATGCACATTGTGTGGAACATTATACACAGGTAATCTACTTATTTGTCATGCCAAAAGTTTATTTATTGTTTGATAGATATCCATGGTTGTTTGAGTTTGCTTTAGTTGTTTCTCTGGCAAACTAGCTTCTCCAGGCTATACGATTAGATATTGGAGAACATTTTGCAGATCTAGAAAATGATTCCTGATTGTTCTTGGAAAAGAATTTCTGAATGTTGCAATGGTATATTGGTTATGGCATTCAATACTGTAGGACATCTTCTTTTCACGTGGTAATTGGCTTGGACCTGAAACTTCTGTGGTTTTGTGATAGGTATCGTTAATTATATGTTGTGCTCCAGTCAAATCTTTGCATTTCTTTGAAAGCTATCGATGCTTCTTTCAATAGGTTTTGGCCGTTCATACTTGCCTACATCCCCAATTTAGATACTTCCAGTAATATATGGCATCAGATGAATTTTTACTCTTTTCCTTGTTCATGGTAAATGTCTGTCTTGACATCTCTTCTGGTCTTCTTTTGTACAACCATCGACCTTCTTCCCCTCCCTCTCCTGCTCTGTTTATTTCTTTAGCCGAAAGACTTTATTAAATATGCATTTTCGGTGTCCTATTTACCTATAATCTGAGATGAAATATTCCATGTTTCAGCACAGTTTCTTGGCAATATAAATTGATGCCGACTAGTAAATGCATTGATTGAAATCTCAACTAGCCAAAAATCTTAAACATCCTTGGTAATCTCCATCTGTCTTTTCTTGTGGGACAGGAGTTATTTTTTTATCTGCCTAGGCATCCTTAGAATTTTGAACTGCTCTGGATATGATTTGCAGGCAAATTTGTAAGACCAAACATATTCCGTTACATTTGTTCATTGATGTTTTCGATTGCAGGTCAAAGTAAAGAGAAGAGGCGATGATACCAAATATGTGGCTAAGGTATTTCACTGGTTCAGTAATCAAGTGATGCATTGTGATATCTGTTTTCTTTTCAAGTAAAGTATTATTTGGCCAATTATTCCATGAATTCAACATTTTTTTACTGTCGTGTGGATATTAGTGAATGTCAACTAGAAGTACTGCTGGAGACAAACTTGTCTTAAAAAGGTGTTTAAAGACACAGGTTGATAGATGATTCCTCACAACGAGTGGGAATATAAAGCAAGGTAGCATGTAAAATATTAGAAAATCAAAAATACACTGATCTCAGCCACTCCTCAGAAAAAGACAGACAATTTGTTTCGTCCAAACAAGTTTCAGAGAACCGTAACCTACTGAGAGATGTAAATTCTTTTTGAAGCATTGATAGTACATAGCAAGCTCTTCTGGCTAAGATCCACTTTTCACTTTGTAAACTTCCTATCTAAGTTGCATTATTTATGTGGAAAAGATTTCAGAATATTTGATTGATCTCTATAAGGAGGCTCATTTTATTACTTGGTTATTCTGTTTGTAAACCTGATTTCACCCGTGGAAAGCATATTGGAGCCTCTTAACCAAAAGATCTTGCTGCTGTTGCAGACATGTTGGACAATTATGGTTTAGGTTAGAAGATATCAGCCACAATTAATGTTTCTCCCTTACATTTGCTGATTGTATGAACTATTTTTTTTTTTTACCATGTGCCAAAAGAGAGCCAAAGAATGACAAAACATTCTCATGTGTTTGCTTCCATGAGAAACAAAACAAATTCTTCACGATTACTAGTTTTCTGTTATGTTCATCATATATGCAAGAAAGTACCGACCTACATATCTGACCATGGGATAATGTCTTCTTTCATTTAGCAAGGCTGTAAATTGTGTCATGTAGACGAATCATCGTTTATCGACCTGTTTATGCTGGTACATGAAAAATGATCTGATATTGTATGGATAGTGCTTTAGTGCATGTGTTCATTTACCATTTTGGTTTTCCCCCCAAAACAGCTAGATGGTGATTCTCCTTTATTTTTCTCTGTAATATGGAG
This sequence comes from Eucalyptus tenuipes, assembly GCA_014182365.1. Lineage (NCBI taxonomy): Eukaryota > Viridiplantae > Streptophyta > Magnoliopsida > Myrtales > Myrtaceae > Eucalyptus > Eucalyptus tenuipes. Next base: position 10,047,401 of record CM024544.1, on the reverse strand, counting down.
CTAGTGTCCAATTATCTCTGTTGCCTTCTCTACCTTTTTCCTTTTATAGGCACATACATGTCCCTTTGCATCATTGGGTTAGCAGTCTGCATTTTTTCTTTTGACTCTTAGTGAGAAGTGAAAGCTGAATATGAAGAACCAATCAAGTTCTCAGTTCCAAATTTGCAGTCTTGGATGTAACAATCCCATGCCTCAGCTTCTTCTTTCTATTTGAATGGACAGGTTTTGGCTAAAGGCATCGATTGTGATATAGCTTTGCTTTCTGTAGAGAGTGAGGGATTTTGGAAAGGAGCAGAACCACTGCAATTAGGACGCTTACCACAACTCCAGGTAGGACTTATTTGGTTGTGAAACAACTAGCTCTCTGTTTCACTTCATAGAAGTTGTTTCAAATTCTATGAGGCTTTCTTTCTAGTTCTTCCATCCCTAGCAAGATTTTTTGACGATCTTGAAATTTGGCATTTTAATATTATCTTTGCATGGAGATATCTCCTAAAATAGACTAATTTATTATCATAAAGATGATGGGTTAGTGGAGATTAATGTTTTGCCCAAGTGTTAGATATCTTTCTTGCACCATCATCTTGTAATTTTCTTAAAAAGTTTTTCTTTGTCTGAGTTATTCTCTTATTTCACGAGAAGCAGCATCACTATTTGGGAGATGCATCTGACTATCTACCATTACACCATGGCTTTTGGCAAAATGCCTCGGTACATGGAATCATAAATACAGAACTTGGTCCAGCAAAGTGGTTCATAAACCAAATTAATGGTATACAGAGAAAATGTTAAGGGAAGTCTAAGATCCAGGATAAAGCTTCGTGGTCTGGCAAAGGAATTGTGATGGACAATTTGGAAGTTCTACATCTTTTATTGTTTTCTGACTTTGAAATTTTAATAGATATTGGATTTTTTTTCTTTTTTTTGGATAAGGTAATAGAAATTGGATTGATGTGTCACTGAAGGCTCTCATAATTAACAGGATAGTGAATTTTCGCGATGGTTAAACGACATTAATCTGCTGCACTTTGGCAATAAACATTTTGTCTTGTTCGATCAGCTCTACATTGATGTTTGCAACACTAGAGATTGTCTGTTGTCATTCTGCAGATTAGTGATTGTTTGTGTGAAATTTTGTGAGACTATTGCGAATTATTTTAAAAACTTATGTAGTTGAATAAATGCGGGTTTAACGTTTCAATACTCTTTAATACTCCCCTCAAGCATAGACTGGATTTTGATCTAAGATTGAAGTGGAGAAATATATGCTCAAGTCTCTAGCTTTGATACCATGTAAAATTTTGTGGGACCTTTGCAACTGTATAAAAAATTTAAGCGGTTAGATGAATGTGTGATGTGATATTAAATATTCTAAGAGTTTAAACGAGCTTAAAGTCAATGTAGCACCATTTCATGACTCATCAACTCTCAATTTCCTTTACTCTCATCTTGTGGGTAAACTTTTCATATTTAGCTGTTCCTTATTGGACAGGATGCTGTCACTGTTGTTGGATATCCGCTTGGAGGAGATACCATTTCCGTAACAAAAGGGGTTGTATCACGTATAGAGGTTCGACATTCACGTTTAACTGTATTATTTTCTGATAAGTAATGAACATGGCTTTTATTCTTCAAAGACCCATATGACAAGTGTTCACTAAATGTTTTAATGTCTGCCTTTTATTGTGCAAAACTAGTTTGCTGGGGAGTCTTGTACCTCTATAAATGTAAATGTCTTCTTGTCCTTTGTTTGTTGACATGCTTTGGTTTGATGGTGACAATGGAATGACTCACGGTTTACATAATCAATGCCTCTCAAAATATGGTGTTAATTTTTTCCCTAAAGCTCGAGACTTTTTGTGAAGGATTTGCCTAAAGCTAGAAAATTACAATCATGTATTACTAGAGCAAGGGCTTTATCCTTGTAGTTTCACTCAGAGTGAGAGCAGCAAAATTTCTTGACTTTTGTTTTCTCTCTGAAATCTTTTGGAGCTTTAATATAGCATTTCTGTTGTTCCGTTAAAATGTAAATGCTAACAGTCGAGAAACTCTGAAAATTGGAAGATTTTGACTGTGTAAGATCTTCTGGTCTTTCCCTTCATGATGGGCAATGGGGCCGGCACTTAATTTCGGATTAGCGTCAGCTTTTGACATTCATCCTTTACTGCATATTTGGCACTGCTTCATCAACTATAGGATAATATATTCACATTCGAAGTGGTCTTTTTCCATTATTTTGGTGGATTGATAGAGTGGTAAAATATAATCTTGTAGTCACCGCCCGGTGTTCCTCTTTGTATAGGGGAAAATATGTATATGTTGTTTTAAGTTCAAATATATGAGGCTAGCTTGTGTATGATTGCATGTCTAAATGGTCTGAGAGTGAACATGTTGTCTGTTGGGGCCATAGCATTGGGAGGTTGATCAATTTGAAGAGTTTGACTACACATTCACTCTAGCTAATCTCTTGGATTTTCCATTGCATGTAGCACTCCAAACTAACTGCTCTATCTGACATGGTCTGTTCATGCTATAACATTGAAGCCTTTTTGTTATTGAGTTTGTCTGTGAAGTCCATATCTTAAGAATTAAGTACTTGTCATCAGGTAACATCTTATGCTCATGGATCCTCTGATTTGCTGGGAATACAAATTGATGCAGCAATTAATCCGGGTTGGTGGATCTTTTTCCTTAATGAATGTCTCTTCATGCATTCTCTAAGGGACAGTTATCCTCATATTAAAATCCTTATTTTACCATAAATTTCAGCACTCATTTTTTGTACCGGTCTCTGCTCATATTTGGGAGATTGTAGGTAATAGTGGTGGACCCGCATTCAATGATCAGGGAGAGTGCATTGGGGTAGCATTCCAGGTAAATCTATGGCTTCTGGCAAAAATAGCTTCAGATCTGTGGTGCTCTTATCTTGGCTAAGTCAATATGGAGCTCTTCTTGGATAACGTTCTTACAAAGCTTTTCTTTTAGGTTTACAGATCTGAAGAGGCTGAAAATATTGGTTATGTGATTCCAACAACAGTTGTTTCTCACTTTTTGAATGACTACGACCGAAATGGGAAATATACTGGTGAGGATTAAGTGGTCACAGTGCATGTTTCATGTTCGGTTGTCTTCTGTTCTTAACCTTGTATTTATCTGAATAAAAGACATTAGCAACTTAAAGGTACCATAGACATGAAGCTGTAGCTGTATGATTGCGCAAATGGTTTTCATGCCCAACATAATCAGCACTGGAAATTATGGAGCTTTAATCTGCTTGATTGCTTGTAACACATGATGCACAGTTTTGCCACTTTGCTTCCTAGTCTGATGATTATCACTGAGTTTCTTCCCCTGCAAAGCTTTTATAAACTGGTTGAATTTATTGTTGGTTCTTACGCTTCAGTGGCAGCTCTTTGGTAGAAATTAGAGATGATTGAAGTGTCACTATTAGTGGAGGTTCTGCCTTCTGATTATTGGGCATAGCTCGTTACTTCTTTCTTGCATGTCTTGAAAACCTTCTTTGTTGGTGTCATTTTCTCCTTGCTATTTTTGTAGCAATTTGAATTTGTCAAATGGCCTGAATCTGTCGATGGAACAATATTCTTATTCATGAAGGTTTTCCTTGTCTTGGAGTCTTGCTGCAAAAGTTGGAAAATCCAGCTCTACGTGAATGTTTAAAAGTACAGTCCAACGAGGTAAATCTCTCATTTACTTGCAGGAAGGCCTTCTCAGATCAAGTTGTGCAATTATTGATGATTATTGGCATATCAATAGTTGCTGTTAATTCATTCATGTATCATGCAGTGGTCAGATTATACCAGTCGGCATCTTTTGTATTTTAGACAGATACATCAGAGTGCAGACCCAGCCCCAAATTGTTTAGTTACTGGCAATTTACATTTGCACCACCTTGCTTTTTGACTGATATCACTACGCAATGGAGTGAAATGTCCATCATTTTGGGATAGATTCAGCATAATAAATTTCTTATCTGGCCTGATTATTGATGTTTAAGACGTTAGATTTGTAGCACGTGACATTTCCCCCATCTTTTGTGCAATAGTTATTAATTGAAAGGTAGCTTTACTTGGATAGATGATGCCGGTAACTTGAAAGCAATCTTTTTGTGAAGTGAAAGCTAGCCTTGTTTTATGTACCTGTTACTGGTAGGCCAATGATGTACTTATCCGCTTATATATCGTGCTTTAATTAATTGTCATTTTGTAAACTTTTATGTAGTTTTATATTGATTTTCATACTAAAATCAGAGGAAATTGGTTTGCGTAGAAACTGAAAAACATATTTTTATTCACATGTAGCCATCCCGTCATGTTTTAATTTTCTGAAAATCATCATCTTGCTGCATCAATATTGTATCCGTCATTTGTGTTTTATGCCTGATTTCATAATTTATATATTCAAGAGCATCTGAGACTACAGAAAATACCAGAGTTCTGGTTCGCTCTGCCTTTTATCAGCAAATTGTTGCATGTCATGAATAAGAGTAAATGCAGCATCCTTAGTGCTACTTTCCCCTTCTTTCATGTTCATGTGGATTCAAGAGCTTGCACCTGCTTTTAGTGTTGCTACACCATCCTCACAAGAATTGCACATGTGCAGGGGGTGTTGGTGCGAAGAGTGGAACCAACATCTGATGCAAATAATGTTTTAAAAGAGGTATTCTTCTGACTCAAGGAGTACTTTTGACACAGTCAACAACTCTTTTATCTATACTATTGATTGCTTTCATAAACATCAAAAGTTAGAGCTCCATGTAAGGAGCTTTACAGGAAATAAATTTTGTTTAGGCAACTTAAATGAACCTTCAAATTGGTTTTGGTATCAATAGTTGTGCTATTAATGTTTCATTCTGTCAATTTTTCCCCTGCGTCATACGCATGGATTGCCTAAATAGGTTCACTAAATTGCTATCAACTTTTTTTAAAGAGATAAAGTGAAAGGCTTGCAAATTCACACCATGAACTAGTATGCCAAAGTAAAGGTTAAAGGTGGGAAAATGGTCTTATAAGTCACATGATCATGTATCTATGCTTTTCCAGGGGGACGTGATTACTAGCTTTGATGATGTTCATGTTGGGTGCGAAGGAACTGTGCCATTCCGATCATCTGAGCGCATTGCATTCCGCTACCTAATTAGTCAGAAGTAAGGAGCTCATTTTTCTAAGCAGATGTCAGAGGGGAAAGATATTCTTCCCTTGAAACTTCGTGTTAGTTTAGTAACTACGACAATCAAATGTTGGCTCAATCTTGTTCATTTTAGGGCTTCCCTCATGTTTCCCAACTCTTTGTTTTGTGATGGAGTTTTGAGTCGTCATAAGACTAGTTATGCCCATCTTTTCTGTCATTGAGATGTGAATGAGATGTCATTACAAGGTGGAGTCATTCACATATAAATCAGTTATTATTATGCAATTGTGAGATTGCTGCCAGTGATTTGTATTTGCTCTGCATAGGCCCTACAATCACAATGTGGCATATAAGTGTCATTCTGGAATTTTCACTGATGGGGCACTTTAGCATGCATTATGGAAGGTCAAGGAAGCAGTTGTTATCACTGCCACTGGAAACTTTTGACAAAATACACATAAGGAGGAATTTTCTTTTTTTAAAAGAAAGAGAGAGGGTCATATTCTTATGTCTGTCCATTCTTAGTATGCATTTCGCGTAATGCATATATGCTCCTTTTAAGTTTTTTATTGCGTTCCGTAATCACAATCGAAACCATTGTCCTTCATAGAAGCTATAGCCCCATGCTCAAGTTCTTATTGACTACATGTGATGCTTACGCAGGTTTGCTGGTGATGTAGTACAACTTGGCATTATTAGAGCAGGGATGTTCGTGAAAGTTCCTGTAATTTTGAATCCGCGAGTTCATTTGGTAAATTACTATAGATTTTTGTCTCTACGTAACATTGCATCCCTAATCTCTGGAACTCTCCTTTGTGACAATCCTGTACGGTTTATGCTTGCAGGTTCCCTATCATATCGAAGGGGGTCAGCCTTCTTATCTAATTATAGCCGGTCTGGTCTTTACCCCGCTATCAGAACCGCTAATAGAGTATGGTCCAACTACCGGCCGAAAATTCTTCTAGTTGTATAATGTTCACATTTTGAAGTTGATTAAACATATGTCTGATAAATTTCTTATCTAACTGTTTGGACAGTGAAGAGTGTGAAGATTCTATAGGGGTAAGTCATAAGCATTTCTAGTAACTCTTTTGACATGGCAGATGATATGACGAATTATATTATCATGTGATGTTCAGAATTTTTTTTTTTTTCCAAGAGCAAAAGTACAGGAGATATTCTTGTAATTAACCATCTGAAATAATTCTTACATGCGCTCTTCGTGGCAGCTAAAATTACTAGCAAAGGCTCGCTATTCTTTGGCAAGGTTCAAAGGTGAACAAATTGTGATCCTATCGCAGGTTAGTGGTATCTATATTTATATGATTTCCCTGAAAAATTTATGAGATTCCAGTCAAATGTACTCCGAAAATTAGACATTAACAAACAAAAGAACGGCAATCATTTTGCTTTCCTTGCCTTTATTCCATCTGGAGAACTAGATCTTGCAGTTTTCCAGATCCTCCTCACACAATCGCAACTGTATTTCATCATCCCTTTTCATATATATAGGTGCTGGCAAACGAGGTAAACATAGGATATGAAGACATGGGCAATCAACAGGTACCATGGCACTGCCCATATATTAGCGCTTTTAGTTTTAGTATTTTCCATGTACTCAATAGGAGGTATTATCAGGTCTTGAAGTTCAATGGCACTCATATAAAAAACATTCGTCACCTCGCCCACCTCGTCGACTGTAAGTGATGACATTTGTCCCCTTTCCTGTCTTAACATGACCTTGATTACTATGACGCTCACAATTTGTCCACCGGCTTTCTTAGCATGTAAGGACAAGTATCTAGTTTTTGAGTTTGAAGACAACTATCTGGCTGTCCTGGAGAGAGAAGCCGCTATGGCAGCCTCGTCCTGCATTCTCAAAGATTATGGGATTCCCGCCGAAAGATCTTCCGATCTCTTAGAACCTTACGTGGATTTGCCAACAGATAATGAAAAAGTAGAGCAAGATTTTGGCGATAGCCCAGTTTCAAGTTTGGAAATCGGGAATGATGGTATTTTGTGGGCATAGTTAACTGACAGTCGGCGTTGGCCTAATTCTTTTCACCCTTGTAGCATCTCTTACTGGAGGCAGGGTTGCATCGTCAATAAAGATGAAGTGAGGAGTCTGAAGACTGATCTCCTATTCTTTCTTTGAGCCTGCGCGATTCTTGATCAATTCTTTTTTACTTATCAGGTGGAGATCAAGTTACGAGTGGTTCTACATGTAAATTTATGGCGGTCAATTTTGTATTTTTTTTTCATTTTGACGATTGAGTGATGTCAGATCTTGGGTCGGAAAGATTATAATGAATGAATTTTTTGGATGATACTCCTCGAATAGTCATGTGCATCACTTTCTGTTATCTAAATGTAGCATTTTGAAACCAATGGGAGTTTATGCTGCCTTATCAAAGGTTGAATGAGCTTTGAAAATGTCTACAGTTTGTTTCTTCTTCGCTCCTAGCTTTTCCTTCGTGGATCATTCTCTTTTTGCCTCAACATTGACAAGGTGAGGGTATGGAGGCAAGTCGGAAGAGGATCGTCTACCAGCCACGGTATTTCCCTCGGTGGCTAAAATCATTTGGTAACGTCATTTTGATAAATCAGTGGCTGAGATCTGTTGAGGGCCTTGAGGCAACGGAGAGAGGAGGTATAATGACCAAAATACATAGAGGCATTGACTGACAAACAGTTGTATCACAAAGAAGAGGAAAATATTTATCGAAAAAGTCATAAATTTATTGTACTTTCGTCAATTCAATTCGAAACCTATTAATATAGTTAAATTTTTTTTTAATATTTTTCCAATTAAGTCCATTCGGCTAATTTTATCTAAAAATTGCTGATGTGGATATTAGAACCGCTCGTGCTGTTGACGTAAATAATTTTCAATAATATATTAATGATAAATTTTAAAATTTTGAAATTATTTTTTTGACTTTTTTCCTTTCTTTTTCATTTTGCTGGCCAATAGCCATGGCTAGGTTAGCTGGCCTTGCCTAGGTGAGGGTCACCCTTGCCTACCACAAGTGAGGCGCCGTAGGGCAAGGGTGAGCCCCCACAAGACTCGACCTTGCCTCAGCCATATTTGACATGGCCGGCCCCCCAGGTCAAGGCGGCTTCACTTGTTGCGGACGAGGCCAAACTGCCTGGCCCATGGCCAATGGTTGACCATCAGCAAAAGAAAGAATAAAAGGTAAAAAAAAAAAAAAAAGTATAAAAATATAAAAAAAAAATTAGAATATTATTAACAATTGTCTACTCATCACCAACTGGCGTCCACGTCAACAAATTCTAGTCAAAATTGATTGGATTGACTCAATTGGTAAAATGCGAAAATGTTTAAGACTACGTTGGCAAAATTAAAGGTTTGATATTGAATTTATATATGTTTAATACCTTTTGGACAATTTTCCCAAGAATATGTGGTACATGTTATCATAAAAGAAAGGGAAAATTATACAAATGTCAATATGGTCTTTGAATTTCGATCTAATATGTAATGTCATAACTAAATTTTTATTTTGTTCAATATGGTTTTCCAATTTTGGTACAATGTTCAAGTGATCCCTAAACTTTTAAATATTTTGATATCGTTTATAGTATATATTATATGCTTCACACGTTTCTTCGGCACTCGAATAACTCTCATATTGGTAAAACACTGTTATGGATCTTCACTGGGTCCGCTGTCGGTGTTAGAAACAGTTTAGTAGTTTACACATTCACCGTTGAACGGTTAACGTGCGGAAGAATTTAGTTCCAAAAAGATTGACCGCCGTTCTTTAATCGATTCGCTCGGCACCATGTTTCGCTGTATTTCACTTGGACGCACAGCATCAAATAGCCAAGCAACTGTTGATGATCATCACCGCTCGGATCAGTTAATTTGCTACATTTGCGTACAGAGAGTACACGACTGCACTATCAGGAGCATCATACAGCAACGTTTGCGGCGGCGATTTCCCTTCGCCGGATCGGGGCGACGTCACAGGAGCCCCTTTATGTCGTTCGCGACGCTCTGGGCGTCGAGAGAAGCTCCCAAGAACCCTCTCCTCGACAGTCCCACGCAGTATAAGCCGTTCTTTCCTTTCCATCTGTTTGGATAGCTCGGCTTCACGATGCCGTCGTCGTTCAGAATGCAATCCTCTTCCTGTCATCGGAAAGGGAAACAACGTGAGAGCTACATCATCTGCTGTGTAACTTCTACTTGAACGGTCATAGTCGACCATAGTCTCGGACAATCATTAGTTCGAGAGATCGAGAGAGCCGGGAACCTTGACCTTGAGCCACTGTTTCGTCGGCCGCTTAAAGCCGGTGGCGAACACGATGGCATCGAACGAATCCGAGTGCCCATTTTCGAACACCACTTCATTGCCTCTTATGCATTTGACTGCCGGCAAAACCTGCAGAAGAATGCAACATATCATCCAAGTTCAAGCAAGTCTCCAGCCCTTTGATGATGGATTTTATAAGATTTTGATAGGATCATCGTCAATTGTTATAAAAGCTTAAGCTGTTATTAGTCTGTTCTTTTTTGGGTCTAATACTAAGCGTAGAAATTTAACTAAGGAGGCAAATAGGACTAAAAAAGATTTGAACTCGGGACCTCCAGTTTTGGTATCATATAAGATTTTATTATGACCACTATTAACTATTTTAAAAGCTTAAAGTTATCTAATAGATTTTACCTTATGTCAATCGTGCAATAAGTGAAACTGTTTAGACAGCTGCTGTATTAACTTCAGGCCACATGCAACAGACAAAACTTCTCACATTTCCTCGCAAAATTCCTTAATAATAATGATTAGAAGAAATGGGTACCTGAATCTCTCCGGATCTGATCTTCGCGCAAGTGCCGACATCGACGAGAGGGTACTTGCCATACTTCATCTTCATGGTGAAGGGGCCCTCCTTGGGCTTCGGGATGCCGTACTTGCTCATGTCCCCGAACCACAGGCGGCTCGCGATCATCGTCAATCTCTCGGCCCAATTGAAGGACAAGTACTTCACCAGCACTATCGCCCAGTTCAGCATCTCCCTTGTCACAAAATTGACCTGCAAAGTCTCACACGAATCGCCCAAAAACATAAAACAGAGAAGAAGGAAAACCACGAGAAACTCCTTGATACATAATGATTTGATCCACATATACACCATAAGTACATTAACCTCTATTCTTATAAAGCAAATCCAATGCCAATTTCAAGTTCCAACCCCAGATTTTTCGCTCGAAAGCTTTCCGACATTATCAATCAAACTCATTCCCTGAACTAGATTAAAATCGCACTCCTCACAGCAAGTGTAAAACTCATATCTGAACTTGGAAAGATCTCTCTCGCGCATTCGTGCGCGCTTGTGGTTGCGACCACAACCGCCGGGATCACGGCAAACACCCTTATGTGTGGCATATTTCCTTGACCAAATGATAGGATGAGAAATTCATGGACGACTTCTTTTCCAATCTTATCCTATTCTAACCCATCTTACTTTTCAGTACCAAACGTAGCCTATAAGAAACAAGCTAGAGGGCAATCGATGGAATCATATTTTTCACTCTGATGGGCTCTATTTTGCTAGATATCATCTAGACTCGTTCTATAAGATCAATCATCCCCGTATCAAAAGTATGCGAAAACTTGCGCTCGATCTCACTAAAAATCATGATTATTCATATAAATCATGCACCGTAATCGGTTGTATCCATTGTATCGCACTGAGAATGTGTCCACAGAATGTTTTTCTAAACTCCAAAAGAGGATAATTCACATGACATGAGTATTAGTGTATAGAACGGTGTATGTATGTACGTATGCATGAGGGTCTTATCCATAATGGAGAAAAGCTCAGGATTAATCACCGGACTCCGGACGACGATGGAGGTGATGGCTCCATGGTCGGCGAGATCCAGCGCGATCTCCATGCCCGAATTGCCGGACCCGACCACCAACACCTTCTTCTTTGCAAACTCCTTCCCGTTCTTGTACTCCGTCGAGTGCATCGCCTTCCCGGGGAAACTTTCCATCCCCTCCACCTCCGGCACGAATGCGTTGCAGCTCTCGCCGGTCGCCACCACCAGGAACCTCGTGCTGTGCTCCTCCACCACCCCGGCGCCGCCTTTCGACACGTCCCTGGCCACCACGCGCCACCTCCCTGAGGCCTCGTCGTAGCTGGCGGACTCGACGGACCGGTTGTACACCGGGTTGATGCCGAAGCGGGAGACGTACTCCTGGAGGTACTGGACGAAGAGGGACTTGGGAGGGTACTTGGGCCAGTCGGCGGGGATCGGCAAATGCGGGAGCTGGCAGGTGTGCTTGGGGAGGTGGATGTGGAGGCGGTCGTAGGAGCCGCGCTGCCACAGCGGGGCGAAGCAGTCGGCGCGCTCGAGGAGGACGTAGGGGATGGAGAGGGAGGAGAGGGCCCCCGCGGCGGCGATGCCGGAGGGGCCGCCGCCGACTATGATCACTTCCGCTTCTTTGCTCATGTGGTGCGGTGGAGAGAGCAGCGAAGGGAGAGGATTAGAATTTGTCAGTGGAAAGATGTGAGGATGGAGGAGGGCGTCCGGAGTGGCACTCCCTGGAGTCTTTTCTCCCTAATTTGGCCGGGCATGTGACTCACGTCGTTTTCAATGATTTAAATTCAGTTTCATATGATAATTTTTTTTTTTCGAAAATACATGCATTCCCTTTGGATCCCAAGCTAAATAAGATGTTATAGTACCATACTTAATGGTAAGGAACGACCGTAGTGAGTTATAGTTAAGAGTATATTTAAGGTTGATTCCATCGATCTATGTCACTCGTTTGATATAAGAGAATCATGGATTTGTGTGAATGGTCCTAATGATTACTCTATTCAATCCGAATGTCCCGGGTCAAAAAAGAAAAATATGTTGAGGAAAGTTTTGTTGTCAGAGTTGCCGACCACCACCACCACTGCCACCACAAATGTCTCTCTTTCTATGGAGCCCATCGACTCCGTCTCCATAAGCGATGGAGCCAAATCATCTTGGACGCAGCCAAATGTGGCTGCGTCTGCGTCATATACGTCGCAGGTTTGCCACCACGAAATCTCTCTTTTTAAGTCGGTCCTTAGATGTATTTGGTCGCATGCTCCGAGTACAAAGCAGATACCTCTGTAAGGGAGAAGCCCGTAGAGGATGAACTAACTGACATATAAAATCTTTGGAGTTACGAGTATTAGGATTGGTTTCATACTCACCATTGATAGAAAAGTATAGGAGTCTAGTTTCCGGTGAGTAAGGCAGGGGTTAGGGACTGCCCTGGTGCGGGGTCACGGGGGCACCACACTTAGGTAACTTATTAGTAATTTAGGTTTGGGTTATGAGTAGTTCATGAGTAACATACATAACCTCTTTATCTTGTAACTAAGAGTTGTAACAAATAAGTGTAAGGTTGTGATCATAGTGGAATCATCTGCTGGATTTATAGCCTTAGTTTAAGGGTGAATCGAGATAAACCGTATACCTTGACTTCTCTTTATGGCCTTACTCTTTATTTCATTGTATTTGTACGCCTAATACTAATGACGAGGGCCTAGTGGTGGCCTTGTGGCCCCTTATTGGTCCCACAAAAGTTGCTTAGACTTTTAGTAAATGAAATTTGGAATGAAATTTAATTAAATCACAAATAGGGCTAACATCCTAAAAAGACCCCAATTTTAGGTCAAATTTCAACTTTGTCTCAAATTTCTTTTATTCTCAAAAAAATCCTCGTCTTTCACTCTAATCGCAAATATGCCTACATGTCCAAAAATGGTCTTCGATTTCTTCAAGATTGTCAACATCATGAGACACAATTATTTTTTCATATGAAATATGAAGGTGTTGATGAAAATGCATATTCTAATAATGGACCTTTAACTAGCCTTGAAGTTGATAAATTCGAAGATATTAGTGAACGATTTTTGGACATATGGACAGATTTTGGATTATAGTGAAAATTTATAATTTTTTTTTTGACATAAACAAATTTGAAGTAGCATTGAGATTTTATCTAAAGTTGGAAACTTTTTAGGAAATTAGGCCATCATAGGTAATGTTTATTGTTTACTAAACAATTTTCTGGCCCCTCTTTTCCTCGCCCTCCATTTCTTGTGTCGCCATTGGCACATGAGGATGAATTTTTTTTTTTCTTTTTTTGCTTTAGCTGTTGATTATTTGAGCACTATGTATGAAATCCTTATAGATTCACATGATCAACGACAATGATAATGGTAGTAAAGCTTCGATACGATATGCTTGAATTCACGCAAGCATTTCCAACAGATGTGTGTAGCGTATCGATTTTTAATGGTAAGCTGCACCAAACCCTACAATCACTATGGGGTCTGGTAGGATGACCATATCAATAGTACTCTTGGATGGATGAGAGCCATCCAAGTGGGCGATTCAAACAATTTGGCCAATTTTATGAACTCATTTCGATTTTATCCAGTAAAGAAATCAAAGTAATTTTGCACCCGATTGCTATGCAATTTCCAAAGTTTTTATTCGATAAATCTTCTTAGATGGTTATGAATTAATCGGCCCACATCCATTACATAAAGCTCTACCTAAACGCTATGATGATTATCTCTACGAACCCTATTCAAATAAGGATCTTTTAATAGGTGGCCCAAAAAAATAAAATAAGGATCTTTCAATAAATGTCCGAAGACACTATTTAAGATTACTAAAAACAGTCCGAGGGTTTGTTCACTTACAAATTTTTGAAAGTTGTAAATAACATATATTTCGAGAAAATCACATATTTCAGTAGATTCGTTTACGTTTCTAAATTAAGTACAATCAATCATTCTTAACAATTGATTTCTAAGCGCACCTTTTCAATAATTTCCCTTTCGAACAACGGCTAATGAGATAATTATGACTACTTGATTGAGACTTGAATGGTTGAGCCCGAGACACGATAGGAAAATTTTACAATGCGAAAATAGTTATGTCCCTGTGTTTTGTCTTATAACCGAGGATAAAACTTTAGCTCGTACCCACCACCGCCCGCAGTGGCAACGCTGGCTTTGCGCTCTCACCCTCATCTGGGAGGGGAGGAGTTCAAATCCCAGCGCTGTCGTTAGGGATTCTTAAGTGTGGCGCCCTAGTGATTGGTCCTGGGCTAGCGCCACCCCTGGTTTACCTTGCTGGCTGCCGGCTGTATGGGGGTTCTAGGGTCATAAAAAAAAATTAAAAAAAAAAACTTTAGCTCGTACCCTTATTATCCGTCCAATCCATCCGAAGAACTCACGTTGCCTCCCCAAGGGCCTTATAAGTAGAAGGACCCGCTAAACTCAAATATCTTCTTCCACCATGACCTTCGTACCCCATACAGCCACACATCTCAGAGAGAGAGAGAGAGAGAGAGAGAGAGAGATTACAACAGTACTTTTTGAAGATGATGAATGGAGATCGTTTCACTCAATGTGACTCCATGCGTATGTAAGAACGTATCATCCAATGTGGGTAGCTTAATGATTAAAGTGCGACTTCATTTGTAGATCAGGCACATGATATATACTCGATTCTCATCACTGTCAAGTGAAAATGATATCTTGCTTGTCTTGGTACTTTATCTCGCAACTTACTGCATCTAAAAGATGAATGGAGGGATTTCAGGAGCTTGAAATTTATTTATTGAAAATAAATTTGTCTCGTTGTAAGAATGAATTGGGACTTGATTGCAACATGGATTAAACGTTTAGGATTCCTCATGTAATTTTTCATATGTAATGTAATTATATCTTGAGATAAGTCTGGAGTACTGTGAGAAGAAAATGCGAACCGTGGCCGAGATGAATCATCGTGTGCATTGAGTACGCAGAAAGATTCCCTCTCTCGTAGTCACGACGTGATGATTGTTCTGTTCTCTTCTGCCAGAAGATAATATGTCATCTTGTGCAAACATTAGGAGCGGGTCGTCTACGCAAGAAATAATCTGCAATATACAGACTACGTCCTGAATATGACACATACCAACATAAAAAGCGACAGGACAAAGACAACTTCGACGAAAATACAGAATCTATGTCGCATGTCGCCATGTCATTGTCCCTGTGGATAATAAATCTCAGCAGGCACTGCATGCAACCGATGCTAACATGCGCCGTTCTTTTCATCAACAACGTTTGTGAGCCAGCTTGCATCCGAATCTGCTGTTGGAAATAGCCATGTCTGGTCATTTTGTATGACGTGTCCACTGCACTTGGCCGGAGAAGCTGAAGGTCCAAGTCATTCTAGGACAGACGTATTCAGTAATGGAATCGGTTGTTTTCATTCGTAGCCGAAAACAAAAATCAGTTGTTTTCATTCACAAGGCACCAACTGTAATTGGACAAGGACTGCGTTGTCTTGTCTCTAATGGGAGAATGCAACCGCGGGATACTGGTCCCCAGAAAAGGAAAAAAAAAAACAGAATGAAAGCGGAGATTATCTTGTACAATGGCGGTCACTTCGAGATTGGCCTACAAAAATTGATACATTAATTGACGAGCTAAACAGAAAGCTCAAACGTGTTTACCGCAACAACTTAATCTTTTTTTCCCGATAAACGTATTATCATAGTTTGTCATCAGCACACATTATTTGCTAACCATAAGAAGCAAGGAATTCAGCCTCACTACTCATCAATGGGAGTGACGCGTAACGGAGCATTCGGACCCACCTTACTATATATGCACTGGGTCGCTTCCCTATATAACATGGGTATCAAAATTATAAAATTTCTGATGCTTCCAAAGATTGTCAGCTGACGACTGTCTCAGTCGGCGAGCCCGGGATGTGTTGCACGAAGCCCCTCCCTCCAAACACCGGACGCATAAAAGCATTATCAAACTTACGCCAGTAATAGTGCACAGGGTGAGCAGGAGTTGTCAAGAGCATGCATAGACTCCTTGGACGGGTTGTGCCGTTTTGGCCGTTCATCGCAACTTCCGGGTCTAGACCATTTTGAAGTAGAGGCAGGGTTGTGCCGTTTTGGCCGTTCATCGCAACTTCCGGGTCTTGACCATTTTGAAGTAGAGGCAGCGTAAGAGATTTCGGTGAGGACAATTCAGATTCCACCATACTACTCAAAGGCTTCCGCAGGGGCAGCAGGAATCTTATTAGAGGTTTGGTCACCAACCCAAACACCTGAAACAGAAGAGGTAAATAGTCTACACATTAGATTTGTCGCTGTTAATTCAACGTTCTTAAAAGGAGTGTGCGGTCTAATGTTCTTGACAGAGGGTCAAACTATAGATATCCTGATCCTTAAATCGAGGCCTGTGCAGGCTTCTTTAGGATCACCTGTGGTAAAGCCAGGTACCCAAACAAGAGATGGCTCTGATTAGATGGGTTTGCACCTCCATCCAGTCCAGAAAGCATACGCCTTAATTTGTGCTTATGTTTCCCACCTTCCAATTAGTTTATAATCAAAGCTTAATGGCCATTCAGATTTCTTGCTCATGCAATAGAGGCTTAATTTGGGGAATACGTGGCTTGTGAACCGCATCCTCATTGGATTATATTCATATCAGGCCGGATTCTAACTTGACGAAATTATACATGTATATGTACTATTGTGCCAGAGTCCGGTAATATTAACCACTGCCCTTACCACTGTGCAAAAGAGGACTATTGAGATGGTGCTGGTGATCATGATAGCATTTCCTCGCATTTGCGTATGGCCTGAGCTGGAAAACTGTGTGAAAATTGAAATGTGAGCTTAGCACATTCAACACTCGAATATAGCAATGCAGCTTCAGTGTATTTATATGAATCATCTAGATGAGGAACAGGAGACGGACAGAATTTTTTCCAAGAAATCTTAAGAAGACACAAGGAAATACTAATTGACAGGAAGGAAACATGATCATACTCAGATAATCTCAAAGAAAACTGGAACTTGGCCCAAAAGTCTGGCCTAAGAAACACATGAGGATGTTAGAAGGGGCTTCTCTGTCAAGTTTATGTGACCATAAGACAAAGTACCATAGAAAAACTCCTCAGTGCCACCACAGATATTAAGGATGGTAATATCATCAGTCAAAACTTTTTAATTTTCTTGCAGATAAAGGTTTGGTGGTAGCACTTTGGCAAATATACTTGTCTTGTAAGTCAGAATGGACTAGATACAAAAGGGAATGCTACCTAAAAAAATTTCATTAGTGGTTACATCAATAAAACGCATAATCTTGGCTACACGTGAAATAGAGATAACAAAAAAAATGCATGAAGATGACCACTTAGCCTATAGCGACCATATTTGTATATATTAATTAAAAACCATACAATTGCTTTGTTTTGATGCATGCAGACGGGTTTATCTGAATGGGACAATGCAATTGGCCAACCTTTGCAGAATTAAGCACGTGGTTGTATCATGTTAAGACTAGACTGATTAAAAAGGAACCATGGCACCAAACCTAACAATATATAGCCAACGTCATTAATAAATCAAAATTATCCCAGTGGTACCTTATTATAAGCAAGCGCCATGGATACAGCCCCTCGCATGAGCCCAGCCCACCATATTGTCACCTGTTATGGTTTCCATTATTTGATGGCTCATACAATGATTAATAAATATAATTACTTGGAAAAAAAGAAAAGCCTACCTGTTGCTTAAAACCAATTTTATCATCTGGAGACTTCTTAGTTAAGTTGGAAATGAAGGACAGGGGGAACACAAAAGCAGCCCTCCCAAGGACAATTAGGCCAAGCAGTATGGTGCTCACTCCAACTGACGTGCCTGGACTGCACAAGGCATCAAAGGAAGAAAAGAAACCTTTCATCAACAAAAGCAACATATAAAGAACCAAAAGAGGACCTTCACCCAGGAGACATCCCAGCTGAAGTAAGAATACTGGCACTAGAGTCTAAAGTGTATACTTGTGAAAAAATTTGTGCGATGGACTCGCATCTCACCTATACATTCACCGACAAAATGTGAACAAGCATAAAAGTGCACTCTTAGAGAGAGGGCAAAGGAGGGAGAGAAGCAGATTGATATCATTAGACAGAGATCCTGCAATGAACTATGGCGGCCAATTCAATAATGTAATTGTTACAAATATTTGCACACTACCTCTTGCTTACAGTTCTCCACTTTTCAATGTCCAGGGCATCCATGCCAACGTACAAGAAGATGAAGATCTCAGAGATAAAAGACATTGTTGCGAAAGCATGTCTGCATAAAATGGAACCCAGAATGGGCCGCATTGTTATTTTTGTAATTTCATTCATCAAGAAAATTGTATTGCAGGACAAAGAATAGCATTATAGATCGACTGGAGAAAATTACATACTTGGTTGTTACTCTTGAATTCTCAGTTACATTATGCCAAGTGTAATGTGACATCACAATCCCACAAAAGAATACTGTAAGAATGCCACTTAAAGAGAAGAGCTGCATAAGAATACAGATTAAAGCAGTCAAATTCAGTTAATGAAAGCAATTGGACCCCAAACTTGCTACACTACCTAGAAGGAATTATTTAAACCTTACTTCTGCCATCATATATGAAAGATAAGCCATGAGGATCATCAGAGCAACTTCACGATCAGTAGAATGCCTGAAAATTGAACAGACAGCAACACCAGTGTCATAGCAGTTCAAGATGCAAATGAACACTGAAAGACTTGATCTTAAATATCTGCCCATTGGAAAATGAAATTCTAAGTCAGCCTTTAAAAGCAGTGTATGTGTGCATTGGCACCCTTGGCAGTTCAGCCTCCATCATATTCGACAGATAATCAATTCAAATTACTCTGAAGACACCAGAGCAGCATCGGTTGCTACAGCCGGAGCTGAAAGTCTACAATACGCCACTGACAGACTGATACATGATGTCTCTAGGATAAGACCTATGAGGATTTCTAACCAAACTCAATATATCATTTGTTCATTACTATAACATACTGTTCTTTCTCAGAGGATGTTAAGCCATAAATCTTCTTTTTCTTATAATCATATTGGTAATCCTCTGCTAGAGCCTCCACATAACACCACATTAGCCAATTAATTTTACTAATCTCAGCTATTAACCTATTGGCAATAATATAAAGTCAGGAAAGAAAATGAGCTACAACTCCATGGTGCTCTGTGTCTAGGCAGAAAGCAGACTCCACCAAATTACTCCTAATAAGGGACCGCATTCATCTCTATATTCCAGAGGAAATGTTTTAGATGGACTTCCATTACATTAAAGAAATTGTGTTAGAAAACTTAAGCCTGGCGGATACCTGCCAAAGTAGAGTTTCTTAATGATATACGCACTGAGTAAACCAACCTGCAAGTAAAACCAAACAAGATGTCACCTGATAAAAACTGCACTAGTATCACATAGACACATTGCTTGAGACAATGATACATCATGGCATACAAAATTTATGGCAAGCACCTAGCGCCTAAAACTCCAGAAATTTCCCCAATGTCCTGTAATATGCTCTGAAGATTTCTAAAAGAAATGTGGGAACCGTCTACTGTGCTTAAGGGGAAAACTGGAGAATATTGCTACCACTTTGATTCATCCACTAAGCTGACCTTCATTCATATGTGTTTCTCATTACTTAAATAAACCGAGAAACACCGAGGGAGGACAGGAATGATGTTTATAACACAATAAGGAAACTCAAATTGCACAATGGAGAGGATTTAAAATGGGAACAAAAAAAAGACCAAGGATACGATTAACAGAGGGGAGAAACTTACAGCTACACCAAGCAATGTGCTTGTGAAAAATAAACTGCAGAGACTGCCAGCAAATTGTGTGGCAATGCCTGAGGTGGTATGAGAGAGATCAAATCTTTGGAGCGTGTTGAAGAGGACAACAGAAGTAGCATCATTAACCACGCCTTCTCCAAAAATTAGACTGTAAAGTAGAGGTGTCTCATCCTGATTTAGCACCTGAATGACAAATTGAACGCTTAATTTGAATGTCTGTCTTGTTATCCAAATATGAAACACATTCACCAACTGAAGACAACTTTACCTGCAATGTGCAAACAGAATCTGTGGCAGAGAAAATTGCTCCAAGTGCTACAAGTCAAGGCAAAAAGTAGTTAATATCTGAAAACCATACAAATGACACTTGATATGCACCGAATTCTTTTTTTAAGAAGGTAAAACCTATAGGTTTAAAGTGAGAGTGACCTGATGATAACATATATGGATCTACTGAAGGTAAATCAACCAGTCTCTAACTTTCTGTTCTTCTCTTTTTGCATGAAAAACCATCATCAAACCCAAAGCATATGTCCTTATTGACTTAGTAATTACAAATTGCAAAGGATTCAAGAAACCTGAAAACCTCAACATGCATAGTTAAGAAAATACACTGCAGAGAGGAACTAATTTTCTAACCAAACTCTACAACTATATAGACAGAATGCTCCTGTACTCACATAAAGGATTTGGGCTCTGTCTGGATTGACTTTTACTGTTTATTTTTTTGCTTAATTAAATTCTGTCAATTCACACATCTTGACTTTTCCTAAATCTAAAACACTTGAAACGTTCACACAATGCAAATGTTGAAACACGGATCCATGTAAAAAAATTTCACAACTTTTTCAAATTAGAATGTTACTTTATATTTTGGAAAAACTAAACGTATTTTTTAATTTATTTAAATTGAACCGAAGAAGCCCTTGACTTCAGGAAGCATGCTTTCTGTCAATTAAAATAAAGAAAAAGACATACCAAAATAATCTCCCATCTCCAGGAAGCCAACATCATTCAACATTTTGAACAGCTGTGAAGAACCTGTATTAACAATAGGACAGTTATATGAATAATGCAAAGCAGCATAAGCTCTTCCTCTGCTGTCTTTTTCTAATTCTTCTTTCTTCTTGTTAGCTGGAAAATCAGCTATCATTCTTCTGTTCTTTTAAAATGCAGATTGCACACATGATAGTCCATAGCGATATGACACACACAAAAGCCAAGCTGAACCTGTAGTTCTACAAGGCACTAAACTAACTTAAGCCAATTGTAAATTCACTGTGGAGCTCTATTTTGTGAACCATTTCTTTTGTTAATATTTTGGCAACAGATATGCATTTTGCTAGAATTTTGAACCCAAAAGTAAAATGCCCCTCTGTGGATGACGAATTAGCAGCGATTCTCGAGAGATGCTTTAAGACAATAAGGGTCTTTCAGAATGAATAGTAACAATGATCTTGTTTTCTAATTACATGGGAAATTAGCCAGGGTGATAAACATTTTTTGTTCCTTTTTTGGGCCAATACCATAGTGCTAAAAATAAAAATAGAACAGTTCTCCAGATTTTCTTGACACTTTCACCACAACAAAATTATCATCCAGTGTGGTGCATACTACCAAAACAATTAACAGTGTGCAGATTCTACAAAATCAATGAAATTCAAGAGGTTCCACCAGAACATAGGTAATTTCACGCCAAATCTGTAATGAACTAGATGTTTGCCACATTAGATTCAGGACATACCTAGTGATATGATAAAGAAGGATATCAGAGTACCAACCACCCCAAATAGAGTAATTGTCATGAAATTTCTGAAGAACTGCTTCTTTTTAACTTGAAACCTGGGAAAATGAAAATTGCAAATAAAGCATTGGAAAGAAAGTGAAATTAAATTATGTTTCATCCTATCCCAGAATGATGCAAAGTGCTTACAAGTACACAAATTATGATGACTTCTGTAAACAATAGATCAGCATCCAAGACAACGGTAATATGTGCATGATGTGCCAAGCAAAAAACACACAGGCACACACACAGACACCAGAGAGAGAGAGAGAGAGAGAGAGAGAGAGAGAGAGAGAGAGCATGCAACAGTACACCTTGGCAATCTTAGAGGAATGTAAAACAGTTCTTCAAACAAACAAAATAACTCTTTCAATTTCAAGTTGATCATATTCTACTCAATGCTGCAGCCATTCCATGTCAAAAGTCGTATTAAAGAATTTAAAGTGCCCAACAAAATCTACCAGGCAGCATTATACCACTCAACCGAAACAGTCAGCCAGACTTTCTAGTTTCTTGTAAAATGTTTGCAAAGAGAAAACTAAAAGTTAATAGGCTTCTAAACTTCATGCAAAATGACTGCAACAGCACCCAATCAAAATCACGAATGATTGCCTGGTCGCAAGCTATAAGTATTTACAAGTGTAAAGTTTACACTTGTTTCCTAAGACTATACAAGCTATTAGGCAAATAGGATGGATGGTTGTTAGTAACTATAGTCTCTAAAAAAAGTGCAAACTCCAACCTACCCAGCATTAAAGATAATAGGTGGAAGAACATATATAAAGAAAAGCTCCTCATTGAAGACCAAGATATGTGAGCTTCTTCCTTCTGTAGTTAGCAGAAGAACGATTCCAGTGCAAAGACCCTGCAAGAAGCAACCATCCGGATCAAAATTAATGCTTGCAGCTCCTTCTTTCACCAGCCATCCATTCATTCTGGATCTCATAATGAAAAACTCACGATTGTAAGGGCTGTAATAGACTCATTAATCCATTTGTTTTTCTCCAGAAGATGTCCAATGATAATACAGGTGCAAAGGAGCAGAACGAATAACGTGATAGCATCCACAGATATTTGATCGGCCTCCGATCGCATCCCCAAACTCATCAAAACGGAGCCCAAGCTGAACCCCATCGTACCACCTCAACTTCAATTCGATCCCTGGAAGTCAAATGCTGCCCATACGAAGCTGGATAAGTCAGCGCACGGCGACATCGTTGCACCCCGAAACAGCTAGCTAAACACAATCAAATCAAAAGAGAGAACCCTCTAACTACCAACCCCGAACTTCACCGTTCGTCGATACACCCCGTCCCGTGCTACACAGCACGACGTGGCATTGCAGAGCAATCAACAAATCCTAAGCTAGTGCGGCCGCCGTATCCAGAACGCCGCACATTGCGAACACGGAATCGACAATCCAAACGAAACCTAAGCGGGCAGTCATCAGTCACCGCACGGAGCAAGCATCGGCTCACAAAACTTCGCCGGCAAGAAAAGCACAATACACGGCGAGGGCATCATCAAGTTCAAAACTTTTTCTTCTGGGTATTCTCTCACCGCGCTCCTTCCATCGTTCGACTCAAATTCAGCAACAAAGCATCGCGCCCAAATAAAGGAAAAAAGAAAAGACGAGGACAAGGAATCAGGCGAAAGCCCGGGCCTGACCTCACTGCTCCACCGCGCTCTTTTTCCCGCGAGAAACTTCGTGGGTTTTCGTCGTTTCTCGAAGGGGTGGGTTGAAAAAGCAAGGAGGCGAGGAGGAAAACTTACAAGCTAAGGCATCGCCTCCCCCGCCGAGACGAAAAGCCACCAAACTCCAGAGAGAGAAAGAGAGAGATGTAGAGAGAGAGGGTTGCTTGCTTGCCTAGAGGGGGTCGCTCTCATGGCGATCGACGCACGCAGCGGCTGCTTCCACGACGGGCTGCACCTGCGTGAAGCTTTTTTTCCCCAGCGTATCTACTGCACAACGCGGGAGCTGGAGGAGAAGAGTCGCTGTAGAGAGAGAAAGGAAAGACCGCGAAAGAGAGAGAGGACATCGTCGGGCGGGGAGGAATAGGATGCTCCCGCGACCACCAGCGAATCCGTGCGACGTGCGCTCCTGGCCGTCCGATCGAGTTCACGCTGGGGTGCGAAGAAAGGAATGGGAATCCTATCCGCGCGACCGACGCCCGTGTGGTCGGCTGAACATTACCATCCATACGACGTATATCCCGAGTTTGAAATTTTTTTATTTGTCCGCCTTACTTTAATTCTTAATTTATTTTTAGATTTTTATCTTTATCCTCTTTATAGAATTAAACCTCGTAAGCTGAAACTAAAGATTTCCATATACTCATCCTTAATTTCTTGAAAAAGTGAAGAATCGAACTCTTCACATTCCCTTTTCATGTGAGAATGATGATCACTTTTTTTTGTTTTTTGGGTCGATGCTTGAACCCGTTCGAGAGAATTTCTCGAAAGTCATCTAAGCCGTCGATCTAGCGAGTCTCGTGAGAATTTGATACCTAATCACTTCGTGATTAATGGTTATGATCGCGCTGGCTCCTGATGATTCTTCCTCCTATAGAGGGTGGAACGGTGGACTCTACTCCACGCAATGATTCTTTTGCCTAGCGGGAGAAGGAATCGAATTCGGAGTTTGGGAGGCATGGTATTAAAAGGAGTCACTATCCAATAGCAACAACTACCTTTCAAGTTCCAATGCTTACCATCTTCAACTCACCTAACGGAATGTCGGCCCACCTTCTCCGGCTTTTCGGTCTTGGACTTTTTGACCCCTTTTTTTTCCTTTGTTATATTCGAGCGTGTGGTGAGCTTTCGTTCGATATAAGATGAGTTAGCAGCGTTCCCACAATAAACCTGCACCGCATAGCACGGAGTGGGATATCATAACGATTCGAGTGTTTTCAATAGTTAACTGGGGTGCCACAACTTCTTCATATCTGAATAAAGTTACGCAAGACGTTCATTACTATGTGCTAGAGAAGTATAAGGGCATTTGAAAATCCGATAGTAGTTGAGAGCAATAATTACTTATCAATTCCGCTTAACTTATAATTGTCTAACGGCTTAGAAAGAGCATATGACAATTGCAAACGTATCAACCTAACCAATGAATTGGCCAATCAGACTCTGTCGGTAACTCAATTTGAGATGCGGGGTTGAGGGGTCATATGCCTTGCCCTGTGTGGAGATGCTGCGTCAACTTCATTTTCAAGTGTCATGTTCAGATACTTTTGCATACTCAATTTGAAATTAGCCAGTGCTGAGGATGGCGAGGACTCTCTTGGCAACTCATTGTGAGGGTTTACTCATTGTAATCGGATCAAGTAAGGGCCGTGTGGATTTCTCCTTATAGTCATTGAAAAAAACAGTTATTTGCATGAGACTTTCGTTGATTATCTCTAAAGTAAAATGTGCTAATTTTTACAATATATGAAGTCAACTTTGGATTTGGTGTTCATTTCCTTAGATTACCATCATGCCTTCGCATCTAATCTAAATCTAGATAAAAAATCAAGAAAATAATAAAAATGGGAAACCCGTTCATCAACTTTCTGTGCAGTTTTGGTGAAATATGATCTCTTTTGGTAATCACTATACACTTGACAAAATAAATTGTCTTTTTTTTGCACACACCGTGTGCGCACCAATACGAGCAGGGTTGCCAAATCCATGGCAGACATTGAAAAGGAAATTGAAAGAGAAACCAATTTAGGGCAACTTTAAATACTTTTCAACTAATACATCTATTTTATATAATTAATAACTCGAGGATCCCGAGAATATTCATTCTCGTGCTCATCACCTGTCACTTAATTTTGCCTCTATGATTGCCACTTGGCGAGATAGTCGGCACAGTTTTGCCACGTTGCTGGTGTTTGATCGGTAGAGAGTTCTCTTCTGTGCTTGCCATGTGTCGCTTTAATTTGAGTCTCTGTTGTGTGGACTGTGGTCACATAGCAAGACGCATGAATTAGTTTTGTCGCGTTGCCACGCTTGACAAGTATGAATTATTTAATTGTCACCTGAAACTTCCATTTTCAATTTTATTAAATTTAAATTTTAATAAAAGAAGATGAAGAGAGAGATTTGTTTGTTCGTGATCCGATGGTAAATATTAAAAGGTTTTTTACGGTGACGGCGGATGCAATGTCGATTCGAAAGAGAAAGTATCTCAAATATATTTTTCATGTTTATCTCTCATTGGTCTTAAATTGGAAAAGTCAAATAGAGATACCATATGTTTTAAAACTTTAAAAATAAAGTATCTTGAAATACATAATATATCAATCCTGTCTACTTAGACTGCATTTGGTCAATCGTATAAAAATCATAATCGGATATATTTTATTCTATCCCATGTTTGGTAGTTATCTAGAATAGGATAAGGTTGGATATAGAGAGAATATAGCTATTCGAAATTTGGAACGCTACACTTTTCTTTTCTTTCTCCTCCATTCACCCAAATGACTCCTCCATAACTAAAGTATCGATGTCAGAGCCTTCTTCTCGGTAGCTCTCCGATTCACATCAAAATTTTATGAAAGCGACGGATTTGTGAGGGTGAATAATCATGCTCTCTCTCTTATTAACACGAACTTAATCTTGAGGTAGTATTTCACTTCACATATATGATTATTAGATGCCATACGTGTGGTATATATTTGCCTCAGCTCATGTATTGAACTCATAAGTATTAAAATATAGAAATGTTGTTTCCCAAATATAGTTTCTTTTGATTTAAGCCTTCCTAATAGATAGACGATAACATCTGTGAAAATAAATTTCAACTTTTATCTTGAGATCTTAAATTGAAGAAACTGTTTGATACGGTATATTTTTTGAAATGCCTAATTGATCCATCTAAATATATATTTAATAAAAAGTTAAATCTTATTACACGGGTAAAATTCATAACTTGAAGCATACCCAATTTTGATAAGCATATAAATACATAATTATGCACTAAATGTAAAAATTTAATTAAAATATTGTAAAGAGTAGCTTATTAAATACTTTTTTTTTATTTAATATTCTCTAAGTTCATATATTACAATGACGTTAACTTACGAAAAGTAATGAAAGGAAATGTTTAAGGGTCAGTTTATTTCGCGGAAAATATCATGTTTCCGGAAAATATTTTCTTAGAAGTCATTTTCCAGGAAAATGACTCTATTTTCCAGGTGTTCGATCGAAACCTAAACTTTGAGTGAAAAATATTTTCCACCGTTCGTTAGCTAATTTAATAGTTTGGGAAAAATTATCAAAAATTGAATTTTAATATTTTTAATTGACCAAAAAAATAGTTTTATTTTTTATTTTTATTTTTAAATATGAAATTTTAATTATTTGTATTTTAAAAATCGAATTTTTTATTATTTATTTATTTTTCTTTTTCCTTTTTCTTTTCCTTCCTCCTTCCTCCTCTTTCTTCCTCCTCCTTCCTCTCGCCGTAGCATGCCTAACGATGGTCGGGCCGCCCTGGGCGGCCGACCAAGACCCGGTCGCCGCCCAGATTCGGCGAGCTCGAGGCTCGGTCGATCTCGCCCGAGCTCGCCGGAGTTTTTAGGGCTCTAGCGAGCCTCGAGCTTGCTTTGGATCCGGCAGCAGAGCTTGGGCTCGCCTAGATTGAGAGCCCGAGCTCGCGGCTCGCCGAGCCCGGCGAACCTCTAGCGAGCTCGGGCGAGGCTCGAGCCTCGCCCGCCTCCCGGATTTGGCGAGCCGCGAGCTTCATCCCAAGCGGCGAGAGCTCGCCCGCCCGATCCGGTGAGGGCCGAGCTCGGCTTTGCCAGATCGGGCTAGGCGGAGCCTCGCCGCCTAGGGCGAGGCTTGAGTTGGCTTGCGGCCGGTCGCCGGACGCTGCCGTGGCCGATCGCTTGCCACCACCAAAGAAGAAGATGAAAAGGAAAGAAATAAAAGAAAAAAAGAAAAGGGAAAAAAACTAAAAACTTGATTTAAAAAAAAAAAAAAAAAGAAAAAAGATAAAGAAAGCATAAAAATAAAATGAAAATGTATTGAAAAAAAAAAAGCAAGATGGAAGAAGTTATGGAAAATGTTTTCTACTTTTCAAAAGTGGAAAACATTTTCCTCACTTTTAAAGGTTGTTTTTTCCAATGATGGAAATATTTTCCTTGATTAGTTCATTTTTATGAAACGAACGTTGCAAAATCCAAAAAACGCTTTCTTGGAAGTCATTTTCCGCGAAACGAACGGACCTTACGGCTTGAAAAAATGCAAGAAATTCTCCTGAGGTTTTCCTTTTTTTAGAATAAGGGGAATCAACTTCGACTATGGTGAATTTTCTTTTCGTTGAATGAATTTGAACCTTGCAAGGAAGTCTCCTTATTACATCGTCTCGAGCAACATTGGATTACGAAGTACATCGACGTATTAGCATAATTTCTCATATATTCTTAGAACTTAAAATAAAGTTTTACCATAAATAAATTTAAATAAAAAGTGGGATTTGCTTGCCCTTATAATTGTTGAGCTCTAACCCCATGCAAAGTTTGAGCTCTTATTACATTGTATAAAAAGTCAGAGTTTATATATACACTGTCAAAGAAATAATCATAACTTCCCTGTAAATTAACTTTTTTCAAATAGTTCCCATTAAAATGGGCATTGACTTATTGGTCGTCCGTGCTTTCCTCGTCTGGCTATCTCGGATGCATTATAAATTGTCGTTCACGTGTCTTGACAAGTTCTTATCTAAAACACTAACCCATTCGAGTCTCGTTTCCTCCTAAATTTATCCGACCGACTATGGACCTAATTCCTTAAAAAATTGCTAATTCGAATTCCGTCTTGAATTTTTCTTTGTTAAAAAGAATGCCAACTTTCATTCAAACCCAATAATTTGTTTGCGTGTTTAAAAACCGTCACTGATTTCTTTTCACAAGTATCAACATAAGGGCCACCTGAAGTTTCACTATCAGAATTCGCGTTTTCATCAACACCTCAACTTAACAGCAACTTCCCAATGTCGATAATCATGAGATCAGTGGCGATTTTTGGACGGACGGCTAATAAGGGCAGAACTGAAATTAGAACGGAAGGACGTGAAAGTTAGAGTCAAAATTGAGATTGGACATATAAATGAGATTTTTAAAGTCAAGGGTGGGGGCACAAAGGCTGCGTTTTGGACCGGTCACGGCGGACCCAGACCGAGCAAAAACGGCCGGCCTGAGCCGACGCGAACAGCGACCACCGTTCGTACCTTCGCAATAAAAACCTAAAGTCCTTCCTCCCCTTCTCTCGCTCTCTCTGTTGCCTGTGCGAGTGTGCGTGGGAGAGGAGAGAGAGAGAGAGAAATTCGACCAGTGATTCGAGGAGTAACCGCGAGATGGTATTTCTTACAAGACCCAGAATTCGATTCTTGTCGCCTCGGTAATCCCACCGTCTCTCTCCCCACCCCCCGGCGGCACCGATTCCTTCCGTGGAAATGGGCGCCAGTTCTTGACGACAGCGCCTCGGGAGAAATTCCTCATCTGGGTAATCCGCCTATGCGGGGATTGATCTGCCGGGGGCGTTCGCGGAAGGTCGGGTCGCCGCGCGTTAGGTGACGCGAGCGGAAATCTGGGTTTTTTTTCTTGTTAGGTCGTGCCGAGGTGGAGGTTGTTGATCGAGAGCGGGTTAGCTGCTGCTGTTGTTGAGTTTTTTGGGGCCGTTTTAGATCTGGGCGCTGCGGCGGTGGTGCGAAATTTCTGATTTTGCTTGTGGGGTTGTTATCAGTTAGAGTGTGTTGCTGATTCCGACACGTGGAGGAGGAGAGGAGAGGAGAGGAGAGGGTGGTGTCTGTGCCCCTTATCAGTTCTATATTCACGTGCTTTTCGCTCGGGTTAGTTACATCACTGGATCTTCTGGGTGTTCTTGCTGGGTGGCTTTTGGGTGATGTGAGGAGATGGAACTGAGAATGGGCGGTTGCTGGGTAGGCGGGAGGGGGTCGGGGCGTTGAAATTTGGTGTCTTTCAGCGCGAATTGGTCATTTTAAGAGGTTGTGGGATCGCGAGGGTTTACGGATATGGCGTCGTTCAAGAGCATTATTCAGGACGTGAAGGATGAGATTGGGAACATCTCTAGGAAAGGGTTCGACCATGTGAAGTTTGGGTACGGGCTGAGGTCGCGCTCGCATCGGGTTGTTCAGGACAGTTCGGTGGTGGTCGACGCGTTGAAGCAGAGTTGTTGGGCGAGCATGCCGCCCGAGCTCTTGAGGGACGTGTTGATGAGGATAGAGAAGTCGGAGTGCACGTGGCCCCCGAGGAAAAATGTGGTTGCTTGTGCTGGTGTTTGTAGGAACTGGAGGGAGATCATGAAGGAAATTGTGAAAACACCGGAGGTGTCTGGCAAGTTGACATTTCCAATTTCGTTGAAGCAGGTCTGTCATAGCAGTTCTCGTATTGCCTTCTTTAACTGTAGTGTTCAAGCTTTCAATTATACGTTCCTTTTACTTTTGTTTTGCTTTGGCTTTGATCTTTACCTCATATTCAGCATTACTCAATGGTATGCGTCCTCTCTAGATAGTAGACGTGGGCTGAATTAGCCAGTGGCCCTGTTGCAAGCGACACAAGAAGAGAAAGTGTAGAAAGAAATTGCTTTTCCATAAAGAACGCAGAAATAATGTGCTAGTGTGAGAAGAAAGAATTCCTTCCGTCTGTCTTCTAACTTTTCCAAGTGTATCTGTTTTTTCTTCCTGATGGCTTTCTCATGTCCTGCATATTGGGTCAGGATTGTGTTTGGACGTTGATTTAAGTCATTTGGTTAGCACTGATATATGGTACCCTCATTTCTTTAACTTATTCAGGGACATTGCCTTGATTTATTCTTAGAGTACTTAAGGATGAATTTCACATTGTGAATTATAGTCACTGAATGGAATGGGAAGGAAGGTAACCATGGTGCTTCAGGACACTATGTCTAAGCTAACGTCTCTGCCCTTCAATCTTACTTTTTTCCATGTTCATATCACCTATGGTGGTTTTTGATGGATTAAGTCTTCTTTTTGATGAGCAGAGTTTCCTTCAGTTTATTTGTAATTGGAATCTCGATAATCTGATGAAATTTCTTCGGTACTTTGGTCTATAATTGTTTTATGGTTGTAATTGCGATGATTTATTTGCAAAAGTTATCGATTCTTAAAATGTAATCAGCAAGCGCTTAAATAGATTATTTGTTGGCCAATGTATGCCGAGTGATTTCTTCTATATCAATGCCCTGGGAAGACTAGATGATAAAGTAGTAACTTCTATCGACAGCAAGTTCTTCAAGCTCAGGTTAAGTATCTCGTCACATGCATCACAACTACATACGTTGTACGATGCCTAGGTGTTATATTAGTAATAATGCTGGGAAGCTAATGGTTCTTGAGCTGTTTTTATCAAGGAAAATGAATGTTGACATGTTTATTATCATTAACTTATAATCTTTGGATAAATGTGCAGCCTGGTCCAAGGGACTCCCTTCTTCAGTGTTATATTAAACGCAATCGCAGCAACCAAACATATTATCTCTACCTCAGCTTAGATCAAGGTGAGAACAGGAAAACCTATTTTTCCTCTTCTTTTTGCTCCTTATATTACTTTTCTTTCGAAATACCAGAGCATCCTTTTGCTCTTACTCAGGCCATTTAGTTCTGGACCATGGAATTAGCCTCTCAAGTTGGTCTAGGTTTCCTATGAAGTTTTAGCTGTTGGATGTCTGTTTTATGCATACAAGACATGCGAGGATTCTCGTTGTTTCCTCTTTAAGGGAAAATATGTAAGGCTCTGTGAATGCACTATCTTTGCAGCTTTAAATGAAGATGGCAAATTTCTTCTCGCTGCACGTAAGCTCCGGCGCCCTACTTGCACAGACTACGTCATCTCTTTAAATCCCGATGACATGTCCAAAGGGAGTAGCACATATATTGGAAAATTAAGGTACTTACCGAAGTTTTGTTCATGCTGTATGGTCATACTGCTTATGTTAAACCCCTTGTATAATTTAATGATAGGTCAAACTTTCTGGGCACGAAGTTCACAGCCTTTGATGCACAGCCTCCAAATGCTGGCTCCAGAGTCATGAAAAGCCGGTCAACTAGGCTAGTGAACTTTAAGCATGTCTCCCCGAAAGTTCCTGCTGGAAATTACCCTGCAGTGCACATATCTTATGAGTTGAATGTCTTGGGATCAAGGTAGGAAAACTGACTCATTCCAGTTTACCACCAAAAAAAAAAAAAAAAAAAAAAAGAACGAACGATTTTAAGAATGGTGAATTCTAGAGTCTCAGCTAACTGTTTCTTTCTGTATTTTATTTGTTTTGGGTGTGGAAAGCAGGGGACCGAGAAGAATGCAATGTGTCTTGGATGCCATACCTGCCTCTTCAATTGAGCCAGGAGGAGTTGCCCCGACACAGACTGAATTTATGTCCAGCAC
Source organism: Eucalyptus tenuipes (assembly GCA_014182365.1). NCBI lineage: Eukaryota > Viridiplantae > Streptophyta > Magnoliopsida > Myrtales > Myrtaceae > Eucalyptus > Eucalyptus tenuipes. The sequence goes on along the minus strand of CM024544.1, from coordinate 10,015,332 downwards.
TCTCGACACATTTCCCTCATTCTCTTTTTTCAGATCTAAATCGACGCGTGTAGAGAACCTTCAGTCTGGGAGACCAATGTCTGCTCCGAAAGATGGGATGCTGATATTGAAGAACAAGTCTCCGAGGTGGCATGAGCAACTCCAGTGCTGGTGCCTAAATTTTCATGGACGGGTTACTGTTGCTTCAGTGAAGAACTTCCAGTTGGTGGCTTCTCCAGAACAAGGAGTCGCTGGTACAGAGCATGAGAACGTTATCCTCCAGTTTGGAAAAGTGGGGAAGGATGTATTCACAATGGATTATCAATATCCTATCTCAGCTTTCCAATCATTTGCCATATGTCTCAGCAGTTTCGACACTCGAATCGCTTGTGAATAGTTGACTGCCAGGTACTGATCTCTCCATTGTTATGCAGGCTACTACTGGTTAGTTTGATAATAATGATAAGCAATTCTTTTCCAGTTTTAATGAACTTCTGTTTGGCAATTTTAATGTTGTATCTCAAGTCATCATGTAGATATCGCATTTTTATTGTTCGTTATACTTTCTGGGGTTTTATCTTCATGAGAATGTTACATATAAGGCACCTTATCACATCATGGTCAAACTCTCAAGCTCTATGTTCTTGCATAACACCCTGAAGTTTATATGCGATGATTTTGTCTAGTTTCAGTCTTTCAGCATTTCCATCTGGCATTCGTTGAGAACAGTTGCTTTTCTTTGGTTAATAGCCACTAGCTTAACCTTATCGATAAATAAAGGCTTACATGCAAAACCAAACAGTATATATGGTGCCTGTTTGCTATCTTATTGTGCTGTTGCTCATTCTTTTGGTTTCATTTGAACTGACTGTGATTTCTATTTTTTCCTTCCTGGGAGGTTTTTCTAGGCAGAGAAAAGGGTCTCTGGGAAGGCATAGAGGTTTAACGTGTTTCTGGGAGCATTCTGATCAAGGGATTTTGCCAGAACTCGGTAGCTCCTTGTTTTTTTTTTTTGAAGTTTACCCTGACTCGTCTGGTTTTCCTATTGATTTTTCATTGTATATATGTGCTTTTGCAGCTGAGAGACATTTGTGTGTATGAGTTTGGTTTCTTGTGCTTTTGACTAATGTATTCGAATTCTGTGGTGAATGATTGCTGAGAGATGCCTAGTCAGTTTGCTGACAGCTTTGAAAGAAGCCAATGCCAAAATCGAACTTGTTCGCGTGCTTACTTGATTAACTTTTCTGAAATGAAGAGTTATGACATAAGTCGATACATATGTTGCATGAGGCCGGTAAATAATGATGTTTGAACCTTTGGGCTTTTACCTATGAACTCAAAAAATTCAGAGGATGCACTTTGGGGATGGTGACTTGAACTACTCTTCAGAAGCTTTTAGGTATACCAGTGAGAAATGCAGAACAATGTTCAGAGTACTTACCGGTTTGATCATCCATATCCACAGTGAAGAAATCACGGCATGTTTTTCGGTTTGACTGTGAGTTACTTGAGCAGAGTCAGATGAAATTTATACAGTGCCAAGTTTGTAAGAATCTATTCCCCCTAAAAGGAGTATCTCCTAGTTATGTTAACAACACTCGAACCCCTTCCATATTGGACTTCATACTAATTTATATTGGCCTTTGAACTTTCGTGATATTAACCCTTAGCAACAGCGAAATTCCTGAACTGAACCGGGCATCTTAGTACGAGATGCAGCCCATGGCACAAGTTCACGAAAGTCCGGTCATGCCTGACCCAGGTTCAGTAAAATTTGGCTTGCGTAAGCCGACACGACATGGAGTATTGACCAGTGAGTTTAGAGCAACTGAAAAATGGTTTCAATTACAAGACCCGGAAATCGATTCTTGTCGTCTTGGTAATCTATCGTCTTTCGGGCGATTTCTTCCGTGACAATGGCCCTGAGTTCTTGACAGCACCCTAGATATCCTCATCTGGGTATCTGACCAAATCAACCCCGGTTTATTCTGTTCCGACCCAAATGGCGCAGTCTATCCCCGAGTCTCTCGTGGTGAATTTGGGGATTGATCTGTGGGGGCAGTTGCGGAAGATCCAAGCCAATATCATTGCTGATTCTGACACGTGGAGTAGGAGAGATGCGTGCGCCCTTATCAGTGCTATATTCACGTGCTCATGGCTTGGGTTGGTTACATCACGGGGTCAGCAAGTTTCATTGCTTTGGATCTTCTTGGTGTTCTCGCCCGGGTGGTTTTATGGATTGATGTGAAGAAATGAACTGAGAATGGCGTTTGCTTTGTAGTGGGAGGGAATCTAGTTTATCAAAATTCATGTCTTTATACACGAAAGGTCAAAAGCAACGCTCAGGACATGAAGGACGAGACTAGGAACATTGCTAGGAAGTACGGGCTGAGATCATGCTCGCATCGGGTTGTTCAGGACAGGTTGGGGGTAGTCGATGCATTAGAGCAGAGTCGTTGGGTGAGGGTGCTGCCCGAGCTCTCGAGGGACGTGTTGATGAGGATAGAGGGGTCGGAAAGGACATGGCCTTGGAGGCGAAATGTGGTTGCTTGTGCCGGCGTTTGCCGGAACTTGAGGGAGATCGTGAAGGGAATTGTGAAGACACCGGAGTTGTCTGGCAAGTTGACATTCCCAATTTCATTGAGGCAGGTCTGTCATGGCGGTTCTAATCGCCCTTCTTTAACTGTTATGGCCAGTGGCACTGATGAAATCAGCATATAACCCCAAGACAATAGGTCAAAGTTTTGGGGCACGAAGTTCACAGCCTTTGATGCACAGCCTCCAAATGTTGGCTCAGAAGTCATGAAAAGCCGGTCCGCCAGGCTAGTGAACTTTAAGCAAGTCTCCCCGAAAGTTCCCGCTCGAAATTATAAGTGGAATTTCTTGGGATCGAGGTAGGAAACTGACTCGTTCCACTTTACTACAAAAAAATAAAAAAAAAACGATTTTAAGAAAGATTAATTCTAGAGTCTCAACTAATTGTTTCTTTCTGCATTCTATTTGTTTTGGGTGTGGAAAGCAGGAGAGCGAGAAGAATGCAATGTGTCATGGATGCCATACCTGCGTCTTCGATTAAGCCGGGAGGAGTTGCCCTGACACGGACTGGATTTATGTCGAGCACTCTGACACATTCCCCTCATTCTCTTTTTTTAGATCTAAATCGACGCACGTAGAGAACCTTCATCTGGGAGACCAATGTCTGCTCTGAAAGATCGGATGTTGTTGTTGAAGAGCAAGTGCCCGAGGTGGCACGAGCAACAACAGAGCTGGTTCCTTTAATTTTCATGGACGGATTACTGTTTCTTCAGTGAAGAACTTCCATTTGGTGGCTCCTCCAGAACAAGGAGTTGCCAGTCCAGAGAATGAGAACGTTATCCTTCAGTTTGGAAAGTTGGGGAAGGATGTATTTACAATGGATTATCAGTATCCTATCTGTGTTCCAATCATTCGCCATATTTCTCAGCAGTTTTGACACTAGTCCCTTGTGTTGCCAGGCACTGATCTCTCCATTGTTATGCAGGCTATTACTGGTTAATTTGATCAGAATGATAAGCAATTCGTTTCCAATTTGTATGAACTTCTGCTCATCAATTTCAATGTTATAAACTAATGGTTGTATCAATCTCCATCATTATGATATCAATTTTTATAGTTCTTTATACTCTCTGGGGTTTTATCTTCACGAGAATGTGACATGTAGGGTGCTTTATCGCATCATGGTCAAGCTCTCAAGCTCTATGTTCTTGCATCCCACCCTGAAGTGTACATGAGTGATTTTGCCTCGTTTCAGTCTTTCAGCTTTTCCATCCAGCATTCATTGAGAAGTTTGCTTTTCTTTGATTAATAGCTACTAGCTCTACCAGTATTGATATAGAACGGCTTAAAAGGAATGGTATTTATGGTGCCTGTTTGCCATCTTACGATGTTGTTGCTCCAGCTTTTGGGTTCATTTAAGCCGACTTAAATTTCTATTTTTCCCTTCCAGGAGGTTTTTCTAGGCAGGGACAGGGATTTCTTGCAAGGCATAGCGTTTGAATGTGTTTCCGGGGAACATTCTGATCAAAGGATTTAGCCAGAACTCGGTAGCACTTTTTTTTTTTTTTTCTTCTTTTTGGAAGTTTACCCCGCCTTGTCTGGTTTGCCTATTGATTTTTCATTGTATACATGTGCTTTCGCAGCTGGAGAGACATTTGTGTGTATGAGTCTGGTTGCTTGTGCTTTTGACTAATGTATCCGCATTCTTTGGTGAATAATTGCTGTCCTTTTTTTTTCATGCTTTTTGTCTGGAGAAAGCTGAGGGGGTGCCTACCAATGACTCCCGCCGTATCTGTGGACTTTTGTGGCTCTCCACGGCGCTTTCGGAACGAGGAAAGGCACGGTGGATTAGGCACCCCGCAATGGGCGAAAGCCTGCGGAGCAATGCGCGTGGAGGTAGAAGGCCCACGGGAGGGGTGCCTACTCAGTTTGCTGACAGCTTTGGAAGAAGCCAATGCCGAAATTGAACTTTTTGTGTGCTTACTCGATCAAATATTCTGAAATGAAGAGTTATGATAAAAGTCAAAATATAGGTTGCGTGAGGCCGGTCAATAATGATGTTTGAACCTATGGGCTATTGCCTATGAGCTCCAAAAATTTGGACGACGCACTTTGGCGATACTGACTTGATCTAGTCTACAGAAGGTTTTAGGTCAACCAGTGAGAAATGCAGAACAATGTTCAGATCATTTTGATCATCCACCTTCCACAGGCATGTTTTTCGGTTTGACTGAGCAGAGTCAGGTGAAATTTATACAATGCCGAGTTTGTATAAGCTTTTCCCCCTAAAATGAGTATCTCCTAGACATGTTAATGACACTCGAACCCCTTCCATATTGAACTTCGTACTGTGAAATTCCTGAACTCAACGGGGCATCTTAGTACTAAGGTCTCTCAACAAGCCTGTCCAATTGTCTAATGCATCGATGAGATGACTACTTTGTCAATCTTGCACATCATGCAATTCGCATAGAAGGGGAATGGTGAGTCATAATCATCAGTATCTTGGGAAATTGGAAACGGTTCATAGACATTCCAAACAATTTAGTGCGCTAATGTGAAGCACAAACAGAAAGAATGGAAGACAAGACAGTTTATTATCGACGATATAGAAGTGAAAAGCAGAGAAATAGATAGGTAAATTAGCGCACGCAACGGTGTTGGATCAAAACATCTCCGGATCAGTAGCCTGGAGGACCTCCAGGACCGGGAGGGCCATACCCGCGTGGCCCGCCGAAGCCGAAGCAATCTTGCAGCAGCCAGCAACAGCACAAGCAGTACATGCTGCACACGACCAAAGAGTCATTAACAGAAATTCTAATGTCGTTGCCATCAGTTTTCTAGCAAAAGGTGTACTGCAAGTCCTATATGCTCTTCTTGAACTACGAACATGTTTGAATTCTACTTTTGTCAAGATAAAATCAACAGGACAACACATATTTCAATCGCACAAGATAGATTCGGCCAAAAATGAGACTATACATCCATAAGAAGCTTCAACTGTACTGGATATGGTAAGACCAAGCAAAAGGAAGACAATGCTCACCAAGAAGATACCATGCTGCATATGCCATCAAAGCACCCACCAAAGCCTCCGGGTCCGAAGAAGCCACCACCAGGTCCGAAGAAGCCACCGCCAGGTCCCCACGGACCTCCGAATCCCGGCCCCGGACCCCACGGTCCTCCGGGGCCAGGACCCCACCCGGGTCCACCGAAACCCGGACCTCCGAAACCAGGTCCACCGAACCCTGGTCCTCCAGGCCCGCCGAAACCGGGTCCTCCTCCAGGCCCGCCGGGTCCTCCAGGTCCCATTCTATCGCCGGAAAACAGATAAAGATCAGACACCAATGGTATTTGGTGCACTGACCGATCACCGGAGAGATTCGCAAGCGAACTCGAGCAGCAAACTGCAAAAAGAGGAAATATGAAGATGGGTATGTGCAGACGATGACAATAAAACGACTTAAGACGGGGCTCTTCGGGTGTGAAGATCTGAATACGTGAGCGGATGAGGCAGTTTCCTTAGTGTCAAAGCATCTCGCTTTCGTTTTTGAATCGTGGTGGCTCACGAAAATGTCAACCAAACTTCTTAAAGAACAAGACCTACTATTCAAAGTAGGGCAGTTGCTCTCTCCTCGTCCATACCAACCAGTCAAAGCCTCAACTTCGATACTGTTGGAACGTGAATTTGATCAAGATAAGTAACCACTCACAATGACTCTCAAAAGGGCAAACTGTGAGCTGTCAATCGATGACAATGTTTATGTTGTTCAGACAAACACAAACACGACACTACACGTGTAAACTTGAAACATTAGGAATGGCACGTTTTGACCAATCTTTGACAAGAAATCTTTGTGATTGGATTGAAACAATTTTCTACCGACATGGTATGACACGAATGACCGGCACTTATTATGATTGCAGGGCATAAATCGCTAAACATCGTTCAGCTGATCTTTCACTGGTACTTGTAACATGTATATTAACATCTGCAATCATTAGGTGCCCATCTCTGGATAATCAAAGCTGCTCAAATCAATTCAAAGCTGGGCTACCTGTGTCATGTTTAGTATGTCTACCTAATAATGTAACAATCACATATCAGGGACATACTATAGGAGTATTTCTCTTCTCTGATGCCACAGGGGCCCTTACACTTTTCAGCAAATGCATATATTCCCCACTTATTTTGGCAAGTGTACTGATCGATTGTATTTCGAAAATTCAAAAGAGAGAATGAGCTGAATCTTGACATTATATACGGACTACAAAACAGAATATGATGCAGAAGAATATGCTATGGTCGTACCTGAAGCCTTGTATACAACTCAAGCGTTGGGTCAAGCTATTGATTTTTCATTTTTCTGTTATAACTTCCTGTGCTAGTAATCAATTGCCAAACTTATACGAGGCTTATCTAACTACGAGCACACGTGTGACCTCACAAAACAAGGATGAATGTTATGGCTGCGGTCGGCTCATGTATATCCTATGGATGTTTTGGTCTAGTTCATTCACAAGCCCGCATAATGGGGGTGAATTTCCAAGATAAACATATACATATGTTCCCTAATGATGCCAGCCAAGTAAACAAATCAACACGTTTCATTCCCCTTTTGGATGAGCTAATGAACTAGTTAGAGAAAAAAGATGTCTGACCATGGAAAAACAATCATTTAGAGGCCAAAGTACATGATAACAGCGACACCGGTGTACAAAAAGCATAAACATTTGAACTGTCATTAATTAAGACTCCAAACAAGAAACAGAGACAAAGCGAGGCCATTGGTCCATAATGATATTCATACATAAGTACAGTCGTAAATGACGAGCTCTGGTGATTATCCAGTATGTAGAGCACCAGACTCCCCCATGTTAGGCCAAAACCCAGTGAACACCAATTAATTAATGGATATGTTGAAGCTGCCATTTCATATTAGAAGAAAATGTACAAGCTTTCATTACATACAGAGATCAAAGAATATGCCATTTCAGGTTATACTTTCTGAAAAGGCCAGAAGAAGTCCAGAAACCCTGGCCATATCCCTCGTTCAAGCAAAGACCGCTCGTGTAGAAACCAAAGAAAAAAGAGAGGGGATTGACGAAATCCCCATTGAATGAGCAACCCAAGCACTAATTTGAGCCTTGAATGCTCTGCAAAAGATGCTCGATTCTGTACTTCATAACGGGTTGACCAGACCGTGTCTTCTTGAACATCTTTGCTCTTTCTGCCTTCCTCCGAGCCTCAGCTTTCTCCCTCTCTTCTTTCTTTGCTTGTATAACCACCTCCCTTTCCTTTCTTGCTATCTCTTCCTCCTCACGCTTCTTCTCGTATAGCTCCCTCAGACTATTTGAACCTCTCTTCTCGTTCTTCTTATTTCTCTTCTTAGATTCGTCCATTTCCTTTGTGTCCTGCAAAAACATCAACATTAGTGTATAAGCTTGAGGTATTCAAAGCGGGAATAAATATCTGTGCCCTCGACAACAGAAAGGAAAATTTTTTTCTCAAACCTAACGTGCATAAAATCACAGAGTTCACCTTAAATTTCAGGAAAAAAGGTTGGAAGAATTACTCCGCATGCACACACTCAAATATCAGAAAAATGCAAGTGAAAAGTAGAAAGTTCAGATGAGATCTACAAAGTAAAACAATCACATGCAAAAATAGATTTGTTTGATTAAAAGGTCATAAGGATACGAAGTGATTAGAAAACTAAAAATATTGCATATGGATATAATCATAGGAAGTATTCAAAGCAGGAGTGAATCTTTGTGCACCTTGACGACAGAGAGAAAAGAAATTTCTCAAACCTAACGTGCATAAATCATAGAGTTCACCTTAAATTTCAGGAAAAAGTTTGGGAGAATTACACCACACGCACACACTCAAATATCAGAAAAAATTGCAAGTGAAATGCAGAAAGTTTAGATGAGATCTACAAAGCAAAACAATCACATGCAAAAAAGAGCAGTTTGATTAAAAAGGTCATAAGGATAAGAAGTGATTAGGAAACGAAAAATATTGCATATGGATATAATCATAGGATGTTATGCTTAGTCTGCCTTTTTTAATAAACATGAATGCCTGTTACAACTTGTTGGTTTTTTTCATTAGACAAGGTTTACTTTTTATGCTGCTAAATCTTTTTTTATGAGTAAACCATAATATAATTTATTCTTATAAAGTAGAATAAGGACAAAATAATCATAGAGATATAATTAGGTTCTTTCCATTCTTCTCTCTTCTTCAATCATACATGAAATGGCCAAATTCCCTTTATTTCCTTTCTTTCATAAGCATCCAAACACCAATAAATCAATTTTTTTTCCTTTTCTTTCTTTTCTCTCCTGAAGTAATTGTCCAAGTCCTTTCCATTCCCTCCTAATCACTCCATCCAAACTGAGTGAAATATGATGAATCAGGCTTTTGACCATCAAATGATGAGAAATAAATATTTGAGTTACTGTTACTCATGAAATTAATAAATCCTCTCAGCTGAGATACTGCAAAAGAAGTTGGTCTTACAGAATCACTCTGGAAATGGATACTCCCTAATCATAATCTCAACCATCATCAAGGCAGAAACACACGATATTTAAAAGAGAATTGCAGGTAAAAGTGTAACTATGCAACCATAAGAAAAATAAAGTTTATTTAGATTTACCACAGAAGGAGATGTGCATACAACATATCCTTTAGCAAATGTCAACCAGATGGATGTCAATTCTCATGACAGAAAGCAGACATGACAAATAACCAAATTGTCAAATGCGACAACAAACCTCTGAAGGTTTCACGGCTGATGGATCATTTGGCTCACTTAAATGCTTTAGGGATTTCTTGTACTTGCTGATATACTTGGCATTCTTGTAGAACTCCCTCTTCTTTTCTGTTAATGATGAAATTTATCAGCTCATGAGATTAAAAAACAAACACTTCAAAGAAGCATGAAGTTGCAGACAACAGCCAACATCCATATAATGATAAAAAAAAGTCTTGCTCTGATCCTACACAATAAAGAGAAGCAACAGGTCAAGGGGGAAAAACAAATGAAAACCTATATTAAACAAGAACAAGTAAAAGGATGTACATGAGGATGAAACAACAAAATTCCTAAATTCAAAAGTAGGTCACAAAGAGACAAGTCAGTTATCACTGATCCCTTATCACAATTATCAATTTGCCAAAAGCTGGCCAGCAGAAGCTGATGATGCATCAAGCTGGTCATAGGTCACTTGAGTCAACAAATCGTATAAGCATACTAAAAGAAACATTGATTCGAGAGATGTTGGAAGGAAATAAACCCAAGATGTTTAAAAGATGAAAGAGAAATATTCAGATTAGCCTCCTGCAATGAGCTAAAACCTTGGCAAATCTCAATCTTAAAAGATGACAAAAAAGCATCCTCCTTGCTCAACCTCTATCACCTTAACCCCTAGAACTTTGAAAAATTCATCTCACCAGCCCTTCCTTCACTTATAACAAGAAAGGAACTGCAGGACAAAAGTCAGTTCTGTCTGCGAGAAGCCTTACACTAACCACATTAGAAATCTCAATTGTAAGTACTAAATAGATCAGCCTTAGCCTTTTATTGCTCAGTCCTCAAAGTCTTAATTATAACTCAAAGGATTAGAAATGTAAACAGAAATGGGATGCCTTAGCAGCCACATCCTTCATGAAGCAACAGTTAAAAATCAGATGGAGATTGATATCCAGTAACATAAGTTTGAGTGATCATGACAACCACAAGCTGCGTGTTTAGAGAGACAATAATTCAAGCATTCATGTCATCATAAAAGAAAACTAAGGTTTTTAAAATCGAGCTCATTTACAAAGTAGGGCCGTCTCAATTGTCTGAACACGACCAACAGATCAAATTTTGATCGCCCTTCCGCACAGAAACAGATAGACAGACACCCCAGAAAATATTCTAGCACCCTAGATCTCGCCAGGCCAAAACCATCACGATAACAAAATCCTATCAAGGAGCTATAGTAACAAAATCGACCTGGACCTACCCGCTAGCGCACCACGCCAGCATTTCATTTTTACTGCGCCTTGATCCATCGAGAGTCACAAAATCCTCATTTAATAAGCTCATAGCGACCCAGTGAGCAATTCACTCCCCACCAAAAAACTCCGCTTTCGGTTTCTTCAAACAACCAAAAAAGAACGCAACTTTCGCAGTTGCTCCTCACACCCACCAACCATAACCACCTCCATTCTAACACGACCGCAAGAAAAGAGAGAGAGAGACACACACACACATCACCCCATTCAACTAAAACAAACCGCCGGAAATTTATCAAACACGGAGCGTGCGCACGTACTGATCAGAGCGGGGTTGTACTGATTCCGGTTCGTGGTCGACTTGATGTTGGCAAAGGCTTCGAGAGAGAGGCCGCCGCCTCCCAGGCGCGTCACGTTCTGCTTCTTCTTCTTCATCGCCGCCGCCTTGCTGCTGCTCCCCGCAGGCTTTGAGGAGCCACCAAAGAATCTACCGCCCTTTCCGCGGGGCTCTCCGTCCTCACCCGCCCGACCCTTCATCGTCGCCACGAATCACGGCGCGTACCAGCAAGAATTCCGACCGGCGATCGCAAGGTTCAGGCGAAACAGAGCAGGTACTCTGTAAGAGAGAGAGAGAGAGAGAGAGAGAGAGAATTCGGAGCCCTAATTCTCCCGGATTTCCTTTCCTCGCGTCGCCGTCGGGTTCCGGCCCAATGGGCCTCCGTTCTGATGACGTGGCGAAAAATTGCCATTTGGAGCTGACGTGGCACACCACATGGAGATATCCAAGAAAGGATGTTAAATTTAGGAGTGGGGGAGAGAGGGGTGGCCTACAAACGAAGTTTAGGTTGATTGATCTTACTTAAACTGTCGCAATTAATATAAGCCACTGCCTAGCAATTAAAACAAATGACATAAGTCACTTTCAAATTATGAAGAATGCACTTCTCCAATCGATAGACTATCTATATTTAGTTACACATTCGAAAGTTATGTATTCTCTAAATATTGGGCATGAAGTTGTTCCCAATTATTGTGTCCTGAAAGTTGACAAGAATCTTTTAGTGAATCACATATCTAAGATTAAGGTCATAAAGAAAGGTACTTTGACCTTTTCTATTACAAGTTTGACACAAAAGATAGGATGTACAAGACAAGCCATGGGTTGCTCCTATGGAATCAGAATGGTCTGGTAATACTTATGTAAACCCACTAAACGATGAGAATTAACAAGCGAGGACATGAAAATTTCATCCTCTTTTTGTTATAAGGCGGTCAATTTTCGTGCATGTTTAATAAAGGGGGGAAAATAGAGAGGAAAACATATGGCCTTTTGCCTTGCATAAACTGACACTTGCAAAATTATTTGATTGTGTGCCACTTCCAATATTCTTAAAATACTGTTTGTGTTTGGAAAAAGGGTTTGAAATGAAAGCGAAGAAAGAAGAAAAGGTCAAGCTAAAGCAATTAAAGAACCAATGAAGATGTTTGGAGCATTGGGAACTGAAATGATTGAAATGTCGCCTGAGACCACACTTATTAGTATGTGTCCTTAGATTTGTCTTCTGAAAATGCTTTGGTGGGCAATTGGATGAACATACCAATTTTCTATGATGTCATAGTTTCCTTAATTGGAATATCATATTCTTTTCTCCGATTGCTATAGAGATTGTATACATTTATATTGAAAATGAGTCAACGATGACTCTCTGTTGATTTGTCTATATGAGCGAAGGCTAAAGTTGTAAAAAGAAGATTTATGATACCATTCTTTGTAAGTCCAACAAAATAAGATGATATGCATTTCATTTTGGATTAGGAATTGCACAATCAGACCTTTTTAAAAGTGATTTGTGATCAAAAATCGATGATCTCTTTTACAACTATTTTCTTACATCTCCATTGATCTAGTGAAGTCGAAGTGAGAGTGTTCTAGTTTTGTGCGGCTCTTCCATCTTGATTTTACTTTTTAAAAGTGATTTGGGATTTATAATTTGTGTGGCTAGATTTGGGATTTATAAGGCGTTTTTTGTGCCCATTCAACTTATTGATGTTACTGTTGTCTTTATACAATGATAGTGCTAGGGACGCTAATCCTAGGCACACACTGCTTTTTAGCAAAGCCATAGCTATTGGAGAGGAAAATCTCCGTGTGTGCTCATAACGCGAGATTCGGTGATCAATTGCACGATAAATCGTTGTTTATGGAATGAGTGAGTCTCTATAAGATGTAAGTTTTCCTTACTTTGTGGGATTTGCATTTCTTTCTTGAAGTTATGTGCTTCTCTTTTATGGGAAATGAAAATTTCTCTTTGAAAAAAGAAAATCTCTTTGGCTTTATTAGAATCAACAATGAGTTTGATTGTCAATGTAATATTATACATGTAAGCAAAAATCGAGTTAATCCACCACATCCACTTTTTTTCTTGGCCTCTCAAACAAGACGTTATCCCTCCAAGTTTTTGTTCTCTCCTCAACTTTTCTACCCACTCTTCCCCTTCCAAAACACAGCACTAAACCTCGAAGGCGCACAAGTTTGATCAAACACAATTTAGACATGTAGTGAATCCGTGCGCCATCTCTTTTCACGACAATCCTCATTTCTAGTGATTCGCATGTAGTTGGCAAGACTCGAAATTGTCGTTCTTGAGCTAGAGGAAGGTAGAATAGAACTCGCATTTGTATATTTGATTGACAATCCAAGCAAAGCCAACTTGACATGGTCCAATCATTTGACAATCATTTGACGAACCTGCTAAGGTCGTATGAAAAACTAAGTAGCTAACATTCAAGACAACCACACCTAGATTGTGCCCGGTTTGTTAAAAAAACCCTTTTTTCTTGGTTTAAGGGTTTGCCCCAAATGGCATCGTCTAGCTGGTCAAGCAAAGAAGATTGCATTAAATTTGTGCATCCTCTCCCTTGAAATTCAACTGTGTTCACCTTCAATGCCCCTCCACCTTCCCAATTCTCTCCATCTCTCTCTATTTACTCATCAACTTCCCCCTCCTTCCTTCTCCCTCTCTCTCTCTCTCTCAAAAGTTTCACACTCACTGAACCCAAAAAAAAACACACACATCAGGCGCGCGCGCACAAGACACAGGATGGAGAGCCAGAGAAAGTCTAGCAAGGACGGGGCGTCGGGGCGGGGCGACGTAAAGGTGGCGGAGCGTCCACCGAAGGCCGTCAGGCGTCCCGATCTGCTGCTTCGCGCCCTAGCGCTGGCGCTCACTCTGGCGGCGGCGGTCATGGTCGGCGTTGACAAGGAGTCCAAGACAGTCTCCGTCACCATCTCCCAGAGCCTCACACTGCACGTCCGTGCCACCGCGAAGTGGCAATACATGTCGGCTTTCGTGTAAGTCCCCCCCCCTATCAATCCTTCGCTTGATCTTTTCGCTCTCTTTCACATCTGGCGTGAGTTTATAGTGAAACGGGAGTAGTTCTACATCAAGGAATATAGAAATACATGAATATAGCTAGCTGTCCACGACTCGTGCGTACGACAAATGAAGTGCGTAGATACGATCATGCAACAAGCTTTGACGTATCAGTATTTTGTTACATGGCATCCTCCTCACGTAAAATGTACATTATCAGTCTGTTTTCTGAAATAATCAGTAATTTGGCAATTTATTCCCATTATTAACATTCAAAATGAGGGTCAATAGCATTCTTCCCAACCAACCTGACAGTGACCCATGCTGGAAAAAGCTGACGCCTCATTACTCCGGTTCCTTCGGTAGTTCAATGTTTACCTCAAGCGGTAATAAATCTTTAACACGTCCTGCCATTTGCCCTAAGAAAAGGGAGAGAACCAGATGGCAAAAGTGGTGTTATTATGGACATGACCGACTACACTTACAGCTGCACAATGTGTGTATACGTATAGAAACCTAGGGGTAGATTTCATGTTATATTTGCTTTTCTTTTATGATGTTAACTCCTTTTCGACTAGAATAATAATGGGTAAGTGTCGGTTTAGCAATTGAGAGTATGAAGGTGGTGCGCATTTATGCGAGCTTAGTTCCCCAGAATATTTTCGCATTTCGACTTCGGCTCGTGCCTTGAACTAGCCCCCGATGTTAGTACTATATCACTTGATCTCGAGGTTTACCTAAGATAAAAAGTTATCCCCATGAATGTATAACGGGTGGGCTAATAGGCGATGATCGACGTATGTTTCCCGATTCTCCAATTCCCTCGCTCTAAAGGGAGATTTCGTGAACTAAATTCGTACGGGGGTAGCTATGGTTCAGTTCATTTAATATTGGATTTATGACACCCTCAACGAGCCATGCTGCGACACACAATTAAAGAAGCCCAAGCAATCCAGAGATTGTCCTCCATCTCGAGCCGGTGACAACTACCTCTCAAATGTCTTGTTTCCCATGCTCTAATGCAGAAGCACAACTCCACATTGTACGCCGACCCAAGTACAAAAAGGTTCACCAACACGTCGTCCTGCCTTTCAGAAGAGTGAAAATTTGTGAGGGTGGACAATTTTATGGTGGAAACTTCGACTACTGATAAGTTATAACTGTGTATAGACAACCTCTTATTAAGTACTTTCACTTATTATAAAATTCATCATATAAGGTGGTTGCAAAATACGTACAGATGACGATAAGGTAACGAGTTATGTTGGTAGTTTCCGCGACTGAGTACCATGAGGAGAATGATGCTCTTTATCTTTTCAAATTGTTAGGGTTTATATGCTCATGTGCATGTGTTCTTCAATTTCAGCTACAGTTCATTTGGATATTGAATTTCAGTAGTAGTCTAGAGAGTTCATGCTCATGCCTGTAAACAGATTTTCTATTTTGAGATGTTTTCTAGAATTCATGAGTCGTATTGTTAGGTATTTGCCACCCTAATAATGCATTCGATCTCCAAATACTGTCTCTCAGATACTTCCTGGTGTCGAATGCCGTTGCATGCTCGTATGCAGCTGCATCCCTCGTGTATGTCACCGTTGCCGGGGCGGCCCACAGTGCCAAAGCAGCTTTAGCCATCAACGTGCTTGACACTGTCATGATGGGGCTGCTCCTATCTGCCAGCGGAGCATCCGCCGCCATCGGCACGATCGCCCAGCACGGCAACTCCCATGTGCAGTGGAACAAGGTCTGCCATGCATTCGGCAGCTACTGCCACCAGATGGCGGCGGCATTCACCCTGTGTCTCGTCGGCTCATTTGCGTTCCTGCTGCTTGCGGTGCTCTACGTCATGGACCTCCACAAGAAGGCAATGTCGAGATAAAATTTGAAGATAATTGGAGATACAAAGCGGTCAATGCTGTTTGGTAGGGAAAGTTAATATTTGTGTGGCTAGGGTTGTTGATTTAATCTCTTTGGCGAGTGGAAGGTGCGTGGGTAGGTTCGAAGGGTACGTATGGAGTAGTAAATGCATGGATGTTGTTTGGTTCGTAGTATAAAGTTAGCTGGCCATTGAGCTGCAGAGATCTGGTGAGTTAGTGATTCGGGGCATATGACGAATGTGTCGCGACTATTTTACTTCTCGTTGGTTCTTCTGAGAGTATTAACTACATTAAATCTGATATTGGATCTCTAGTTTGCCAATGCTGCAAATGAAGTCATTTTACACCATCAGTAACTTCTTATCGTGATAAGATATGTCATACATATGAGAAAGACATGAATGCTGGTCTTCGATTGATATCACGAAGCACAGCGACCGACCTAGCCCTCAACCCTGCGCGGCAAGATTAGTTAGGAAGAAGAGAAAAGCAGGTATATCATTCTAACATGGGAATCGCCAGAACTTCTTTAAGTCTTAGCCCAAATTCTCCTGTTGGTATGGTGGTCAAAGATCCAGCATAAGGAAATAAACATTATCGATTGGCAAAAAGGTTGCGCTTTTGGCCCCTTAGATATTAAACCTAAGTGTAGAACATTCTTATGTACTCACCGTTTCAAGTAGAAGCCATGGAATAAAGTTTCAACTTTCGAATGTTTCATCAAATACAACTCAGTCTTATAGCGAGCTGAAAACCACGACCAGAAGCCAAGAGTCACCATGAAAACCAGGTACCCAACAGAGGTTAGGCTTCGACACCTTCCATGCCCCATTTATTCGATGATTTGGTTTGATGCATCTTGGTTAGTGGAGCTCAAAGTGGTGCACCAAGAAAAAGAGGAAGGTCAACAGAATTGGATACGAGGACCTGCGATAGCAAGCATGGGCTAATGGACGGGCATATAAAGAGAATCCACGTATGTACAAACACTTTGTTTTCTGACTATACAGGGGCTATGCATCATTTGACTCTGAATTTCAGTACGGGGAGAGCAAGAATGCTCTTGACTACTCTTTGATTGACACTGATACTAGCAAACGAAAATCAAACCCAAAACTGACAGCTATTTCCATGTACATAAGTATATACTACCATAAACATTTACCATGGGATGTACTCATTGATCCCGAAGATGCGTATCTTCCATATCTTGTCCCGATTTGATCAACAGCGACTCACTCAGTATCCATACCTTGGTTGCTTATAACATCTGTTGATTGCCACACAAGTCAGCTTCTTTCACTTGCACACGTATGTAACTAAACAAATCAGCGCATTCATGACTCAACTATTCAACCATGTGAGAATAAGTTGCCAGAAACAAATATTAAACCAAGGCAGGAAGGTAAATATTGAAAAAATAAATGGCCAATGGATAATTCATTAAGCAATCGCTATTTGAATAAATCAACCTACAACGTGGACCACAATAAGATGAGCAAAGGGTAAGGCTTGGCTGAAACTGGTACCAAACCAGAGGAAACGAAATTAATAATGAAGGAGAGAATACAATGGTCTAGACTAATGAGAAGAATCTAGCACTATCAACCTTCCACCCACTACTGTGAATCATTCCACCTCTTGGGCCACTACCACAATAATATTCTCCAATGAAATGTTTCCTTCTGTTCTGCTCAACAGCCTACACTTACTAGGTTCGCAGCTTTGCACTTAGAACTTCTTCTCCTTTAGAATACACACTTTATGAGAGAATAAATGCTTGCATAGGAATTTAGACAAGATAAAGTACCGATTCATGCAATTGCTTCTTGCCTCATTACTTTATTCTATGCACCAAGGTAACTAAATCATTTGTACACCCAGAGCAACCTAAACAGATAATGATAATTAGCATGACCACATCCAGTGATTTTCTCCATATTGCAGACACATTCACTTCCTTAGAGCATACACTCACCCCGCTAACTTTTGTACTTACAAAACTCATGATCAAATCCATCGTAAACTCTTTTGAGCCCTTTTGTTTAAAGGTATAAAAAGGCTTTCTACCTAGAAAATTTCCTTATCATATGGAAAACCTGCCATGAAAAGCCATCTCACCAGTTTATCTAACCAAGACGGACAATTGTAAATATGCTTCCATTTTCTTGAAAGCTCCACCACAGACTGTTGATCAACCGTAAATAAACTTCACACGCATGACCATTGCTAACTTTTTATTGGCAGAAATAGAGCTACCAGATTGATAGACTGACATAAACTATCAGCTGCCTAGAAACCATCTAACATTATGTAGCCTCAAATGCTGTGGCTGAAGGTTCTTTTTCTCATTTTCCTACTACAGTCCTCTATGCATAATAGCCCTGGGGCTTTCAAAGACCATCTCCAACTCCGTGCCTGAACGTCAGCTTCTCTTATGTCAGTATTAGCTGGACGCTATTGTGCTCTACATAATAATTAGTCATCATTCACTTGTCATAAACAAACAATCTGACAATGTTAATCATTCTACCGAGGTAAGGTATGAACACACGTGCATGAGAAACATCAAAACTGCAATAGCAATTGAATACTTAACAGAATATGTTCTAAAGCATGCAAACCAAATTTACAGGAGCCAAAGTGATTACCAGGTCCTGTCCGTCTTAGCAAAACGTCCCTTGATTCTAATCCTGCTCTCAGCCCTGACTTTCCGTGATTCATATCTGATGTGCTTATCATACCTGCATTGCACATGTAACCAGGGAGTCCATACGTGATTAAAAGATGCAGTTAAAGCATTTAGATAAAGTGAATGCATCTAATCAACCACAAGGACCTGTTTTAAAGAGCAGATGACCTGCAGATAACATATTGCTTGATGTATTTGACGTTTCATAAATTTTAACTATCCATACTTTTTTTTTTTCATCAACTATCCATACTAACACACCATATTTTTCCTTCAGAAATTTCAGTGTTTTTACCTCCTTGTTTTTCTCTTCTCCTTGTAGCGTGAGATTGCAGACTCTCTCTCCTGGCTAGTTAATGGAACCAGTGGCAAAGGATTCGGATTGATCGGATTTTCGGATGGTACTTCATGACATTCATTGGTAGAACTTGGAATACTGCCGTTTGGATATTGGTCTAAAGCTGTTGGTCTTTCCTCTTTATAGCCACCAAAGAATGAAGAAGGGTCATAAGCTTGGTTTCTGGTGTTGCCGTCATTAGAAAACCACTGAAAGTCAGTTGCCTGCAAACAAAAAGTTCATGTCTTCGTCTTGGTCATCATGTATATATGGCTGTCACTAACGAGTTAAGCAGGTGAGCTGGTGCAATCACATACAAAGAAGAAGAAGAAGAAGAAGAAGAAGAAGAAGAAGAAAATTACATGAAGGCCACTGAAATTTCAGGTGGACTTCTATTCAGAGCTAACCTTCAATGTTATAACATATCTTGGACATTGCAATTCAGCCTCAAAGACAGTCAATTCTTAGTTTTAGTCTGTAAAACATGCACGAGTTGCACTAAAGCAACACAGATATCCAGAGTCAACAAGCTCACATGAAATAGCAAGTGAACACCCATGCACAGTACCATGCCCATGATCCCCAACTCCCCTTCTGTATATATGCAGGTTCATCCCAAAGTGCCTTTTATGGTGTCGTATGAAAATGGAATAAGAGAAATAACATGATGCTTTTGAGTCTTGACCACAAAAGGAGAAAGAAGTACCTCATTTTTGTGAAATCCAACTTGATCTCTATCTTCACATCCAGTGTGAATATTTGCTGGCTGAAGAGCTTGAGTCAAGACTGGCAAGTGAGAATCATCCAACGGTGCAATCTCCCCCTCTTCAAAGTTGAAGTTATATTCTGGTTTAGCAAGTAAGCGGAGCTGGCGTAGCATTTCTTTCTTGTGCAGACCACAGGTTGCATTTCTATTCTGGATTAAAACGTAATCATGTAAAAAAGTCAAAATCACCAAGCGGATGGACAAGATGAAAGACTTATAGATTCAAAACATATGTGATTTCAGAATTCTTTTTATCGCTTTGTTGTTGGGCATGGGCAAAGGAGGCCAGTTATGCTTAGATGATTCCTCAAAATTAAAACTGAAAGTGATTCCAATTCTGACACCGTTCACTTTCACTATTGTGACAAACCGAACCAACAGATAAAACAAGATGAAACTTCAAGCAATATCTCTCCAGGACATTCCTTTCCATCAAATTCAAACTAATAATTCGACAAGGAAAGCATCGTAGACAATCACATCCTCTCACAGAAAACAGGACACCAATCAGCCTCTCTCTCTCTCTCTCTCTATCGGAACAACAGAAATAAAATGCCTTACCTTAGGCAGAGGAGGAACATCCACAGCCCGAAGAGCACACGCATCCTCCCTGGGAACGATCAAATCATCGAGAGTAATAAAAGCAGGAGTGTCCCAGAGCAAAACATCCGAGAACCCACCATCCCCGCCGCCGCCGCCGCCGCCGTCATCACCACCCTCGTCACCACCCAAAGGATGGCCCTTGAACCCTAAATCCTCCACCCCCAAGATCCCCAAAATCTCGCCCACCGAAGGGCTCCCGGCGAACCCCTCGACCGGCCTCCGGTTGTGCGCCTCCGCCGCCCCCTTCCCCGCCGCCGCCGCCGCCGCCGCCGTGACGGTCCCAGTCGCAGTTCTGGCAGAGGAGGAGGCGCTCGGCCTCGCAGAAGAGGGAGGCCGAGGCGGCGTCGCAGGCGTCGCAGAGGAGGGAGCGGGTGTGCTTGGCGAAGAGCGGGTTGGTGGCGTGGACCTCCCGGTCGCAGGCGAAGCAGAGCCTCGCCGAGTCGGCCCGGCAGTACAGCAGCGCCGTGGTCCCGCCGCAGTAGTCGCAGGGCCGCTTCCCGCCTCCGCCCTTCCTCATTGCCGCCGCCGCCGCCGCCGCCGCCGCCGTCTCTCTCTCTCTCTCTATCTCTCTCTCTTCAGGCCTCGATCTGCGTCTCCTTCATTTCTCGGGGAGAGCTTCTTCGAGCTGCTTCTTCTTCGTCGTCTTCTTCTGCTTCGTCGTCTGCTTCTTATCTTCTGGTTTTCTGGGGAGTCCGTGCTCTCCTTACCTTGTGGAGCAAGAACCGTCGGCCGCAAGGGTTTTGTGATCTGATATCGACGTGAAATTGGAAAAAGGTACTTTTTTTTTTTATTTCACCTAATATTATATAAACCTTTTTTTATTTCACCTAATATTGTATAAATCGATTTCTTATTCAAGTACTAACATATAATAACATAAATAGTCCATAAAATTTAAATTTATTTAACGTTATTTTTAAATTTTTAATTTGTTCAATATATTTTTGGCGCACATTCAACTTTGTTATTGGATTATATAAAACTGTTTCATAGCATCCTTGTATTAATTCACATTCAAATACAACATAAAATATTTTCACATAATTTATGGATTAAATTGAACATATAATAAAAGAGTTCGAGATGTGATTATATCTTTATTCAAAATTTAAGGATCATATTAAATAATTTTAAAGTTTAATTATTATATTACGCGATGAACCTAAGTTCGGTAGTCATTTTTGTCATTTACCTCCCAAGGGGATAAAGAAAATCAGCCTTTTGTGGGAATAATCTTTTTTTTTTTTTTTCTTTTGGCATTTTGGGAAAATTAAAAGGACAGAGCTATTTTTAAATGTTCTAGAAAGGCGTGAGCATTGCCTTTGACTTGCTAGTAGCGGAAGGCGGATGACGCAATGGGTGACGCTAGTGGAATTAACTGGCAACCGCCGAAATCTGCTCCCGGTTGATGCCAAAAAAGAGTAAATAAATATTTTTTTATCATAGAGTTGGGTGATCTTTCTTCAAAGATAGTAATATTTAATTGCACTATTAGATATTTTTTAATGGAAAAGGGCCCTGCGCAATAACTGCTGATAGGGATGGTCGGCCGCGCCCTTTTTCTTAAAAAATAGAATTGGAGTTTAAATTTAAATTTTCAATTTTTTTAGTCATGTGATCGAAATTTGCTTCCTCCTCTCCTTCGCGCACCTTAATTGTAGTCCATGGAGAGGGTACGAAACCTTTCTTACCTCCCGTAATTAGAAGTCGCTTTGATTAACATCACAAAAAACAAATTTATCCTCAATTATATTTTGATCAAAAAATTCAAATTAATATATATATGACGAATTTATTATAAACTAATACAAAAAATCACAAATTGCAAATTTAAACTTCCTTAATTTTCATTAAATTTGATTAATATAACGAAAAATTATAAGTTGGTATATTTAGAACAAATGGGGTAGGATATTTGTTAACCGTCACATATCATCTAACTTAGAAATGAAAAAATGAGGAATAAATTTATCATAAATATATCTATTTGAGATTTTTATAGTAAGAAAATTAATTTAAATTAAATTTATCATAAGTACATCAATTTGAATTTTTTTTTATTGTATTAACCCATTAACGTATTGCTTTTTAACGTTGATGAGTACAAAATTAACATGTGCACAGATCAAACGCATAGCCACATTCGATTTTTCGCCTTATTAAGTGCAGCGCGTTCCGCACCTATTGAGACTAGCCTCGACCCGTGCAATGGCGCTCGATTCATTATCGTTAGGGGATATTTTACGAACTTGGGTTATTATTTGAGGTGGAGATTCATGTCATTAAATCTTGTAACCTGAATTTAATAAAGTAGTATGACTGGACATCATCGTACTTGTCTGAATAAAAAATATCAAAGAGCTGAGCATCCATATCAAACCGGTTACGTCGCCCAACTGCCCGGACAAAATCGGTGCATTAATCCATTCCGGCCAAGTCAATTTTCACCGTCCAAGACGCGACCGCCTAGTCAAATCGGTTCGCGGATCCCTTCCGACTAGTCAATTTTCGCCATCCGGTACTCGCGGAACTACGGCACATCATCAATAATTTCATGACAACAACATGAAGTCGAATGCAAACTGCACTTAGGATGCCTCATAGGGGACGATAAAAGAGAGATCTCGTTCCCGGATGCGTACCTCTCTCCACGTGGTCGGCATTGAACGCTTCATCCTGATTGGCCCAAGTCAGTTTCGCCGTGACGGGCGATCGAGAAGTTTCGCCGTGATGGGCGATGAGAAGATTGTGTTGGATGACAAAACTGGACCGAAAAAATTTCTATAGATTATATGATGATCAAATGTGGAGCTCATATGAGCACATGATCAGAGAATGCTACATCAGAACAAGGAATGCAATCATCAGACGACAACAAGATCAGCCGTAATCCTGCAGTAGCGACTCTTGCAGGGGGCGCTGATAGCTATGGGCGACAGAACAGTGAAAAAGCTAATTGATTGTAGAAAGTATCAACGGCTATGAGAACTGCTTCGAAAAGTTATTCCCCAATCTAATATATCGCTAATGAAGAAATCGGCAGGTGGACTGATCAATTGTCGACCGATGATCATAAGAGTCGGTGCAAGTGCTGTAATAGGTTAGCGCCAAGAACCTGCTGAAGAAGCACCTCCCGGGCCAATGTCGAATGAGAGAGCAAAGATCCAGGTATTTGAGCCCAGGATTCGCTAGGTTGTACGAGGACCGCAAACTAACTTTCACCTGGAAATCGAGTAAAAACCGCATAGCATTCAGAAAGTATCAGGAAACTATTTTAAGTTTTATCTGTTCATGCATATGGGAATAATTGTAGGACAATTGCTTTGTGCACAAGAGATGTTCAGTTGTCAAGATGGAAAATCTATCTAAAAAAATGTAATGTGATGATATGAATTAGTTTGCCTGAATCATCTTGCTGATGGTCCGCAGCTGATATTCTTCGAGTGTTGTATGAATGGCATTCACTGCACTTCAGCCCAAAAATGTGAAATGGAACGTGCCCCGTTCTGTTGCAGTCATTGCAGAGAATCGTGACCTGTCAAAATTCCTTAAAAATTGAAGATGACATTCCTTTTAAATGCACTCGTAACCATCAAGAAAGCAAGGTCAGGTTGACAAGCTGGAAACAATGGCAACAGTCATTATGTCTGGGCTTCAGAGCAGATCGAGGATTATAATGAGGCCAATTTCAAAAGGTTGTAATGAAACCGTAGTACTGTACATGCATGATCCCCAGCGGTTACTCACTAATTTGAATGATAACTACGCTACATTTCTCCAACAAGATTCATGTTAATATACCAGCTATATGAGAAAACATAAACTGATCAAATACTCTTTCAGATGAATAGTATCCAAAGATAAAGTTCTGTATTTGTTCTACGCAAGTAGTGCCTTAAATAAAGGATACTTGCACTCTATCCTAACAGCAATATCATCCCTCGGAGCTAGTGTATAGCCTGGCCTATTACCTATTATTCGCCATATTAAAGGAGAAAGAAGTCATCATGAACTTCTGTTTTTCTTTCGAAGTGTTATGCTCTAAAGCATAAAATATAAGACCAACTTCAATTGATTTTAATTAAAAACAACAAATAATTTTTCCAGCAGAGCTCACAAAGGCAAACTATCTTTTCAAAAATTCATTAGTAATTACTCAACAAAACATTATAAAAAAAATTGGGCTGCAAAACACAAGATATATGTGAAAAGATACTGAGCAATATTGGAGGATGAGTTACACACCTCATACTGATATTCTTGGGGCATGATCGTTGCCGCAATCTAAACAAGAAAAAAAGATGATCAAACTGAAAGGCTATCTTTTCCGAATATTAAAACCGTAAAGTTCAATTCAGAAACAACGGAAAGGATAATAGAAAAGCATGAAATTGCATGGTGTTTACATTTTGATGGGTAATAGTAATTATTTTACAAATATTTTCCATTTTGCTCCAGCCTCTATTACTGGAGCCTGTTAAGGGCCTGTCTCTTGAAGTAGAGATTGAGGGAAAGGTGAGTGGCCATTATCCTTTTGAAAGCCCAGAACTCTTATGAAGAGTGCCTCAATCTAATACAAGTAAACAAACACATGCAGATTTGCAGAGTTAATTCAGGTTCCATTCTAAGACACAAGGCATATTTGCATCTAATTTTGTGCAAAGGCGGTGCCCCTTATTATGAATTTCTCTTTAACACTTCAAACAAAGACTTAGTGTGCTCAATCATGGCCTCCTTTAGCACTAAAACCTATGATTACAAGTGGCACAGACAATAAACTAGCTAAGTATCATAACATCCATTAGGTCTCTCAGCTTACCTGGTAAATTGGTCAAGCTGATAAATCTTTATTCACCTCAGACATAACTAATAAAAACAAACTCCAATCTCCAGCCATTCATTACCATGCTCAATGACAACTAAGCACAATTTGATAGAACCTAAAATATCGATAATGATATTATTTGTTAGTCACAGGTTTTTCCTTTCTCTCTCTGCAGAACTATCGATTTTCCATTCTTATTCTTAAATTTCTGTTTAAAAGTTAGCTACTTTTGAATGACAAGGTTGAGAGTTTCTATTTCAGTAGACTGAACCTTCATTCCATCAATCTTTTTGGTCCCGCAATTACACATCTGACCCTCAGGATGTAATTCTAACGCTGTTATGACAATATCAAGTTAGAAGCTTACTACCTCTGCATCCAGCATTCTCCAGACTCCAGACATTTCCTTAACTGTCTTCAAGCAAATGGGACAACGATGCCTGTGTGACCACAATGTAGGTTAATGACGCAACCAATGACTATTTATCAGAAATCATATGCACAACTATCTAACTGGGAAAAGGTTTTACTGATTTTGGTCGTCCATTTCTTGGGCACAGTCCCAATGAATTGTGTGTCCACATTTCAAGATTTTTGTTCCTTTGATCGAGTCAAATAGATACTGCAGAGTCAACAGAAAGTTGTTAGAAAGACCTTTCAAACCTTCACTATTGCCAAATTTGGTATATGTTAAACCACCAACCTCATAGCAGACAGGGCAATGGCTCTTCATTGAATTCTCCACGCATACATGATTATCACGTAACAACATAACATAGCAAGAGCCTGCGCTTTAGAAAGAAGTTTGTTAAGGCTATGCATAGAGATTAAGCATCTCCTCAAGACATAGGAGCAAGAAAGAAGAAACTAACATCTAGAAGATGCAGAGCAAGACAACCAGTGATATGGACCTTCAGGAAACAGGTGACTTCATTTGATGCCAATAATAAAGCATACTTCCATGTTTCAATAGTAGAGTAATGATGCACCACCCATTATACTTTTGAAACAAATAAGAATATGCACCATGCACACATTTATATTTTTGAAACAAATAAGAATACGACTATATTTGTCAATCTACCTAATTCTATGACTCTGATCTGTTTCAACTCTCACGAGATTAACTTCTTTCATCCATTTGCAAGTATGATAACAGAACAACAAGTCTCCATCGCATATTTTGAGAAACATGAAACAGAAATTAACTAAAACTTTCTTTCCTCTAATCTAAGAGATCACTCTCAGAAAATCATTGCATTCAGTTATGAACTTCTCCTGCTACATAAACCTAACAACACTCTAACCTTGCACTAATAAATAACTTCTATTTTCTCAGTTTTAATATAGAGTAATGCTCTTATGCAACCTCTGCATGCAGAGTGCTCCTTTTGGAGCTTGCAATAGTTTTCTGCAAGCTGATATAAAGTACTTTGATACTGCAATTGATCTCTTCTATATTTCAGATGTTAGAGTCAGTCCTATTGGTTAAATTGCTGTGGAAAAGAATGCATAAATGCTGCTGCAGTGTGGTTTGTGAACCCAATATTTGCCATTGTAGAGATGACAGTAGTAGAAGATTCCTTGCCATTGTATCCCTCCCCGTGATAAAAAGTATCTGAACCAAAAAAAATAAAAAAATCCTTCCTCTGTCCTTCCTAATGAGTTGTAAGTGATCAAGGTGGCACACAACACTTTAAGATGTCATCTCTTAAATGTCTAAACAAAATCATGCATTAGCTGCAGTAATACGATGGGAAGTACCCAAAACTCCTAAATAAGAATTCTTTCGCTAACATTCTCCCTCTCAAGATACAAAGTTGATCGCACCAGCTTTGAACAAGTACCTTTGAAGTCATCACAACTCTTGTGCTAAACTTGATATCATATCCTAGATCTAGTGACCTCTAAAGAGCCACCCTGGTTACCATCATTCTTAGAGAGCAGCTCTGACTTAAGACTCTTCAGAATTTTAATTCAGCCAAAAGATATACTTAAATATCCTTTAACGTTGTTCCCTTGTAGGTTTGGAGCTACCCTTTTAAAACTGGACAAGTTATTTTCTTTTCAGGCAAGTAGGGGAATGGAAAAGATAGGGATTCCAACTCAATGTACAGAAAAGGTTCAAACATAAGAAGAAGCACTTTTCCAGAGTCTTTTTAAATATACATTTCGTTACCCATTGAAGCCCGAGATGAAAAATTCCGAAATCCAACGTGAAACAAATTTGATAGCAAAAGTCCAGCATGCTAAACCAGCTTCTGGTTCCTGTCAACCATCCTATGGGCAAAACTCATTAATACATGTCAGGTTTCCCCATATCTAACCAGCTCACCACGCATTTTACCTTTTCAATGAGAAAATCTAGCTATGTAACTGAGCACTCAAGGATTCCTGGTGGGTATCTGTATACCAAGTGCCAGTTCAGAGCCATAATTTGACTCTGCTTTGTCAAACTTCTTCAGAACTGTCCTTACAAATCTAAATTGATTATTCCAAGATTATGCAAACCAAGAAGGATATTAACAAGGCAGTGTCTTCGATGGCGACTAGACCACTGCTTCAAGATAAGTTCCTACCGAGATCCACTATGAAGCTAACTTGTACTTTCAACATAAAGCAAGTTCCTTGATTCCCATCTCTCATGAATTCAAGTAAGAAATATACTATCACCTAAGCATCGGTCACCGCATTTCCATCTAATGATACATGTTCATGCCTAATTATATGATGTATGAAATTATGGGCTTACGTAACTCACGACAATTACCAAACTAGAAGACAACATTCCAAATAATTCAGAAATAAAAGCAGTCCAAGCTTTTATAATTTTAGGAGAAGATGGAAACTCTCTAAAGAGATGACCTTAATCAACATGTGTGAAAATGAGAGAGACATTCTCTCTTGCGACAAAAAAACACATGTGGCGGTGGAGATACTAAAAGAGAAAGCCATACCACACTTTGGACAATGGAAGAAATTTTCACGACCCCCAACTCTGGAAGACGGGCAAAATTCAATTTACAATTCGTATGGCAGATACAGTTAACTTCCAAAAGACGGGAAGAACATTCCGAACATCAATTAGCTCACCTACAAATTCCACATTCCTCACAATGAAATTGCTCCTTTTCGGTCTGCAAAAATTGAACATAAAATACACTGTCAGAGCACCTATGCTTTCAATTCATGTAGAATCAAAATGGAAAGGCTACACCTTTAGTTATTATAAATGAGATCATACCAAATCCGTCTTACCTGATCATCATAAAACTTGCAAACTCCACAGAAATATTCTCCCATGTTCACGCAGCATTTCGAACAAACTTGAGCAGCCTAAACAAGGGACACATAAATTCTCCAAGACAGCTGAAAAAACTGACAATAGACTTTGAAAAATCCACAAGCGATCCGCCACGACATACCTCTTGCTCCGTGTCGCAAACAGAACAGATGACCTGAAACACGAAAAGACCTTCAGCACAACACCACACCACAAAATCCGTCGCAAGCAGAGGTCAAATTAACAAAACGAATGGCACCTACCCTCTTCACGTCGTGCCGCACCAGCTCATGATGATCTTTCGGGTTGCTCAGCGAGCTCTGGTCGAGACGAAAAACCATAGAAGATCGACGAAACCACGTCCAAGCACGACGACAGTAGCAACACATCATTTCCCACGCAAATTACACACAAAAAGAAGAACGGACGCAATGGGGGCGCGACGAGGGAGGCGGAGGAAAAGCCGTACCGTGAACTCGTTGTGGCAGTGGCGGCACGGGAAGACCCGATCGCAGCACGGGGCTCGAATCTTGCAGCGCCTCCGGTAGTGCGCGCAGCTGAAAGGATACGACACACGGAAAAATGAAAAAACCCAGAAAGAAAAAAGGGAAAGCAAGCGCCGGCAGAGGCGATCCGCGCGCGGGAACGAAGGCGGCGGCGGCGTACCCGTGCTCCAATCTGGCAAAGTCTCGATCTTTCGTCTGTATCGCGTGCTCTGCTCCTTCCGCCATGGATGACTCCGCGCGAGCTGCCGTTTCCTTTCGAGGGCAGAAGTAAGCTCCGGATAATCGGCGGAGGTCAGAGGAGAGGGATTGGAGAGAAAACCTGGCTTTAGCTTGTTTCATGCGAACCGTTTGCGGTCCAATTATTTCGTGAAAAATAATTAATTCGAAAAATATATTTTTAAAAATTAATTATTTATATCACTTAAAATAATTAATTTTTAAAAAATATTTTTTTCATCAATAGTAATTTATTTTTCAATATTTTTGCAGATATTAAAAATATTATAAGTGATTGTTTTTAGGAATATATTTTTAAAATCATGTATTCCTTGTGAAATAAATGTATTTTTAACGTGCTAAATTTCAAAATCTAATGTGGCTACTCCATTGAAGCACCGTGGACTTTCATGTGCTTGATTTAATTTTGCCATGCATTGTAATTTCAAAAGCTTAGTCAATTGATCGCCCTTTTTTTAAGTCTTAATAAAATTTAAGGAAAATTTCCAAATAAGGGTCTAAAGTGATCGTGATAGTTTTAATAAGGGCTTGACCTTGCTAATTGGCTAAATATTTCTATCGGTTAAGAGTATTTTTGTCCTAAGACAATTTTATCCTAAATTTTATTTAAATTAGATTGAAAATTAAAATGAGATTAGGGGTGTACAAAAGAACTGGAAATTGCTTGGAAATGGATTGAAGTAGATCGGAACCGATGGTTCCCATGAAGGCTGGTTCGATTCCCAGTTCCAATTTACTAGAACTAGTGAGTACTGGTTCAGTTCCCGATTTTAGAGGTGGAACCGCTTGTCCACCCACCCGGACTAGACATATATATATATAAAGAAATTACGTCTTAATTACTTTATTATTTTATTATTTTTCAACTAAATATATATGTACATATATGTATATTTGGAGTTATTGAATATTAATGACTAATTTTGTCTCTTAGATATATAATAGAATTAACCCTCTATCTTTTTTTCATTCTAATAATCAATTTACTTACTTTTTCAACTAAAATAATATAAACAAACATAGAGGAATGAGAAAACCGATTGAAGATGTCTATATGAGCCAATGGCTCGTTTTAAAAGTATAATTAGGTCTCTCCTTAGCTATTCCCATGATTAAATTAGGTTGATGTTGAAAAAAGATGAATCGAGCAATCCATGCTCTACCTTCTATGGAAGTTAGGACTTTTAACGTGGAGTCTAATTCTCCACATATTTGCGGTGTTGAGAAATCTTAAGAGGACTCATGACGTTCAAAGAAATTAAGTTTTTAGCTAACAAATATTGTCTATTCATTTTACTTTATAGTTTTCAATCCTTAATCAAATTCAATGGCTTGCAATTTAACCCAAATATAGCGTCCTTGTTGTGGCTCTCACATGCGGTCGGGAGTCGGCTTTGATATCATTTGTAATGATCCGAGCCTCACTGTGTAATATTATCCGCTTTGGACACTGAGTACTCACGACTTTAAAACGCGTCACACAGGTTAGAGGGACCCAAGCCTTATAAACTAGCTCCAGAACTCCCCCTAAGCGATGTGAGACTAGAGAAGACCCCTTCCCCTTCCCTAGGCTGTCACAACCCACTTGAGAACTGGACCAAATTAGTGATTTGGTTCTTGGGTGGATCCATGGAACCAACGGGCGAGTCTCGATTTTAATTTTTTGGAATCAGTCCTTAATGGGTGGTTTCCAATTTCAAGGAGGGGACTATCCACATGGACCATGCTCACCCTTATTGGAGACAAGGGCTTGTCGTCCTATTGCCAAAAAGAGGAGAAGGCCCCTCTTTGTTCTAGCGATGGCAAGTGGTCACTGGTCATAGGCGGAGGCCTTGGATTTTTTTATTTTTGGTGTATTTTTTTTTAAAAGTTTTAGCCTTTTTATTTTTTTGAGCTTGTCTTTTTTATGAAAATATTTTGGATTTTTAACATAATTTAATTAAGAATTTGTGAAAAAATTAGGATTTGGATGAAAACAATATCGTTTTAGTACTGTAAGTAACCTTAATGTCACATGGGAGAGATAAAATATTTAAAAATTTACATTAACATTTTTCATTAATCAAATTAGAAGAAGTTAGGAAAAGACTTGATTTTTATAGAAATTCGAGTCATAGTTGAGTGTGTACAAGCCCTTGTAGGCCCTGGCAAGGGTTGCCTCGCCTAGATCGTCCTTCGGCGCGGGCAAGGCAACCCTCACTTAGATGTGGTGAAGGTTGGCCTTGCTTGTGGCTAATGAGGGTTGCCTTGGCCAAGCTAACCCTCGCCTTTTTGGCTTTCAAGTGTGGCCTTGCTTGGCCCTCTTCGGGTGTCGCTAGTGGATGACCATCTCCTTAGACAATCTATTGACAAAAAAGAAAGAAAAAAGACAAAAAAAAAATGAAAACAAGGGAAAAAATCAAAAAGATAAAAGACCAAAATGCCCTTGACCAGTTAGTGAGGTCGAGTCATTTATTAAAATGCACTTTAAGCCCTCATTTAAAATAAAGTTCACTTCAGATTTTTGTTTAAAAAGATAAGGGCAATTCAGATCTTAATTTGAAATTATTTTCATAAACTCAGAGGGGCGCTTTTACCACTTCTCCTTTGGCTTAGATGCTTTTTTTTTTTTTTTTTTTTTGTGTTTTGACAATATTATTTTTTATGGGGCCCACCACTTCTAGTACAACTCTACCAAAGTGATTACTTTTTTATTATTTGGTCAATTTTTTTTTTTTTAATTTTGTTCCTTCTTCTTTCTTTCCAGGCCTTTGATGTTGCTTCACTCTTACATATGGTTTTTCTGATTTCTCTCTTGCAAGCCATTCTCTTCTTTCTACACCTCACACTCCTACTTCTTCTTATTCCTTCACAAATCTCTCCATCTGTAATCCCCAAAAGAATTGCTTATTTCAACAATCGATACCATCCTCATTCACTATTGCACATTTAGTTTTAGTGAAAGCTTGTTTTTTTTTCCTTTTCTTTTAAGGTTTTTCGACCTTGAATCATGCTCATTCTAGCTACTATTGAGTGTTTCTTGATATATTTTCTTAAAAGTGAATTTGAAATTTGGGTCGTGGAAGTGCTTGATATTGTGTTTCAACCCTGCGTTTAGAGCGTAGCATGCATTAAAACAATGTTTCAACACTTAGACATGGCACTGAAAACACAATCAAATTAAACTATTAATTCGAATCCTGCTTCATATTACCTAAAAGAAGACAACTCGCCTATTGCCCTCGACTTTTATGCCTACACATGGTGGGGACACCTTTTCTTTCTTTACACTCTCACATGTGCAAGATGAGGAGAGAAAAAAAAAAGGGAAGAGAGAGAAGTAGTATTTCTCAATATTACCTTCCATGGTGCAAGAAGAGCCCGTGTGCGGCGGAAAAAAAAAAGGGCTCAGTGGGGAGGTCACTGGTGAGCTCAATGTCGACAAAAGTGTGGAGGACGACGGGGTTGGCATCATTGATAGAAAATGGAGGACAATAGGGTTTGTGGAAGAAAAAAGAAGAAGAATAAAAAGGTGTAGGAGGTGTAGAAAGAAGAGAATGGTCTGCAAGAGAGAAAACACAAATACGGTTTGCAAAAACGGAGAACCAAGACGGTGTGGAAAGAAAGAAGAATTAGGAAAGTGGAACCCGTGAGGAAAAGGAAGAAGAAACAAACTAAAGAGAATTGACCAAATAAAAAAAAAGGATCACTTTTGTAGAGTTGTATAGAAATGATAAGCCCCGCAAGGATTAATATGGCCATAACACAAAAAAGGGAGTGTTTAAATCAAATGAGAAATGTGAAAAGCGCGACCCTAAATTTATAAAGAAAAAGACCCTAAATTATATTAAATATGTCACTCAGTACCCTAATTGATCTTCAAACTTGCACTAGTGTGACAAAAAAAATCCTTTGTCACAATTCTGTTCGAGACGAATGTTAAAAATCTTAGGTGATGGCTTACATTGACAACGACAGGCAAAGGAAACTAACGTGGATATAGAAAATTCTACAATTTTTTTTTTTTTTAAATTATGCCTGTTGTAATACTGATACCCGCTTTTTATTTTTTGTCGTCAATACCCGAAGCTTAGTCAATTTGCTTTTGTTTTATGTTGGTTTACTCGTATTTGTAATTATGTTATTGGGTTAAACAGTAATTCGTCAGTCAAAACAGGTAGAAAGTAACTTTTTAACCGAAAAAACATGAACGACAATTGCGCATAAAGTCCCCACCGAGAAAGTTCTTGAGCGATTTTTATAATTCTTTTATAATTATCATAAGATACATTCTAACTAAATCTAGATCTTTCGCCTATCCTTTGTTAAAAATCATCCCATCACAACGTACTCATGAATCAGAGTGTTTTGAAGTAACTATCAATTAATTTTTAGTGTTATTTTTTTTTTTTTGTGGATATGAATATTTAAAAGGATAAGACCTATTTTTAATATTTGGCTTTCATATTTGCATTTAAAACAGTGGAAAAATACACATGAATCTATTATTGCGAAAAGAACCACTTAATGGCCTTGTTAATTATTTAATCCAAAGCTCATTTTATTGAGGATACACTTATGAATAGCGCAATGAAATCGGAAGCTTTTAACTACTCATATTTGGGGTCGTCTGAGTAGGCTTGGTAATCTCTTCTGTGCAAGAAAATATTGGGATAACTAGTCTACCACGCAGGTAATGGGCCACTCCATTCAGCACTTGCCATTTGAAACTCACTCTCTTCTCTCTCTCTGTTAATTCTCTTTCCTCCTTCGTTGTTGAGCTCATTACTGACACTCTCTTTGTTCTCCTTTCCTTGCTCTTCACTTCCTCTTTTTATTTTTATAATCTCAAGAATTACCAAGAATGAAGTCTCTTTCTTCAAAGCTTGTCTCTCCCATTACTGCGAATGTGTCTTTCTCTTCACTTAATCTGACATATGTTGGAAAAAATTATCAAAAGAGCCCCTTTGACTTGATCTTATACCGCATGACAAACATCACGATCAAAAGCTAAACATTATTTATATATGAGGTTGTATAATCCCTGAAGCTAATTGTCATTCTTAGTGCGCCAGTTGTCTTCCATTTCCCTCCAACTACCTTCAAATTGTCCTCTAATTTGCATATATACGTAAGTTCTGAGATATATTTATTTTTAAACCATAAAAAAGGTGGAGGTAGTGGCATCGTTGAGAGTGAAGAGAGAGACACCTTCCCAATAATGGGAAAGATGCTTTCGAAGAAAGAGACGTTCGTTCTTTGAATTTTTTTGGAAAAAGAAAATGAAAACAGGAAGTGAAAAAGGAGAAAGGGATAGCATAGAGGGTCTTTGTAAAGTGCCCAGTATGGTTTGGGGAAAGAGAAGAAACGGAGAGAGAAGAGAGGGATTTTCAAAAACATCTAACAAGTGGGATTCGCGAGACATATGGTACGCGTAAAATGGAATGGCCTACTGCCCACATGGCAAATCAGGCTTCCCTAATATTTTCTCCTTTCGTGCAATCTGCTTGGCTCTTCACACAAACACGAGGGGGGAGGGAGGGAGGGAGGGAGGGAGGAGGAGTTGGGTCAGAAGTGGAAGTAGAAGGAGATGGAGACGGAGGGGATTGCTAGCCGCAACTTTGACCGTGATGTGATGTACCATGATAGGAAGAGAGGAGGCGAACAATGATAACTGGCGGATGTGCATGTGTTCACTGTTTAGGAATCACAATGTTTACGGCATACTTTCCTAGAAACATGGAATCCATCAATCAAAGATCGAAAGGAGAAAACTTCCTTTGATGACAAAGATGACGACCAGGCCCTTTCGCGCAGTAGTTTCGCGAAAATCCATCCCCCGACATGCGGGGTCGCAGTCGAAAGAAACGAAGATCTCAGCCGGGCCAACAATAATGTGCAGGCGAATCCCAATAGGCAATCGACCCACTCTGCTCCGTTCTCATCGACCACCGGAATGAAGAGAAGAAGAACAACGAATATGAAGAACGACATTGCCAAAAGCAGGGAATGTAATTCCTTTCATTTCCAATCCGGAAAAAGTTGAGGAATATATTTATTATTCCGTCCACCATTTGCAAGAAGGGAATTGTTTTTGCCCCCCCCAATATAATGGAAAAATTCCTATATAAACTCCGCACGTGAGCTCGATACGTCTAGGCCCTTGATATTGATGAGTATCGCATGAGATTTACGTGATCTAAAATCTAAAAATAGAGAGTTCACATGCATTCACATGCATTCGATGCATCCAAGAATGATATACCAGCTTTCGGCATATGCAGGGAATTACGACCAAGATGCCAGCAGTCGAAGACCACCAAAAATTCCCACTCTCTCTCTTCAACTTTTTGTTTCTTTGATGTTTATTTACAGGCTGTAAGCATCAACTTTGGTTGATTGTCTGTATCGAATCTTAGTTAGTTCTCTTGAAGCTTCGGTGCATTTCCTAGGATTCCAATTGGTCACTCTTCTCTGCTTTTCACCCTAGTACCAATGGGTGACAACATCCCTTGAAACAACTTTGATGGCCAGAACACCTTGATGCACTATATCCCTTCAATCATCTAGACAAGTTGTGGATGTCAACTAAGTATTGTGGGTTAGATCTTTGAAGCTGTTGCGAAGGCTAAGAACTTAGTAAATTGAATAAGTTGGTGGTTGTAGGATAAAATGAATAACCATGACCCGTAAAAGAAGGAATACGTAATATATGTTGGCTAATTCTTCATATATATATTTTTGGCTAAATCAAAGGGACTACCCCACAACACTACTCCAAGCTACTGAAAACGCTAATAACACAGCCACAATACATACAATTCATAACAACACTTATAAACATCTCCTAAATTGATATTGATCATCAAGCAAACCCCTAGCTTGTACCTTATTCCCCAAATTGCCAATATAAAAATTACACTTTCACATAGACATTCACATATAGCTCCACCAACAATCTAGGTAGACTCTAACCACTCCCAATCAATTTGATTTGATTAGATTGCTGAAGACTGGGCCTGGTAGGGCCTGATCATGGGGATGAGCGAGCCGCTGAGGTGGAGGGACATGACTTCGTTGGTGGACCCGACGAGCTGGCCCCCTATGAACACCGCGGGCACGGGCGCGTTGCACCCTAGCCTGACCAGGGCCTTCTCTATCTCGCGGCACTCGGGGTCGTGGTCGATCTCATACACCCGGGGTTGGACCCCAAGGTCTCGGAACAGGATGGTCACGGTGTAGCACAAGCAGCACGAGCTCTTGCTGAATATCACCACCCCCTGTTCCGACACGCATCTCTTCACCTTGTCCATTCTCACTCTCTTGAAAACCCTAAATCAATTTAGGGTGATTCCCAATTAGGAATGGTACTTAGAACTTCTTTTCTCAAGTTTGGAAAAAGAAAGATGTTTTTAATGGTTTTCTCGACTCAGCGTGCCCGACAAGAACCCGATCACCACAAGACCGAATCCGGGGCCGAACTCGATCAAATGGGAGGTTGCCGGGGGCCGAGAGGAGAAAACTAGAATAGGCTTGAGGTGGTGTGGATGTGTTTGAGCTTTCATGTTCGCGATGTATATATAGGGACGGCTAGTGTGGGAGACTAGTAAGAAGAGGCTAGTAGAGAGATACTTCAGTCTTTTGGAAGGAATTTCGAAAAGTGGGTCTTCTTTTACATAGATGCTCAAGCTCATGATAAAAGTAGCTTTCTCGGATAATGACTAGTGTATTCCACATGGGGCTCTACAACTAGGGCAAATCCATTCTCTGCTAATTCATTCACGAGTTTATAGAACTTAGTTTATTATTTATTCCATCGAGTTAGGTGTAGAGCCACCTCACCAAAATCTCCTAGTTCAAGGTAATTGGAGGAATAATGACCTAAGACACACTGTAGGTAGATTGAGTCAATTGCAACTTGAAACAAAGAGTGGAACTTGAAAGGATGATCTGTGCATGTTTTCTTTGCTATCGAATATTGATTATGTTGGTCAAGAAATGAGCTTTGCAATACCGACATAGTCAAAAGGGGAAGGAAAAAAGCCAAGAAAAGAAAGAAAAAGAAGGATGTGAAACGTGGGGTCGCCGGATCAAATCTTACTAATTACGTGCTAACTGTTCCGAGGGTCATCTGTGTGAGTATCTAGACTTAACCTGTTCATAGGGTTTAAAAACAGGAAGAAGGACATGGAGGTGGAAGAAGGAACGTGGACTATTGTACTGACAGAGAAGAAAAGATGCAACAGAATATATTGGAGGGGTTGGTCAATTTATGCTTAGATTTCCAGCAATCCAAGAGATTCTCAAAGCCCACTTTCTTTGAATCAGTTTTCTTTTGTTTGTGCAGACAGGTCATTGGGGAATGACAAGGGCTTTCGGTGGCTGCGATTCCCTGCCGGTTGTGACCACCAACTTGCGCATTCTGTTGAACGTTCCTCCACACATGCTGGAGGGGACAGACAAAATATATGCCCATTGCTACGAAGAGGGATTGGGTAGGGAGATATTCAGCACTTTCATTAACAGTTTAAATTGGATCGTATCAAATTTAAAAGTCGACGTGTAGATCTTGAATTGCCGGCATCGGATTTGAGGTCCCCAACATCAGATTTGGAGAGGGGGAAAGAAAAGGGGGGGGTGGTTAGAGAGAACTTTTTTCCGATCTATTTATGACTAAGTAAATTGATAGGAAATATGATTTTAAATGGAGGAATCACGTCCGGATGGGTAGACTCGAAACTATCCAACCATATAATATTATTTTGTATCAGCAACCGTTGGCACTTAAAAATGCCGGAATAGATGTCTCGAGAAGGATATTGCCTTTGTAACAAAGTACCAAATTTATAATTATGGATGTTATAAAAAATAATGCCCACTAGATTGTGCTTGCAATAGGTTTGGCTAGCAGGAGGTTTGGCATGTGCAACATCCACATTGGCCAGTTGAGATAATGCTGACGTGAAAATAGAGAAGCAGAGATAGTTCAGCCAGGACCCTAATTGTGGGAAAATTATTCAAAAAGTCCTAATCGTATTGAGAAAAATATCAACTTTATAATTGGAGATGTTATGGAAATAATGCCCACTAGATTGTGCTTGGCATAGGTTTAGCTAGCGGGAGGTTTGGCATGTGCAAGATGATGATGCCAACATGAAATTAGAGAAGCAAAGGTGGTTTGGCCAAGACACTCATTGTGGGAAAATTATCCAAAAGGTCCTAACTCTATTGTATGATGACAACCTTAAATTTTTAATTTGGTCAATTTAGTTATAAACCTTTTGATAATTTACAAATTTAGTCATTTTTGCCAATTTTATTCAAAAGTTGCTGATGTGGACAGTACTCATCCTATATGGCAAGTGCTAATGTAGATGGCTTTTGTAAATTTTTAATGACTTTTCTCTTTTTTCTTTTCCTTTTTCCGGTTTTGCCCCTTTTCTTCTCGGCGACCTGCGGAGGAAAGGTAAAAGGAAAAAAAATAAAGAAAACGAAAGGAAAAAAAAAGAAAAAAGATTCAGAAAATTCAAAAAAAAAATTTGAAAAAATCTTCTACATCAATGTCATTCATCCATGCCATATAAGATGATCAATGTTAGCTAAATCACCACATCAATGATTTTTGACGAAAATTAGCTAGAATGGCTAAATCGGCAAAACATCAAAAGGATTAAGATTAAATTGATCAAATCAAAAAGTTGAGAATTAAATTGGCCGGCGTACAATGAGTTCAACACTTTTTGGATAATTTTCCTTGAATTGTAGGATGTGGGGACTATGGCCAAACACAGGATCGAGGTAGCTAACATACATGTGACAAAAGCAACTGGCTTAAGCGTAACTGAAGCGGTTGTAAAGTCCGCGAAAAGTGCGGAACTGCTTATTTCTTTGTCCAAAGATGCGATTGAAATCGTGGCCAGACACATGCCTAAAGCAGACTATATACATAGAGAAGTGCTTGGCATGGTTACCAAACTTGTTACCAAAAATGGATAGCAACTTGTGGGGCCCATGCCCAAAACATAGGGTAAAAATCTAAAATTTGAGAAAAAAGTTTTAAAGCTGAGATTTTAGAGATTTATGACTACAAAAGTCACGTTCTAAGAGGGAAAAAAAGGCCAAGCACTCAATTAAATCGCCAAACTTAACTTATTTAAATCAAGTTCTCAATTCATTCCTTTTTTTTTACCGAACTCGCTTGTGTGAATTTGATTTGAGCTTGTGCAGTCGAGTCTTAAACTTTGGGCCATCATTAAATCTAGTTTGTGTTCCTTACTAGACTGTAAACATCTTATCAATAATTAAGGACTGTTCCCATAAGTTAATTTCGAGCCTGGTCCTTATTGAGGAGTTACGAATTTAGAGAGAGAAGAATAAGTAAATGTCAAGAAGCATATCAGACAACATGTTATGACTGCAATATGACTGATAAAGTAAAATTAATGGAAAGCTTGATTGCATAAACTAAATAATTTACAAGATTTGATTAGATGAAAGAAAATTTGTAGGATGAAGAACGAATAAACAATATAACCAGAATTTGATAATTTACCCATCACCGAAAAGAGAAGTTAAAATTTAAATCGACAATATTGTAATTGTTGAGATTATTTCTGGAAAGTAACATGGACGTAAATCGATGGCATTCCTTGAACTCGTGTAAAAGCCCTCTAGCCTTGATCACTTTAGCGGATGGAACAAAGATTAAGATTTTGGATTGATTTTACCGTTTTAATTTGTTTAAACCTTGAGGCTTACATCCTTTGACTTTTTTAAATTCATAAGATTTGGAGATTCCATAACATACAAATATTGATATGTAGGTTGGCGTATAAATTTTATTCTAGTTTTAGTAGTGGATAATTATGAAAGACTCTTAGTTTGATGCAAAAGTGAAATGGATGGAAATTTATTAAAAAAATAAAATTCTACCAGTCCCAATCTACTATCTTAGGGATAAGCAATATCATTTGTGCTTTTATTGCACTTGTCTTAAGGCTACTTTTAGTGTAGCATTTTCAAGCAACTTGGAGCATTCAAAGACACTTTGAGTGAAAGTTTTAGTGTTTGATAACGCAATTATAAGAGGCTTTAATATAAAGTTGAATTTTAAAAATGCTAAAAATTCAAAGCTCTCCTAATTTTGACTTTTAGCATTTTGTAATGCTATTCAGGGGTTTATTTTTTTTTTAAAACTTCGCTCTCACTAATATATTGGTATTTCTGTTTAGATAGAGGGATGAAGGGTTCGTGTTTTGTCCACCTTTATCTCTCTTTTGGTGGATGAATTTTTAGAGCAAAGGCATGAACGTTCCGCCTAGAACAAAAGCTTCGCAATGTCTCCACCAATCCTATTTTGGCGTTTTTTATTGGCGTATTCTCAGGCCATTTGATACTTCATTGCTATTTCTTGAAGCCGTGTTTGCTTGCGAATTGGTGGTATTCATGTAATTCCCTCTATCTCTCGCTCTCTCCGTGGAAGTTTGGTCAAGAGCCTATGAAATAATAGAAAGGAAGGTCTTTTGGAAGTTCCCTGATTGGTTTGAGAACCTGGATTTACCTTTCAAGACCGGAATTGTTTTTCATCTTCTCATATCAGTGGGATTTGCTTTGAGAAATTTAACAATTTAAACCAACAAGACCATTCACTGTGCACAAAAGCTTATGAGGAATACCAAGAGAATTGTGAGTTTTTGTACGACCACTATCAATTGTTCTAAAAACCTAAGCTTTTAAATGAAGGCTTGGTTTATGATTTATTCTAATACTCTCCCTCATGCTTACTCTTGTCTTTTGCCTGGTATTAAACGTGAAAATTTAATTGGGGAGGCAAATAAGAGCTAAAAAGATTTGTATTCAGGATCTCAAGTTCTGATATCATGTTATTGTAGCCAAATCCACCACAATAAGAACATAAGAAACATTGCAGAAAGTTAATTGAATTTGATCTAGAGAGAGGAACGCAACATTCGAATAGAAATAGGCAGTGAGTGCAGAATACACAGGTCCAGACTCTCTACATAATTTTCCAAATTGGAGTTCATCAAAGAAAACTTGTATGAAGATTCAATGAAGTTCAAAGTAAGTGAAATCAACAGTAATGTGAGGTATCACTCCTCTAGCCATCAGTGAGCGGAAGAATTCAAGTGTTCCTTTCACATAAAAGGTTTGTTCTCATATCCAGGTATTGCAATAAAACCAAGCTTGCCCTTAAACTTGTCAAAGAACTTTTCATCATCACCGTCATTTTTCCCTTCTAGACAATTGTCATCCTCAGTAGCAAGGCTAAAAGTAGCCCTTGGAGTTGTCCTAGCCACAATAGTTCTAATTTCAACTACACTAAGAGTAGAGGATTCTACAACTTCTTCTTTCCTCTTGCTAGAAGGCACAGCCCTAGTATCCTCTACCGGCGAAATCCTACAAGGTCTAGCCATTGCAATCTCTACTTCAACTTCAAAGGCGAAACCGGAATGTTTTATAAAAAATTTCTATCATTTTTTTTAGAAACACTATTGCTTCTTAAAAATGCCACCTTTGGTTAACGTACTTGGCATCTACCACTCTAAAACTTCCAAGAGAAGATAGAAGATTACCCTAATTCTCAGGTGCCTCGATTGTCTTTGAGACAATGCTTTGAAATTCCTTCTGAGTTGGAGTGGATAGATTAGCACTTGACAATCTTCCCTTCCTAGGTCAACGGATCAATGGAGTACCCTGACTCCCAATTTCTTATTCAGGCTCATAAGAAATGTTAATGTGAGTTGGTTTTTTGGCTGCCCTAAAAGCCATTGTTGAGCTTCTTAGTGATCCACGGATGCCGTAGTATGTTTTGCGAGAAATACTCTTGAATTTGGGTGCCTTTTCATGATTTGTTAAAGAGTTAAGAAAAAAGTTTGAATTGTTGGTGCAAAGCTTTCTCAGCTTACTCGTATTTTTCCTTCTATTAAAGACATCTATAAAGATCTCAATGTAGATTCTAACTTCACTAGAGAACTTAAAGCTCATGTTCCACATAATAGTTTTCCTCTTAGATACATTGTCATGCATAGAATTTTTACAAATTGTCTTAGACCTGAAGTCACCTCCAAAACTAACATTTCTAAATATGAGGCTAAACTTCTCTAGGTAACAAAGAACACTATTGCTTTCTCTTTGCCACACACCATCTTCTTCCATATGTACAGGACAGTAAGTAAAAGTCAAGGAATTCACCTTATGATTCATTGATCCCAAAGATCTTTAAGCATTTCAATGTAGAATGTCCCAAGGGGTTGTGCGAAAAGTCAATTCCTGAGTTGTCTGTTAGGGAAAGTATGATTCTAAACATGCATTACAAACCATCTAAGGAAGGCTAGACAGATGCAAATAATAAGCTCATGAAGGTTAGAAACGAAGATGATGAAGATGATGAGTTTGCAAGAACACTTATGGTAATGACACTAAGTACAAAGAAGTATTGAGTAGAATATTCAGAGAGTGGAAAGGCTCAAATGATTCTCCTGGCCCCACTTTAGGTGAGTCTGCACCTCCTCTAAAGAAGAAACAAAGGATTAAATCCTTGAAGAGGATTGGAAGTGAACCTACTAAGGAATGTGAATAGATTGGTGAAAAATCCATTGTGACTGAGAAGTACAATTTTGAAAAGGAAAGACAAAGTAAAGAAGAGGCAAAGACAATTGAAGAGATGAAAAAGGAAGCAACAAAGTTAGCGGAAGAAGAAAGGATAGTTGATGCGGAAAGAAAGGCTGAAGAAGAAAGGCTAGCTGAGGCAGAAAGGCTGACGCTGAAAGAAAGGTTGAAGAAGAAAAGTAGGCCAAAGATGCTAAAGTTGAACATAAGATTCAAAGATAAGAAGAAGAGGAGAATTTGAAAAAGAATAGCTAGATGAGCTCTGGGAGATTTGCTAAATGAAGGGGAAGCTGCAGGTGATGATGAAATAGATATTGAAGATAACATTGTAGACCCTATCAATCCAGTACCTCCAAAATAAATATTGGTAGAGATTAGTACTAGAGCTGTTAAACGGGTGGGTCGGGTCGGGTTTGGGTTGGGTCATTAATGGGTCGACCCAAATTGACCCATTAACCCATTTATGACCCATTTATATCTAATGTAAATTTTTCGATCCATACCCGACCCGACCCGACTCGTATTAATAAAATATTTTCATATTAATCAAATTTAGGAAAAATTATTCTTATGTTTTTTTAAAGATTATATTACTAAAAAACTTCCAAGCAATACAAATCCAATCAATAATTTTTCAATTTTTTTTTATAATTTTTCAAAAAAATTATTTCTTATATATATAATTTTAAACTAAAATATTTTTATATAACACAAATTTAATGGACAATTTTTATAATTTTTAAAATAATTATTTTAAAAATCGAATTTTAATTATTTTTATTTTTTGAAAAATCGAATTTTAATTATTTTTATTTTTTTTAAAAAATTA
Source organism: Eucalyptus tenuipes (assembly GCA_014182365.1). Classification (NCBI taxonomy): domain Eukaryota; kingdom Viridiplantae; phylum Streptophyta; class Magnoliopsida; order Myrtales; family Myrtaceae; genus Eucalyptus; species Eucalyptus tenuipes. The sequence goes on along the minus strand of CM024544.1, from coordinate 9,971,867 downwards.
ATTTTTTAAATATAATTTTTAGTTTTTAATTTTCTTTTTATTTTTTTTATTTTTTTGCTCCTCTTCTTCTTTGGCCGGCCGGCCACGACGACGACGGCGGCGGCCGCCCACAAGCGAGCCTCGAGCTCACCGACGCCGGCGAGCTCGTGGCTCGCCAAATCTGGGCGAGCTCAAGGCTCGCCGGCGTGGCTCGCCGAATCTGGTGAGGCTCGAGCCTCGCCTGATGCCGGCGAGTTCGAGTCTCGCCAAATCGGCGAGGCCGCCTTGCCGGCTGTTGGCTAGGCCGATCCGGCGAGCTCGAGGCTCTCGGCCGGTCGCCCGGCCATTGCCGTGGCGATCGGAGGAAGAAGAAAGGAAAAAAAGGAAAGAAAAAATAAAAAATAAAATAAAAAATAATTATAATTTCGGTTTTTATAAAAAAAAAATTTGTAAAGTTAAAAAGAGAAGAAAGAGATGGTGAGGTTTTGAGTGAAAATAAATGGATTCATTTTTAATGGGTTGATAAGTGGGTCTTAAATGGGTCAGCTTTCTGACCCATTTAAGACCCATATATCTTAGTCTTGACCCATTAAAAATCATTATGGGTGCTTTAGGAAATAAAGCTTGACCCATTAACGACCCATTTAACCATAAATGGGTCCATAAATGGGTTGTGCAACCCATTTAACACCTCTAGAGATTACTGAATCAATTGTCGATAGTACAAGAACTGAGATTAAGCATGATGAAGTTGATATTCATGAGGATGCTCAAATTTAGATTGAGTCTTCAGATAAGAAGAAATATAAGATTCATGTCACAGAGATTAGGACTACTGATACCGATGCTCCTAATCTTTTGAGTTTGTTGAAGGAGGTAAGGGAAAATCAGGAAAATCAGGTTGTTTTAAAGGATGATATGAAGTCACTCCAAATAGAGCTATAGAGTCACATGCAGAGCTTGAAGGAAGATGTTGGAAAGAAAATATTTGTCCTTGAGAACGTCTTTCGAAAATGCACGAGGAAGATTGATGAGACTTGCTACAAGTTGCAGTGCTATGGGCTGATTTGAGTGCCCTTTGATGCTTTTGGCAACAATGACAAAGATGACAATGCCGATGACAACACCAACAACCCCTCCACATCAAAATGAATTTGGTTATATTTCTTGCAGAATTACCGAAGATTTGTTAGTGGGACTATTGCCAACTATTCTAAAAGTTTAAATTTTTAGGTGAATGTGCAGTTTATTATTTATTCTAACACTTCCCCCAAATATTTAGTTTGGTCTTTCTTCTGGGAAGGCAAATGGGTCTAAAAAGATTTGAACTCAAGATTTCTATCTTTGATATCATGTGAGATTTTGTGGAACACTGTCTAAAAGTTTAAGTTTTTAGATGAAGGCGTAGTATATTATATAATTATTCTATCAAAGATTTATTATTTATTCTAACAAGAATCACTAATCGTGCACCAAAGCCAAATAGTTGGAACAAGGTCTGATTCCAAATGACGGGCATAGAGCAGTGTATAAACCTTAAAGCGTTAGTTTAACATTCATGTCACAAAAGGAGATAAAGAAGAAGGAGGATTCTAGAATCGTAGGAAGAAATCTGTAGAGGGAAAAAATTGTATGCCTCTATTACATTGTAATCTCTGTACAAGACTATATTTAATTACAAAAGAGGAATCAATAAAAGGAAAGTAAATATTCTCTAATCTTTCTAATCCTAAAATAAACATGATTCCCTATCAATTTAAAATTGATACAAATTTGCTAAATCATATCTTCCAACACTCCCCCTCAAGCTGGTGGCTTGTAAATGTCCAAGACGCCTAGCTTGTTTAGAAGATATGCATGTTGTCTTTGATAAAGAGGTTTAGTGAATATGTCCGTGGGTTGCTCTAAGGTTTTGATCCCTCTTGTCTTGATAACTTCTTCTTGAATCTTTTCTCGAGTAAAATGACAATCGACTTCTATATGCTTTGTCCTCTCATGTACTATAAGATTCGTTGTAAGTTTGAGTGCTAAATCATTGTTACAAAAGAGTGTAGTCGGTCCTTTAACTTGTGCTCCAAGATCCAGAAGTAAACCCCTTAACCAAACTATTTCACAAACCGTCTTGGCCATAGATCAATATTCGGCTTCAGCTGAAGATAAGGACACAGTAGACTGCTTCTTTGTCTTCCATGAAAGTAATGATTCCCCAAATTTGATACAGAAGCCAGTGATAGATCTCCTACTCATAGGACATGTAGCATGATTCGCATCGCAATAGATCGTCATTTCCATGTTGCATTTCCGAGAAAGGAGTATCCCTAAGCCTGGACATGTCTTCAAGTATCTCACAATCTTCAAGGCTGTATTCATATGAGATTAGTTTGGACTGTGCATGAATTGACTAAGAGTCTGTATTGCATAGCAGATTTTTGGCCTAGTCATGGTGAGATATATAAGTTTCCTTACGAGTCTCTGATATCTCGACGAATCTTTTAATAATAGATTATAAGAAGAAGAAGATATGCTAACATAATAGTTGACAGAAGTCAGCTTGGCATTTTGCTCGATAGGAATAATGGCTGGTTTGCAACCTAATAGTCCTGCTTCTAATATAATCTCCATTGCGAATTTCCGCTGGCTGAGTGAGATTTCCTGATCTGAATGAGCTATCTCAATTCCAAGAAAATACTTAGGCGAGCCTAAATCTTTGATATGAAAAGTGGAATGTAGATATTCTTTAAATTTCTTCACAGCAGAATCATCATTTCCCATGATAAGTATGTCATCAAGTAAGTAGATGACATATCTTTTGTCCAAGTGAATAAAGCATAGTCATATTTGGACTGTTTGCATCCAACGGCCATAAGTGCATTAGTAAACTTGGCGTACCATTGTCGAAAGGCTTGTCTTAGTCCATAAAGAGATTTACGGAGACGACATACCTTAAACTCCCCTTGTCTCCGTAATCCTGGTGGAAGATCCATGTAGATTTCTTCGTCCAGATCACTATGCACGAAGGCATTATGGACATCCATTTGATGCAATGGCCAGTCACGAAAAACAGTAACCGATAAAAAATAACGAACTGTGACATCCTTTGCTACCGGCGAAAAAGTTTTGTGGTAGTCAAAACCTTCTCGCCGTGAAACCCTTTGGCCACCAACTAGGCCTTGTACCTTTCTACAGAACCATATGCTCTGTATTTAATTTTATATACCCACTTACATCCAATTGGTTTGCGATGAGTAGGCAATGGTACGACATTCCAAGTATGATTTTCTATCAAAGCATGTAATTTGGCCTCCATAGCCCTTTGCCAACGAGGACCATCTCTTGCCTCGTTATAACTAGAGGGCTCTCGTTCTTCAGAAAAACGGCTTATGCAATATAGATGTTCTAATGATAGCCTATCAAATGAAAGATAAGACAAGATAGGGTAACGAGTACCTGATGATCCTGAGGAACCACATATATAATCCTTCATCCAAGTCGATGGACGAGTAACTCGACTAGAACACCATGGTGGCTCATGTTGCATCAAGGATGATTCTTCAGTAAGGCTTGCTTATGAGGGAGTTGTCATCTGTGCTGGCTCTTTTACAGGAGGGTCTTCAATGGAATGACCGGTAGAGGTCTCAGTAGGCATTGGAGGCAATACGCCAGTTGGTCTTGGAGGAGAAGTAACAATAAATGTTCCTCCAGAAGATAAATCATCTTCAAATAAGAAGTGCTTATTAGTTGTCTTCTCATCTTTAGATAAGGAGGTGAGATTTTGGAAAGGAATAGACACCCAAAAACTCTGAGATAACTAAAAAGCTTTGAGATAACTCAGATCCGGTTTCCTTCCATACAACATCTTAAATGGTGTCTTCCCTTTTAAAATGCGTGATGGCATGCGATTAATCATATATGCTACTGTGACCACACAATCTCCCCAAAAGTTCTCAGAAATAGATGCTTGAAACTTAAGGGCATGTGCTACTTCTAAGAGGTCATGATGTTTTCTCTCAACAACTCCATTTTGCTGTGGTGTATAAGTGCAAGAACTCTCATGCAAGATTCCATCTAAGGAAAATAAAGAAGCACATTCACCATTGAAGAACTCTCTTCCATTATCAGTTCGAATCCGACGGATTGTTTTTCCAAATTGAGTTTTGGACAAGGAAAGAAAAAGTCCTTATATGAGAAAAGACTTGATTTTTGTATTGCATGAGAAATATCCATGTCGCACGGGAGAAATCATCTACGATTGTGAGGAAAAATTGAGTGCCATCATGATTCAAAGTATGATAGGGCCCCCAAACATCAGCATGGATTAGTGAAAAAATATCCTGCTCGGAAATTACTATATTGGAAAGGAGCACGTGTTTTTTTGCCATGGGGCATATAGGGCACTAAGGACAAGGAAACGATGTAGTATGACCTAATCTTTGATGATTAAGAAAATTCTTATAATTGGTAGTAGTATTACACAATGATTTATTGAATTCAACATGATGTAATTTAAAAAAGTGTAGAAAATCCATCCAAATAAACAACCCTTGATCGACACTATCCAAACCCATCAGTATACCAGTCGAAATGGCCTGAAAGAAACATTTATTAGAGTGGAATAGGATGCGACATGAATTTTCTTCACAAGCTCGAGAAACTGATATGAGGTTGAAATGAAAATCAAGGACATAAAGCACATTTCGAAGTGTAATGAGAGAACTAAGATTCACAGTGCCGGACATGGTGACTTGAGTGGTGTTTCCATTTGGAAGTTGTACTGATATGGGAAAGGTAACTTCTTAATATTGGAAAAGAAAACCTTATCACAGACTATGTGGTCATTAGCACCTGAATCAATAATCCATGCATTCTTCGAAGTTGAGTTCATCAGACAGTAGGATGTACCTGTGAAGCTTCCAATCTTATCAGAAGCATCCAATTTCCTCAATGCTTCCATCAACTCATGATATTGTTCATGGGTAATTGATTTTCCCATTGGTTGGCCCAATACCTGAAAAACTGTTGAAAATTTCCCTTTTTTCTTTTCTCTTGGTTTTCCATACAATTTCTAGCAGTTTTCAATTGTATGGTGTGGGCGCTTACAATAATCACAATACATTTTACCTTTCCCTTTTGGGCCATTATTTTTTGCAGCTGAGGAAGGCCTGGTTATGGGTTGAAAAACTTTGGCCAGAGTTGGGCCATATGGGCCGTCCAATCCACCCAAGAAATTGCCGCGTGAGCCATCCGGCCCATGGTAGTTTGCTTCTCGTGGACCGTCCGATCCAGCAAGATTGATGCTCCATGGACTGTCGGATCCCGTCGCTCCCAGAAGCAATGTGAGTTGTTCAATTGTTGAATGAAATCAGGATCGTCGGCGATTTTCTTGAAACTTCTAGAGTTTTCATCGGGGAACCCTAGATCTGCCTCTCTTCCTCTGCCCGTGTTCCTCTGCGAAGAGCGGAGGTGGCTCCTTGCCACCAGGACCATTTGGTCTCCTCCCTTCCCATGGTCCGCCATCCTCTATTGACTCCCTTCCTGAATATCGAGTTGATAGATGCGGCCAAGGCTCGGCATGGGCTTCATGGTCAAGATCTGGAAGCAGAATGACAGGTAAGTCTCATTTAGGACGAGGATAAACCTCGTCGCCTTTTCCCTTTCTCGCATGCTCTTGTATTGCTGCAAAATGTGGTCGGGCCAGTCAAATTTTTCTTCGGCTGCTTCTAATTCGTTCCACAAAGCCGAAAGCTTGTTGTAAACGGCTGCGACAATCATGTTCTCTTGTTTCAGATATGAGATCTGTTGTGTTAGAGAAAATTTTTTCACCTGATCTAGTTTTCCATACATCTCCTTAATGTTTTCCCACATTTTTTTTGAATCCTCCATCGGGGGAAGTTCGACCACAACTTTGGGTGCAATGCAATTCCTGATCCATGTCCTAACTAGTTGGTTGCATCTCTTCCAAAGCCGTGCCATTCGCTCGTCGGATGGAATCGGAAACGTTTCGTCAATGAAAACCTCCTTATCCTTTGTTACCAGTGCTGTCGGAACTCTTGTGACCAACTCAAATAATTGTTGGCACCGGTTAAGTGTTGATTGATGATTTTAGTTCCGGTCCGTCACCATTTATTGTGTAAAGAGGGTCGCCAGGTTTCGGATAGCCGTTGGTAGCGAGGATTTGGTACAGGAAAAAATCGGGCGCGAGATTCGGGTAAGGATTTGTGCCCAGACCCGAACCGCTCGACCCAATTCCATGACCCGCATTGTGAAATCCCGGGTTGGGATTCGTTCCCATATCCGGTCTAGTTGACCCGCCCATCTGCTCCGGCCAATGGTTGGGCTTGCCCGTTGTTGGTTGGTGGGCCTCCATTGGCTTACGTGTTGCTCTCGTAGTCCCGGTAATGATGTATTTGGGCCGAGCTCATGGTACCATGGGTAAGGTATCCATGGTAAGGATGGCCCGAGAAGGGCTGTCCTAGATTAAACTAAGCCTGAAGTTTCTGCCACTGCACATGTTGGGCTTGGGCCTGGACCTGGCTCTACTGTTGTTTGGATACAGGGATCACAACAGATGAGTCTTGGTTGCCCAAAGTTTGTGGCGTTGCTTCTCCCGCAGGTTGGTCATTTGAAGTTGAGGTAAGGTCTTGTGGCTTGTTCATGGTAAAAAAATTCTTTCAAAAGTTGATTCCTACAGCAACTCTTCTTTATAGATGAGAGTTCCTTGTGAGGCAATCGAAGCGGAAGCAAAAAAAGGTTAGGTCAGAACGGTTCGAGGCTCTGATACAATGTCACAAAAGGAGATAAAGAAGAAGGAGGATTCTGGAATAGTAGGAAGAAATCTGTAGAGGGAAAAAATTGCATGCCTCTATTACATTGTAATCTCTGTACAAGACTGTATTTAATTACAAAAGAGGAATCAATAAAAAGGAGGTTGGGACACCTAGAGTGCCAAAACTTGGCACGGAGGGACACTTAAGTGCCAAAACTTCGGAAATGTACACTTAGGTGCTGCATGAGAACATTTCTCATTCTCACAATTTCTGTTCTTTGGTTCCCCGGAACAAAAAAAAAGCATAGAAACCCGTTTGGTAACACCAAGTTATTTTTCTATTCCCAGAGAATAGAAAAGTTAGCCCCGAATAGAAATGAGAAACAAAAAAAAATTGCTTCTTGTCCCGGGAACAATTTCTAGAAATAAGCAAATTTTCTTTTTTATTTTTGTTTTATTTCTTTCTCTTGCTGCGGCCACCTCCAACTGCCCGGAGCCACCGCTGACCACCGCTCGCTGTCGCCGCTGCCCACCGCCCGCCGCCACCACCATCGCCGATCGCCGCCGAGGTTGCCGCCGCCGGTCGCCGGTCGTCGGCCGCCGGCCGCCGCCGCCCGGCCGGCGGCGGCGACGATCCGTGGGCAAGAATAAAAACAAATAAATACAAAAGAGAAATTGTTGCGTTACCAAACGCATTTCTATTCTTTTTCTATTCCGGGAGTAGAAATTTTGTATAGTTACTAAATGGGTTCTTTTACTTAGAAATTATTCCCTAGAATAGAAATAGAAAAGAACTATTTCGAAAAGAAACTCTTCTCCAAAGAAAGAAATTTTACCATGCGCACCGTTAAGTGCTAATTTCGGAGTAAAGTGGAACACTTAAGTGCCACTCCGGCCAAAAAATCCGGCCAAATTGCCGACGTGGCAATTTTTCGAATAGTTGGGTGCAAAACGGTCTCGTTTTTGCCGGCGACGTGGCGAGAAAATGCAAAAACGACGTCGTTTTTGTATCGATGTGTAAATAATTAATATAAAAATTTATTAAATTAAATTTAAACTTAATTTTATTTAAAATATTCTAAAAATTAAAAAACTTATAATTAAAAAACCTAAAAAATAAAAAAATTATAATTAAAAAACCTAAAAAACTAAAAAACTTATAATTAAAAAACCTAAAAATTAAAAAAATTATAATTAAAAAAACCTAAAAAATTAAAAACATAAAATTAAAAAACCTAAAAAAAAAAAAATTAATTAAAAAACCTAAAAATTAAAAAAATTATAATTAAAAAACCTAAAAATAAAAAACTTAAAATTAAAAAACCTAAAAATTAAAAAACTTATAATTAAAAAACCTAAAAATTTAAAAAAAATTTAAAAAATTTTAAAAAAAAGAAGGTGGGGCCCCTTTTTGGAAAGTGGGGGCTCACCACCTTTTTTGTAATTTTTTTAATTTTAGGTTTTTTAATTTTAGGTTTTTAAATTATAAGTTTTTATTTTTTAGGTTTTTTAATTTTAAGTTTTTTAATTTTTAGGTTTTTTAATTATAATTTTTTAATTTTTTAGGTTTTTTAATTATAAGTTTTTAATTTTAGGTTTTTTAATTCTAAGTTTTTTATTTTTTTAGGTTTTTTAATTTTATGTTTTTTAATTTTTAGGTTTTTAAATTTTAAGTTTTTTATTTTTTGGTTTTTTAATTATGGGTTTTTTATTTTTTAGGTTTTTTAATTTTAAGTTTTTTAATTTTTTTGGTTTTTTAATTATGAGTTTTTTATTTTTAGGTTTTTTAATTATAATTTTTTTATTTTTTTAGGTTTTTTAATTATAAGTTTTTTTTTTATTTTTTAGGTTTTTTAATTATAATTTTTTTATTTTTTAGGTTTTTTAATTATAAATTTTTTGTTTTTTAGGTTTTTCAATGTTAAGTTTTTTATTTTTTAGTTTTTTCAATTTTAAGTTTTTTTATTTTTTTAGAATATTTTAAATAAAATTAAGTTTAAATTTAATTTAATTAATTTTTATATTAATTATTTACGTATTTTTATTTTTTAGAATATTTTAGCTGGTAGTTTAATTTTTGTTTTGCAAACGACGTCGTTTCGGGTGAGTTTCAGCCAAGTGAGCTCTCCGGCGAGCCACGTAGGCAAGAAAAAATAATAAAATATTGCCACATAGGATTTTCGGCAAGATTCACCGGAGGTGGCACTTAAGTGTCCCACTTTTTAAAGAAAGTGGCACTTAAGTGTACATTTTTAAAGTTTTGGCACTTAAGTGTCCCATCGTGTCAAGTTTTAACACTTGGGCTGTATTTCGCTCAATAAAAAGAAAGTAAATATTCTCTTATCTTTCTAATCCTAAAATAAACATGATTCCCTATCAATTTACAATTGATACAAATTAGCTAAATCATATCTTCCAACAATTCATGCAACTATACTTGGTTTTGTGACAGAAACTAATAGATGATGAGCCGTATTGCTATTTTTCCTGAGGTTCGCACTTGTCGCAGCAGTCGAGCTTTCGCATGTTTGCGATGCCGTGAGAGGAGACGCGAGCACGGACATTGGATATAGCATCCGCAATGGGCAAAACTTTTGCCCTTTCTATTCAATGATTGTTGGGCTAGTCTCCGGGGTTTCTAGGGCTTTGTTATGGCAATGCAGTATGCAGAGCTACCCCTACATAGTCCGACTGCAGTCACTACTTAGTTTTATGAAAGGAGACACTTGAGAAAATGCGTCATCGGAGCATCGGGTATTAGGTTCAACTCGAGGATCGTCAGCTTTGAGCTTCAGATCTAGAAATACTCCTTCCACGAAAAGTAGAACTTTCCACTGGCCTTCACTTTTATAGTGGCTCGACATGCATATAAATTGAACAGAGGGAGTTGTAGGTATTGAGATGCGCCGAGATCTTTAGTCATAAATGATGTATCCGTACACGATTCTCCGATGGAAAATCAGGCCATGTTATGAAATACTTGATTGGGTTTAACATTTTTTATATAAAAAAATCCATAAAAGTTCGGCATAATCTTACGTATATAATTTTATGGACCGATGAAGTGACCCAAGGGAAAATTGTTCAAGGAGTCTTAAACTTACTACACTTTTATCAATTTAGTTTTACATATTTTCGTATTTTACCAATCAAGCCAATCTAGCCAATTTTAACTAAAAATCGCAGACATAAAAAACCAGTCATTCATTGCTGATGTAGACAATTTTAATTATATTTGATTTTTTTTCAAACTTTTATTATTATTTTATTCTTTTCTTTTTAATATATATTTACAACTTTGGCCAATGATGGTCGGCAAGCGACCTCACCGCCACAATGCCCTCGCTTGTGGCCAATGAGGGCCGCAACGCCTTTGCCAAGATCTAAGAGAGGGCATTAGGCACCTTGCTAGCGATTCAACTATGGCTAGTGAGGGTGTCATCACCCTCATCGACCAACGGGTGAGGGTTTCGGCCCTCACTTGGATCTAGGTGAGGGCCTGTCGCTCTCGTTCATGGCTGGCGAGAACGCATTGGAAATGAAAAATAAAGCAAAGAAAAGAAAAATCATAAAAAAATTGAAAAAAAATATTAAAATGTTATTAAAAATTGTCAACGTTAGCACTAATAGTATAGTCGGTGTCTATGTCAGATTCATGCCAAAACTAGTCAAATGAATTCAATTGGTAAAATGTGAAAAAGTCTAGGAGAGACTTATGTAACACAATTAAAATGTTATAATTGAATTAGTAAAAATATAATAGATTTATGATTTTTTAGATAATTTTCTCAGTGACCCAACGAGCAACTCCTTAAGCAGCGTGATAGCCGTGAGGAGCCTTTTCTTGCTAGGCTTGAAAAATTAAAAATCCAGAGTTTCTTTACTGAATTTGAAGTGGGGAAAGGCATATCCGAAAGTTCCCATCTCGCTCGAGAATCTTGACTATTGTTTCAAAGCCAGAGAAGTCGGAGGATTGGTTTTCGACCAGACCTGCCCATATTTCTCTTTCTTGTCGGATTCTTTGGGAGATGAAGAAAAAATCGATGCCCCAGGCTCGCTATTTGAAGATTTCTCTGACTTGAACGCTAAAGTTCGGATGGTTCTTGCTTTAAGGAAGGTGCCTTGCTAAAGTTAAAAGCAAAAAAGGTTTTCCCACTAGAATTTTTCTCATATATGCGAGCATGAAAAATGGAACCGGCAAAAGCAACTCTCTTACCTGACTCATATTTTTAAGAGAAACGGTCAACCTAATATGATATCATAGTATAGGATAAGAGTTCAAATCCTAATGCGCTCTCTCAAACTCATCAACCATGATATTAGGCTCATAATTTGCTCACAAGAATACAATAATCGAGTCTTGCGAGGGTTAACATGCTTACACGCTAGGAAGAGTGTTAAATAATATGCTATTTGTACATTATTGACCGGGTCGTACTGATTTAAATTTTAGGAGAAAACAGTTAATCTAACGTTGGACATGTTATTCTTTTTGCTCCCTTATATTTTCATAAAATTAACCATTTCACTAATGCACAAAAGGCCTTGGTAAAGTTCCTAAAAAGCGTCGGTGCAGCACACTAGGCTCTATGCTAACGGATCTTTACTTTGTAATGATAAGTGAGTTAAAAGGTCCTATCATGAGCCAAGGCTTCTTGAGATCAAGGGAGTGACTAAGAGATTCGAACTTGTGACCATCGGCATTTCAGATCAATTGAGGGTAAACCCTACACCACTAAGCCAACTATGGCGATGGTCTCACGAAAACAATTTGATGATCTTCTCTACCGATAGTTTATCTACCGGCAATGAAACCTTATATTGACAAGTTTTTCTGCCATTTATACGACATTTACGGACAACATATGTGTCGCTAACAATTTGGCGTCCTCCTTAATCATTCTTCCTATTTCCCCTATCAATCATTAAATAATCTTTCTCAACTAAACTTTAAAGGGTAAAATTAGACAACTCTTCTGTGACTTGTTTGTAAATATATGTGAGTTGACAAATATGTGAATTGTATTTGTACAATATGTGTAGATATAACTCCAAGGTTTGTCAGTATCATTCAATGAAAACCTCCCTTGCACTTTGTGAATTCGTAAACATCCACAAACGAACCCATCTCTCGCATAAAGCTATACAATCCGTGATAAATTTGGACAAAATTTGGATATATTGTTCTGCATCGTGTCACTGATGATGCAACAAAAGAAGAAACCGTCAAGAAAGAGTAACATCACGACGTTTTTGTTGAAGGGCTGTGTCTAAGACCTTGTTTTGCATCACTCAAGGTATCGTTCGTTCCTATGGTCTTCCGAGGAACCCAAAATTAGGATACGTCGTTCTGCATTTTGTGTCACTGATGATGCAACGACGGAAGAATAAGACAAGGAGGAGTAACATAATGCCGTTTTTGTTGACGGGTGTGTCTAAATACCTTGTTTTGCATCACTCAACATATCAGCTGGTTCTCATCTCCAAAGATGGCCGACTCTAGAAAATTGTAAGGCTCTTGCGTTTTGGCGAAGCTTAGCAGCATATTTCTGAAATAATACAGTAATACCGTTCATCTAATGAAGAGTATCACATCTGCCGTCACGTTTAACTTTTTAGTGTGCTAATTACAAGGAATCTACCAAAAGAGAATCGATTATTCTGCACGAAAGCCGAACGTTGTAACGGACTCTTATTTCAAAAAACAAGTGCAAAACAAGTGCAAAACATTATATAAACCCCGGAGCGTTTGCTAACATTCATGTCATCGCACTTGGTTTCCAGACACAAACTCATTGAAGATGAGTCATATAGTTGTTTTCTGGAGATTCACAATCGTTATGGTAGTTGGGCTTTCTTGTCTTTATGACTCCGTGAGTGGAAAACCAAACATAGACATCGTCGATAGAGACTACAATGGGGTCAAGTTTGGCCCGTCCCTTCCTTTCCATTATTGTCGAGCTGGTCGTCTCCAGGATTTAGCAGAACACACCGCCACGAGAGGCTACGACTACTATGACACAAATACGCAGTACACACCGCCACGAGGGGCTACGACTACTATGACACAAATACGCAGTTTTCGGAGGTTTGTTATGGCCATGCTGCATGCAATGCTCAGCTTTCACAGTCCGAATGCATTTACTGCTTACAAGTATGTGAGGAAATACTTGGCAAATTGTGTTATTGGAGCTTCGGGTATCAGGCTCAACTCGAGGATTATCGGATTCCGATCGAGCCATACTACTTCAACGACAATTAGAACTTTTCGCTAGTCTAAATAATCTGATGGCAATCTGATGTGTGTCGTCAGTTGAATAGAGGGAGTTGTTTGCATGAGATGCACCGAGATTTCTAGTCGTCAATAATGTAGCTGTACACGATTCTCCGATGAAAATAAGGCCATGGCCTGGAACAATTGATAAATCATTTACATAGTTTTATGAAGTGATTTCGTTAGAACTTATGAACGTTAAATTTCATGCTAATCTATAATTTTGTTTCCTACTAAAATTTTAGGGAATAACAATTAACATGATACCAGAGCACAGGTGAAGAGTTCAAATCCTAGCACTCCCTTTCAAACTCATTAACCTTGACATTGGGCCATAATTAGTCAAGTCTTGGGAGTGTAAAGGACCGGCTTACAAACAAGGAAGGGTGTAAAGTAATATGCCTATTTGCACGACCTTTCATAACTAGTCAAGTTTTAGGGGAAGTACAAGCTCTTCTTGTTGAGGCCCGCGGCTTGTCCAGGCAGTTCTAAAGAGCTCCCTTAGTCTATTATTCAGGTCGCGAATCGAATTGCTAAAATTCGGAGACAAAAGTCACTACCCCCGAATTGGCTTACTTAACCTCCTTACTCTTTTTCTTAATACTCTTTTAAGAGTCCTTTTTGTGTGAGTAGTTGCATCTTGAATAAAATTCATTCTTCTGACAAAAGAAAAAAGTGTTGGGGGGAAACAATTAGTGTAAAAATCAACACTTCAATCTATTGCCTCTCTTTTTTTTTTTTCGTAAAATCGGCCTTTTTATCAACGCACAAAGGACATTGATAAAGATCCTAAAAAGCGTCGGTGCAGCGGACTAGGGTCTATGTTTACTTCGTACCAGCCGAAAGTTTATTAAAAGGTCTTGTTATGAAAGACGGACTTACATGTGGACAAATTAAGGCATCCAAATACCAAGAAGCGAGTGGGTGATTCAAATACGTGATGACCAGAGAGGGCCTAAATCACTTCGAAGTAAGCCCTTACACCAGTAGGCCAACCACGGGGATGGTCTCAAAGACCGATGGATTATCTGTCGGCAAAGAAACTTATACCAACACGCTTTTCGGGCATTTGCACGACTTTCACCGACAGCATGTGTGTCACAAAAAAATTTGGCCTCATTCTCCTCCCTGCCCATTTTCGCTGTTTATCAACCGTATCAACCGTGCGAGTGAACTTTTAATGGTAAAATTAGACAGCTTTTCACGACAAAACATATACATCTGAGTCAGTAAATACAAGTGTGTATGTGTATCTATCCGCAAGGCTTGTCCGGATCATTCAATGAACGGAAAAGTTCCCTGCACTTTGTGCAATATTAAACATCCGGATATAAACCCATCTCTCGCATAAAATTGTATACTGTCTGGCGTAAATTTGGATGATTTGTTCTGCATTTCGTGTCACTGATGATGCAACAGAAGAAGAAGAAGAAGAAAACAGACAAGAAAGAGGTAACATCACGGCTTTTCTATTGACGGCTGGGTCCAAGACCATGTTTTGCATCACTGAACGTAAGAATTTAAGTTGGACTTGAGTACTCCCAATCAGGCGGATGCATCGGAATCCTGCTTCGGCTATTTACAAAGTCGGTACTACGTGGGCATTATCCTGATCGTGTAATTAACAGAATATGCGCGAAGGATCCTGGGAAGCATTAAGATCGATGTACAAATCTTTCTATTAGACATGCGTAGTGTTTCCAATAGGTAGGTACGTTAAACCAATTTAATATTCAATTACGAGACGTAAAAGTTGGAGTATAACTTTGTAAGAGAAAAAGTAGGAAATTCTATCATATACTGCAAGTTAATCTGCTACACATCAAAGTGTCACATCAAGTTGCTGTTTTGAGGCATACATGATAAACACATCCATCTAATGCAAGATTATCGACATACATGTCGGGAAATTACATTTTCACTAAAAAAAATATGGTTGAAGATAAACTTTCTATCCAATTCAATCTACCTTGTAATAACAGAGGAATCAACTAATCTTCCCTCTGTGTAGACCTTTTGATCATTCACGCATCTAGAATAAACATTTTCCTAAAGATATAGATCACATCAGATTGAGCAAAACATGCTATCTCAGAATTTTGGAGTATGAAGTGGTGGCATCACTAATTAAAATAAGAGCAACTAGGAAGACCATGGCCATTCAACAAGCATCCACTTAAGTTTGGATTATTGAATTCTGCATCACAATTCATATAGAAAGAGAGTAAAAACGGTTCCTCAACCATGTCAGTATTAATAGCATGATGCAACATATTTCAAGGAGCAGACATTTAGAAATTTCTAGTAGAGACGGAAAAAAAGAAAACGGAAAAGCAAAAGGCATAGGGATCTAGAGTCACCCAGTTCGCTTCCCCTAGAATCACTTCTTCAACAAGTCTTCGACGAGTTCAACAGGGATGTTTAGCAAGCTAACACTCTTATTTGGTGCCAGTGGAACCATAGTTAAGACCATCTTATCTTCTTGTTAAGTTGATCAGCTTTCCTCTTCCTCTGTTTCGATTCAACTATCTTCTTGCTTGGTGTCTATTGACTTGTCTTTCTCTGAGTGCCTTTCCTCAAAAATCCAATTTGTTTCTTTCGGCTGAGGGGATTGGGGCTCGACCTTCAAATCATCCTCATGGTACTTACATATTAGATGGAACCCACACTTCTTTATGCTTGCGTCTGAAACCTTAAGGTCAACTTGGAAATGACTCCAATCGTTTTGCATAAGCTTTTCATAACTAGATGTGAGCTGATGATATTCAAGCAACACATGATCGGATTCCAGTGAATAGAAGAATGTTGTTGTATACCATTTCACCCTCTTGCAATTAACAAAAGTTTGGACCTCACATGAAACATCGACCACTTTTCCTTCCTCCAGCCCAAAAACCATACAGAATGCAAGTCCTAAGATCTTGTCATAACAGTCCTGGGAACTTTGAAAGATATAGATCCCTCTTCACAATGGTGAATCCATCCTGGCATCTCTCCTCCAATTAGGAGAAATTGGAGTCTTTCCGACTTCCGGAGATACTGCCGTACAACATTTAAAGTGAGAGAGAGAGAGAGAGAGAGAGAGAGAGAGAGAGAGAGAGAGAGAGTCCGACCTCGAGTATTGACACACCAGCCAGATCGAACCCTTTCAGTGATAATCCCACAGCATGAAGAGAAGTCAACTTCATAGAAGTTGGAGAGATTCGAAAAATCTGGGAGTTTTTGTAGAGATCTGCAATTATTTGCTCTTATGATCTCAATTTTTTATGGAAGCTGAGGAATCTCTTGCAGTTGCTGGCAATAATCCAACAACAACTCTTCCAGATTTTGCAATGTATAAATGCTCGATGGAAGCCTTGTGAGGTGTCTGCAATTTGTTAAATCTATATGCTCTATAGAGACCAAGATTATCAATGGATGTAGGGAGTTCTTTAATAGAGGTTCCTCGTAGGTTAAATTCCTCTAGGCCTTCCATCTTTACCAGAATATCAGGGAACTTCTCCAGTTTAGAGCAATCTGTGAGATAAAGTGTGCGAAGATATTTTGTCTTGAGTGCGCTAGGGAAGATATCAAGATTAGAGCACCCTTCTAAAGATAAAAATTCTAACTTGTCAAGATATCCGACGGATTGGTGAACCTCCACCAAGCTTTTGCATCCAGCAAGATTCAATCTCTTCAGATTTGGAGCTGACGAAACGTCACAAACACGAGTCAGGAGCTCGCATTTACTAAAATCGATGTCCTTCAATATTCTAAAATCCTGCAAAAGCATATCGGTGCATTCATAAAGTTTAGCAAATATTTATAGCTATAAAAATGAACAGCTAATCATTGCAAGGGCTTACCTTTATTGTGACTCTTAATTGTTTGATATAACTATTAAACATAAAATAGTGACCAATTATTGAAGAAAAAGAAAAAAAAGAGTAAAACTTTGGTTTTTGACACGTTAAATGGATGAGTACTATTCTTAAAAGTTCGGGCCCCGAAGGACCCCATCACTTGGACACGCTTTCACAATAATCTACGCCCATCATGCATGGCTTGAAAAAATGAATAGGACTTTGGTTTTGGTCTCCCTAATGAGCTCCGACCAAAGCCCAAAAACATGTGTCTTCTTGAATAGATTTTAAATGCGAAAGCCCCACCACAACAAAAATCACTAAGCGAGGAATTATACTGGATAATTTTTTCACCACCATTTGTAACTTTACTGTCGGTAAGTAGTGTCTTCTCCACATGATTTGATTGAACAGGTCGAATGGGCCAATTGCCCGTTTCTTTTGTTTTAGCATGACCCGCCTAAGGACCGGCCAAGATTTTGGCCGATGGATTTTCATTTTTAAGGGCAATTTTCTATGTTAGGTCAAACAACAAATCCAAGATGGACCTCAAGCGGGCCTCAGGATTTTTGAATGGAAGGCCATGGAATGGCCGAAGTGATTTGGCAAAGAAAGTGGTCATGTTAGATTCATCCCCGAATCAACAAAATTGGGCAATCAGTTTCTACCCAACATGAACCCGCAAGTAATTTGGATGGACGACGCAGTAAACATCTGAACCTCAAATGTAGAGCTAATTTAATGTTGAAATGTACGCAGTCATGTAATAGAACCCTCTAAATATAAATTTATTTTCTTTCTACAACGAGTAGTTTTATAATATTTATTTATTTGTAAATGATGTTACATAATTTTTGTGAGGATGAATTTTTTACTGATTTTTTACTATTATTTATTTTGCTTATTTGAATTTCATACTTTAGGTAAATTAATTTTTCTTAACTTGGAGGCTATTCAAAGGTATTCTAGCCCCCTAGCTATAAAAATCATCAGGTCCCTTATTGTAAACACAATTGATTTATTAAAGTTTTAGTCTTGGAGTTGTCCCTTACTATTTTTCCTTTTTCTCTTTGCTCCTTTAGAATCTATTTGGTAACCATCCTCTTTATATATATATATGTTGTTCTTTTGCTCCTTGGAACAAAAAAAGAACAAAAGTCCATTGAGTAACATCATTTTTTTTTTCGGAATAAAAAAGTGGCTAGGGAATAAATTTGAAATAGAAATAAAAAGTAAAAAATCCACTTCTTTGTTTTAGTAGCAGCAACAATACACCAAAACATGCCCATATCAAATTCATTTTGAATTTTTTGAAATTAGATGAGACCTTTTTAGGAACTAATCTTTTGAAAACTCAATTTCTCTTTGAGGATGTACGCACAATTGGCTGGACACGGGACCCCACGTAAGTACTTGTGCTCGTGTTTAATATTCTGCATTTGATTTCTCGTTGATGATTAATGTTTGAATTTGTTCTCGCTAGTCAATTCCACATTATACGAAACGAGAGCCCTAAATCTTATTTGAGTGAGTTAGCAACATTTATTTTATTGTTATGAAATTATTAAAGGTTATAATGATTTAGCAATTTTTTGTCTACGAAGCTTATCGAAATGTTGAATTTTCTATCTTTTAAAAGATACCAACTCTTGTTTGAGTCCTTTTACCAATTTTTATTTCATTTTGGAATTAAGGGTTGTTTGGCAACTTGCCAAACAATGTTTGTTTCTATTCTTTTGTTCTTGGGAGTATATTTGGAACAGAAATGCGTTTGGTAAAATTTTTGTTCCTAGGAACAAATTTATATTTTTTTGTTCCCGGAAGTAGATTTAGAACAAAATTGAGAATAAAAATGTTGGTTCTTGTTCTCGGGAACAATTATAGAATCAAGCACTTATTTTCTCCTTTTCTTTTCTTGTTCTTCTTCCTTCTTTCTTCTTCTTCATCTGTTGCCACCGCCGAGGTTGCCGTCCGCCGTCGTTCGCCGTCCACAACCCACCTTTCGTCGGTCGGCGGCAACCGATCCGGCATCTTGCCGGCGGCAAGCCCAACCGCCTCACCGGTGGCCAAGCGGGCCTCGCTTGGGCCTCCCGGCCACCGGCGAGGCTCGCCCAACCCCGGTGAGGCTCGGTCGAGCTAGCCCAACCATGGCTTAGCCGAGCCTTCCCAGCTGTCGGTGAGGCTCGGACGACGAGGGCCGGCGACGCTCCGATGAGGTCGCCAGCCCTCATCTAGCCGGTTGCCGGTCATCCCAAGGCCGATGACCGACCACTTGAAGAAGAAGAATAGGAGAAAGAAAGGAAAAAAAGAAAAGAAGAAATAAGACAAAAAAAAAAAGGAAAAAGTAATAAAATTAATTAAAAATTAAAAGAAAATGATTTGGTGTAGAAATTTTGAGCACGATATTAAACACAATTCTATTCCAAGAATTGAAATTTTGGACAGTTACCAAACGGCTTGAAATGTTTAGAAATTGTTCTCGAAAAAAAAAAAAATCTTATCAGAAATTGTTCCTGGGAACATAAGTGCCACCAAACGCGCCCTTAGCACCCATTTTTTGGGTACTGCATGTTTTCGTTTGAGTAACCAATGTGTTAAGTTTATAATTTTTTTTTTATAGAAAATAACCAATTTTGATTTGACTCACTACTAGTGTTTTGAAATTATCAACTGTTTCAACAATTTATGAACGTTTATTTGCCAACTTACCAACTTGTTTAAGTTACTATCTCTTCTAGAAAATTATCAACTGCTAATTGAGTCCACTTACCAACGTTTATTAGATTGTTTGTAATAACTAAAGTTGTTTTTATAATTTACCGATATTTATTGTTGAAGTTATTGACGAGTTGGACTAACTCCTATACTAGATTACCTACTATTTCCTAAATTTCCAACTAATCCAATAATTTACCAACAATTATATACAGAGCTAATTTAAGACCTCTTGCATGAAAGTACCAACGGATATTTGAGTTAGTTATCAATATTTATTTGACTGTTTCAAAGGTACTAACCATTCTAATAATTTATTGATATTTGTAGCAACTTACCAACTGGAAAAGGTTAATGAGTCATATCCAAAATCATCAACTCTTATTTGAATTAATTACCCATATCTAATTAATTGTTTAAGAAGTACCCACTGTTTCAATAATTTACCAAGGTTAATTTGGAAAGCCTACTAGCACGTTAACATTAGCACTCTTTTATGAAATTACCAATTCTGTTGTATATTACTGACATCATTTCAATACCATCTTTTGTGGTGATTAAATTACAAAATCCTATTTGAGTCACTTACCAACTTTTATTTGATTGTTTCAAAAGTAATAGATTCACGTTTGCTTGGGGAACGTTTCAACTTGTTTAAGTTGCAATCAAATAAACATTGTTAAATAGACTCAAATAAAAATCGGTAAATTTTGTAAGAGTTGGTGACTTCAACATGCTGCTGACATCTGCAAATTTGTTAGTAAATTATTAAATCAAAAATTGATTTCGAAACAATTACAAAAATGTCTTTAACTGAATCAAATAAGAGTTATAAAAAATAACACTTGATGGTAACCAACCAGTGAGGAGTTAGAAAATCACTCAAATTAATATTAGTAAATTGGAAATGCTTGGAAGCACCTTGAGGTTCGACCACCTACTTAAGTTCAATATCTCTAAATTTGGCACCTCTGAAAGGTCAGGAACACAAATCAGCGACTTACAGTGGCTAAAATTTAGAAACTTCAAATTCTTAAAATGCAACAAATTAAAAAGAACGGCTGAACAATATTTTGATAAATTCAACTTGAATGCCTTGAAAATGAAAACCGTCGACTAAAGCATTTATAACAAACCTTTAACTTCCCTCCAAATTCCTTAATTCGGCTATTAGGCACGCCAAAGCAAACAAGTTTCTTTGGAACACATACGGGAGTGGATAAAGGACATCCAGGCCATTCAAGCCACCTTAAATCATTAGGAAGACAAACGGGACCTCCGTTGATGTGTGCATTCAGAAGTATGAGCAATTTTAGTCTCCTCATGTGTGTGAAAGCATTGGGACTGATGTCTAGCTCTTTTTGTGTTGGCAAGTACAACACTATGCCTTTAACAACAATGGTTCCCTATAAAGGAAAAGAAATTAATTAATAATAACCAACCGCGATTAGGTGATAGCATGTAAATTAAAGAAGATAAGATTATCGACGATTTCTTAAGAAGCTCTCACCGTATCCTCCGACAATACTTTAAAAACATCATCATAGCACCATAATCTGCTCCGTCTCCCGGGGTCATCTAGACACTCATGTTTAATGATTTCCTGACCCATTTGCTCAATCAAGTCATGCATTTGTATTTTGTTGTCACCCCCAATTGTTACTAGGGATCTCTCTATTAAAGTTTGAATCCCAATTAATGTCTTTAAACCACAACCATCAAGAACTCTGGTTACATAATCTCTATCCCTCCCCTTAAAGAAGCAAGCAATGTCAAGAAAAATGTCCTTCTGATTGTTATCTAGCGCATCAAAACTTATCTTGAGGACACTGTTTATATCTTTATTAGGACTTTCAGCAAGTGTTTCCAATGTACTCTCCCATTCCCCTCTACTTCTATCATGTAAAAAGGGACCCAGGACCACAATCGCTAAGGGAAGGCCATTAGCATAGTCCAAAATATTATCTATGAGATCCATGCATATGTCTTTCGTCTGGTTTCTTGAAAAAGCATATGAACTCAGAAGTTGAAAATCTTCACCTCGATCCAATGGTTTAACTTCATATACTTGATATATCCCATGAGAAGTAAGTATGTGTTTATCTCTTGTTGTAACGATGATCATGCTCCCTTTTCCAAACCATGCACATTCTCTAGCTAATGCATTTAATTGGTCTCCATGATTCACGTCATCAAGCACAAGCAGAATCTTCCTGCAGCAAAGTCTATCTCGTATCAGATTAGCGCCTCCATCCTCATTTAAGACCACTACATTTTCTTTCCATAATATCTCGGATAGCAGTGTTTTCTGCAAATGAATTAGGCCGCCAGGTCTACTAGAAGTTTCTCTAACATTTGCAAGAAAGCTGCACCCATAACTGGTCAACAATACTATTATAGACAGCTTTAGCGATAGTGGTCTTCCCAATACCTCCGGTTCCCCATATTCCTATCATCCGAACATCATCGAGCTCATACTCAACAACGACATTACTTTTTCTACCCGGCAACCTACACCAACGGGATACTTGGCAACACTCAAGGGTTGTCACACCCCAATCCTTGGGCACCCGCCCATCTCTCATCTTGGTCGATCAATAACGACGTCCCAGGACACATCGCCGACCCCTTTCTTTTTAATAAGCAAGTGGAAGCATATAATAAAATCCCCAGACAACAAAACAATGGGATAGGGATGTAGGACTCCAAATTTTCACACTTTAAAAAGCAACCACACTTATACATATTGCAAATCATAGTGCAGATATATACAAAGCAAATTGTTAACTCTGCTTTTAAATCACTGTTTCATAAAACAATGTCTGCATAAAGGAATCAACTTCCATCAAAAGAGAATTGTCCTATGACTACCTAGTCGGACAGGACTGTCAATTCTTCAGGCTTCACCTTCTATTCTTCGGGTCTTTGGTCCTTCACCAACGCCATCTACGAACCTGAAAATGGTTATAAAATAACCAGTGAGACAACGTCTCAGCGAGTTCTATTCCTTAAGACCCGATTAGTAAGCCAATACACCTTAGACTGCCTAAGCACAACACGAGTCAGAGTGCTTACTTTGGCCTCAGTTCCTTCCTGCAAGTCAATATATAAATCAGATATACACGATTACGTCACATCACCCAATCAGATCGAATCATCGATCAATCGACCTAGTCGATTACATGTCATCCAGACCATTTATTGGTCGGCCCCTTCCATACTATCTGTAAGCCTGATCCACACCCAGGACTACTCGCCCTAGGTGATATATAGATAGTATATTATCCTATCTCCAGATGACATATAAAGTCATCGAGCTGTCAAATCATATCGTCTTGTCTCGAGATGACAAAGAGAATCATCGAGCCGATATATCAATATCATATCGTACTGTCTCAAGATGACCTATAGAATTATCGAGCCAGTGTATCATACCGTACTGTCTCAAGATAATCTGTAGGGTCATCGAGCCGGTAGATCGTACCGTCTTGTCTCAAGATGCACCGTAGAGTCATTGAGCCGATATACACACAATTTATCATACCGCACTGTCTCATGACAATCTATAGAATTATCGAGCCGGTGTATCATACCGTACTGTCTCAAGATAATTTGTAGAGTCACTGAACCGGTAGATCATACCGTCCTGTCTCAAGATGCTCCGTAGAGTCATCGAGCCGGTATACATGCCATTCCAAGCAAACAATCAAATAACCATTTTTATCCCTTCCGATAAAACGTCGTGTGTGAATACACGGTCGGCTTTAGCCAAAATATGATAATTTCCTTTTTCTATAATTCCCACCATTTTCTGTAGTCCACAAAACCTTTTTGGCATTATCAACCGATGATCAGTTATTTTTCAATTTATTTTCCCAAAATTATTCAATTTAGGAATAAATCCTAAAATCACTCATAATTCAATTTAGCACAAAATAAAGCTCAAATAAATAAACGGACTACACCACGACAATCGGTATAAAATTCCGATCACCAGCCATCCGGGTTGAATTTCCGAAAACTTAAATAATTAAATAATTAATTTCGAAAATTAAATAAATAAATATTAAAAATCCAATTTAGGCTCGTAATGCCCGATTGGAAGCCAAGACGGATCAGGAAAAATCCCAAGATGCATTCAATAAATATTAGAAGCTCTCTACTTGCTAATGACAAAGTCTAACCACCTAACATGTATCATTAAGTCACTAATTTAATTGTTCTAACTAATCTAACCACCTAAGTGCACTTAATTAAATCTAATCAACCCCTAAGCATCATTAGAAAACTAAGAAAGCATTAGTGAGTAAAACTCACTTGATTAAAAGTGGGAACCGGGACACCATGACAGCGATGCGACGGCGGCCGAAATCGGGCTTTCGACGACATCGGCAGGCTTGGACCGGGCCAAGAAACTTTGGCCTTGGGCTTGGTGAAGTTCTTGGGCCGAGCTTGATCTAGGCTTCAAGACTGGGCCGGCTTGCAGGGAGTTGGGCCGAAACTTCAATCCACGGCTGAAAAAGAAGACTGAATGGGCTGCTGAATTCTTGAGTTAATTTGGGCTTGAAGATTTCGCTGGGCTTGAAATCCAATGGGCTGAAAACACTTGTTGGACTTGAAGACCTCAACTGGGCCGAGAACAGGCTGGACTTGCTGGCCAAATTGCTAGGTTGATGATGACGGGCTGAGCAGGACAGAGATGGGCTCAAGTCCACGGAGACGCTGGCTTGCTCGAGCGGTTTGGGGACGCCTGGCAGTCAACATGAGGAACTTCGGTTGCTTGCTGTTGACTAGGGAGCTGCAGACTTGGACGCTGCAGCTGGACGTCGAGGCCGCATGAAGCAACAGCTGAAGACCACGCGGATGCTGAGTCAACGAGCTGGCGGAGAGGAGACGTGGCAGGTGGAGTCTTCAAGCAGCTCGCTTGCAGTGCTCCGGTGGAATTCACGCGGCCAGATGGAAACAGAGAGGGATCGGTGGCTTGCGGACGAGCTGGGAGAGAGAGAGACACGGGCGTGTGGGCGTGCTGGCGTCAACGGAGGGCTGCTGCAGTCGACCGAACAAGATGAAGACACGGGGAAGGAGACTTCGCTGAGTTGAAAAAAATTCGGTGGAGGCGTGCGACTGCTTCGGTGGAATTTGGAGATGGCAGTTGGCGTTGTTGCGGTGGGGAGCAGGGAAGAGGAGTGATGCTTTGGTCACAAGGAGAATTCGGTGGAGTCCAACGGAGGGCAGATCGCAGAAAATGGAAGCAAAGTCAGAATAGAAGACAGAAGAAGCCGGTCCTCTGTGGAAATGATGGCAAGAAGGAGATAAGAACGGCGAAGCAAATGGTGGGCAGCTGGATTTCTTGCTCAAGTAGATTAGAACAAAGCTTAAAGTCCACATCTCTATTCACCCAATTTAATGCAATGTCCCCCTAATTCTTTCCAAAATTTAAATTCCACAATAATATCCAAATTGAAGTCCAAATTCCTAGCCCCATTCCAATTCCGAATTTCACCAATTAAATTCAATTTCCTTACTCAATTTTCCAAATTGAGGTCCAATTCCGACGAAGAAAAATCCCGAACAATCTTCGTAAGTCTCTAACACTCAATGACTCGGCTCGGAAGTCCCAATTTCCCTCAACTTAGCCCATCTGAGTTTCCGTTAGTTTTCCACGACGTCCGAATCGATTTTCTGTAAAAATCTCAAAATCTCCTAAAAAACTTCTGAGACTGAGTTGATGTTCCTAGAATTTATCGTGACATGGTAGAAACTTCAATTTCTGAAATCGGACTTGAATTCACAATTAATTTCCATTCGACGTGTTTTTAGCGTAACCTAGGCTACCGGGTAACTTTCAGAAAAATTTTAGAGCAATTGACCCGTGGTCGATTTTCTTCGAGCCATAATGAACCCACTCGATACATTGGCAACTCTCGATTGTTGTGAAAATCTCGAGGATTCAAATACGGACACAGGGTACCAAAACGATAAAAAAATCAAATTAGTGCAGGTCGATGAGAATTTTCCAATTTAGTGGTGTCACCCACGATTAGCCACACATCTTAGTCGAACCGACCTATCTCTGATCTCCAATCGATTTATATATGTGCCGTAATGATCTCGGTAGATGAGCACGGTCGAACAATCGATTCCTGGTCGAATTCTCAAGTCTATTTGCCTTAAAATTTCTTAATGGCTTCCCTAGATAGTCTAGTCATCTCAAGAGTGATCAACTCTGAGAACAGCCCTATAGGCACGTCAATGAAATGCCCGATTTATCCAGTAGAAAACAGGATTGAAAATATGGGATGTCACAAGGGTACTCGTTTTACTATAGTTGAGATCTCTTTAACGATCTTCTCGATGAACTCGATCTCATCTCTGCCAAAACAAAGCAGCAAAAAGAACGCGAATAAACATAAACATACAATCCATTGAACTAACTAAAACTAACGCGAAGTAAACAATCACTCTTCAACAGTCCAAAACATTAGTCTAACGCACAATCGATGCCATCATGTATCAATAAAATTAGAGAATTCCAAATTCTTTTACAGGGTCGAAGATGATTACCGTCATTGTTCTTCAGCATAATGCCAACCGGACAGTTTGGCTGCTTCAATTAGGGCTTGCCTCCATTTCTTCACCCTCTCAGAATCATGTCCCAAGTTCTCCTCGTGCCTGGCCAATGTATCTCCATAACACCCTCTCAGCCCTCGAATCTCCCGGGGCTCCACTTTGTAGAACACGGGCAGCACCCGCTGTCCCTTAAGCCTCTTACACTCCAATACCTTCACCAGCTCATCCAAGCACCACCTAGATGAAGTGTAGTCCTCGGAGAAGATGAGCATGGCGATCTGCGACTCCTCGATGGCCCTCATGAGCGGGGGGAGATCTCGTCGCCGCGCCTCAAGTCCTCGCTGTCGATGTAGGCGTTGATGCCGCCATGAAGCACACACTTGTGGAGGTCGGCGATGAAGCCGCAGCGCATGTCCTCGCCTCTGAAGCTAATGAAAACGTCGAAGGGCCATTTTGCTTCGGAGGAAGAAGAAGAAGACACTGGAAGATAGGATTTGAGCTTAGTTTGGATTCATGTCGAGAAGTGAGCGATGCTTTATCGTGGGGTTGGTCAAGAAATAGATGCGGACTAAGAAACAACACATATGAGGGTCTAATGTGTTTCGGGTCGGGTCGGGTCATAGTTTGTGACCCTTATGATTCGGGTCAGGTCGGGCAACATCAAAACCCGACCCGACCCGACCCATTGACACCCCTAGCAGAAATAGGTCTAGACTCTCTACAGAAATTTCCAAATTAGAGTTCATCAAAGGGAGCTTGTATGAAGATTCCATGAAGTTCAAAGTGAGTGAAATCAATAGTAGTGTGAGGTATCACTCCTCTGGGCAACAGTGAGCAGAAGTATTCCAAATGTTCTTTCACAAGAAAGGTTTGTTTTCATATCTAGGTATTGCAATAAAACCAAGCTTGCTTTCAAACTTGTCAAAGAACTTTTCATCATCATCGTTATTTTTCCCTTCTAGACAATTTTCATCCTCGTTAGCAGGGCTAGAAGTAGCCATTGGAGTTGTCTCAGCCACGGCGATTCTAATTTCAATCGCAATAAGAGTAGAGGATTCTACAACTTCTTCTTTCCCCTTGCTAGACAGCACAACCCTAGTATCTTCTACTAGCGAAGTCCTATGAGGTCTAGCCATTGCAATCTCAACTTCAACTTCAGAGGCGAAACCGGAACGTTTTATAAAAAATTTCTATCATTGCTTAAGAAATACTACTGCTTCTTAAAATCGCCGCCCTTTCCTTAACGTGCTTGGCATCTACCACTCTAAGACTTCCAAGAGGAGACGGAAGATTACCCTAATTCGGGGTGCCTCGATTGTCTTTGTGACAATGCTTCGAGATTCCTTCTGGGTCGGTGTGGATAGAGTAGCACTTGATGATCTTCCCATCCTGGGTCGACGGATCAACGGAGTACCCTGACTCTTGGTTTCTGATTCGGGCTGGTAAGGAATGTGGATGAGAGCTGGTTTTCAGGCTGCCCTAGAGGCCATTATTGAGCTTTTCAGTGATCCATGAATGTCGAAGCATGCTTTGCGAGAAATGCCCTTGGATTTGGGTGCCATTTCATGACTTGTAAAAGTGTTAAGGAAAAAGTTTGAATCATCGGTGCCGAGCTTTCTGAGTTTATATGTATTTTTCCTAGCATTAAAGAAGCCTACAAAGCTCTCAATGTAGATTCTAGCTTCACCAGAGAACTTAAATCTTATGTTCCTCATAGTAGTTTTCCTCTCAGATACATTGTCATGCATAGATACTCACAAATTGTCTCAAACTTGAAGCCATCTCCAAAATTGACATTTTTGTTCATGAGGCTAAACTTCTCTAGGCAATAAAGAACACTATTGCTTTCTCTTTACCACACACCATCTTCTTCCATATGTACAGGATAGTTAAATAAATAAATAAAAAGTCAAGGGAAATTGCTCTATGGTTCATTCATCCAAACAATCTTTAGGCAATTTAATGTTGAACTTAACATTCATGCAACCACCCTTGGTTTTGTGACGGAAATTAATAGAAGATGAGCCAGATCGCTTTTTTTCCTGAGGTTCGCACACGTCACAACAGTCGTGCTTTTGCATGTTTGCGACACCGTGAGAGTAGACGCAAGCACAGACATCGGATACAGCGTCTGCAATGGGCAAACCTTTCGTCCTTTTGATCTCTTCGATGATTGTCGGGCTGGTATCCAGGGTTTCCAGGGCTTTGTTATGGCAGTGCAGTATGCAGAGCTACCCCTGCACAGTCCGACTGCAGTCACTGCTTAGTTTTATGCGAGGAGATACTTGCCAAAATGTGTCATTGGAGCATCGGGTATCAGGTTCAACTCGAGGATCGTCAGCTTTGAGCTTCGGATCTAGAAATACTCCTTCGACGAAAACTAGAAATTTCCAGTGGCCTTCACTTTTATAGTGGCTCGATGTGCGTATAAATTGAACGGAGGGAGTCGTAGGTATTGAGATGCATCGAGATCTTTAGTCGTAAATTAGGTATTTGTACACGATTCTTTGATGGAAAATCAGGACATGCCATGGAATACTTGATTGGGTATAACATTTTTTATATAAAAGAATCCGTAATAGTTCAATATAATCTTATGTATATAGTTTTATGTATTGGTAAACTGACCCAAGGGAAAATTGTTTAAGAAATTTTAAACCTATTACACTTTTACTAATTTAGTTTTAAACATTTTCGTATTTTACCAATTAAGCCAATCCAGCCAATTTTAGGTAGAAATCACAGACATAAACACCAGTTGTCAATTGCTGATGTGGAAAATTTTAATAAATTTTAATATTTTTTCAAACTTTTTATTATTTATTATTTATTTAAAAAAAAAAAACTTTGGCCAATGAGGACCACGACGCCCTTGCCAAGATCTAAGAGAGGGTGTTAGGCATTGGCAATTTTACTGTGGTTGGTGAGGTGTCATCACCCTCATCGACCAACAGGCGGGTTTCAGCCCTCACTTGGATCTAGGTGAGGGCATGTCGCCCTTGTTCACGGTTAGCAAGAATGCATCGAAAAGGTAAAATAAAACAAAGAAAAGAAAAATCTTAAAAATTTTGAAAAATATTAAAATATTATTAAAAATTTGTCAACGTTAGCGCTGGTTATGCCGCGTAAGAAAAAATAGATGTCTATGTGCCAAAATTGGTCGAAGGAATTCAATTAGTAAAATGTGAAAAAGTTTAGGAAAGACTCAAGTAAGACAATTAAAATGTTTATAATTGAATTAACAAAAGTATAATAGATTTATGATTTTTTTGACAATTTTTTTAGTGATCCAACAAGCAAATCCTTGAGCAGTGCGATAGCCGTGAGGAACCTTTTCTTTCTGGGCTTGAAAAATTACAAATCCAGAGTTTCTTTCCTGAATTTGAAGTGGGGAAAGGGATATCCGAAAGTCCCCATCTCGCTCGAGAATCTTGAATTGTCTCAAAGCCAGAGAAGTCAGAGGATTGGTTTTCGACCGCACCTGCCCATATTTTTCTTTCTTGTCGGATTCTTTGGGAGATGAAGAAAAAATCGATGCCCCAGGCTCGCTATTTGAAGATTTCTTTAACTTGGATGCTAAAGATCGGATGGTTCTTGCTTGAAGGAAGGTGCCCTGCTAAAGTTAAAAGCAGAAAACATTTTCCCACTAGAATTTTTCTCATATATGCAAGCATGAAAAATGGGACCGGCAAAAGCAACTCTCTTACCTGACTCATATTTTTAAGAGAAACGGTTAACCTAATATGATAGCATAGTATAGGGTAAAAGATCAAATCCTAATGCGCTCTTTCAAACTCATCAACCGGGATATTAGGCTCATAATTTGCTCCCAAGAATACAAGAGTCGAATTTTGTGAGGGTTGACATATTTACACGCTCTGGAAAGAGTGTTAAATGATATGCTATTTGTACATTAGTGACCTGGTCCTATTGATTTAAATTTGGGGAGAAAATAGTAACATTGGACATGTTATTGTAAGAATTTTCCTAATGTGGGTTACATTAATTGAGATTGTAATTAACCGTTTTTACGAAATTGATCTAATAAGGTAAGATATAAAGTTTCTTAACAATCGAATATGGGTTTGGCTTGTGTGGGCCAAGTTGGGCTCGGCCCGTGATGAGAGGGCTCATCCAAAACTCTATAAATAGGCTAAGGTCCCTCCTCTAGTCCTCACTTTTTGCGATTCTAAACACACACACCCACTATCTCACATAAGGAACACTCGTGAGAGGCAGTCTCATCGAGCCAGAGTATCGAGGGTCATAGAGGAGAAGATCTTCAACGTCAAAGGCCCAGATTGCTGCCATTCTGCTCTAAGAACCATGGATTCTAAATCAGGTACGCAAATCTTCATCTTCTCCTTTAGGACGTTCGAGTTTCTAGCTATGTCGATCTCGGGAAGCCGTTTCGACAGCCTACGGTTATTCTATTTGCTTCCTTATATTTTCATAAAATCAACCATTTCACTAATGCACAAAAGGCCTTGGTAAAGATCCAGAAAAGCGTCGGTGCATCTTTGCTTTGTAATGATAAGTGTGTTAAAAGGTCCTGTCATGAACCAAGGCTTCTTGAGATTAAGGGAGTGACTAAGAGAATCGAACATGTGACCATAGGCATTTCAGATCAATTGAGAATAAATCCTACACCACTAAGCCAACTACGGCGATGGTCTCAAGACAACAATTTGATATTCTTCTCTTTCAATAGTTTATCTACCAGCAATGAAACCTCATATTAACAAATTTTTCTGCCATTTATACGATATATACGAGCAACATATGTGTCCCTAACAATTTGGCGTCCTCCTTACCCATTCTTCCTATTTCCCCTATCAATCATTAAATAATCTTTCTCAACTAAACTTTAAAGGGTAAAAGTAGACAGCTTTTTTGTGACTCGTTAGCAAATATATGTGAGTTGGCAAATATGAGTTATATTTGTACAATATGTGGATATATAACTTCAAGGCTTGTCAATGCCATTCAATGAAAAACCTTCCTTGCACTTTGTGAATTCTTAAACATCCACAAACGAACCCATCTCTCGCATAAAGCTATACAATCCATGATAAATTCGGACAAAATTTGGATATATTATTCTGCATTGTGTCACTGATGATGCAACAAAAGAAGAACCCGTCAAGAAAGAGTAACATTACGACGTTTTTGTTGAAGGGCTGTGTCTAAGACCTTGTTTTGCATCACTCAAGGTATCGTTCGTTCCTATGGTCTTTCGTGGTACCCAAAATTAGGATATGTCATTCTGCATTTTGTGTCACCGATGATGCAACAACGGAAGAATAAGACAAGGAGGAGTAACACAATGGCGTTTTTGTTGACGGTTGCGTCTAAATACCTTGTTTTGCATCACTCAACGTATCAGCTGGTTCTCATCTCCAAAGATGGCCGACTTTTGAAAACTGTAAGGCTCTTGCGTTTTGGTGAAGCTCGGCAGCATATTTCTGAAAAAATACAGTAATACCGCTCATCTAATTTAGAGTATCACATCTACCGTCACGTTTAACTTCTTAGTGCGCTAACTACAAGGAATCTACCAAGAGGGAATCGATTATTCTGCACGAAAGCCGAACGGTGGAACAAACTCTTATTTGAAAAAACGAGTGCAAAACAGTATATAAACCCTGGAGCGTTGGCTAACATTCATGTCATCGCACTTGGTTTCCAGACAGAAACTCATTGAAGATGAGTCATGTTGTTGTTTTCCGGAGATTCACAATCGTTATGGTAGTTGGGCTTTCTTGTGTTTATGACTCCGTGAGTGGAGAACCAAACACAGACATCGTCGACAGAGTCTGCAATCGGGTCAAGTTTGGCCCATCCCTTCCTTTCCATTATTGTCGAGCTGGTCTTCTCCAGGATTTAGCAGAACATACCGCCACGAGGAGCTACGACTACTATGACACAAATCCGCAGTTTCCAGAGCTTCGTTATGGCCATGTTGCATGCAATGCTGAACTTTCACAGTCTAAATGCGTTTACTGCTTACGAGTATGTGAGGAGATACTTGGCAAATTGTGTTACTGGAGCCTCAGTTATCAGGTTCAACTTGAGGATTGTTGGCTTCGGATCGAGCAATACTACTTCAACGACAATTAGAACTTTTCACTAGTCTCAATAATCTGATGTCGGTCTGATGTCCATTATAAGTTGAACAGAGGGAGTTGTTTGCACGAGATGTGCCAAGATTTCTGGTTATCGATGATGTAGCTGTACACAATTCTCTAATTAAAATGAGGCCATGGCATGGAATACTTGATCGAATTATGTATATAGTTTTATGAAGTGATATCATCAGAGCTTATGAATGTTAAATTTCATGCCAATCTATTGACCAATTTCGTAATAACTTAAATTTTAGGCCATGACAGTTAACTTAACATAATACCAAAGCACGGGTTAATCATTCAAATCTTGATCTTGACGCTCCCTCTCAAACTCATTAACCGTGATATTGGAACATAAATTGCTTATAAGAAAAAAAAAAGAGTCGAGTTTTGGGAGTGTAAAGGACTGGCTTGCAAACAAGGAAGAGCGTTGGGCAATATGCTTTTTTGTACGACTTTTCCTAAGAAGTTGAAAGTTTTGGGGGGAAGTACAAGCTCTTCTTGTGGAGGCCCGCGGTTTGTTGAGCCGGTTCTAAAAAGCCTCCATAGTCTATCGCGGGAGAGAGGCCAACTGGGTTATGAATTGAGTTGCTAAGGACATGTTCTTTTCTTTTGTTCTTGAACACAATTTCTGTTATTTTTTTCAGGAAAAAAAAAAACGTAAACACGTTTGTTTGCGTTTTTGTTTTAAATCTTTTTTTTTAATTTTCGGGAACAAATTTGGAACGTAAAACAAAAAAAAAAAAAACATGTTTCTTATTAACACTTCCAAGAAACAATTTTTCTCTCTCCTATTTTTTCCTTCTCTTTCTTTTCTTCTTCTTTTCTTCTTCTTTTTTCTTTGGCCAGTCGTCGGCCTCGGCCATGGCCGGCGACCGGCCGTCGTGGGCCGGTGCCCCTAGCGAGGCTCGGCCTCGCCTTGGCAAGCGAGCTTGAGCTCGCCCAAACCGGCAAGGCCGACCTCGCCCACCCGGCGAGGCTCGAGGCTCGCCCGGCGATGGCCCGGCGATGGCCCAACCGGTGCCGGGCGAGCTCGGCCTCGGTGATTTGGGCGAGCTTGAGCTCGCCAGCCAAGGCGAGGCCGAGCCTCGTCGAGGGCCGGCAAGCCTCACCGTGGCCGGGCGAGGCGGCCCTCATTGGCCGGTCATCGGCCATGGCCGAGGCCGACGGCCGCCAAATGGAAGGAAAAAAATAAAAATATTAAAAATATAAATATACAAGTTTACCGTGTTCCTATTCTTTTTCTATTCCATGAACAAGTTTACCAAACGCGTTCTTTTGTTCAAAAATTGTTCCCCGGAATACAAATAATTTATTTCTATTTCTATTCACCGGAACAATTTTTGAACGTAAACGTTACCAAACGCATCCTAAAAATCTGGAGAGAAAATTCACTACCCAAAAATTGGCTTACCCAACTCCCTTGCTCTTTGGGATTTACTTTATCTTGATGTTTCTTTAGAGACTCCTGTTATGAATACTTTCATCTTAAATAAACTTTGTTCTTTTGAGAAATAAATATTTTTTTGGGGGGAGGGGGAATAGTTAGTGTAACGATCAACATTTTAATCTATTTAGTCTCCTATATTTTCCTAAAATCAGCCATTTTACCGTCACACAAAAGACTTCGGATGGGGTAGAGTTTGTTAATTTTTTTATGAAATGAACTTTTTTTAAGGCAATAACTAAGGAAAAGATTACCCAATTCTTAGGATCATCTAAACTTTAATTTAACTTTGTTCTTATTGCTTTTTGCCTTACTGCAGGAAAAAAAATTATACTTGCTATTCTTTTGCTAGTACACATAAACTAGTATCTGAAGGATGCATGGCGCGGGCTATATTTTCCAATATCCCTAATTTGAGAAAATTTCCTCCAAAGTTATCCTTAGTTTATTTGCATATTACAAGTTACAAACATTAGCACATGTTAACTAAAATTAATGGTGGGCAATGTCCATGTTTGTAACCCATCAATTAGAAATACGGTGGAAATGGCATATCATGCCCTAAAAGTATTTGTTCATCCTTGCATCAAGATATAGAAATTACTCTTATTAGTGAAAAATTTTGTATTATTTAATAAATGCCTTAAGATACCAACACTTACCTATTCCTAAGGGTTATATTTCCTCAAATGGTTGTCTTCCTAATTGTGAATTCAAAAACGAATGTCACCCATTGTTATATTTAGTTAAGTTTGCGTGTGTGATATATATAACTTGAAACTGACTAAATAGAGGTTTGAGTGGGCTGCCTCAAACTCTCTTGAATTAAGGATGAATGAGAATACAGCCCTATTATTATTTCTTTTTAAGATTTTAAGCAATCGATCATAAAAGTCAATCTTGAATGAAAATTGACTCCTACATAAATCTTGCTACATAAATAGTCTAGAAATACGGTTTTTGTGCTGTCTGACATGGGCGCCCAGAAGACCGGGAGGAGTAATTCCCAATCCCGTTAACTCGGGGAACTTTGAATTGATCATTGGCTGGGTTGGTTCGGCCCATCATGGGCGGCCCAACTCAGTCCAAAAAGCCAAGCAAATTTAGTTTGTTAATGAATAAAGTGTTCAACTTTATAGTAGGGATCTTTAATTGGCTAATATTACTTTAGTTAAACATTTGAATCATATATTGCAGGGCTTACTAGTAAGTACCTTCTCAATTTGCGTGAAAGAACTTGAATCGAATTATCTTGTTAAGCTTTTCCCCAAGTTTCTTTCAAACATTTCAATATAATCGAAAATATGGGTAATGTAGATATATGACTAGTCACCAATTACAGATAAAATGTAGCCGAATGATTGCCATCTGCACGCCATTTTTGAATTACTACCCTCATCGTCAAGCATTTGAGTATTAAGGAAATGATTAACCTAAGTATCACATTCATGACCAAAAAAAAAAAACTATAACATATTATAGATATACCCCAATTTCATTCTCACATTTTGCAAGAGAGAAGATTTTTAGTACTTTCATATTGTCCAATACTAAAATGAAATTGTTCGCTACATTGGAACAATTCGTGAGCATAATTTATGATTCAACAAATGAAACAACACAAATAAATCATCCCGTTAATCGATTTAGTTAGTTTGGGATCTGAAGAGATTTCTAACTCGGGAACTGCATATCATATGTTCTTTTTTGTTCAAAGTATATCATCTATTCCAATCCTACCAATTTTATATAAACCCTTTTGGGTCAAGGCCAAACGAGCCAACGGACCCGACTTAATTGATCCACGAATCTTACAAGTAGTTCTATGGGCCCTAAGTAGACGGGCTTATGCGTCCTTACCCTTGAGTTAAAAAAATTATATATATTGCATATGTGGGCAATTTGCCTTCTTGAAGAACTCTTAATTGACACATTTTGTGGATTTAATTACTCAACTAAGAAGAAATAATCTGTTACCAAGTAATGTAGCAATCACACAGTCTTCCATGAGATTATAGGTTTGATTTATGTCAAAAACGAACTTATTATAAGCACGTGGTTAGGCCCATCAACCTATAACCTTTGAGTTTCTAAGTGGATGAAATACTTACGATTCAAACCTTTGAGCCTTCTATATACAAAGGATGTGTAAACTTTGAAAAAAATGCCTAAATGGATTAACCACAAATACCCACAACAGTATTTGCTTTGGAAGATTATGTAAAACGTTATTAACTTATTGCATGGCCGCTAGAGATGGTAAATTAGGTCATAGAAACATATTAAAACTCATACTTCTTAAGTCGGGTGAAAAAATTGGTTGCCTTGAATTATAAATATGGGCTAAGATAGGTTTAATAAAGCAAAGCCCAATTAAAGATAGCTTCTAATGAGTAATGATGAGCGATTTCATGATCGGTCCAAGTTTCACTTGAAACCTAGAACCTATCCTATTGGAATCAGTTCCCCAATTTTCGGAATCTGGAACCTACTTGGAACCCTAGAACTTGTGATCTACCTTGTCAATCGGTCTTAGGGTCTACCTGGAACCAGCCATTTTTTTTTTCTTTTGGTTTCATTTTTATCTAAGCAAAATGCAAGTGAACACAATAAAAAAAAAAAAATCCCTATTTGTCAATACCAACAATCCAGAAAAGATGAACATGTAAAATAAAATAAAAAATAAAAAATAAAAATACATAACATAGAAATGGAACAAACCAATATCGACAAGGACCAAACTCTTTGGTGGCATGCTCACAATTATTGGACGAGAACGACAGTTCATGATGAAATAGTCATCCTACCGACTGAAGGGTCAAGCTTACCTTTCCCCGAGCTAGACGATGAAGACACTATCATGCTTGCTATGGACTTCAGAAATTTATATTTGTTAAAAAATATATTAACTATATAGTCACCGTACTATTCTCTAATAGATGGGGATCTTCACTACCTAAGAAAAGGCAGTAGGTGAATGAAACTACGAGAAATTAAATATATAGAGAAATATAACAATATAAAATGTTGAATTAATGGGTACTGATTTGCTATTAATATGCGGTAGAACCAGAAGATTAAAGGTCAATGAGAGTTAGAGAGGCAACATTTATTATTGCTCAAGAGAAAAAGAGAATTTACGATTAATTCATATTCGGTTCATCGGTTCCCAATTCTAGGTCCAGTACTTCAATTCTTGATTCCTAGTTCGATTCTAAATCAAGAATAAAACCACACAATAACGGTTTCACTTTTTTTGCAATTAGGAATTGAACCAGTTCCTATGATTGGTTCAACCCTACTAATGAGTTTGCAAAGAATCCAACTTCAACCATTTGTGTAAGGAGTAATATCCCTTGTGCCTGTTCCTCAGTTCCTTGTGGCCACGCATGGGTACCTGACTCTTGCGCCCAAGTCACTAGCACCCAATATTGGGTCCATTGAAATTGGGCTTTGTTCCTCGATGGCTAGGTTTGATCTACAAAGGCTAGGCCCAAGTCCCTCAAGATCGAACTCGAAATCCTGATGCATGTGCCTGTGTCCACATAGGCTTGACTCAAGACCTTAGTGCCTATGTTTGGTCTCCGGTGGCCATGCCTAGGTACTTAGATCTTGCCCTCAAGTCACTAGTACTAGGCTCGAGT
The DNA here is from genome assembly GCA_014182365.1 of Eucalyptus tenuipes. Lineage (NCBI taxonomy): Eukaryota > Viridiplantae > Streptophyta > Magnoliopsida > Myrtales > Myrtaceae > Eucalyptus > Eucalyptus tenuipes. The sequence continues at coordinate 9,934,505 of CM024544.1, read as the reverse complement.
CCATTGAAGTAGACTTAGCTACAGCAAGATTGGGCCCGATTCCTTTGCAATCAAGCCCAAGTATACAAAGGTAGGGCCTAGGTCCCTTAGGTCAAGGTCGAGACCTCGATACCCATGCTCGAGTTCATAGAGGCTAAGCCCGAGTCTCTCAAATTGGGCCTGATTCCTCAATAGCACGGCCTAGGTCCATAAAGGCTAGACCTAGGTCCTAAAAGGATGACCCCAAGACCTTAGCCATGGCCAAGACTACATGCCCATGCCAATGGTTAGGACCCCCATGCCTAGGTCCTTAGTGATCCCCCCAACTTTCATGCCCAAGTCACTAGTGCTTAGCCCGTCCATTGTGGTTGGGCTCATTCCTTGATAGCCAAGCCCAAATCCAAAACGGTTAGGTCCAAGTTGTTCAAGACCGGGATCAAGTCCCTTGAGGCTTAACTTAGGACCTCTGTACCTGTGCTCGAGTTCTCCACAACCATTCTTAGGTACCCACTCCTACATCCAAGTCATTAGCACTGGACCCAAGTCCATTGAGGTCGAGCTCAATTCCTCAAGAGCTAGGTCCAATGAGGGTAGGCTGAGTACCAGCATTCATGTCCAAGTACTTGGCTCTACGCCAAAGTCACCGGTGCTCAATCGGGACCATTGTGGTAGGGTTTGATTCCTTGATGTCCGAGCCAATTCCACCAAGGTGGGGCTTAGGTCCTTTGAGGTTAAGGTCAAGACCCTAGTGCCCATGCCAAAGTCCACTAAGTTTGGGTCCCTCAAGGCCAAGCCCTAGTACATGGCTTCCTCACCCAAATCACTGACAAATGGACTAGGTTTATTGAGGTTGGGCCTAATTCTCTCTCGATAGAGCTTAGATCCACAAAAGTCGAGCCAAGTCCTTCAAAAATGAGCCGAAGACCTCGGTGTTTGTGCGGGTCCACACACAATCTGAGCACCTACCTCCCTCATCAACTTGACGAGCCAAGTCATGTAGTCGCCCATTTTTCAAATGTTACAATTTAAAGAGGAAAAAAAAATGCTATGAATTAAAGCTTGAGTTGTATTAAGGTCAATTCAAGTATGTGTTGCTAAAAATTGCATTGCATAAAAATTATTCAATATGGGTTAAATGGATCAATTTGAGTCGGACCACTTTTTACTCGATCCAACCCACCCATGACAAGCCTAAGGTTGCCAATTCAGTATTTAACTTTCCAATTTAGTTGGTATAGTCCTAAACCTTTCATTATCTTTTTGTATAGTCAATCAGCCAATTTACGTTGAAAATTGTTATTATAATAGTCCAATAAGTATTTCTCGTTTTACGTGGTACGGCTGGAAATCTAACGTGTTTGACTCCACTCAAAATGATGTTGTTAAGAGAATTTTTGTAATTTTTCTTATATTTTTTTTCTTTTTGTCATTGCTCATCTTCTCAAAAAAAACCAGCGAGGGTTGCTAGATCTGTCAACATTGGCTAGCAACCCTTGATCAAATCTGGGTAAAGGCATGAAAGCGAGGGCAACAAGGGTTGTGAGCGACGATCATAGGCAGGGATGGCGAAGGCTATTAGTGAGGAGCACAAGTGAGGACTTGTGGATCAGGTCTGTGATCGTTGCTCATAAGCTAGGGCTTGTGGGATTGTGGCTCGCCTATGACCAATTTTGGAATACTTGCTCGCCTGTGGCTAGTGAGGATCGTAAGCCATCGCCAAGGCTCCAGCAAGGGGAAGAATAGGATAAAGAAGAAAAAAGAAAGGAAAAAAGAAACTCAAAACTATGTCGTTTCATTTAAGATCGTCCACGTCGTATGCCATATATGCCAAGTAGAATGGCCATCATTGACTAGACCATTACGTCAGCATTTTCGACCTTAATTGGTCGGATGGGCTACATTGGAAATCGTTGAAAGATTTAGAACTATGTTGATAATATTGAAAAGTTTAGAATTGAATTAATATATATATAATAAATTTAGGATTTTTTGGACAATTATTGCTTTTACCAATAGCGGGGATACAAAACTAAAATGTAATAAAAGAAATCGAAATGGGGTCACTTATCAAATCAAAAATCCCCATTCATCTGGCACATTCATTAGAACTAATAACACTTGATTAGACGAATGACGCAATTTCAAATCTTACATGATATATTTGTCGTACGTAAGTCATTTTCCACACACACAAAAAAAATACACCAAACAAAACACTAGGATTAGTGAATCGCGTGTGAAAGACATAAAGGACCTCCTTTGCTAAAGATATATATACCCTCATCCTGTCTCCGGGGAATCTCCCCCGACACAACAACCATGTATATTTCTACTTTTGTGGATATCATGGCTCTGCGTGGATAATGACCAGATCATCATCCTCGAGATTTGGTTCTTCCAAAGCATTATATTCACGCCTCGAGAAGATCTCAGTTCCATCGTGGAGTCACAATGTCGTGCTTCGCGCCTCATGAAACACAGCTTTGTCTTGAAGAAAAGCATCAGATGGGGCCGATCAAATGCTCCAGCAACATGCAGTGGCTTTGATCACCCTTTTGCAGAGAAACCCATACCAGATGATACCTGAAATAGAAAAGAGAAAGAACCGAAAAAGTAATCTGAAGTCGATCTTTGGTTATCGCACGCAAGCATAGCTCATGGAGAAAGGAGATGAGCGAATAAAGCGCATGGGAATGCGTTAATTTGCATAACCAAGAAACCCTAATTTCCCTCTTTGATGCCAGGAAGCCACCTCGGATTGGAAAATCGAGGTTCATGTACAATGTATAATGTGGGAATACCACTAAAGTTGACTTTGGTGTTATCGTGAGCCAAGCGAGTCGTGCTAAAAAATCTATGGATTCCAACTTAGTTTCTTTACTTGCTATCCAAGGATTCCGATACGATTCGGACGAGCTTAGCTTTCCTACTTCCCTTCGATGCGCGAGTATAATCTTTTAATTTGGACAAGTAAATTTTAATGGTGTTAGGCATAAAAGTAGGTTTGAATTCTCTCTATTTGGGAAAGTAATTTACATCTCGAATTTATCCCCCTCAAAAGAGAATACATAGATTGATTTGATTTGAATGGCTGATATTTGTTCTTTTTTTTTTTTCTATTTTTTCCTTTATTTCTTTTTTTCCTCTCCTTCCGGATGTTTGTGCACACTTGCCACCTCCACCACCACCCGTCACCTCTCTACTAGAACCGCCCCTCCCTCTATCCCTCTCCTCACGAGCAAAGGTCACTATCTCCAATCCGAGGTCACCGGCCTTATGTACCCTCCAATTGAGGATCCCCTAAAGCGATTCACCTCCTTAACCTTGATTGGGTAGCCGAGAAAGTGAGAGGATATGGCTGTATCTAGGTCTTTCGATGAATTGTTGGCATGTCAATTTTTTAGGAAAAAAATGCAAATGCACACCTAATCTAGAAGATCTCTACCACAAGTAATAAGAAAACACTATTAATCATGCTCAAATGACGAAAGTGTCGATCTTCTTCTCCCGAGATTAGAGCTTGAACTACCGTATGTGTGCATTCTCTTAAGCCAGCCATAAAAAAACGAACATCTGTGTCCCCAACAAATTGTTAAGGTATAAGCAAGGTGGAGGGATCACATAACTCATGAGATGACAGTCATTTTCTAAATGTAGCCGGAAACTCCAACACCAACAAGGGGAAAACGAAAAAAAATAGGTTTTTTTTTTTTTTCTTTCATTTGAAACTACCTCCTGATGCTTCGGTCAAGTTCCAATTTCTCCCGCGTTGCATCGTCTTTCGAGCAGCTTTAAATTTATGAGAACCTTTATTGCAAATACTTCTAACTAAATCTTTGGCACTTCATATAAGCCAATGCGTGTTGGCTCTTTAAATGTCTGATGGACGGAAGAAAAGAAAGACTATTTAAATCACGTGTCATGGATGGTCTGACTTTCCAGGCTGCATGTACGTGGCAGAACCTGGCCTTTTGAAATTACATGATGCGTCTTTTCAAGGAAAAGCATATTATATATCTTTTCTTATCTCTAGACAGAGAAGAAAAGTGGATGCAACTCGCGTCACTCCCCTGATTCGATTAGGTGGCTCGAATGCTAAGTAAGAATAAGGAAAAAGGAAAGGAGAAAAGAAGAAAAAGAAACAGAGAAGGGAGGATGAAGTGGGTATTTCTTTTGGTGATTACATGGATCCATGTAAGATTCAGACATTATCATTATCAGTAATCTTATCTTCTGTCTGTGTCTATCTTTTTATGGTCAGTTGAATAAATGATTCGTTAAGCTACTTGAGTCAAGTGCAAAACAAGCCTACATAGCAGAAGGCATTGCAGCCCATTGAGCTCGAGTCGAAAAAGATGATGCATGCTTCTCCAGAACCCTGAAAAGAAAAAGATCATCTAAGAGCATAATTAGAAAAGTTGCAATTATATATCGGTATGTTGATGCATTGCATGTGATACGAGTATTATTAGTCTAGTGTTGATGGTCCATGCCAGTTGCACAGCAAGACCGTGCAATCCACCATAATCGTGAGACAAAAGAGAAATAATAGAGAAATAGAGAGATGGGCACACAGTAAGTTATGTCTCTCAATCCCAAGTTTTGATCACACCCAAGTAATCCCTCCGATTACACCGAATCAATTTTATCCCAATATTTCACACTATCGCTCACAGTATTTTCTTCGCAAAGCTGAAAGAGAGAACCCGACTAATACCCTCAAAAGGCTCTCATGTGTAATACTAATAGAATGTCGCAAATAGGAACTTAAATCTTGTTTTTCCAAGACCCAGGCGCCCACTCCATTCCTCGTATGGCCGCTCACCCAGGCTCCGCCAACTATGGGCGACCGTAATGTGACCATAACTAGCCTATGGTCGCCCATACTCTCGGATGACCCATTATGCGTAACTTTTTTATGATACTTTGCCCAAAGTTTCTTGTATTGCCTCATCATTGCCTAGTTATCTAGATTGAATTCCACAATTATAGGGAAAATTATCCAATCAATCCTAAACATATTATATGGATATTAATTCAATCCTATACTTTTCAATTTGTCAATTTAGTTATCAATTTTTGCATGAAATTCCAATATAGTCCTTTTGGTTAATTTTCACTGAAAATCGCTAATATAGTGGTCCAATCATCGCTGGCCATTCAACGTGACACACCACCACATTAGTTATTTTCGGTGAAAATTGATTGAAAGGACTGCACTAGAATTCATGCAAAGATGTGGGACTAAATTGGCAATATTAAAAGTTTGAGTCCAAATCGGCATACATATAACTTGCTTAGAACTATATGGAAAATTTTCCCCAATTATGTTATAGACTGATGACTTTATGCTTTGGCAGACACAAAAACTTAGATTAGGGCCGACGAGACAAGAAGTTCTACAAAATGTTAGCTCGAGGGGGCGAGATGATTGATATTTTTAGGAAATTTCTTTTACTACATCCTAGAATTACTACATACAAGGTATGGTGCACATCTAACAATCAGGTCGATGCTTTCTGCCCTAAACATGATCTCGATGGGTTTAGTCCAAATTGTCTTAAAGCCGAGCGATATTTTCCTATTATCTCACCGGAAATTTCAGTTATGATTGGCCAAGATAGTACCGACCAATCGTTCTGTCCAAAGGCCAATTGCTATTACTGGTGAAGAATAACACGACTACAATATGCAGACGTTGAATGCATATTTTTCTTTTCCTTTTCATGCGGCGAATATATCAGCACTGAGGCTAAGAAGCATATTCTCTTGCCAAATATAACAAACTGCGAGATGTGCAAAGGCAACGATAACGTTGTGGGGCCTTCGTAGGAACATATTTTTCTTCTCGTACGGATGTTTCTGTTGACCTATGATTTTTCTTTATTTTCAGTAAATTAGACGATAATTGAGACTTTACCATTCCATTAAAGTCAATGCTTCCTTAGAATCTCATATTTTGTCTCACTTTCCTTCATCTTTCGGTTTATATTATATGTAGAAATCTGTGCAAAAGCCAGTAAGATGAAGCAAAGCATCTTTGGCTTCAGCATATTTTCTGAATAAGGGATGACTACTTCGATTTGTGACATTAGTTTGGTTTAGTACATTTTTTTAGTTGAAAATCATATTCTTGAAGGCTTCCTGAATGTATGTTTGACCCTTTTTTAAGAATTACATATAGGTACTTTGCGCAGCTTTGTGCCTATATAAATGAAAATTACAAGAGTGAGTGTTAAGATTCGAATTCTTGAATAATGCAAAATCATCCAACGTATGCATTGGGTTTTTTTGGTCCACACGATGCTTTGATGATGTTATGAGTACATGACACAATTTGAGGGGTACAATATTGTGGCTTGAATGTGGAAATAGGTTAAGAGTACGTGAAAAGACCTGTCAAATGAATGGATTGGGCTGAGTCGGGTCGAATATGGTCCAATCTAAATTGACCCATTTTCATGTAACACAAATATAATGACACATATCCGACTGGACCCATACTCAACACATATTCAACCTAACATATGTTGTCAAGACACATCCATATTTAACGGAACCTAGGAAACTCATATTCAAAATAAGGTGGGAGCACAGAGGAAACAAATGCGAGATTGAGTGAGAGCAAGAGAGAGTAAAGAGAAAATCACAGATGTGGGTCGGGTCTAAGTAAGTTGTTGACCCATTTAACACTCGTATTATTTTAATTTTACCAATTTAAACTCATTTATGACATATTTACCAAATTTAACCAACCCATATAACAACTCAGCCCATCAAATATGGGTTAAGAAATGAGTTTATGATCTATTTTGACAGGTCTAATGTTGAGGTTTCAAGGAAATAATAATACCTTAAGAGACTAAAGTATGCATTAGATTCTATGATTGATACCTAATTCATATAAAGTTAAATCGTTAGAGAATAGCACAGGTTGTATATCATATAAAAAGACAATTTGTATTGATGAAGGCAAATTAGCATTTTCCTTTTCTTTGGCATGGAACTTGCTAGCATGTATAAGTGAACAGAGCGTGAATATTGAGGCACAAGCAACTCAAGAAATTAACAATAACAAGTCTACTATCACAATTGCAAATATGATTCATAAGTACTAAGAAGGTTATAGTGCAAAAGTAGGATTATAACATACATATTTATGTTGTCAAACCTAGCGTAATGGAAGGTAGAAGCAATCAATGATCAAGAAGAAGAGACGAAATAGCATGAAAATTTATGTGATTGATTGATGCAGCCTAGTGCACAGGAGAGCGACCATAAATAATCCACTAGAATCATTAGACTACAATAGGCAATCACTATCTTTTAAGGATGGCTTGATGTGGACAATAGAAGTCTGATTTCTTTATTTATGGAGATCGCTGACAAAGAGTATCGCTGACAAAGAGTTTAAGTTCAACTCTATCAATTATATATTTACTTAAACCAATCTTTTTAAATTAGTAAGTTATTGGCCAACTAAAACATGTGTTCATATTCTCCCTTAATCTAGGTGTCATTCTGCACTAGTATTATCTCAAGTCGAATATTAACCTTGGCCCCATCAAAGTTTGGCATATTTTGACATGAATACTGCCCTTCAACCTCTGTCTCAATCGCCTTAGCCCTGCCAAGTTCAACGATAAGCTAATACATACTGGGAGTGATCACTAATCAACTATCAGCTCCATACCACTTGTTGGATTGATGTAGCATAAACTGGTACTTTGACCTAAGGATGTCATCGATAGGGAGTCTAAGTTTGCACTTATCAATGTATTTAACTCACCTTCACTTAATAATTTAAATTAATGAGTTAAAAGTCAATTAGGAAATATTAAGTACACCACATTTCTGACATGTGACTTATTTCACCTAACAACCTCACACGTACACCTCAATAAGGATCATATTTTTTCTCCACCTAAACATGGAGAAAACTTTCTCCAACTAATATTCTGATTGGTGAGTTACCAAAAATGGGCATATATCATTTTCATTTTTAATTAAGTTAGCATGTATCATATTCATATTTGTAATCTATCGATCAGAGATCCAGATTACGGATGGAGGAAACTCAAACTATCACTTAATTTGAGTTTATTGTTGTAACTAAAAAAGTAAGGGATTAGGAATACTACAAATCCAGCCTAGATTAACATTCCAGAGAGATGTCCGTTTGATTAGGATCTTTCTTCGTCATCCACTCACTGTGACAATACGTCCTCAATTCTGGCCACGTAAAACACTGCATGCATGGGAATATATTCCCTTTCTTTTGAGTTCCAGATGGCAACCCAGTCTCCTTCACATAGCCTAAAATATAGGTTCTCTACACAGTTCATCAGGCTAAAGCAGATTGCAACTTGCGACACAAAGGCCGCCGTCACATAATCATGAGGCTGATATAGGAATAAATCTGACGTACGGGTCGAGACCAAATATATTGTTCGCCCCCTATAAATAAACCCTTTTTATCTCCACTATTATTCTTGCAAAAAAACATATTTTAAATTGGAAAAGATAAGAGGCGGCCCAAGAAAGTGAATCCACTGCACAACTGATGAGTTTATATAAAAAGGACCTCAGAGCCAAGCCAGTTTCTCACAAGCAGACCTCAAAGCAAGAGCTGAAAAGCACGCGAGCTCACACAGAGACTATTATTTCGAGGCTCCGGATACGTCGTCTTCATCGGGCGGCATGGACACGACGCTGGCAGGGCTCGTGTGCGATAAGCCGGTGGTGATATTCAGCAGGAGCTCGTGCTGCATGAGCCACACCGTGAAGTCGCTGATACTGAGCTACGGTGCGAACCCGACGGTGTACGAGCTTGACCAGATGCCAAACAGAAACCAGATCGAGCGCGCACTGGTCCAGCTCGGGCGGCGCGAGGTCGTCCCCACCGTGTTCATCGGCCAGAAGTACATCGGTGGCGCGAACGAGCTCATGAGCCACCAGGTGCGGGGGACTCTGGTCCCTCTTCTCCGAGAGGCCAGAGCTATTTGGGTATAGAGACTAACGCACTTGCATCTTTCTTCAGTTTTTCCCTTAGAACAACGATAATACGTCTAACATACACGAGTCAGATTGTATTACGAATATGAAAAGGCGGACTTTTTGGTAGATGCGTTCTCTAACCCCAATGGCTGCACGCTATGGAAGATGACAGCCTTCTTCTCTGGTCTTTTTTCCCCTTGCTTTTTGAGGTCTTTTTATGTATGGGAAGTCCCGGTATTGTTATAAGTTAGGTTTGGAGGTGATGAGGAAGAACAGCGGTGGCAAACTTCAAATGTGTAAGCGCCCTATTTTCAAGTCAATGAAGTAAAGCTTCTGAGCATGAAATTGCACTGTATCGCTCTGTATACACTCTTTTGGCATCAAATCATAAGTGAGTCCCTCAGAGAGAGAGAGAGAAAGAGAGAGAGAGGGAGAGGGAGGAGGGAGATGCATGGAGCTCATATCTGATCTAGGCTAGATCTGGCTGGTTGATGTGTATTAGAAAGCGCGTGAACTGCATAGGTGAGCTGCATACGAGCAGAACATATAGCAGGAATTGGACGAAAAACAACTAACATTTTTATGATATAATCCAAAAGGATCATTGTTTGATGATTATTGGACCATCTAATTACCAAAGATCCTATTATGGTAAAAAAAAAAAAAAAATTGGTAAATTGCAGACCTGTCGGGAGCCCAACAGGTGTGCAATTTATTGCACAGTTCAAGTGTATTGAACTCACATGTACTAGTGCAAACAAACATGACTTTGATCAGGTTAAACTCGCATCAGATATAGATATGTAGATGCAGTATGTCATGATTCAAGAGAATTACTCGAATGGAAAATTCCAAATAAATAGCGAATGTATCAAATAATGATTGGTGATTTGAATTTTGAGAGACGTAAGACCCATCAAATGTAATGATTCTTATATATTGGGCTCGTACAAATGATCAGGCGATCTGAATTGATCCCCAGTTCCACTAGCTTCTTAGCACGAAGGCATCGATGCGATATCGTCCTTTGAAGTTTTGGACTGTCCATGACCCCATTTCTGTTGTACCATATGCTTAATCAAACGTTAAGCGGGGGCATGCAACTCTTTTGGCTAGAAGCAGGCATGTAATGCAGGCGATTCGCTACCAAAGAAGAAAGATTTCAAATCATACTCTTGCAATCAATCGTGACGGAGTCTGTTGAATTTTTGCGGAAACGTGATACAAATATAATTTACAAAATAGGAATTTAACTATTACAATATTTCCTTACACCACATACAACACTCTTACAACTCTACACAAGCCTCCTCTCACTCTCACATGCATACATAGCACACTCTACGCAACACACTCTCAAGACCCTGCACTCACACCCACTCACTCTTTATCTCTCTACATTTAGGGCGCGCATGATAAAATTTCTACTTCTCTATTTATCGTTTTCTCTCGTTAAACAGGTTTGGAATAAAAATCCGTTTCAGTAACGTAATTTGATTTTTCTATTTTAGAACAAATTTCTATTTTAGAAATAGATTTGAAGAAGAAATCAAAAGCTAAAATTTTTAACTTCTCAATTTCTAAAATAAAAATTAAAAAATTAATTTCTGGCCAAAAATCAATTTTTGTTCCATAAATTTTATCATCCGCACCCTTACACTACACACAACTCACGCATTCACTCCACACCACTTCACGCACACACTCAAGGGGCAAGAGCCCCTATTTATAGTGTGTAAGGTCAGTCAATGAACCGCCTGTGGTCCACACTCCTCCTATTATTATTTTATTTGCCCCTATTTATAGGGTGTAAGGTCAGTCAATGAACCGCCTGTGGTCCACACTCCTCCTATTATTATTTTATTACAAGTTGCTGATCATTTGTCAACAATTGTGGCCGAGGAATTATCATGAGAGAGAAAAATCTGGAGGAGTCGAGAGAGATCTGGAGAACTCCAGAGAGAGAGACAGAGAAGCGGTGCTTTTTCTCAATAGAGTCGCGGCCAATCAAGCTTAATTTTGGAATCATGTGCGTTTTAGTAGCAGTATCATTGACGAAGGGGCGGACGTGCTAAGTGCCACCTACCGAAAGCCGAACGAGAAAGAGGCAAAAAAGTCAGGCCCGTAGGTGGATGTTCCATCATCAATAGTCTCGCCTTTAAAAGTAAAGAAAATGAATTTGTCTTCCAAAACGAAGGAAAAGCTATTTCATTTATCTCCACTTCAATATGCTGTCGAGATCAAAAAAAAAAAAATACCACCCAATTTCCCCTCTTCAAATCTGTGTGGCCCTCACTGGCTTCAAGGGTAATTAGTCAAAAAGTCCTAAATATATTGTGTGGCAAACCTTTTTATTTAGTCAATTTAATCATAAATATTTTGATGATTTATAAATAATGATTTATAAATGTTTCAGTCAATTTTGGTCGAAGATCGTTGACATGGATGCCAATCACATAGAAATGACTACATTGACAAATTATTAAAAAGGTTTAGGACTAAATTGATTAAATTTTTTTGGCAAAAAATTAGCCAAATTGAAAAAATTGAAACTGACTTGATTTTCGTGCAATATATTTATGACGGGAAGAGTGTTAAAAAGTCATAATCATATTGCATTGATATTAATTAAGTCCTAAACCTTTTAATGATGTCAATTTAGTAATAAATATTTTAATGGTGTCAATTGAGTCTCAAACCAAATGAGTCCCAAACATTTTGAATTAATGTCAATTTCGCCACAAACATTTTGATTTAGTGTCAATTTAGTCATTTCGACTAATTTTGGCTGGATATTACTAACGTAGACATCGATTTGCTTACATGGTATTGTCGGTACTGACGTAGATAATTTTTTATGATATTTTAATTATATATTTTTATTTTTTTTCTAATTTTTTTCTTCCTTTCTTCTTCTTTCTTCTTCTTCTTCTTCTTCTTCTTCTTCTGCTTCTTCTCCTTCTGCTTCCTCTTCTTTCTTCTTCTCCTTTCTCCTCCTTTCTCCTTCTTCTTCTTTCTCCTTCTCCTCCTTCCACTTATTCTACTTCTTCTTCTCTTTCTTCTTTTTTCTCCTTCTTCTGCTTCTCCTTCTTTCTCCTTCTTCTTTTGCTTCTCCTTCTCATTCTCCTTGTCCTGCTTCTTCTTCTTCTCCTCCTCACCCAGGCGAGGGTCTGCCTCCCCCAGCCAAATCCGGTGAGGTTGCTGGGTAGCCTCGTTGGATTTGGCCAAGGGAGCCCTCACCAAGGCTCACCCCAGCAAGGGTCGACCCCCCTAGGCCAGATCTAGTGCGGTCAACCCTCACTGGGGTATAAACCTAGGCGAGAGCGAGTGAGCTCGGCCCTCGCTGGGGCAATACCTAACGAGGCCACCCTAGCATGGACGAGGATCGGCCTCCCCAAGCCAAATCTGGCGAGGTCGACCCTAGCCGGGCTCGGCCTCGCCATGGTGATTTGTGATCAGCCCACTTGACCGTGGCCGTCACTCGCAAAATGAAGAAGAAGAAATGAGAGAAAAAAAAAAAGAAAAAAAAAGAATAAAAATATAAATAAAATTATTAAAATATTATTAAAAATTGTCCACGTTGGCATTGGCGATGCCACATAAGCGATCTAGCCTTCACGTCAGCAATATTTTATCAAAATTAGCTGAAATGACTAAATTGGCACCAAATATTACGCCTCAATTCACATTATTAAAAGGTTGAGAACTGAAATAGCACCAACTTAAAAAAAGGTTTAGGATTGTTAGTACCATTAAAAGGTTTAGGACTTAATTTTTATGACTTTTTTGACACTTTTCCTTATTTATGACTTTTTGAACAATTTCCCCCCATCACAATACTGTTATACTAAATCTATAGATAAGTTTCACATGAGTAGTGTTCTTATTTCAAAACATGCAATCGCAATTAGAGGATTGACAATAAGAAATGAATTGTTCCATTGGAATCTGTAAGTTACACAATCCATCTTATTACGTAATATCGAGGTACATATGTTACAATACAATTTTACAAGAAATATGTCTTCATCTCAAAATCAATAGTGTGCACAAGGCATCGCTAGCACGTATGATGCACAATCACTCGAATTCTTATACTTACTTAAACTCCTAATGCAGAAAAATCATGGAAATGCATCATGTATTTGATTGACGACGACCATGACCTGAACTTGATTGACCATCTGTAGTTAGTCTTCTCAATATGCATTGCTCAGATGGCACTGAGCACCATACACTGCTGATAGTTTGTGTGTCAGATGTAGCTAATAGCATGCTTTCCATGGCAAAACTCATCTCCTTTTCCGGTTCACATAGATCAAACGCCGAATGGGAATCGATTTAGACATATGCATAATTTGAACACGTGATGACATGCGCTCTAATGTATTTGTGCACACTCGAAGTAAAAACACTATGCAATGCTTCATTAAACATCTTACACTGCCCGCCAAGAATGGAAGGAGTTAAAACAGAGAATTACAAAGAATGTCGGCGACGGCAAATTTCCCATCCAGGGTCATGGTTCTTTTTCCCATTATGAGTCCATAAAAGAGAGCGGGGCGAATATAAGATCAAACCTGCAATGACGCAACTCGGAAAGGTACCTCTGGTTTTGCACTATACAAACATCCTAAAGCTTGGTGAACCACATAAGAGTAAGACAAGAATTTTAGGCAACCCCTCAGAGATTAGCACAGAGTTGTTCACTGCCTAATTTAAGGGCACAAGCAAGCAAACTAAGTTTGCATTTTCTTTTACTTGCTTTATTAACCAGAAAAAGATGCATGACGTACACATCCTTCGGCAAACATAATAGTCAGTTTAGTAACTGGGCTGGAAAATAAGGCAAGAGCATGCCTTCCACTCATTACTGCCGTGATTCCTACCATCAACAATTGCTACCGATCAAATCGGCGCTGAAATGGATCTTGTGGGAAGTAGATCGCTGTGTGCATACTCCTAACAGAGCATCAGAAATAGCTTAAACATGTTGACGAGTCAGAGCTATCGGTCCTCCCTCACGATTCGATATAATCTCTTAAGAATGGGTTTCTTTTCTCTAGTTCGGTACTTCTTCTCCAAGCTTCTACTGCTCGGCGGAGTGTGGCATTGGCCTCGTTTATCTCCTCGGTGGAGAACTTGTGCTCTATGATTCCCAGAGGTCCGGGCCGCAACACCCTCACTACTGATTCCGCTTCTTGCTCCAACTGCCTGTGGACAGGGGAAATGGCATACCCGTCGAAAGGCAAAGAACAAAAATAGAAAGAGAGAAAACCAAAAGGCCGAGATCATGCATAGCTATAGAAGGAATATTAACAAACTGGATATTGCAAAGAGAGAAGCAAAAACAAGGGAGAAAAGGGATCAGCCGACCGCACATTACATAAACTCTATAACCAACAAGCCTACTTGTGCAAAAAGAAGGCTTTCTTTCAGGGTCAAGTATTAACTCGCCGCAATGAGAACCGTTAAATTCCTCCATGAACCGGCACAAGGACCCAAGAAATTGATTAATACGTCCATAACCTCATCTTAAAAAGACCGAACCAAGGGGCAGGGATATAACAATCAACTATCATTCTCTAAGGCAATTAGCCATTTTGTAAAAGGCTCGAGCATGACGTGACCACATTAGCACCTCATAACATCCAAAAACTCTGCTAAACGTGGCTTATCAATATCAAGAAGAAAAGTTAGACACAGAAAGGATCAATCATTCTCTCTCTTTGTTGATACCTAAAGTTTGACTAAATATTTAGGATTAAATTGCACAAAAAATTAGAGACCAATTTGGCCCTAACAAAAAATATTTTTCGCATTACCTAGGAATTAATATCATTTCCATCTACTAAGTTGTGTTTTCTATTTTCTTCCCCTTATTATATCCTATTTTCGGATAAATAAATTAAGAGAGAGGGGGAAAGCGAGAGAAATGGTTTGAGGCTGGGCGCAGGCCCTTTTCTTTTTTCGCGTGGGCCCAAGGCCCAGCCCTTTCATTTTCTCTCCTCCGGCCCGGCACCCCCTCTCTCCTTCTTCATCCCTGCAGCCCACGCGCGCGAGGGCAGCTACGGCAGAGAGAGGAGGGTAGACCGGCGACGGAGGGGACAGCTCGCAGGCGCATCATGCCGCCGATCGGAGCAGCGCGAAACCGGGCGAGAAACCCGGACGGAGGGGACGTCGCCTTCAATGCCGAGCAGGTCGCCACGGAGAAGAGGGGATGGGACACCGGTTCGGCCGAAGCAGGGCCGGTCGGCGCGCGGAGGACCGGCGGCCGAAACTCCTCCGTCGACCGGACCACCCCCCCCAGCCTATAAATAATAGGCCTTCCGCGAGCTCGGTTGAAGGCAGCAACACGAAGAGAGAGAGAGAAATCTGAGGGGTTTCTTCGGAGAGATGTCCAAGAAGCCCGATGGAACCAAAACCCCACGTTTCAGCAGTGCGTTCTACCCGTTCGACGAAATGCTCGATCTAGTTCCGTTTCTTTGTTTCGAGCGGAAAACGAGTGGTCCGGGCGTCAACCCGTTGGCGCCGCTCGACCTGCGGCGTAGTTGAGGCCGCCGCTAGACCCGAGGCCACCCTCGTGGCGGCTCACGGAGGCCGCGGGCCTCTCTTGTTCTGGCACCCGAGCGACAACCAGAGCGGCAGCACAGAGAGGCCGCCGGCAGGACAAGGGCCGAGCGCTAGGCTCGGCCTAGCCAAGGCGTCGCCGCCGCCCCCAGGCCAGACGGAGGCGCGCGGCATCTCTTTTGCCGCGCTGCCTCCGTTGCGGCAGTCCAGCTTGCGACCACGGGTCGACGAGGCGAGCCGGGTCAGGCTTGGCTCGCGGGTCTGGCCGGCCAGGGTCTTTTTGTTTTCTGTTTTCTTCTCCCCTTCGGGCCGGCCTGCTTAGTGGATTTAGTGGTTGATGGGCCGGGCCTTCTCGCTTTTCTTGGTCTGGAGATGAAATGTTGCCGGACTGGGCTCATTCGCTGAGCCCAGTCCAGCCAAGGACTCAGGCCTGGCGGCCGGGGTTAGTCTCGATTTGGGTCGACCCGGATCATTTTCATTATATAATAATATATTTAATATTTTAATATAAAAATGTTTTAATAATAAAAAATCAAAAAAGGAAAAAAAAAAACCCAAAAATGATTTACATTTTCCAAAAAATAATAAAAAGCCTAAAAGATGGTTTTTACTCTCCACAAATGCTTGGAAAATCCTTGAAAACCCAAAAGACTTCATGTTTAAACAAAGTTAGGTACCGGAAGAATATTAGTTGATTAATTAGTGTAATCAAGTCTCTAATCATAGTTTTTTACACAAGAACAAAATGTTTCTCTCAATATTTTACTTGGACTTCTAATCAACCCATCCCAAATTAATTAGTGGCAATTTTTATTTGAAATTGACTTGCAAATTAAAAACTCAAATTATAATCGTGAATTGGAAGACTTAAGAGAGCCTAGACTAAGCCTTATACTTAGCTAGCCATTAGCCTCAGCCGCGCCTACACATAAGAGGGCACCAAAAAGGGAGATGCGACACTCTTGATGATTTCTTGATTAGATCATTGTCCAAACCCCAGGAGATCAATTTCTATCCCAGAAATTAAACCCTGCCAACGTTAAGAGCTCCGTTCTAAGACCAAAATGACACAATGCAGCAAGCGAAAGCTGCCGAGCTTCATGTGGATATTGATCGGCGCATAAGTCATCACGCCCCCACGCTTCCACCTTCCAACTATTATTCCAACAATTCAACATCCAATTCGACCAGTGGAAAAATTACACAGACATGGATTTCCTGCCATTGGAAACTCATGCCCCCACAATCCACCATGTCTCCTTAGAATCACTGTTTCATCCACATGGGCACATGATTCACCCTCCTCCCTTCTCATCTGTCCCGGAATACCCAATTAGTTCTAAGATGACCCATTATGCACAACTTTAGATGAGAACCCAATTAGTTCTAAGATGACCCATTATGCATAACTTTTTCATGATACTCTGCCCAAAGTTTCCTGTATTGTCACATCATTGCCTAGTTATCTAGATCCATTTCGACAATTATATGGGAGAATTATTCGATCACTTTTAAACATTTTATATGAATATCAATTTAGTTCTAAATTTTTCAATTTTGTCAATTTTATCTTAAATTTTTGCATGAAATTTTGATGTAATGCTTTTGGTCAATCTTCGTCAAAAATCGCTGATGTGGTGATCTATTCAACGTGGCACATCACCACATCAGTTATTTTCAATGAAAATTGATCAAAATAACTATATTAGAATTTCACGCAAAGTTTTGGGACCAAATTGGTAAAATTTGAAAGTTCGAGACCAAATTATCATCGGTATAATATATTTAGAATTGATTGGACAATTTCCCCCAATTGTGTTATAGACTAATGATTGTTTGCTTTGGCAGACACAAAAACTTAGATTCGGGCTTACAAGACAAGAAATTCTACAAAATGTAGCTCGAGGGGGCGAGATATTTGATAATTTTAGGAAATTTTTTAAACCACACTGTGGAATTAGTAAATACTTGGTATAGTGCACATCTAGCGACCAGGGTGATGCCTGCTGCCCGACCATGATCAACGGTCTCGACAGGTTTAGTCCACATTGTCTAAAAGCCGAGCGGTGTCTTCCTATTATCTCACTGGATATTTCAGTTATGATTGGCCTAGATAATACCGGCCAATTGTTCAGTCCAAAGGCCAATTGCTACTACTGGCGAAGAATAACACGATTACGATATGCAGACGTTGATTGCATATTTTTCTTTTCCTTTTTATGCGGCGAATATATCAGCACTGAGGCTAAGAAGCATATTCTCTTGCCAAATCCGACAAACCGCGACATGTGCAGAGGAAACGATAACGTTGTGGGGCCTTCGTGGGAATATATTTTTCTTCTCGTACGGATGTTTCTTTTTTTTTTTTTGAACAGGAGTACGGATGTTTCTGTTGACCTATGCTTTTTCTTATTTTTCAGTAAATGAGACGATAATTGAGACTTTATCATTCCATTGAAGTCAATGCTTCCTTAGAATCTCATGTTTTGTCTCACTTTCCTTCATCTTTCGGTTTATATGATATGTAGAAATCTGTGCAAAGCCAGTAGGATGAAGCAAAGCATCTTTTGCTTCAGCATGTTTTTTGAATAAGCGATGACTACTTGGGTTCGTTACATTTGTTTGGTTTATTACACTTTTTTGGTTGAAAATCATCTGGGAGGCTTCCTTAATATATTTTCGACCCTTTTTTGAGAATTACATATACGTACTTTGCGCACGTTTTGTGCCTATAAATGCAAATCACGAGAGTGAGTGTTAAGATTCGAATTCTTGCATAATGCAAAATCATCCAATGTATGCATTGGGTTTTTTTAGGTTAGCACTATGTTTTGATGATGTTATGAGTACAAAACACAATTTGAGCGATAAAGTATTGTGGCCTGAATGTAGAAATGGGGTAAGAGTACATGAGTAGATCCATCAAACGAGTGAATTGGGTTAAGATTGAATTGGATATGATCCAATCCAAATTGACTCATTTTCATATAATATAAATATAGTGACACTTATTTGACCCATACTTAACACATACTTGACCCAACCTATGTTGTAAAAACCTTCCATATTTAACCAAGTCTGCGAAACTTATATTCAAAAAAAGGTAAGAGCGCAGAGTGAACAAACACAAAATCAAGCGAAGGCGAGAGAGTGAAGAGAAAATTATAGATGTGGGTCGAGTCTAAGTAAGTTATTGACCAATTTATGACCCATATTACTCTATATTTACCGAATATAACCAACCCATATAATAACTCAACCCATCAAATATGGGTTGAAAAATGAGTTTATAACTTATTTTGACAAGTCTAGTGTTGAGGCTTCAAGGAAATAATAATACCTCAAGAGTATAAAGTATGCATTAGATTCCATGATCAACAACTAATTCATATAAAAGTTCAATTGGTTAGGGAGTAGCGCAGGCTGTACATCATATAACAAGACAATTTGTATTGACGAAGGTAGATTAGCATTTTCCTTTGGGCTTTGCTCGCATAATAGTCATTGGGATATTGTGATAATAACAGTTTATTATGAGTTACAAATTTTTAAAAAAGTGGGTTTCACAACAATTTATAATTATTTGTAATTTGATTTTTTGTGGTCTAAAATATACTGTTATTCTCTAGCATGGAACTTGCCAGCATGGATGAGTGAACAAAACATGAATATTGAAGTACGGGCAACTCAAGAAATTAACAATAACAAGTCTACTTTCACAATTGCAAATATGATTCATAAGTGCTAAGAAGGTCATAGTGCAAAAGTAGGATTGTAACATACATATTTCTTTTGTCAAACCTAGCGTTATTGAAGGCAGAAGCAATCAATGATCAAGAACGAGAGACGAAATATAACGAAAATTCTATGTGATTCGACCAATGCAGCCTAATGGATGGGAGAGCGACCATAAAAACATCCACTAGAATCATTAAACTATAATAGGCAATCACTAACTTTTTAAGGACGGCTTGATGTGGACAATAGAAATTTGATTTCTTCTTTTATGGAAATCGCTAATGAAGAGGCTAAGTTCAAGTCAAGCAATTGCATATTTATTTAAATCAATCTTTTTAAGTTAGTAAGTTATTAGCCAGCTAAGACATGTGCTCCTGCTCTCCCTTAATCTAGGTGTCATTTTGCACTAGTCTTATCCCAAGGTGAATTCAACCTTGGCCCCATCAAGTTTGGCATATTTTAACATGGATAATATTTGCCCGTCACCCTCTATCAAAATCACCTTGGCCCTGCCAAGCTCAACGAGAAGCCGATACATACTAGTGGTGATCACTAATCAACTATCAACTCTTATGCCACTTTATGGACTGATGTAGCATAAATCAATATTTTCACCTGAGGACGTCACCGACAGAAAGTCTAAGTCTGCATTCATCAATATAATCTAATTCACATTCACTCAAAAGTTTAAATTAGTGCGTTGCAAACCAATTAGAATATATTAAGTGCTCCACTTGACATCACATTTCTAACATGTGACTTATTTCACCTAACAACATCACACATGCACCTTAACAAGGACCATATTTTTTCTCCACCTAGATGCAGAGAAAACTTTGTCTGACTAACATTATGATTGGTAAATTACCAAAAATGGGCATATCTCATTTTCATATCTAATTAAGTTGGCAAATGTGATATTCATGTTTGCAATTTACTACTAAGAAGCCCAGATCTGGGATGAAGGAAACTCATACCACCACTTAATTAGAGTTTACAGCTGTAACTCAAAAAATAATTGGTTTGAATACTACAAATCCAGCCTAGATTGCCATTCTGGAGAGATGTCCGATTGATTAGGATCTTTCTTCGTCATCGGCTCATCGTGACATCACGTCCTCAATTCAGGCCACGTAAAACACCGCATGCATGGGAATATATTCCCTTTCTTTTAAGTTCTAGATGGCAATCCAGTTTCCTTCACATGGCCTAAAATATAGGTTCTATAAACTGTTCATCAGGCTAAAGGAGATTGCAACTTGCGACAGAAAGGTCGCCGTCTCATGATCATGAGGCTAATATAGGAATAAATCGGACGTACGGGTCGAGACGAAATATATTGTTCGCCCCCCATGAAGACTGCAACTAAACCCTTTTTTTATCTCCACTATCATTCTTGCAGATAAAACCACATTTAAATTGCAAAAGATAAGCGCCCCAAGAAAGCGAATCCACTGCACGACCGATGAGTTTCTATAAAAGGGACCTCAGAGCCAAGCCATTTTCTCACAAGCAGACCCCAAAGCCAGCGCTAAAAAGCACGCGAGCTCACACACACAAACTACTATCTCGAGGCTCCGGATACTCCGTCGTTCGTCAGGCAGCATGGACACGACGCTGGCGGGGCTCGTGCAGGACAATCCGGTAGTGATATTCAGCAGGAGCACGTGCTGCATGAGCCACACCGTGAAGTCGCTCATACTGAGCTACGGCGCGAACCCGACCGTGTACGAGCTCGACCAGATGCCTAACAGAAACCAGATCGAGCGCGCGCTGGTCCAGCTCGGGCAGCGCGAGGTCGTCCCCACAGTGTTCATCGGCCAGAAGTACATCGGAGGCGCGAACGAGCTCATGAGCCACCAGTTGCGGGGGACTCTGGTCCCTCTTCTCCGAGAGGCCAGAGCTATTTGGGTATAGAGACTAAAGTTCTTGCATCTTTCTCCAGTTTTACGCTTACAATAACGATTAAACGTCTAACGTACACGAGTCAGATCGTGTTACGAATACGAAAAGGCGGACTTTTTGGTGCCCTTGTGTTCTAACCCTAATGGCTGCACGCTATGGAAGACGACAGCCTTCTTCTCTGGTCTTTTTTTCCCTTGCTTTTTGAGGTCTTTTTATGTATGGGAAGTCCCTGCGTTGTTCTGAGTTTGGTTTCGGGGCGATGAGAAAGAACAGCGGTGGCAAACTTCCAATGTGTAAGCGCCCTATTTTCATGTCAATGAAGTAAAACTTCTAAGTGTTAAATTGCATTCTATCGCTCTGTATACACTATTTTGGCATCAAATGATATGTGAGTCCCTCACAGGAGAGAGAGAGAGAGAGAGAGAGAGAGAGAGAGGGAGGTGCATGGAGCTCATGTCTGATCTAGCTGGTTGATGTGTATTAGAATGCGCATAAACTGCACACAAGCAGAACATATAGCAGGAATTGGTGGAGCGAAGCAAAGAGAAGGACCAAAAACAAGAAACGCATTTCTGATATAATCCAAAAGGATCATTGTTTGATGATTATTGCGTTGCCTAATTAATAGAAATCCTATCATGGTAAAAAATATTAGAGAATTCGAGAGTCTCGATGGGTACAAAATTGACTAAACAATTTAAGTGTATTGAACTCACATGTACCGGTGCAACCAAACATGGTCCTAATTAGATTTAACTCGCATCAGATATAAATATATAGATGCAATATGTCGAGATTCGAGAGAATTATTCAATTGAAAAATTCCAAAGAACTAGTAAGCGTATCACATAACGACATTGAGTTTTGAAAGACATAAGACCCGTCAAATCTAATGATTCTTATACATTGGGCTCCTACGTATGATCGGGTGATCCAAATTGATCCCCAATTCCACTTGCTTCTTAGCACGAAGGTATCGATGCAATATTGTCGTTTGAAGTTTTGGACTGTCAATGGCCCCCTTTCTGTTGTACTGTAAACTTATTCAAACGTGGGGAATGCAACTTCCTTGGCCAGAAGCAGACATGTAACGCGGGCGATTCGCTACCAAAGAAGAAAGATTTCGAATCGTACACTTGCAATCGATCGTGACGGAGTTACGGCCAATCAAGCTTAATTTAGAAATTATGTGTGTTTTAGTAGCAGTATTATTGGAATCCGATTGGCTAAAAGAAGGAAGTTGGGTTAATTGACGATGGGGACGTGCTATGTGCCACCCACCGAAAGCCAAACGAGAAAGAGGCAAAAAAGTTGGGCCGTAGGTGTACGTTCCATCATCAATTGTCGAAAAAGTGTTTCCCATTTAAGGAAAATCTCGCCCTTAAAGTAAGGAAAATGAATTCGTCTTCCAAAACGAAGGAAAAGCTTTTTCACTTATCCCTACTTCAATGTGCTGTCAAGATCAAAATAAAGAAAGAAAGATAAATACCACCCAATTTCCCCTTAGCAGATCTGTTTAGCCCTCACTGTATTCGAGGTACTTATTCAAAAAAACCCTAAATCTACTGTGTGGCAAACTTTTTGATTTGATCAATTTAGTGATAATTTTTTTAATAATTTACGAATGTAGTTCTTCCAACTAATTTTGGTTGGAGATTATTGACGAGAATGACAACTACGTATTAAGGATTACACTAGCAAATCATAAAAAAAGGCTTCGGACTAAATTAGACAGAAAATTAGCCAAATTGAGAAATTCAAAACTGACATGATTACCGTACAATAGATGTATATCTTTTTTGGACAATTTTCCCCTACCGTCACAATGCCGCTCTACTAGATCCATAGATAACTTTCACATGAGTAGTATTCTCATTTCAAAACATGCAATCCCAATTATGGGATTGACAATAAGAAACGAACCATTCCGTTGGAATCTTTTTGTTACAAAATCCATCTTATTGCGTACTATCGAGGTATATATGTTACATTTTTACGAGAAACATGTCTTCTTCTCAAAATCATTAGTATCTAGAAGGAATCGCCAGCGTATCTGATGCATGATCACTCCAATTCTTATACTCACTTTATGTGCTTTAACTCCTAACGCAGAAAAATCATGGAAATGCATCATGTATATGATTGACAACGACCAATAATTTAACCTCGTTTGGCCATCAATTTTTAGTCTTCTCAATATGCATTGCTCAGATGGCGTTGAGCACCATACACTGCTGCCAGTTCGTGTATCAGATGTAGCTAATGGCATGCTTTCCATGGCAAAACTCATCTTCTTTTCCGGTTCACACAGATTAAACTCCAAATGGGAATCGATTTATACATGCGTAATTTGAACATGTGATGTAATGTGCTCTAACGTAGATGTGTAAACATGAAGTAAAAACACTATGCAATGCTTTATTAGACACCTTACTCTGCCCAACGAGAATAGAAGGAGGCGAAACAGAGAATTACATCTCCAGTCCAACGTTATCCCTATGCAAAGTTGTAGAGGACCTAGAGCAGAGAACAATCAAGAAGAGAGTCCACTTTTTCAAAGCAGAACCAATAGACAGCATTTTCACCAACTTCTCAGAACAAAGAACATCGGCGACAGAAACTACCCATCCGGGGTAATTGCTACCGTGTTCTTTTTCCCGCTATGAGTCTGTGAAAGAAAGTACGGCAAAGATAAGATCAAACCAGCAATGATGCAACTCGTAAAAGTACTGCTGGTTTTGCACTATAGAAACACTCTAAAGCTTGGTGAACCACATAAGAGTAAGACAATAATATCAGGCACCCCCTCAAAGGTTAGCATAAAGTCACTTACTGGCTAATTTAAGGGCACGAGCAAGCACCATTTAATTTGCATTTTTTTTATATGCTTTATTAAGCAGCAAAAAATGCGTGGTGAACGCATCCTTTGGCAAACATAAAAGTCAGTTTAGCAATTAGGCTGAAAAAGAAGGAGCAAGCATGCCTTCCACTCATTACTTCTGTGATTCCGACCATCAACAATTGCTACCAATCAAATTGGCGCTGAAGATGTTGTGGGAAGTAGAGCGTCATGTGCATACTCTGAACAAAGAATCAAAAATAGCTTACACAATGTGATGAGTAAGAGCTATCAGTCTTCCCTCATGATTCGATATAATCTCTCAAGAACGGGTTTCTTTTCTCTAGTTCAGCACTTCTTCTCCAAGCTTCTACTGCTTGGCGGACTGTGGCATTGGCCTCATTTATCTCCTCAGTGGAGAACTTGTGCTCTATGATCCCCAAAGGTCCAGGCTGCAACACCCTCACTACTGTTTCCGCTTCTTGCTCCAACTGCCTGTGCGGAAATGGTGCACAAATCAAATGGTGAAGAACAAAAATAGAAAGAGAGAAAACAAAAAGGCCGAGATCATCCATAGCTATAGAAGGAATATTAACAAACTGGATACTGCAAAGGGAGAAGCAAAAATGAGGGGGAAAAGGGATCAGCCGACCGCAGATTACATAGTGGTGTCACTTTAACCTCTATAACCAACAAGCCTACTTGTGCAAAAAGAAGGCTTTTTTCAGGAGCAACTATTAACTCGCCACAATGAGAACCATTAAAGTCCTCCATAAACCGGACAGGGACACAAGAAATCAATTATTACGTCCATAACTTCATCTTGAAAAGACAGAACCAAGGGGCAGGAATATAGTAATCAACTATCATCTCCAAGGCAAATAGCCATTTTGTAGTATGAGGTGACCACATTCACACCCTATAACATCCAAAAACTCTGCTAGATGCGGCACATCAACACCGGGAAGAAAAGCTAGATACAGAAAGGATCAACCACTCTCTCTTGATGATTTCCTGATCAGATCATTGTCCATACCACAGGAGATCAATTTCTATCCCAGAAATTAAACCCCCGCCCCAACCCCCGATGTTATGAGCTCCATTCTTAGACCAAAACGACACAATGCAGCAAGCGAAAGCCGCCGAGCCTCATGCGGATATTGATCGGCGCATAAGTTCATCACACCCCACGCAACCACCTTCGAGTCTCTCCAACCATTATTCCAGCAATTAAATATCCAATTCGATCCACTGAATAATTACACAGACGAAGGCTTCCTGCCATTGGAAACTCATGCCCCCACAATCCACCATGTCTCCTGAGAATCACCGATTCATCTTCCTCCCTTTTCTCTCGTATATCTTCTCTTTTTCAGGAAAACCCATTTGTTTCAACCGGGGCTCTTCTCAATGTGATTGGAACAACACCAAGCAAAATTCTCAAGAAACCACGGAAAAAAAGAAGAGAGAACCAATCAAACTGAGCGTGCCCAATAGAGCAGATGCAGAACTAGAAAGAAAATCAGAAACCATAATGATCGGAATCAACTGAACACCCAGAAATTCGACGATCATCTAACCCCGGAGCTCTTGCTCGGCCGCAATCACGCGGTAAGGGACCAAAAGAAAAAGAAGATGAAACGCATTTCGGGTGGGAGCGAGAGATCGTTCAGCCGCTTACTTGAAGAAACGGGAGAAAGGAAAGGAGCTGGGCAGGCGCGAGAACGACGACATCGCGCGGCGGCGGTGCCTCTCTCTCTCTCTCTCTCTCTCTCCGATGATTCGATCACCGCAGGAAGCTGCACGGCGGTGCGTTCGGTGCGGCAAAACAAGCTCCGAAGGAAAGGAAGAAAGCGAAGGGCCGACGTCGTTCTTGGATCTTCCCTTCAAGCTCAATGCTCTCAAGAGAGCCCACAGGAGAAGTAAAATAAGCTATTGGGCAAAGCCCAAATCATAACCCAAATGGTCCTAAACTTTATAACGTAGTTCCTAAATTTTTTATTTGTTCAATATAATTCTTAAACTTTAACTTAATATTTTTGGTACATATTTAACTTAATCCTTAAGGTATATAAAAATATTCAATATAATTCATTGACTTAGGAAAATTGACAATATTGTTTTTTTAATAATTTAAGTTTATGAATACATTGAATATGTACAGAAATTTTAGAGATCGCGTTAGGGATTATTTGTGTCGTTTCTGTATAAAAAAATATATATATATGTTGGCGCTGCCACCGAAAAAGAATAAAAAAAGGAGACAAAAGTCGACTCCGCTGGGGATCGAACCCAGAATCTCTGGTTCCGTAGACCAGCGCCTTATCCATTGGGCCACGGAGTCCTTTTGTTGACATGTGTCGTTACAAATTTATTTAATAACTTTCATCCGACAGTCCGCTCGGCATTTCAGACCAAAGTTATGAACAATTGAGCACGGAAGAAGACGACGACGACGACGAGATACAAATCATGCAGTGAAAAAGCTATACACTCGAAGGTAAACTGAACCCAAATGAGGGACGAGGCCACGCTCGAACGTATGTGTGGTCTTCAAGAAAACGAGTAGTTCCTCCGCTTGTGGTTCTGGAACAAGAATCCGGTCTCCGAGTTCGCCTTGCTCCCGTGCGGCGGCTGCAGCCCGGCGGAGCTCATGCGGAACAAGCCGTTGAGCTTGCTCAGCTTCCTGGTGAACGACCTCAGCAGCCGGCTCGCCGGGTGCGGCCTCCCGAGCTCCTGCTTCATCGACACGTGGTCCTTCTCCAGGTCCGTCAGCCGCATCCTCATCCTGGCCACCTCCAGCTTCAGCTCCCGGTTCTCCCGCCTCACCGACGCGTAGTTGTCCCTCGGCGATATGGCCCCGCTCCCGCCGGCGCCGCTCCCCGAGCGGTGCGGGAACGGGCCGGCCCCGCCGCCGCCGCCGCCGATGCTGGCCGACCCGAAGAAGAACTGCCCGCTGCCGACGTGGTGCGGCCCGCCGCCTCCGCTCATCGCGCTCTTCAGCCTGATCTGCTCGTAGTACAGGACCTGGACCGCCAGCTGCACGGGCAGCCTCTCGTTCTGCGCCGCGTGGCTGCAGGCTTCCTGCGACAGTTTCTGGCAGTTGACGGTCTTGCACAGCCGGTAGCGCTCCGAGTCCTTCATGTTCGGATGAGCCTGCGAAGGGGAGCGAGCAAGTCGACTGTGAATCCGCAAAATGTGATTATTTCGGCCTACAATTTGAATGGAATTACTAGCATTACAAAAGGTTTTGGTACAGGGATAGGAAGGATGAGGATCCTGACCTTGAGGAAGATGTCGACAGCTCTGTAGAGCCCGTCGTTATCTACCCGGGCATGGTCAGGAAGCAGTTCGGCGAGCGCTATGAACTTGGACGGCGACAAGTTGGGATCGAGGGCGACCTCCGCAAGATAGTTGTCTAACAACTTCGAGACCTTGAGAAGCGAGCTGTGCTTCGGGGATCCGGGGCTCTCGAAGTCGCAAACCATCTCGTTCTCATTCCTCAGCCGGTCGTCCTCATCGTCGTCGTCCTCATCCAGGTTCAAGAAAGTGGAGAATATCCGCAGGATCGAGTCCGCGTCGTAAATTAGGCTTTGCCCGTTCCCCTGTGAATTCGCGGGAATGAGGATGTCCTCGAGGATGGCCTGGTCCAACTGCAAGCCAATCCGCCTCTCCAGATCAGATCTGCAAGAAGTGGATGTGGATGCTCCGATGGCGATCTTCAGCAAGCTCGACAGAAATGCCATCGGGACAGGGCTCTTCCTCGACTGCGTCGGAAGCAGGCTGACTATTGTTTCCACGATCACCCTTTGCCTCTTCTGTGATTCCAAGTCCGAATAACTCGCTTTCGCAGAATGCGGATCTCTGAGGATGAGGCCCTGAAGAGAATTATGGGCATAGTTCACCAAAATCTTGCTGACCATGTCCTGCTTTAGCCCCTTCGACTTGACAGCCGTTAGAACTCGCTGGAAGAAATCGAGACTTAGCACCGCAAGCAATTTGCCCCACCAATCCACCGGCGTCTCCGGTTCCACTTCCTCGATGGGCTTCGCTGAAAAATTGCGGTCAAGCTTGGATAAGCCCGACGTGAGCTGCTCTTTGCAAGCGTTGTTCGCTATGGCATTGATCAGCCTAGTGACCAGGTTGATCTCTTCAGAGATGGGCAACAGCTTTTGGCATTGTTGAAGCACGGTGATTGAGCTAGATATGTTCGGTAGCACCATGTCCTTGATGTAAGCTTCAGTGCGGTATGCCAGGTTTTTCTCAGCCAATTCCTCTGTCATCTCCAGGTAATGAGCTACGCAGCGAAGCATCGCGACATTGGACAGCAAAATGTCTATGTTTATGCCATAACAGAACTTGGCAGCTATCTCGAATGCCTGTGGACCGCCAGGGACATCCCGGAGACTGATCCGCGAGGCTTTCGATTCTTTTGCGTCCACCAACAGTTTCAGAATCCGACCACTCCGTGAAACAAGAGGAAACTGCAAGGAACGCACTGGGTGCATCAAGCCTTAAGTCAAAAAGCCTTAAGTTATTCTCCAATTCAATCCACCGTACCTTGTGAAATGCAAAGGTTGTCGCTCCTACTTCAACGGTAAGATCACTGGAGACATCAGAAATCGGCCTGCAAGAATCATTTATTTAGATCGAATTCAAAACCTTAAGCTTCACCAGCAAAAGCTCAATTATTTTTAGAGGAAATCGCCAGCAAATGAAGGACCATGCACCAACTTTGGCTTCTGTAGGCACGCATTACCATGTCTGAGGCCAGGATGCTGTGATTGTACGACAATTCTGTCCGTGCTTAACATTCTTAAGTTGGGATAGCATGGTCCCATCATGATGTTTATTCAAATTTATGTTCCTCGAAAGATCGACAGTGCGGACAATTGATCCAAGAAAAGAACCGGGGTTTTTTCATTGTTTTTCATCAATTCCTCTGATGCGCTAGAAGCTATTGAATCCGAGTTTAAGACCTTGGTGAGGCAGAGAGCTATCTTCCAATTTCAGATACTGTTAAGGAGGGAATGGCGGTGGCTCGATCTGCCTTGTCATACCAGGAAAAGGGCAGCCTCTATTGGGCCGAGGCACTTCCTACTTTATAAGAGCATTAGATTTGTGAAGCTAGCATAAGCAATTCTTTGCGATTAACGGAAGCGAAAAATGCCGAGAAGACTATCGTATTTCTTGTAAGAAGAGCGTTCAGAAGAAGGCGATGTTCACGTCAGGAATGCAGTACAAGCTCTACTCATTTGCCAAATGAATAGACAGTGCACGGTTTGATTCCTTCTTTTCTGGGTAATACTGAACTGATAAAAGAGAACACACTCTGCAGCTGACAGCAAGACTCAAAAAACTTGCTATGCAACAAACAGAGTCACTAGTAAACAACAGCAAAGAAGTGAAAAAAGAAGGTAGTCACCATTCGACGGTGTGTCGGACGCTTGAACTCGGCCGAAGCAACCGCCTCCCCGAAACGCTCGGCTTCAACTCGGCGACTCCGACCGTTATCACGCCCATCTCTCCTGCCTTCGAACCCACCGAGCCCGCCCTCTATTCCGAAGCTTCTCCTTCTCGCATTGCAATTCTGGATCTTGAAGCCTTCTCGGCGCCGAGTGTGATTTGCAGTGAAGGGCGCTTGGCGATGATGAGTGATGACTTTGATGATGGCGGTGAGACTTTTTACTCGAGTGTCCATGATGGCTGCTGCTCTAAAAAGTCAAGGGAGGCATGCAGGTGTGAGCGCACTTTTTTTTGGAGGGAAAGGCGGGTGACAGATTGGCCTTGCGTTCCATTCTTTTTTAGCCTTTGAGAGATCGCCGAGATTGTGCGTGTGCGATTGCTGCATTGCTTTTGGGGGGATTGTAATCATTGCCAGTGAATGATATGCACTAAAGGATTGGACTAAACAAAAGGCAGAAATTTTTTTAGGGACCGTAAAGCTCATTTCCGGAGTGAGTTGGATTTGCCTGTTGCACTCATGACCAACAGTTCATCATCAACTTTCTCATTTTCTCACATTGAAAAGAATGGCGCACCGCAACAGATGGATCTTTGCCCCGGTCTGGGTCCATTCTCTCTTCTTTTTTTCTGGGTTTGGTACTTCATTTTCTGCAGAATGGATATCGGTTCACTACACTTCACTTCTAATGCTGTTGCATTGAAATGACTGATAGTCATTTCACTCCGGTTTGTTTTATTTCGGCCAAACACTTCCTACGAATTTCTGGGCATCAACTGCTTGTCCAATCATGTTCAGGAAAGATCTTATAATACATCCCTATATCATTCGCCGGCCAGGTCAAAAGTTTAATCAAATTATGAGATAGAAAGCTGCTTTTAACTTTCTTGCCAACAGCATGAAAAAAAAAATCGCTAGGAGGTTTTGGGCGTATTCAGTTTTAATCAAATCGGTTTAACACGCATCCAATCTTTCTGATGAATTAACGAAGATTGATAATACAGCAGAAAGAAACCATGGGAGTGAAACGAGATGTGAAAGCATATAGCTTTAGGAGATTAATGCAACTTAGGACTATCCTAAGATAATAATGAGCTATACTTGCTTAAGAACCAAATTCACAAAATAAGCCTACCGTTCTTGGTATTCCGATAGTTCATTGAAGGAATATCAGAATATATACACACAGGAGTACCGAAAACTCCAGAAACCAAAGCAAACGTAGTATACCTTACCTGATATGGCTGCAACTTCCAGTGTATCGATGAGTCGACATTTCATATCAGAGAGTATGGAAGCTTATTCAAATATAATTCATAACCCTATAGGGAATCATTAAGTCCTAAATGCTATAATCAAGCTCATTGGCTAGACCCTCAATGAACAATTGACGATCCCAAATCATAATCGACGCAATTAATTTACTGACATCTAGACCTTATGTAATCGTGGTTTAACCACAAAAGATGCTAAAGAGATTGAATACTTTTGATTCATCAGCTCGATCGACGAACATCGTTGCCTGGCTTGGTGCTTCTGCTACTGCTCAAGGAGGCGGAACTATGACTTGAAAATTGTACATCAGATAGTGGAACTGACCCAGTCTGAGAAAACATTAGTCCAACGGAACTAGTAGAAGTCTCGTTAGATGGTATCCTGGTCGAGTAAGAATCTTTCATAGATCCTGAAACCAGTTCAGGCCTCAACTCTGAAGATGATGACGGTGCCAGAGTTCCGAGCAAAGATCCAACAGGGTAAGGAGCAATTGGCATGTCAGTGAGAGATGATGCCGACGGGCTGTACCTCATTGTCCCCATTGGATGATCAAATTTGCAAGTTGACCCATATTTGCAATGCCCATTTTGCATGTAAAAGGCGCATGGTTGGACTCCCTGCACAAAATAAAACAAATGAATGTTCAACACCATCAATACTATCATTATACAATAAGAATATTACAATTGCTGTTCATAAGTTCAAAATGGAAAAGTTCATTGCTGTAAAACTTTTTCATCACCTTCTGGGGAAAAAAAACATAAGGAGAAACATGCAGTTATAATGCATTAACATCATACTTATGTCCTCCTATAACCACCAACAAATGCCTAACTATGACAAGGACCAATATAATTACTACAATGGGAAACAGAGCCCTTACTAAAATGGGAGATGAACACAAAATTAGCATATTACAGTGCATCAGAAATGAGAAATAAAAGGAAAAGGGACAAAATGCCCACTAGTATTCAGAATAGATGCAGCAAAGATGCAGGGGGTTAAAAAGAAAAAGCGAACTAGGAAAATCCAATGTCTAGTGCCTGATAAGTTTATGCACAG
Source organism: Eucalyptus tenuipes (assembly GCA_014182365.1). NCBI lineage: Eukaryota > Viridiplantae > Streptophyta > Magnoliopsida > Myrtales > Myrtaceae > Eucalyptus > Eucalyptus tenuipes. The sequence goes on along the minus strand of CM024544.1, from coordinate 9,902,676 downwards.
TGTATAATCCCTTCCCCACCTATTATCCTCTCTCTCTCTCGCGCGCGCACATGCGCTTAACCACTGTTCATGGGCTGGTCTAGAGGTGCAAGCATATATTTGTGCATGCACAAGCTCAAGAGCCTGAGCAATGCACAACACAAGTACTTCAGGAAAACCACCATTGTACCAAGGAGCAGGTCATGAACCACAAGGGATGCTTCTGCCAAGTGCATGACCAAAAAGCACATCTCTCTTATTTCTCAGCGAAGAATTTCGTAACATCAATTAAAACCTTGTTCTTACACAAATTTGAAATAAGAGTGATTTTAACTCATATTACGTGAGAAAGCTCACTTGCCAGAAATTTAACATCACTAGCTAAAACCAAAAGAGCAACTCTTAACAAATGGTCTTCTATGACCAAAAAAACAAAAACAAATCATCTTCAATTTTTTAAATTTGAAGTAATCACTCAGTCTAGCAGCAGCTAGCCAGGATCCTCTTCTCATGAAGGTAAGCCATGGCAAAAATCTATTGAAGATTGAGAAAATTAACCAGATCTTATGATAACTTCTCACAGACATAAGTTCAGTTAGCACCCCTTATTAGAAGTGCCAGAAATGCCAAACGGTTCCCTTTTGAACAACACCATCAAAACTTGCTAACTAGTTCTTTTCTTTTCTGTAGGAAACTTCACCAAAACACATTGAAGTCCGCAACAACCAGCAAGTCAAAAATTTACAAGATAAGGTGATAATTGATCAAAGAACTTTACAAGCTCAGTCAACCAAAGGTCATTAGGATTACTAGAGCTGCATCCATCATGGGAACCGGGATTGCAAAGACTAAAATAGCATACCAGATAATTGTCAATAGGGACAATTATTACGCAACACATCATTTGCTAGATCAACATTCCTGCTACAAAGAAAACTAATTACAGATGGACAACTGAATTTTCATTTAAAGTGTAAAAAATGGACCAGGTTTGAATTTTTGATATCAATAAAAGCAAACATTACAGGAGATGTCCTCCTAAAGATATGGCTTCATTCCAGCACTGAACAATTTAAAAAAAATTCTACCTAAAAGGACAAAAATTCTGAATCTACATTATTAGAAAGCATAGTAAAACAATCACATGGTAAAAGCAACAAAGAGAAACCGCATACCGGTCTCAAAGGAAGGCCAAGTGGATTGAGAAGGAAGCTTGTCCCTTGCACCATACGATCCCTAGGATGATGGTACCTACAAGATGATCCAAATTTACAATCCCCCGTTCTCATGTAATACTGGCAGTCAGGCTCACCAGCTCTCTGTGGAAATATTTGTTCTTTCTGACCGCTGCTCCATGGTCCAGCAGAGGAAGGAATGGAGGGATATGATCCAGCAATAGCTGGGGTGGATGACGTCAGTTGTGCTACATCATAAAGCGAAGTTGCTCCCATTGCAGGCCGGGCACCAGGAGATAATGCTGGACTTACAGGCGCCTGTAGAAGAGGGACTAACCACATCATACAAAAGGTTCCATAAAAAAATCCATCAAACTTGATTAAAACTTTAAACTTACCGAGTAAGGGCTCCAACCAGGCACAGGAACAACTCCAGGGGAGATCAACACATGACCATAAGCCCCTGGAACATATGAACCAGGCACAAGAGGAGGTCTAGCCACTCTTAAACTGGTGGATGCTCCCCTGTATTGATCAGGAGTAGGAACCGAAGGAGATTGCACCGGTGAATAAAATTGAGGTGCAGATGCTGGTATTGATGCACCAGCAGGTTGAGGATGATGGAATTTACAAGTTGTACCAAATTTGCACTGCCCCGTCTTCAAATAGTAGGAGCATTCTTGCTCACCCTGATAAGAAAGAAGTCAGAATTAGAGGGAACCAGAAACCAGATCAAGTAACTTCAAAATAACTAACTAAGATAGGGAAGAAGAATGTCCCACCAGTCTTAATGGGTAGCCATATATATTAAGTGGGACTCTATTCAATGAACCACCGCCATTTTTGGGATGGTCAAACTTGCAGGAAGCACCAAATTTACAGGTCCCAGTCTTCAAATAAAACTGCAGAGACAGTGACCAAAACAGAAACATTGCTTACTCCTCATGTGTTTGAGTGGGTATCTATTGTGGGCATTTTCATGCCTATGGAGGGGCACTCAACAATACAGTCATCTAGGTAGTGACTACAGAGTCTTTGCATTAACAACGTTCAAAAGGCAGAGCTTATTACATGCTTAGCAACTTACATAATTAGTAACTGAATACCTGACATGCAGGTTCCCCTGGTCGTTCTGGATAATCCCCTGTAGCTCTCACAGCTGCCACCACCTGAATACCATGTTGAGCAGGAGTCAGGACTATTAAGGAATGCCATAGAGTGGAACAATTAACTAGAATTCCCTGTCGTAAGATCACAGTGATATATTATCAAATCAAAATGCGGTCAGTAGAAACCAAAACAAGAGGCAGAGAAGTTTGTCTTTATGGATGCGAATGAGAAGTTTGCAGTTGTATCTATGAAATATAGTAGGTCTTGCTGAAATAAGGAACAATTTCATGGACTTGTCAACAATTGTGATCATAAACCCAACCGTGTTTGCTCAATTCTGATATGGAGAAGGAGGAGGAGGAGGAGAAAGGATTAAAGTGTGGTAAAATGTTACATGACACATATACATGCTTCTCAATCGGGTCTCGACAATGTCTAGGAAGCCTAGCTTCCAATCTGAAGTGCTTTGCTTTGTTAAGGTTAAAGACTATCCGTGAGAAAATTAGGAAAGTTCATCATGATGACCAGAGTAAGTATCTGAATTGTCATGGGGTGATAATCATCAGATCCATACTTTTCACAGGTTCAAATTTGAGAATGACTTAGGTTACCAACCCTCACTAATTGTTCAGTCTCAAAAGTGCTACCTGACAAAGAAATTTATGAATTTGATTTTTTATTTTAAATCATCATTTACAAGTTCATGGAACTATTGAAAAAAAACAATGATGTTGAACCCAATCTAACTGAAAATCAAGCATTGATTACCTTTTAAGGAAATGCACTGTGTTTCAAAGTGGAAGTGGTTTACTGAATTAGGTGCTCCAGAAAAACAAATTGTCAATGGGATTCTAATTATGATATCATCAGCTTGATGAAACTGGCCATCGAGATCTGATACTCTGTCACCTACAAGTTGAAAATCTCACCTGGGACCATTAGGTTTAGATATCCTCTTAACACTGTCCTAATCAAGCAACCAGCAGCTGGAAGGTGCGTCGGAACACATACTATATGGGGTAATAGTTGGCCTTGTCATGAGGCTACAAGCATTACCATAGATAGACGGCGTTGAGCTTCAGCAAAAGGGCCTCTATCCAACTATTAATTGGACTGCAAGCAAGGATGACCGAACTCAATGCTTCTAATTCATTGCTAAAGTTCATTGGATACCAAATTATCAAAAGTTCACATAACCTTATTTGTGGCAGAATGTATCTAATGCATCATTCTGCTTGATCTCATAAAGTCAAACTGTTTAATTCAGAGTGATGTCTACTTGCTCATGGTGTTTCAAGCTCAGCAAAATGTGGTGGAGATCAGGATATTAGCATAAGAGTTGTGGGAGGAGCAATGTGTAGTGATCCATGAATCAAGTTTGAACAACTTTTGTAAAAGAGGATCTAATGGGATTCACAGTTTGCAATTCATTAGCAACTGAGTTGTCAGTTGATTCAGGTAATTGTGGACATTTTGTTGTCAAATTATCGTCCCGTTCTGGGTTCAGCCTAGATCAGGGCGTCATGTATTAAAGGACGGAAAATGACAAATCCACACTCAACTGAATATGGTAATATTCTATAAGCCCACCTAGGCGCAAATAGTAATAAATTCATTATCCCCAAATCTATCATTTCGGTAATAACTAAATGTGCAACCAGTTAAAGAAAGAACTGAATTCATACTGGGTCTCATTCTGGGTCTTTCACTACCATCAGTCATCAAAGATCATCAAAAATGAGAAAAAGATCACAAATTGCAAATGAATCTAATAACTACACCCACTAACACTAGCAGGCGAAAACTAACTAGTGCCAGTATTAAATATCTTTTCCCACTACGATGATCAATGAAGTCAAAGTCACCCGCACTACAAAACTCGGGCATTCTAAGTATGATCAAGCAGGATTGGATTATAAATCCCATGGAAAGAACCGAATTTCACATTCCATCAAAATAAACAACTTGAAAATGCATATACTCAAGCCAGTGATCAAGGAGTTACCGCGGCGCGATCGCGCGGGTGATTGTACCGGCACCTGCTACCGAACCCACAAAACCCTGTTCGCATATAATACGCGCAGTCGGGCATGCCGGACCGCTCCGGGTAGGACTCGCTCCCACCTCCTCCGCCACTTCCTCCGCCGCCACCGCCGAGACCCAGATGCCACATTGATTCTACCCAATTCCACCCCCACACCCCCAAAAGGAACAACAACAACAACAATCAGACAGGGGAAGAAGAAGAAGAAGAAGAGGCGGAACGCGAAAACCCTAATCGAACCAGCCGCATTCCGAAGCGAAACCCGAAAAGAATCCCAACCCAGGAAGCACGCGCCAGCGGGGGGGGCCAAACCCGGAATCGAAAGCGGCGAAACGAACCCGGAATTGACGAGAAATTGAGGACCTTACCTTCGAGCCCGGTTTCGCCGCCGCCCACCGGGCTCCACTCGGACGGATTGTGACCCGATTGGGACCCATTCCTGCCCGGATTGCGACCGTACAGCTCCATCGAAGTAGTTTTTAAGAGCAAATGGGAACCTCTCCCCCTCCTCCCCCTCCCCCTTTTCCTTTTTGCCCCTCCCCCTCGCTTATTTACTCTCGCTCGCGCTGATTCTGTACAAAAAAAGTGACGATTTTGACTTTACAAAATGGAAGGCCGCGGATGGGCTCCTTTCTCTCTCCTACTTATCCCCCCTCTCACTAGGGTTTTTACACTGTTCCCCGAAATGATCCGAGACGCAGGAGAGAGAAGGAAGAGAGAGAGAGAGAGAGAGAGAGAGGGAGGGAATGAGAGGGAATGATACAGTAGTGAGAGAAAGTGAGCTCGGAGCTTTCTCTCTCTCTAGAAGGGGGAGGGGGTGGAGGAGGAGGGAGAAAAGGCCACCCCTCCCTCTTTGTCTCTCTAACAGATCTCTCTCTCTCTCTCTCTCTCTAAAAGGGCGTTCGCATTGTACGGTCGTGTGGTGTGTGTCGGCATCGCTTTTACCCGGGAGCCGCTTCCACGGTGTCGTATCGAGGGGCTATTTTCGTTCCCCACCCCCCAACCCCCAACCCTCAAAAGAAAAGGGGAACAAATCAGCTCTTTCCACATCAGAATTTTGCTTTCCCCACGAATCAACGTCCGCCGGTGCCGGAGAACGACCGGTGCCGGAGACCGACCGGCTAACTCCTCTTCTTCGCCATCCACGTTTGTTTAATGCTCTCTGATGGAGATAAGTATGGTTCTAGTTTATGCGGTGTAGGTTTTGGATTTTAAAAATTGAGGAAGCTGAAATAATTTTTTGTGTTTTTTCTTATTTTGTCTTATCGTGATCTTATAATATTTTCATAATATGTAATGATGAGTCTATATTTTGAAACCACTAAGTTAAGCTTCTATTTGTGACAATATCCATGACTAAGTGTAGGATACATAGTACAAACTCTCTGCTGAATATTCCAAATTAGAGTTCATCAAATAGAGAGCTTGTACGGAGATTCCATAAAGTTAAAAATAAGTGAAATCAACGGTACTATGAGATGTCACTCATGGCCAACAATGGGAGAGCTAAAGTAAGTTTCTTTGACATAAAGATTTGTTCTCATGTCCGAGCATCGCAATAAACCAAGCTCGCTCTCAAATTTGAAAAAGAACTTTTCATCCTCACGGTCAATTTTCCCTTCTAGACAATTTTCATCCTAAGAAGGAGGGCGAAAAGTAGCCATTTGAATTGTCTAAACCACAACAGTTATACTCTCAAGCACACTAGGAGCAGAGGATTCTACAACTTTTTCCTTCCCCTTGCGAGATGGCACAGGCCTAGTATCCTCTATTGACGAAGTCCTACGAGGTTTAGCATTGCAATCTCAACTTCAACTATAGAGGCAAACCCATAACGTTTAATAAAATTTTATATATTTCTTCAGAAATATTGATGCATCTTAAAAATGCCACCATTTCCTTTATCATACTTGGCATCTATCACTCTAGAACTTCCAAGAAGAGACGTAAGACTACCTTGAATTTTGGGTGTCTTGATTATCTCGATGACAATGCTCTGAGATTTTGCCTTAATCGGAGTGGATAGAGTAGCAATTGACAATCTTTCCTAGATCGATGGATCAACAAAGTACACTGACTCTCGGTTTCTGATTCAAACTCATCGGAATGTGGATGTGAGTTGGTTTGCTGAGTTTCTTTATGATACACAGATGCCAAAGTATGTCTTGCGAGAAATACTCTTGGATTTGGGTGCCATTTTATGATTTGTGAAAGAGTTGAGAAAAAAATTCAAATCATTTGTGTAGAGCTTTCTAAGTTTACATGTATTTTTTTCTACCATTAAAAAAGCCTACAAAGATTTCAATGTAGATTCTAACTTCACTAGAGAACTTAGATCATGTTCCTCATAGTAGTTTTCCTCTTAGATATAGTGTCATGTAGAGAATTCTTACAAATTGTCTTAGATCTAAAGCCATCTCTAAAAACTGACATCATTATTTATGAGGCTAAACTTTTCTAGGCAATAAAGACTAATATTACTTTCTCTTTGCCACGCACCATCTTCTTCCATATATAGATAATAAGGAAAAGTCAAGGGAAATTGCTCTATAGTTCATTGATCCTGAAGATCTTTAAGCATTTCAATGCTGAACTTCCCAAGGGGTTGTGTGAAAAGTCGATTCCTAACTTGTTTGTTGGGAAAGTATGATTCTAAACATGCTTTACAAACCATCAAAGGAAGGTTGGAGAGATGCAAATAATAAGCTTGTGAAGGTTGGAAATGAAGATAATTCTGACAATGACACTTGAGAACAAAGAAGTATTGAGCAACATATTCAGAGAGTGGAAAAGCTCAAATGATTCTCCTAGCCCCACTTTAGGTGAGTCTACACCTCCCCCAAAAAAGAAACAAAGGATTAAATCCTTGAAGAGGATTGAAAGTGAACCTACTAAGGAACAAGAGTGGATTGGTGAAAAATCTATTGTGATTGAGAAGTACTATTGATTAGGATAGAAAAGGAAAAGGAGAGGAGAAGAAAATTGAAGAGATGAAAAAGAAAGTAGCAAAGGCCGAAAGAAAGATTGCAGAAGAAAGGCCTACTAAAGCTACCAAAGTTGAAGAAGAGATTTAGAGACGGGAAGAAGAGCAGAGATTTGAAAAAGAAAAGTTAGATGAGCTTTGGGAAGTTGCTTAATCATTGCTAGTGATGATGAAATGGATATTGAAGATACCATTGCAAATCCTGTTGGTCCAGCACCTCTAGAATAGATATTGGTAGAGACAACCGAATCAATTGCAAATAGTATAGAAACTAAGATCCATGAGCATGATGAAGTTAATATTCATGAGGATGCTCAAGCTTAGGTTGAGTCTCAAGATAAGAAGAGAGATAAGATTCATGTTGTTGTAACCGTTGACACCAATGCTCCTAATCTTTTAAGTTTGTTGAAGGAGGTAAGGGAAAATCGTGTTGTTTTACAGAATGCCATGAAGTCACTCCAAACGGAGTAAGGAAGATGTTGGAAAGAAAATGTTTGTCCTTGAGAACATCTTGGGGCAATGTACGAAGAAGATAGACAAGACTTTCTACAAGCTATAGTGCTATAGGTTGATTCGAGTGCCCTTTGATGCTCTTGGCAATGATGACAAATATGACAATACTGATGAGAACACTAACGACCCCTCCACGTCAAAATGAACTTGGTTATATTTTTTGCAAAATTACTGGTGATTTGGTTTGTGAGATCAATGCCAATTATTTTAAAAGTTAAACTTTTAAATAAAGACGTAGTTTACTATTTATTTTAACACTCTCTCTCACGTTTAGTCTGGTTTTTTTTCCTAGTACTAAGCGTTTAATTTGGAAGGCAAATGGAAGCTAGAAAAACTTAAATTTAGGATCTTCAAATTTGATATCATGTGATTTTAGTCAAATCCACCATGGTAAAAACATAGGAAACATTACAAAAAGTGAATTGAATTTGATCTAGAGAGAGGAATGCAACGTTTGAATATAAATAGGTAGCGAGTACAGAATATAAAGGTCCATACTCTGTGCAAAATTTTCAAAATTAAAGTTCATCAAAGAGAGCTTGTATGAAGATTCCATGAAGTTCAAAGTAAGTGAAATCAATAGCACTGTGAGGTGTCACTCATTTGGCCAATAGTGAGTGGAAGTATTACGAATATTCCTTCGACATGAAAAGTTTGTTCTTATATCCAGGCAACAAAACCAAGCTTGGTCTCAAATTCATCAAAGAAATTTTCATCATCATCGTCATTTTTCCCTTTTAGACAATTTGCATCCTCAGTAGTAGGGCTAGAAGTAGCCATGGGAGTTGTCTCGGCCACAACAATTCTAATTTCCACCACACTAGGAGTAGAGGATTCTACAACTTTTTTGAGGTGAAACCTAGATAGATCCATAACCAACCCTAGAACTTGTGACGGAATATATTATAGGTGGAAACTGTTCCGACGGATAGATCAAAGGTTTCAAATGGAATATGAATGAAATCCGAAACTGCTCAATCCCACTCTTTGATGATCAACGATCGAGTGCCTTATCAAGCAAAGTCTACTTGCCCCCTTCCTTTTATTCCCTCACTTGCATAAATATATGATCTTATCATATTGTTATGATGGAATCTTTGTTTGATAATATGATTGTCACTGAAAATCCAATTGCCCTTCCATTTTTTAAGATCACCTTTCCTCAGTAAACAATGCTCTTGTCCATTTGTCCCTATTTATCTCATTCTATTGAGCATATGTGTCGAGTTTGAGTCCGTGAATGAAACTTGAACTTGAATCAAAGTGCCCGAAAGTCTGATTGCAAAAGAACAAGCTGAGGTTGGAAAAGGAAAGTCTGATGTGGACTTCTCTCATATCATGTATTGTCGTTTTGAAAAACATAGGCAATTTTTTTTAATCCAAGTTGATTCCCAAAGTTGATTTTTCTAATAGGCTAGAGCAATCACGATTTATTAGTCTGTATAATATTTCCTTCAAGAGAATCACTAATTTTTTTATGTGAATTGATTCTTAGAAGTTATGTCAAACTTGACTTTGCCCAATTAAGTGAGCTTCACCCACTAGGCATGCGACTTAGTGGCATGAGAATTCACTTGGGTTGGGAGGTTTAGTTTGAGATATAGGGTTCGGCTTCCACGTTCTATAAGGGGCAGAGCAAAAATCTATGAGAGAGAGTTAGAAAAGGACATAAAAAAACAAAACATAAAAAAAAACTAAGTGAGCTTCTTTTTGGGCCGCCAATCCAAGATAATATCATTATTGCTGGAGAAATCTTCCAGTCAATGTGTAAAATGATGGAGAAGTGAGCCTACATGCTAGTCAAGATAAATTTGGAGACCGCGTGCTATAGGTTGAGATGTTAATTCATTTGTGAGACCCTTAACCTGACTGGAATTCTTGGTTCATTAGTGGATCTCATCATGTGAAATTTTGAAACTAACAATATGAAGCTTCTTTGGAATGGGGAACCAACAGATGTGTTCCAACCTTCAAGGGATGGGACACAAGGGGATCCACTTCGCCTTACATCTTCATCATTTGTATGAGCGTCTTTTCTCGCTTAGTTGTGGATTTGGTTGACAAGGATGACTGGAAACTGTTTCAGACTCATCCAGGAAGTACGATAATATCTCATTTGATGCTTTTGGATGATCTCCTTTCGTTTGCCGAAGCCTTTGTTGATCAAATGCAGGGTTATTTAATAGTGCCTTGACTCTTTCCGCAATGCTTCAAATCAAAAGGTTATTGCCAATAAATTTGTGTTCTTTGCTCTAAGAATGTCCCTCGGCACAAAATGCTCGACATATTAGTACTGTGGGAGGCTTCTCTCTTACAGGCAATTTTGACAAATACTTTGGAGTGCATTCACTTTATGAACGAGTTACTCAAGGAACTTATCAGTTTATTACCGTGATATGAACGACACTTTAGTATTAGATAAGCCACAAAAATGTTTATTTCCTATGTTGATGAAAGACTAGATTTGATCAAATTTTATTATGAGATCAATCGCATAACACTCGATCTTTGCCCCCTTTTCTTGAAAAAATAAAAAGTGCTTGTTTTGGGTTCTGTTCATCTGAATTTTCTCTTCCAAATTAGTGAAGAAATTTCATCATTAGTATACCCAGAAAAACTATTGTTCAAGCCGTCAAATCTTATAGTACATTATTGTGAAGGCTACTATGAGATGACTAATTGTTTGACGAAATCTAACGACAAAACATTACGTGATTCATGCAATGTAATTGAGGATTTATAAACAATAAATGTGTTTGAATAACTTAAGTTTAATTGTGTTTTCCGTTGTATTACTTAATTTATATATAAATTTGTACTGCTCTTTCTCTCGAGTCGTTGAATTATTTTATTTCGTATTTGCATCTTTATTGAAAGTGCTTTGATTCTACCATCCCGTGACTTGGAAAAGTTAAAATTCATTTTTTAATAGACATGACATTGACCAATGATTTAATAAGAACGCATCATACGCTAGGACAAGTGTCATAATTCTACATTTCGTTCATCTAAAATTTCAACAAAACCATATTCATTTTCGTTGTCGTGGAAAAAAAATAATAAAGAAAAAAGAGCGTTCGGCTCCAGCGCAGCCTTATCCCCGTAACGGGTTCGACAAACCGGATTCCCAAACAGTCCGCTGGGGGGAAGCTAATCCGATAACGCTCGCCTCGCATTTCCGCTCCGAAGTTCAAACCCGAGCCACACCATCTTCGCCCCTCAAAAATGAACGCCTGCACGACAAGCTTCTCCGCCCGGACGTTCCTCCACCGGCGCCGGCACGGCGGCTCCGCCGATCACTTCGGCCGGAGGGCCGCCTTCCTCCGGCCCCCGCCGACGCGCAGAGCGCCGAGGACCGTTTGCATGGCGGTCCGTGCTCTTCCGACGAAACTCTAGGCTAATCTTTTGCTTTTTCCGATCGATGTTTTGTGCTGATTTCGTTGTCCGAGAGCCTCGCCGAGCTGATGCGGTGTTCGGTTTTTCCGCGGTGGATGTGCAGGAGCCTTTCCTGATCAGGAAGCTGGAATCGGCGGAGAAGACTTGGAAAGAGCTGTCGGTAAGGTTATTATTTCTATTGCTTGCAGCTCTGCGGAGCTTTTGCGATCGTTGCGAATCGGAAAACGCTTGTTCGTGGCGCATTTCGCGAATCTTAGTTGTTTTCGTGGCGTGTTTTGGGAGCGTAATTCGGTGCTGATGTTTGGTGAATATGCGGACGTTGTGGTTGTGACTAGAGACGAATTGCAGGTCAAGCTAGCTGATCCTGAAGTAGTCTCGAACCCTGGCGAGTATCAAAAGCTGGCTCAGTCAGTGTCGGAGCTCGACGAGGTATTCCTCATACGATTTGTCTTCTCATATCGTGGTGAGAGCTGAATCCTCTATGTGGTGGTTTATGCTTTTTGCTGAACATGGTGTAATGGCCCTGCTTTGTAGGTTGTCGCGATGTATAGAAGGTTTAAGGATTGTGAAAAGAATCTGGAAGACACGAAAGGTTGGCTTATCTGAATAAACTTTGGCGACCTTGAACTTTCTGATTAAATTTTCTGTTTTTCTTGTGTCAATGTATAGCTTTGGCAAAGGAGGAAGGTGATGGTGGAGAAATGGCCGAGATGATAGCTTATGAAATTGGTTCTTTGGAGAATGAGCTTAAGGAGATTGAGGAGAAGCTTAAGGTCAATACAGCCTTATTTTTTGTATCCTTTACTAGAGTTATCATTTTTTTTTTAATTGGTCATGGAGCAGTGATCTCATGCACCACTTGTGCCTGCATCTGCAGGTACTGTTGCTTCCAAGTGATCCACTTGATGCAAAAAATATTATGCTTGAAGGTAAAATTATATGTTCAATCTAAGTAGCTTGTTGCACATTTGTTTTTGGGATGACTTCAAAAAACACTGGATGTTAAAGCTCATAAGAACCATGAATTGATGTCTTCGTGAAGGAGAAATTGGGGAGAAATCTCGAGGAATATATAAGTAACAATTGCAAGATCTCGTTGTTTAATCATACTTGAGTTACATTTGCTTGTGATTTTGCTCTTCTTATGTGGTGAAGTCTGCTTCCAATAGTTTGTGCCATAACCACAGGGTTTAGGGTGTATGTCAATTCAAGCTTCTGCTAAATTGACGCTTATAATAAAAACACATTAAAAACAAATTTAGTGATCGTACATTAATGGTTGATATTTGGACTGAATCATCATTACATGTACTTCTTGTCTCTGTGACATCATTAACTATGGTAGATGCTATTTATTCAATCATTTTCTATTTGACGTAGTCAGCTGGAAGAATGTTATTTTGTCACAGTTACTGCAATATCGATAACTAATTGCAGCACACTATCTTTTACTGTCATTTCAGCTCCGTTATTAATTAGAAGTTGTTATATGGCGCTTGAGACCTTTGGTTACAGAATGTACATGGCCTTGCCATGTTATTTGGATAGCAACTAATCATAGGGTTTTATTGGTTGACCCATATTAGATGTGAATTGGAACAAAATCCTACCTCAAATAAGCAAAATAAAATATCTATATCTAGTTAGCTGATAGCTCGGCTTTTACTTCAGTCATGTTCAGAATTTACTTTTGCTTACTGCTACGACTTACAATTTAGAATAGCATTCTGTGTGTGGAATGTCTGAGATGCAGCCCATTGTAGGTTTATGGGGCCGCAAAGGAGTGAAGTAATTCTGTAATTTTGAAAGGAAAAACAGCCTCTCCGTTTACAGCTGAATGCCTTTTTTAGAAATCACTGGTCCCGAGGTTGTATTTTTAGGCTTTTAAATTGATTTTACCTTTCTGTTGATGTTTAGAATATCCAAAGTTTAACAATAAGAAGCTAAAGCATAAGTGCTGACATGACGCATTTTGCCTGCAGACTCATCCTAAAATTTTCAGCAACTGTTTTGTCTTTTAGTCTAGGGAGAGCGTTTGGGAAATTAAGTTTGCACATGACATAGTCCCTTTTCAATATATGGTGCAAGGTTTGATTAAAGATTTTAACCTTCTCTCCTGTTATCATTTGAAGCGAGTTCATGTGCTTGGATGCTTCGGATTGTTTTCAAATGCTTGTCATTTTTGTCTTTTGGCTGATATATGCTCACATTTTTTTATGGTAACTTCCTCTGTTAATTTACTTAATCAATATCTCTACTTATTCTTTACTTAGTGAGGGCTGGCACTGGTGGAGATGAAGCTGGGATTTGGGCTGGTGATCTTGTAGGTATATGTTTCCTTGTTCATTTGGAGTGCACTCTCTTCTATATGTTTTCATATTCAAAACTTGATGCTCAGTAAGCAGAATGCACTCTAAAGAGGTTAAATTGCTGGCATTAGTTTCTTTATAGTACTCTGAAATGCTGTTAAGGAAGTACATCTGATAGGCTTGTTTTTCTTTGTTTTATTTTTTCTAATTTTTTGGTTGGTGGTTTTTTTTTTTTGGGGGGGGTTGAGCTGGTCAAACTATTGTCTGAAAAAGAGTTGACTTTCGTGCTGCTTAATATTGAGTATCTTTTGTATTGGGAGATGAACTTGAATGGAATTAATTGTCATATCTGTGTTTTGGCTCTATTAGTATCTATGTAAAGTAAAGATTTTCTTACTGGCATTTCTTTTGTGAATATATTTAAGCTGGACTGCTGTCTGCCTAGGCTAAGTAAATGTTGTTCTTTATTATTTTTAATTTTATCATATTTGACAAGCTTTAGAAAATATGAAGTTTAGAGGTTTGATTTAAGTTGCAGTGCTGCAAATCCTGAAACACACTTTTATTCTGTGTGCTCTTTTGCTAAGGTAAGCATGTATCAGAAGTATAGTGAGCAGAACTCATGGAAATATTCCCCGGTCTCCTGTTCTGAGGTATACATTCTTCACTACCAAAAATTTGCGGTTTGCTCTGTGCTTTGTGGATATGTAGGCAATCTTTTTATTCTTTACAGGCTGAAAAAGGAGGGTATAAAACCTATGTGATGGAGATTAAAGGTAATCAAGTGTATAGCAAATTGAAGTATGAGTCAGGCGTGCATCGTGTTCAACGTGTCCCTCAAACAGAAGCACAAGGACGTGTGCATACCTCAACTGCTACAGTGGCAATCATGCCACAGGTAGATTTTCATTTACTTCAACACTTGATAATATATGGTCCAATTTTTTGCTCATGTCAATGTTCTTCAATAACCTGTGGCAAATGTTGTGCCAAAGATACTCCTGTTATTTCAGTAGCTCACTGATATGCCTAAAGTTCTTTTGGTAAATGAGGGATGTGCAAAACATTTGAAGTTAGGACTCTGTTTTATGGGTTGCATTTCTTCAATTACTTGCAGAATGACTATTAACACCAGCTTTCTCAGTACTGCAAAATGTAAAAATACAGTTATTTTTTCAGTAATGCTGTTGTGCTAGGTTTAGTTGGGCACTTCGGACTTGATATATGCTTGATGAGTTTGAACTTGCTTTCTATATATTGCTGTTGTTGTTTTTAAAGGGAGTGAATCGACTAATCTGTACCATATTTTGGATTAGGCTGATGAAGTTGATGTGGTTATTGACCCTAAGGATATTGAACTTACAACTGCAAGGTCTGGTGGTGCTGGAGGTACTTTTCAATAAACATCAAGATGAATAGTATTTTCTTTTATTATGATCTCCTCAGTCAAAGATTAGGCATTAAGGACAACAATTAGAAGATTTTGCTCATATTTACTTACTAGTGAATACCCTCCCATGTATATCACCATTTAATGTTGTTTCAGAATGCTAATGTTTCCACTGATGGTACTTCTCCTGATACAGGTCAGAATGTGAATAAGGTTGAGACAGCTGTTGATCTTATTCATAAGCCAACAGGAATTCGGATATTCTGTACTGAAGAGAGGACACAACTTCGAAACAAAAGTCGGGCCATGCAGCTTCTGCGAGCAAAATTGTATGTATTGTCTTCAAAATCAATTCACTACATAAAAATAGCAACTAACATTGTCACACTTGACCCTTTTTCTCAAACGCTATAGTCTTGCCTTTCTGGTATTCTTTTTTGGCTTATTGATTGAATCCAATTAGTTCTAATAGCTCCTTTTTTTTTTTTTTTTTTTTTTTTTTTTGGGGTGGGGGGTGGGGGAGTTGATATTTCCTTTATTGGCTCTATTTATCTAAAGGTTTCTCTCCTTGTTTTTGTTTGTGTTCCAAAATAATATTTTTTGTGAACCTTGTGACAGATACGAGATGAAAGTAAGAGAGCAGCAAGAAAAGATAAGAAGTCAGAGAAAATTACAGGTTTGGTAGATATGTCTCTGTCAGGTCGATGCGTAATCTGTTTTATTCTTTTGCAACTTCACTGAGAATGTGCTTCATGATTTCCATTATGAATTTTTAGTAAGCATGATATCTGTTTCCCTTTAGTTGCCAGTGGTAGATTCATATATGAGTTGCATATCTCTAGAATGCCACGTTGGGTAGTATTTCAAAATTGTTCTCTTTGCGCGCTGTACGAGTCCTTTTCTGATATATATGTCACGTGCAGGTTGGCACTGGGGCTCGGGCAGAAAAGATTAGGACATACAACTACAAAGTATGTGGTCAACAGTTTTGTCTTTCCTCTATTTTTTCAAGCAAGCTGTGTATATATGTGCCCCCTTTTGGGGATATTTGAAGCACTAGATGTCTCTTTTGTCCTTTTTAATTCTTTAGAGCACACATGAAATGCACTGTTGATACGTTGGTCAACAAAACACTTGCCTGGGATCAAGATATGATTTCATCATAAGAATTCTGCACTTTGGTTCAGCTGCTGAGATTCTATTAGTGGATTTATGTTCGGTTCGGTACAGGTTTTTAGGAAATCGGAACCGCACTGAACCAATAAGGTAAGCAACTAAACCAAACCAAATTGTGACCCGAACTGAATACGAACTGAACCAAAAACCCGGTTCGGTTCAGTTTTTGGTTTTTCGGTTTACGCCTTGCTTATTGGAACCGAATAGAATAAGAGGTGAGAAAGAGGAGAGATTTTAAGTTGGGCGTTTAGTTTTTATTAACAATTTTGGTTTGGAAATAACCTGGACTGAAAAAAATAACGGTTATCTTTCCATTATCCGAACCGATCTGAAAATGCATGAAATTTCGGTTCGGTTTGGGTAGTTTCGGTTTCGGTTTCGGTTCAGGTTCGGTAATTTGGTTTGGTTCTAACATCTTGTCTTGCTCCACGACAGTAATTCTGAGGTACTTTATTTTGTCAGGATAACAGAGTCACCGACCATAGGTTAAAGATGAACTTTGAGCTGATGTCTTTTCTCAATGGCGACATTGAAAACGCAGTCCAGGTATATTCTTGACAATCTGTCATCAGTTACTACCCCCTCCTGTTTGCGGGCTTATGGATTCAATAGCAATCCACGTCTTGTGAACGAAGAAGTTACATTGTTTTCGCAAAATGCAAATCATGGGCAAATTTAAACTCAATGATTTTGTGCAATTACAGAACTATAATGTACATGATGGGCGCCACAACAAGCAATTTAGGAATTTGGTCATGTAAATTTGAATCTCAAGAGGACAGAACTACCAAGTCCTAGCCTTTTGCTGGAAATTTTAGTATCCCACTATTGTTGGTAGTTCTGTGACTTTGAAATCTCTTAAGAAGGCTAAAAGTGAATTTGACTAGGATTGACATGATTCTCATGAGGATCTCACATTTCTCTAGAGCTGCTGCTAGAAACTGAGTTCCTCACCACAAAAACTCTCTTGCAGTCTTGCGCTGCGATGGAGCAAAAGGAACTACTTGAAGAGCTAGCAGAGTCCGTCACCGCTACTGCAACAGCCAGCTAAGTTCTGGTGTCCCGTGGCCATAGTTTTGGGATTATTGGGCTTGCAATCAACTGGAGGGGGTCTCCTTAACAGAAGATTGATGTTGTACTTATGCAGATGATGTGCTCCTGCTCCGCCATTACATGCCCCAGTAACGTTTAGTTTATGCCGATGGCATTTGTGCGCATGGAGTTTTACTTATATGTAAAGGGATGGGGTCCATGTCTTGAGTTGGACAGTCGGAGCCACCCTCTTATTCTGTGTAACTCAACCTTCCATTCAATGAGAAGAGTAGCTTCATGCTTCCTTCTTCTTCTGCTACTTCATAGTCTACTGAAGCCTTTCGACATTCTTATATGCAAAGAAACCAAACTGAACTTCTGGAAGCCCCAAAATATTATGAATGTTCAGTGATGAGACATCCCAGGATTATTGCAAAATCGAAGTCACGTGGAAGCAGATGAATTGAGAGCGAGCTTGGATAATCCCTGGGCACCAGTATCATGACAAGTGGAGTAACGGAAGATTGAGAGGTCAGAAGTTCGAAACCCCGACCAGCAGGAGATTGAAGCGTGGGCTGGTAGGGTGGGGGATCAGGAATATCTGGTTGCTTCTGGAGTGATTAATATTTTAGCGTAATGACCGAAGCAGATCATTATTCACGTCGAATGCTTCGGCTGGTAAGGTTTACATGCGTGTCGTGTCTTTCTATGCTAGGAACAGAGATCTTTAGATACAAGGGCGACACCAAAAGATCATGCTTGCTGTCTTTCGTTTCTCGTTCAGGTTGGTTGATCAAAATCTTTTCTGCGGGTTCTGCCTTTAAGATATCTGTCCACGACCACTTAGGACTCAAAGTCAGATCGAGCACATTCCCAGTTATAGCCAGGCCTAGTAATGCAAGAAATGGCGCGGAGTGAATGAACCGGTCGGTTCGGGCCTAAGCTTTTACCTTGTTTAATTTTACAAAAAATGCGAAAAATAATGGATTTAGTTATTATATTTCTAATCCAAATACATGTTTATAAATCGATTAACATATCACTACTTTCAAATCTACGAGTTGCACTTGAATAAACGAATTTAAAGAACCTCAACTTCAATGGAACATTACTCTTGATCCAGGCAAAGTTATGAGTTTCGTAAGTGGAATTCGAAAAGATCACTCAAAACACAATGCACTAATCGCTTCTTTGATATATTTTCAATCACTTTTTCAAATTCAACTCATGTCCCCACTTCGCATCTCACTCATTTGTTTCTAAATAAGTTCTTGCAACTCATTTAGAATTTTGTTAAAAGTGGCCCCTCATTTTAATTGCTTAACCTAAATATATATGTGTTAGAATATTTAAATATTAATATCACATATTCGTCTAACAACTTAAATTTAAGAATAATTAATAAATTTTATAAAAATTTCATATGATATCAGACAAAGGTGCTGCATTCGAATTTTTATCGGCCTCTGTATGCCTTAATAATTAAAATACTCACCATATATAACGTCTATTATTAATAAATAAATATTCTTTCACACCAACCGGTAGGAAATCGGTCAACGTCCACGCAGCTTCAGATTCACACAACGGCTTAGCCGTAAATCGCAACCTCGTCATCATCCTCCCCTCGAGTCGCGCGTAAGGATCACCTCGATCCTCCTCCCCCAACCCCTGCAAGCTCCGGAAGAAGAAACGCGCGCATCGTCTCGCTCTGCTGCTCAGTTCCGCTCCTCCACGCTCCAGAAATGGTGGAGCGGAGGCGGCCTCTGGTCCTCTCCTCGACCAAATCCCTCGTCGACTCCGTGCTCGGTCCGTCCCGGCCCGAGGGCGGTGGGCTCGCGTCGCCGTCGCCGGAGCTGAAGCTGCCCGCCGGAATCCTCCGCCTCGAGGGAGAGGGCGGAGGAGTCGGACCCGAGGTTGGCGAGGCTCGACGACGCGGCGCTGGTCGGGCTCTCGACGTCCGCTCTGAAGCGGCTCTCCGTAACTTCTGGCTCCCTGGTAAGGTTTTGAGGAACCTCTCTTTCTTTCTTTTCTGCCTCCCTTTTTCGCTCGAGGAGAAGGACGAGTTCGAAGCGAGTTTGGTGTCGCTATTGGTGGGAGGCTCGAGGAGGAGAAGAGGATGTGATGAGTTTTGGAGTTTGCTTTCTTCGGCGTTGTTTTAAGCAACTAATGTGATTGAGTTGGACGGGGAGGTAGGGGTTTCTTGAGCTGTCGATGGTTAAGTTCCTTCTTTGATTCCTTAAACGCACGAATTAGCAAGTGTGTTAGTGTAGATATGTCGAACTGGCGAAGCAGCAGGAAAATGAGCGTTCGTGATTGAGATGCATGTGAAGTACCGAAGCTACTTCTTTGCGGTGGAAATTTTTGATTGCCTAGATGAGTTCACGACAGTAGATGGATCCGGTTTACAATGAATCGGGATGGTTGTCACGGTTGTGGAATTGTCGAGCTATGTTTGGCGGTTGCTATTGATTTTCTTTCCGCACAAAGGACTTTAAAGGAGAGAATGAATGAAAACAAACGTTACATCTAATGGAGCATATCTTGCTATTGATTTTCTTCCCGCACAAAGGACTTTAAAGGAGAGAATGAATGAAAACAAACGTTACATCTAATGGAGTATCTTGTATGCGTCTGCATCCATTCGCCCTTTTCCCTCATGAAAAGTGAGGTGCTTTCTGCCAGCAAAAAAAATATTGTTTTTTTTTTTTTTTTTTTTTTTTTTGAGTTTTTACCAACTTCTTCATCTGGAAGCATGTGAAATTTTTCTGAGCCTGGTTGTTGAATTAGTTATACTTTATTTTGTGGAATAGGTGCATATAAGGAATCTCGACACGAACTCTGTGAGAATGGCTCAAGTAGTTGTCCTCGATCCTCCGTCCACACTTGAGCATTCATATCAAGTCAAGCTTCCCTATTCCCAGTGTGAAAAGGAATTATTGATCTTCCCGTCGTGTAGTGTCCCTCCAACTAAGCCAGCTTTGGCAGACCGTGAAGTAGCCTACTTGTCTCCTTTATTAGCATTTAACCTCAGTTTGCACCTATCATGCTTTAGAACCCTAGTTCACCATGGAGAAGACGCTTTAACATCCTTCTTCAGACCTAAGGTAGATGATGGAATGTTGGAACAGGGTGGTGAAATTCCAGTAATTGACTTGGAGCTAAAACCTCTGGGACAATTACCAAACTATGCATCACACTTGCGGGTTTCTTTTGTGAAGATACCAGAATGTGGCTCCATTGGATCTCTGAAAGGAAGTTCATCAGTTGAAGCTGAGGATCGCCAAGAAATGATTGATCTTGCACTCCAAAAGTACTTTGAAATAGATAGACATCTAGTGATAGGTGATGTTTTCAGTATTAAGATTAAATGGAGTTGCAACTCAGTTATTTGCATTCGCTGCAGCCAAAAGTTGCCAAATGATGATGTCATCTACTTCAAGGTAAATGCTCTTGTTATTCCCACGATTTGAATGTGATATTTGTGAGAGATCTTCAAGTTTAATGCGAAGGCTGGCTACACTGATAGTTTGTGCTATTCAGGTGGTGGCTATGGAGCCATCAGACAACCCTGTTCTTCGAGTCAACCGCACTAAAACTGCCCTTGTTCTTGGAGGGAATGTCCAATCTGGCGTTCCTCCAGATTTACTTTGTGACCACCCAAAAACATTTGCACCTTTGCAAGGAGATACTGTGAAGATTTTGGCCTCTGTGCTCACACCATCTCTGTGTTCATCAGCGCTTGCTGTTAAATTTAGAGTGGCTGTCTTGTTGTCTGGTTTGACAGGTGATGCATCCCAAATATGACATGTAATTAGCATTTAGATGTCCTTATCACTGCATTATTTGTTGACATTTTATCTCTCTTTAAGTTTCTTGTTGCTTAGGTTTTTAGTTACTGATTTTGCAGGATGTGGGAAGAGAACTGTAGTTAGGTTTGTTGCTCGCCGATTGGGTCTGCATGTAGTGGAGTTCAGCTGTAACAGTCTAATGTCTTCCTCTGAGAGAAAAACATCCATTTCCCTAGCTGAAGCATTCAACACTGCAGAAAGGTGAAGAAGTAATCTCTTAAGTTGTTTTCTTTGTTGGTTCATAAGATGAATCATTCAATAACAATGAGTAAAATGCATACTCTTCCTTTAGCAATTTATTATTTCTGGATTCTATTCTCATTTATGGGGAAAAAAGGATCTTTGGAATCTGGGATCTAATAAGGGTTTTGTAGATATTCACCGTCGATACTTATCCATAATTGCTGAGTCACTCTTGCTGCCTTTTGTAGATATTCACCGTCAATACTTCTCCTCCGCCACTTTGATGCTTTTCGGAATTTGGGATCTAATGAGGGTTTACCAAATGATCAAAACGGCATCTCTTCCGAACTTGCATCAGTCATAAGGGAATTCACTATCCAAGATAATGAAGATGAGGATGTTTATGCCTCAGAAAACTTGAATGGTGATTTGGTATGAATAGAAAGTATAAAGCTCTTTCCCAGAAGAATAACTCATTTGCTTGTAATCTGTTAATTTATCATATCCTTTTAATGACCTTAGTCAAGGAACAATAAGTCTTCTTCTTTTTTAAAAACTTTCCCTTCATTAAGGATCTTGATGCGCTACAATTCAGATAAGCAAAGAGGAAGGGCCAGCAGAATTGGTGGGTATAAATGTTAACAAAACTTCTGCTGAATATGATTTATCAGATAAAATCACTTGAAGAAAACTGTAAAAGAACATGATGAATTCACAAGAATAGGAAAAAGAGACTAACAACAGACACTAATAAAAAACTTTTGCTTCACCTAAATAGTAGAATCACGAAAATGCTCATGGAGGAAGGAAGTTTAGTCATTGAAATACTCTCCCATAGTACCTCCTATGGTTTTCTAAGTGTGCTTTAGTATATTCTGAATTCTTATTTTCTCAATTACATGTAAGCTCCAATAGATGGTGAAAATATGTTAATTGTTTGCAATGATGATTAAATATGGATCTTGGGCTCAAATGATTCCATGGTTCTAACCCTGAAGCTGAAAGTCCTTGTCAAGAGGAAGGTTTTCAGTGCTTGCTGAATTTAAATTTTGATTATGGATATTCTTTTGGTATGTCTCCAATATTCATACTGAATTGCTCAGAATTTTTTAATAACTGGTGCATCTATATTTTGTTCATGAAGCAGGCTGGAAATACCTATGCGCGTAAGGTGTTGTTAGTTGCAACTGCCGATAGCACTGAAGGCCTACCTCCTACCATTAGACGTTGCTTCAGTCATGAGATAACTATGGGTCCTCTAACTGAGGAACAAAGGATTGAGATGCTTAGCCAGTCACTGAAGAGCATTTCTGATCTGCTGCCTAATGTACGTATATAAATCCTAACTTTTTCGGCGATATGTTATTCCTGTTGGAACCTCTGCTTAGTGAATGTAAATGCTCTCAAGTCTTAATTTATAATCTGTAGTTTGATTAGTACCTGACTTTACCCCTCTCTCCTCCCCCCCCCCCCTTCCCCCTTCTTCTTTCTCTCTTTCTCTTCCTGAGTTGATTTCTAGGATGCCTTTAAAGTTAGGAAATAAGACATCGTCTATGGTGATTGTTGGCATTGTTGAGGTCACCTGGCACATTTTCTTATCATTATTATTCATTGGATTAGCTTTTCAATGATGCTCTGAATTGGGTGCTGGAACATTAACTTGCCCCTTCTTATCTTAAATCTCTATTTTCTAATTAAATATTCTATTTCATGGCAAACAAAGATCTTGAGAATTTAGGAAAGATGGGCCTACATTCAAAATATCCTTTTGCTTTACTTTAGTATGGCTCGTTCCACATGATTGTTGACTTTGACCGTTCGGATCGTTGCTTCTTGCAGAGTAGGCCAGAAGAATTTGTAAGAGATATAGTCGGACAGACATCTGGCTTTATTCCCAGGGACCTGAACGCTTTAATTGCCGATGCTGGCGCAAACATAATGCCTGGGAGCATTTTGCATAAAAACGAAGTTGATTCTGGGAATATGCATCACAAATCTGCAGAAGACAAAACTGTGCCAGAAAATGATGTAAAAGAGGCTGTAGATCAGGTTCTCAGGAAAGATGATTTGGCCCAAGCCTTGGAACGGTCAAAGAAGAGGAATGCAGTAGCTTTGGGAACTCCTAAAGTAAGTGGACTGAGCAACAGTACCATCAATTATATCTTCTATTACTTGGAAATGCACCTTAACTTGAGCTTTTGTCACAGGTTCCTAATGTGAAGTGGGAAGACGTTGGAGGTCTTGAGGATGTAAAAAAATCAATTTTGGATACTGTTCAGGTGGAATCTTATTTTCTGTTAGCTGTTATCTGCCATCAATACTAGTTGATAAATCAGGCCTATCCTTGTTCCTTTTAAAGGGAAAATCCCTATCCTTCCGTATTATCGACTTCCATGACTACACTTATTGATTAGCATGCACATAGAAATATTTAGTCAATTAATATATTGGTGTGGTTTACACATCGGTGGGGCTTACACATTTAGCAGGTTTTGTTTGACTATGAGTTATATTTCACCTAAACAATGATGAAAGAAACAATGGAGAATGCATAAACAACTAAAATTTAGTTCTGAAAGTATGCCTTCTGCAAGACGGGCTGTGGGAGAGGGAAATTGTTCTGGCCACTAAAATTCTTAGCTAATCATGCATAACACCAACCTCAAGATCAATATACACTTGGGTCGACTTTGATTAAAAAAAAAAAAAAAAAAGTTAACTTTGCCATATTTTGTCATCTGGGAAAATTCAAAATAAGGACCCGAAGTGAATCTATTTTTTCTAATTAGGACCTAAAGTGAACTTTGTGTCATATAAGGACCAGAAGTGGACCCATTGTTTCAAATAAGGACCCGAAGTAAATTTTGTGTCAAATAAGGACCCGAAGTGATCAAGTTAATCTCTATTGAGGACCTTAGCTCGCCGGCAGACATTTTCCGGCGATTAAAATAGGGGCAATTTTGTCAGAAATTTGCGATTGGAAAAAAAGGAAAAAATTCTAAATTAATTAAGTTTAGGTTATTTATTTAGATGTTTACGTTTTCTTCTTTCTTCTCCCCTGTTGCTCCTCAACCAAATCGCTGCTTGGTCATCGTCGCGACTTGATTCTCGTTGCTCCTTGCCTTGCTCGACTAGCGCAGAATTTGGGTCTCCGCAAACAAAGAAAGTAGCATTTGGTTTTAATCTTGTTTTTGAATTTGTGCCTCAACCGGCGGAGAATTTGGGTCTTCGACTTTGCGGACGATGGGTACAAGGAATGGGGAGAACTTCGGTCTTTGACTTTGCAGAGGATGGGTACAAGGAACGGGGAGACCGTAGAAAACCTAGGCTTTTTTGTTTTTGTTTTAGGATTTGTTAATTTTCCCTATATTTTTTCTGGACAAAATTGCCCAAACTCCGATCGTCAGAAATGTCACTTGCTTGACAGCTGGCGAATATTTGGCTGACCAGCAAGCTCAGGTTCTTTTTTGGAATTGATTCATCCACTTCGGATCCTTATTTGAGACAATGGGTCCAGTTTAGGTCTTTATCTGACAAAAAGCTCATTTTGGGTCCTTATTTGAGAAAATTGGTCAACTTTGGGTCCTTATTTGGAATTTTCCCTTGTCATCTTGTCCTCGGCATCTACTTTCATATTTATCCTATTGATCTGCTTAATAGACCATCTCTTTGACTATTTATTTTAGTTACATGAGTATAGCTGGTTTAAACATGTAATTATGTTTATATCCAGGAATTTGACACTTTAGGCAGTTTGCATAAGAATTTGACTGAAGAGTCTTAAGGAACTAGTTTTGTGTTGAAGATGTATATTCAGAAGCTTATTTACAATGATGTTAATGAGAAAGTCCAGGGGTGGGGTTGTATACTATGTAAGCAACAAATTGTGGTTTATATGTGTGCCAATGTGGTGTAGTTATCACCCTGACAGCTGATTGCTTGTATTGTTTTGATGCTAGCATTTGCATCATTTTTCCTTTTTTGCTAGATTTTGCATATTCCTTGTACTCCTTTTATTTTTATTCTTGGATGGAAATTTTAATTAGCACAGAAGTTTGAAAGTAAACCTGTATGAAAGTAAAACCAGTACAGATCCAATCAAAAGTTTAACACTCACTGAGATATTGTCAAATTGCAGTTGCCTTTACTCCACAAGGATTTGTTTTCTTCAGGATTGCGCAAGCGATCTGGTGTTCTTCTATATGGTCCTCCTGGAACCGGAAAAGTGAGTTCTGAAGTCATAATTCAGTTTGCCGTCCTTGTCCAGAAATCTGCTTTCGTTTTGTTATATAGGCTTTCGTTAATAGATGGACAAGGTATGCATGGTTATATGTTGATTCCTTTCCAAATTGCAGACCTTGCTGGCGAAGGCTGTGGCAACAGAATGTTCCCTGAATTTCCTTAGTGTGAAAGGACCTGAGCTTATTAATATGTACATTGGAGAGTCAGAGAAAAATGTCCGAGATATTTTCCAGAAGGTGAAATGTTTGCTTTCTTTTCAATATTCCTTAAAGATTTTTTAAAAATGTTCAACTGAGGTTATTCTTGATAATTTTTCTAGCTCAAAAGTTAATATTAAGATGCTCTACATGTTCTGCAGGCAAGATCTGCTCGTCCTTGTGTTATCTTCTTTGACGAACTTGATTCTCTGGCTCCAGCTCGTGGTGCTTCGGGAGATTCTGGTGGTGTAATGGATAGAGTTGTTTCTCAGGTAAAGAGAGAAACCGGTTCATGTTAGCCTCTGTTATGTTCCACTCTAAGCTATTGAATTAACACAGGTGTCTTCTTATTGTAGATGCTTGCGGAAATCGATGGATTAAATGATGACACACAGGTTATTTACAGTGCAGATGCCTACACTTTCTCCTCCAGTTATCTTTCCCAATTTAACTTTCTCGAGGTTTCTGCTAGCTCAGCGGAGTACATTTACCCTCACATCCTTTTGGCGTGTTAGGATTTGTTTATAATTGGGGCTAGCAACAGACCAGATCTTATTGATCCAGCACTTCTAAGGCCAGGTCGATTTGACAAATTACTCTATATTGGGGTCAACGCTGATGCATCTTATCGTGAACGGTGAATTATTGTCTTTGCATCTGCCATTTGTGCAAGTCACTTTCTGTTTTCACTCGTTTTATAATTCCCTGGAGATTTTACAGTTTCTGTATGACCTTTTCCAGGGTCCTGAAAGCACTTACAAGGAAGTTTAAATTGCACGAAGATGTATCTCTATACTCCATAGCCATGAAATGCCCGCCAAATTTTACTGGTGCAGACATGTATGCCCTGTGTGCTGATGCTTGGTTTCACGCTGCAAAGAGCAAGGTGAGTTGTGTCTTCCGTAACACTGATGTAAAGTTTTAGCAAACCCAATTATTATTATTATTATGTTTTTATATTGGCTTCTTGGTGCATGTAGTTAATGCTTCTTCTAATGGTTTGTGTGCAGGTTTTAAGTTCAGACGTAGATTCTTCTTCCAAGGACCTTGCAGCCGACTCTGTGGTGGTTGAATATGAAGATTTTGTAGAGGTAATGGCTCTTTGACCCTTTCATAATCGAATAAGAGGAACACATCAGGATTCTATCTTATCATTTTCTTGTTTGTAGGGTTTTGTCTACAATAAAGAATTTTCTCTGTTCTACAAGCTTAATTCAGGGACTCACATAAAAAGCATAAGATGTAGTGGGTTCCCAGTCATTAGAAGTGTGGTGCCCAACACTCCTCAAATTTGGCTTAAAGAAGACAAAAAATGGGGATTTAGTAATGAAAAATGAAATAGAAACTTTGACTGAATAACTCTTAGGATCGATAATGGGAAGTCTCTTTCAGAATGAATGATATTTCCGACTGCCTTGAAAGATTATAATGGCTACAGGACTGAGCAACTCAACTTAAGCTCGGATCCAGGGGGAAAAAAAAAGAAAAAGGAAAAAGAACTTAAGTGGGTATCGAACATGCAAAATGTTCAGAAACTTATTCTGAGATTAGGGAGGAAACATAAGCTGTTGTGGTTTTCTATGATTTCAATGTGTAAATGGGTGCTAACGTTGAATCTTGATACCTCGGCAAAAGAGAAGATAGCGGGCTCCGATTCAGCCACAAAAGGAGAAGAGGGTTTTCTCAGACAAAAGAGAGAGGGAGGAGCAAGGGTTATGAATTCTAGGGTATCGCGACAACCTCTGATTTTGAAATCAGTCAGAAAAATGTAGTGGCTCCATCCAATAGACCCTGACTTGGGGTGTCCAAGTAAATTTCCCAACATGTTATCACTGCAATGTTGTCCGAGATATGAGGAGTGTTGGAGTATTCCTCCCTAGGTCTTGATATCTTTGGCCAACTGTACTCCAGGAGTAGTTGTCCTGTTTGCACTCGTTCAATTTTTATTTGATGTGGCAAAGTTATCCATAGTTTCATTAGGTAAAAAATTTTTCTTTCAATTAATCCTATATAAAGTATAAACTATTCTGAACATGAATGAGTTTGGCTTGGAAGGCAATATATCATCGTATGATATTCCCTTGTAAAAGTAAGACTAAAGTTCAATATATGGAAGATTTCTTTTTTGCTTTTTATGGGATCATGTTGAGAGAGATTCATTACCACTTCCACAGTAATGGCGTTCAACCCCCAACCCTGGTCTATGTCCTTCCACAGAAATCAACATTGTCTTGATTATTTGGTAGTTTAATATTATGGAATTTCACTTCTCACAAGTCATTGATTGGCATGGCTGGCAGTGCCTCTTTCTGATCAGAAATTTCAAGTCACAACTATTCCTGCGTCTTATCTGGTGTTCAAATTCATTGTCATGCATGAGCGCAGCAAATGACAAGAATATGCTTTCCTGGATTGTATATACCTGAATTCGGATCTACCTTGGCAGGTCTTGGGAGAACTCTCCCCTTCCCTCTCCATGGCCGAGCTCAAGAAGTACGAGTTGCTGAGGGATCAGTTTGAAGGTCATTCAAAATAAATTAAGGGAACCATGGCGGACAGTGGATTATCCTATCAGTTCATGTTATGGGTAAGTCCTAAACTCATTTAAGAATCTTAACTATATTGTTTTCATATTCCCATTCTACTATTGGACTTCCAGCTTTTGGCGTTGAGTTACTCAATTGTTTAGGCTTCCTCTCAATGTATGGACCACTGTTCCGTGGTGTTGCATTTCTTTTAGATCTTGAAAGTTCTGCCTTATGTTGCTTTAAAAGGATCTGTCCGGTGATTTGAGTTTGTGTTTAACCTGGCAGTAGGTGGTGTTTCTGGCCCTAATCATCTGCTTTTCAAAATTTGCTTGAGGCAGTTTAAATTGCGTTTACTTTCTCAGTTTGCTTTTATTTGGTGTGTAATGACCAAATTTCACATTCCAAGCATACTCTAAGAGAGTCCTCCATCGTGGGGTAACCTCTAAACTACTCGTGTTGCATTGCCTAGACGTGGCATACCTCGTATTGAGAAACTTTTTGACTGATAGCATCGTGGTGGGATTGCAGAACAGACTAGCCAACCTCTGACCTTTCGGTCGTGGATGCTATAGAGCAATTATAGCTTAAAGCGAGCATTCCCTACCTGGTGTCCTGTCCTTATAATAATATCCAGAGGGAGTCGCTAGTGCTAGTTGCCCCTTTCTACCCTTTTTCCAATAAAACAAACGGTATCCTTTGTCTTTTTCTATAATCCCGTGTTCTAAGTTTCTGTTTCTTATTAGCAATGCTTTCGTGAGATGTTCATTTGATAAAAATTTTACAGTATGCCACGTGCATCAAGTTACTGGAGAGTCTTGTACTTTCACCAAGCGTTAGCATGTTTGTTTGGTTTTGTCTTTATAATCTGCAATCTTTTGTAGGTGAATTAATTTTGGAGCATGCGTAATGGCCTGATTAGAGGATGACCATTGCTTCAGTTGTTCCTGGATCGGCGCATATAATCCCGGAACAACTGCTCTAGATTCAATATCGCAGGGCGGGGGCATCATTCAGTTTGAGAGATTTGACGTTCCTGGCACTATCTGATTCTCAATAACTGAGCCTGCACCATCCTTTTCTACTGGGAGCCGAAAGCAGACATAGAATTCATGGATGAACGGCGGAACCGGAGAAGGCAACCGGCGGTTAGCCGCTTTGTCCCAGCTCAAGGTGCCGGTGGGACATTTCTTAATCTCAGGAAATGTAGTCGATTTTTAGTAGCGGCGCATAGTCCAAGGCAACAGTCAATAATTATCACCTCTCATATGAAGTTACCAATTCTCATGGTATGAAAATCACTAATTTCTCCAGCAAATTACCGAATTTCATTTGTTTGTCTTACGGACAATTTGGATTTATTAAATTTAAATAACATTGTCATCTCATTCACTGACTTTTCTCAAATTAAATTACTAAATGTTAAGCTAAAGACTCGTGCTCGACTCAGTTAGCGATGGTAATTTGTTCTCGAATATTACCAACATTTCGAGTAAATCAGTAGCTTTTGTTTGTGTAAGCTACTGAAATTCCAATTTTTCCGCTTGATAAGTTGATCCAAAATTAAATTGCTACGCGAATGAGCTAAATTTGTCAACACATCTATATCGTCAAACATGTTGTGCAAATTCAAATTATTCCTGTTTATATCGCGTCGGATTCTAGGTTGGAGTGGAAATAAGAATTCACCACTGGAAGGAAAAATTGGAAGAAGGAGTAGCGCCCTAGCCACGACTACTGAACTCCAATGGTACGGTACTTAATGCAATTTTACGACACACTGCATCTAAAGTACTGATTCTTAAGCTCGCATCATTCGCATGCAACTGTTCTTGAGGTGATACGGTGCGTTTTAGGAAAAGTGACACAAATGATTTTTAAACTGTGACTTAATAATGTGTGACGTGATTGTGTAACTTTTAATTGTTCAATATAATTTATGTAATATCATTCTTGAACTTTTGGTATATATTTAGTTTCCGAGCTATATCTTCCATGAATTTAAATTAATGGAATGATAATATTATATATTTTCATTTTATTTAAGAACTAGTTTAAACATGTACTTAAAAGTTGAGGGAGCATATCAAATAAATTAAAAATTCAAGAATTATATTACATAATTGACCAATATTATTTGATGGGCTATAAATTTAAAGAAATTAGTGGAAAAAAGATACAAATATAGCAGTAAAGCATTGTAAAAATATGATATTCTTCTCTATCATAACATCAGATATAGATAAAAGCAATAAAAATACACTGTGAATATATAAAAATAATGGCATCAACGGTACTTAGACTTTAATTCAATATGTAATGTAGTCTAAATTTTTTTTAATTTATTTAATGTGAACTCTAAATTTTGGCTTAACATGTAATATCGTTCATAAATTTTAAATCTATTCAATATAGTATCTAAATTTTTAGTAAATGTTCAAAATAGTTATCGGACTATATGAAAATGTCAATATTATCCCTAAACTAAGATTAGATTTTCTTTTTTTTTATAGTTTTGGGATTGGTTCGAACATTTATTAAAAGCTCAAAAAGAACATCAAATAAATTAAAAAATTCAGAATCGATATGGGCTAAAAGTTCAAAAATCAAATCATATATTGGGTCAATCATGTCATTTACTCCTAAAATATAATAAACTAATTTTTTACCACAGCCTCGGCCAACGTTTTCACGTTTTCCTAGGGACGGTTGCCGGCGTCTACATACGCAAAAGAGGTTGGTGACGACCCTTTACCCACGGCCCTGCTCCGTCTCTCTCTCTCTCTTTCTCTCTCCTCTCTCTCCAAACCCTAATTCGTACGGACATCGGCCCCGAGCTTCCGGCAAATCGCGCGCCCGAGCTCGTGCCCGTCCTTATGCCCGCGCTCGTGCTCGTCCTTATGCCCGCGCTCATCCTTCCCCAGCTGAATCGGTAATGCGCGAGCCGCGCCGATCGACCGCACCGAGCCGCGCGAGCCTTCCGCATCGGGCGCTTTGGCATGGAGGTCCTGGGGGAGGACCTGTCGGAACAGGAGATCGGGAGCTCGCCGGAGTCGCTCCGGCAGCTCCTGGAGTCCCAGAGGGCGCTCTTCCACGGCCAAATCGACCGGCTCCAGAGCATCGTCGTCGCCCAATGCCGGCTCACCGGCGTGAACCCTCTCGCCCAGGAAATGGTGCGTCTTGGTAACGACCTAGAGTTCTAGGGTTTTCGGAGCATGCAAGGGGGCGGGGTGGTGATTTTCGGGGGAAGGGTTGGGGATCCCTTGCTAGGATTTGATTTTTTGCTCGGAATTGGGGTATGGGGATTTCACTGAGGTCTTTAGAAGTGATGTTTGACTTCAAGGCCGTTTCTCGATAAGGCTGTATCTGTTCAATGTGCGCGATGATGGTTCACGAGTCATGCAGGGAGCTACCTTTTTGCATGTGTAGTTTATCTTTCGATGTCGAGGCTTCCCCCTCTGTATTAAGATGAGTAACAGTTTTGAGAAGAACTGATGGGTTCGATATCTGATCATTGCTGGCTATGCCTGCAAAAAAGTCTGTGCTTTTGTTTCCATTCACCAGTAAGGTCTTGGGGTTCAAGTTAACTGCGATTTCCCGATGTGTTTGGAAAGATTATTGAATGGTGTCGTTCATGGTTTTGAAAATTCGGTTTTTTAAATGATTTTCTGTCAGTCAATTTTTGGAAGTTGCAAATGTATTGATTCTTCATATTTCACATAGTTGGCAGGTTTGTGCATCTCCTTGTTATGCTAAGTTTCATCCAATTAATGCATCTCTCCCAAAAACATATAAGATCAGTGTCTTCTTCTTATTTATTAAAGAACAAGAAAGACCGTATTCTTGTAATTTTGGTTTAGTTGAGCTGCACTTCAGAAGATTAAATCTCTTATATTGTCCGTGCTTTAGATTGCTCTAAGTTGATTTATGGTGGTTTTTCTTCCACAAAATTAAATTTTACTAACAGATTTCTATGTATGATTTTCAGGCGGCTGGGGCATTGTCGATTAAAATTGGTAAGTCTCTATAGAATAATTAGCACCCAATTGTTTTTTGTGAAATCTCAAGGCTGACAGAGTTATTTGGTGAAGTGATTGGTTTGTTGTGCTATTGTTGTTGTCATTGTGTGAGTCTTGTTGTAACATTTTTGCATAAAATCCTGCAAGAGTTCTACAATTTTCCTTTTTCCAGCAGCTATGTAAGCTGCAAAACAAAAAGGTTTTCTTTTCTTTTACTTTTCATCTTGTGCTGCTGGTCTGATCTTGACATTTGATTACTAAATTTCAGGAAAAAGACCTAGAGATTTGCTAAATCCTAAGGCTGTGAAGTATATGCAATCAGTTTTTTCTATTAAAGATGCAATTAGCAAGAAGGAATCTCGGGAAATCAGTGCTCTTTTTGGAGTCACAGTTACTCAGGTTGTTTCTCCGTTAAGCTCTTTTGGCTCTTCAATTGCTGTTTTTTCTTTTTTTAATCAATTGAAGTCTCAATGTATGCCTGAAGTTTGGACCTTTCAAGTAGTTCACTATTTCTGTGCATTAACAGAGATTATGTAATCTTTTCATGTTTGTTGGAAATGAGACATGGGATTTGTATTGACAATTATCGAGATGAATAAGTAAAATAGTTTGCACTCGTCTTTAATTACTGATATTAGTATATATCCCCTTACCTCTTTGCATTTTATGTACTTGAAGGTTCGCGATTTTTTTAATAGTCAACGGTCACGAGTGAGAAAGTTCGTACGACTCTCAAGGGAGAAAGCCATTAGATTGAAAGCTCCAAAAGATTCTAATGTTGTTCCCCCAGTAAATTCTGAATCAGCAACGTCAACACCTGTCGATCTACTTCCATTGAACTCTATTGCGCCAGATGTTGGAGATGCCTCACCTTGCCCTGTGCAAAATGATCTCTTGCCTGGCATAGATGAGGCTGATAAAGAGTTTGTTCAAAATATCTTCACATTTATGGGGAAAGAAGAAACATTTTCTGGGCAGGTGAAGTTAATGGAGTGGATTCTGCGGATAGAGAATTCTTCAGTACTGTCTTGGTAAATTTTTACCCGATTCTTTGTTGTCTGTATTTCTAGAACTTTCCCCATTTGTTTTAACTTCTTTTCATGCTTCTAGGTTTATGACTAAAGGTGGTGTAATGATCTTGGCAACATGGTTGAGCCAAGCATCCGCTGAAGAACAAACCAGTGTGCTTTCTATCATCCTTGAGGTAGAAAATGATCGCAGTCACAAATTAAATTGCACCAAGCATTGCAAGTTGCTAAAGCTTATTTTGTACCACTTGCAGGTTCTCTCTCATTTGCCTCTACATAAAGCTCTTCCTAGTCAATTGTCTGCCGTTCTCCAAACTGTTAACAGACTGCGGTTTTATAGGACATCAGGTGTGCTTTTGCTTATAGAAGTGTACAATTTTCACGCCGTGCATTCTCTATTGTTGTCTCTTATATTTGCTCCTCATTTCATCTTACCTGGTCCTGGGATGGTTTACTGTTGTGTGATTGGTTGGCTGCTCAAATAAAGTGCTATTGTGTTTATTCATTCCATGCGATTAATTCCAGCAGAGAACTCTCCTTTCTCAGGGGGTGAACAAGCACAAACCCCCTTCTTCTTTTCTTTTTCTTTTTATTTAGGGTGTTTTTGTTTTTGTTTTTTTTTTTGTTGGGGGGGGGTGTTGTGGAACTGCTGTTTGACTGTTTAAAGAGAAAATGTTTAAGAATCTATAATAAAACCAAAATCATTTGTAATTTTTTTGGGAGCTTGATTGTCTAGTCGTTTCTCTCTCATATCTTTTTTGTGTATTAGTTGAGGGTCAGGTAATTTTCTCTTTTTAGGGTAAGATAGTGAGAAGTACTTGTTAAGAGAAATTTTTATGCATGCATGTATCATATGCTTCTCTTCATGTTAAAGTTGAAACTCATTTATCTGATTTGGAGATCAGATGTATCAAACAGGGCAAAGGCTTTGCTATCAAAATGGAGCAAAATGTTTGCACGGGCCCAGGTTAATAAGAAGCCCAATGGCGTGAGATCTTGCAATGCAATGCAGAAAGAAATGATGGTGAAGCAGAGGCAAGTTCATGGTCATATCCGCTTTTGTAGTTATGGAAATAGAACTCATTATTTGTAAACCTTGTTTTTGGCAGTATTGGTGAAATCATGGGTGATGAAGCATGGCATTCAGATAACAGTTTATCTGTAAGTACCTCTTTATAATATGATTAAGTTTGCTAAAATTCTGTATATTGAGGGTAGTAACCATTTAAGTGCTGACAGGAAGAGATTCTCGCTTCATGTGA
Source organism: Eucalyptus tenuipes (assembly GCA_014182365.1). Classification (NCBI taxonomy): domain Eukaryota; kingdom Viridiplantae; phylum Streptophyta; class Magnoliopsida; order Myrtales; family Myrtaceae; genus Eucalyptus; species Eucalyptus tenuipes. Next base: position 9,868,262 of record CM024544.1, on the reverse strand, counting down.
AAATTTGGAGGTTACTAGGTATGGGCGACTTATGATCAAGTTTTGATAGTTCTTTGGTGTCTTGAAAGTGTTTTGAGCAACATTTCTTGCAGCAGGAGGTTGGAATCTTCACAAGCACTAAAACTCTTGCCTGCTTCAGCTGATGATTCAAGTAGGAAACACGCCCTTGGTGTAACTTCAGCCCGTATCCTTTTGGAAAGTTTTTTGGACTTTCTAAGTTCCATTTCTAGATTTGTCAAATGGTTGAGTCGAGTCGAAAATGGTCTGATCCAAATTGATATCATTTAACTCGTTTTGACCAATTTCCAACATTTATTGCTAAAACACTTCCATATTCAACCCAATATAGGAAAACTCATACCCAAAATGAGGTGAGAGCGCAGAGTGAGCGAGTGCAAGATTGAGTGAGGGTGAGAGAGTAAAGAGAGAGTTATAGAGATGGGTCGAGTCTAAATATGAACCCAATTGACACTCATATTTTGAGCTTTTCTATTATGAACCCATTTATAACCCGTTCACTGAATACAACTAGCCCATATAACGATTCGACGATCAAATATGGGTTAAAAAATGGGTCTATGACTCATTTTGACAGGTATACATATCTCCCAGGCCATTGCTCAGCCAAGGAATGGATGCTTAGCCTCCACTACCATTGTAATCCATCTTTCTTCTTCTCCTAAAGCCAGGATATCCTCCTGCTCAGATTAGGAACTAAGTTCTCTGTTCAGTGGACTGAAAATTTGTGGGACATAACTTTTGGGAAGAGTGATCCTGCTGTGGTTCATATTTTTCCCTTTGGATTTTGGAGTTGTTAATTGTTGATATTAGTTTTTGAAACTGAAAAAAGAGTTCTCACTAAACTTGTACTAAGCAGTTTATTCGACGGGGCCAGAAGTAACACAATGCCATCAAGATTGGCTAAGACTGATGGGACTACAATTGCCTTGGATGATAATTGAACATGGATTTTTTAGTAGTTGAGTGGATTTTCTAGGGGTTCTTCAACCATCTTGTACTTAAAATATATCTTTGTAAAAGTATTATCATATTCTTGGCCTGACTATGATTTTCATGGGTCCAGTTTAATTTTATCAATTTGATAGTTTGGGTGCTGAAAAGGAATTAGAAGATTTGTAAGATGTCTGAGACTTGAATATGCTTCTACTGTTGTTTACTTGAATTAATATACCATATGAGCTGTAGTTGCTGCCTTAGCCCATATCAGAAAATAGAGAGCGCAGGAAAGTGCAGATGGTGGAACAGCCTGGCCAGAAAATGGCTGGCAGAAGCCCACAGGCTTCCAGAGTGGCTTCTTCTAGCCGCAGTCGGCCAATGTCTGTTGATGATATTCAGAAGGCAAAAATGCGGCAACTGCACATGCAGAACAAATATGGAAAGAGCGGGTCCTCTTGTAATGAGAGTAATGAAATAAAAACTGAAAGTTCTATTAAAACTTCAATGACTAAGACAGTCAATTTGCCTCCAGCAGCTACAGTTCATGTTCAGTCCGAAGGTGAACTACAAAAGAATGTGATGCCCTCTGAAGCTCCTCGGAAGCTTGATATCTCTTTTGCAAAGACCAAATTGGATTCAAGGGAGACTGTATTGGAGGGCTGTAAGAGGGTTCGGATCCCATGGAAGAGACCGGCAGGTAATCTTGCTGTTCGAGAACCTTTCTTGGTTTTTCTGACTTGCTGCAATATTTTGTTGAGGACCATAATTCTTGCCTGGGAATAAAGAGATAAAGAGACTTTTGTATAAGTTGCAAAATGTTGATTAACCGAGAGGATATTGCAGGTCTTGTTTGGGTTTTCCTTACAAACAGTGATTTGCTAGATAGCCTATGCGATGTGATTTGTCTCTTTTATAAGACATGAGAGGTGGTCAGTGACTTGTATAATAATTTTCTCGTCATTTAGTGGATTTTTTTTTTTTTTTTTTTTTTTGGGTCAAGCATTTGGTAGAGTTCAATGGAGAGAGAACGTTGTCAAATTACCCTTTTGATGTTTAGAATTAACCACTTGGGATGGTACTTCTAGGAACCTCATCTTTAAAAAAAAATTGGTGGATTAAGGTAATTTTGTGCACTATGGGTCAAGCATGTGCACCGTGGTACTCCTTATATTGACTGTGGGTTAAATTGTATCCCAAAAGTTGCAAGTGAAGAGGTGCTAACAATAACCAAGAGTTTGCTAAGTTTCATGTAGGGAGACTCCGTGAAGTGATAACTCTGGGAAATAAGTTTTTCCTGCATATCTGCTTGACACAATTGGAGAGCGTTGTCTTGTTTAATATATGCATCCATAATTACCAGTGTTACTCAGTTTGGCTCCTTCATTTCCACCCATTTGCTGGACCATTTGACTCAAAACTAGAATCTCCAATTGGATTCTTATCAGTAGATGGAATGGCCTATGTTGCTGGCTGACTATGTTTCATTGACCCTGTATCGCTTCAAGAATTGTTGCTGCGTTAATTTGATAGTTGCGTGGACTAAGATAATTATGCTAATTGAAGCTGAAATCTCTGGCTGGCACTCTTATGCGCGAGCAAAATGGAATGAAACAATTCTGATTCTTTTCAACGATGAACTGTCTCCAGAATGTGATATTAGACTTCTGGATCTCCTGAACAATTCTGATCCTTTTTTCCCCTCACCATGCGATGACTTTCTGAGAGGTGCCTGATTGCAACTGATCTGAGTGTTGCCTGAAGAGATGGTGGTGCCTCAACATCTGACTTGCAAATATAAATAGAGATCACTTTTGTATCACAAAAATGTACAATTCCACTTGGTTGAAATTTACAGTGGTATGTTCGACAGAAGATATAAAAATTTTTTTACCATAAAAAAGAACCAAATGCGGAGGTTGCCTACAATGAGCAAGCACGTTGGTGTGACATCTGATTGATTTGAGATTTATATGAAGTAATGGTCAATTGCACTCCCAATGTATTCACGCGTGATAGGATAGTAGATGATCTGGGTATGTTTCTCCTTTTCCATCAGGTGACAGGAGATTTAATGAGTACCCTATCGTTATAACTAGTCACTTTCCCTTTATTGTCCTTAGTTTCTTCAGGCAAATACAGAATCCTATAATTCTTGATCTTGTTCTCGCTCATTGTTCTGGTTGATGAGCTGAGCAAGTTGATTTGATGATTCTGGGGTTTTGCAACTTTGACAGAGTGCAGGAAAGCAGCGTAGTCTTACGGGTTACTTTCGAGAGCTGTCATTGTGAAAATAAGAGTAACACAAAAAATTTGCGCCATTAGTTAGAAACATTGTCATCGATTTTCAACTATAAAATCATGTCCCTTTAACCCATTCACTGGTTTGTTATGCAGAAGTCAAACTGAACGATCAGTGGAGGGTGGGTGGAGGTGAGGATAGCAAAGAAGTCGAATTCCAGAAAAACAGGAATCGCCGTGAGAAAGAGACTATTTACAGGACAGCCCAAGAGATACCCCCCAATCCAAAAGAGCCGTGGGATCGCGAGATGGACTATGATGACTCGCTAACCCCAGTGATTTCGATTGAACAGTTACCCGATGCTGATGTCGTCCCAGAAGCACAGGTTCCTTCTAATGAAAATGCAAGAGCAGGATCGTCTTCAATGTCACAAAACAGTAATCCTGCTGTGGCAGAGCCCGATCTTGAGTTGCTGGCTGTGCTGCTCAAGAACCCAGAGATTGTTTTTGCACTGACCTCGGGGGGAGCCGGGAACTTATCGAGCGCAGATACTGTGAGACTTCTTGATATGATTAAGGCCGGAGGTGGAGCAGCTAACTTATTAGCTGGGAATTTGAATGGACTCGGTGTCGGCGCTGGCATTGGTGTGGGTGGCAGAACAGGAGAGAGGGTTGAAGTGTCCCTCCCATCTCCAACGCCTTCCAGCAATCCTCCTGTAACGGTGCGTGACCTAGGTTTTTACTGCACTACGACTCTAGGACTCTCGCCAACAGTCGATTTCTGCTGCTCTCGTTTCCCCATTGAGCCAGTGGGAGTGATGCTATCGAAAACCACACATACGACTAAAACGAATCAACGAAATGAATTCATCTTCTTCCTTCTCTGTGCTCAAGTCTTTGAATTGTGAAAATGAATTCCTCTGTCAGAAAAACGGGGTTGCACCGTTGCCTATGGCGATGGCTCAAGATATTACTCCCTCCCTTTCTGCCTCTCACAAAAGAATGGGTCCCACTTTGGCCCCCTCCAATGTACAAGATACTGTACCATAGGAGATGGGTCAGGTCAAAGTTCTTAAGGTGAAAATTCGCCACCTCAGATCTTCTGTAGTGGAGTGGCATGGCATCGACGTTAAAGAAATCGTCTCTCTCGCTTATGACGGATGTTTCATAATCTTTTCTATGTACACGAACTAACCCTGGACAAAAAATTACTAAAAATAGCCAAGTGACGCCTTCTTTTTCGCTGTTTGGTGATTTTTGCAGGGTGTTTGGTCAGCAGATGCTGCAAGGAATCCATTTTCCAGGCACAACGCTTCGGCTTCGGCAGCGAGTGCATCAGGAATTTTCCAAGGGCATGCCTCCACCACTGTAGCACCGCCCCTACAGGCGTCCAATTTTCCTGCTTCACTCCAACAAGAAGCAAGAAATGTCCAAAACTCTCTGTCTCAGTCAAGTCAAGTTCATACACATTCGATGATGGCCCCATCTCTCCAACATAGAATTCCCATCGAGTCCGCAGCTGTTCAATTACAAGCCCAGGAAGCGTTTGCTCCCATGAACGGAGTACAGAACCCGACCTCGACGGGGAAAAGGCCAATGCATTCACTTCCATATTCAGCAGTCACATCACCACAGCTGCAGCCAATGCAGCGGGCGCACCCATCTCTGTACCCCGGTGGTCCCGGTCCATCCAGGGACATGAATTCTTCATGGGGAGGTGGACGTGAGATAAATCATCAGTATAGTCACCCTCATTCTTATTCTCAAACTAACCAGTCAACTTTTAGTGCCTCATCTCGGGCTCCCTATGAAAGAAATAACTACGCCAGGGAGGATTTCGAATCTTGGAGCCAGGAAAATAGCCCGACGAGGTATCCACCGGGAAGGAACATCCCGGAGATGAGAGCAGTTCCTGATCGGTTTTCTGGGCCGGAGAGTTCGAGGCATGGGAGCTCCTCTGGGTTCCGGGACCATAACAGGGACTATAATAGGCACGGAGGCAGGTGGCAGCGAGACTGGAGGCACTGAGTTTTGTGGACATTCATGTTGTCTCGAACTCGATGAATGTTCATTTTGCAAGCATGGACATTTAGGGAGGAAGAGGGGATAAGAGAGATTCCAGAACAAGCGTAAGAAAACCGAAACCTGGTCCAGAATCAAGCTGTTCACAAAAAAATTGAATTTTGATACATTCAGTGTGTGAGGGACAAGATCTGAAATGATCGAATACCAAAAATTCGCAAGATCAGCGGCTGCTGTCGTGTTGTAAAACCCATGAATGAAAACTCGGGAGGGTCGAGGTCGGGGTTGAAGCTGGAGGTGGAGGTGGAGGTGGAGGTTGAAAAATCTGATGGGCCTTGTAAAGATTGAATTTTCATTGAAACAGCCTGGAGCTGCGAGTCAACTGACCATTAATCGGATATTTTATTAATTTTTGAGCCCAAAGAAAAGGACATTTCATTGTACATTCTGGGACCCACATATTATATTAAGTACTTCAAATGATTCTTATCAAGAAATCTCCAAGTTGATGGCAATGGAGCGAAAAGGCTTGGGCCTCTGTTCTGGCTGAAACTTTCATGTTTTGGATCACCATGATGGCTTTCCTGGTCCCCGTGCGGTTGGTTCGAATTGAATGAACTTGGGAAGCAAGTGGAGAGGATCTATTTGTCAACTCGAATCATGATATATCTAGATCAGAATCGGATAATAATTTCGACTAAGTATGATCTCGATGGCAAATTTACTGTTCTTAGGATGAAAAGAGTAATGTCCAAAAGGATTTCTTGTAAAAACAGGGAAAAATATGGCTCTGCGGTTGTTTGACACACAGTGCGTAGTAAACAGTCATGGATTCGCAACTAATTGGTAGAATATCATAGCCTGTGGGTATCACTGATAATTTTGTCGCAATTAATTTTCAACAAGATGCATCTTGACATTTGACTTTTGAAGTAGATGTATGCATAAGGTGGTATACAAGGCATGTCCTTTGACTCGGATTGCGGGTTGCGACTTGCTTACCTGAGTTCAATAGAGACACCGGAGCGATTAACATTAACCGAAACAAAGTTTTGAATCTTTTTTGAAACAATTCTGTTGATATTTCTTTTTTCCTTTTTTTTTTTTATAGCAAGCAATGAATGGAGACTTGTTGCCACTTGAAATCATGATATAAGCAGCTTTTCGATAGAAGCTGGCCTAAAGTCATAGTAAAGTAATGCTTCAAAACTAATGTTTCTGTAGAACTTCCAAAGACAATGCATGCGTAAGTCATAGTAAAGTAATGCTTCAAAACTAGTGTTTCTGTATAACTTCCAAAGACAATGCATGCGTCGATCATCGTCTAAGTTATAAGAAAGGGTAACCCGTATAAGCATGGTCATTGAGCATACACAGCGCTAAGCTCTTAGTTACGTTGGGAAAAGAAGTCAAACTTCCTCTTCTTTTTCTTCCGGTGGCCGCTTAGGGTGAGGTCGCCCTCACTAGATTTGGTGAGGCCAGGCGTTGCTTGGGCACCCAAGCAATGATTGGCCTCACTAGATTTGGTGAGGGCAGCCTAGTCGTGGGCAAGGGCGGCCCTCGCTCAGGCAATGCTAGCTCTCAGTGGCCATGGCTATGTCGACTACTAGAAAGAGAGGGACAAATGAGAGAAAAATTAAAAAAGAAAAATACTCAAAAATTATTAAAATATTATTATAAAATGTCTACATCAACGTCAGCTAAGCCATGTAGGTTGATTGACGTCTATGTCAATAATATTTGACCAAAATTAGCGAGAATGATTGAGTTGACTCTAAATCAAAAGATTTATAAATAAATTGCCACAATTAAAAGGTGTAAAAATAAATTAGTACAAATACAATAAATTTAGAACTTTTTTGACACTTTACCCTTGTTATATTGCTAATGTCTAAATTAATAGCTACCAACTCAAACCTATTTTGAATAAGGAATGAACATAGTGCAAGTTTTGTGAATACCAATCATTTCAACCCTTTTCACAAAGCTGAATTTATCTAAACACCTCACCTTGACATATGCAGGCATTCCCACTTTTCTTCTTTTAATCTTTTATGCTATATTTGGCAATCATAATAAAATTCAAGATATGATTAAATTTATTCTATCTCATGTTTAGTGTCTACACAAGACAAGATATAGTCGGATATAAAAGAAATATAGAATGGAGAAAATTCTCTCATTGGGGATGTGAGATAAATGTGAATAGAATTTCTAATATTAATAATAGAAAAGTTATTTTTCTTGAATAACAAACTTCTTAAATTAATAAAATTAAAATTATATTTCATTATAAATAATATTTGAATTATAAAATAATAATTTTAAAATAACAAAAAAATAACAATTTAGTTATTTTTATTTAATCTTATATTTATTTATATATTCGAATCTAATTCTATTTTATAATATAATTTCAATATATAAAGATATTTTTACATTTATTACATATTTGAGCTATGTACTATTAATTATATAATAAAATTATATTAGAGAATGATGGAAGGGGAAGAAAGAAATAAAATAAATTAATTTAAAAAAGAGAGGAAAATAAAATAAAAAGGACAAAAATAAAGTTGGCAAGCTTGTCATGAAAGATTTTTACCATTTTCATTTGTAAATTTTCGGATTCATTCATACTAATATGCCGTTTATACCTAAAAATGTACATGATATAAATATATCCGACTTTGTTATTGTAATATTTGGATTTTATATCATATCCTATTCATTTTTATACTGATTAGAAATTCGAACGATCAAATGTAGTCTTAGTATGGGATGTTTGCATATTTCATTTTATGAATCCTTACACATTCGAACCATGCCAATTGCATACAAATCGCTTTGGATCACCAAATTAAAATTTTTTGACTCTTAGACATGCGTACTTGTGTAAAATAACGTGTTAAAAATTAATTCAACCAAAAGTCATCAGTCCTTTTGATACCAAACTTTTCTGTCCCTTTAATCAAGCACAACCAAAGGTGCTTTTGCATTCAATCTTTTCTAACAAACACAAACTTTTTAGGAATATCCACCACAGTACCAGAGAACAGCCAACGCTCCTCCGCTTCCTCCTCCTCCTCCTCCTTCTCCTCCTCCTCGTGAAATAATCAAGCATCCCATATCGGTTTCTCCATTGCTGATTCGCCATGAGAGAGCTGTTGAGCAAAATGACCCGTCATTGTAGGCAATCTCTGCTGGCTCATCCCTTCCATCTCCATTCTCTGCTGCTGCTGCTGCTGTTCATGCAAATTCCCCACGTGCCGTGACCCTCCAAGCCCCAAAAAGTCGAGCAATGTCACGCCGTCGTTCTTACCATTGCTACTGCTGTTATTGTTATTACTATTTCCTCCGAACATCATTGATCCTATCGGAACATTATTCTCTGACGGCATCCTTCCTTGCCCGAAGCTTGTCGAGCTACTGTCTTCATGATCCACCACCACACTAGGAGTACTCTTCATCTCATGATGATCTGTGCTTCCCACGAACATGCTGCTGAACATCCCCATTTCGCTGCTCATCATTGCATTAGCACTCTCCATGACATGAGTCATCGGGTTGTGGTGATGGTCGTGCGGGTTGCTCTTCTGCAGGAGGGGGTTGAACTGCTCAGGGTGAGGCAGTGGCGGCGGCGACTGGAACCCATGATGAGGATGATGGTTGAATGAAGCCGTGTTCACATTGTTACTGGGATGCTGATGCTGGACATTGCTGATGCTGTACGGCGACATTGACGGCGGTCTGATGGGAAGAGGAGGAGCAGAGCTGGTTGGGATGAGTTGTGGTTGTTGCTGCTGTTTTTGCTGGTCAGGTCCTGCCATGAAGCTCTTCTGGTGCATCATGGGTGAGTTGATGCTGTTGCTCGCGGTCGCACCCATCTGAGCCGCCTTCTGCAGCAGCGCAGTCGCTGACATGTCGGCCGAGGAGGCGCTGCCCGCCGCCAGAAGGCCACCACCGCCAGCCTTTGCTTCTTGCAGGTAGTTGAAGCCCCCGGACGTGGTGTTGGAGCTGAGCTGGAGGCTTGAGGAGGAGGAGGAGATGGTGTTACCCCTCAGGCCGCCGAAGAGCGTGCCCGAGGCAGTCGAGAACATGCCGGGAGGCGACATCATGCTCATGCCGCTGAGGTTGTTCGTGTTGGGCTTGAAGGGCATGGGGACGAGGTCTTGGGGGAGGGACTTGAGGGGGTTTTTCGAGTCAAGTGTGGGGTTGAAGTCGTTGAGAAACATGGGCGAGTTGGAGGAGCTCGTGTTGGTGTTGATCATGGGCATTGATGAGGGCATGAGGTCATGGTTAGGCATCTGTTGGTGGAGGACTTGGTTCACCTTGTTGTTCTCTTCAGCGAGCGCATCGCAGAAGGCACGGTGGGTGATGAAGCTGTCTCTCCTGCAGCGAAAAATGTGTGAATAGTAAAGGAAATATTCAACTGTCAAAAAGTGCAGTTGCAATTTCATTTCTTGGCCTTAGTGTTTACTTTGTACGACTTCGGTAAGTGAGGTGAATTATACTTTTAATTCGGATGGGTATCCAAAGAAGTGAGTTCGAAGTGGGGAAGTGATTCACTTCTTTCAGATTATATCATATGACAGTGCAAAATTTTCACTTTTAAGAACAACTTTTATACACGTTCTTAGTGCTAGTCAAATCCAATTTCAGTTTTCTATATCTCGCTCATCTTTTAATTTTTTAAAAGGAAAATGTACTATATATCTGTTAAGTAAAAGCAAGTGTTACAGCATTGCAAAACCGACAGTTCGAACATAGGACAGACGGAAAGGCTTCGCAAGGTCAAATGCAAGGTTCAAAGAAACCTCCAAAAGGTTTGTGTACGTTATTTACTATCGCTTCTGAAAATTATATATTCACAATAGAACATGTAATTAAAATCCTTGAGATAATGTGTCTTATGGAAGAAGTAGCGGGAAGAAGTTTGTGATTCAAAAGATCGATTTATAGAAATTACAGTGCTCGGACAATATTTATATCTCCCTGTTTGGTCATAGCTAAACCATTCATCCTATGGATAATACGCAAGAATTAAACTGCAAGTAACATATAAGTGGGAAACTTGTCTATCAAAAGAATCAACAAACTACTATAAATGGGTCAAAAGTGAGAGTATGAAGGACTGGCCATAATAATGTTAGAGATGTTCTCCTTGAGTCTACACTTAGAATCACAGAAGATATTTATATCTCCCTGTTTGGTCATAGCTAAACCTTTCATCCGATGGATAATACTAAAGAATTAAACTGCAAGTGACATATAAGTGGTATCAAAAGAATCAACAAACTACCATAAATGGGTCAAAAGTGGGAGTATGTCAGATTTAGTTTTTCTCACTAGCTTATATCTTCTGTGATTCCAAGTGTAGACTAAAGAACATCTCTAACATTATTAAGGCCGGTACTTATATGCATGTTTTTTTTCAAACAATTCTTGATTATCCACCAAACAATGCAAGCACATGCGATATTGATCCACAAAAGAAGTTTAATACGAAACCTGGAAAATATGGTTCCGCAGTCACACTTGTATTCCCGAGTCCCGCAAGTCTTCTGGTGTGCCTTCCAGTCAGACTGCACTGCGTACTTCTTTGAGCACTTGTCACACTTCCACTTCTTCTCGCCGTGCTTGCGGCTGTAGTGCTTCTTGATTCCTGTGAGGTCTCCGAGAGCACGAGCTGGGTTGTGGTGCACACACGTTGGCTCTGGACAAATGTAGACCCTCTTCTTGGCCTCGTTAGGCTGCCTTTGCCTGAGCTTCCATGGGAGGTTGTGTCCTCTTCTGTGCAGCTGAAGGTTCTGGTCTCTTTGGAAGCCCTTGTTGCAGATCTCACATACAAAACGATTTGTCGCCATCAGCGTCGTCGGTGATAGAGCAACAACTTCAGCATTTGGGTCTATAAATCACAAAAGAACAAGAGGACATTTTATAAATAGGAAAGAAAATTGAGTCAACAGAAAATTTCTTTCACAAAGGCAGCAATAGTACTATTAGCAGGCATGTGTGGTTAGAGGAATGGGATAAAGATAGAATAAAGCAGAAAGAGTACTGAAAAAATTGTTTGGCTTATTTTGGAATCTTCAAACGAAAATACAGAAGTGCTCAGATATATTACATGATCTTCTGCTGTATAATACTCCTAAAAATTGATCAGAAATAAAAAAGTAAGACCACGAAACATTATCGAGTCAATAGTTCTCATTTCTAACAACATTCTTGATCGGTCTTTCCCTTCTGCTAAATCAGTCCTCCATTGCAAATTGTTTTTGGTACCTTTCATGCTTATAAGTACCTTTAATTAGGAGTATATTTTGACATTCACTCATGAATCACGACATAACTTTCCCGTGTTTGAGAAAGCATACAACCAATTCAGGATCAGCAACATATGTAACCAGTTTCCAAAGGTGTGGATGAGTTTATTGCCTGGTGTCCCCGGCAGATTCCTCTTCTTCTTGACCGGCTGTTGCTGCGAGGTGGAGCCGCTATCGTTGGTCGTGCTGGAAGGTTGCGAGTTTGACCCATAAAGGTGGCCTTGCAACTGTTGTTTCTCATGTTGGTGGACTTCCTCCCCAGTGTTTCCTGAAGAGAAACTCCCTTCTTCACCTGTGAAATTTGACATTTTTGGAAGAAGTGCGTGGGGTTTGATCACGAGGCAATTACTTTAGGGCTTTTTGTCTCCGTCTCTGCAGAAAATCTGTTCGCTTTCTTCCTAATTTGTTGTTGTTGGTGCTTGCTAAAAGGAGGGTTTGTTTTGTGATGAGACCAAGACAGGGAGTTTGATCATGCTAGTGGGCGACAAAGTTGAGAGAGTTTCTCCATTTCTGGATGAGAAAGAAAAAAGGATTTTTTGCATAGAATTATCTTGTATCGTGTGGGAACCCTGTTCTTCTTTGGCTTTATGTAAGTCTATATGTAGAAGTTGGAAGAGACGAACAGTTGCCCTAAAAAATATTTCATATGAAATTAGGTGTTATCACCGCTAATTTATATAAAAGTCTCTCGATAGGTGGTGGTATGTTAGTGGTTTAAAGATGAACACTTGAGCGCCCCTTCTCGCATGTAAGTTCATACCTTAACATGATATTTCCAGTGCAGAAGTAATTTTCACATAATCTAGTAATTCAAGAGTAAGAAAATTTCAACGAAATACTTTCTATTTCTTTACTATATAAAATTTTTAGTACTATTTTTCCACTGTTTGAAAGCTTAAATTGACGGATGAAAATATATGTTCAACTGTTTTAAATAGTGTAATACAAAATATACCAAGATTGGTTTATAAACGGTGTATTGGGTAACGTGGCTGTTTATAAATATACATTATTTAAGCAAATGGATCCTTCATTTGACAAACGATAGGAATTTGCCATCAATTTTATAAATTAGTTTTAGTACAAATTGCACTATTCTTATTCAAAGACTATTAAACTTAAGTTAATAAATAGGGGGAAAATTTCAAATCTCATATTCAAGAAATTTGGGACATGACTGTTAACGTCCCATTACATATGCAAAATTAGACTAAAAATGTGCGAAGCACAGGCAGCAACATGCATACAAAATTAAGTTAGGGCCTGAGAGGTATATAATTTGACTCCGATACCTTAATGAAATGTTTAGTCTAAAAGCTTTAATCACTTGCATAATTTTTTGCTTTCAGTGAGCAATCAAATCGATAACACCTTAACTTTTTTTTTTGTTTTGTCTTTTGCTCTCTCTAAAGAGTTAATAATTATTACTTGGGACCCTGCTTATCTGGATTCTAAGTATATTACAGATGTTGGATTATTACAAAGCAGATAACCATCCTTGTTTTTTTTTGGGTAAATATAGAAGCCTTGGGAGGTAAATTGAAAGTGAATGCACTCGCACTCACACCTTTATTGTTCAATGTTGATAAAGCTTCATTGCTCAATGTTCATAAGTTGTTCGCAAGTTTCAAATTGCTTCTTTGAAATGTAACGTACCTTGTTCTGATCTTAACTCATGTTGAAGTAACAATTTTTGTCGGGCCATTCACTAGTTTATTAGTAGTTTTTGGACTTTGCCTATATTTATATATGTATTTATATATAAAACTATTGTTATGTATGTTTTAAAGATTATCTCATATCATTCAAATCCATGTTGCAATAGGTTTTATTTATTTGTGGAACATTCATCCACCTACGGCAAATTATTTGGTTGAAATTTAGCTAGCTCTTTATTGCTTTAGAGCGATTCACAAAAATCTTTCGTGTTTTAGTATAAACACATATAACACTAAAGATAGGAGAATATGGTTCTTTATCTCATAATTAATGTTAAAAATTCACGTGGGGATTTTTTTCAGGTAATTCGTGATTTTATTAACTTACGTATCTAAAAATGAATAAAAAGAAATTAATCACGGGATACTCATGTTCTTAGTTCTATTGGTTTTGCCTTTTTTTGAAAGGAAGCAACCTTCTACGATGACAAAGCAAAAATTAATCATGGACTTTCACGTTCCACTTTATGATTTTTTTTACCAAATTGTCTTACTTTAATTTAATTTCTGCAATTTTAAAGGACGCAAGTTATACAAAAAATGAAACGGTCTAAGAATAAAAAGAAAAAGGAAAAAGTAAATTTGGTTAGGTGTCAACTAAAGGAGGGGCCACGTGTCAACACTTGAGAGGCTTTCTCTCAATGCACCGAAAATTACTTCCTAATATTTCTGATTTCCCGAAGCAAACCTTGTCAAATGATAATCGAAGGTCGAATATCTTCTTCCATGATTACTATCGTGTTAAATATATAAGAAATTCAATTAATTTAATGTAATAATTGAAGCTTATTTTGTCACTACTTACTAGATAGGCATATAATTAGAGGGACGCACGGTGCGGCGTTCTACTTGTCTTGATGGTTTCAGACGGCCACAAGTAGCCAAACAAGTGAATGTCATTTTAGTAGCTTTGTAATCGTTTAAAAACTCCAAATTATATTGATTGATTAAGGAGTCACATCATCATGAAAGCGCTTTGTAATGATCATTGGGGCATTACCTCACGCAATACAAACATCAAGTCTATTGTATTTTACTTTTCACCGAAGAAGTTCTTTTGAAATTCAGGAGAAAATCAAGCGTAGTTGATCTTTGTTTGTACGCGGGCAATTAACTTAATGATTAGTTCTACATTCTTGACGTGGTCACAGGATCACATCCCATAAATTCATTTTGGTTTATGTCCTGTCAAAGGTCAGATGATTTGTATTTATGCAGTCCATATACCGGAAAATTAAAAAAAAAAAAAAATCATCGGTTCGTTAATAATGTTCCACCACAAAGTTAATTAGCTTATATTTCGCATCCTTCATATGACTCGAATGCAACATGAGCTGCTTACAATTTTGTCCCAAACCACTTAAAACCCACGATGTCTGGTCTCTGTCTACTAATTAAGTCCTGTAAAGCCAGCTTCACGCTCGTCTCAACTCAAAAGAAGATGTCAGTTCAGATGAATGTCGCATGCATGTGGAATTCGATGTTGCAGAAAGTCCTGACTCCAAACTCGGACGGAGAGTCAATCGGAGATTTGATATGAACTACAAATACTACGACACAAGATGGTTTGAACCCATTTGTCTGAGGTACAGAGTTCAAATGAGTTTACGCCAGAAAAATTAAAAAAAAAAATTCAAGAACGCAACTAATGTGCTGACAGGCTTGTTCTAGAGTTTTCATCTGAAAGTTGCGGTTCAAGGAATATGAATATACATTATAATTGCGAGAAAACATGCTCGTCCGTCAGCGTGTTCAATTCAACCACAAGCACCGGAAACGACAAGACACTCGGCAATAAAAAGAGGGACAACAAGGAGACATCAAACCCTATACCAGATAACCAACAAAATCCTAATACTCCAGTCAAGAATATGTGCTTTGAAGACGGTTGGATCGTAGATTGTTTCCTCTTATTTGATACTATTGAGATGCAACAAGAAAATCGCCATGTTATCATCGACGAACGTCGATATTTTTGATGATCTGAACACCCGTACAACAGCTTGATGACAACATATCTCCAATATTCATACGCTTCCAATGAGTTTTAGCTTTCATCTGAACATTTATTTAAACTAGGGTTTTTTTTTTTTTTTTAATGGTGTCTATGAGGACGAAGCGGCATTTGGATGATGACAAGATTACAGTTAAATGGGGGAATTCATAGTGGTAGGATGACATAGACAAACTATCATCTTGGATGATACCAACACAAAAGACAGATCATGGCAACTTTTTTGAGCTGATGACGACTTAAATCTAAAGAAATAGTAAACGATGGGTATATGGTCCAATTATCGATGATGAGACCTTTTCTACTATTTTAATTATTGAATGTCGAATTGAAAAGAAGATACTTTAGGATATAATCGTCATGTGTAATGCACGGACCAACTTATTCCTTAATTACCTCATTAACATCGAATGAATCGTTTATAAAATTGGACCCGAAAGGTTGGTTTAATTGGTTCAATCAAGAACCGGTGACCTTTCTAGTTTGGTTCAATTCCTTGAACCTAGTTGAAAATCCAGAAATCAGTTGAATCGGGTCTAAGGGATTTTCATATTTTGGTTTGATTAATTCCCAAAGATGCATGCTGATTGTCCTGTCCATGTATATTGAATAAGGCCTTACCCATAAGGTGGCGGGCATGACTTTCAAGGTTGATAAGATTAAGTTTCATTAATCACACAACTTTTTTTTTTAATAAAAAAATCTAAATCAAGTGCTTAACTAGTTAACCGACCCCTTAAATAAGAGTGAAGTGAAAATGGAAATCCGAAAGCCCAAAAGGCCGGCCCGGAAGTCTTTAGCACAAATAGTTTTTTGGGCTCATTCCGTTTTCAAATTTCGTGATGGACTAGACAGTTGAGCTTCATTGTGTGCAGCCTGACATGGGCCACTGATCCGAATTTCTTCATATAATTTCTTATATTTCGAACAACTTTTGATTTATGGTTTTTCATGAAATGCAAAAATGAAATTTTACAACTGAATTAATTATATTTTTATCTATTGAATTAATTATCAATGACATGTTTTATTTAATATAATATATTGCAAAAAAAAAAATTTCGGGCCTAGCCCAAGCTGAACAAGCCCGA
Organism: Eucalyptus tenuipes; assembly: GCA_014182365.1. NCBI lineage: Eukaryota > Viridiplantae > Streptophyta > Magnoliopsida > Myrtales > Myrtaceae > Eucalyptus > Eucalyptus tenuipes. The sequence goes on along the minus strand of CM024544.1, from coordinate 9,851,896 downwards.
AATTTTCAGGTTGGTCAATTTCACGTTCGGGCTTGATTTGGGCTTGGGGTGTCCAAGCATAAAAAATTTTGGGCCATGCTAGTTTTTATGAGTAAACCTGGCCGTTTACACCCATGCCATTAAATGTTAATGACTTGTAATTGGATTATGTTATTACTTTAGGTTGTCTAACGAGAAATCGAGACAATAGCACACTAATGTGTATCATCAACTAATCCATGTGCGAGTGATAATTGATATGCGACGGAAGAATAAACATAAAATAAGTTATTAACTAAAATACTTCAGCTAAAGTGTAAAACCGTAAGTATTCTAAAATGCGCGTAATTTGTTCTACTGGGAAAAAAAAAAGATTTGTTGTCTATGAGTTGAGAAAACTTTAGATACTATGAGTGGAAGTTGTATTCTTTTAAAAGAGATTATGGGCCTCGTAATAAATTTGGGCTTGATCCAGCATAAAATTATCAGCAAGGTAGGTTAAGTGAGGGCCTTGTTTAGGGCCCAAAAATTAGGATTGTTGAGGGTAATCACAGGGCTTAATTCGGACGAGGCGGAGGTTTTATTAACTGTAATAAATTAATTTTGATTGATTTAAAGCCTGACAAAACATTAAGGGCATTGCATACCGAGTATTGACTATTCAAAAGAACAACTAATACTTTTAGGGTCCATCTATTTTGCAATATATTGTACTTTGTTAGAAAAATAATTTCGAATTAAGTTATTGTTAGGAGTTAGATATCACTTTAATCTTCTAAGTTTTGCTATTTGTGAGACTCCGTCCTTCGAATTCTTATTGCTCAATTTTGATAATCTATATTTTATCAATTTACAGAATCAAGTGCTTTTGTTGTATGTGTCATTAGCATCGTTAAATTGCTGATGTCGCAATTCTAAAATGGGAAAAATTTCAACATGCGGCATTGCTATGATGCCACATCAGTGAATTGGGAGAAAGAGAGAGTGAGAGATTATGTCATGCTTTTGTTTATTTTCTCATATTCATTTCCTTAGTTCCTATCTAATCACTTGAAATTTTTTAGTAGGAATTTTAATAGTTAGTAGCATTGACGATTAAGATGGATATGAGAAAATAAACAAAATTCTGGTGCGAAAAAATAATAATCTCTTTTGAGCGTTGTTGTTATCGATTATGTCAAAGACTCAAATCGAAGTAAATTAAGATTCATTGAATGCCATTTGTAGAGGGCATCGTTGATAAGATCACTCTAATAAGTAATGGTTATAGATTAAATTGAATGCCATTCTATAGCAGGTGTGCTAACTTTCTATGATCACGTTTAGAGGGTCAATGACGTGATCCGTCTTTTCCGGCCATCTTGCCGATCCAAAAGAAAATACTAAATTTGGGTTTAGCCTAACCCAACTGACTTTCTTACAGTTGAAATGTTTGTGGACTTCTGAAAAGTTTGATAGTACGAGATTGGACTCTTCCTCAAAGTTTGATACGTGTCGAACTTACCATCCCGCCACCAGAAAATCTCAAAGACATGTCGAACTCTCCATCTGTCTTGGGAATGGATAAGCTTTTGGCCCCCAGCTAACATCATACAACACCTTATATCAACTCAGATACCATCATACCCATTTATGATACGAATCAATAATCTAAATAATAAAACATGATTTTAAAGGTAAATGATATTTTTCATTCGGGAAATTATCCAAAAGTCTTAAAACTATCATACGGCGACTAATTCAATACTAAAATTTTCAATTTATTTAATTTAATCATTATTTTTTTATTATTTGCCAATATAGTCTTTTTGGCTATTTTTACAGGAAATTGCTAACGTAGACACTAGTAGTTCTACGTAGCATAGTTAGCACTGACGTTGACTTTTTGGAATTTTTTTCTTAAAATCTTTTGAATTTTTTTTAAATGTTTCCTATGTTTCCTATTTCCCTCTACCGTTCGGGGGCCTTGGCGATGGTTGGTGGGAGTTGCCGGCCACAAGCGAGGGTAGTGACAGCCTCACCTCACCTAAATTTCGTGAATGCCGCTTCGGTTCCACTTAGTGAGAATATATTTACTGAGAGCAATACTTTCACTTAATAAAATAAGCCATAGTTAGAATTGGATATATTGTTCTGGTAACAACGAGCTAGTTTGTTTGATTTTATATTTATTCCACTAAAAAAATCTATAATATAATTTTCGTAACAATTATATCTTATTGAAACAAAAATATTATTTGCTTTAGTAACTTTCATGCTTGCCCCACCACTGTCACTGTCAGATGATTGAGTGCGGAATAGCACAAGAACTCAGTAAAGGAAGACAAGACTTTGTCGAGAGAAAAAACCACATAGAATGGAAAGAAAAGTGGCTGGATTTTCTTATTAAGTAAGAGTGAAAAAAAGTTAGTTTATATTCCTTCAACAACTTACCCAATTTAGTAGAGGATTTTTTTATTATTACAATTTTCAAGAGTTCATGGAGATTGTGAGTCAACTCTAAGTGCAAATTAATCTAATCGAAACACAGAATTAAAAGAAGAAAGAAGAAAGGAAGGTTGTGGTAGAATACTATTTGATTGCAAAATCATTTTTGGAATTTAAATTGTTAGCTTGTTTAGGTAACCTATAATTATCAATGTTTTGCTAATTTAAAGGGGATTCATCTTGCAGATTGCCTTCTCTAATTAATTTTAGTTATCTAATTGATAATATTGCTAATTAAGGGTGTGTTTGTTCGTGGAAAACTTAACAAAGGAAAATGTTTTCTGTAAAAATTATTTCTAAAGAACATGGCTGTTTTTCAGTTGTTTGGCAGTGTATTCAAAGTGAGATGATTTTTTTTTTTTTTTTTGTGTGGATATTTAGATCTTACTTTCAAATAATCATTCTCTCTATTATACTTATAAGTTTTATTCTAATAAAAATACTAAGATGATATCAGAATCTTTATGTAAAATATTATTAACATATTAATTGTATAATAATTATTTTTATTAAAATAAATCAACCTAAAAAGGGATGCCAAAAAGGTAGAAGATGCATCTATTAGGTGTTACCCTAGTGCCCACCCTTCCCACTAGGGAAAGGGCAGGTGGGGAGTTCGATTTCCTACCTTATCGGGAGTTGGAGTGGGGATGTGTGAGCAACAGGGAGTTCGATTCCATACCTTATCAGGAGTTGGAGTGGGGATGTGTGAGTAACAGAGTGGGGTTTTTCATAACTGGTGTACATCAAACTTCACATAATACATGCAATAGTTTGTAAAATAGATATAAGATAGGACCATGTAGAAAATGTAAATAATTAACAAACCAAATCTCTCAACAGTCACGAAACTTCACACGTGAATGGTTCTCCATTATGTGTGAGCGTGCATGTGGAAAAAGAACTTTATAAAGCGATTTCTTTGTTATGTGATGGAGAAATTATTTTCCTCAACACAGTTGTTTACCTTGACTATAATATCATTTTAGGTGTGATTATCCTATTGCAGTGAATAAAACACATGGAAGTTTGGAAAATTGTTTCATGGAAATCATGTTCGTAAAAATAAACACACCCCAAGATACTTCATTTTCGGGTTAATAACCGGGTGGTATGACTATAAAGGCTTTGATTGGCCAAGGAAAAGAGCACTACGAGAGCTTTAAGCTCCTCCACTATTATTTTTCTTTTTTGGGTCGGTAGCTCCTCCACTATTGAAAAGTAAACTTCGTCGGATCATATTTTGGGCAACGATTCTCATACCTTAATCAATTCCATTTGTCATTGACTTTATAATCGCGTAACGGCACTTTTTTTCATCAAGAAGTTATGTAAGGACATTAAAAGATAGAATTTTGAGCAATTTTCTATTTTTTTGCACCAAGTGTAAGTTGAAAGTATGATTAAATATAGGAAAATAGTAAAATAACACGAAGGCATCCGGTAGGGGTTGGTCCAAGTGGAGGTTTGAGGAAGAATAAAGAAAGAGTATCAAGAAAGGACACTAAAAAGTTGTATTCCAAAGCAGGCAATTAAAATTGCAAAGGCATATGCTAAATTAAGGTAAGGATGACCCTAAACAAAGTGGAATGGGAGAGCAAAAGAGGAGGTATTACATTCCTTAATCCTCAGATTAAGACTTTAACACAATTGGAACAGAACCCTACTTTTTAGCCAGAGGTCACTAAATTCAATCTTGGATCAGATCATGTCGGATGCCCACTATGAAGGAGAGTAAAATGGAAAGGGAGAATCCTAACAAAAGCAGGTTGGTGGTGGCCTCCACAAAAGAAGAAGAGAACATGCTTATGCATATGAGATTTTCTTAGGGTCCTCTCTCTTGATGGAATTGTATTGTATGCAAAGTGCATACGCAATCCCAATGGCGAGTGGGATCATCCGTCCTCTAAGTGGACCCCGATTTATATTACCAGAATAAAATGACTACGTGCATTTCAAAAGGTCGACGAAGTGTGTTAAAAAACATATTACTTATTATGGAAACCTCTTGTGATATCTTGAAGTGGACAATATCATTTGGTTATATCAACTAGGAGACAAATGTGGATGTGTCATATCTCAGGATTGAACAAATGCAAGGATAACATTATCATCACCAGTAGAACCTGAAGTGTGAAGTGGACTGAAGATGACTTGAAGGACCTAGAGGTGGAAAAGTCAAAGAACAAGAAGTTCGTGAGGACTTGGGAGTGTCGTAACAAGGTGCACAATTTATGTGGCCGTATTCTTACACAGGAAGATAAAGTGAAAGGCAGCATGCATCCAACTGATGGTGGGAAGCCTTGATGGACTCATTGTTGATTGAAGCAGTTTCCTATATCACTTGAAAAGAACATGCATTTTGTATAATCATGCATCATTTCCCGAAGACCCAGATATTCCTTTTGAGAAAAATCTAAGTCTTTAGGTATGCCTCAGGCTTGTTATTTCGGAGACAAACGTATGGAGAGAAATCTTATTCATTGTCAATCAAATTGCTAAGAAGGATTATTTCCTAATTCAAGCAATTATATTTGTGAAAACCATATTGTCACTAGGAAGATTTGATTGTATGGACAACCGGATCTATCGATAATTATGGAGTTTATCTTAAATAGCTAAATTGATCATCTTGATAATTTCTCAAACTCTTGGTATAGATCTTGAAGACTCCATAAGAAGATCAACACACGCTGGAGATGACATGAGTTGTGAGACTATCTTCAGATTGAAAAAGCTTTATCCTCAGAGATTCATATGCGCGTGTTACTGAGCGAGCAATTCATTATTACTTAGAGTGATTCACTAATTCTAATCTCTGTTAAGAAGTGTGAGTGCTTGCACATCAGTAGTATGATCTACTAGCTTCGGGTTGAAGCAACATGAGCTACATTTTAAACCTCTTAAAGGATTATTGGTGGAATCCAGCCTGTTGGTGGCTACTAGTCTAGGAGAATGAAGGCTTGATCTAAGCTGAATCCTTAAAAAGATTTCCATGCAACTCTTCTATCTCTCTTCATATATTTTCGTATTGGTTTGATAGAAGTATACTGCACTTGATATCATCAGCTTAATCTAGCATATATTAAATTGTTCTTACATAACCAAACATGTTTTTAATGGGTTGGGATATCCCCGCCCTCCGAACCACGACCCCCCTTCTTTTTCCTTTTTTAGGTTATATCTGTAGGAATAACATTACTAACCATCTGAGATCAGGTCACAAGAAAGTAATATCTTCCAACTTCTCTATTTCAACATGAATGACTTCTCTTGACCTAAACAAGGAAATGGACTTAGGGTACATTTGGGAGAGCACTTGCCGAAAGTATTGCATAAATGAAAGGACTTTAGGTTAAAAAAAAAAACAAAAAAACAAAAATTACAACACCTTGTCAACTCAAGCAAAGTTGGAAGTTCTAGCGATGGCCTTTGCAGAGGTCCCGCAATCCTTGGCGAGCCTACGCCAGAGTCGAGGGACCTCAAGCAACCCATGTTGGCGTCCCAAATCTGCAAAATCCTAGACACTAATGTTGTACGAATTCCAAGCACTTCCTCCGCGATCTCAGCGAGCTAGATTCGGACCAGAATTGAGCATCATGCATAAGCCACCGACATTGCACTGCCAAGGTCGTGTGACCCAAGGCGAGGCAATATTAGTGTTGTGAGACCCCAGGGGATACATGCCAACGTCCTAAATCTATAAAATCCCAGACACTGGTGTCATGTGAAGGCCATTGAGGTCGTGCAACCTCAAGTGAGGCAATTTTGAGAGTCGCACATTTGTACAGAACCAGATTTCGTGTAACCTCAAGAGGCCTAGGTGAGGCGAGGCCAAGGGTCGCACAACCTTGACAATTGTTGGAAACCGTTGGCGAATATGGATCGAGGGGATATAGAATGAAGAACAATACAAAATTAAGGGGCAAAAGAGAGATACGAAAAAATAGTAAGGGCAGAATTGGGATAGAAAAGCTCATTAATTTTGACCTCTAGCATTCCCAAAATGTAGGAATGCCAAAGTTGGTATAAACTTGTCTTGAGAGAAAGACCTTTGAAAATGCATCACATTTGGCAAATGAGTTTCCAAATTGCTTTACCAGAAATAATTGCATTTCCCTAAAATACCTTTCTGAAGTCAAAGTCCTTTGATGAAGTGTTGCCAAACCATCCTTATTCTGCCGTATGGAAGTTGTTTTCGGATACATCTTGAACACAACACGAAGAAAAGTGTCAGCTCCTTATGTCACTAACGTTTAATATATTTTTCTAGTTAAAATTTAAATCTCACATAAATGTAAAAAAAATTAAGAAAAGTGATGTATTTGTATATTGTGAAAGTTTAGAGCTAAAAAAGGTAAAGCATGATAGTTGAAAGTTTTTATTTTTTGTAAAAAGGAAAAGTCATTCAAGAAACTTGCGGTAAGGTCCTACTCCTACATTACAATGAAGCAACCACAGTTTTCAGTCCTAACCTGTCTTAAACACCATTATATTTCATCTATCCGCTATCTTTCTTTTGTTAAGTAATGTTACATCTGCTAAGAGATCCTGCTCAATTTTTTTTTTTTTTTTGAGATATCATAGGTGATGTTGCAACTTTCTGTTGGGTATTTGATAAGCCAATCATTCAATTCGCTACAGCCATTGGGGCTATGTCGACACAGGCACAGCATGACTCGAGCGTGTTAGGCCCTTGCTTGCACGATCCTTCGCTTCTGGCCCACGCCTAATATTTTTTAATGAACTCATTAGGAGATGCATCAACTAATGGGCATACTTCTTTTAGACATATAAGTTAGTGAAACAACTTACCTCTTTTGACGAATTAATGAAAAATCGAGATTTTATCTTTGTCGTGCTTCGTGTTTGTATGTGCGTGTGCCTGTTGCGATTCAAGTGTTCACTTGTTTGTATAGATTGGATTATATACATCCTTATCGTTTCTATTGCACCAATTTGGTGTCAGAACGGGCAAAAATGCCGGAGAGCTGAGCCAATATCCTTAGTGATGGCAATAGAAACAATCGTCTCGCTGACGTAGATTAGGGATGCAGGCCTTGTCTTACGGGCATATCTCAACGAACGATTGCAACAGGCTTTAGGTATGCTTGCAAGGTGGCTCCGTCTGAGGCGGAATAATGCTTGCAGCCAACGGTTCGAAGAACCCATTCCGGTGGTTCGAAGCCATTGTCGAGCGACTGGCTCAGAAGAGGGATCGAGTTTTTTCATGACTTGAAACCTGGCCGGTCAGAGACGAGGACCGTGACGAAAAAGCCTAGTACCGAATCCCTACTGCGCGGGGTTGAAACTAGAAGTTGCCGGAAAATAAATCTGAATTAACTTTAGCTTTCTTGGTAGTTTCGAAGTCCAAAGAAAAATTGCACGAAACCTTAGAAACCGTGCGAGATTTGGAGCAAAATTTCAGGTAGTGGACAGAATCACAAAACGCAATCTGAATTCTTATGGATCAGGATCAAGGATGCTATGTCAGCCGACGTGGGGAGAGGTCATCGTGGTGGCATTTCGTGCAATCCTCGAGGTGGTTAGTGGGATCGTGGTACCACTACGCTGATCATCGATGGGATCGTGGCTATGATTAGGATGTTGATCGGTGGGGATCAAATGCAGGAGGAGCAAGGAAGAGAAGAAAAAGCACCAGTTGTGACGTGGGGGTAAAGAAGAGTTCTTGTATAACCCATACATACCCTGAAAATCCTTTTGAAACAGCCTGAATCCCTCTTTCGGATCGCATTGTGTTCGGGTGACTTTTTACGCACTGCAACTAGTCCTCCTTCCCGAGCAATCTTAAAGGCATGAATCTTCACATCGATTTGATGCATTCAAGATTTTATTTATGCAATGCTCTCGACAAAACTTAAATCCAAGATCACAATTAAACAAGAAAATTCCCTTGCAATCTAAGACAACACCTTATTGGTGTATTCAGAATACATTATTAAGTAAAGATATCGATACAAGTAAAGTTATAATATTGCTAATAATTCCATCTCTTATCGATTTTTTGCTTATTGAAACGATAATTGAAGCATACCGAAATAAGTTGAAGCACCATTGAAGATAGTGTCTGTACCACTTTAATAGGTTAGAATGTACTAGATGCGAGGAAATTCAGCCAATAAAAAGTAACGTCGGTATTATTCAAATATATCTCAAATTGGTGTTAGAACACAGAGGGTACGAAATGTCTTCTTTTTCAGTTCAACTTTAGGTCATATACTTTACTAAACATGGACCACTTGTAGATCGCGTTATGAAACAGTAACTCCACGCACATAAGTACGCCTGGATGGAGAAGATTGGATGATCTCGAGCAGCCTTGCGAAGGACCACCTACAAAACCTCGAAATATGGATCATAAACTTGTTTATGGAGCAAAATGGGGAAAAGATGTGGTGGGGATGTTGTGAATTTATTATTCCTTTTATTTTAGCAAATTTGAATATGAACAAGGACATATAATTAATTCACGTAATCTACCTACCCCGATTAATTAGAATGCATGAAAAACGGATCATTTGAGGCTCTACGCTGGAGCGAGGACATAATTATTTGAAGGCGAGAAAGACGCCAAAATTAAAAGGGTTTAATTTATAGTATAATCCTTAAAAAATAATAGTAAATTTGTCCTTTAGCACAGTAATTAATCATTGAAACTGGAGAGAAGGGGGGGAAGGGAGGCCATCGAAGTCAATTTTGTCGTTCTCAGCGGTTAGGCTTCCAGATTTAGCATGTAAAGTTTGGTTAACTCCTGAAAATCAGAAGACATTTCCATTTAATTATAAGGTTTGTACTTCACCTCATGATTATGGCAATTGACGCTATGAGTTATGAAAAGTGCTTCTAGTTTGCCAATTCTTAATTTGTTTTCTACTATTTCGGGATTTCCAACGTTGTTAAACCCCTAGTAGTAACATTGCCAAAAAATATTGAATAAAACCCTAATACTAATATTCCGATACGAGAAGATGAGGTCGAATGATTCTCCAATAATCCTTTTCTTATATTATTTCCTGATTTCATCTCCTCGAGTGTTTAATTAGCTTGGATTTTCACCAAAGCATCTAGGGCAAACTCAGCTTGCATAAGCCGGAAAACATCCGATTATAATAAGATCAAAATGAAAGTGTCATAGCTATACATGGAGCGTGTCCTCCACATTGAACAGTGGATAGTCTACGAAGTGCACTGATCACGATCACGATCATGTACAACATAAGAGGTCATTAACCTAGTTGAGATTCTATAATTTGTGCTTCAATTGCAGCTTGCCATATGTCAACGAGCTTTGCTAGCACAATAATTATTGGATTACTATGAGAATGAAAGCTTGTTGTAAGTCAAAAATTCTTAAAGGAATGGATCTCATAATAATTTATAATTATTTGTTATTTGATTTGTTATAATTCAGAATAGACTGTTATTTTTACAGTAGATTAAAAATTGTCATATAATCATTTTTCTATTTCAATTCTAGATGAGCTAAAACCCTAGGCTGATTAATTATTTTCTTTTCTTTTCTTATGGGATGTAATATGTCAGTCCAAAGATTTGGGACCCGACCATGGCCGTACAAATTCCGCCTGGGAAGTAAGAAAGAGGACTTGTGGTTCTTCCGGCATTATACTATGTAAAAACCAAAGCAGTAGGTAATCCGTCACTGGGGTTTTCGTTTTTATTGGCCAACAATTTGTTTCTGTTTAGGTCTTGTTTGGTTGTGTTGGCATTTCAACATAGCCCACGTGCATTTATGTGGTCCACAAGTTCAAATTTCTACCTTATTATATGCTTGTTAAGTTCAAACTTATTAAGAGCATTGAAAGATAATGAAGGGGTCTTAATAGAGGGGGACCACTGCCTTCATAATTGATGAGCTTGCTCCTTTTTTCTTGTACCTTTTAATTTTATATTGCTATTTCTGTACACTCTCTTCGTGGAAAAACTCGATCAGTTCATTGAAACTAACTAGTTCTTTTCGAGAAAGCAAGTATTGAGGAGATCCCACTTTGAATGCCTGAAATTTTGGGGGAACATATGGTCAATTATTTTCCTAGTACACAACAGTATGGGTTTTGAGGACTTGATGTCTCTTGTATACATGACACACTCTGCCTCTAACAATTGTTATCTAACCCTAAAGACTAGGGGTGATGAACTTTGACATGGGTATAACAATAGTTCTGGACAAAGTATGTCTTCCGGACGGAATAAATTTTGTTTTCGACTTCTTTTTTCCATAAAATAATTACGATTGACCAGAATCATGTTGCGTCACAGTGCGCCAGATCATAAAAGGGGTTTCACCACTCGCAGGAACCTTTACCATCCCTAGATCTATGGTGCAGAAGGCACCCAAAGAAAAAGAAAATTCTCCAATTCGCAACAGACATACACACAGATGTGTTAATTCGCCTATATAGGAAGGGGAGGTCTTAAGCAATTTTAAGAGAGCGACGTGTCTTTGTTTGAGAGGGTCCTCAATTTCCTCTCTCAAATGGTGGACAAGTCGGGCTCAAACTCAGATAGAGAAGGCGACAACAAGTACAACTTCTCAGGAGGAGCAGCAACAAGTGCTTCAAATGAAGAAGCAAGCTCTATAAGAGAGCAAGATCGTCTCCTCCCAATTGCCAATGTGGGGAGGATCATGAAGCAGATTCTCCCCCCGAACGCCAAGATCTCGAAGGAGGCGAAGGAGACGATGCAGGAGTGCGTCTCTGAGTTCATCAGCTTCGTCACCGGTGAGGCCTCGGACAAGTGCCACAAGGAGAAGCGCAAGACCGTGAACGGCGATGACATCGTCTGGGCACTTGGGTCCCTAGGGTTTGATGACTATGCTGAGCCGCTCAAGCGGTACTTAAATCGGTATCGGGAGGTCGAAGGGGAGAGAGCCAGCCAAAACAAGGTCACAAGCGGCGAATCAAGAAATGAGAAGAACTTGTACGGGGATGAGTCGCCGGAGAAGCAGCTGGGCGCTGCCTCTTCGTCGCCTCTGAAGTTCTTCGATGTGGCCGACAAGAGTACCAATGGCTCTTTCTCTAAGAGGTATTGAGAGGTACACACATCTTGGAAATCAATCTAACTAAAACCACAGATTTTTAGTTTTGCTAGTAAATAGCATATATATATGTGAAGCAATCAAAAATATATATGCTTGTGGTGGTGTGTGTTGCTGGCAACTCATGGTTTGCATCTTAGAATTAGCATAGATTTCCTTTCACTGACTATTGGTAGATGCAGAATAATTATGTACAATTGATGTTGGTTGTTTATTGGAACATTTGGATGCTTAATTTGCAGCTACTTTTATGCGAATGACACAAGTTTTGCAACTTTGGGTTTTGTAGTGGAGGTACTTTGTGTTGAATTGATCAAGAGTGAGGGTTTCGGTCTATACTAAACATGCTAATAATTTGGACATTTTCTTCATCTCAATTTGCCTAGCCCTTTTAAAGTTCAGTCTTGATAATCAGAATCTACATTACTCATGGCACTTTTTCCTATTTTGAAGGATTAGTGGAAGCCTAAAAGCATAGGCAATCAGTATTTTGAAACAAGACCTAACTCGTGCTTATGCTTGGTAACTTGGAATCTGTAAAATTTCCAGGCATACGAAACTAGTTATGTCAATGTCCAAGGCTTCGTGTGTACACGGATCGAACATGGTCACAGAAAGGTTTATATTTCGATTGATTCGCTGAGCTTTGAGCTTTATGACGATAAACAGGTTTTGACCCATGAAATTACCAGTACACAAGTCATATTGATAGGGTATGCATAGAACATGTAGTTACCCGAAGCCAAGCATCTAATTTCTTTTCTTTTCTTTTCTTTTCATTTTTGGCCGAAGAAACAAGCTTCTAGTAAAGAATAACCTTTGCGGTTTTTTGCTGCTACTATTTGCTTGAATTGTAATAGATTTGCTTCGCTCAAGAATTGGCGTTGATTATCTACAATTCACATCTTTGAAGGAGCTATAACTTGCTAGATTCAGTTACGAGTCAAAAGGAAATTTAGATCTGCCACAAAAGACTAGTAGTTATAACTTGCTTCTTCTTTTTTCATTGGACCTAAAAAAAGAAAGATCAACTTCTTTCTTTGATTAATGGGCGGTTGATAGGTGAGACCATTGGACATCTTTAATATATTCCTCATTTCTCATATTAGTGAATTCCGTGTTTATGGAATTTAAATTTATATAAGACCGGTCACAAGCTGAGAGTATGTAATAATAAGTGAGTATCACTGACAGATGTATGATGAAAATATTAGATTCCGTTATATAGTTAAAATGAAATTTAGATCTACCACAAAAGACTAGTAGTTAATTGAATTTCTTTCTTTAATTAGTTGCCAGTTCATCGATGAGATCATTTGATATTCTTGATATATTCCTCATGTCTCATATTAGCGAATATCGTGTGTACAACTTCAAAATTTATTTGAGACCAATTACATATATTTAGAGCTGGCAATAATTGAGTATCACTGACACATGTATAATATTCTCTCTCTTTCTACAACGATCAAGAGAGCCATTCCTGACAGTTGTAAAATCTTCTATATTGAGATTACACATTAATTGTGTGCATACTCTTGACAGATGTATGGTCTTTTCTCACTCTCTCTTTATGCAAAAATTAAGTGAGGATCACTAATGGATATATAACTCTCTCTCTCTCTCTCTCTCTCTCTCACCTTATTAGTATTGAGCCACTCGGAGGCGAGCAAGGGAGAAGCAGTAAATAAAATACCATGCCGTACTTTATTAACAGTAGTATGAAGTTAATCTGGCTATGACTCTCATAAAGGAACTTGCTATGTACTTCTCTAGAAAGCATATATAGTATGGTCATTTGACAGTTGATTGTGTAATCTCCAGCAATTTGACACTATGGACACAAGCAAGTTCCATACAATTTCTAAAGAAATTTGCTAGGGTTATAACCACTGACTTAAAAAATCGATTCTTTAATAAAGTATCAAACTGTAATCCACCATTTAGTCAATATCATGGTATTATAAGAATCATTTAGCGGTAATTTTTAAAAAAATTTCTGAGAAAATCATGAGGGAAAAGTCCTTCGTTGCAATATCCGAGGTTGACCCCAGGGGCGGCCACTTTTGTTGTCTTTCCATGGGCTTCACATCAACAAGACACATCGTGTCGCGCAAAAACCCATCAGGTCTCGATCAAGCTGACATTTCCTACAAACTGACGACGATGACATCTCCTTCCGACAGCTGAGGGTGCCCCGAACCTGCAGTCATACGAGGGAAGCTTATTCTCTTCAGTGGAATCTTTCTGCAGATGCTTACAAAGGAAGAGTGCGGAACGAGGGTTCAAAAAATCAAATTCTTCGAACCATTTGTTTAGGCGCTGCTGTCGTGTTTGATGCATCATGACGTGAGGACAAACGGAGTAAGAGATCGAGAGAGGTAACACGAGTGAAACCCGAGTGAAACCCTAGATACCTACAGGCAACAAAAGTACAAAATAAAGTAAAAAAGGTGAAGGAAGAAAAAAGCGACTTTTCTTTTGAACGTGGAGCTGCGTGATGGGCTCCTTGGGAAACTTATTATAAACGTTTTTCCTAATTCTTCTTTTGATGAAGACCCCTAAAAAGAATCGACATGGTAAATAAGACTACTGCGAACGCATTAGCAATGGACTTTTATTATTATTTTTTTTACCATTAATAAAATTTGAGGTTAAATTCCTCCCCAATGAGAATCGATTTGGAACATCATCATGCCTTGTACCGTACTTTTTATAAGCATTTTCTCAATTATTCACATTAAGATCAAAGGGATGAATGGATGTTACCATTATTTAGATCTGATCGTGGATCTAGCGGTTCATGATCTTATCCAAGCATCCCATACCACAAGCTCAAAAATAAATTTGGGCAAGCCTGTATATGGACATCTAGTTATAAAAAAAGTCGAGCCAAGCCTGTCTAACCAATAAGTTAAGCTCAGCCTAATGGCCCCATCAGGCTTGGTTCCATCTCTAGTAAGGGCACATTCTATCATGTCAAGCATAGAGCAATATTTTGCTACCATGTGGAATAGTAGGCTAGAACTTCATAGTTTACCAAAATTGAAGACATTTAGGTTGTGTTTGTTTTACTAAAAAGACTTTCATGAAATAATTTTTCCAAGATTTTGCGTATTTGGTTTGCTGAAAATAGATAATCCTAAAAAAAAAAAAACTCTACAGTTAAGAAAAACAAGCGGACTTAAAATAGAAGAAACAAGTTTTGTATCCTAAAAAGAAGATATTGTTTTCCAACAACAATTCCATTTCCACACGCACGCCCGCACAAAACTCTCTCTCTCTCTCTCTCTCTCTCTATTAATCTTCACTCCTCTTTTGGTACCTTCGTTTGGATGCTTGCTGTGGCATTACACTTTGATTACTTCTTTCTAATGGAGGACCAATGTCACCTCAAGTTTTATGGGCACCAAGAGATTAAGTCTGTTAATTATTTGTTTTTCCTGTTTTTTGACATCCTATTTTAGTTCACTTTATTTTTGATAATAAAATAACATAAAATTTATACTTTATTTTTAGTAATGTTTTAGACAAGCATTTCGATATCATCTTAGTATCTTATATTAGGAAATAAAAGTTATAACGTAGAAAGTACATTTTTTTTACGAAGGAAAATTTGAACATTAAAAAGCTTATTTTTGATTCAATTTTAAATATATCTATTGAAGATACCATTGCCGTGATTGATCTTAATATATGCTAATTGGTTTATTTAGAGAAAACTAGAATATTGTATATTGGAAATTTGTATATTTCTTTCTCTAATTAGTTAGGGCTTATGCATTATAAAGAGGGCAGTGAGTGTACAACCTTGAAATGAGAAAGTAAATACATTTTCCCACTTCTCGGCTATTTTCCCATCATTTACTATTTTGAAATGGTATCAAAGCTATCCTATAAGCTTCCACCCAATTTTTTTCCTTCATTCGTCTCTTTCCTCATCGAGCTCTTCACTTCTTCTCCAGTCCACGCCAAACCTGAAAAGTATTTCAGCTAGATCAGCAAAAACAATATGCCAAGAAACCAACCCTCAAACTTTGGAGACTCCCATAATCCAGAAAACCCTTTCGACACCCAAGAATTGAATGATTCACCTTCAAAGCAAGTGATTGAGTATCAGAAGCAAGAGCAAAACTAGATGTTATTCGATGAGAAGAAACAGAGCCATGTTCAGCCCAATTTAGGGCAAATTTTCTTGGGCCCATATGTTCAATGGATTCCGATCCAAGTCCAACAACATATTCCAGGCCAGCCAAGTCAGATGAATCCAGCCAAGAATATGATTGGCTTTTCTAAGAGAGCCCATGGTGGAATTGGCAGGACAGGAGGAGGCCCAATGCTCAATAATGAGTCTTACCCAAGATCTGCATCGGGTTAGACTTTTTTGAACCAAGGAGGTTCAGGTCCATCAGGTTTTGGGGCAAACCTATACTTGACTTATGGACTCAATTATTTTCCCTTTGCAGGTGCCGCTGGCGGTCAACCCAAGCCAGGGGACCCCTTGTGCAAGTCCGCCACCGACGAACCTGAGCTCTACCTTATTGCAATAGCTTCGAGGCTAGACAACTATTCTATTTGGTTGTAGAAGTTCTAGCAGGCTCTTATACAAAAGATAAAAGAGGGATTCATCGACGGCATCGTTCCGATTATGATTGACGAGCGACTTGCACGCCATTGGAGAAAGTGCAATCAGCTCGTTTAGACCTAGATTGGCAACTACCTCACTCTAGAGGTCGCTGACGGACTCCTCCCGATCGAGGATGCGAAAGGAATTTGGGAAAATATACAGGAATATGGAAAATTTGATTACGCCAAAATTTTCAGCTTAACTCAAGCTTTATCAGAACTTAAACATGGGCATCTCTCTGTTTCTAGCGTTTTCAACAAATTATCAGCACTGTAGAATGAATTAGAGATGGTTGAAGAAAAGCTAGAGGCACCTGAAGCAACCCTAGCACAATACCGTGCAATAAGGGAGAGAAAGAAGGTGACTGGACTTGTAGTTATTTTAAATGAGAGTCACTTACCATTTCGTAGCCAAATCCTCGCCATGAAACCCGTACCCTCACTCGGCTAGATCTACTAGCTCGTGGTCCAAGAAGAATCGCAACGCCTAGCATCCTTGAAGTACCTGAAGGTGGAAGATTGTGTCATCTTTGTGGCCAAAGTGACACTGGAGCGGCAATTGGTTGTTGCGAGGTTTAGCCATGGTAGCCATGACGGACACAAAGAATCCGTCGCGGCATTAGGGTTTTCGAATGAAGAAGACAGGTCCCTTTTATCTTTTGGAATAACTGGCCTATATGTGTTTAGGCGATTGGACGGCTCAGGACTCATGCGGGGTTATTTGCCAGCAAATGACCATGATTTGATCACGGGATTAGACGGCTCCAGCTCATTCGCGTGATCGGATGGTGGACATCATGTTGCGGCTACATCAACATGGAAAGGATCCAATGGCTAGAATTCTGCTGCGGCCTCAAATAAATCACATGGCCAAAATTCCAATGAAGGAAAGGCCAAATTTTGTGATTATTGCAAGCGCACTTATCATGTGACATCCTGAATTCCAGGTTCTGATTTCGATCGAGATAGTTGGGCATTTCATTGACGCGCTTATAGTTCTTTCCCCTGAACTGATCACTCATGGGATAACTAGTCTATCAGATGAAGCCGTTAAGGGATTCTAACGCATCAGACTTGAGAATTCGACTAGGAAACGACTGCTCGACTGTGCAAATCTGCAAGAGATCATTACGACACAATAAGATCGATTAGAAATCGGAGATAGATCGACTCGACAAAGGTATGTGATTAAGTGTGGGTGATTCCACTTAATTGCACAATTCTTGTTGATCGGCACTAGACCGATTCTTCTATCGTTTTGGTATCTTGTGTCCGTGTTTGAAACCTTGAGATTTCTACGATAACCGAGAGTCGCCAATGTGTCGAAGATGTACTTTGTGGCTTGAAAATAATCAACCATGGGTCAAATGCACGAAAATTCCTAAAAGCTACCCGGTAGATTAGGACACGCTAAATTCGCGCCGAATTGAAATTAACTGTGAAATTGAACCTGAATTCAGAAATTGAGAGTTCTGTTATGTCACAGGTCATTTTTGGAGCGTCGACTCAGTTTCAGAAGATTTTTCAGCAACCCGAGACTTTTAAAGAAAAAGTCAAGGTAGGGCCGTTTTCGATAAGAATTTTCATATGACCGTTTTTGATTGCGAAATTGGGATGCCAGTGGGTTATATTAGTGAGGAAAAATACTAATTTGACCGAGGACTCGATGGTTGAATTTTCAAAGGTCGAATTGAATTGATTCAAGAAGGATTGAAGTTCAAATTGTGCAATTTCCTTTCCAAATTCGTAGCACCCTATTGGACCCAACATTTGGACCTATTAAAGCTTCTAGAAGAGGGTAAATTGGTCTAGAAATTGTTGGTGGAAGACAACTCACATGGTGGGCCATGTTTGAGGGACCAAAGAGAGAAAAGTGGTCCCCTCCTCCTTCTCTCTCCTCCCTCTCTCTCTTCCTTTGCTTCTCTCCTCCCTCTCCCTGCTGTGCGACCACTTTTTCCTCTCTCCATCTTCTTCTTCTTCGCACGCCAGCAACCGGAGAGACAAGTCAGCAGCATCGCCGGACAGCCAGCCCTTTCGTCCGACGCCATCCACTGTCCTCGCACACCACCGGCCGCGCGCGTGCACCTCCGCCTCTCTCCTCCATCTTCAACTGCTGTTCGACGCCCAACAACCCAGGGAAGCTGAAGATTAGCGAAGCCTGCATCACCGTCGGAGCAGCCGCACCCACCGCCGCTCGCCGTCCAAGCCTCGCGCGCACGCCGTCGCTACTCGCCACTGCTCCGCCCGTCTTCGCCTCCATCTCGCCGACTCCTCTGTTCCAGCAGCCATTTTAGATCTGGTGAAGCTTAGTTTGAACCGTCCAGCCCACCTTCGGCCATCATGAGACCTCACCGTTGGCCGCACGACACCGTTGCAGCTCCTTCACCCATTTCCCACCCAAACCGACATCGGATCCGCCCCTTCTCGGCTCTAAACAGGAGCTGGTTTTGTGGGTATTTCAGCTTGGTTAAGTCCCATTTTGGCCAGCTTCCCGACCCCGAAAGCTTGGCCCGCCTTGAGGAAAGTCGGTCCCCGTTGCATCCCCGTCGTTTTGAACCGATCGGTTCGTTAAACGGGTGAGTTTAGCCTCCTAAACCTTGATTAGAGGGTTAATGATGCTTAGGGAGGTTTAGTTTAAGTTAAGTGAGATTATGTGGTTATATTAGTTTAGTTAAGTGTGGATTAGATTAAAGGGTGTGATTAGTTTAGTGTATATTTAATTAAGGCTAATTAGATGTTTAGATTATTATAATCTTGATTGGACCTTAATTAATAATTTTGAATTAAATAAGTATTTCTAAATTATTTAATTATTTAATAATATTTAAAATTATTAAAATTATTATTTAATTAATTTTCGGAATAAATTTAATTGTTTATTATTTTCAAAAATTATTTCGGGAGCTTAAATTCTCATAATTTCGTGTTGATCGCTGCTATGTATTCAGATTATGAATTTGATGAGTGGTTATTGCAAATTGAGTGTTGATTGTGAAAAATATGGATTTTATTCAGAAAATCCCAAGTATTGGGTTTTGATAACAAAATTGGATTTTAAGGATTATATTAAATAGTGGGGTTTGAAAAAGTGAGATATTAATTTTCTGGTTCAAAATTAACGTGCCCCCACATGCGTGAATATTTTCTGGAACATTTTTAATATGAAGAAAATAGGCCGGGATCATTATTTTAAATGGAAGTATTAAGTGAAATGCAAAGTGTCCTGGGCCGAGTATGAAATTATTGTGTGATATTTAAGAGGAAATTGTCCTGAGCTGTTGAGCTGGACTTGCCTCTACATGGATGCCCCATACAACGAATGCAGGTCGCAGTAGATTCTAGGCTCATGTTCCTTCGGGAACGCTGTCGACGTAGTGACGAAGCCGCGCTCTAAGGTGAGGAGACGATGCCTGGCTAAATGCCAGTAGATAGCCGAATCGCGAGTAGGGTATGCCCATGTGTGGTAGTGAATAACAGTTGGAACGCATGCTGAGTATTGTTGATGAACCGAATTATGGGAGAAAATTGTGTGGCATGGTATGGGACGTGTCATAACGATTTGGTCTTATAATCAGGACTCCTGTGGTTGTTGGTTATGTGAAAGTGTTTGGGTTTCGGTTGTTTAAGTTTGTATTACTGCACATGATTGAGTGATATGAAGATGATTGAGTGATTCGAATCGTGCTAACCTGCAGGAAGGAATTGAGGCGAGGTAAGTCCTTTGTGTGGTGTGGCTAGGCCATCCTGGGGTGTATTTCCTTTCTAATAGGGGTTTAGGGGGTGAACTTGCTGAGACAATGTCTCACCCCAGTTGTGGGCTTACATTTTTAGGTCCCCAGTGGATGGAGTGGCCATATTGTTTTGGTTGGCCTTGAGGAGTTGCAGAGGTGAAGTCATGAGGATTGGAGAACGTGTCCGACTTGTAGGTCGTAGGAAAATTCCTTTTTATGAGCCGGTCTTTTGTAGACTTTTGGCCGTAGACCTCTATTTGTAACTCTATTGATTTATGAAAGTGTTATGTTGTGGATTTGCTTTTTGCTTTTCTATCCCGTTTTTCATTGTTAAGGGTTTTATAATACGTTCCGCATGTGCATTAAAGAAGAGAATGGGTCGGCAACGCATCCTGGGAACGTCGCATTTGCATGACCATGGTGGGATGTTCGCGTGCTCGAGGCGTGACATATCAAGCACGGGAAAATTGCTAGAAATTACATGGGAGGCCAACAGATAAAAAGGAAAAAGATGTCTCCATCGCAGCACACGCCAAGGTTCACTAGCCTATCAATAATGATCAATTTCGACAAATCATGAAAGCTCTAAGCCAGTTGGAGACACAGGACAAATAGGCTAGTTGTACAAGTATTTCCAACTGCTTAAGCTCTATTTCAATTAAAGCATGTATTATTGATTTAAGTGCTAGTGATTACTGTTGGAGAAAATTCCTTTATTGTTTTGAAGTTGACAAAACTTATCCAAAGTCTTTCTGAAGACTTCTAGACTTTCATGTCAAAGTCTGAAGACCGCCAGACTTTCTGTTCAAAGTTTGCCCATATTGACATATTCCAGATTGAACGCTACTGAAGAATGAAGACTTATCCAGACGCAAGATAATCTTTATTTCTTAAAGAGTTCGATTTGTTTAGCTTATGGATGGCTTTCTGGTTGGATATAGCACCCACATGATTGGCTATCTTTATTGGAATCAATTTCGATATCCCAATCTTTTGGAAGGCAAGCAAACTTGGAAAGTTCTACTTATGGAAACTAAGATCCTGACTGTATGGGCGAACAGGATTGACGGGCTTTCATATGAATGATCAAACGGCTCGAGATCTCTTTGAGTGATTCTGTCCAAAGGGTTGATTGGAAGAATTCATTTGGAAAGTGCGAACGGTCGAGAAGACATGAATGAGTATTTATAGGAGACATCTCTAGTCATTTGAGGTGTGTGTGAGTGTGAAGGAAAAATTTCAAAGTCTGAAGCTTCCTAGTTCCTTGTTATTTCACTGAGCTAAAATTTGTGCTCAAAAGAGAGAAAAACATATAGAGTGACTTCGTGAAAGAGAAGCAAAATCTTCATTGTGAAGTTGAAATCACCAAGCTGTAAAATCTCTTTTGTTTCTTAGTGGAATTCAGCCAGTAGGCTGTCAGCATGGAGAGTGGACGTAGGCTTGATCTAAGCCGAACCACTATAAACTTTTTATGTTCTTATTCTCTTCCCTAAACTCTTTATTTTGTTTGTAGTTTTATCTAACTGTTTAAGTTTGAACTCATTTAAGGTCTGTCATATTCTAAAAGCAAATTACTTCTACTGAACCTTGCGAAAATTTTTGTTCACACCTATTCACCCCCTCTAAGTGTTGTTACTAGCCCTTTCAATTACATTATCTGCGATGAGTGTTTTCTTACTAATGTTCGTAAATCGACCCCGTTTACCTTTGTACGTATCCTAAATGGAAATGATACCTTTGTTACTGAAACACGAAATGTCCAACTCAGCTCATTCTTCACATTGAAAAATGTCCTATTTATTATGGAGTTTCGATTTAACCTTATTTCCGTTTCAAACATTTGTGAAGACAATTCCTGTCGGGTCATTTTCGATTCTGATGTCTGTTTCGTTTAGGCCTTTTCGATGGGGAAACTGATAGGCTTGGGTAAAATTCAAAAAGGACTCTATTTTTGGGCAGCACTTCCCAAAAAGCTTGATATTTCATTTTACCCTTAAATAAGGGCATCTTGTGTAATGCCAAAGTTAATAACAATATTTTATTTCATTAGCGTTTAGGCAATAGTGCCTCTTTTCCTCATCCAAAGTGTCTCATTTGTCCAATAGTTGAACAATCTCAATTGCCTTTTCCACAAAGTACTTCACGTACTCAAACACCTTTTTCTCTTCTACACATGGACATTTGGGGTTCATATTATACACCACATCAGGATGGGTCTAGTTTCTTCCTTATTATTGCGGATTACAATACACAGGCTACTTGGATTTTTTTGATACAATCTAAGGCACAGGTTCTTTCCCATGTTAGGAACTTCTTTACATTAGTAAAAAAAAATCAATTTCACAAATCTGTGCAACGGATTCATACTGATAATGCTCATGAATTCTTTAATCACGAGTGTTCTTCTCTGTTTATTTCAAATGGCATTCTTCATGAAAGTTCATGTACCTATACACCTCAACAAAATGGGATCGTTGAACGGAAGCATTGCCATCTTTTAGAAGTTATCCATTCTCTTAAGTATGAAGCCTCAATTCTAGAAATATTTTAGGGAGATTGTGTGGTCATAACAATCTATTTGATCAATCAGATGCCATTTCAGATTCTAAATGGCAAGGCTCCATTCAAGTTGCTCTATGGGAAACAACCAGAAACAACCAGACGTCCACCACCTTCGTGTCTTTGGATGCTTGTGCTATGTCTCAGCTATAGGCCCTCAGGACAAATTGGGTCCTCGTGTTGTTGAAGGTGTATTTATTGGGTATCCTGTTCATCAAAAAGGATAGTTGATTTATAATCCATCCACTGGAGGCTTTCTTGTTAGCAGAGACGTTATTTTCCATGAGGACACCTTTCCTTTCCAAGAAGAACTATCTTCACATCAAAATTTAGATCCGGCTACAAATCATCGTGTATTCTTGAGTGAAGAAGATCTCTTGTCTCCAGAGCCCATCGTGATTCCTCATATCACATCACCCATAACGCATCATGCAACTGAATGTGATCCTCCATCTTGCTCACATAATGCGGCCCCTGGGGAATCACAAGAAGCAATACTAGCAGATCATACAATCCTCACCTCACTATGAATTCAATTGATATCTCCTCTACACCACTTGCAAGTGAAACAACTCATCCTCGACGATCAAGCCAGACCACACGATCACCTACATGGACAATAGACCTACGTTTATCCCACCTTGGCAAAATCTAGTACGCATTATCCTATCTCTTTTTATGTTAGCTCTGCTCATCTTTTGCCTGAAAATAGGTGCTACGTAAGTAAAATTTCTAAGGGACAGGAGCCACCATCATATGACAAAGTTGTCAAAGATCCTCATTGGCAACAAGTAATGAAGGATGAGTTAAGAGCCTTAATGGAGAACAACACTTGGGATATTGTTTCTACACCCCCTCATCGGAAATTTATCGGTTGCAAATGGGTATAAAAGATCAAGCACAAGGCAGATGGTTCAATTGAACGTTATAAAGCCATACTAGTAGCCAAGGGTTTTACATAAAGGGAAGGTTTTTATTATATAGAGACATTTTCTCTAGTAGCAAAGGAAGTCACTAGTTGTTCTGTCCTCTCTATTGCAAACCTTCATGATTGGCCTCTTCATCAGATGGATGTTCATAATGCTTTTCTCCATGGAGATCTAGAAGAAGAAATTTACATGGATCTTCCACTGTGTTTATGTAGACAAGGGGAAAATCGAGTGTGTCATCCACATAAATCTCTATATGGACTCAAGTAGGCTTCTCGTCAATGGTACGCCAAGTTCACTTTTGCACTTGCAATTGCAAAATTCCGATAATCCAAGCATGAATATGCCTTATTTACATAGAGTCAAGGTACATCATTATTTGCTTATATATGTTGATGACATACTTATTATGGGAAATGATGAATCTACCATTGAGCGATTTAAAAAAGCGCCTACACTCCACATTCCCCATTAAGGATTTGGGACCTCCCAAATATTGTTTCGGAAAAGAGATTGCACGATTGGATAAGGGAATTTGCCTCAATCAATGCAAGTTTGTCTTAGAAATCATCCCAGAAGTAGGATTATCAAGATCTAGGCCAGCTGTCATTCCAATTGAATAGAATATCAAGTTAACAATGGCTGAGTATGATAAGGGACTATCACCCCCGAATGAGGATCCTTTGCTCAAAGATCATTCTATTTATCAGAGGCTCATTGGAAAGCTTATCTATCTCACAATGACTAGGCCACACATATTTTATGCAGTACAAATTCTCA
Organism: Eucalyptus tenuipes; assembly: GCA_014182365.1. Classification (NCBI taxonomy): domain Eukaryota; kingdom Viridiplantae; phylum Streptophyta; class Magnoliopsida; order Myrtales; family Myrtaceae; genus Eucalyptus; species Eucalyptus tenuipes. The sequence continues at coordinate 9,827,729 of CM024544.1, read as the reverse complement.
GTTAGTTTATGCATAATCCGAAACAATCTCACATGAAGGCTGCACTGAACGTTGTGAAATTTTGAAAGGATGTCCCGATTTAGAAATACTATTGTCTCAAGACAACAACATGGAAATGATAGCATTTTGTGACACAGACTATGCTACTTGCCCTATGAGTAGAAAATCAATTATAGGGTTCTGCATAAAATTGGGAAATTCATTACTCTCATGGAAAACAAAGAAAAAGTCTACTATATCGTTATCGTTTGCTGAAGTAGAATATCGGTTAATGGCGAAGACTAGTTGTGAGATAGTCTAGGTAAAAAGCTTACTCCAAGATCTTGGTGTGTGGGTGAAAGAACCGTCTTGTTTTGTGACAATGATGCTATGCTCAAGCTTGCAGTAAGTTCGGTTTTTCGTGAAAGAACGAAACATATAGAGGTTGACTATCACTTCATCAGAGACAATATTCAAATTGGAGTAATCAAGACAAAATGGATAAGAACGATAGAACAGCTTTCGAACATCTTTATCAAGCCCTTACGTCAAAGGCAACATACAAATCTATTGAGCAAGCTTGATGTCTTTGATGTGTATAGACCACCGGCTTGAGGGGAAGTGTTGAAGATACTGTCGCCGTGATTGATCTTAATTGATGCTACTTTGTTTATTTAGAGAAAACTAAAATATTGTGTATGTGGGAAAAGATATTTCCCTTCCTCTATATATTTTTTTCTCTAATTAGTTAGGCCTTATACATTATAAATAGGGCTGTGATTGTACAATCTTGACATGAGAAAGAAAATACATTTTTACATTTTCCCGATTCTTGGTCACTTTCCCATCATTTACTATTCTAACAATATCAGTAAATAACTAAAAATTAGTCATTTTTAGTAATTATGATTTTCACGAAAAATATTTTTCTCTATCAAAAAGTTCTATGCGTTTCAAAGACGCCCGAGAGAGAGAGAGAGAGAGAGAGAGAGAGAGAGAGAGAAGGTCTATTCTTCCCGATAAATGCACTATGAGCATGAAGAAATATTCTTTTAGATTGAGCGATTAGGAAAATCATCTTAAATATAGTATTTTGAGAGTTTACTCACTTTTTAATTAAAGCTGCCATGAGGGCCATAGCTCTATAAACAATTGACAAGTTTCAATTTCCACCAATCACCAAAAAGCACTAACAACAAAGCAAAAAAAAAAAAAAAAAAAAAAAGAATTTAAAATTTCTTTGAAAAGCTACATTCCAATAAATAATTATTAGGTCCACCATTATAATGGAGATAAGACATGTACGAAATAAAACCTAATTTTATGTTAACACTTAAATTTTGATGGTCCATTTAGTTGTTCATTGCATCGAAAATTAGGGATCGCCTGACTCCTAAGCACATATATTATTAATTTGCATTTGCATATTAGGAGTATTTTTGATTTAATAGTAATAACTCCATTTAAATCACATTTTAACAGGATTGCAATAGGAAGGCTTTGAGCTTAATTAAATCATCTGTATTAAGCTCCAAAGAAAGTGATAATTGGAACAAGCCCATTCATAGTCGAAATATACGTGTGATTTGCATGTGGTACTTCGAATTAAGAAATATTTGTTTATTGAAGTGGGTTGTATTATTAAATTTTTATTATAGGGAAATAAGAAAGAGGGTATATTCTAATTTCCTAGTAAAAAATGACATAACTTAAAATATGAAATAAAGATATCCTTGATTCTTTCGAGACAACCCTAGGCTTAACCCTATATAAACTTGTTTACAAAAGAAGCTGGACATTATAGAGAAAGTATATAACACAAAACGGAGAAGCACTCTCTATTGCACAACTACCATCCTCGTCAAGGGGAAGATTATCCAAAAAGTTCTAAGCTTATTGTACAACGGCCAATTTAGTTCTAAACAATTCAATTATGCCAATTTGGTCCTAAACCTTTTAATGATTTAGCAATTTAGTCATGATATTTTTCAACGATTTATCAATTTAGTCATTCCGACTAATTTTGATTAAAAAAATGTTAATGTGACGATCTAATCAGCATTGATCATCATACGTGACATGATTGATGCTAACATAGGCAATTCTTTTTTTTTTTTTTACAATTTTATGATTTATTTTTTCTTTTTTTCCTTTTCCTTTTCTCTATCTTTTTTTCTTTTTCCCTCAGCTAGCTATCACTAGGCCTTGTTGATGATCGGCGACTTGCCGGTCTCAAATTAGGGTGCCCTCGCTGGATTGAAGGAGGGTTGCCCTCGCCAAATCTGCCAATGGCAACCCTCGCCTGAGGCTAATGGAGGGGAAAAAAGAAATGAAAATAAAAGGAAAAAAAATACAAAAATACAAAAATTGTCGATGTTGGTGATTTACAGTCAAAATTGTCTAAGATGACTAGATTGTAGGGGTGAGCGGGTCCGGGGTGGGTAGGGTCTAGACTCGAACCCTGTACCCGACCCTATTATAACCGGTTCTCTTTTTTTGGACCTTGTTCCCTACCCTGTTTGCGTTGGACCCTGTTCCCAACCCACCCTGTTTTTCCAGTCCGAGAACAGGGTTGACCCTGTTTATATTGGAACCTGTTTTGCAAAAAAATTGTTGAATCTTTATATTAACCTTAGAGAAGCAAGTCTAGATGAGTTGTCTGCTGAAACAAAAAAGGCCGGACCAAGCACATCCTTCGACCAAACTCATTGGGAACATGTATAAAATTTGGACCCCCTTGAAAAAACAACCAAGTATATAATTCGACCATCTCGCATCCCCAGATCCCACAAAGTACATCGAGTTTCTCATATTCCAGTAATATACAAGCTAGCAATTTAGCCAATTAACTAGTTGTAGGACAATTTTTGGCTGATCACATATCAACCTTGTCCTTGATGCGCTTGATCTTCTTCTCCTCCTTCGGCCTTGCGTTCCACGTGGTACAAAATCTCTTGACAAAAACCTAAAATTCATATATAAAGAAAAATCAACAAGAATCCATACTCTAGAGACATGCAAAAGTTATGATTTAATAAAGTCTATTTACTTACCACAAAATCGGAGTTTCCACAAAATGAAGTTTATTTTCCAATGATAATGTCCTTGGTAAGACAATCCAAATCTATAAAAAAAAAAAAGAGATTAAATAAGGCATTCACTTAATAGATAGTTATGCGAATGAATTACAAGATAGAAAGAAATATATATAACTTACCCGCCTCAAACTTTTCCGCATTCTCGATGCACTCTTCAACATTAATTGGCACGCGAACAGCTCTCAACCAATCTTGAGTACAAATTAAACCTTCCACCACTCTAGGAGTCAAAGAACTTCGAAAGCCATCAAGTACATGTCCCGATGTACTAAAAGCCGACTCTGAAGCAACGGTAGTCACGGGAATAGACAAAACATCTCGAGCCATCAAAGATAAGATTTTATACTTTGACCCAATACTCTTCCACCACATCAAAAGATCAATATTAAGGATATCTTCACTTTCAGCTTCAAGATACCGATCAAGCTCAGATTTGTTTTCATCCAACACTCTTTTCTTTGCATGGAGAAAGCTTTTGTGCCAAGCATCGATTTCACAATCATTGTCATCAATATCAACATTGGAAGCACTACTACTGTTACTCACACTTGAATCACCAAATTTTTCTTTACTAGAAGATCCAACAGAAGATCGCTCATAAGATTTATACAAATTCTCCAAGGCGACCTTCACTTTATCATGCATCTCATCAATTTTTGCGTCATCATCATAGATTTGTTCAAAGCAGAACTTTACATAACTCAACTTCTTTGTAGGATCCATTGCAACCGCAATCAATGCCATCATATTAACTTTATCCAAACTCCCATAATACTTGTCAAACTTCTCTTTCATTTTTAAACCCATAGCTTGAAGCTTTGGGTCTAAAGAATTCGCCGCATTATTCAAATACTTGTACAACTTAGCTATCTCTTCAAAATAACTATTTGAAGTAACATATGAACTACCCGACATCCTTTTGGTTGTATCATAAAACCGTCTCAAAAATTTAGAAAGAATGATGGCATTTTCCCAATCTTCATCTTCAGGAGGATCATTGTCAATTTCCCTTAAGAAAAATAAATCTTCATCTTCCATTCTTTTAAAAGCTTTCTTGAACTTTATGGCGGTGTCTAACATCATGTAAGTGGAGTTCCATCTAGTAGCAACATCAAGACAGACCGAACCATTGTATGCAATCCCCTCACTCTCAATGCAAGCTTTGAATGTCTTAGCTCTCACCGGAGAACTCCTCACATACCTAACTATGCTTCGGATGCGTGTAATAGAATCACGCACCTCATTCAATCCGTCTCTTACTATCAAGTTAAGTATATGAGCAGTGCATCTCATATGTAAAGCATCGCCATTCAAAATCAAAAATCCTTCTTCTGAAAATTTTGCTTTCAAATAACTAACGGCCAAATCATTTGAACTTGCATTATCCATTGTTATTGTGGATACCTTCCTTTCTATTCCCCAATCATAAATGCATTTCCCCACCATTTTACCAATCTCCTTACCCTTGTGACTATGCATCATCACAAAATTGATTATTCTTTTTTGCAACTGCCAATTTTCATCAATATAATGTGCAGTAAGACACAAATAGTTCAAGTTTTGAATGGAACTCCACATATCCGTTGTGAGTGCAATCCTAGATTTAAGCTTACCAAAGTAAGCTTTCAAACAAGTCCTTTCACTTAGATATAACTTCATACAATCTCTTGCCATTGTAAATCGTGAAAGATGATGGAAAAGAGGTTGCAATTCAGTAACAAAATCGCGAAAACCAACACGCTCAACCATGGAAAATGGCTGCTCATCAATAATAATCATTCGAGCAAGCATATGCCTACAATGTTCTTGATCAAACTTCCATGTCGTTAAGACACTATCAGTAGTAGTATTTTCCCCAACCTCGCCAACCACATTTTTGTCACGTGATGCAAACAACATTTGCTTTTTATCTGTACGAGGATACTTTTTGCACTTTCTCAAGTGCTTCCACATAGTAGAGGTTCCATGATCAACATTATACACATACTCCATCCCGCAATGAATGCATTTCACCTTAACTGTTTTCTGTGTTTTCTCATCTATAATTCTCGAAAAATGATCCCAACAATCTGATTGATTAGCTCGCTTTTTACTCGAAGCAGTATGAGAGTTAGGTACCCTCACCTTATTTGTCGCGCCTATGGTTGCAGATTCCACTTCATCAGCTCCATGGAATGGCAATTCCATGAGTGGACTCATTTCATTATGTCCCTCTACTTCCATTGATATGTCTTTGTCTTGATCCATTGACTGAAAACTGAAAAAAAAAATTATATAACATTAGGATTCTACAAAAACATATTAGTTTTCATAGTAAGTCAAATCTCTCAAGTAACACCTAATTTTTCAGGTATCTAGGGAAGACTCATCGGATGATGTTGGAAGTGGAACAGATAGAAAGCACAAGCAGCAAATGGAGAGCAAGAACGAGATCATATGCCATGATTCAGAATCCTAGCAAACGCCTCACAAAATGCACACAACGCGACGTCCTGCTGCTGGCCAATTAACCCAGCAAGACAAGTCAGTTAATGCATCCCGTAAATATAGCAGTTTAAGACTGTCAGATGCCTGCCGGAATTTACTTTGTAAATGTATGTATCAAATGCTTTCGCATTATCATATGATTTGCAGTGGAATCGACCAAAAGTTCACAAAAAAAGAAAAAAAAATCTCACATGCACGTCCTCCAGAGGAACAACGAGCACGACGAATTGGCCTCTACTGCAGCAACCTCTAAAGCGCGAACGCACGAACGTCAATGTTGCGACAGAAGATGCCGAGTCGAAATCAGCTCCGAAAACAATCATAGACGGCACGCGACAGGCCATCTTCCACTCGAACCTGAACTCCCAAAAAAAAAAAAAAAAAAAACAGAGAGAGGAAAAAACAGAGGACGCCCGGTTTCGTAACGGACCGCATTATCGAAACAACGCTTCACCTTGCTCGCGACGGCTGAAGAAGAAGAGAGCCTGGTTCAGTGGCGCTCTTCGCCGCGGCACCGGAGAAGACGAGGCGGAGCACGAACGGAAGCAGGGGGCCCTCCCTAGATATAATAAGCACCGGCTCGGATGGAAGGAATGAAGAGCATCACATCGGCATCGCGCAGCAGGCAATCGTGGACGGAACGGCGATGCGGCGTCCGGCGAGCAAGGGAATTGGGTCGCGGCGCGGGCTCCTGTGGGTCGTCGCTCGGGCGGCGCAAATCGTGGTCAGATCAGGGTCAGCAACGGCGTCGCGGGCAACAGCTGGATCTACGGCAACGATGACCAGCGGCAAAAGGGGGCGCTCGGGCGGAGGGGAGTGCGTCCGGTTCTGCACCTGCTGCAGCTCGGGTGGTCACTCGGGTGAGACTCAGATTGGCACGACAGCGGCTTCGTTGGGCGGAGCGAGAGGCGGCACGGTGGTCGGTCGCGCGAGCAATCGTGGACGGAACGCCGATGCGGCAGTCCGGCGAGCAGGGGAATTGGGTTGCGGCGCGGGCTCTTGTGGGTCGTCGCTCGGGGGCGTCACGGCGGTGGTTGGCGACCGGACGTGGGCGGCGGGGGCGGCGGTGCACGGCGGCAGGGCGTCGCGGGCGGAGGACGGCAGATCCGGCAGGCGAGAGGCGAACGGCGGTTGCCCGGGTGGGCTGATGGAGAAGCGAGGAGCGTTGAGCGTGAGAGCGTTGAGCGTGAGAGTAGTCTACTCGAGTAGAGATAGAAAGAAACGACTAGGGTTTTGGTTTTTGGACTTTTGGGGCCCAAAAACCTGTTCTGAAACTGGTCCTCAAACCGGTTCTGAAACCGGTTCTCAAACCGGTCCGGTCGATCCGGTTCCCGGGTGGGTATTCCCTCGGAACCGGTTCCCGGACCGGTTCAAACAGAGTCTAAACTTTGGGAACCGGTTCCCGGACCGGTTTCAACCGGAACCGGTTCCCGACCCTATTTTCCGGGTGGGCCGAACCGGGAACCGGGTTGACCCGGTCCGATTGCACACCCCTACTAGATTGGTAAATCATTAAAAGGTTTATGACTAAATTGACAAATTTTCAAAAGTTTTAGAACTAAATTGGCATATTTAAAAGGTTTAAGATTGAATTGGCCATCATATCACCAATTTATGATCTTTTTGATAATTTTCCCCTTGCCAAGTTACATTGGTAAAACAATCTAAAAATTTCTCTTTCATTTCAGCAACAATTTCTTTTAGCTGGTCCTTGCTCAAGAAGGTAGAGAGAGTATCACATCATTCATGGCCAAGAACTTCTTAGTGGAAAATATAATAGAGAAAAAACATTATCCTCCTTGTAGATTCTCAACTTCAAACACGGAATAGATTCTATAGGAAAATAAGCGAAAAGAAGATAGTACATATAGAAGCATAAGAAAAGATTACCACTGAGAGAACATAACGATGAAAAGCCGACTGGAACTGAGGAAACTGAAGCAAAGAGTTGAAGAAAATAAGGCATCATTGGATAAAGACCAGCCATAAGTGTAATCTCCTGCGACTTGCATATCTGATGTCTATGCGGTTCTCTCTTGTTGCTTTTTAAAAAAAGAAAATATAAAGATGCGAAGAAGACGAAGATCACTGAGAAGAAGATAATCCATTTACCTCTGGTTGATAGGGTTGTTGAGTCTGGTAGGAAAAAAGTAATATTAAAGGTCAAAACTTTTACTATGCATGTAATTTCTATCATTATTATGTATGCCCTAGACTCCCACCAGATATTGGGGCAATAAATTTTATAGTTGTAATGACCTTGAAGTTCGTAACTTTGATATGATACTAATAGTAAAGGGATTATCTAGTGCAGTATCATGGTTTTTCCCTTTTAATTTTGAAAGGATTTTAAGTAAAAAATCCCTTGTCTTCGTCTCTATTTTTTTTTCTTCAAAAATTTGGATTCCTAAGACTGATGTCTGTAGTTTCTTTCTTTTTCTTAATCTCTTCATCGTGGGCTCCGGCTTAACTTCAGAAACTGTAGAGCATCAGGAAAGAAGTTTTTGTTTGACTGCGAGGTTGCCAATATGAAAGTGCATAAGAAGGCAGATATACATGAGGAATTCATGTAATGATGACCACTAGACAGCAATTCATCCTTTTTGCCCCCCTTTCACTATAGATCGTTGTGCCCTTTAATGACCCACTTTACGTCTTAAAATTCTTGACCGTAATAACAATGGTTATCACCTTGATCATAATTCATAACATCTCTTTATTCACAATATGATATATCTATCTTTTTTTCCTAAAGTTCATAAGTCATTCCCACCTTCAACATTCGCTTGTGTGGAATGTCAAAGATCTTGTCACTCTGCCTCAAGTTCTTCTTCAGGAAGTTGTAAGCATAGTCAATCAAGATCCTCTTCCCCAAACTAGCCCCTTTCCCTGCCACCACCTCATTCTCACCGATTAAGTGAACCACCCCCGCATGCCAAGCCCTATCCAGCACACGAATCTCTCTCTCCGATGCCTCTTGTGCCTTATAGTTGCAATTGTCATTCGCTTCATCATCGATCTCTTTTTTGACCCCATTCTCACAATTCTCTGCACTCTCTAACCTATCAACTAATCTCTCGTCACCATCCTCGCCCTTGTTCAATCTCTCTTGATGGGTCGTGGTCCAGTGCTCTTCCATTACATACTCCCTGAGCCTTTGAAATAGGAGCCTCTCGAACGGCTCATCGTGCTCATTCCGTGAGTCGGTGTACCCATACCTCACGACGCACCGAAACACATTGAGCTCCTGCGGCTCAACTCGGCGGAACAGGAACTGCTCTTCTGACGGAACTTTGCTTATCGGGAACGACTTTATCGAGACGAAAATGAGAACTGAGTGGATAGCAGGCACGTTCTCCACATAGTGCTTGAAGATCGGGGGGATCCCTTGGACGAGCTCCGAGTAGAAGACAGCGAGCCCCGGCATGCAGCAGAGGCCGGTGGGGTCTGTGGCAATCTCCCTGAGCTTCTCCGGCGACATCTTGTGGTCGAGCTCATAGTAATACTTGCGCCGGTACACGTGGTTCCACACGTACATTATGGTCATAAGGAGGGCAGCAAAGGCCAATGGAAGGTATCCTCCTCGGTAGAATTTGTAGAGGACCGAGCTCAAGTAGAGAAGCTCCACAGTGCCTACAACTAGAATATAAGCGATCACGAAGAAGATGTTCCATTTCCATATCATGATCATGATGAGCACCAGGAATCCAGATGTGAGGGTCATCACAAAAACCACCGCTATGCCTGCATGAAAGATATATACATTTATATTTAGTCCCTCACACAGATAAATAAAATCATTCATATGAATTATATGCATCATGATATGCTTAATGGAGTGGAATTATAGATAGGTGAAAAGGCGACATTTATTATGATGACAATTGTTCTTGCGAGGTCCATCTTAGCAAGCAAAAAAATAGATAAAACCATGCTTTCACCGTTGATTTTAAATTTTCAGATGCACCGTCGTTAGAGGTACTAAACTTTGTATGATTTGAAGTGATGTTAGGTAGCTAGGACATGAAAGGGTCAGCAAAAGTGTAAGAACTAATGACTTACCATAGGCATTGCCTATTTTCTCAGTAGTCCTGAAGCCAAGAGTGACTCCAACGCATGCCAACATCAGGAGATAATTAATTTCCGGTATGTAAACCTGTCCTTCGTATTTCGACGACGTATGCACAATTTTAACCTGAGGAAAGCACCCAAGTGAGAGTGATTGTTGGATGATCGAAAACGTCCCTGAGATCATAGCTTGGCTCGCAATGATCGCTGCCAGTATTGCGATCACCAACATCGGCCAATATAAAGGCCCTGCAGCATGGAGAGTTATCACCATCTTCAATATTTAAATGGAGATGAACAACCCTAAAAGGATGATTTCATTTGTAGTTAATCTCAAAGAGTTAGCGCTTATATGAAGGTTAGAAAAATTTTCACCAGGTATAGATTCATAGAATGCGTCATTGACAAGGCTGTTATGCTTGCGAAGAAATGAGGCCTGTCCAGCGTATGCCAATATAAGCGAGGGGTATGTCGCGGTACACATGCTAATCTGTATCGAACGGACCGTGAAGTGGCCAACATCGGCAAATAATGCCTCCGTTCCTGCATTTTTTCCATACTAATCGATTTTATTGAGATAATACACCTAACTGAACTTAAATGATTTGGCCAATAAGTAAAGGAGAAAAGCAATCCGATTCTACCTGTTATGGCAAGCACAATGCCACAGAGAGATATCCATCCTTCCTTCTTGTTCCTCCAAAAGTAATCGACGATGTAAACTGGATTGATGGCTTTGATGACTCCTGGGTCGTACTTGACGAAATTGTAGAGACCAATCGTGCCAATAGATGCAAACCAAACACATATGATTGGAGCGAAACTGTATCCAACTTTATCAGTCCCGAACCTTTGGACCGTGAACAAGCACACCAGTATCGCCGCCGAAATCCAAACGATCATATCTGTAGAACACAAAGATGTTCAAGTTGTAGGAAGAGAGAAGAAATAGCAGACGCACAGTTATATGACATATAAACCTCGGACCACAGATAAGGTTGCACCATCTAAACCTAAAATCACCACTCACATAGGTATGTTTCTTCTGTGGTGATAATTTCTGTAGGATAAGGTAACACTCTACTCGGGTGAAATTATCTTAATTTGTAACTCTGTTCAAAGAACCTACTCAGTCTCTTTAGTTTCAATCGAAGAAACTGAAAGAATCCAATAATAATGCACGACTTACTTGGGATGCCAAAAAGATGCCCAGTATCGTGGCCAGGATTCAACATTTTTGTCGTCCATATAGGGTGACGCTGTAGCCATATTCGTACTAATTCGGATTATATTAACTTGAGCCCCTCTAAAGAAATGAAATGTCATCAAATGAACCAAGTCCTGACTACTGACCAGACGGGGTTGTACGCCGGGGCTCCCATGAACAGCTCTGGAGAGAGGACCAGAGGGCCGGGCAGAAGGGCCCAGGCAGCCAGGGCCATAGGCCAGGGATGGCCTGTGGCCAAGCCCAGGCGCACCGAGCATGTTTCGAGTGCATGGGTCTCCCCATGGGATCCCGAAAATCATGTTATAAGTTCAATTTTTGCCTGTTTTTAAAGGTATTACATGTTAGGGCCTCTTTAGTGTTCTAAGGCTTTTTTCTCTAAAAAATTTTTGTGATGAAAACACTCAAGAATTTGAGTAAAATACTAGTGAGGAAAGAGGGTGTATGAGGGGACTTGGGTATGAGAGCTTTCCAGATTTAAGCTTTATCGTATAGTTGCTACTCTCCCCATGGAGTAAGTTCCACTACTCAGACTAAACCACATCAATCCAGATGACTTATTTTCTCTATTTCTACTTCTTTTTTTCCATTATTTTGCAATTGAGCTTGATTGGAAGGTGCTCTTTCCGCGACAACAATAAAAAGGTTTGAGATGTCTACTTGGACAGTTGGATGCATTGAGGCAGTATGTGTATGTGGTACCTAGGAATTAATTTGTGTACATATCTCATGGTGCATAGTACTCATGGTATAAAGTTACGTCTTTGAATCATAGAACAAGCTGAGAGATAATGAGGCTGATGTGATAGTAAAATACAATACCTTCTGTCGCTGAAGAAGTAGCTTGCTTGATCCCTCCAACAGCTGACAGAACTGCAACACACACACGGGATCACAAGTCAAATATTGCAAATCGACATTAGCAATTGTGATTATAAATCAGTCATATGTTACGCAAGATGGATTATTTAACATTGACAAATTGTCAATGAAAACATGGGAATGAGCGTTCCCAACCATGACTTGTTATGTTCGATCGATCCTCATTGTTCTGCCACGTTTGCCAGTGTGCTATATAGGAAACGTTCTTGCGAGTATATATATATGCGTTCCTTAATTAACTAAAAGATCCCAAAAGTAAGTTGGATCATCCATATTGTTCCAATGTTTAATCATGAAACGCAACTCCTATATAGCAAGTCAAGAAAATGGCAAGGACGACATTAAAGCCAATTTCTACCGTGAGGGTGTTGGGGTGATCTTACATTAGTTGCGAAATGGGCTGATGGTCAGTCAACCTTTGAGTTAGCTTTTAGGATGAGAGAGGCTTGAAACCACCCAATGCTGGTATTAGAGTTTAGGTTATTAAAAAATTTGGAACCAACAGTCACACTGGAGAGATGGGTTGTTACTGCACTGATCACAGACTCGATGTGTGAGGTGGAGTTTTTTAGAGTTATCCCACACCCACATCGATTTTGGAAAAGCTGGTGATTGGTTTATAAATATGAGGAAAAGTCTCATAATTTGAACTAGCTTTTAGGGTGATAAAGACTCAAGACCACACAACAGAAGGTTGAATAAAAGGGATATGTTTGCTGTACTTACTCTTCCCTGTCACTTTCAGAGTTTTCAAACTTCTTTGTCTTTTTGATTCACATGATTTATTCTTATATACCAAATATAAGCATTCCTTTCGGGTTACATAGGAATTATACTAAATCTAGCTGCCGGCCAGCCCACTCAAATCACGAGGGTCCAAAACACAAATTAGACAGGTCTGGACAAATAAATTCCTTCTTGAACCCGAGCTAGGCTGGCTTCAACCCTCTCAAGGTTGGTCTTTTCACCAATCGAAATTGATGTGTTTCATATTTTGGACTGGCTCAGGCAATCAATTTTAGGCTTGAGACACGGCCAATCCACTCTTTGATCAGGTGTAGCAGTGGGCTTGTACGGGACTCTTAAACGAGTGAATCATCTCGTGCTTCGAACGCGCTTCTACGAGCTAACAACCATTTAATCCGCAAATGCCATCACATCTCGCTTGTTTGCATAATTGATCAACCTTTTGCACATACAGCATTTTATCACGTAAACCTAAATCCGAAGGGTACTACCTAATTGCTCTGGTCAAAAAAGATTCGAGACAGGGATGATTAGAGGTGCGCACCAGAGATGCAAGGAGTGAGGACACCATCACCAATCACCATGGAAGTGCCAAGCATGGTGGCAAAGAGTAAGAAGAACTTGGCAAACTGGCTCTTCTCGAGCTTGGACTTGAGCCTTGATACCCTGAGCAGGCGATTGATTGATGGCTCTAGCTGGAAATTAGACACATCTTGATTTTCTGGTTGTTGACTCGGGATCAACCCTATCCTTGCATATCGGCATAACAGCGAGTACAATGCACATGTCCCTCCTAAAAAATGGGAAAAAAAATTCATTCTTGTCCACTGGAGAGATGGTATTGAATTTTTAGCTAGATCAGCTAAAATCATGGGGAAAAAAAATCAATTATACTGAGGCATCATAATTACCAGGACTCCCTCAGTCGAATCTAAAACTCACCATTGGTGACTTTCTTGTGTATTCATCTATCATTTGACATGTAGCGCTTTTTGACTATACAGACATAACTTACCAATCATAAATCCAGACAAAAGTCTATGGGCCTAATTAATGAATCTCATCAATGCCAACGACTATTCATTTTTTTACTATCCAATGCGCATCACTTGGCAGACCTTTACTATGGATTGCATTAAAATGACACGATATTTTGGCTTCAATCATGTAAATATTCAGTGTGTGTTTTATGTACACTAATTTCCATCTGGATGGTTAGATTTTAAGAATCTTGATAGAATATTTAAAAATATAGAATAACACTTTTAAAGCAATTGACGATGGAGCTGCAAAATCTCGTAGGGTATTAGAGCGTGAGATCCTGAATTCAAATCTTTCCAAACCTCATTTACCTTCCAAATTAAATATGTACCAATGAGGTCAACTCATAACATCTGCGTTCCAACTTGACAAGACACTTTTGGACAATGTCATCACGTGGAGAGTAAAGAGAAATTAGGGGTACATAGCAAACATAGTCATTTGCTCTTGAGATTGACATCAAGAGGAAGGCCTACCCCACGCGGGACCTGAACCAGTTGAAGTCCTCCCCGGATGAGACAGGCAACTTAAAAGGAACAAATTGCTGCATTAACTAGTTTGCTAAATCACATGAGAAAGGCATCACTTCGGTGTTTTAAGTGCATTCAATTATCTTATTCATGAAACCCAGACAAGTGGCCCATATATATTAGATTCGCGATCGGGCAATAGAAATCGTTCTGGCGATCTGAATGTTCTAGTGAAAAATTGATTTATCAAGTAATTCGACAGATATTTGTTTACTATATGTTTTGACCACTGTTATCGGGCCGGCGCTTCAAATCCCTTCAAGCCCACTTAAATGGCCACCAAAACGTATGTACTTTTCAGCAATGTATTATATCATGTTCCGTGTAGGTGAAACCTACGAACATATTAAATAATTTGGCAGTCTCTCACGTCATGTCATTGGCTTATTGATGTTAGTAAACATTTATCAAAGTCAAATAGAGCATGCAGGCTTACGACAAGATTTGAGCAGGTGAGTTATTACTTTCCTTCGTGGACATGACATCACTCACTGCAAAGGTCAAGAATTTCACCAGTAGGAGCCTCCGATCTCTACAAGTATAAACTATGTTTATTCGTTCATAAATGAATAGAGATTGGTCGAGAAGTTTAGACCGTCTTTTGGCTGCAGTCACCCGAAGAGCCAACGAGACTTTGTTTTCATTTCGGCTGTGAAATTTTGAACGGTGCGAACCTTGAATTCTAGATACCAAAAAGAACACAAGATGTAGATGGAGACGAAAAAGAAACTTTATAAGATGTAATTTACCTTTTTTTTTAAAAAATGGTTATAGATGTATTTACGTAGGAGAGATATTGTTCTTCTAACCGAGATATTTATTGCCTTAACAAAGGAGACGTGCAATGCGACCAAACCAAGAATTAGATGAACACATTTGCACCTTACGAGAAAATCCCCATCACTTTGACAAGATGGTAACATAGGACCAGCTATTAATAATACGTAAGTCCATACTAACTTCTTCTCTTCTTGGTACTCATAGAGACGTTCTTTCTTATCAGAATGTACGAAGATACGTGGGACTAGGTTTGTCTTACCGTCGCCGTTGTCGGTGGCGCGCAGGACAATGAAGACGTACTTGATGAGAGGGATCAAGGTGATGGTGTAGAAGATGAGGGAGAGGACGCCCAAGACATCGTCATTGTGCTTGATGCCCTGGCTGAAGGTGCTCGAGTACACGTAAAGCGGGGAAGTGCCGATGTCGCCGTACACTATCCCTATGCTCTGGAACGCCAGACTCAGTATCACCGGCCACTCCACTGCCTTCAAACATGAGAAATCGCATTCCATTAGTGCCACACTCTTGCATGTGAATCGGGCCTTACACGTGAAACAAAATGAGGCCGGTGTTCAGAATTTAATCCACACTTACTTGCTTGGAGCCATGACGATGGTGACCGAGGTACTTAGCAGATTCGATATCTAACGAGTCGTATCTGCGCAATTTGTTGCTTGAGAGCTTCTTCCCATTCATGAGTATCGGAGATGGTGACGGAGAAGCTGTCTCGGCTTGTTGCCTTGCGTCTTCCTGGAATTCTTCGACCACGTCTCCCGACATTTCTATCTCTCTCTTTCAGTCGTAAGACAAAGGAAGACGAGTCGAGAAAAGGTGGTGGCTATTGGTTTTGTTGAGGACGAGGATTTTAGTGGTGACGATGGCGGGGTGTCGTATGTATATATAAAGGCAAAACTAGTATGGCCACAGACAAATCTTTCGTTCGGAAATTTAGAGTGATTACTAAAGAAAATTCAATATGAACGCGCAGAGACTGAGACATTCCTGAGCCGGGTGAGGATGCAAGACGGGGGATGAATCTGGAGAGTTCTTTTGAGGAAAGGAAGTTTGTTGTAAACTTCCGTGATGATTCATGAGAGCTACTCCCATAATTTTTATTGAATTTTATTAAAGATCGAAACACTCCAATCGATTAATAAAACTCTACATTTTTCGATGCACTTATTACCCTGTATATGCACAATCAATGTCTTGAATATTGAATCATTTCAAATAAAACATACTTAGCAACTATTTCGAGGAACTCGCTAATACCACCCATCTTTATTTTATGACGATAAAGTTTTCGGATAAAAAAAAATTGGAATCATAGTTGATCCCAAATAATTAAATAAAGGTACTAAAAGCATGCTTGGTCGCCTCTGACGATCATGATGGAGAGATCTGTCTCTATTTGAACCATCCACAACTGCAGAGAGCTTGACAAATTCAATTTTGAACTGCGACCACTTTCTAGGTGTCCAGCATTTTCCAGTCCATAGAGAGTGATTCTCGTGCTATATATTTGGAAGTCTACATCATTGTTGACTAAATTTAATGACCGACGCATGTTTTGATTAATATATCAATGTTTGTACACCCAAAAAGAAGAAAAATGACAGTAGTAGAATTGTAGGCATCGTCAAAAGTGTTCTTTTGGGGACCATTGAGCAGATCCCACGCTGATTCGTGCGAAATATCCTACAAAGCAACGCTGTTGGTAGCAAACAAAGCAGATTAATTAACTAAACCCCTTTTCCCTCGACTATGCAATTGCTCTAATCAAAATGGTTCATTGTATCTTTCGGTGATGATCGGATCCCTGTAATCAATCAAAATTGCTTATCTCGAAGCTATTGACCGGAGAGCTTTAATAATCAGGCGACTCTTTTCATCAGAGGTTTAAACTATTAGGCTGATTCGCTAAGCTCAATTGTGGCTGATGCTTGATCAAGATGCTTCTTTTTTTAACATAGACGACATCCTTTGTTATTTCGTACTAGAAGATTTACATTATTCTTCTATTTCTTTGAGAATTAATCTTGCATGTACAATATGGGCTTTCACCATCCCATTATCCTTATTATCTTTCATTGTTGATTGAGTTATATCATCTTGAAACAAGCCACCAAAAAAAAAAAAGAAAAGAAAAGAAAAGCCTTCCAACGGTTTTTTTTTTTTTTTTACACAAACTATTTGTCCCTAAAATCTAAAGGTATGAGAAAATGAATGACGAATATATATATAACAGATAACTTATTTATTCTTATCGATACCTTTTATTTTTTAAATGGTCTAAATGTGGTCCCGCAGTTTCAAATTTTGCCTTGTTCTTTATTTACTCTCTACGTCAATAATGAATAATTATCTTTAGAGATGGACCGACAAAGTGCCAGGATTGATTATGCTGCTGCATGAACTAATTAAATAAAGTGTGTTAGCCTTACCCTTATATAGACCCTTGACTCTTAATTTATTCATAATCTCTTTACTTAAATCACAAAGCACCTACTTTCCCAAGTTTATGACGTCCAACTATCATATATTCCTTCATTTTCTCTCAAAGAGGGAATAAAAAAGAATAATATAATTGTGCCTAAGTCTATTAGCTTACTTTTTTATTCCATAGCAGCACGAAAACTTTAGTTGGAAATGAAAGGAGGACAGTAGAATAAAGCATCAAATTAGATTTGGAACAATGTTTGCGAAACGAGGACATCGACAACCTAATCAAGTTTTTCTTAGTTAGTTGTGGTAAGCATCCATTACCATCATTGCCAGCAATAATAGTGGTTCCAAATTCTTCTGAAAATTGCAATTTGGTCCTTCTACTTATTGAGAAGCACGTGTCTTGTCCCCTTACTTTTTTCTACTGTCAAAATTTGCCCCAACAAAAAGTTTAAGTCTTTCCCATAACTTTCGCTTGAATCCATTAAAGATAAGAGAAGTCATGTGATAACGATTCTGACTTTTTCCAAAAAAGAATGATATATGTCTAAGGTGCGTTTGGTTGGACTTTTGGGGAAAACATTTGGTAAAATGCAAAGGACTTTAAGTTAAAGAGGTTTTCCAAAATGCAAATTGTATTTGTTAAATTGTAGTTTGAAAGTCCATTGTGAAGTACCTTTGAGTAAAATGGTGTTTGGAGAGATTACATTTACAAAGGACTTTTGTGATTGAAAAAAAAAAAGAATAAAATTGTCAAAAGAAAAATAAAAGAGTTGGCCGATGAGGTAGGCGGCCGCTAGCGACCTCAGGCAACCCTCGGAGACAACCGGCGAGGGCCGCTTGGAGTTGGGCGACCTCAAGCAGCCCTTCACGGAGGTTGCCCAACCCAGATTTGGGTCCGCCGAAGGTCGCTTGACCTCAGGCGACCCCGACAAATCTGGTCGCCATGAGGTCGCGTGACCTTCGACTACCCAGATCTGGGTCGTGCCTGAGGTTGTGCGACCCAGAGCTAGGTTACGGCGACGTGACTCGCGGGCGGTTGCCGCTACTCATCGGGGTCGCGCGACTGGCCGGTGACGGTCACCGTGACCTCGCTGGCCTCTCTCGAGCTTGTCGCTAACCAGCTACACGCCACTTGAGAAGAAGATGAACAGTAGACATGGGTTTCCGAAAATGCTGAAAACACAAGGCAACCTAGGACCTGCCTTGGGCTTTCAGCATTTGCAAGGCAAACTTTGCCTCAAGGTGGGTTTAAAAATGAAACCAAACACCTAATATTTGGCTTAAAGATCCTTGGAAGCCCAAAGTCCCTTCCCAAAGTCAATTCCAAATGCAGCCTAAATGGGACTTCGAACGAGTTATTTGTTCGTCTAGAATTGTATATAGTGGAATTAATCTCGACGAGACTCTCCATTTGATTCTAAGGACTTTACATGTAGGCATTACCTAGTTAATCTTGATTCATCGTTCCTTTTCGATCTAACATAGAAATGTCATGAAAGTATTTCTACTATAATTGGCAACAGTACAAGGATTGGTTTTGCCATTGAATAAAATACATGTATCTAAGGACTTATACATGGAGCGACAATGTAATTTTCTTCTATATTTCGTACGTGTAGGTATTACCTATCGATGATTGATGCTAAATGGATCACAATTTGTACATATTGGCTCCCAATATCAATGGTCATTGCTAACTCCGCACTTTCCATCAGAGATTTTGAAATCAAACTCGTTAACAAAAAAAAAGACTTGAAATTGCCATCAGAAAATAATATGAGAACTAGAATCGTGACATAACCAAATATAAAGACCAAAAGTGGACTATGGAAAATGTATGAGTACCGAAAGTCTAGCGTTCCTTGTTCTTCTTTATCGGAATGATTTAAGAAGGGTTACAGGCAGTTACTTTCCAGATTTATCCAATGCACGTCGGCCCTTGATAGATAGCTAGGGTTCAGCAATTAAACAACATGCCTACGAGTTGTGTCATATGCTGCATCCATTTCTTTTTCTACCTAAATTGATTTGGTCAGAGATAGGCATTGAGTAAAGGTTCATGAAATTAAAGGAGATCCATCAATATGAGTTTCTCAGAAAGAGCAGCCTCTTCATTGCGGCACATCCTTCGTGTTTGAGGCATTTCGTACCCACCCCATTGATGTAACTGCAATCTACTTGCAATTCTAGTGGAGGTGGAGAGTTTCTTCGTCTAAAGAAGAACAAAATATGTCACTTCAATTAGGCCTGAGGTAGGAGGTGATCAACAATTGATAACCGCTAGCCTAATGCCGCTGAAAACTAGTGCCCACCTAGCAATCATTTCGGACCTCTGTTTTTCTCATTTGGGAATATGTGTTGCTTTGTTTTTACTAACACCATAAAAAAATCTCAAATCGGTACATTCTTATAAAATTTATTCTAAGTTGACTTTCTTGTCACAAAAATCCCAAATTGGTACACTTCTTCCCAAAACTAATTTTTGTTTCATGAAAAATCTCAAATCAACATATTTAAACAAATCTACTCTCCATTAACTCCTATTCAATATCCTCATTAAGTTGTTGGCATAAAAAAAATGTGGGCAAACAACCGTGATCATTGGCATGTAATGTGCATCCAACATGGAAATTTAGGCCTTATTTGGTAACCATCTCCAAAATAATTGTTTCTATTATTTTGTTCCCCATACTGAAAAAAGAACTAAAATTCATTGGGTAAATTTTTTATTCTCGAGAACAAAAATCTTTTTTTTTTGTTCCCGAGAATAAATTTGGAATAAAATCAAAAAGTAGAAAAAAATTACTTTTTATTTCTGGGAACAATTTCAAAAATTAAGCCAAACTTGTTTTTTTTCTTTTCTCCTTCTCTCTTCTTCTTCTTCCTTCTAGTCCCCAGTGATTGGCCACTGTCGGCCATCGCTACCGCCGCCGGTGATCGACTAGGCATGTTCTGGTGAGTTTGTTGTGGCTAGGCGATCCAGTGAGGCTTGGCCTCTCCAATTGGTGTGGGCTCGGCCTTACCTAGCCACCGGCGAGGCTCAGCCTTGCCAAGCCAAGGCAAGGCTGATCTCGTGCCGCATGGGTGAGGTTGAGCCTTGCCTGGACAATGGCATGGCCAAGGCCACTGGCGAGGCCAAGGCTTGCCATGGCTAGGCGAGCCTCCGGCAAGCTCACCGGACCTTGCCCAGCTGATCGTCGATCACAGCAGCCGACGACCAACCACAAAAAAAAGGAGGAAGAAGAAGAAAAAAGGGAAAATAAAAAATAAAAAAAAAAAAATAAAAAGGAGAAAAATAAGAAAAATAGAGTAAAAGTATTAAAAAATTAAAAGAAAAAAATTTAAGAATTCTACTAAACACATTTCTATCCCAAGACTAGAAATTTTGTACAGTTACCAAATGCGTTTTTTTGTCCAGAAATTGTTCTCGGGAACAAAATTAGAAAAAACCATTTACAAAAATAGAATGGTTATCAAACACGCCCTTAATATGGAGGGTCTCCTAAAACGTCGTTTAAAGGAAGCCAGAGCTAAAGAAAATGGATTAAGATTGGGAATTAGGGCAAAATTAAATCTATTCCTTCACACTCTCTTTGAAATCACCAAAATCTTAGACAAAATTGAGGCATGACCACAAATTTTAGGAAATTTCTCAATCTCAATTCATTTTCTTCAAATTTGACTTTCCCAAAAAAAAAATATTGATTGGGAGACCCCTTTATGTTGAATTTCCACATTACACGCCAATTATCCAAGTCATTTGTCTACTTGTGTGTTCACAGTCAGCAATTTAACAAGGATATTGAAATATTACTAATTTAAGATTTTTTTACGCGAAAATTATTTTGTAATAAATACTGCTCATATATTTTTTGTGGTATTAATCCTTTTTTATATTGTCAATTGTTAATGACTATCTTGTGTAGTGATAGACATGAGGTGGAATGGAAAGTAGACCATAATTTCTCAAGGAATACCTAGGGAGGACCCAAGTCATCGACATGCATAAGACTCGTACAAAGACAAGCTCATCATTTCCAGAATAAGAGGATTTTCGGATGCCAGAATTGGACAAAGCCCATACCAGCGCTCCAAAGCCACGGTCATTGAACTAGAATTATGGCTATACGCTTTAGCATGCTGTAATAAAAATGAAATGGATGACTTCCCCGCTGATCAAATAACTGGTTCTAAGCTTAAAGTAGACAACTGTACAACTGAAATGAATCAAATTAAGAGTAGAAACAGCAAGCACGGATCGATTCTTCATGGCAGATTGCAAATGATATTCGGACAATGAGATGACCATGGCTTTTCCATAACAGTGCATATCTTCACTTAGTGTCGAGCTTATAACACCATTACTCTGTTGTTGTTTCCACTTCACCGATCTGGAACCATTACAGCACAATATCGGTGCATATTAGCCAAAGAATAGAAAGCAAATTCGGTGCAGGATTTTCCTAATACCTTCATAACATAATATTTGATAGAAAACTAAGATATCAATACATAGTAATAAGCAATTAACATTATGCTAATCGTTATACAAGGCATAATGTTTAATATATATGTCATGCCCCGAACCCCGAGCGTGCGAACATCCCACCAAAGTCGATTTAAATGTGCGACGTTCCCAGGACGTGTCGCCGGCCCATTCATTTTATATGCACATGCGGAAACGTATTATAAAACCCCTGACGATAAAATACGGGATAGAAAAGCAGGAAGCAATTTCACAACCAATCACTTACATAAACCAACGGAGTATACAAACAGAGGTCTACAACCAAAAATCTACAAAAGGCCGGCTTATAAAAAGGGACTGTCCTACGACCTACAAGTCGAACACGATCTCTAATCCTTCAACTTCACCTCTGTAACTCCACAAGGCCAACCATAACGAACTGGCCGTTCCATCCACTAGGGACCTGAAAATGTAAGCCCATAACGGGGTGAGACATTGTCTCATCAAGTTCACCCCCTAAAGCCCTATTAGAAAGGAAATACACCCAAGGGTGGCCTAGCCACACTACACAGAAGACTTACCTTCCCTACATTTCCTTCCTGCAGGTTAGTACATTTCAAATTACTCAATCATAGGTAATAATAAGAACTTAAACTGTCATGCTCCGAAACTCCGAGCACGCGAACAACCCGCCATGGTCATACAAATGCGACATTCCCAAGTAGTGTCGCCGATCCTATTCGATTATTATTGCACAAGCGGAACGTAATATAAAACCCCTGACAAAAACTCAGGGATAGGAAAGCAAGAAACAATTTCGCAACCAATCACTTACAAAAAACCAACGGAGTTTACAAACAGAGGTCTATAGCCAAAAGTCTACAAAAGACCGGCTCTTAAAAAGAAACTGCCCTACAACCTACAAGTCGGACACGATCTCCAATCCAACAGACTTCACCTCTGCAACTCCACAAGGCCAACCATAACGAACTGGCCGCTCCGTCCACTAGGGACCTGAAAATGTAAGCCCATAATGGGGTGAGACATTGTCTCAGCAAGTTCAACCCCCTAAACCCCTATTAGAAAGAAATTACGCCCAAGGGTGGCCTAGCCACACCACATAGAGGACTTACCTCGCCTCAGTTCCTTCCTACAGGTTAGCACAATTTAAATCACTCAATCATGTTCATATCACTCAATCACAGATAGTAATAGGAACTTAAACCACTGGAACGCCAACAATATCATTTTGAATGACCACAAGAGTTCGGATTATAAGACCAAACCGTTATGACACGTCCTATACCATGTCACACGATTCCGTCCCATAATCCGACCCGCCAACAATAATCAGCATGCGTTCCAATTGTTATTTATTGCCACACAAGGGCATAGCCTACTCGCAGTTCGGCTATCTATTGACATTAATGAAAGGCATTGCCTCCCCCCTTGGAGCGCGGCTTCGTCACTACGTCGACGGCGTTCCCGAAGGAGTATAGGCCCAGAATCAACTGCGACCCGAGCTCGTTGTAAGGGGCAACCCATAAAGGGGCAAGTCCGGCTCAACAGCCCAAGACAATTTCCTCTTAATTATCATACAACGAAATCATACTCGGCCCCAGGACACTTCGCATTTCACTCAATGCTTTCACTTAAAATAGTGATCCCGATCATTTTTCTTCATATTGAAAATATTCCAGAAATTATTCACGTGTGTGGGGGCACGTTAATTTCGAACCAAAAAACCAATATCTCACTTTTTCAACCCCACTATTTAATATAATTCTTAAAATCCAATTTTGGTATCAACCCGACACCTGAGATTTTCTGACTAAAATCCATATTTTTCACAATCAACACTCAACTTGCAATATTCAATCATCAAATTCAAAATCTGAATACACAGCAGCGATCGGCGCGAAATTCTGAGAAAATAAGGTCCCGAAATAATTTTCGAAATTTATTAAATAATTAATTTTAATAATTTCGAATAATAATATATTATTAAATTATTATATAATTTCGAAATATTTATTTAATTTAAAAGTATTAATTTAAGTCCAATCGTCATTAAACTAACATAACCATCCATTTAACTTTAATTAAACAATAAACTAATCACACCCCTTAATCTAATCCACACCTAATTAAACTAATCTAACAACCTAAGCTTACTTAGCTTAAACTAAGAACATCCTAAGCATCATTAATCCTCTAATCAAGGTTTAGTGAGCAAAACTCACCGGAATCGCTTTTTGACGAGTCTCCGGCGAAGAGGACGGCAAGGCCGTCGACAAATCTCCTTGGGGCGGCACCAAAAGAGGATCGGAAGGCACCCAAAACGGGCCTTGAAGGTTCGGATCTTGGCTGGAACTCAGGTGCTGTCCAACGCCGGTCAGTGGAGCTCCGGTCACCGGTTGGGTGTGGGACCGGCGGAAAGGGATGGCGGCAGCTCCGGCGGTCCTCGGCGAAGCTTGCTGGCTCTGATGGAGGCTAGTGAACGGCAAGCAGGCGGCGGAGGCAGTGCGACGAGCCGATAGGCGGAGCGGCGCGCGGGCGCACAGGGCTTCGCGCGCGGCGGCAGCGACAGCGACGTGCGGCGGCGAGCAACCGAGCAGGCGGACGAAGGGGGGCATCGAGGCTGGTCTCGCACAGTGCAGCTCCTCTCTCTCTCCTCCCAAAATCCGACAAGCTCCCTTGATTCAAGGAAGAAGAAAGGCTTGATGTCAAATCCCACATTTTTTAGAGCAAATCCACACCCTCCACTTGTCACAATCCTCTTCACTTGGCCCCAACCACCATGATATCACATGATGTTACATTCCACTAACTCAATCCTCCACAACATCTTTTAATGGGCGCAATTTCTTTTCTGCCGTGGCACACAAATTCAAATTTTTGTACATCCATTTCATTCAATTCTCTTCTAATTGAGCCAAATTGAAGTCCATAAAAATTAATCCAATGTCACCGTACTTTAATTCACATCTTTACTTGACCATAGGACCATCTTAGATCTCAAAAGTACAACAAAAAACGGGCCTACCAATTTCCCAAACCAAATTAACCATACATTGATTATTTTACTGAAAAACTCAGTTTGCATGAAAAATCTTCCGAAGATGAGTCAATGTTCCTAAAATGATTTGTGACACACCAGGACTTCCAATTTCTGAATTCGATCTCGATTCACGGTTAATTTCACTCTAGCACAATACTAACGTGTCATAATCTACCGGGTAGCTTTTAGAAATTTTCATGCATTTGACCTGTGGTTAATCAATTCAAACCACAATGTACATCTTTGACACATTGTCGACTCTCGGTTGTCGGGGTAATCTCAAGGTTTCAAATATGGACATAGGGTACCCAATCGACAGAAAAACCGGTCCAGTGCCGACCGACAAGAATTGTGCAATCCGGTGGAATCACCCACACTTGATCACATGCCTCTGTCGAGTTGACCTATCTCCAGTCTCTAATCGATTTTTAACTGTGCCGTAATGACCCCTTGCAGATTAGCTTGGTCGAAAGGTCTCTTCCTAGTCAAATTCTTGAGTCCGATGCATTAGAATTTCTTAATGGCTTCACCTGATAGACTAAGTTTCACATGAGTGGCTTACTCAAGGAAAAGAACTATATGCGTGAAGATGAAATGCCCGTCTCATTTTATTAAAAACAGAATTGGAAAATCAAGATGTCACAACTCTTCCCCTCTTATAAAAATTTCGTCCTCGAAATTTAAACCTTTACCAATTCTTAAACAAAAAGGTGGGAGGTACAGTCGTCTCATCGAATCTTCTCTTTCCCTGGTTGCTCTTTTTGTACTGCGGTAATGCTAGATCACTTCCAAACTTATCCAAACCATTACGGATTCAAAATGCTGAACACTTGCCCACTTTTGCAAAAATAAAAGCTACAAAATTTGGTTCTTTTTCTTTTTATTTTTTCCCTTTTTCCACTAAGCGGCTAATTGCCGCGTCGGGAATTCGAACTCCTGACTTCAAACCTTTTTCTTCATTCTCGGGTACCACTCGGCTAAAGGTGTCGACAGTGTCTCGAATTGCTTTCTTTATCCAATTAAAGCCAAAATCCTCCTTTGAACCCAAATTTCGATGGATTCTAATTTAAATGATGTTTCATCTTCCCTTCCTTAACAAAACGTGATGTCCCTATCATAGGCGACATTTAAGGAAAAATATATTTCCCCTACTTGAAATTCCAAAGGTCTTCGACACAAAATCCGCAAAGCTAAACTGGCGATTTTCAGCGGTTTTCACTTTGTCTCTGATAACTACAACTAAATCACTGATTTCTGAACCAACTCTGGATCCGCGATTTTCTGATCTCTGACCTCAACTCAACCAACTGAAGTTCTGTACACTCTACTCTGCTTCAAAAGGAACCATCTAAAAACTCTGTTGGCAATTGTTGCTGTAAGTGAACTCAACGAGAAGGAGTTGTTCCTTTCCACTTCCTTTGAAAAACAACCCACATGTTCTCAACATGTCCTCAAGGGTCTGAATTGTCCTCTCAGACTGGCCATCGATCTGAGGATAATACACCATACTGAATTGCAGCTTCATTCCCAAAGCAATTTGCAAACCCTTTCGAAAAGGCATCTATAAACCTTAGGTCTCGATCCAAAGTAATCGTCAACGGCACTCCATGCAGCCGAACTATGTGGCGCATGTACATATCTGCGTGTCTATCCAAATTAAGGTCCTTTCGCACCGCGATGAAGTGAGACGACTTCGCCAATCTGTCGACCATTGCTCAAATTGAATCATTTCCTCTTTGACTCCTCGGTAATCCAGTCACGAAGTCCATCGTGATATGCTCCCATTTCTACTCTGGGATCTCGAGAGGTTGCAGAAGTCCTCTCGGCTTGCAATGTCGAGCTTTGACCTGCTGACACGTCAAACACCCGGTGACGTGCTTGGCGATGTTCGCTTTCATACCAGACCACCAGTAATGTTGACGCAGATTCTGATATATCTTCGTACTACTAGGATGAATGCTGTAACTACTACGATGAGCATTCGACAAGATCTCTTCCTTAAGCGATGCATCGTTAGGTACACACAATCATCCTCGGAACCTTAATGTTCCGTCATCAAAATCTGGAAGTCAGGCTTCTTTCTTTTCCGTATCCGCTTGCACGATCTTCTGAATCTCTGGATTTGTCGGCTGAAGCGTTCTGATTCTGACCTGCACTCCCGGCTCAATTCTGAGGGTGGCCATAAGATTCGAAAGGTGGTTTACCTGAAATTTGAAACCCGAATCTCGTGCTCTCTCGAGTAGACTCCATTCTTTGAGTACCATCTGCACAACTGAAGACTTCCTACTCAGTGCATCAGCGACCTTGTTCGCCTTCCTGGGGTGATACAAAATCTCACAGTCATAGTCCTTTAGGAGTTCCATCCATCGACGTTGTCTCATATTCAACTCCTTCTGAGAGAACAGGTACTTGAAACTTTGATGGTCGGTGAAGATCTAGAATCTTTCTCCACACGAGATAGGGGTGAGCGCGGTTCCGGGTAGAACCGGGAATCGGAGAACCGAACCGGAGGTTCCGGTTCGGTTCCCGGTTCTTAAAGGACCGGTTCCGGTTCCCGGTTCCTTTTTTCCAGAACCGGCGATCCGGTTCGGTTCCGGTTCCGATGGGAACCGGAACCGGTCGTGGAACCGGAACCGGAACCGGTCGTGGAACCGGTTTCGGAACCGATTAGTTAGGGTTCCAAAAGGAGCCCCCTCCCCGCTTGGTAGTTGGTGCTTCCGAGTCGAGAAAAGAAAGTGCTGAGAGAACTCAACTCACGCCGCTGGACGCCCCGGACGCCGATCTCCGCTCGTCTCCGGACGCCGGATCGAGCCGAGCTCGTCTCGCTTCGCACCCACCGCCTGCTCGAGCTAGAAGCCCCGACGCCCCTGCTGCTGGGTCCTCCTCTGCTCCACCGTCGCTGCAACCAAACGCCAGAAGCCACCATTCCTGCCGCGACGCCACTGCTGTTGTCTCCGCTTCTGCTTCGACAACCCGACGCCAGCAGTCGCGACGCCTGACACCGTTGCCCCGAAGACCAGCGACCGACGTCCCTGCTCAGCGCCAGAGGTTGCTCGCCCGGTGAAATTGGATTTCTGGAACTTTTCTCCAAGGGTACGATCTCGGGGTTTGCCTATCGACGTCCCTCCTTCCCTCTTGGCTCTCTGTGTGCTGTCGTTTTCTTTCTAACTATAGTTCAAAGGCTCTCGGTCTTCGATCTTCTCCCATTTTCTCATTACTTAATCAATTCACTAGTTAATGGGTGTCTCACGTCTTGTTATGGATCATATCATTTCGAATTATTTAATTAATTTCTTAATTGTAGCACAGTGCGTTCGATAGCTTCAGCTCTTGTGTTCCATGGCTTCTTTAATGGTTCTTTTCTCTGTTCAAAGAGATGGGTAGATTGTGGGTGTTTGATTATCATTATTGTCTTTCGTTGTCAAATGAACAATTAAGTAAAATGGACATTTGCTGAATTAAGAATAATATCTTTGCCTTAAAAGTTCAATTAGGTGGGTTGCCGATTAAGTTATTATTGTTCCCTTCCTGCTTTTCTCATGTGTTGATTGTTGTGCTTCCAAAAATGGCGGTGATCTTTTTCTGCTATTTTGGTTTCATGTCAAAGTCAACCAATTAAGTATCAGTAAATTAAATTAAATAAGGTCCCTAAACGGCTCAATGAAACTGTCGATCAATTCTTTGTTTTGGGGAAGCTGGTGTTTTTGAATTTTGGCAATCTATATGCTTTAACTTCTTTGTTTTGGGTGGCTCTTCTAGATTCTTGGTCTTTAATTGCATAGGTAATATATGAGAAGGATAACAATGTGCCGCATAATGGATATATGCATGATCAAATTGGACTCCTTTTAGCTTGTGTCATTTGCGCACAAGTTATCATCTATGAAAATACACAAATTATTATCATCTAGCAAAAGCTAATTGTCTACAATACTTGAGAGCGTTTCTTTGAGGGGAAAGTTGTGTATTGATTTGGTTTTTAGCAACTACCTGCACATTTTGTAACTCAATTCACATTATGTTTTTAAATTTCTAATTATATTGTATTATTGTTGTGTAGTGCGAAATTAATGTATCAAGATAACATGTCAATGGAGGTGGAGGGAAGTGAGGAGATGACTCCGATTATGGATTTGGAGTTTTCGGTGATGAAATTGAAGAAGAGGCACCTCTGGATCGAGTGCCACAAATAAGGTACCCGGTTCTCATCTTCCTCATGACAAGAAATATACATCCGAATGCTGGAATCATTATTCGAGAATTAGTGATAAGGATGGAAAAATATATCAAGTGAAGTGCATTCATTGTGGGTCCATGCTTAAGTACCGTGTTGCTAACGGTACTTCTGCAATGAGGAAGCACTTGACCACATGCAAGAGGTTTCCCCGTAATGTAGATAAGAGGCAGAAACTCTTTGCACCACGTAATGCCAACATGGCTGGTAAGACAAGAGGAGATTCTAGTACTAGTAGCATCTTATCGACATGGTCATTTAATCAAGAACGTTGTAGGCACATGCTTGCTCGGTTCATCATCCTTGATGAGCAACCTTTTTCCTTGGTTGAACGTGTTGGATTTCGTGAATATGTTAGTGAGTTACAACCTCTCTTCAAACATGTATCACGTTTCACAGTAGCAAAAGATTGCATGAAGTTGTTTTTATGTGAAAGAACTTCTTTGAAGAATTATTTTGGAAAGATTAATTCTAGGATCGCACTCACGACCGATACATGGAGTTCCAATCAAAATCTGAATTATTTGTGTCTCACTGCACATTTTATTGATGAAAATTGGAAGTTGCATAAGAGAATCATCAACTTTGTGGTGATGCATAGTCACGGGGTAAGGAGATTGGGAAAATGGTGGAGAAATGCATTGAGGAGTGGGGAATAGAAAAAGGTGTCCACAATTACCGTGGATAATGCTAGCTCAAATGATGTTGCAATTAGCTATTTGAGGGAAAAACTTTCGAAACAAAGGTCATTGATATTAGATGGTAGTGTTTTACACATGAGGTGTACAGCTCATATATTAAATTTGATTGTGAGAGATGGCTTGACTATGGTACGTGACTCTATTGCACGTATCCGAAATGTGGTTAGGTATGTAAGGAGTTCTCCCACGAGAGCCCAAGGATTTCAATCTTGCATTGAGAGAGAAAAGATCACTTATAAGGGTTCGGTAGTTCTTGACGTCGCCACTAGATGGAACTTTACTTACCTCATGTTAGACACCGCCATAAAATTCAGAAAAGCTTTCGAAAGGATGGAGGATCACGATTTATCTTTTGTAAGTGAGCTTAATCATGAAACTCCTAGTGATGATGATTGGGAAAATGCTATTATTCTATCGGATTTTCTAAAAGTATTCTATGATGCCACCAATCAGATGTCTGGGACTTCATATGTTACTTCAAATGATTATTTTGAATGGATAGCTCTTTTGTATAGATATTTGAAAGATGTGGTCAATGCTTCGGATCCTAAGCTTCAAGCTATGGGTGTTAAAATGAAAGAAAAATTTGACAAATATTATGGAAGCTTGGATAAAGTGAATATGATGGTGTTGATTGCGGTTGTGTTAGATCCTAGAGCCAAGTTAAATTATGTGAGTTTCTTGTATGGACAAATTTATGATGATGAATTGAAAATTAAAGAGATGCATTACAAGGTGAAGGATGCATTGGAGCGTTTGTATGAATTTTATGAGCAATCTTCTGTTATTTCAAGTGATCAAGATTTTGGTGGCCATAATTTGGGTGCAAGTAGTAGTAGTTCCAATTCCAATACCGATACGGGTGGTAGTGAAGGAATAAAGAAGTATGACGGCCAAATTTGGAAGAAAATGTTTTTATACTCGAATGAACAAGAGTGCGATAACAAGAAGTCCGAGCTTGATGAGTATCTTCAAGAAAAAAATGAAAAGGATCTTGGTCTTGACATTTTGAATTGGTGGAAGACTAATGGCTCAAAATATAAGATCCTTTCTTTGATGGCTCGAGATATTTTGTCCATTCCTGTAACTACTGTTGCTTCAGAGTCAACTTTTAGTACATCGGGTCGTGTGCTTGATGGCTTTCGAAGTTCTTTAACTCCCAAAGTAGTGGAAGCTTTGATTTGCACTCAAGATTGGTTGAGAGCCGTTCGTGTACCGCTTGATGTTGAAGAGTGTATCGAGAACGCAGAACAATTTGAATTGGGTAAGTAATGTTTATATCTTTATATATTGTAATTCTTTTTGTATATTTGATGAGTGAATATTTTATTTAACCTCTTCTTCTTCTTTTTTCAGATATGGTTGGTCTTAATGCGGAGATTATTGTCGATAAATAGAGTTGGTGGTGTCGCAACTGCAATGGGTCTAGCGGTTGAGAATTCAAGCAAGGTTTTTTGTTGGCTTTGTGCTGCTTTAACTATGTTGTCAAAGAGCTTAGGAGCCTTTAGATGGGCAAAATTTCATGCTTCATGAAGCATTATCGATATTGATTTTTTTTTCTGTCTTTACTTAGGATTTTGATTGATTTTCATTTATGTCTTTGCAGGGTTTTGCTTCATCATTTTCATTTGAGAGAGGAACACAGCCCAACATGCCAAAAGCCTGTCATTTATTTTTCTTTTCTTGTTTGTTTCACTTTTGTTGGAATTGGGACTTGCTTGGTTGCGGATTTCAACGGTTTTTAGTTGAACCTTGGTAAAGTTGTATGATGTACTTTTGCTGATACATTTTGTTTTATGACAGCTCCAAAGGCAGAGAAATCAACATTGTCATCTATTTTGTCGAGAAGGGCATTCATGGGTCTTTATTTCTCATGGGGAGATCCTATTTATCACAAGGCCACTAATCTATGTTTTGTTTTATTGTTTTCATAGCTCGGGAAGTATATTTATGGCGTGATTTTGATGTTAGAGGATCATTACGACAGTGTTGAAGAGTCCGATAATATGCGCGTACGTTATAATTCAACTCTGAAAATGAATTAAAAAAAAAAAAAAAACCTGTTGGAACACGGAACCGACCCGGAACTGTGACCGGGTAGGTTCCGGGTTCCAAATTTTTTGGAACCGTACCCGATGGTAGGTTCCGGGTTCCGACGGAACCGAACCGGAACCTGGAACCGCTCACCCCTACACACAGATAATGCCTCCAAATCTTCAGGGCAAAGATGATCGCTGCGAGTTCTAAGTCATGTGTCGGATAATTCAACTCGCGAGGTCTCAACTGACAAGACGCATATGCAATGACCCTACCATGCTGCATCAATACGCAACCTAGTCCTTTAAACGACGCATCATTGTAGATCTCAAACCCTCTTGGACTAGATGGAATAGTAAGCATAAGTGTAGTAGTTAGCTTCTGCTTAAGCTCTTGGAAACTGCCCTCGCACTTATCTGACCACACAAACTTTTCTTCCTTCTTCAGAATTCTTGTCAACGGCGATGCTAACACTGAAAACCCTTCTACGAACTGTCTGTAATACTCTGCTAAACCCAGAAAACTTTTGATCTTTGTCATTGTAGTCGGTCTTGGCCAATTGATTATTGCTTCAATCTTGGCTGGGTCCACTGAGATTCCTTCTCCGGAGATGATGTGACCTAAGAAAGCCACACGAGTTAGCCAAAACTCGCACTTACTAAACTTGGCGTACAGCTCATGATCCCTCAAAGTCTGAAGCACTATCCTTATGTGCCTTTCATGATCCTCAGTACTCTTCGAGTATACTAGGATGTTGTCGATGAAAATGATTACAAACCGATCCATGTACTCCTTGAACATACGGTTCATCTAATCCATGAAAGCAGTTAGAGCACTCTTCAAACCAAACGACATTACAGTAACTCATAATGGTTGTATCGAGTGGGAAACACTAACTTCGATATAACCTCATTCCTAATCCCTAGCTGATGACACCCTGTCCTCAAGTTGATCTTAGAGACTATCGACACTCCTGGAAGCTGATCGAACAAGTCATCGATCATCGGCAATGGATACTTGTTCTTGATCGTCACCTGATTGAGTTGTCGATAATCGATGCACAAGCGCAATGAACCATCCCTCTTCTTTCTCATGGTGATGCACTAGGACGGATAAATGCTTTATCTAACAACTCTTGCATCTGCACCTTCAATTTCTTAAGTTCTGACAAGGCCATCCGGTAAGGAGCTTTAGAGATTGGCTCGATCTGGGGGCAAACTCAATCACGAACTCTATCTCTCTCTCTAGTAGTAACCCTGGTAATTCTTTCGGGAACACATCTAGGAACTCTTGCACCACTGCGATGTCTTCTATCTTCAACTCCTCCACTGTCGTATCCAAGACAGTCGCCAGGTAACCTTGGCAACCCTCGTCTAGCAAACGAGTTGCCTCAAGCGTCGAGATAAAAAGGGATCGAGGGTCTTCCTCAACTCCCAGTAAACTTGAAACTTTTATCCATCAACGGGTCGAACTGTACTATATTACGATAATAAGTCATTACAACAAAAAGCTCATCGAGCCAAACCTTTTCATATATGATATTAAGGTCATACATAAGCAAACTAGTCAAGTACAACTCTAGTTAACGATTCTTCTTTCTACGGCCGCATTACAACAATTGAGGTTCTTTGAACTTAACCAAGATTTGCTGTACTACTCTAATAAAGTCACCCACAAAACATTCCTCCTCTGATCGGATTCACCACTCGATTCATCTCTGAGCTGGTAGCCTATTCAAACCACTTGCGGTGCATTCTGTGGTGCAAATCCTCTTTTCTGACCCAACGGTGGTAGCAGTAGTAACTATTGCGATCTCATCGGTCTTCGAGGACAATTCCTAACTATGTGACCCTGTTGGCCACACTCATAACAGGCATCCATCTTAAAATGGCACGGGGTTGGTCCATGCCATTTCCCACAGGCACTACACACTCCCTTCAAGTTGGATGATGGCTTACTAATCTCACTCTTCCTAATAGGTGGAATGGGATACTCTTCTTCTGACATCAATCTCTTCCCAACCCGATTTCCATCCCTGTATGAACTGAACCATGACCTAGATGTGGTAGCTCGCTCCCCAATCACAATTCTAGGTTGGGCCTCAACAGGTGCAGCAACAACGGCGGTTACGGCATTGGCAACAGTAGTGATAGCGGCAACAACGGCTGCTTGATCTTCATCTTACTGACTTAAAATGCTTCCCAAAGACTCTAGTGCCTGAACGATCTCGTCGAACCTAGGATCGTTCGGTGCTGCTACACTCTCAGTATCGACTTGCGGCGGTACTCTCACACTCGCGTTGGTCTGAGCTTGCGCTCTGCCTCGGGTACCGACTCTTGTCAGCATCTTACCCCGAGGTACAAGTCCTATTGACCTCCTCCAAGGAGTTCTCCACTCCTAGTCACTCATCCTACAGGCTCTTTATAGACACTTGTTTTCCGATTCCAACATCAGGTTAGAATTTGAGTGACCCCATAAACACACTACCAAACATCTATCAATCACATGCATCAGCATATTAAAAGCCTTTCCTACCAACTATCCATGACTCCCTCGCTCCTTATCACTCCATACACATACCATGCTCTGATACCACTTAAACGGGGTTGTCACGCCCCGAAACCCGAAGCACACGAACAACCCGCCATGGTCATACAAATGTAACATTCCCAGGTAGTGTCACCGACCTCATTCGATTATTATTGCGCAAGCAAAATGTAATACAAAACCCCTGACAAAAACTCACGGGATAGGAAAGCAGAAAACAATTTTACAACCAATCACTTACAAAAAACCAACGGAGTTTACAAATAGAGGTCTACAACCAAAAGTTTACAAAAGATCGGCTCTTAAAAAGAAATTGCCCTATGACCTACAAGTCGGACACGATCTCCAATCCAACAGACTTCACCTCTGCAACTCCACAAGGCCAACCATAACGAACTAGCCGCTCCGTCCACTAGGGACCTGAAAATGTAAGCCCACAATAGGGTGAGACATTGTCTCAGCAAGTTCAACCCCTTAAACCCCTATTAGAAAGAAAATATGCCCAAAGGTGGCCTAGTCACACCACATAAAGGACTTACCTCGCCTTAGTTCCTTCCTACAGGTTAGCGCAATTTAAATCACTCAATCATGTTCATATCAATCAATCACAGATAGTAATAGGAACTTAAGCTGGAATGCCAACAATATCATTTTGAACGACCACAGGAGTCCGGATTATAAGACCAAACCGTTATGACACGTCCTATACCATGTCACACGATTCCATCCCATAATCCGACCCGTCAACAACACTCAGCATGCATTCCAATTGTTATTCATTGCCACACAATGGCATAGCCTACTCGTAGTTCGGCTATCTACTGACATTAATGCCAGGCATCACCTCCCCCTTTGAGCACGGCTTTGTCACTACGTCGACGGCGTTCCCGAAAGAGTATAGGCCCAGAATCAACAGCGACCCGAGCCGTTGTAAGGAGCAACCCATAAAAGGGCAAGTCCGGCTCAATAGCCTAGGACAATTTCCTCTTAATTATCACATAATGAAATCATACTCGACCCTAGGACACTTCGCATTTCACTCAATGCTTCCACTTAAAATAGTTATCCCGGCCATTTTTCTTCAATTTAAAAATATTCAGAAATTATTCACGTGTGTGGGGGCACGTTAATTTCAAACCAAAAAGCCAATATCTCACTTTTTCAAACCCCACTATTTAATATAATTCTTAAAATCCAATTTTGGTATCAAAACCCGACACCTGAGATTTTCTGATTAAAATCCATATTTTTCACAATCAACACTCAACTTGCAATATCCAATCATCAAATTCAAAATCTGAATACACAGCAGCGATTAGCGCGAAATTCTGAGAAAATAAGGTCCCAAAATAATTTTTGGAATTTATTAAATAATTAATTTTATTCCGAAAATTAATTAAATAATTATATTTTAATAATTTCGAATAATAATATATTATTAAATTATTATATAATTTCGAAATATTTATTTAATTCAAAAGTATTAATTTAAGTCCAATCGTCATTAAACTAACATAACCATTCATTTAACTTTAATTAAACACACCCTAAACTAATCACACCCCTTAATCTAATTCACACCTAATTAAACTAATATAACAACCTAAGCTTACTTAGCTTAAAATAAGAACACCCTAAACATCATTAACCCTCTAACCAAGGTTTAGTGAGCTAAACTCACCGGAATCGCTTTCCGACGAGTCTTCGGCGAAGAGGACGGCGAGGCCGTCAACAAATCTCCTCGGGACGGCACCAAAAGAGGATCGGAAGGCACCTAAAACAGGCCTTGAAGGTCCAGATCTTGGCTGGAACTCCGGTGCTATCCAAGGCAGATCGGTGGAGCTCCGTCATCGGTTGGGCATGGGAAGCTGCGGAAAGGGATGGCGGCGGCTCCGGCGGTTCCGGGCAGTGGCTCGGGCGGTCCTCCGGCAAAGCTTGCTGGCTCCAACGGTGGCTGGTGAACGACGATCAGGCGGTTGAAGGCGGCGGAGGCGGTGCGACGAGCTGGCCAGCGGAGCGGCGCGCGGGCGCATGGGGCTTCGCACGTGGACGCGCGTAGCGGCGGCGACAGCAACGTGCGGCGGTGAGTGGCCGAGCAAGCGACGAAGGGGGGCGTTGGGGCTGGTCTCGCACGGTGCAGCTCCTCTCTCTCTCCTCCCAAAATCCAACAAGCTCCCTTGATTCAAGGAAGAAGAAAGCCTTGATGTGAAATCCCACCTCTTTTAGAGCAAATCCACACCCTCCACTTATCACAATCTTCTTCACTTGGCCCCAACCACCATGACATCACATGATGTCACATTCCACTAACTCAATCCTCCACAACATCTTTCAATGGGTGCAATTTCTTTTTCTGCCGAGGCACACAAATTCAAATTCTTGTACATCCATTTCATTCAATTCTCTTCTAATTGAGCCAAATTGAAGTCCATAAAATTAATCTAATGTCACCACACTTTAATTCACATCTTTACATGACCATAGAGCCATCTTAGATCTCAAAAGTACGACCAAAAGGGGGCCTACCAATTTCCCGAACCAAATTAACCATACCTTGATTATTTTGCTGAAAAACTTGGTTTGCATGAAAAATCTTCCGAAGATGAGTCAATATTCCTAAAATGATTTGTGACACACTAGAACTTCCAATTTTTGAATTTGATCTCAATTCACGGTTAATTTCACTCTGGCACGATACTAGCGCGTCCTAATCTACCGGATAGGTTTTAGAAATTTTCATGCATTTGACCTGTGGTTGATCAGTTCAAGCCACAATGTACATCTTTTACACATTGGCGACTCTCGGTTGTCGAGGTAATCTCAAGGTTTCAAATACGGACACAAGGTACCCAATCGACAGAAAAGCCGGTCCAGTGCTGATCGACAAGAATTGTGCGATATGGTGGAATCACCCACACTCGATCACATGCCTCTGTCGAGTCGACCTATCTTCGGGCTCTAATCGATTTTTAACTGTGCCGTAATGACCCTTGCATATTAGCTCAGTCGAAAGGTCTCTTCCTGGTCAAATTCTCGAGTCCGATGCATTAAAATCTCTTAACGGCTTCACCTGATAGACTAGTTTTCACATGAGTGGCCAACTCAAAGAAAAGAACTATATGCATGAAGATGAAATGCCCGTCTCATTTTATTAAAAACAGAATTGGAAAATCAGGATGTCACATAAATAACTGGAATGCAATCACTTTCATATAATTAACAACCACACTCAGCACACGTTCCAATTTTTATTTATTATCACACATGAACATAGCCTACTCGCATCTCAGCTATTTACTAGCATATAGCCAGGCATCGTCTCCCCACCTTGGAGCACGGCTTCTTCATTACGTCGACGGCGTTCCCGAAAGAGCATGGATCTAGAATCTACTGCGACTAGCCTCCGTTGTATGGGGCATCCCATATAGGGGCAAGTCCAGCTCAACAACTCAGGACAATTTCCTCTTAATTATCACCCAATAATTTCATACTCGGCCCATGACACTTTGCATTTCACTCAATGCTCTCATTTAAAATAGTGATCCCAACCTCTTTTATTCATATTAAAACTGTTCCAGTGATTATTCACGCGTGTGGGAGCACGTTAATTTCGAACCAGAAAACTAATATCTCACTTTTTCAAACCCCACTATTTAATATAATCCTTAAAATCCAATTTTGGTATCAAAACCCGACACCTGGGATTTTCTGAATAAAATCCATATTTTTCACAATCAACTCTCAATTTGCAATATCCACTCATCAAATTCATAATCTGAATACATAGCAGCGATCAACGCGAAATTCGACAAATTAAGGTACCGAAATAATTTTCGAAATTTAATAAATAATTAAATTTATTCTGAAAATTTATTTTAATAATAATATTTTTAATTTTAAATTTAAAATATTATTAAATAATTAAATAATTTCGAAATACTTATTTAATTTAAAATTATTTATTAAGGTCAAATCAAGGTTATACTAATTTAAACACCTACTTAACCTTAATTAAACATACACTAAACTAATCACACCTCTTAATCTAATCCCACTTAACTAAATTAATCTAACCACATAATCTCACTTAACTTAAACTAAACCTCCATAAGCATCATTAACTCTCTAATCGAGGTTTAGAAGGCTAAACTCACCCATTTAATGAACTGATCGTTTCAAAACGACGGGGATACAACAGGGATCGACTTTCCTCAAGGCGGGCCAAGCTTTCGGGGTCGGGAAGCCGGCCAAAACGAGCCTTAACCAAGCTAAAATACCCAAAAAACCAGCTGCTGTTTGGAGCCAAGAAGGGCAGATCCGATGCCGCTTGGATCGGAAATGGGCGGAGGAGCTGCAGCGGTGCCGTGCGGCCAACGGCAGGGTCTCACGGTGGCTGAAGGTGGGCTGGACGGTTCCGGCTGAGCTTCACCAGATCTGAAATGGCTGCTAGAACAGAGGAGTCGGCGAGATGGAGGCAGAGACGGGCGGAGTAGCAACGAGCAGCAACGGTGTGCGCGTGAGGCTTGGACGGCGAGTGGCGATGGTGTGTGGCTGCTCCGATGGTACTGCAGGCTTCGCTGGTCTTTAGCTTCCCTGGGTTGCTAGGCATCGATTAGCAACTGAAGATGGAAGATAGAGACGGAGGTGCGTGCGCATGGCCGGTGGCGTGCGAGGACGGCGAACGGCGTCGGATGGGAGAGCTAGTTGTTCCGGCGATGCCGCTGGCTTGTCTCTCCCGGTTCTTGGCGTGCAAAGAAGAAGAAGATGGAGAGAGAAAGAAGCGGTTGCATGGCAGGGAGAGGGAGGAGAGAAGTGACGGAAGAGAGAGAGGGAGGAGAGAGAAGGAGGAGGGGACCACTTTTCTCTCTCTTTTGTCTCTCAAACATGGCCCACCACGTGAGTTGTCTTCCACTAACAATTTCTAGACCAATTTACCCTCTTCTAGAAGCTTTAATAGGTTCAAAATTTTGGGTCCATGGGGCATACGAATTTGGAAGGGAAATTGCACAATTTGGACTTCGATCCTTCTTGAATCAATTCAATCCGGCCTCTAAAAATTCAACCGTCGAGTCCTCGGTCAAATTAGTATTTTTCCTCACCAATATAACCCACTAGCATCCCAATTTCGCAATAAAAAACGGTCCTCTACAAATTCTGATCGAAAACGGACTACCTCGACTTTTTCCCAAAAAGTCTCGGGTTGTAGAAAAATCTTCTGAGACTAAGTCGATGCTCCTAAAATGACCTTTGACATAACAAAACTCTCAATTTCTGAATTCGGGTTTGATTTCATGGTTAATTTCAATTCGGCGTGAATTTAGCGCGTCCTAATCTATTGGGTAGCTTTTAGAATTTTTGTGCATTTGACTTGTGGTTGATTATTTTCAAGCCACAAAGTACATCTTCGACACATTGGCGACTCTCGGTTGTCGTAGAATTCTCAAGGTTTTAAATACGGACACAGAGTACCAAAACGATTGAAGAATCGGTTTAGTGCCGATCGACAAGAATTATGCAATTAGGTGGAGTCACCACACTTAATCACATACCTTTGTCAAGTCGATCTATCTCCGATTTCTAATCGATCTTACTGTGTTGTAATGATCTCTTGCAGATTTGCACGGTTGAGCAGTCGTTCCTGGTCGAATTCTCAAATCTGATGCGTTAGAATCCCTTAACGGCTTCACCTAATAAACTAGTTATCCCATGAGTGATCAGTTTAGGGAAAAGAACTATAAGCGCGTCGATGAAATGCCCAACTATTTCGATAAAAATCAAAACCTGAAATTCAGGATGTCACAATATATATATATATATATATATCAAGTAACATAATCAGTACCACATCAATTGTCTACTTATTATTTTATATTTTTTTGGTTAGTTAAATAACACGTGATTATGTCAAAGTAATTGCAATTCTTATTATCAATGTATAATTAAGACAGGTATATTTTCTAACCTATATATATAACTCAAAGGAGACGGATAATTTTGGAATAGCTATTACATCCAGGCTATAGTAAGCTATTATTTGGTTGTAACCCTGATATTGATACTGATAGTGAAGAGATTGTCTAGTGCACCATCATGATTTTTTCCTTTTGTTTTTGAAAAGGTTTTCCACAAAAAAAAAATTCATTGTCTTCTTCTCTATTTTTTTTTTTTTTAAAAATTCACGTTCCTACCACTGATATCTATAGTTTCTTTCTTCATTCTTAATTTCTTCATCGTGGGCTCAGGCTTAACTTCAGAAACTGTAGAGCATCAGGAAAGTAAGTGTTTGTTTGACTGGTGGCCAATATGAAAGTGCATAAGAAGGTAGATATACATAAGGAATGCAAATTTCTGTAGATTACATTGTATGAACATTACCACCAGAGAAGGATCCATCTTCATCCCCCCCTTCCCCTTCTCAATAGATCATTGTGCCCTCTAATGACCCACTTTACGTCTCGAGAGTCTTGACCATAATAACAGTGGTTAACACCATTATCATAATTCATAACATTTCTTTATTCACAATATGATACGTCTATCTTTTTCCCTAAAGTTCATAAGTCATTCCGACCTTCAACATTCGCTTGTGTGGAATGTCAAAGATCTTGTCACTTTGTCTCAAGTTCTTCTTCATGAAGTTGTAAGCATAGTCGATCAAGACCCTCTTCCCCAAACTAGCCCCTTTCCCTGCCACCACCTCATTCTCACCAATCAAGTGAACCACACCTGCACGCCAGGCCCTATCTAACACAGCAATTTCTCCCTCCGTTGCCTCTTGTGCCTCATGATTACATTTATTATTAGCTTCATCATCGATCTCCTTTTTGACCCCATTCTCACAATTCTCTTCGCTCTCTAACCCATCAACCAATTGCTCGTCATCATCCTTGCCCTTGGGTAACCTCACTTGATGGGTCATATTCCAGCACTCTTCCAATACAAACTCCTTGAGCCTTTGAAATAGAAGGTTCTCGAACGGCTCGTCGTGCTCGTTCCGTGAGTCAGTGTACCCATACCTCACGATGCACCGGAACACATTGAGCTCCTTCGGCTCGACTCGGCGGAACAGGAACCGCTCTTCTGATGGGACTTTGCTTATTGGGAGTGACTTTATGGAGACGAAGATGAGGACCAAAGTGGATGGCGGGCACGTTCTCCACATAGTGCTTAAAAATAGGGGGGATCCCTTGGACAAGCTCCGAGTAGAAGACCGCGAGCCCTGGCTATGCGGCAGAGGCCAGCGGGGTCAGTGGCGATCTCCCTGAGCTTCTCCAGCGACAACTTGTGGTCGAGCTCATAGTAGTATTTGCGCCGGTACACGTCGTTCCACACGTACATTATGGTCATAAGGACGGTAGCAAAGGCCAATGGAAGGTATCCTCCTCGGTAGAATTTGTAGAGGACCGAGCTCAAGTAGAGAAGCTCCACAAAGCCCACAACTAGGACGTAAGTGATGATGAAGAAGATGTTCCATTTCCATATCATGATCATGATGAGCACCAGGAATCCAGATGTGAGGGTCATCACAAAGACCACCGCTATGCCTGCATGAAACAAATATACATTTATATTTAGTCCTCACACAGATAAATAATGTCACTCATATGACAAATGCCTCAAGATATGCTTAATACAGTGAAATTATAGATAGATGAAAACACGACATTTACTGTGATGACCATTATTCTTGTGATGCCCATATGAGAAAAGCGAATCAAATAAATACCCCAGATTTTAAATTTTCAGATGCACTATTGTTAGAGGTACTAAACTTTATATGATTTGAATTGATGTTAGGTAGCTACGACATGAAAGGGCCAGCAAAAGTGTAAGAACCAATGACTTACCATAGGCATTGCCTATTTTCTCAGTAGTCCTGAAGCCAAGAGTGACCCCAACGCATGCCAACATCAGGAGATAATTAATCTCCGGTATGTAAACTTGTCCTTCATATTTCGACGACGTGTGCACAATTTTAACGCGAGGAAAGCACCCTAGCGAGAGCGATTGTTGGATGATTGAAAACGTCCCCGAGATCATAGCTTGGCTTGCAATGATCGCCGCCAATATTGCGATCACGAACATCGGCCAATATAAAGGCCCTGCAACATATAAAGTTATCGCCATCTTCAATATTTAAATGGAGATGAACAATCTTAAAAGGATGACTTCGTTTGTAATTAATCTCAAAGAGTTGGCGCGTATACGAAGATCAGAAAATATTCACCTGGTATAGATTCATAAAATGCGTCACTGACAAGGCTGGGATGTTTGCGAAGAAATGAGGCCTGTCCAGCGTATGCC
Organism: Eucalyptus tenuipes; assembly: GCA_014182365.1. Classification (NCBI taxonomy): domain Eukaryota; kingdom Viridiplantae; phylum Streptophyta; class Magnoliopsida; order Myrtales; family Myrtaceae; genus Eucalyptus; species Eucalyptus tenuipes. The sequence continues at coordinate 9,785,092 of CM024544.1, read as the reverse complement.
AATATAAGCGAAGGGTATGTCACGGTACACATGCTAATCTGTATCGAACGGACTGTGAAGTGCCCAACATCGGCGAATAATGCCTCCGTTCCTGCATTTTTTCCAAACTAATCGATCATATAGGGATAATACGCCTAACTGAACTTAAATGATTTGGCCAATAAGTAAAGGAGAAAAGCAATCTGATTGTACCTGTTATGGCTAGGACAATGCCACCGAGAGATATCCATCCTTCCTTTTTGTTTCTCTGAAAGTATTCAACAATGTAAATCGGATTGATGGCTTTGACGACTCCTGGGTCGTACTTGAGGAAATTGTAGAGACCAACTACACCGATAAATGTGAACCAAATACATATGATCGGAGCGAAGCTGTATCCTACTTTGTCGGTCCCGAACCTTTGGACTGAGAACAAGCATAACCAGTATCGCCACCGAAATCCATACTATCATGTCTGTAAAATATGAAGGTGTTTTGAGTTTTAGGAAGAAAGATAAGTTTAAGAGCCTCTACCTGTATAATGAAAAACCTGGGAACCAAAGGTCAAGGTTGGACCATCTAAACCTAAAATCACCGTTCAGGGGTGAAATTATCTTAATATGTATTTCTTTCTGCTCTAATACACATGACTCAAACCGCAGATCCTAGTGGGTTATGTTCGTTATATCTTACTTATTTCTCTTTTATCTTGTGATTCTGCTCCGTTGCAAGGTCCTCTTTCCAACAAAAATAAAAGAAGCTTTTTAGGTTGAGATCTGCACTCGGACATTTGGATGCATTGGAACTCTACATAGGAATGAATTTGTTTAAGTTTTCTCATGGTGCAGGGTATTCAGAGGTTCAAGTGAGTCATTGGATAATAGACTCAAGTCGTCGAGAGATTAAAGGTGTTGATGTGATAAGAAATAGTAATACCTTCTGTCACTGCAGAAGTAGCTTGCTTGATCCCTCCAACAGCTGACAGAACTGCAAAGCACATATGGGATTGCCAATCAAACGTTGCAGATTAATTGATTAGATAATAACTACTTTAATTACATATCAGTCCTATGTTATGCAAGCTAGTGTAATTTAAAGGTGACAACTTGTCGATGACAACATGGAAATGAGTATGCACAATCATGCCACGTTATGTTTGACATGAAGAGATATTGGTATAAATCCAATGTAAATTAAAAGGAAGGCTTAAATTTTGATATCCTAAGATTAGGACTACATAATTGCATTGACTAAATGACGTGGTATGTAGTTATGATCATAGGCTAGACTACCCGCTTGGGAATGATTGGAGGTGCATACCGGAGATGCAAGGAGTGAGGACACCATCACCAATTACCATGGAAGTGCCAAGCATGGTGGCGAAGAGCAAGAAGAACTTGGCGAATTGGCTCTTCTCGAGCTTGGACTTGAGCCTCGATGCCCTAAGCAGGCGATTGCTTGGCAGTTCTAGCTGGAAATTAGACACATCTTGATCTTCTGATTGTTGACTCGGGATCAACCCTACTCTTGCATATCGGCAGATCAGCGAATACAATGCAAATGTCCCTCCTGAAAAGATTGGAAAAAGAAGCAGAAAATAAATTTATTCATGTCCATTGGAGATTGATCAACTAAAACCGGGAAAAAAAAATCTCCTATACACTGAGGCATCGTTATTTAATCTTGTTTATTTTAATGATTAGAGCCATTACATTCAATGAAGCACGAGTAATCAATATAACCTGACAAAATTGACGCCTAATCTACCTTAAGAAACAAATTATTTTTTTTAAAATTTTTTATTTATGCACTAGTATTCTTAAATTATAATTAAAAAAAAAGTTTGTCATCATCCTTTTCATATAGTTTCGGCATTTTATCTGATTTCGTATAGCTTCTTGCACCGCTCTAATAAAGGACAGACTAGCCTATGCAAATGAACTCCCTCAGTTGAACATGAGAAGAGCTGGTGCTTCGACGAGACAAAGACCTCCCTCAGTTGAACATGAACACGCCGAAGCTAAACTTTTGACATCAGTGCCTTTTTGTGCTGTACATCAATCCCTTTATAGGTCACGCTTTTGGACTAAAATCAACAGAACTTACCCATTCACAAAACCAGACAAAAGTCTCCAGACCTAGTTAATGAATCTCATCAATACCGATGAGTCGACGACCATTCATTCATTTCTTTACAATTCAATGCGCAGCATCACCTCGAAAACCACTACTGTGGATTGCTCTAAGATGACATGTTATGCCAACTTCTATCGCATTCCAATAGGCTTCCAGTTTAATTTTCACTCAGAAAATTTTATGAACTAGAGTCGGCAAAGAGAAAATATGGGTCTCATGCTAAAAAGAATCCTTTTTCTTTGTCCAACCACGAGTGACCCCTACTGCTCGAGACTCTTGGGGTCACATATGTCCCTCTTTCTCGAGATTGACACCAAAAATAATGCCCCTACGTGGGACCTGAACTAGCTGAAGTCCTCACTGGATGAACCTGAAGTTTTTAACTTGCTTGCTAAGTCATACGAGACAGGCTTTGATTAGTTGTTTCGAGTTCTCTCAGTTGTCTTGTCCTTGAAACCCTAGACAAAGTGGCCCATGTGTATAAGATTTGCGGTCGGACAACTGGAGAGAATTCCGGTGAATCTGGAAAGTTTAACAGAAATTTAATTCATCAAGTAATATGACGAGTATTTATCTGTCATATGTTTTGATTAGAGAAATCGTGACTTCCATTATCAAATCCCCTTGACAAACATATCTAATCCACTGAGAGATTATTACCTATCAACAATATATTTTACTATGTTACGTGCCATGAAGGTGAATCTTTCGAATAGATATAAAATAATTTAAGCACTCGGTGACATCGTCTTGATGACCATATTATACTTTAAAAACTATGCTGAATTAGGGTCCCAAGATTGTGACTTTGATTGAACAAATTTTTCTTGCTGGGGCAAAAGAATCAAAGTCAAATAGAGTATGGACAACATTTGAGCAGGTGAGTGTTTCGTCTCTTTCGCGTGCACGAAGATCTCTCACTGCTCTGGTCCAGAATTCCACTAGTGGAAGCCTCTGATGATGTAACACTATAGACCATTGGTTTTTCTGAGAAAAAACCCTAGATAAACAAAGATTGGTCGGAAAGTGCAGGCCCTTGTGTTGGCCGCAGTCGCACAAAGAATCAACAAAAACTTGGTTCTATTCTAGCTGAAGAATCCTTGAACCAAAGTAACCTTGACTTCAAGATTCCAAACGAACATGGCATGGAGACCAAAAAGAAACTCATACTCGACCAAAGGCCACATGCTGTGTGTTCTCCTAAGTGGCATCACTTATCAATGCCACCGACCCAGAACCAGATGATCGCATCTTGACACATGAGGAAATCCTCATCACTTTGACAATACAGTAAGATCATGGGTAGTGATTTTAGAACATGAGTTGATCTTATTTGTCATTTAATTCACATGACGTGGTAATTCGTGCCCTTCACAAAGAATAATGCTATATATGCTAACCAATTTTACTTAAAAAAATTGGATTTACGATGTAATCTGATCTAATTCCACGCATCACCGCAAACTACTCTGAGATCTTATGACAAAATAAATCAATGAAATTCTAATGGATACCCATTTTATGTGGAAAACAGTAGGTATCTCAGGTATCATTCTATACTTTTTACTCTAAGACTCCATAAGTCCATACTAACATCTCTCTTCTTGGTAGTCATAAATTGGTGGTTCTAAAAAAAATGTCTGTAGGTAAATATGGGTAGGTTTCTCTTACCGTCGCCATTGTCGGTGGCACGTAGGACGATGAAGACATACTTGATGAGAGGGATTAAGGTGATGGTGTAGAAGATCAGGGAGAGGACGCCCAAGACGTCGTCATTGTGCTTGATGCCCTCGGTGAAGGTGCTCGAATACACATAAAGCGGGGACGTACCGATGTCGCCGTACACTATCCCGATGCTCTGGAACGCCAGATTCAGTATCACCGGCCACTCCACCGCCTTCAAACATGAGATATCGTATACCATTTTCACTAGACTGTTTGATAAATCTGACTCTCAAAATTTTAAACTGCGAAGAGAAGTTCAGTGATTGGAATTTAATCCGTACTTACCTGCTTGGAGCCATGAGTCTGATGACCCTGGTATTTAGCAGATTCGACGTCTAGAGAGTCGTATCTGCGCAACTTGTGGCGTGAGAGCTGCTTGCCGTTGACGAGCAGTGGAGATGGTGACGGCGATGGGGAAGCTGTCTTGGATTGTTGGCTTTCGTCTTCCCGGGATTCTTCGACCGCGTCCCCCAACATGTCTGGCTCTCTCCCGAAGTCGTCAAGACACGCTCGCGCACGGCCACGGAGGCAGGAGAGACAAAGGAACGGGTAGAGACAGGGTGGTGGCGAAGGGTTTCGCTGAGGACGATTTCAGAGGTGAAGATGGTGGGTGTCATATTTATATAGGCAAAAACTAAGCAAGGCCACATGTAGACAAACCTTTCGTTCGAAAGTTTAGAGTGATTACAAAGGAAAATTCAATATGAACGTGCAGCAACAGAGACACCCTGAGCCCGTTTGCTGACGCAAGACGGTGGATGAATCTGGCTCTTTTGAGGGATGAGAAACGAAGGACTAGTTGTTTTAACTTACGTACCTATCCAATCTTTTCTCAGGTCTGTCGTTTTCCTTGATTGCATCTACACTTACACGAGCTACTTTCGTAAATTTCATTGAATTTTATTAACAATTGCTCTGGAAATACTCGTTAAATACTCGATTAAGAAAACTATACAGTTTGCAGTGCACTTACTACCTTCATGTGTATGAACATTTTGAAAATCAAATCATTTCAAATAACACATACTTAACAAGTGCTTTGAGAGACTTATTAACGTTACTTATCTTTTATCTTAATGGCTAGAAAGTTAAGACTTTGGATGAATAAATTTGGCAATCATACTTGATCCCACGTGATTTTATATTGGATAAATCGCATGCTTGGTCTCAGCTGACGATCGTGATTGAGAGATCTGTCCTTAAACGAGCCATCCACAGCTTGAGAGAGAGCTTGACAAATTCAACTTTGAACTTCGCGCACCTCGAGGTGTCAGTATTGTCCAATCCACAGAGAGATCTCGTGCTGTAGCTAGTCGTGGTCACGTGGGACATGTGTATCCGTGGCAATATTTTTGGAAGTCTACATTATTGTCGACTAAATTTATTGACGAAACACATGTTTTTGATTAATATATCAATGTTTGTACACCCGAAAATTAAACAATTGACAGCCGTTGAATCGTAGGCATTGATAGGAGTGTTCTTTTGGGGACCATTGAGCAGATCCCATGCTGATTCATGCGAAATATGCTACAAACCAACGCTCTTAGGAGCAAACAAAGAAGATTAATTAATTAAATCCCTTTTCCCTTAATCAAGCAACTGCTCTAAACAAATTGGTTAACTGTATCTTTCGGTAATGATCGAATCCCCATGACAATCACTATCGCTTATTTCGAAGCCATTGACCACATTTGAATAATTAGGTGACTCTTTGCGTCCAAGATTTAAGACATTAAATGGATTGGTTGAGCTCAATTAAAGCTAGTGTCTGATCAAGATGCTTCATTAGAAAATAGACAAAATCCTTTAGTAATTCATTACTATAAGATTTACATGTTATGGATTATGAATTTTATTCAGATAAACATATTATAGATTATAAATCTTGTGATATCTCAGAATTTGATTCTATTTCGAAATATATGAAATGTTATTTCACCAACGCACTTATAGTTATTTTATTTTGAACTGATCACTCACGAGTTAACTAATCTATTGGGTGAGACCGCTCGATCATAGGATCAACAATGGTCAATACTACACTGTTATAAGTTAATTAACGAATAGATATAAATCGATTCAACGGAAGTACGTAGTCGATTCGCGGATGATTCCACACGATTATGATATTTATGTCGAACAATGATAAACAGATTTTTCAATTGATATTATATTCAAGGTACGTAATTGAACTCTCACAATTACATGACAATCAAGGATCATCCACGATTCGAAGAAACACAAACGTGGATAAAAAATTATCGACCACGGTCAACCACATGAGAACTCCTAAAAGCCACTCAATAGTTGAGGTCGTATTAAAGTCGCGTTTGATCGATTTTTAACCATGAAATTTAATTCGATTTTGGGTATCGAACTTTCGAGAATTGCAAGACGAATTTATTGGGCGTCATCTCATTTTCCGTTGAATTATTGGCATGTTTGAAATTTTCGAAAAAGTAATTATCGGACAGAAAATTGGAAGTCGGAAAGAAAAAATGGACCCTAGTGGCAAGGTTGTAATTTTTTGGACTAAAAAGCTTGTTTTCAAGAAATTGGAAATAAAAAGATAAAGTGGGGACAAGATGCTTGGCAAACAGATATTTAGGGAGAGTTGGTGTGGGAAAATCATAAGAATTTGGCAAGAAAAGTATACCTTTCCCTCTCTTCCCTCTCTTCTCTCTCTCACACGTTCTTTCCCCCCCAACCCTCAGACGAAGCAGCCCCATTTTTTTTCCTCCATTTGCTGCCATTTCCCTCTCATCTTCCATTCTTCTTCTTCCTTTTTTCCACCAAAGCCGACGCCCCCCGCCCTTATTTTTTTCGGTTGCCGCCCTTTTTGTTGCGCCGCCGTCACTGCCGTAAGCTGCTGTCCATCGTCGCCATTGTCTCGCGGAGCCATCATCTCCAACTTCACCTCAAACCCCCACCACCACCACGGGACCACCACCGAACCCTCAAGCATTCAAGTTGTGAGCTTGAGGAGCCACTGCCGTTGAGTTTCCATTCAAGCCGCGAGCGTCATGTTCTCAATGCCGTCGCGCCGTCATCACCGTGAGTTCGACATCGCTGAAAAACCTATGAGTTAACTTCTTAATTGTAGATTATGTTGTTAATTATGTTGATATTCGAGTGAACTGGAAAATAGGGAATTGATGACCAAACTCCTTTTAGTTAAAAAAGAATTATCTAGTTGCAGTACAAATAGATTTTCAAATGCTCGGAAGGATATCAATAATATGAAAAGAGAGCTGCAATTTATTATAATTTCTCTTTCCATTTCAAATGATAATGAGAAATCAAAATGCCTGAAAATGGAGATTGAGAAGATATCGAGCCAGAAGGAAATGTACTATAATAAGGCAGTCAACCTGTAACGTCATTGCCGTTACTGCAACCAAACGTGTTGTAAGTTCAATATGACTTTCATGGAGATTGACCTCCTTTTAATGGGACGGGCCAGAGAATATCCTAATTTTATTTATATAGTTCCACGGTTAAAATACAACAAGGAGTAAATTCTGCAACATAGCATGTCACAACTTTCCAAACAAGTCATTGAAACATAGAGATAGATAGTTACGACCATGCTTAACGAAACATGGGTATGTAATCTTCTACATGGTTGCTTTGAGGTCGACTTTGATGGGATATGAGAGCGCTTTAATTTTTTAACAAGCAATAATGTTTGACGAAAAGGATAACCTGAAGGTAATAACAACACACATTAGACTTGAAACTTAAAGTGCTTAAATTGTATGAAGTATCTAACTCTTGCATTTTATTAGTTATGTTATTCATGGATAATTAATTGTTCAAATTCTTATCTTATTTGAGAGGATTGGAACCGATGCTATGATTTTGCATGAAGGCGAGGTAATAACCGATGGACAAATCAATCGTCAGATCGTCAAAATCATAAAGATACAAACATGAAGATGTTCTTATTCGGATCATCTCCATTGGATGGCTACAGTTTCATGATCACAAAAGCTTTACCCACTTTCAATAATTAAAGTACCGTAGAGGTTCAATAGACGATATTCATGTATTTATTATAGCTTTATACTACATTTTCATGTTCCACCTCAACATTCTTTCACTGTTGCAGTTTCTAGATTACAAGAGTTCAGAGAAAAGAAAGCCAAAAATCAATTAGAAGTACGTATACATGACAAGAGGAATGTAAATTTCTGAAGATTGCATCGTATGAATAATACCACTAGCTAAGGGATTCATCCTTTTTGCCCCCTTTTCACATTGTGCCCTCTAAAGACCAACTGTACATCTCGAGATTCTCGATCATAATAACAACAATTAACACCTCGATCATGATTCGCGATATCTCTTTATTCACGACATAATATACCTAACTTTTTCCCTAAAGTTCATAAGTCATCCCGACCTTCAACATTCGCTTGTGGGGAATGTCAAAGATCCTGTCACTTTGCCTTACGTTCCTCTTCAAGAAGTTGTAAGCATAGTCGATCAAGACCCTCTTCCCCAAACTAGCCCCTTTTCCTGCCACCACCTCATTCTCACCAATCAAGTGAACCACACCCGCACGCCAAGCCCTATCCAACACAGCAATCTCTCTCTCCGATGCCTCTTGTGCCTTATGATTACATTTGTCATTAGCTTCATCATCGATGTCTTTTTGGACCCCATTCTTACAATTCTCTGCATTCTCTAACCCATCAACCAATTGCCCGTCGTCATCCTTGACCTCGGATAACCTCACTTGATGGGTCATGGGCCAATGCTCTTCCATTACAAACTCCCTGAGCCTTTGATATAGGAGCCTCTCGAACGGCTCATCGTGCTCGTTCCGCGAGTCGGTGTACCCGTACCTCACGACGCACCGGAACACATTGAGCTCACTTGGCTCAACTCGGCGGAACAGGAACCGCTCTTCTGCTGGGACTTTGCTTATCGGGAGTGACTTTATCGAGACAAAGACGAGGACCGAGTGGACGGCGGGCACGTTCTCCACATAGTGCTTGAAGATTGGAGGGATCCCTTGGACGAGCTCTGAGTAGAAGACAGCGAGCCCCGGCATGCGAGAAAGGCCAGAGTCGATGGCAATCTCCCTGAGCTTCTCTGGCGACATCTTGTGGTCGAGCTCATAGTAGTACTTGCGCCGGTACACGTCATTCCACACGTACATTATGGTCACAAGGACGGCGGCGAAGGCCAAGGGAAGGTATCCTCCTCGGTAGAATTTGGAGAGGACTGAGCTCAAGTAGAGAAGCTCCACAGAACCCACGACTAAAATGTAAGTGATGACAAAGAAGATGTTCCATTTCCATATCATGATCATGATGAGCACCAGGAATCCAGATGTTAGGGTCATCACAAAGACCACCGCTATGCCTGCATGAAACATATACGCATTTATATTTAGACCCTCACACAGATAAATAAGATCGCTCGTATGAGTTATATGCATCATGATATGCTTAATATAGTGAAATTATAGATAGATGAAAACACAACATTTATCGTGATAACAATTGTTCTTGCGATGCCCATCTCAGAAAAGCGAAACAAATAAATACCATAGATTTTAAATTTTCAGATGCACCATCTTTAGAGGTACCAAACTTTGTATGATTTGAAGTGATGTTAGGTAGCTAGGACATGAGAGGGTCAGCAAAAGTGTAAGAACCAATGACTTACCGTAGGCATTGCCTATTTTCTCAGTAGTCCTGAAGCCAAGAGCGATGGCGACGCATGCCAACATCAGGAGATAATTAATCTCTGGTATGTAAACTTGTCCTTCATATTTCGACGACGTATGCACAATTTTCACGCGGGGAAAACACCCTAGAGAGAGTGATTGTTGGATGATCGAAAATGTCCCTGAGATCATAGCTTGGCTCGCAATGATCGCAGCTAGTACTGCGATCACAAACATCGGCCAATATAAGGGCCCTGCATCATAGGAAGTTATTGTCATCTTCAATATATAGATGAAATGATACAACCTTAAAAGGACGTTTTCGTTTGTAATTAATCTCAAAGAATTAGCGTGTATATGAAGGTTAGAAGATACTCACCAGGTATAGATTTGAAGAATGATTCACTGACAAGATCGTTATGCTTACGAAGAAACGAGGCCTGCCCAGCATACGCCAATATGAGCGAGGGATATGTCACGGTACACATGCTTATCTGTATCGAGCGGACCGTGAAGTGCCCAACATCAGCGAATAACGCCTCCGTACCTGCATCATATGACGAACTAATCAATTATACCGAGGTTATACACCAAGGGCAGTAAATTAGGGAGCAAAGCAATCTGAGTGTACCTGTTATGGCAAGGACAATGCCACCGAGAGATATCCATCCCTCCTTCTTGTTCCTCCGAAAGTAATCAATGATGTAAACCGGATTGATGGCTTTCACGACTCCCGGGTCATACTTGACAAAATTGTAGAAACCAATCGTGCCAATGAATGCGAACCAAACGCATATGATCGGAGCAAAAGTGTATCCAACTTTATCAGTGCCAAACCTTTGGGCCGCGAAGAGGCACACCAGTATCGCCACCGAAATCCATACTATCATATCTGTAGAATACCAAGATGTTCCAATTTTAGGAAAGAAAGAAGAACTTACAGACGCTCCCCCTTCCAGTTTTAGGAAGAAAGAAGAATCCACTTGCTTTTTCACATACAAACGTTGGTCCACAGGTCAGGGTTGGACCATCTAAACCTAAAATCACCTTCCACACGGACATGTCTTTCCACGGTAATAACTTCTGTAGGAGAAGATAACTCTCCACTCGGGGGTTGAAATTATCGTAATTTATAAGTTTGTCTGGAGGGACCTACTCAGTCTCTTTAGTTTTTTTTTTTTTTTTTTTTGGTAAAATACTCAGTCTCTTTAGTTATAATAAGAAACCGAAAGAATCGAATAACGACGTTCGACTTCCTTGGGATGCCAAAAAGATGCCCAGTATGGTGGCCAGGATTCATCATTTCTGTCGGCCCTTTACAGGGCGACGCTAAAGCCAATATTCGTACTAATTCGGAGTAAATTAACCTAAGCCCCTCAAAAGAGATGAAATGTCAACATCAAAAGAACCAAGTCACGAAATTTCTTAGTAAAACATAAAAGAATATGGACAAAATGTGGGTTTGATTCATTTTCTACTTTTTCTGCACCTAAAAAATTGTTTGGCCAAGGACTCGAGCGAGGATCGAAACCCGCAGTCGAGAATAGGGTCGAGGGGTTTCTGGCAAGGCTTCCGACGTCCAACTATACAAGGCTGAACGCTGGGGCTTCTAGGAACGGCCCTGGAGAGAGGACCAGGCAGCCGGGCACAAGGGCTCAGGCTGCCGGGGCCACAGGCCGGGTATGGCCTGTGGCCTAGCCCAGGGCCACGCACCGAGATTTGCCCAGGCGCACTGAGCCTGTTCCGATTGCTCAGCCTACGTTGTGGGATCCCGAAATTCATGTTTTTAATTCAATTTTTTCCTGTTTTCAGGGTGTTATACGTTAGAGCCTCTTGAAAGTGTTTTCAGAGTTTCGTCTCTTAAATTTTTTTGGGAGGAAAACACTCGAGAATTAGAGTGAAAAACTGGTGAGCAGCAACTGGGTGTATGAGGGGACTTGGTTATGAGGGCTTTCTAGATTTAAGCCAGTGGTACAGTGGCTGTTCTTTCCGTAGCATAAGTATATCTACTTGTACCGAACCACACCAATCCCGATGAGTTATTTTTCTCTATTTCTCACTTATTTCCCCGTTATCTCGCTATTGAGCTTGATTGCAAGGTCTTTCCGTGACAAAAAAATAGAAAAGGTTTGAGATGTCTACTCAGATAGTTGGATGCATGGGTACTCTACAAAGGAATGAATTTGTTTAAGTTATCTCACGGTGCATAGTATTCAGAGCATCAAGTATGCCATCCAATAATAGAGCAAGTAGAGAGATTAATATGGCTGATGTGATAACAAAATACAATACCTTCTGTCACTGCAGAAGTAGCTTGCTTGATCCCTCCAACAGCGGACAGAACTGCAACACACACATGGGATTGCAAGTCAAACATTGCAAATTGACATTAACAATTGTAACTATGTAATCAGTCGCATGTTACGCAAGCTAGATGAAGTAACATTGATAGATTGTCAATGACAACATGGAAATGAGCGGACACAATCATGCCACGTTATGTTCGATTGGTACATACTATTTGTCACCGCCCTTCCATAATTGCCAGTTCGCTAAATTTCCTTATTTAACTAAAGAAGCCAAAAAAAAAATCAGCTGGACCACCCAAATTTGTCTAATGTTTGATCGTGACATGCAGCCCCTGTATACAAGTCAAGAAAATGGCAGGGGGCGATATTGAACCCAATTTCCACCACGAGGTTTGAATAAAAATTGCATGATTGTTGTACTTACTGTCCCTGCCGCCTCTAATTCCGTCTTTGTTCTTTTTATTATTATTATTTAATGTGGTGACGTACCCGACATGCATGGAGTGAGGACGCCGTCACCAATGACCATGGAAGTGCCAAGCATGGTGGCGAAGAGCAAGAAGAACTTGGCGAACCGGCTCTTCTGGAGCTTGGACTTGAGCCTCGATGCCCTGAGCAGGCGATTGTTTGGCAGCTCCAGCTGGAAATTAGACACATCTTGATCTTCTGGTTGCTGACTTGGGATCAACCCTACCCTCGCATATCGGCATAACAACGAGTACAATGCAAACGTCCCCCCTGCAAAATGGAAAAAAGAAAAAGTCGTTTGTGTTCATCAGGAAGAAGATATCGATGCATCGTAATTATCCTTGTCTATTCAAATTATTAGAACCGATAGATCCGACTAATCATAATCAAATGGGGTATGCTCCGCCATAGCAAAGGAGAGGCTAGTCGCGAACTCCCCCGGTTGAACATGAGAGTTCGCCGAAGCTGAACTTTTTGACATCAGAGCCTTTTTATGTATACATCCATCACTTCGCATGCCACCCTTTTTGACCAATTGACAAAACTTCATAAATCACAAGTCCAGACAAAAGTCCCCTGTCCTAATGAATGATTCCCTTCGATACCGACGAGTGGACGGCCATTCATTTCTTTTCTTTTCAATGCACATCACTTAAAAGACCATTCCCCATAGATTTGCCCTAAAATGACGGGTGAAATGTTGACTTCTAACAGACGATACAGATTATCCATAGTTTTCGCATTCCGAGGTCCTAACTGTCTTCTAATTTATGGCACATTTATTTCATTAAAAATTTTATAAATAAAAAAATATTTGTCATCATAAATCAATTAATTTTTTATCATACAAACATCAAAAAGTCAAAAAATAATTTCCACTTTTATAATTTTATAAAGTAAAGCTAGTAAAGAGGAGATATGAGTGTGTGGTAAAAATAGCCATTTTGTTTAATAATGAGTCACGCAGTACTCGAAGATTCTCGAGTTCACATGTGTCAATCTTAACCCTAGATAGAAGCTGAACTAGATGAAGTCCTCACCGGATGAGATTTGGTTCTTTACATTTCAACCAAAAAAAAAAAGGAAAAATATCTGCACGAACCAAAAAAATTTATAATATGTTTGCTCAACCATATGTGACAGGTACCCCTGAAACCCTAGACAACTAGCTCACCTTTACTTTATCGAGCCATATGAAAATTCACAGTTATATCTATTATAAATATCAACTACAGTGGTCGGGATCGGTATTTGAGATCCCCTCAGACAAGCATATCTCAACCACCAAGAGAGAATCACCAATCGATAAATTATTTATGTCATGTCATGTGCCGTAAAAATGTAACTTCGAAATAGATAAAAATGATTAAAAATTCGTAGTGTATCGTCTTGGTCATCGGGTTATACTTAAAGATTACGCTCGACCATCGTCACGAGTTCTTGACTTCGAACAAATTCCAGAATCGAAGTCAGACTTAGTTTCCTCATCGAACGCGAAAATGGCACGCTGCTCTTTGTCAAGAGCTGCACCTAGCAGAAGCCTCTGACCTATGCCAGTTTATTCCGTGTCTTTTTCCTTCTAAAAAGAATAAATAAATAGAGACTGGTCAGAAAGTTCGGACCCACGTTTCTGGCAGGAATCACCCAAAGAACCAACAAAAAACTTTGTTCTATTTCGGCTGGCAAATATCTAATCAAGCGAACGTTGAATTCTAGATACCGCATGGAGACAAAAAAGAAAAGAAATTTTATATTTCATTTGTATAAAGTCGGTGGCTAGATGTATTTGATTTGGAGAGATCTTCTTCTTCTAACACGGATGTCTCTTTGCCTCGACAAAGGCCACGGCCAGCGCAGGCTGTGTTCTACAAACGTGTCGTCACTTAGTAATGCGACGGACCAGGAATCAGATGATCGCACGCCCATGAAAAACTTTGACAAAGATGGTATGATAAGTGGTGACTTCTATTTACTTTTAGCGCATAGGGTTGACCTTAAACATTGGAACACGTTACAGTCCGATATAACTCCACACATCAACGTAAAATATTACGGAATTTAATGACAGCACGCACGGAGATACGTATGAGTGGGTTTTGCTTACCGTCGCCGTTGTCGTTTGCGCGCAGGACGATGAAGACGTACTTGAAGAGAGGGATCAAGGTGATGGTGTAGAAGATCAGGGAGAGGACGCCCAGGACGTCGTCGTTGTGCTTGATGCCCTCGGTGAAGGTGCTCGGGTACACGTAGAGCGGCGAGGTGCCGATGTCACCGTACACGATCCCGATGCTCTGGAACGCCAGAGTCAGTATCACCCGCCACTCCACCGCCTTCAAAACACCATTCTCGTTATAATTTTGCCAAAAATGTTTGATGAATCGACCCACTGAAAACTTCAAACTGCCGAAAGATGGTCGACAATCAGAACCTAATCCGCACTTACTTGCTTGGAGCCATGAGGATGATGACCGGGGAATTTAGCGGATTCGACGTCTAATGAGTCGTATCTGCGCAACTTGTGGGTCGAGAGCTTCCTTCCGTTGATGAGCCCCGGAGATGGCGATGGAGAAGCTGCCTCGGGTTGTTGGCTTTCGCCTTCCCGGGACTCTTCGACCGCATCTCCCAACATCTCTCTCTCTCTCTCTCTCTCTCTCTCTCTCTCTGGGAGTCGGAGACACACACGGACTCCCGCTAGGCACGGCGGCAGGCCGGAAAGGCGTAGGCACGGGTTAGAGAAAAGGTGGTGGCGATTGACTCTGCCGAGGACGAGAGACTTCGTAGGAATGAAGATGATGAGCGTCGTATTTTATACACGAAAAACTAGCGTGGCCCCACATATAAAATAACTTTTTCTTTCAAGTGTTTAGAGTAATTACAAAAGAAAAGTCAACAAGAACGAGTGGGAACGGAGACGCCTGGAGGCGGGTGCTGATGCAAAATGGGGGGATGAATCCCGAGAATCTGTTTTGACGAACGAAGTTTCTCCTAAATTTGGAAAACGAGTAACTCATTTGTTATTACTTGCGTACTTCTCTTGTCCATCTTTAAATGGGACTTTCATTAACAAGTATTTTAGGAATACTCATGAAGCGATCAATTAAATAAACTATACACATATTTTGCATAATTAGTACCTTGAAAATCGAAGTATTCCTAATAGAGTATACTTCGCAAGTGCTACAAAAGTACTGATTAACAACACCCATTTTGATATTATGGCGATAAAGTTGGGTTCAAACCAATTTAAAATTTGGACTTGCAATCGATTCCATGACGTAAAATAACCATGTTCTTCAGTTGATCGCAATGGAAATATCTCTCCTAATGCTAATCATCCCCAAAGTCAAGGAAGCCGTACAAATTCAACTTTGGACCACGCCCCACCACTTTCTTGGTGTCTCTAGCCATTTGCTACTCCAAAGTTAGTGAGAATCTCGTGCTACTATTGATAGTCATGGACACGGGCGACATGCGATATGTCTTTGGAAGTCTGCATCATTGTTGACTAAAGTTGATGACCGACCTGACCCATATGCTTTTCGATTAATATGAAGATGTTTCTACCCAAAAAATAGAACCTTAATTACCGAATTTGTCAACTTTTGGGGACCATTGAGCGCATCCCACGCAAATCCATGCTAATATGCTTCAAATCAACGCTCTTAGGGGGCAAGCCAAGTGGATTAATTAATTAAATCATCTTTTTCCTAGTAGCTTAGTAATTACTGTTTAATCAGATGGTTCATTGCATCTTTCAGTGATGATCAATCACGGTTGCTACTTTCGAAGCCATTGATCAGACAGTGCTACTGTTCTTATCATCTTTTGTTGTTCACTAGATGCTATCATGATAGGTTAATGTTAAGATAAGACAATATAAGTTCGAATTCCTACTAGACAAAATAGTTTGCTCTTAAAGTTTAAACTATTTGAAACAGATGAACAGCTTACTTACAACATATGATCTAACACTTACCCAGATGGACAAAACGACAAAAAAGCTCTCGTGGTGAATTTTATTCTATGCAAATTATTTACCTCGAAAGTTTGAGCTCCAAAGAAATGGACTGATAAGTAAATTTCATAGCACATGACTCAACGATTCTTATTTATACCTTCAATTTTTAAAATGGTCTCACGGTTTCTAGAACTCACGATGTCTTCCTTCTTCAAAATTATATGCTTCACCATGAATCTTTTTTTCCCCTTAAAATGGGCCCACAAAGTGGCGGGATCGATTATGCTGCTGCATGAATTAATTAATTAATGGATACCCTATAATGGGTAGTTTTTTAAATATAGAAAATGCTAGGCGCTTGACTCTTAATTTATTCATAGACTCTTTCTTTAAATATCAAGGCACCAAATTGGCCTAGTTTATGACGTCCAAGTATGCATATTTCTTAATTTTTTTCAAAGAAAAATAAATTTATGCCTCAGTATATCAACTTAAATTTTTATTTATAGCAGCATGCAAACTATAGTCAGAGATGAAAATTCTAATAAATGGGAGACCGTAGACTTAAGCATTAAATTACATTTGGAATATGTTTTGGTAAACGAGGACACTGACAACCTAATTAATACTTTGTCTCGGTTGGTTTATGGCAAGCATCTGCAAGCATCCATGCCAACAATAATGGCGGCACAGCATTTCTTCAATCTTTTTGAAAAATTGCACTCTGGTCCTTCTAGGTTTTGGGAGCACGTTTCTTGTTCCCCTACTTTCTTTTATTGTCAAATTATGGCCCAGCGAAAAGTCAAGTTTTTCCCACAACTTCCGTCCGAATCCAAATAGAATTTGGATTGAAGACTCAAAAGTCATGAAAATGTTTTCGAACTTTTTATTCTAAAAATAAATATTATATATGTCTATTTGGGACTTTGAACGGGTTATTTGTTCATAGTGGAATTAATCTCAATGAAACCCTCAATTTGATTTCCAAGGACTCGCCGTAGGAAATACCTAGCTAGTATTGATTCACCATCTCTTTCAAATGTAGAACAAAAATGTGATGAATGTACTTTGACAACAACATACGGATCTTAAGGCTCCATTTGTTTTGCGAAAATAAACAATTTGAAAAGCATTTTCCAATAAATGATCGCTTGTGCTTACAAAATTGAATGAATGAAAAATATATTAATCATGTACGAAAATTACCTAAACGTAGCTTATTGTCTACAATGAAAATATCTTTTATTGATTAATTATTTTAAACAAGTTAAATGATCATTTATAGAAAAATATTTTTTAAATTATTTATTTTTTAAGAAATAAAAGGAGCCTAAAGTTTCTAGAAACTTACGTGGATCGATGATGTCATTTTCCGAAATTCTTACACAGGGGCACCGCTTTTCAATGGTTGATGCAAACTTGACACACTCTCCATCTGGAACGGATTACAATTTACACATGTTGATTATGCACTTTTCTTTAGATTTTACAATGAAATTTGACGATAAGAAAAGACTTAAATTGCCATAACACACGACTATAAGAATTAGGATTGTTACAAAACCAAATATAAAGACCAAAGTTGGACTCTAAAAAATGTATTACCTTTCGAAAGTCTAACGTCCCTTGCTTTTCTATACCCGAAATTTATGAGAAGGGTTTACAAGCGTTTACTTTTCAAATTTGTCCAATGTAGGTCGGCCTTGCTAAATAGCTAAGCTTCAGCAATTAAAAACCATGCCTAAAAGTTGTGTCATATCCTGCATTCATTCGTTTCTTTTCTTTTCTTTTCTTTTTTTAAAACCAAAATCAGTTGGCTCGGAGGTTGGCATTTTTTAAATGTTCCTGGAATTATACAGGAGATTCATCGCGACTCTGACGGAGGTGGAGGGTTCTTTGTCTGAAAGAGGAGAGCAACATGTTACTTCAATTATGCATTAGGGAGGAGGAGGACTAGATACTTGTTCGATTACAATTAATAATCGCATGACTATTGCCACAGATGGTGCTTACGGCAAGTTGGAGCCTATGATGCTATCTTTTGCTATACCTGCTGAGTTTTAAGAGCACTTATCAAGCAATAGATATAATAAACTTTAAAGTATTTTTTGTGCAAGTTGCGGGGAATTTTATCATAGAGAATTTGTTTTTGAAAGACGTTTCTACAATAGTATGAGTAACAATTAGTGTCACTTACGCACTTATTTTGTTCATCCTTAGTCCTTACTTGCATAGGATTTTACTAACGTGTGTTTTAAGAGCACTTATCAAGCAATCAATTAATAAACTTTAAAGTTTTTGGTGCATTTTATCATCTTTGTGTCACACACAATTAGTGCCTCGGAAATCAAAGTATTATACTAAATAAAATATACTTAATAAATACTTGGAGAATACTAATTGACAACGCCCGTTTTGATTATATGGTGAGAAAGTCGGATTCGAACAAACAATTCCAATTGATGTTAAAATGATAGTGTTCTTCAGTCGTTCGCAATGGAGACATCGCTTCTCATGCTAAGCATCCCCAAAGTCAAGAGAGCCGTCCAGATCAACTCCGAAATAGGCACCACTTTTCCAGGTTTCTACAGCAATTCCCGGCTCCAAAGGGAGCGAGAATCTCGTGCCATTATTGATGATAGTCATGGTCACAGGAGACGTGGGAACACGTGGCGAGAATCTTTGGAAGTCTTGTCATCATTGTTGACTAAAGTTAATGACAAACCCGTGTTGCTTTTGATTGATATAACGATGCTTCCACCGAAAAAAATAAAACCTTAATTACCAAATTATCGACTTTTGGAGGACCATTGAGGGGCTTCCAGGCTGATCCCGCGAATATGCTTCAAATCAACACTCGAAGGGGCAAACCAAGCAGATTGATTGATTAATTAACTAAACCTCTTCTTCTTAATAATTCAATAGTGACTGTTAATTACATAGTTCGTTGTGTCTTTCAGCGATGATTGAATCCCTAAATCGATCACGATTGCAAATTTAAAAGTCATTGATTAGAGAGTTCTAATATTTTTATCATATTCCGTTATTCACTAAATTTTATCATGCAAAACTAATGTTAAGATAATACATTATAAGTTAGAGTTCCTGCTAAATGAAACGGCTTTTCCTAAAATTTCAAACTATTTGAAACAAACAAACAATACACGTATAATATAAGATAGTATCCGGATGGACAAAATGATAAAAAGGACATCCCGGTAGATTTTATTCTACACAAATCGTTTGCCCCCGAAAGTTTGAGCTCCAAATAAATGGACTAATAAATATTTTTTTTATAGCATACAACTCAATGATTCTTATTAATACCGTCAGTTCTTAAAGTGGTCCCACAATTTGTACAAGTCAAAATTTTCCATTTTTCTACTTCATCATGAATTTTTCTCTCCATTAAAATGGACCAACAGAGTGTCTGGATTGATTACGCTGCTGAATGAATGAATTAATTAATGGATACCCTATAATGGGTAGTTTTTCAAATATAGCCCTTGACTCTTAATTTATTCATGTACAGGTTCTTTCTTTAAATCACAGAGCACCTACTTACCAAGTTTATGACGTACAAGTATGAATATTTCTTAATTTTTTTTCAAAGAAAAATAAATTTATCCTTAAGTCTGTCAGCTTAAATTTTGATCTATAGCAGCATGTGAACTTTAAATGGAGATTTTTTTTTTGATGAACTTTTGTTGGAGATTAAAAAACTTATAAATGGGAGACCGTAGATTCAAATTTCAAATTATATTTGGAATATGTCTGGGTAAACCAGGACTCTGACAGCCTAATTAATATTTTGTTTAAGTTGGTTTGTGGCAAGCATCTACAAGCATTAATGCCAGAAATAATAGCGGCATAGCATTTCTTAAATTTTTGGACAATTGCACTTTGGTCCTTCTAGCTATTGGAGCACGTTTCTTGTCCCCTTACTTTCTTTTATTGTCAAATTATGCCCCAGCGAAAAGTTAAGTCTTTCCTATAACTTCCATCTGAGCCCCCATAGAATGTCAAATAGGGAGGAAGATGACCTTAGACTTCTTTGATTACGATTAATTATCACAGGACTAATGCCACGGATGATACCTGTAGCAAGGTAGAACCTGTAATGCTATCTTTGCTGTATCTGCGAAGTTTGATAAGGGTTGCGTCCAAAACGGAGGTTTCGTTTTATCTGTATGGAGGGGGACGTATTTGCAAATCCTTGTGGAACCGTTCAAGTTGCGGGTAGTATTAGTGGCTTGATGAGGTCTACGGTAATGATGAAGTTCAAGTGCAACTTTGATTTGGAAGATCTCAATGATGATTGAGCTTCCTTGAGGGGCTGTGAGAGAGTAGTAATGACTTGACCCAGTATATCATGCCGAAGTAGATACTGCTAGGAGATATTTCAAGTTTAAACCCGTGAGCGAAATCCATATTGAATAGGAGGGTGTTGAATGCTCGAAGTCCGGAGGTAGGCATTGATTAGATGGCTAGGGTTCATCATTTGAACGGCAGCATATGCCTACAAGTGGTGTCATAATCTCCATCCGTTTCTCTTTTTTAACCTAAATCAATTTGGTCGGAGGCAGGCATTGAAAAAATTGTCCTACAATTATGGGAGATTCATCAATATGAGTTTCTAGGAAAGAGGAGTCTTCCTGGCAGCAGCACGTTTTTTGTAGGCACATCGTGCCTACTTCACTGATGTAACTGCAATTTCTGTGCAATTCGAATGGAGCTGGAGGGTTTCTTTGTCTGAAATTGACAAACATGTTACTTTAATTAGGCATTAGGTAGGAGGGGGATTATCTTAGACTACTTTGATTACGATTGATTAACGCATGACTAATGCCACCGAAAACTAGTGCCTACATGGGAAGATGAGGCCCACTGAAAAATGTCTTAGCCCGATTCTATTCAGGTCTTTATGGGGTGGTACGAGACCCATATGCGACCCGATTTCATCACCGGCTGCATCCTACAATCCGCGACGACGAAACATCTTCGGGTGCAAGAAGAGCTGCTCGACGGTGGTCGTCCTCTAAGCGGTGGAGGTTCCTCAGCCTGCTTCACCGCAGTAATGGTGATGGGAAGGAATCGTTTGTGTTCCTGACTATGAGCTTCGGCTAGAGCTCGGTGTTGAGAAGCGGCGACGGGGAGGTGGCAAAGGGCCTTAGGGGAAGCGAAAATGAAGACAAGTCTGCCATCCAACCAAGTTATTGCAGCTCAAGCACCATTGTCGTCCCCCCGTCGCTCGTCGTTGCCATTTCTTGTCCCTTGAGCACCGCAGTCATTCCTAGTTCTTGTGTCGCATCCATGACAAATCTACCCTTTGTTAACCTCCATTCAGTATCCTTGTTAAATTGCTAATGTAAAAACATACGTGGGCAAAAAAAAATATCATATCATCGATGTGTGACTTGAATGTGAATTTGATGTGAAGATTCAAAATAAATAAATGAGTCTCCTAAATGAATCATTTTGAAAAGTCAGATTTGAAGAACTAAAATTGAGAATTAAGGCAAAGTCAAATTTGTTCCTTCTTTCTCTCTAGAAACACCAAAATCTTAGGCAAAATGGGCATAATTAGTAGATATTAGTAGATTTCCTGACTCAGTTGATTTAGGAGACCCATTTATGTTAAATTTCCATGTCGCGCCCATATCACATGCTAATCATTCTAGTTGTTTGCCTACTTGTGTTCTTACGTCACCAATATAACAAAAATATTGGACAAAAGTTGACGGAGGATAAATTTGTCATGAGCGTATCAATTCGATATTTTTTATGACATGAAAATTTATTTGGGGTAAATGTACCATGTATCTATCAATTTATGATTTTTTGTTGTATTAATCCTTACGTATTTGTTGTGTCTAATTTTAATCACTATCCTATGAAGTAATTGACATAGTCTAAGTGACATGAAATGTAGAAAATAATTTTTCAGGGAATAACTAGTGAGTGAGCACACTACTCATCCGGATGCAAAGACTTATGCAAAGACAAGCTCATCCTTTTCAGAAATGGAGGACCTTCGGATGCCAGAATATCAAAGCCCATACTAGCACTCCAAAGCCACAGCCATTGAACTAGAATTACGAGACGACTAAACACCTCAGCATGCTGCAAGAAAGTGATATAGATGACTTCCCACAGATCAAACAACCGGTTCTAAGCTTAACGTGATGTGTGTACAATTGAAATGAACTATTTAAAGAGTAGAAACAGCAAGCGCCGCAGAGAGCAGATGATATTCGGAGTCGAAGATGAACATGGTTCCTCCATTACACGGCATATTTTCCCTTAGCGTTGGGCTTACAACACCTTTTTCCTGCGGTTTCCATTTACCGATCCAACACCCTTACAGCACAAAATTGGTGTACATACAGCCAAAGAATAAGAAGCAAAATCGGCCTGATACCTTTGAATTAAACTTCACGCAAATGGTCACTAATACATTCAGCACCTGCTGCTATTTATTCGTGTTCATAGTTGGAATTGGATTACTGTCTTGACTCAGGTCTTTCGATTCGACCGAATCATATCAAAAATTGGATTTGCCAACAGTTCTTTGGCGGATGGCCGTGCAGTTGGATCTGCATCCATCATGACCTACGGAAGTCAAGAACATCATAAAGCCACCACATTAAGGATTTTCTCCAGAAGCAAACAGCAAAATGACTCAAGTCCCATTGAAAGAAATGAAGACACAGCACCTTCAGCAAATTCTGGAAAGGCAGTGAATGGCTGGGGGGAAGAGGCAGATTTCCCTCTCTAAGACTCAGAAATTGAGGCCCCGATTTCATCAAAGTCGACCCGGTTACAAGCTCAAACACAGAAGCTCCCAAGGCAAAAATATCAACCTTGTCAAGATCAAGATGATCGAAGTTCTCATTAAGGATCTCGTGAGGCATGTACCGTGTATCGCCTTCCTGAATGGGTAGGCTGTTGTTAAGGAGGGTCGCGCAACCAAAATCACCGAGCTTGTATACACCATTCTTGAAGTAAATATTATCCGGCTTAACATCAAGGTGGGCAATTCCTCTGTCATGCATAAAAAGCAATACTTTCGCAAGCTGCAGGTTTTTGGACATAAGCAATGGTAAATCATGGGGACAAAACATTATCCTTCATGACAAGATTATAAAAGCAGAATCCATGACAATAGGCCACTATATCTTATCAAAGGAATTGAAGTTAAAAGGTGGTCTTTTGACATATATAAGGAGGGAAGGAGCTATAGCCAGATTTCCCATTTAAATGCTTAATATACTTAGTGCATGCAAAAAACACGGATAAAACCTCTTGGACAAACGATGTAGTATTGCCCCCATTCAAGCAAGTTTTTTCATCTTATCTCCAGTTCAACACTCACACATGCTAGACATATTTCCAACTATTGTTCTTCCAGTTTGTGGATGAAGGTAAAAACACATTTGTCCAGCAATGCGGGTCCACAAGAGTTATATTGATCTTCGACATGTATCACCTGCCCCCTAAAGATTGAAGCTTTAAGGTTTGACTCTATAACAAACATAAATGAAAATCCTAGAAACTACTTTTTATGTCCACTACGTATTCAAGATTCAAGTAACAATGTTATCTGCTTATGAAGTCACCCTAATACTTTAGGAGAGAAGATTATGCTCATTTAGCGCCAGAATCAATCCTTAATTTTAAAAGCTATTGACCATTGCTTCATAGATTGGCGGTATAGGTAACTTAAAAAAAGGCCATTCGTATCATAAAACATTGCTAATATCAAAGAAACTTGTGGCTAACCTGATGTAGAAATGTCAACGCATCACATTCAGTAAAACGTGAAGACTTCTGACAAGACAATTTGGAATCACAGAGCTCCATCTGAATGTAAAGATGCTCATTTTCGAACCAAGAAGAGTAATATCCAACAATGTTCTCATGAGAGCCTGCAAGAAACATGCTAATTAGAGAAAATCATGCGGCAGACACACAAAATGGAGGATGATGTAACCAGCATTGATACCTAAAGCTGCCAAAGATTGTACTTCCAATAAAGCTTTTCTCCTGCAAAAGAGTGGGTATCATATGCTGTTCAAGTTAGTGTTGAACGTCTGAAAGCAGTGCACGAGACAAATACCTTTCCAAGTCTTGACACATTGGCCTGGTGACTTGCTTCACAGCATACAAGCAACCATCTATTCTGTTTAAAACTTTATAAACATGGCCGAAGTGACCAGCTCCAATTTGCTGGGAAGAATTAGCAAATTGACAAGTCAACCCAAAAGAAATACGAGTTTCTGCCCAGAGTAGCTATAGACTGTATGTGCAAAAGGCTTTAATTTTAATAGAGACCTCAATTTCTACGAAATCGGTGTGGAAACGTGAGGGACCAGCTCCTCCAGCAACAGAAGAGGATAAGCCTGCATATTGTCACACTTGTAAAATGAGAAATGCACATAAATGTCTACAACCGAAACAGCGAACAAATCATTAGCAATTTCTCATTATCAGTTTGTCTTATTATATTTATAAGACGTGGCATAGATAGCATGCACAATTTTAGAAGATTTGACAATAATTTGTACATGCTCACATTATTCAATGACCAACAGGAAATATAGACATACCGGCACATTTGAACCTTTGATTTCCCAAAGGATCTGACGCATCACTGAGATATGGGTTTCTAATACAAGGAGGGAGCTTGACCCTATGTGTCTGCTGCGTGCCATTTGATACTGGCTTCTCAACTTTAGCTTGTTGAGCTTCCAAACCGTCCTGTGCAAGATCCTCTATTTGCTGACTTCCAGAAAAAATGGGACTTTGAGGATTCAAGGTAACTTGATCTGGGGAAATTAACAACAGTAAATACCTCAAATTTGAATTACTAGCAGATATTAATTATGGCCATCACAAATTTCAGCATCAAGAAGAGAAATGACTGATAAGACCTAAACTGTATATCTTTCTTTATGTGCTGTTCACGGGTACATGGAGATGAAAAAATTGGATCAAATCTACTCAAAAATGGGCATTGACAAATCAGAAAGTTTGAACACACAAAGCAAAGCCAAGATCAGATTTATCTTGTGGCTATGATATTCAATAAGAATGTGCCAAAAACTTTGGTATAATATCTCCATTCAGTCCCTAGAACAATCGCTTTCCTTCAATATTCTTGGACTTGCTCAAGCAGGAGGACCTGGATGAACGATCCAGCTCTTTGCAACTCCAATAATGTTAATGTCATAACCGTGATGCATTACGAATAAGGCCAACGATCCATCAAAATTGAAAACACACGACTCCAACGGTAGAAGCACAAACCCTGATCCAGCACCATCATTGAAATGATTGACCTCAAAAGATCAATGAACAATCACATATGAGAATACAGATCTCAAAGGCCTGATCAAATTCTTGGAAAAGAATACAGCTTACCATGAAAAAGTCTCTCACTACTATTATTGATTAAATGACCCACAAACTTCACAAATCTAGAACTTACCAAAAAAAAACTTCACAAATCTAGAGAAGTATCCCACGAAGTGAAAATCAAGTCAACATTGGTTTCGCACATTCTGATTCTCATCAACCGCTTCAATCTGCATACTGACAACATGATACCTATAGAGAAGAATTATCTAGCTGCCATGTTCCTTATTTATTAATTCAAAAAAGAAAAAAATTGCCCATCTAATGTGCGACACAGTTGCATGATGTTAAACCTATACGAAAGCTGTAGATTCACATTCTATCCTAAGTGTATGAACCCGACCTTCCGTATATGTCCTGCCCATGAAGGCCATTGACAATGGGGCCAATGGATTCTCATGATCGCCCAGAATCCTCAACTATGTCGACAGATTACAATATTTCAGATATCTAAAGTGTTTGATTCTGAGATACTAACATATGAGATAGAAAAACCTATGGTAGAAGCATCTATGGCAGAGCTAATATATACCTTGCCGAAAGCTCTTGCTCTTAGTCGTATCAAGTTTCTCTTGTGACTTAGGGCAAGAAAACTTATCCTGAATGAATATGCCAAAAATATTACATCAAAGTCAGACAAAGGTAAAAGCAGACAAAGGAAAGCAAATCCACATCTACCTTACCTTGTTACAATCCAAGCTATCCAGTAGATTTTGATGATCCAGGGTGACATAATCAGGAGTACTGCATCCACGACAAAGATAATACAAAACAAAGGACTCCAGGAGCTTCTTTCTGTTGATGAGTAGTGGACATGGTGAAGGAGAAGCTGTCTTGGCTAGTTGGCTTTCGTCTTTCTGGGATTCTTCGACCATGTCTCCCGACATTTCTCACTCTCTGTCAAAGTCGTCAAGACGGGACGCACGCGCAAAGGCAGGCTGCAGATACAAAGGAATGGGTGGAGAGAAGGCGATGGCAACGCGTTCTGCAGAGGGCGACGTTTTTAGAAGGTGAAGATGATGGGTGTTGCATTCAGACATTCAAAACTAATATGTCCACACATGGACAAGTTCTCTTTTCACAAAGCTAGAGTAATTACAAAAGAGAAGTCAGTATGAGCGTGGAGGAGCAGAGACACTTGGCAGGTGCTGACGCAAGATGGCTGACGCAAGATGAGGGATGAGCCTGGAGACCGACTTTGTTGTATGAATTTCTTTTATACACTATTGGGATGAACCAGTTTTCTAATCTGATAAAGACTCGGAGCAGTTGGTTTCACTTTTCTGCCCCTTGACTATCTTTAGAAGCCTTCTAAAGAGACTCGAAATGACCCCATCGAGCGTTCATTCAACCATTTACTAACACACAACAATGGCATCCATCTAAAAAAGTTTTTTTATATCACATTTTTTGTTCAATAGAAGGAAGGCATGATTCTTTCGAAAAGAACCTTAAGATTTATGACGCCTCCCTCTTCCCTTCAAACCGACACCACGACGCCGCCGTCAGATGCCACCTACGGGTAGTCTCCTGGCTCCGCCAAACCCGACGAGACCAAACATGAGTCTGTCTTCCTCAACAAAGCCAGATTTGCCACTCTTAAGAGATTAGATTAGCTTGTCAGAAGTAGGCTTTGGCTTGAACTTAGTGTGTGATACTAATTTCTTGAGCCAACTACACTATATTGACACCGACAAAAAAAAAAAAAAAACTACACTAGATTGACCATTTGAAGTTGCGTATGGAAAGTATCATTCAACTATTTTGGATCTTATACCCTTATTCACTAGATGCCGGAGAAAAGGCTTTGAAAATCTTGCAGTTACCGAAGAAGTGAGGAAAAGAATTTTAGGGCAAGCTGAAAAGTATAGATAGCAAACGAGCCCGTTATCTTATTTGGATGCATTAAAGAAAACAAAGATGTCGGCATGATGGTGACGCTAAGTTTTGTCCTCGACAGATGGTCTTTTTCAAATTTTAAAGTGCTTCTACAACAATGTCTATAGAATTGAACGTTTTGGAGAATACGATGCTTCCGCCTCTTCCAGTGTCGCCCCCTTTATCATCATATCATGAAGAGCAAGAGCTCGATGAAGTTGGCCTTGAGGATGAATCTTCTCCAATCGATTGAGAATGATATTGAGAAATATTTTTAACTATTATTGGAAATATTTGGAGATTATCTCTTGTTACTATAATATTTTTGATCGAGATTAGGAATTTGTTTTGATATTGTATTTTTGCATTTTAAATCGGTTATCTTTTCCTTGGGATTCTCGACTATTTGGCATAAATAATACCTCAAAGTTTCTTATTGTAATGCACCCTTTTAGTTATCACGTGAAGTTGAATACTGATGGTCATGATAGATAGATCTCTCCATGTACATAACATCCACAGCTCAAGAGAGCTTAATGAATTTGATTTTGGACTGCGCACCCTTTCTAGGGGGTCACCATTTTCAAAGTCAGAGGAGGGAGAATCTCGTGCTTTCCTAGACATGGTCACGAGCGACACGTGTATGCATGATGACATCTTTGGAAAACCGCATCAATTGCTGACTTAAATTAATCCCCAACATGTGATGCGATTAATAAATCAGATGTATCTATGGGAACGTTAAATTAAACTACCAATTAGCCGACGGTCCTAGACGCGTAAACATTGTCAAAGGCGTTCGTTACAGGACCATTGTCAAAAGCAATTCCAAGCAATGATCAGTGCGAATATGGTTCAACGCAAAACTCTTTAGGCGAACGTCCTTTTTTTTGGCACATAGCTAGAATATGATTAAATTAGTGGCTGTAAGTATCTGCAAGCACCATTGCCAATGCCAGTCATAATAGCGGTATCGCACTTCTAAAGTCCTTTTAAGAGTTTGCACATTGGTCCTTCTAGTTTTCGGGGAGCATGTTTCTTGTCCCCTTATTTTCTTTCTATCAAATTATGCCCTAGCGAGAAGTTCGGTCTTTCCAATTACTTTCATTAGAATGATTTTTTTCCATTGAATGCGACAACTACACATATAAGTCTCTATACCAAAAATGACAACGTTGATCATCATGCTTAAGGTGTCTAGGTTTGGCCTTTTACTTTGTTTTGCTCTGAAACTACCATGCCTAGTTTTTTTTTATTAGAATTTAAGTATTATCATAACATTTCCATCTCGAGTCTAAAGAAAATGTGCAATAGGCGTTGGCTGCTAATATATGACGATATCAGAAGGATGTAAAGAGGTTATTTAGGCATTGACTTCAGCAATTAAAATTTCCTTAGACTTATGGGAGATTCATCGATTTGAGTTTGTCACAGAGAGCTTTACAGCACATATTATAGATGATTTGTTAGAAGGCATTTCCTACCCATTCCAATGATGTAAACTCCAATTTCTTTTGCAATTGCAATGGAGGCGGAAGGTTCCTTGTCTGAATATGGACAAACACATTGCTCCAATTGGGCAGTAGGTAAAGAGGCGATGACCTTGGTCTTTTAATTTAAGATTAACCATCGCATGATTAATGCCACGGAGAAGTCGTGTGCTTCCATGGGAAAGTGTAAACTAGTGCCTACCCAGCAGCCACCTTTGACCTCTCTTTTTCTCAAGGAATATGTGCTTTTTCTTTCCGCGTCTAATTTTAATCTCACTATCATGTGAAAGTGATTGATGTCGTCTTGCGAAATGAAAAATAAAAAATGATTTCTCGAGGAGGAGCTCATTATTTCTAGAATAAGGGGATTTTTCAATGCTAGAATTGGGCAAAGCTCTAAGTAACCTGATTGGTTCTGTGGACACAAGCAATTCCAAAGCCATAGTCGTTGAATTAGAATTATGACTGAACACTTCAGCATGTTGCTAAAAAAAAAAAAAAAAAAACAAGGAAATAGGTGAGTTCCCACTGATCAAATAACTGGTTCTAAGCTTAACATACATGCCTGTACAATTGAGATGAACTATATAAATAAGCAGAAACAAGAAGCACCGACTGATCCGTCATAACGGATGATAATCGATATTTGGACTCTGACATGAACAGGGCTTTTTCCATTACACTGCATATCTTCGCCTAATGTTGGGCTTACAACACCTTTTTTTCGTTGCTTCCACTTACCGATCCAGCACCATTACAGCACAAAAATTGGTGCACATATTAGGCAAAATCGGCATAGGATTTTCCCAATACCTTCAAGGTCAACTTCACCCGAATGCTCACTGATACATTCAGCACCGGCAGTTGATTATCTATGTTCGTGGTTGAAATCCCATTACTATCCTGGCTTAGGTCTTTCCATTCCTCCGAATCCTGTGAAAAATTGGAAGGATTCGCCACTGATTCTTTTGTAGAAGGCCGGGTATTTGGATATCCAAAACTGAAAAACAAAACGACACAACTCCCATTGAAAATGAAGACACAGTACCTTCATCAAATTATGGAAATGCAGTGAATGGCCAGGGAGAAGAGGCAGCTTTCCCTCTCTAAGATTCAGATACTGAGGCCTTGGTTCCAGCAAAGGAAGGTGATCCTCTGATAAGCTTATCTATAGAAACTCTCCAGGAATATATGCCAGCCTTGTCAAGATGACCATGATTGTCATTCTGGATCTTCGGAAGCATATACCGCACGTCGCCCTCCTTAATTGGTAGGCTGTTAATAAGGAGACTCCCACAACCAAAATCACCAAGCTTGTATACACCATTCTTGACATATATATGATTTAGATTAAAATCAAGGTGGGCAATTCCCTCTGTCATGCATAAAAAGCAAAGGTTTCCCAAGCTGCAGGTTTAGCAAGTGTAAATAATGGAGACAAAATATAAACCTTCATGACAAGATTACAAAAATAAAATCCATAACAATAGGCCACTACATCTTGTCAAAGGAATCGAAGATGGTCTTACATACATACATACATACATACATACAGAGGAAAGGAGCTATAGCCAGAGTTTCTATTGCAGTCTCACTGCATTATCCAGGACTTGATGACAGAGAGTTTATTTACTGATAACCCCAAAACAACATCTTAGAAATAATTGAAGCATTGTGAATCACACACACTATGACAGAAAGTCAATGGAAGCTCATCAGTAGCGTTCACAAAGTAGGGGTGATCGGTTCCCGGTTCCCAAAATTGCAAACCGTGGACCGGACCGTTTGATCCTAGGACCGAGAACCAGACCGAACCATCGGTTCCGGTCCGGTCCGGTCCGATCCAACAAAATCGGCTCTACTTTTTGCAGTGAAGAGTGACCACGCTCCGGACCGATCAATTCAATTCAGTTCTCGAGCGATTCAACAAAACTAATCACACATGTTTCCACATGCAAAATATTCAAACTTCACTTGTGTGATTCACACTTCGTGTGTTTCACACTTAACTTTAACCATGAAGGCCATGAATAATTTGGCTAAAGGTTGGGCTTGGCTTAGATTTTATAGACAATCTATCTTCTACTCTTTGAATGTTTAGTCGACGTGGGACTCTTAGAGGCTTGATTAGATTTTTTCTATAAATAAAAGAGTAACAAGAAGGATTTTAATGGTCTTTTGGCCACATAAGAGGTTGCTACCTCAAATTGCAAGTTTGGTTGCAATAAGTTATCATGTTTATATATTTTATTAATTCTATGTATATAAATTATATATAAAAAATTTAGTTCGGTCCGGTCGGTCCGGTTCCCACCTTGGAACCGGGAACCGGACCGACCGGCCACCGGTTCCAAGATTAGGAACCGAGAACCGGACCACCGACCGTGGGAACCGCCCAAAACCGGCCGGTTCGGTCCGGTCCGGCCGATTCCCGATTCGGGCAGTTCCCGTTGCACCCCTATCACAAAGCCACTGGTCACACAAATTATATGCTAAGAAGTTGGTAGTCTCTGTACTTTTTCAAGAAGGAAGGACCTTTTTTTATTAGCATTTTCTGCAACTAAACCAATTGTTTGGAAAAGGAGGTGCCACGTGCATAAATCCCACTTTTAAGTTCTTTGAGCAATACGAGCACCTAAAATCCCCTCTCTATGCAAGCATTATGAGTAAAATAAGATGGATGACCGGATGGGATATGATCCTGATGGAAACCATTATAAATCCAAATTGAAGAATCCCATTTATATAATCAAAATATTTGGTGGAACATTGAATTCAAAGAACACTAGTAAAACCTCATGGACAAACGATGCAAAGTGCCCCATTCAAGCAAGTCTATCCCTCTTTTTCTCCATTTTCACACTCACACATGCAAGACATACTTCCCGCTATCCTTCTGCCAGTTTGCAAATCAAGGTAAACACACAATTATCCAGCATTACATTTTTGGAAGATTTCTATTGATCTTTGTTAATGCCTAAATTTTGGTGACCTGTTTAACTATTCATTAATTACATAAAAAATTAAGGATAATTTTTAACCCCTAAAAAAATAATTTTCATTAAATCACATAGCATATAGACACTAGGAGAATTTGCATTACTAGTATTAAAAAAATTAATTATTATATAATTTTTTTTTAAATATGTATTTATTAAAAGAAGAAGAAGAAGAAGCGAGACCAGGCCGGCCCGGCCTTCTTTCTCTTCCCTTCTTCTTCCTCGTTTGGGCCAGGCCCATTTCCTCTGTTCTTTCCCCGGCCCGGCCTGCGCGCCTATCTTCTTCTTCCTTCCTCCTCACGGGACGCACTCTCCTCTGTGGCGAAAGACGTACAGGAGCAGAAAGCGAAAGCAGCCGTGAGCCGCCGGTCGGGATCAGGCCGGCCGGCCAATCTGAAAGTGGCAGAAGCCATGCACGATTGCCGGTTGCCTTTAAAAGGGAGAGATGGATGCTCGTTTCAAGGGGCGGTTCTTGAAGAGAGAGAGACTGGAGATTGAGAGGGTTCGGGAGAAGAGAGAAAGGGGGAGAGGGAGTGAGATAGAGAGTGAGGCTGTGAGTGAAGGGTCTCCTCCGGTAGCCACCGCGCTTGGACCTCGGTTGCCGACCCTCGCCGACGAGTGCTTCTCCCGCGGTAGGTGTTGTGCGTATCTTTTTTATCTGTGTCGAGTTGCGTTGCTTTCCCGAGAATCTCGCTTTGGGAACACCATGGGGCGGCCTCCCATTGCTCGATCCATTTCGAGTTCACCCTCCCCTCGCCGCTGCCGAAGCCGAGTAGGGATCTCCTCATTTTAAACGCTCGTCCCCGTGAAGCCCTGCTGCTCCCCCTATTTTGGTAGGATAGGACAATGAGTTTTGTTCTTTCCCTTAGTCCCAAGCATGCTGGGCTTCTGTGGGCTAACGTGGTTGATTTCGACTGTCCCTTGTTGATTTCTTTTAAGTCTGGCGCTGAGTCCGAGTCCAAAAACAGTTGATATCGTTCCCCCGGTCCATGCCCACCACATGTTCGACGATATGTCTAAGCCAGACTAGACGCGTGCATGACTGATTCCCATATGTTATTGAACGCGTATAAGTAGGCTTTGCATGTTATGAACCTTTTGTTGTTTTCTATTCGTCGTTTGCATCATCGGGCCAAGTCTGGGCATACATTCGCTACGTTTTACTTGTCTCCCGATGGTTTCCTGGATGGTGGCTGTAAGTGGTGCGCGGCTCGCGGTGGCCGGCGATGATGTCACGAGGTGATGGTGGCGGCAAGCGACGATCTCAGCCGTTGCTTTGTTTATGGCGCTCGGCGCGAGAGAATAGGTTGGGCGTTCGGCGATGGAGGCATTGGGAGGAGGGGCTGGATTCGGGAAGAAGACGATGCAGGCAAAAGGGAAATAAAAGAACAAAAAGAGAAAAAAGAGAAATTGAAAAGAGAGTGAGAAATGACTAGGTTGGGCTTATTTAGTTTTAATCAGGCTTAATGGGCTTTGGGATTAAATAGGTTTTTAATAAGCCGGGGTTGGGAAATTCGGGCTGGTTTTATCTTTAGACATGCTCGGGCTGAGCTTAGCGAGATGGCCTTAATGTGATTAATTTCAATAAAATGGGCTGGATGGGTTTTTCCTTACGAAATGGGTTAGCTTTTAACAAGCCCAATCATCTCCGTGGCCCAAGACGGAGAGTCCAAGTTCAGCCTATGTGCGGGCCGGGTCCAGTCCTATTTTCCGAATAAATCCTTTATTTAAAGTTAAGAATTAAAAATTCGAAGAAAATATTTAAATTATTTTAAAAATAATAAATATTCCTAAAATTATTTTCAAAAAATTTCGGAAATTCATAAAAATTCAGAAAAATCATAAATCTTTGGAAAAGGGTTAAAATTTAGCATTATGAGTAGTCTTCCCTTAAAAAGTAAAAAATCCTTTAAAATTGAAACCTAATTGAATACGTTTAGTTCAACTTTGGAAATGGACCTTGGGGAAATGCAAATTGCGTTTGGTAAAAAATTCTTTGCAAAACTATTTTGGCATAATAAGTATTTGGTAAATATTTTTTTATAAAGGACTTTTCGATTTCATTTTTCTTTTTATTAATAAATATTAAACTCTTTGCCGACTCTAGTGAAGGTAAGGGTAGTTCTGGAATAATGAGAGGTAAAACTGAAAAATTTTAAAAAAAATATTATAGTAGTTTTGAAAAAAACAAAAAAGTAATTTCAAAATTTGACCAAATGCTAAAGGCCCAAAGCGTATCCCCATCAACATTGGAGATTTACATATAATCATATAGTATGTGCTTATATCAAATTAAATGTTTTTATTACATGATGAATAGTATAATTGGAATTTATAGTAATTAGCATATCATGAACCATATAATATTTGATTATGGAAACTTAGATATTCGTACATAATAATAAGCACTTAACGTTATGCTATCTATTATACTAAGAATAATATTTAATACAATAAAAAACATAACGAGTACCACATCAATTGTCTACTTAGTATATATAATATTTTAGTCGTTAGTTATATAACATGTGATAATGTCAAAGTAATTCCAATTGGTATTATCATTGTATGATTAACACAGGTAAATTTAGATATAATCTAAATAAATACCTAAATAAATATAAATTATAATTGATATTCTAATATTCGTGTTATCATCCTCGCTGTATATATGTTAATCCTCTTTGGCTAAGACATACAAAACCCCATTCGCCATTTCAAATATCCCCATTCTATCATTTCCATTTTCAGGTAGCACCTCTCCATCTCCCTCGCTAGCGCATGCACCCATGACCATCGTCCTCTCTTCCGGGTTGAGATCCAGATTTCGACATTAGTTC
Organism: Eucalyptus tenuipes; assembly: GCA_014182365.1. Classification (NCBI taxonomy): domain Eukaryota; kingdom Viridiplantae; phylum Streptophyta; class Magnoliopsida; order Myrtales; family Myrtaceae; genus Eucalyptus; species Eucalyptus tenuipes. Next base: position 9,750,210 of record CM024544.1, on the reverse strand, counting down.
TTGAGGAGAAAAAAAGAAAGTAGAGCAAGCAATTACGGTGACGAAGGTCATTGAAGTGGCCTTCACTGCAGAGACGATGCGGGCCGTCACTGCCCTCAACGACAAGGACCAAGAGAACGAGTTCGTCCCCATAGATATGCGAGCACAAGCAGGAGAATGTAAGTCTCCGTCCCAGCCCAACACTCGTGCGACAGTATTCCTAAGTTTTTTTGGGTCTTGGGGTCTCAACGTGTTCCTCTCAGTAAACCCTCCTTCGTCTCTCTCACATCCAACGTTTCTCGATCTCTTTGCGCAGCCTGTCGGTCAAGTCCTGGCCTTTGAGGACGGAGATTTGAAGCTACTCGGCAAGTCGCCTTAGTGCGAACATGGCGAGAGATGAAAGTGTCCAAGCATCTAAAAGAAAAGTTCGTCTTAGGCCGATCCGCCGGTACAAGCTCACCTATTCACGCGACCGATGTGGACCAGACATCAAGTCTTTCCACGCAAAGGGAAATTTCCCAAGAACCAAGTCTCCGAGACGAGTGTGAAAACCTTGACGAATAAAAAGAACAAAAGTTTTAAAAGGCGGAAAAAAGGATCGCCGAGAGAGAGAAAAAGAAAGCGCCAGCGAAAAGAAGAAAAAAGGAGCCCGAAGCGAGAAAATAATAATAATAATAATAATAATAATAATAATAATAATAATAATAATAATAATAATAAAAGAGGGGGAAAGCTCCCCCCTCTCTCTCTCTCACCCGAACTCCTCTTGCACACTCTCCCCACCTCGCACCAGCTTCATCGATTCGCAAGTAAAGAAACGCTTACCGGAGTTTCTCTCGAGCGAAATTCCTAGGGATTCGTCTCCATTGGTGGGCGATTGCGAATTTTTCTGCTCTTTCTTAGGTTGTGGGGAATTGGGGTTTCCTCTCGCGTGGACAAATCAACGTCGGTCATACCACATAAGATGAACAATATCCACATTAATAATTTCCAGTCAAAATTTACTAGAATAATCAAATTAACAAACTATCAAAAGATTTAAGATTGAATTAGCACAATTAAAAAATTAAAATTAAATTAATATTCATACAATAGATTTTAGTCTTTTTTGGTAATTATTTTTTTCTATCTCTTTCTTTTTTCTACAAAGTCCAACGAAGGTCGCAATCCTCACCCTAATGGCCACTGGATAAGGGCCACAACCCTCGCCCATGGCCAACAAGGGCCATGACCAATGAGGTTGTCAGGACCATCGCCAAATCTAGGTGAGAGCATAGCCCCCGGCCAAAAATCATCGACTCTCACTCCTCGCCAAACTTAGAAGAAAAAAAATTGAAAATGAAAAAGAAAATGAAATATAACAAATCAAAAATTTCAATTCTAAAAAGAGTATAAAAATTACCAATCAGATATTTTTATTGCATTGAAGTATTTAAGCAGTACAATTTTCTTAAAAAATTATAGGAAACAATTTTTCCTAGATTTGGTTTAAGATGCAAAGTGTTTTGAAAATATGGGTCACATCGGATATGAATTGAGAAATTTGTACAAAAATAAATAGGTCATAAACGGTTAAATGGGTTAATTTGGATCAGGGTATTATATCCTAATCAGAATCTAATTTGACCTACCTATTTTGACGGGCATAACAATTGGGAACAAAATTTTTGTTCACATTAGAATACGAAAATGCGTAGTTCTATCAACATGATATCGAAATCTTAATTCCGGTAGTTGATGAAACAAATCAAGAAGTGCCACTCAGTGGTAGACCAAGAAACCTTAGTTTATAGAAGAACCAGAAAAGAAATTACAATGGTCAATGCCTAGCTAAGGGGATTAGGTCAAGAAATTTTATATGAAATTACTCGAAAAGGCTGGCAAGAACAGGGATCCTAAAAAAATCGAATATCCGGTAGAGATACCCTCTGGTAAAGAGAGAGGCGAATTGAAATTCAGATTCTTAAGTTCGGAGACAAACTGTCCGGGGCATTTCCTTTACAAGCGCCACCGAGTATGCTGGTTATCCACCAGTAGGATTCCCTCACGCTGGCCTTGGAGGTGAACACTGGATGGTTCCTCCAGGAGGGTCCAAAGACGAGGCTAGGCTCCGCCATTCGAGAACACTTGGGCCACATTGTCGACCGCGCGAATCAAAATTGCAGCTTCATCATCCTCACTGTGTATATGTTAATCCTCTTTGGCTAAGACATATAATAAAACCTCCTTTGCCATTTCATATATCCCCATTCTATTATTTTCATTCCATCAATTCAGTACATCCTGCCAATTTTGGCCAGCCAGCACTAACATAAACGTTAGCCATTTTACGAGGCACGACCGGCGTTAACATGGATAATTTTTATTTATTTCATTTTTTCTTTTTCTTTTTCTTTTTCTTTCTCTCTCTTCTTTTTTTTTTTCTTCGCGCACTTCTTCCTCTAGCTAGTCATCAAAACTTGGCAACCAGTGAGAAGCCAAGGCTGGTGAGGTCAACCTTGCCCATGGCTGGCGAGCTTCACCCTTGCCGCCGCCGGTGGTGATAGTTGTTTACCCCAAAACCTTTTCAATGTAGGGTTTTTGTTGATGCATATCCGTGAAGAATTTGGAGAAAAGTTCCCCAAATTTTTGTTTTTGCCTAAAATCTAAGGTGAAGAAGAAGGAGAGTGTGAAGATTTTCAGCGAAAGATGCTTTGGATTCAATTGAAAAGGGACTCGATCACCAAGGGCGATGAAGGGTTGAAGCCGTCACCTGTGGAGACTATGATGGTCACTTGTCCCAACCACCTTGTCCTTGCCGACCTCCCGGTAGTAAAGGGCCTCGGGTCCGCCGCTGCCACTTCGCTCGTGAAGCTCGTTGACCGCAAGCCTCGCTGCCAGCTCGACCTTTGGCTGGGGATCCCTCGCCAAAGGATTGGGCAAGCCTCGCGCATGATCGGGGAGGGCTTGAGCCTCACTAGCCCAGTGAGCAACCTAGGCGAGCCGCCCTTATTACCTTGCAGTGCCATGGCAAGGCTTTCTCTTGTCCTCACCGACTAGAAAGGAAAAAAAAAAAAGAATGGAAGAACAAAATAAATAATAATTCAAAAATATTCAAAAATATTAAAATATTATTAAAATCGCTCACAATAATATACCATTTGTGTCACGTAGGAAAATTGGTGTATACATCAGAGTCGACTAGCCAAAATTGACTGAATAAACTAAATTCGTACAAATGCAAAACGTGAAAGATTCAATTTGGCCAAAAAAAAAAAGAATAAGAACTAAATTATGTCTAATTTTAGGACTTTTTGGTAATTTTCCTATCAACCCTCGGCCTAGAGGGCGGAGATTTGAAGCTTTTGGGTAAGTCGTCCTGTCAGTGATGTAATTATCTTGTGTGGCCATGATGAGAGATAAGTTTTTAGATTATCAAGTGTTTAGTCAAATTTGAGTCTTCAATCAGTCAACAAAACGAGGAACAACCACGCCAAACAGGGTCGATATCTTGATTATGCTCTGTGCTGTCAGAATCAAGGGCTATTACAGATTACATTGCCTGTACATACGCGGACAAGGGCACTCCGCTCGTCTGCGAGGGCAAACCCAGGGCGATGGTGAGCGTGATGATGGAGTCCGGGGCCGATCAGGGAGCCATAAAGTCGAAGATGCAGTGGGAGCTTGCGTACGAGCCGATGCCCGGCGGACCGCGGATTCTGCGGTAATCGAAAAGAACATGGTGATGAAGGCGTGGATTGAGGCCGAGGTCCAACACTTTTGACCCCGTGGGATCGAAGCTACCGTTGGAGCTCATGTGCAAAGAAAAGACAAATAAATTATTAAATTATTAAATTATTCAAAAATTCAAAAAATTCTATAAAAATTATCAATGTCAATATCAGATGTACCATTTTAAGATGGTTAGTGTGCATGTCAGTAATTTTCTATTAAAATTAGTTAGAATGACTAAATTGACAATGTTAAAAGATTTAAAATTGAATTATCACAATTGAAAATTTAGAACTGAATTAACATTCATACAATAGATTTTAGCCTTTTTTGGTAATATTTTTTTGAAGGAGATTGGTACCCCATGCTTAACGAAACATGGGTACGTAACTTTCTACATGATTAGTTAGAGGTTGACTTTGACGAGATAGGAGAGAGCACTAATTCTTGAACAAGCGATCATTTTAGGTCGTGAATTTGCAGAAAAGATAACCGCAGGGTAATAACATCACGTCTCGGACTTGAATAAATAAGTGATTGTTCAAATTTTTTTTCATATTTGAGAGGGTTGGAACCGATGCTCTGATTTTGCGCGAGGACAAGGTAATAGCTCATGGACAAATCAATTGCCAGATCATCAAGATCATATAGATACAAACATGAAAATGTTCTTCTTCAGATCAATCTCCTATTGGATGGCTACAGTTTCATGATCCCGAAAGCATTACCCACTTCTATTATTAAAGTACCATAGAAGTTCAATAGACAATATTCATGTGTAATTATAGCTATATATAAATTTTTCATATTTCACAGAGTTAAGATAATAATAATAATAATAATAATAATAATAATAATAATAATAATAAAAGCCAAAAATTAATTATCCAATATTTGCGACGCAATGTTTAACACATAGAAGTCTGAACAATTTAGTTTTTAAAATTAATCGATTCATCATAATTGGAATGATCTTGTCTAGCTAAAATATAATGGGAAATATGTCAAAAAGGTTGCGATGGATTTGGGGAAAAAGGCCAGCATCCCAAAATGATGCACTAAAAGATGCTCCGAGTTTTGGCTGTACAAAAAAAAATTGAATTTTTTCACTTTATTTTTCCTATACAAAGAATTTAAAAAAAAATCTTTTTTTTGGACAAGACAAAGAATTTAAAGTTAGAAATCTTTTTTTTGAAACTTGGTAAGTCTTAAAATTGTCATATCTAAACTCTGAGATATAAAATTGGAGACACTCCCTTATAGAGGGGAAAGGCCTTTGTTATTGTCTTCGCTCAGATTCCTGTCATCCTCGATCCTCCCTTCTCAAAACAACCTTCATGGAGAATTGCCGTGGCTAATGGTGGCAGGTTATAGCCCTAGGTTGTGCAAAGTGCAATGAGGGACAGGAAAGCAAGCTGGGAGAGAGAGATGCATGTCGTTTTGGAATGGATAGGAATGCTGGAATGAACAGGTCAGGTGTCAATTCCAAAACGACATTCATCTCTATTACTGTCCATTCCGGCGTGACATTCATCTCTCTCTCACAGGAATGTCCCTGGAAAGCAACTCTTGCTTTCCAACTTGCTTTCCAGGGACATTCCTGTCCATTATAAAATGCATTCATACTCTCTCAGCTTGCGCGCCGAATGTCATTTGGGCCAAATGCAACAGGACCCGAAAACGACATTTGAGCACCACCATTAATGACATTCATCTCTTCCCCTGGGCACTTTGCCCTCCCCTTTCCTATAAAAGCTGTCTAAACCCACCGTCATTAGCCATTTTTTTTTGAGAGAGAGAGAGAAAAGAAAGCAGAGCGAGTGACCATGGTGATGAAGATCTATGGAAGCGTCAACTCCACCGAGACCACGCGGGTCTTTGCTGCCCTCTACGAAAAGGGCCTCCTGTTCGAGTTTGTCCCCGTCGACATGCGAGCTGGCGAGCACAAGGAGGACCATTTCCTCGCCCTCAACGTAAGTCTCCGTCCCTTCCGCCACCTGTTCGACAGTTTTGGTCTTGGGGTCTGAAGGTGTTCCTCGCAAGAAACCCTCCTTTGTCTCTCGGATCTAACGTTTCTCCATCTCTTCGTGCAGCCTTTCGGTCAAGTCCCGGCCTTTGAGGACGGAGATTTGAAGCTCTTTGGTAACCCTTTCTATTACCGGTAGATTATCTTGCGTGGCATGACCAAAGATGAAGGCGTTTAGTCGTAGTATTTAGGTTATCTAGTGTTTAGTCAAATAGTCTTTAATCAGTTAACTGAACAAGAAATAATGACGCGAAATATAGTTCATATCTCGATTATGCTCTTTGTGGTGTCAGAATCAAGGGCAATCACTCGCTACATTGCTCATAAATACGCGGAAAAGGGCACTCCGCTCGTCTACGAGGGAAAACCCATGGCGAAGGTGAGCGCACGGGTGGAGGTCAAGGTCGCCCAGGAGAGCATGGAGTCGAAGATGCAGTGCGATTTCATGCTCGACAGGGCTGCGGATGCTGCAGTAATCGAAAACATGATGGCGACGGTGAACGTGTGGACTGAGGTCGAGGCCCGCCAGTTTGACCCCGTGGCGTCGAAGCTGCAGCGGGAGCTCGTGCACAGGCAGATGTTCGGCGTGGCCCCGGACGCTGCAGTATTCGAGGAGAATGGGACCGAGCTCACCAAGGTCCTCGACATCTACGAGGCCCGGCTGAGCCAGTCCAAGTACTTGGGCTGCGACTTCTTCACCGTCGCCGACCTCCACCACCTCCCGGCCCTGACCAACCTGATGGGGACACCGGCGAGGACACTGTTTGACGCCCGCCCCAAGGTGAGCGCATGGGTGGCCAACCTCATGGCCCGGCCGGCATGGGTCAAGGTTCTTGCCTTGAGGAACCAATACTAAAGCAAAGGGTCTAGTTGAGATTATCTGGTTATGGGGGAATAAAAAATGAGACGTTTCATACCTCTCTTTCATACGAGTTTGTCATTGTATTCTATCGCTGATTATGTACTTCTCCGGTCCCATTTTCATGTGGGCATTGGATAAACCTTTTGAGATTTGCTCTGAAGGTTCTTTAATTATCAAATTTGGGGACGACGATGATGATGAGGCTGGTTTTCTAAGACTGTCAATAATGAGAAACGATAGACGAGAGAATTATGTTTCACGAGTCATTCGCTATTGTCTCATCCTTATAGTTTCATTCGAGAGTAGTAATTGTTGCAAGTGCTGTTTTGTTTCTGCCGATGAAGCCCTGTCTTTGTCCTTGCATCACTCCATGGGATGGCCTACAGTTTCATAACCACTTTCCCCACCAACCACGAGATCTTAACCCATTTTTATTTGTTAAATTACAATAGAAGTTCACTAGACAATATTCATGTACCAGTATAGCTTTTTACAAATTTTTCACATTTCAACTCAACCATCTTTCATTGTTTTAGTTTCTAGAATTGAAGAGTCTAGAGATAAAAGTCAAAATTCAGCCAAGAGTACACCAATACTCACTTATCCAATTTTGCTTCATAACGGTTAACAAATGAATGTCTAAACATTTTCGCTTTGAAAATAATCAACCCAGGTCTGGTCTTTTCGCTTTGCTTCCAAAATACTTACTTTTAAATTAGTCGGTCGACACATTATGGTCTAGCATGTGTGCGTATTTGGTGTGAAGTTCCATTTGCATTTCAAATGGCAAAATGACTGATAATTTACATAGTCAAAACTCATTTATTTAGTTCCTCACACAGAGAAATAAGGTCACTCATATTAATTATTCATCATGATATGCTTAATATAGTGAAATCATAGATACATGAAAACCCTGCATTTCTTATGATGACAATTATTCTTTCTAAGGCCTATCTCATAAACCATGCATTCTTCGTCGATCTTAAATATTCAGATGCACCATCGTTAGAGGACCTCCACTTGGTATCTTTTTAAGTGATGTTAAGTAGCTCGGACATAAAAACGGTTAAAAAAAAGTGTAAGAACCAATGACTTAGGCATTGCCTATTTTCTCAGGAACCCTAAAGCCAAGAGTGGCCCCATCGCATACCAGCGGTAGCAGATCAAACTTGTCCTTCATACTTTGACAATATATGTATGATTTTCACACAAGGAAAACATCCCAGAGACAGCGATTGTTGGATGATCTAAGACGTCCTTGAGATTATAGCTTGGCTCGCAATGATTGCGACCACGAAAATCTACATCACATAAGGTTATCGCCAACGTCAATATGTAGATGAAGACGTATGATCTTAAAAGAACCATCTTCATTTGTAATTAATCTCCAAGAATTAGCATGAAATGAAGGTTAGAAGATATTCACCAGGTACAGCTTCGTGGACTGCTTCACAACAAGATTGTTATATTTGCGAAGAAACGAGGCTTGTCTAGCATATGCCCAATATGAGCGAGGAGTACGTTACGATACACATACTTATTTATATGAAGCGGACTGTGAAGTGCCCAATGTCAGCGAATCACGCCTCCATTCTCGCATCATGTGAAGAGCTAATCGATTATATGGAGATTATACATATGATCGGAGCGAAGCGGTACCCTATTTTGTCCCTGCCGAGCCTTTGGACCATGAACAAGCACACCAGTATTGCCACTGAAGTCCTTACTATCATATCTGTAATAGACAAAGGTGTTTAAGTCTTAGAGAGAGAGAAAATTTTAGCAGACTCTACCATTTACATGCATATGTTTTTTCACGGCAATAATTTATGTATGACAACTGTCAATTCAGGGGTGAAATTTTATTTTTGTTTGTCTAACCTGTTCATTTCTTTAGTTCAATGAATAAAATTAAAAGAACCCAATGATAACGTTTTACTCACTTGGGATGTCAAAAGGATGCCCAATATCGTGGCCAGATTTAATGTTACTGTCGTCCCTTTATAGGGGAACGGTGGAGCCATAGTTGTACTGTTCGTATTAATTTAATTCAAGCCCCTTTAAGAAGATAAAATATCTACTTCAAATGAACCAAGTCACAAAGTTTCTGAATAAGACAAGGTGCGGGTTTTGATTCTTTTTTTCCCTTGTTGTGCAACCAAATAGTGTTTGGCCGAGCGATGATCGATACATGTACAACCATGCCACAATATGTTCGATCGATCTATCCTTTTCCATTGTCCTTCCATGATCGCCATCATATATGTTTTGAAGGGTTCTCGCTAAAAGACATAATTTATATGGTGCAAGTCGATGTATGATGTACAGTCATAATTACAATTTAGGGTAAACAAAGTCGTGGCACAACAAAGAGAACGTGGGTACATACCAAAAGTACTCTCTCTCTCTCTCTCTAAAAGACATATTACAACCTAGGGTAAACAAAGTCGTGCACAATAAAGAGAAAACATGGACACATACCAAAAAAGTACTCGCTCCCTCCCTCCCTCCCTCCCCTCAATTATCTTATTCATGAAACAGTAGACAAGGGCCCCGTATACGTAGTATTTGCGATTGGGCAACTGAAAAAGTTCTAGCAAACTGAAATTTTAACCAAAAACTGATTTGTCAAGATATGGCAAGTACTTATATTCCATATATTTTGACTATAGTGATTAAGGTTAACGTTACATAAAAAAGATACTACTAATGTACAACATAATTATATCAAGTTACGCGTCGGAAAGGTGAAACCTTCACACAGATAAAATAATATGTAGTACCTCGCATACAAACATTGTAAACATTCATCCCATATCCGGTTGGTTACTAAAAGTATGGTCGGTTAACGTCACCAGTTTGTGCTTCTTCTTTTCTTTTTCCTTTTTTACCAGTCTGTGACTTTGATTGAACAAATTTTACTGGGCCAAAAGAATCGAAGTCAATTAGAGCATGCGGGCTTACGATTTACGACAACTTACGATTTACGACAACATTTGAGCAGGTGAATTTTCGTTTCCTTCGTGTAGACGAAATCACTCGCTACGCTGGTCAAGAATTCCATTTCTAGAAGCCTCTTATGTATAACAGTACAGGCCATGTATTTTTCTGAATAAATTAATTCATTAATTAAGATTGGTCAAAAGTGTCGGACCCATGTTTTGGCTGCACTCGCCCATGGAATCAATAGAACTTTGCTTCATTTCGGCTATAAGATTTTGAACCAAATGAACTTTGAATTCTGGATACCAAACATAACATAAGATGGAGACGACAAAGAAACTTTTATTTATTTATTTATTGAAAGTTGGGTGGAGCAGGTAGATGTATTCGCTTTAGAGAGAGACTGTTCTTCTGACAAAATATCTTTTGCCTCGACAAAGGCCATGGGCAATGCAGGCTTTGTTCTACAAACATGTCACTACTTTGATGACCAAGAAAATCCCCATCAATTTGACAAAATAGTAATATAAGGATTACGGTTATTTTTTACATTTAGAGCATGAGTTCAACTTATTTATTGTTTAATTAAAAGAAATATGGCGATTCGTGAACTTCCCAAAGAATAATGCCTGTGTGTGCTAACCAAATTTACTTAAAAATCTATTCACAATATAACATGATGTAATTCCGAACATGAACATAGAATATTAAGAAATCTTCTAACAGCTAATCAATGAGATTCTAAGGGGTACTCATTTTTCTAATTGAAAAACAATCAATTTGTCAGACGTTATCACTTAATTTTTCATCAAGACTCCATAAATCCATACTAAAATTCTTCTCTTCTCGGTACTCATATAAAAGTTCGTTCTAAATCAAACTTACGAAGATATTGTGTGATTAGGTTTCTCTTACCATCGCTGTTGTCCGTGGTGCGTAGGACTATGGAAATGCACTTATTGACAGGGATCGAGGTGATGGTGTAGAAGATGAGGGAGTGGCTGCTTAAGACGTCGTCGTTGTACTTGATGCCATCGGCGGAGATGCTCTACACGTAAAGCGCCGCCATGCCGAGGTTCCCATACACTATCCCACTGTTCTGGAACGCATCACCCGCCACTCCACCGCCTTCAAACATGAGAAATGGTGTTCCATTAGTGCTAAACTGTTTAATCAAACCATCTTCTCAAAAGTTTAAGCCGCGAAGAAATGGTCGATGACGTATTTTCTTAACGTTCCTCTTGCATGTTAATTGAGCCTCGGTGTTCGGAATTGAATCTATACTTACTTGCTTGGAGCCATGAGTATGCTGACCCGGGGTGTATAGTGGACTCTATATATCTGAAGAGTCTGTATCTGCGCAACTTGGGGGGCGAGAGCTTCTTCTCCGTTGATGATCACTGAAGAAGCTGTCTCGGCTCGTAGGCTTTCGTTCTTCCCGGGATTCTTCGACCGTGTCTCCCGACATCTCTCACTCCCTCTCGAAGTCATAAAGACACGCACCGATGTCCTAACCATCCGCTGATTTTTGCTCAATCACCCGTTATGGTGGGAGGCACGGAAGCAGGCCGGAGAGACGACGGAGCGGGTAGAGAAAAGGCTGGGGCAATGCGTTCTAAAGATGATGGGTGTTGTGTGTGTGTATATATGCAGACACTTTTGCGCAAAAGGTTTTACAGTTATAATTAAAGAAATATAATATGAACGCCTGTAGAGACAAACCACGGCAGGTGCTGATGCAAGACGGGGGATGAATCTGAAATTTTTCTCAAAAATTGTCGTTCTTCTTGATCGTGTCCTTACTTACATAAGAGCTAATTTCAAAATTTTAACTGAAAGTGTTTTAAGGGACACTTGTTAAGCAATTAGTTGGAAAAAAAAATGTGATTTTAAATGCGCTCATTACCATTGTATCATGTACAAGTAGTACCTTTAAACATGGAATTATTCAAGATAAAGTATACTTAATATTTAAATATTTAAACGAGATGAAAGTGTGATTTAAAATGATAACATGATTTACATATGAATATTTTGCGAGCACTCCAGAGTGCTCATTAAAATCACTGGTTTTTTTTATTTTTGGCTTAGGATAGACAAATTCTAGAATCATAATTGATCCCAATATTAACCATCCACGATTCAAGAGATCAATTTCGACCAAAAAAAAAACGAAGAACAGATCAATTCAACCGCTGTCTAGCCTTTTCGACTACATAGGAGAAAGGATCTTGGACTATTGTTACTCATGGTCACATGCGACGTGTGTGCGTGGCAAAATCTATGGAAGTCTCCCTCATCGTTGAGTAAAGTTAATCGCCAACCCATGTCATGATTAATATACCAACTTTTCCACTGAAAGCAAATTAAATTTTGTTACAAATTAATCGACAGTCCTAGGCTCGTAGGCATTGTCAAAAGTGTGCTTTTTGACTTTTGAGGACCCTTACGCGGATCCCATGCCGATCACTTCAAATATGGTTCAAAGCAACGCACTTAGGCGGATGCGTTTTTGTATAAGACGTATCGCACTTCTAAAGATTGTGGAGAATTGCACTTTGGTCCTCCTATTTCTCGGGCATAACGCTTCTCGTCCCCTTACTTTCTTTTATCAAATTATGCCCCGCCGAGAAGTCCAGTCTTTCCAACGACTGTAATGGAGAGTCGTCGATTTGAATTTGTCAGAGAGAGCAAGGGCGTGCATGTTTTCATTTCTTTTTTCTGTTTTTGAACACTTTTTTTGTTTTTTTGTTCAAGGAACAAAAAAAGGAACAACGCGTTTGGTTGCGTTTTCGTTTTTTTTTTTTTGTTCCCGGAACATAAAAAAACGAGAAATGAGAAACAAAAAATTTGTTTCTTGTTCAGAAACGATTTTGAAGAAACGATTTTTTGTTTCTTGTTTCTTCTTCTCTCTCTTCTCCTTTCTTCTTCTTTTCTTCTTCTTTTCTCTTTGGCCGGTCGCCGGCCTCGACCATGGCCGGCAACCGGCCGTCGAGGGCTGGCGACGCCGTCGAGGGCCGGCGACGCCGTCGAGGGTCGGCGACCTCGCCGGAGCGTCGCCGGCCCCCGGCGAGGCCGAGCCTCGCCGGCCTGGCGGGGCTCGGCCTCGCCCGCGCCGGCGACGCCGAGCCTCACCTTGGCCGGGCGAGCCCGAGCTCGCCCGGCCAAGGCGAGGCCAAGCCTCGCCCAACCACGGCGAGCCTCGCCCGCGCGGCGACGCCGAGCCTCGCCTTGGCCGGGCGAGCTCGGGCTCGCCAGATCCGGGCGAGGCCGAGCCTCGCCTTGGCCGGGCGAGCTCGGGCTCGCCCAGATCCGGCGAGGCCGAGCCTCGCCGGGGGGCGACGCTCGGCCTCGCCGGATCCGGGCGAGCCCGAGCTCGCCCGGCCAAGGCGAGGCTAAGCCTCGCCCAACCACGGCGAGGCTCGGCCTCGCCGGGGCTGGGCGAGCCTCGCCGTGGCCGGGCGAGGCCGCGCCGCCCCGTCGGCCGATCACGGAGGCCGGCGACCGGCCGAAAGAAGAAAAAAATAAAAAGAAAGGAAAAAATGAAAAATAAAATAAAATATTAAAAAATTAAAAGAAACAAAAAAAGAACATAAATTTACCAAACGTGTTTCTATTCATTTTTTATTCTCGGAACAAGTTTACCAAACGCATCTTTTGGTTAAAAATTGTTCCGAACGAAAACACTTTTTTCTATTTACGTTCCTCGGAGCAGTTTTGAACGTAAACGTTACCAAACGCGCCCCCAAGTCTCTTTTTTCGCAGACGTATTTCAGTTGTTTGGTCAGAAGGCATTTCGTACACGCTCCAATGATGTAACTCCAATTTCCTTTGCAATCATAATGGAGCTGAAAGGTTCATCATAATTGCGTATGATTCATTAGAATAAAAGGCCGCTTTATTTAGGCGGTAGGTAGGAGGATATGACCTTAGACCGCTTTAATTTGAAATTAAACAACCCATGTCGTTACGGAGAAGACGTGCCTACATAGCCACCATCTTTGACCTTTGTTTTTCTAAAGGAATATGCGTTATTCTTTTCGTATCTAATTTTAGTCACACTATCCTGTGAAATGATCGACATAATCATGTGAAATAAGAACTAGAAAATTACTTCTCGAGGACAAGCTCAACATTTCTAGAACAAGAAGAATATTTTTTTTTTTAGTTCAGAATTGTACAGAGCTCTAAATAAACTCCATTGGTTTTGCAGATGCTAGGCACTCCAAAGCCAGAGTCGCTGAACTAGAATTATGACTGAAGAACAACATAGCACGGAAGAAAAATGATAAGGTCACCTCCCCACAGATCATAGAACTGGTTCTGAGCTTAAAGTAGATGTCTGTACAATTGGAGTGAATAATATCAACAGTAGGAACAGCAAGCACCCACAGATTCTTCATGGCAGATAGCAAATGACATTCGGACTCTGCGATGAACATGGCTTTTCCATTACAGGGCATATCTTCACTTGGGGTCAGGCCTTCAACTACATCTGTACTGTTGTTCCCAATTACCTATCCGGCACCATTATAGCACAAAAATTGGTGCACATATTAGCCAGAGAATAAAAAGAAAAATCGGCACTAGATTTTCCTAATACCTTCGTAGTCAACTTCCCCCGAATGGTAACTGATACATTCAGCACCTGCAGTTAATTATTTATGTCCGTGATGAAATCCGATTACTGTCTTGGCTTAAGTCTTTCCATTCCTCCGAATCCTGTCAAAAATTGGATTAGCCACTAATTCTTTCGCAGAAGGCCGGGTGGTTGGATCTGGATCCATCATGACCTAAAGAAGTCAAAGAACATCAGAAAGCCACAAAATTGACAGTTTTCCCCAAAAGCAAAAAACAAAACGACACAAGTCCCATTGAAAGAAACGAAGACACGGAACCTTAAGCAAATTCTGGAAATGCAGTGAATGGCCAGGGAGAAGGGGCAGCTTTCCCTCTCTAAGATTCAGAAACTGAGGCCCAGATTCCGGCAAAGGTGACCCTCTTATAAGCTCATACATAGAAGCTCCCATGGAGAATATATCAACCTTATCGAGATGATCAAAATTGTCATTCAGGATCTCCTGAGGCATATACCGTGCATCACCTTCCTCAACAGGTAGGCTGCTATTGAGGAGAGTCGCACAACCAAAATCACCAAGCTTGTATACACCGTTCTTGACATAAATATTATCCGGCTTAACATCAAGGTGGGCAATTCCTCTTTCATGCATAAAAAGCAATACTTTCGCAAGCTGCAGGTAATTTGACATTAGCAAGTGTAAATCATGGAGACAAAACATTAACCTTCATGACAAGATTACAAAAATAAAATCCATAACTATAGGCCACTATATCTTGTCAAAGGAATTGAAGATGGTCATACATACATACATACATACAGAGGAAAGGAGCTATAGCTAGATTTTCTATTGCTGTCTCACTGCGTTATCCAGGACTCGATCACAGAGATGGTTTATTTACTGGTAACCCCAAAACATCATCTTAGAAATAATTGAAGCATTGTGAATCTCACTATGACAGAAAGTCACAAATCCTATATCCAATGGAAGCTCGTCAATAGCATTCACAAAGCCACTGGTCACACAAATTCTATGCTAGGAAGTTGGTTGTCTCTATACCTTTTCAAGAAGGAAGGACCTTTTTTTTATTAGCAACTAAAATCCCCTCTCTATGCAAGCATTCTGAGTAAGATAAGATGGAAGACCGGATGGGATACGGTACAATTACAAATCCAAATTGAAGAATCCCATTTATATAATTAAAATATTTGGTAGAACATTGAATGCAAAGAGCACTAGTAAAACCCAACCCTAGGAAACACCGACATTCTCTAGGAGTCTCCGTGTAGTGTCGGACATTTCGACACGTGTCCGATACTCTCTGACATTCTCAAACACTCTTAGACATTTGATCACCACGTGTCGAAAAATTCGACACTCAAATCAATTTTTTCGACACTCGAGTCGGAATTCAGACATGCCAATTTCGCGGGGTGGCCGGCTATTGCTCTATCCATTTCGAGTTCACCCTCCCGTCGCCGCTGCCGAAGCCGAGTAGGGATCGCTTCATTTTAAACGCCCGTCCTCGTGAACTCCTGCTGCTCCGCCCAATTTTGGTGGGTGGGATAGGATGCTGAGTTTTGTTCCTTCCGTTAGTCCCACGCGTGTTGGGCTTCTGTGGGCTAATATGGTTGATTTCGAATGTCCCTTGATGATTTTTCGAAGCCTGGCGCTGAGTCCGAGTCCAAAAACGGTTGATATCGCTCCCCCGATCCATGCCCACCACATGTTCGACGATATGTCTAACCGAGCCTAGGCGCGTGCATTGCCGATTCCCGTATGTTCTTGAACACGTATAAGTAGGCTTTGCATGTTATAAACCTTTTGTTCTTTTCCAGTCGCCGCTTGCATGATCGGCCAGGGCATACATTCGCTTTGTTTTACTTGCCTCCCGATGGTTTCCTGGATGCGGTGGTGGCTGTAAGTGGTGCGCGGCTCGAGGTGGTTGGCGATGATGTCACGAGGTGATGGTGGCGACAAGCGACGATCTCAGCCGCTGCTTCGTTTATGGTGCTCGGCGCGAGAGAATAGGTTGGGCGTTCGGCGATGGAGGCATTGGGAGGAGGGGCTGGCTTCGGGAAGAAGACGATGCAGGCGAAAGGGAAATAAAAGAACAAAAAAGAAAAACAGATAAATTGAAAAGAGAGTGAGGAATGACTAGGTTGGGCTTATTTAGTTTTAATCAGGCTTAATGGGCTTTGGGATTAAATAGGTTTTTAATGAGCCGGGGGTTGGGAAATTCGGGCTGGTTTTATCTTTAGACATGCTCGGGCTGAGCTTAGCAAGGTGGCCATAACGTGCTTAATTTCAATAAAATGGGCTGGATGGGTTTTCTTTTCGAAATGGGTTAGCTTTGAACAAGCCCAATCATGCCCGTGGCCCAAGCCCAAGAGTCCTAGAAAGCCTGTCTTTCGGGCCGGGTCCAGTCCTTATTTTCCGAATAAATCTTTTTTTTAATTAAGAGTTAAAAATTCGAAGAAAATAATGAAAATTCCGAAAATTATTTAAATTTCGGAAATTAACAAAAAATCAGAAAAATAAAAAAATCTTTGGAAAAAGGTTAAAATTTAGCATTTTGAGTAGTTTTCCCTTAAAAAGTAAAGAAACCTTCAAAAGTAAAACCCAATTGAATAAGCTTTTAAGGCTTCACCATGGGATTTTTAAATGTCTTTTTCTTTTTAGAGATGATACTACTTGCACTTTTCAATTCAATTATACTTGATTGCGCAATTTCAATATATCGATTGTTATTTTCTTAGAATTGTTAGGATAAACCTTAAAATTTTCGATAAATTGTCCTGGCACTTTGATTAGCAAACAATCAAAGTTAGGTATCGAAAGGGCTTCAGTTAATTAGCTAGGGCAATCAAGTCTTCGATTTTGGAATCTCTAATTGCTCAAGCATGAAGACGACACTCCTATGTCTTGATTAGGGTTTCTAGCCGCCCATTCATAATAATGGCTAGTGGCAGCTTTTTTTGAACACATAGATTAAGAAAATCGATGTCACGTAAGGTATGGACTTGGGAGAATCCGTGTTTTATAAGCAAGTACATCTAAACCTATTTCCCTCCCTCTCGAGGGGTAGGTCGCAACGATCTTCGACATGCATCACCTTCCCCTAAGGATTGAAGCTTTAAGTTCCACTCTTCAACGAGCACAAATAAAAATTCAAAAAAACTGCTCTTCTTTCCGCTGCATATTCAAGATTCAAGAAACAACTTCATCTGCTTATGAAGTGACCCTGATACTTGAGGAGAGGAGACTAGGCTCATTTAACGCCAGAATCATTCCTTAATTCTGAATGCCATTGACCATTGCTTCATGCGCCGCTTGATATAAATTACTTAATAACGGCCATTTTTATCATAAAACATTGCTATCATCATATGAACTTGTGGTTGACCTGATGTAGAGCTGTCAATGCATCACATTCGGTTAAACACGAAGACTTCTGTCTAGATAAGATGTAATCACAGAGCTCCATCTGAATGTAAAGATGCTCATTTTCAAACGAAGAAGAGTAATATCCAACAATGTTCTCGTGAGAGGCTGTAATAAACATGCGAAGATTATTAAAGAAAAACACACAGCAGACATACAAAATTGAGGTAATGAACCCAGCATTGATGCCTGAAGCCGCCAAAGATTGTACTTCCATCAAAGCTATTTTTCCTGCAAGACAGTGGGTAACATATGCCGTTCAAATAAGAGGGTTAGACAGACTCGTTACCTTGTCTTGATACGATGGCCTGATGCTTTGCTTCACAGCATACAAGCAAACCATCTATTCTCCTTAAAGCTTTAAAACCACGGCTGAAGGTACCAGCTCCAATTTGCAGGGAAGAATTTGCAAGTTAACAAGTCGACCCAAAAGAAAGAGTGGCTATGTACTATATTTGCAAAAGGCTTTAATTTTGAATAGACCTCAATTTCATGGAAATCGGTGCGTTACCGTGAGAGACCATCTCCTCTGCTAATAGAAGAGAATGAGTTTGTGAGAGACCATCTCCTCTGCTAATAGAAGAGAATGAGTTTGCATATTGTCGCATAACAACTTACATAATCATCTTAAATGAATTAGCGAACAAGTCATTAGCAATAACTCATTATCAATTTTTTAGAGAGATGGCATATATGGTATACACAATTTTAGAAGATACGACAATAATTTATACATGCCATATAATTAAAAACTTAACAGGAATAAAGACATACCAGCACATTTGGACCTTTGATTTCCAAAAGGATCTATGTCAGTCTATAAAGCATCACTGAGACATGGGTTTCTAATGCAAGGAGGGTGCATGACCCTAAAGCAAACAGCATAAAGCAACGGCAAACTGTGGGACATAACTGTGTATCTGCTGCTTGGGATTTGATACTGTTTTCTCAATTTTAGCTTCTTCAGTTTCCAAACTATCATCTGCAAGATCCTCTATCTGTTGACTACCAGAAAAAATGGGACAGTGTGAATTCAGGGTAACTTGATCTGAGGAAAGTAACAACAATAAACACCTCAAATTTTGAACTACTAACATATAACAATTATGACAATCAGAAATTTCAACATCAAGAAGAGAAATGGCTGATAAGAGCTAAAACTGTGTATCTTTGTGTATCTGCTGTGCCGAAGGTGCATGGAGATGAAAAAATTGAATCAAAACTACTCAAATTGGGCATTGACAACTTAGAAAGTTTGAACTCACGAAGCAAAGCCGTGAACAGATACAGTCTCAACATGAATGTGCCCATGATATGTCTCAACATGAATGTGCCCAAGACTTTGGTATAATATCTCGATACAGTCTCTAGAATGATCGCTTTCCTTCAACATTCTTTGACTTGCTCGAGCAAGAGAACCTGGATGAAGGATTCAGCTCTTTGCAACTTCAATTATTTAGTCATAACCATGATGCATCATATAAAAGCATATGATACATCAAAATAAAATATAACATAAGAAAAGATTTTTCCAATGGTAGATGTACAAAACCTGATCTAGCATCACCCTTAAAATGATCAACCTAAAAAGGTTGATAAACAATCACAGATGATCATATAGATCTCAAAGGCTTGATTGAATTTGTAGAAAAGAATACAGCTTCCGATGCAAAAATTCTCCCAATACTATTATCAAAATTAGCCAACAAACTTTGCAAATTTTGAGAGTTACCCCTCAAAGCGAAAATCAAGTCAACCTTTATTTCACACATTGCAATTCACATCAGCCACTCACCTGCTCTATTACGCATACTAAAATTTATGATGCTTATACAGAAGATTTACCTAGCTGCCAGATTTCCTATTCGAAAAGCCAAAAAAAGAAAAGCCCATCTATTATGTGGCACGGTTGAATGATTAATCCATTGCACATGTATGAACCCGACATTTCATTTACGTTGTATACTTATATATTATGATGTTGCCCGTGAAGGCCATTGAAAATGAGACTAATGACATTCTCACGATTACCTAGAATCGGTTAACAGATTACAATAATATTTCAGATATTTAAAAGAGTTCTGCTCGAGCTACTGACTTATGAGATAAAAAAAAAAAAAAAAAAAAAAACCAGTATAAGAAGTATCAAGGGCACAGTTAAAATATACCTTGCCGAAATCTTTCGCTCTTAGTCATATCAAGTTTCTCTGGTGATTTAGGGGAAGAAAAGTTATCTTGCATGAACAGGATGGGGAAATTTATGCCAAAAATATTAAATCAGAGTCAGACAAAGCAGAGAACAAATTCACATGAACCTTACCTTGTGATAATCCAAGCCATTCACTAAATTCTTTATTATCCGGGGTGACAAAATCAGGAGTAGTCTGCTTCTGCTTCTGCTTCTGCTTCTGCTTCTGCTTCTGATGGGAAGAGAGAAGGTACTTGCGTGAGTCTTGTTGGGTTCGCGGAAAGGTGCGAAAGAGTGATCAGAGGCAACTAGGACTTTCGTATGGCCTGGTCAATTGATTGAACCGTCCGTCTTGCAGACTTTGATAACAACCTCTATCTTGACCCTTTGCCTTTACCCGAAAGTTCAGGTACAGCTGCAGCTCGATGTTTTTACGGATTTCAGTGACCGTTGAATTTCATCAGTTAATCTTTAAATTCTTTAACTTTTTATATGTTACAATATTTTATAGGGTTGTATCACGAAAAACTTTAAACTAGTACACACATGATAAATTCACCACAAACTAAATTTTTTACTATAAAAACCTCAAATTGGTACATCTTTGATAAATTTATATCAAATTGATACACTTATGATAAATTTATCTTCTGTTAACTTCCATAATTTTGCTGTCAAATAACTGAGTTGTCTCTTTGACCAAAAGAAAAAAATAACTGAGTTGTCTAATGTAGTAATTTAGGATTTTACTCTCAGTTTTTCACAATTATATCAATTTTGTGATTTTTTGTGGTATTAATTCAATTTAACAAATGGTATATTTGTCACAAATATATCAGTTTTAAGTTTTTGATGATTAAAAAAATTATTTTTTGGTGAATTTATCATAAATGTACCAGTTTAGGTTTTTTTTTTTTTTTTTCATTTTGGTTGAATTTGTCATAGATATACCAGGTTGGGATTTTTCATTGTCAAAAATTAGTTTAGAGTAAATTTGTTATAGATGAATCAATTTTGGGTTTTTCATTATATTAACCCTAGTTATGAAAGAAATACATGATAATACTATCCATTTCTCGAAGAATCAAAAAATTAAGTATAAATATGAACCTGCCTATACCAAGCAAAATCACTCTAAATTCTCCACCAACAGAGGAGGAGTACAGGCCAGTTGGCCTCACCATAGTCTCGAGGAGGTGAAAGATGTTCTGCTAATGCTTGGGTATTTGAAGGCCAATGTCTCCACCGAACCCAACACTAAGCAGCGGACTCTGGCCGCCTAGGACAGCGTCAACGTCGCTTCCCTCTAAAAGAAGAATGCCCCCCTTTCGATTCTAAAGGTCAGACGCTAACGCCTCAGTGGCGGCAATCTCAACATCGGAGAAACTCGGGTGAAGTGAGATTATTCATAGATATGTGACGAAGGAGAAAAGTAGCCTCATCATCGGGAACAAATTTTTCGTTTGCTTTAGAATACGAAAGAGTGTAATTCTTTCGACGTAACGTCGAAATCTTAATTCCGGTTGTTGATAAAATATATCAAGAAGTGCCACTCAGTGGCAGACCTAGAAACCTAGTTCATCGGAGGACGAGATAAGAAAACTTTACAATGGTCAATGCCTAAGTAAAGGGGATGAGGTAAAAGATTTTTGTATGAAATTTAATGAACTGTGGCGCATGCTGGTACTCAGGTATCCATCAAGAAATTACCCGAAAAGGCTGGCAAGAGCAAGGATCCTAAGAAAGTCGAACATTAGGTATATAAATTCTTTGGTATAGAGAAAGACGTGTTGAAATTCAGACTTAATTTATTTCGTGAAAATTAAAAGATTTGAAAAAAAAAATCAATAAAAATCATCAATAATATCGCTTACAAAGGTGAATAAGCGAAAACAAAATTTCATTGTCCACAAAAATATATAGACATTAATTGTTATCAACAATCAAAACATTTTTCATTAATAAATAATTTCAAGCGTTATAGATAAATATTTTTGAGAAAATATTTTTTTAATTATTCATTTTTCGTGAAATAAACGGAACTTCGTGTTCAAATCCGAGGACAAACTATCTGGAGGATTTCCTTTACAAGCACCACCGAGAGCATGCCGTAGCCCACGGCAACGACCCAAACCCCGATGGATTGTCCAGCCGTAGGATACCCTTAGGCTGGCCTTGGAAGTGGATATGAGCTGGATCCTCAGGGAGGGTCCAGGGACGTTGCTCCGCCGTTGGGATCACATCCTCAGCCTAGCTCCGTAGGAGGATACGGGCTCGGTCCTAAGGGCGGGCCTAGAGATGCGATTCTACAAGCAGGGTATCCTCAGCCAGCAGCTAGTTATCCGCAAGCGCTGGGCACGTATATTCAACCCATTCCTAGCTACCACACAGACTGGATATCCTCAGCCTACTCTAGGATATCCTCAGCCCGCTTCAGGATATCAACAGCCGGTGCAAGTGAAGCCATCACGCCTTAGCAACCGAGTGGCAACGACCGTGGTTTTCGAAATGGGAGCTGTATTCATTAAGGGAGTCGTTGGTGGTTTGGTTTTGAGTGACGTGATGCCGGATAATGGAGGAGCGGCTTATGAACCAGGTATCATGTCTGATATGCCGATGCTAGCAGATTTAGATTTCTCTCTTTCTTTAGAATTTTTTGAATTGCGTCCAAATTCCTATGAACTGCATTTTTCTTTTCCGTATGATGACTTCTTCTTCTTCTAAGTTGGTGTTAACTGATGGGATCTAAACCTCGATAGTCAATGGCATGTCATCATTTACGGCCCTTTAGTTTTCGTAATAGAATAAAGCTGTGATATAATAGCCATTAAGTTGCAATATGATAAAGTTATAATAACTATTGCATTATTTGGTTTAGGTAATGTAATATCTATTACATTATTTCGTTCATGAATGACATTTGTAATAAGAAGACATAAAATCAAGATTCCCATAATACCCTTAATACCGTAATAAGAGGGAAAAGATGTCATTAGTATTGAATCATGATGATTTTATGACTTTAATATTCCATGGCAATTGATTATATTAAAATAAATATTGTATCATAGCGGTTATCATTTTAATAGTCAACCCATAGTCTGATAATACCTAGTATCAAGATTTTACAATTTAATTAATCTAAATTTTTCGTCCATTAATTAGTAATTAATATACCATCGTGATTTACATGTAATCAATAGTATTTGGTTATATTAAATTAAACGTTTTTTAATACATGATTAATAGTATAATTGGAAATTATAGTAATACATAATAACAAACACTTAACGTTATGCTAACTATTATATTAAGAATAATACTTAATACAATAAAAACATAATGAGTACCACATCAATTGTCTACTTACTATATATAATATTTTAGTCGTTAGTTATATAACATGTGATTATGTCAAAGTAATTACAATTGGTATTGTCATTGTATTATTAAGACAGGTAAATTTAAATATAATCTAAATAAATATAATTTATAATTGATATTCTAATTTTCGTGTTATCATTCTCACTGTATATACGTTAATCCTGTTTGGCTAACATATAAAACCCCATTCGCCATTTCAAGTATCCCCATTCTATCATTTCCATTTTCAGCTAACACCTCTCCATCTCCTTCGCTAGCGCATGCACCCACGATCATCGTCCTCTCTTCCGGCTTAAGATCCAGGTTTCGGCATTAGTTCTTGAGGAGGAAAAAAATAAAGTAGAGCAAGCAATTACGGTGACCAAGGTCATTGGAGTGGCCTTCACTGCAGAGACGATGCAAGCCGTAGCTACCCTCAACGACAAGGACCTCGAGTTCAAGTTCTTCCTCAAAGATATGCGAGCATAAGCAGGAGAACGTAAGTCTCCATCCCAGCTCACCACTCGTGCGACAGTATTCCTAAGTTTTTTTCTGGTCTTGGGGTCTCAACGTGCTCCTCTCAATAAACCCTCCTTCGTCTCTCTCACATCCAACGTTTCTCGATCTCTCTGTGCAGCCTTTCGGTCAAGTCCCGGCCTTTGAGGACGGAGATTTGAAGCTATTCGGCAAGTCGCCCTAGCGTGACCATGAGGAGAGATGGAAGTGTCCAAGCATGTAAAACACGAAGTTCGGCTTAGGCCGATCCGCCGGTACAAGCTCACCTACCCCCGCGACCGATGTCGACGAGACATCAAGTCTTCCCACGCAAAGAGAAATTTCCCAGGGACCAAGTCTCCGAGACGAGTGTGAAAACCTCGACGTATAAAAAGAACGAAAGTCAAAAACGGCGGATAAAAGGATCACCGATGAGAGACAAAACAGAAAGCGGCAGCGACAAGGAGAGAAAAAGGAGCCCGATGCGAGAAAATAAAAATAATAATAAAAGAAGAAGAGAAGCGCTTCCCACTCTCTCTCTCTCTCACGCACACGCACACCCCCGAACTCCTCTTACACACTCTCCCCACCTCGCACCAGCTTCATCGATTCGATTCGCAGGTAAGGGAACGCTTACCGGGGTTTCTCTCGAGCGGGATTCGTAGGGATTCTTCTCGATTGGTGGGCGATTGCGAATTTTTCTACTCTTTCTTAGATGGTGGGGAATTGGGTTTCCCCTCGTATGAACAAATCAACGTCGGTCATACCACGTAAGACAGTCGACATTCATGTCAATAATTTCCGGTTAATATTGGTTAGAATGATCAAATTAACAAAGATTTAAGATTGAATTAGCACAATTGAAATTTTAAAATTAAATAATATTCATATAATAGATTATATTCTTTTTTGTTAATATTTTTTCTAAGTAGATTGATACCCCATGCTTAACGAAACATGGGTACGTAACCTTCTACATGATTAGTTAGAGGTTGACTTTGACGAGATAGGAGAGAGCACTAATTCTTGAACAAGCGATCATGTTGGGTCGTGAATTTGCAGAAAAGATAACCGCAGGGTAATAACATCACGTGCTAGACTTGAATAAATAAGTGATTGTCCAATTTTTTTTTTCTTATTTGAGAGGGTTGAAACCGATGCTCTGATTTTGCACAAGGACAAGGTAATAACTCATGGACAAATCAATTGCCGGATCATCAAAATCATATATATACAAACATGAGGATGTTCTTATTCAAATCATCTCCTATTGGATGGCTACAGTTTCATGATCCCGAAAGCTTTACCCAATTCTATTATTAAAGTACCATAGAAGTTCAATAGACGATATTCATGTCTAAGTATAGCTTTATATAAATTTTTCATTTTTCACCTCAACATTCTTTCGCCGTTACAATTTCTAGAGTTCAAGAGTTAAGATTAAAAAAATAAAGAGCCAAAAATCAATTGTCCAATGTTTGCATCGCGATGTTTAACACATAGAAGTCTGAACGATTTAGTTTCTAAAATTAATTGATTCACCGCAATAGGAATGATCTTGTCTAGCTACAATAAAATGGGATATATGACAAAAGGGTTGCGATGGGTTTTGCGAAAAAGGCCAGATGCATCCCAAAATGATGACTAAAAGATGCCCCAAGTTTGAGTTGTACGAAAAAAAATTGAATTTTTTCACTTTATTTTTCCTATGTAAAGAATTTAAAGTTAGGGATATTGGAACTTGGTAAGTCATAAAACTATCACATCTAAACTCTCATATAATATTCGGGATTAAATTTAATCTCGGACAACAGCAAGAGTCTGCAAAGACCATATAGGAAAGAGGCAGGAAAGCAAGCCGGGAGAGAAAGGCATGGGGTTTTGGATTTGTGGGCCCGAGACATTTCCAAAATGACATTCATTTCTCTCCATGAATGTCATTTTGGAAATGTGCCGAGCCCACATATCCGAAAGGACATCCAGTCATTTTGGATTCTTCTAGGTAGAAAAATTAATGTCAATGTCCTTTCGGATATGTGGGCTCGACACTCAATGTCATTTTGGAAATGTGCCAGGCCCACAAATCCTAGGTAGAAAAATGAATGTCATTTTGGAAATGTGCCGGCCGACAAATCCGAAAGGACATTCATTTTTCTCCCAGCTCGTCCAAAATGACATTCATTTCTCTCCCTCAGCTTGCTTTCGTCCCTCTTTCCTATAAAAAGCGCTCTAAACCCACCATCGTTGGGCACAGCAGTTCTACATTAAGGTTTTGAGAGAGAGAGAGAGAAAAAGAAAGCAGAACGAGCAATCATGGTGAGAAAGATCCATGGAAGCGTCCACTCCACCGCGGTGATGCGGGCCTTGGCTGCCCTCCACGAGAAGGGCCTCGAGTTCCAGTTAGTCGCCGTCGACATGCGAGCCGGCGAGCACAAGAAGGATCCCTTCCTCGCCCTCAACGTAAGTCTCCTTCCCTGCCCGCCACCTGTCCGACAGTTTCGGTCTTGGAGTCTGAAGGTGTACCTCTCAAGAAACCCTCCTTCGTCTCTCTAATCTAACGTTTCTCGATCTCTCTCTGTGCAGCCTTTCGGTCAAGTCCCGGCCTTTGAGGACGGAGATTTGAAGCTGTTTGGTGAGTCATTCTATTAATAATATACTATCTTGCGTGAGCATGATGATAGATGAAAGTATTCTAGTCAAATGTGCCGATTTGATGCTGATAGATCGTAAGACCATGATGAAAGATCATGTGTTTAGTCAATCTTTGAGTGTTCCGATCAGTCAACTGAACCCGAAAGAACTTCGCGAATTATAGTTTATATCTCGATTTTGCTCTGTGGTCACAGAATCGAGGGCAATTACTCAATACATTGCTCAAAAATACGCGGAAATGGGCGCTCCGCTCATCTTGGAAGGCAAACCCACGGCGAAGATGAGCGCGTGGATGTTGTTCAAGGTCGACCAGGAGAACATGGAGTCGAAGATGCAGTGGGAGCTCATGCCCGACAGGGCTGCGGATGCAGCAGTGATCGAAAACATGATGGCGACGGTGAACATGTGGATTGAGGTCGAGGCCCACCGGTTCGACCCCGTGGCGTCGAAGCTGCAGTGGGAGCTCGTGGACAAGCAGCTGTTCGGCATGGCCATGGATGATGCAGTAGTCTATGAGAACGGGACCAAGCTCGCCAAGATCCTCGACATCTATGAGGCCCAGCTGAGCCAGTCCAAGTACTTGGGCTGCGACTTCTTCACCCTCGCCGACCTCCACACCTCCCGGCCCTGACCAAACTGATGGGGACACCTGCGAAGACACTGTTCGACGCCCGCCCCAAGGTGAGCGCGTGGGTGGCCGACATCACGGCCCGGCCGGCATGGGTCAAGGTTCTTGCCTTGAGGAACCAGTACTGAAGCAAAGGGTCTAGTTGAGATGATCTGGTTATGGGCTAATAAAAAATGACATTTTTATACCCCTTTTCCATACGAGGTTGTCATTGTATTCTGTCGCTGATTCTGTACTTTTCTTTTTTTTTGGTCGAAGATTCTGTACTTTTCTGGTCACAGCTTCATGTGAGACTTAGATAAACCTTTTGAGATTTGCTCTGAAGGGTGATCTTCAATCATCACATCTGGAGATGATGATGATAATACTGTATTGAGACTGTCAATAACAAGCAACAAAGAATGGAAAGATGAGAGTTATATTTTGCGAGTCATTGGCTAACGTCTCCTCCTTTTAGTTTCATTCAGGAGTAACCTGTCTTTGTCCTTGCATCATCTCCATGGGATGGCCTACAATTTCATAACCACTTGCCCCACTAATCCTAAATGCTTTACCCCTCGTCATTTGTTCAAGTATCGTAGAAGTTCACTATACGTAATCATGCGTAAGTATGGCTTTATACAAATTATTCATATTTCACCTCGACATTCTTTCACTGTTGCAGTTTCTAGAGTGCAAGAGTTTAGAGAAAAAAGTCAAAATTCAACCAAAAGTACGCCAATAGTCACTTATCCAATTTTGCATCGCAATGGTTAACGCGTAAAAGTCTAAACATTTTCGTTTTTAAAAAAATCAGCCCAGGTCGGTCTTTTTGCTTTGCTTCCAAAATACTCACTTTTAAATCAGTTGGTCGGCACATTTTGGTCCAGCATGCGTGCGTATCTGGTGTGAAGTTCCATCTGCATAGCCTATTTTCTTAGTAACCCTGAAGTCAAGAGTGACCTCGACGCATACCAGCATTAGGAGCTAAAACTTGTCCTTCATTCTTTGACAATGTATGTATGATTTTCACACAAGGAAAACATCCCAGATGCATCGATTGTTAGATGATCGAAGACGTCCCCGAGATCATAGCTCTGCTCGCAATAATCACAACCACTACTGTGATCACAAAAATCTGCATCGCATAAAGTTATCACCAACGTCAATATGTACATGAAGACGTTTGACCTTAAAAGGACCATCTTCAATTGTAATTGATCTCAAAGAATAGCAAGTAATGAAGGTTAGAAGATATTCACCGGGTACAGCTTCGTAGAATGCTTCATCAACAAGATTGTCATACTTGCGAAGAAACGAGGCTTGTCCAGCGGATGCCATTATGAGCGAGGAGTATGTCACGGTAAACATACTTAACTACATGAAGTGGACTATGAAGTGCCCAATGTCAGTGAGTCACGCCTCCATTCCCGCATCATTTGCAGAGCTAATCGATTCTGTGGAGATTATTCATATGATCGGAGCGACATGGTATCCTGCTTTGTCCGTGCCGAATCTTTGGATCATGAACAAGCACACCAGTATTGCCACCGAAGTCCGTACTATCATATCTGTAATATACAAAGGCGTTTAAGTTTTAGAAAGAAGAAAAAAAATTAGCAGACTCTACCGTTCACATGCATATGTTTTTTTCACGGCAATAATTTATGTATCATAACTGTCAATTCAGGGGTGAAATTATCTCAATTTGTAAGTTTATTATTGTTTTTCTAACATATTCAATCTCTTTAGTTCAATGAATGAAATTAAAAGAATCCAATAACAACGTTTTACTCACTTGGGATGTCAAAAGATGACCAATATCGTGGCCAGATTTAACGTTACTGTCGTCCCTTCAATAGGGGAACGGTGAAGCCATATTTAGACTGTTCGTATTAGATTAATTCAAGCCCCTTTAAGAAAATAAAATGTCTACTTCTAACGAACCAAGTCAGCAAGTTTCTGAATAAGACAAAGCGCGGGCTTTGATTAATTTTTTCCCTTCTTGTGCAACCATAAATTCTTTGGCCAACAACTCTAGTGATGATCGAAACCCACGGTTAAGGATTTTTTTTTTTTCTTTTTTGGCAAGGCAGCCGAGGTCTAACATTGACAAAAATGTCAATGACAACATGGAACTGAGCATGTGCAATCATGCCATAATATGTTCAATCAATTTATCATTTCTCACTGTCCTTCCGTGATCGTTATGATATATATTTTGAAGAGTTCTCACTAAAAACATAATTCGTATGACGCAAGTCGATGTATAAGTATTCGTATGTATGACAACACAGATGATTTATACTCATAATAACAGTCTAGGGTAAACAAAGTCGTGGCACGGTAAAGAGAAAACATGGGCACATACCAAAAATACTCTCTCTCTCTCTCTCAATATTATCTTATTCATGGAACCCTAGACGAGGACCCATGTTTTGGCTACATTCGCCCAAAGAACCAATAAGAACCAAATGAACTTTGAATCCTAGACACCAAACAAAACATAAGATGGAGACAACAACGAAACTTTATACATTTTTTTTTTTTATTGAAAGTTGGGTGGAGCAGGTAGATGCATTTGCTTTAGAGAGAGATTGTTCTTCTAACGCAAAAATGTCTTTTGCCTCAACAAAGGCCATGGGCAATGCAGGCCTTGTTCTACAAACATGTCACCACTTTGACAACCAAGAAAATCCCCATCAATTCGACAAGATAGTAAGATAAGGATTTCGGTTATTATTTGCGTTTAGAGCATGAGTTCAACTTATTTATTGTTTAATTAAAAGAATTATGGTGATTCGTGCACTTCCCAAAGAAAAATACTATGTGACCTAACCAAATTTACATAAAAATCTTTTTACGGTCAAACATGATCTAATTCTGTACATTAACGTAGAATATTATGAAATCTTCATACAACCAATCAATAACTCATTTTAATTGAAAAACGTTCAATCTCTCAGACTATCCTATACTTTTTCACTCAGGACTCTATAAATCCATACTAAAATTCTTCTCTTTTTGGTACTCATATAAAATTTCGTTCTAGTCAAACCTATGAAGATATCGTGTGATTAGGTTTCTCTTACCGTCACTGTGGTCCGTGGCGCGTGCGAAGATGAAGACATACTTAACGAGAGGAATCGAGGCGATGGCGTAGACGATGAAAGAGAGGAGGGGGAAGCCCAGAACGTCGTTGTTGTGCTTGATGCCCTCAGCAAAGATGCTGGGATACACGTAAGGCGGCGCCATGCCGAGGTCCCTATACACTATCCCGATGTTCTGGAACGCTGGATTCAGTATCACCCACCACTCCACCGCCTTCAAACATGAGAAATGGTGTTCCGTTAGTGCTAAACAGTTTAATCAAACGATCTTCTCAAAAGTTTAAGCCGCGAAGAAATGGTTGACGACATATTTTCTTAATGTTCCTCTTGCATGTTAATTGGGCCTCGGTGTTCGGAATTGAAGCCGTACTTACTTGCTCGGAGCCATGAGGATGCTGACCGGGGCTGTTTAGCGGACTCTATGTATCTGAAGAGTCTGTATCTGCGCAACTTGGTGCGAGATGTTCTTCTCCGTTGATGAGCACCGGAGAAGCTGTCTCGGCTCGTAGGCTTTCGTTCTTCCCGGGGTTCTTCGACCGCATCTCCTGGCATCTCTCGCTCTCGAAGTCATAAAGACACGCACGCATGCGCAGGCACGGAGGCAGGCCGGAGCGACGCAGGAAGTGGGTGGGGAAAAGCCGGTAGCGATGAGTTCTGGAGAGGACGAGGTTTTTAGAGGGGAAGATGATGGGTGTCATCAATATATATACAGAGCCCTTTGCTCAAAAGATCTTGCATTAATAATAAAAGAACCTCAATATGAACGCCTGTAGAGACAAACACTGCAGCTGCTGATGCAAGAGGGGGGATGAATCTGTAATTTTTCTCAAAAATTGTCGTTCTTCTTGATCGTCCTTACTTACATAAGAGCTAATTTCAAAATTTTAACTGAAAGTATTTTAAGGGACACTTGTTAAGCAATTGATTAGAAAAACGTCACGATTTTAAATGCACTCACTACCATCATGTCATGTACAAGTAGTTCCTTTAAAAATGGAATTATTCAAAATAAAATATACTTAATATTTAAATATTTAAATGAGATAAAAGTGTGGTTTAAGATGAAAACGTGATTTTTTTATATGAATATTTTATGAACACCCCAAAGACTGCTCATTTTCAACACCGGATTTTTATTTTTTGGTTTAGGATATACAAATTCTGGAATCATAATTGATCCCAATATTAACCATCCACAATTCAAGAGATCAATTCAAATGCTGTCTAGCCTTTTCGACTTAATAGGAGAGAGAATCTTGGGCTATTGTTAATCGTGGTCACATGTGACATGTGTATGCGTGGCAACATCTATGGAAGTCTTCATCATTATTAACTAGAATTAATCAACAACCCATGTTTTGGGTAATATACCATTGTTCAAATTAAATTTAATTTACCAATTAATCGACAGTTCTAGGCTCGCACGCATTGTCAGAAGTGTTCTTTTGACGACCCTTTCGCAGATCCCACACCGATCATTGCAAATACGGTTCAAAGCAATACTCTTTAGGTGGATGTGCTTTTGTATAAGACGTATCGCACATCTAAATATTGTGAAGAATTGCACTTTGGTCGTCCTAGTTTTCAGGCATAACGTTTCTCGTCCCGTCACTTTCTTTTATCAAATTATGCCCCGGCAAGAAGTCCACTCTTTCCAACGACTGTAATGGAGATTCGTTGAAAGGGCAGTCTCTTTTTTGCAGCACATATTTCAGTTGCTTGGTCAGAAGGCATTTTCGTACACACTACAATGATGCAACTCGAATTTCTTTTGCAATTATTATGGAGCTGGACGTTTCCTTGTCTGGAAATGGAGAAAGCACGTCGCTCCAATTGGGCAAGCTCGCCAAGGGTACTGAACGACGGAAATATTCCAATCCAGATCGGGTCAAGACTGTACTTTTCTGGAAAGCTCTATCACGGGCCGGGCGAAGCTCCATGGGCCACCCAATCTTTAGTCAGGGATTGTACACATCTCCTAGGCTGCTTAGAGGATGTCTTTGTTATCCTTTGTCCGAGAGAAGTAAATCGTGCTGTGGATTGAATAGTGAAAACCCACCAGAACGAGTCTTTGCCTATGAACTAACTGTCTACCATTCCCCATTGTCTTTTATCTTTGTTATGTAAAGACATGGGACACTGCTATGGTGAATTTTCTAATGAGTAATGAATGAAGTTTTATCAACCATTGAAAAAGAGAGGAAAAAAAAAAAGGCGATGACCTAGACTTCTTTGATTTAAGGTGAACCACCGCATGATTCATTACAGAAAAGTCGTGCTCCATGGGAAAGTGTAAAGTAGTGCCTCCATAGCAACCATCTTTAACCTCTGTTTTTCTAAAGGAATATGTGTTATTCTTGTTGTCTAATTTTAATCTCACTATCTTGTGAAATGATCGACACAATCTTGTGAAATAAGAACTAGAAAGTTACTTCTCGAGACAAGCTCATCATTTCTAGAGTAAGAATAATTTTTTTCTTTTTTCTTTTTTTAAGGCCAGAGTTGGACAGCTCTAAACAAACTCGATTGGTTTTGCAGATACTAGGCACTCCAAAGCCTTAGTCGTTGAACTAGAATTATGACTGAAGAACAGTATAGCATGCTGCAAGAAGAATGAAATAGGTGACTTCCCCACAGATCAAAGAACTGGTTCTGAGCTTAAAGTGGATGTCTGTACAATTGGAATGAATAATATCAACAGTAGGAACAGCAAGCACCCACAGATTCTTCACGGCAGATAGCAAATGGCATTCGGACTCAGAGATGAACATGGCTTTTCCATTACACACCAGACCTTCACATGGGGTCGGACTTCACTTGGGGTCAGACTTACAACACCATTTCTAAGGTTTTTCCCATATACCGATTTAGCACCATTACAGCACAAAAATTGGTGCCCACATTAGCCAGAGAATAAAGAGCAAAATTGGCACTAGATTTTCCTAATACCTTCGTAGTCAACTTCCCCCGAATGGTAACTGATACATTCAGCGCCTGCAGTTAATTATTTATGTCCGTGGTGAAATCCAATTACTGTCTTGGCTTAAGTCTTTCCATTCCTCTGAATCCTGTCAAAAATTGGATTAGCCACTAGTTCTTTCGCAGAAGGCCGGGTGGTTGGATCTGGATCCATCATGACCTAAAGAAGTCAAAGAACATCAGAAAGAAACAAAATTGACAGTTTTCCCCAAAAGCAAAAAACAAAACGACACAAGTCCCACTGAAAGAAACGAAGACACCGAACCTTAAGCAAATTCTGGAAATGCAGTGAATGGCCAGGGAGAAGGGGCAGCTTTCCCTCTCTAAGATTCAGAAACTGAGGCCCAGATTCCGGCAAAGGTGACCCTCTTATAAGCTCATACATAGAAGCTCCCATGGAGAATATATCAACCTTATCAAGATGATCAAAACTGTCATTCAGGATCTCCTGAGGCATATACCGTGCATCACCTTCCTCGACAGGTAGGCTGCTATTGAGGAGAGTCGCACAACCAAAATCACCAAGCTTGTATACACCATTCTTGACATAAATATTATCCGGCTTAACATCAAGGTGGGCAATTCCTCTTTCATGCATAAAAAGCAATGCTTTCGCAAGCTGCAGGTAATTTGACATTAGCAAGTGTAAATCATGAAGACAAACCATTAACCTTCATGACAAAGATTACAAAAAATAAATCCACAATAGGCCACTATATCTTGTCAAAGGAAATTAATATGGGCTGTTATATATGTCATGAGGAAAGGAGCTATAGCCAAATTTTCCATTGCACGCTCACTGCACTATCCAGGACTTGATCACAGAGATACTTGAATTACTGATAACCCAAAACGACATCTTACAAATAATTGAAGCTTTGTGAACCACAGTACAATAGAAAGACACAAATACTATATCCAGTGAAGCTCATCAGTAGCATTCACATAGCCACTGGTCACACAAATCCTACACTAGGAAGTTGATAGTTTGAGTATTCTTTCCAAGAAGGAAGAACTTTTTCAATTTCATTTTTTGTAAATGAGCCTGTCATTTGGGAAAGGATGTGCCACATTCATAAATCCCACTTTTAAGTTCTTTGAGCAATATGAGCACCTAAAATCCCCTCTCTATGCAAGCATGATGAAAAAGACATAATGGATGATTGGATGGTACATGACCATGATTGAAACAATCATAAACCCGAAGTAAAGAATCCCACTTGAACAGTTAAAATATTTAATGGAATATTGCATGCAAAGAACACCGGTAAAACCTCATGGACAAACAATGTAGTGAGCCCTATCCAAGCAAGTTTTTCTATCTTATTCTCCATTTTTACACTCACACATGCTAGACATAATTCCCACTGTCAATTATTCCAGTCTGCAAATGAAAGTAAATGCACATTTACCCAGCATTACGTGATCATAAGATTTCTATTGATCTTCAACATGTATCACCTTCCCCCTAAAGATGGAAGCTTTAGAGTTCGACTCTTTGACAAGCACAATTAAAATAAAAAATAAAATAAAATAAAGCTGCTTTTCTTTCCACTGTATATTCAAGATTCAAGTGACAACTTAATTGCTTACAAAGTGAACCTACTAATTGAAGAGAGGAGACTATGCTCGTTTAACGCCAGAATCAATTTCTAATTCTGAACGCATTGACCATTGCTTCATGGGTTGCTTGATGGAATAACTTAATAAAGGCCATTCATATCATAAAATGTTATTATCATCACATAAATTTGTGGTTAACCTGATATAGAGCTGTCAATGCATCCCATTCAGTTAAACGTGTAGACTTCTGACTAGATAAGCTGTAATCACAGAGCTCCATCTGAATGTAAAGATACTCATTTTCGAACCAAGAAGAGTAATATCCAACAATGTTCTCGTGAGAGCCTGCAACAAACATGCAAAGATAATTAGAGAAAATTGTGCAGCAGAATACGAAATTGAGGTAATGAAACCGGCATTGATACCTAAAGCTGCCAAAGATTGTACTTCCATCAAAGCTTTTCTCCTGCAAAACAGTGGGTATCATATTCTGTTCAAATAAGTGGTGAATGTCAGAAAGCGGTGCATGACACAAGTACCTTTCATAATCTTGATACAATGGCCTGATGCTTTGCTTCACAGCATACAAGCAACCATCTATTCTCTTTAAAACTTTCAAAACACGACTGAAGTTACCAGCTCCAATTTGCTAGGAAGAATTTGCAAATTAACAAGTCAACCCAAAAGAAACTTGAATTTCTGTATATTAAAGAGTAGCTGTATACTATATTTGCAAAAGGCTTTAATATGGAATAGAGACCTCAATTTCATGGAAATCGGTGTGGTACCGTGAGAGACCATCTCCTCCGGTAAAAGAAGAGAATAAGCCTGCATATTTTCGCATAAAAATAAACTTATGTAAGCATCTTAAATGAAACAGCAAACAAACCATTCGCAATTTCCATTATCAATTTTTTTTTTTTTTTTGACACGGCATATATAGTACACACAATTTTAGAAGACTGATTATAATTTGTACATGCCACGTGACACAATAATTAACAGGCATATACACATACCAGCACATTTGGACCTCTGATTTCCAAAAGGATCTATGTCAGTCTCCAAGGCATCACTGAGATATGGATTTCTAATGCAAGGAGGGGGCATGACCCTGCAGCGTAAAGCAATGGCAGACTGTGGGACATAACTGTGTGTCTGCTGCTTGCCATTTGATACTTTTTTCTCAATTTTAGCTTCTTCAATTTCCAAAGTATCCTCTGCAAGATCCTCTATTTGTTGACTTCCAGAAAAAATGGGACTCTGAGGATTCAGGGTGACTTGATCTGAGGAAAGTCACAACAGTAAGCACCTAAAATTTAAACTACTACTAATAACAATTATGACAATTGGAAATTTCAACATCAATAAGAGAAATGGCTGATAAGAGCTAAACTGTACATCTTTGTTTATGCCCAATCTTTAAGTGCACACAGATGAAAAAATTGA
This sequence comes from Eucalyptus tenuipes, assembly GCA_014182365.1. Lineage (NCBI taxonomy): Eukaryota > Viridiplantae > Streptophyta > Magnoliopsida > Myrtales > Myrtaceae > Eucalyptus > Eucalyptus tenuipes. The sequence goes on along the minus strand of CM024544.1, from coordinate 9,714,256 downwards.
ATTAAAACTACTCAAAAATGGGCATTGACAATTTAGAAAGTTTGAACAGGAGAAGCAAAGTGGTGATCACATTTATCATGTGGCTATGATATGTCTCAATATGAATAAGCCCAAGACTTCAGTATAATATCTCGATTCAGTCCTCAAATGATCGCTTTCCTTTAACATTCTTTGACTTGCTCAAGCAAGGGAACCTGGATGGAGGATCCAGCTCTTTGCAACTCCCATAATGTTATCATAATCATTATGAATTACTTATAATAGCATATGATCCATAAATAAATAAATACCAAAAGACTTTTCCAACAGTAGAAGCACAAAACCTGATCTAGCATCGTCACTGAAATGATGGACCTTTAAAGAGGTTGATAAAAAATTATAGATGACTATATGGATCTCAAAGGCTTGATCGAATTCGTAGAAAAGAATACAGCATACTTAAAAAAAATTCTCTTGATACTATCGTTGATAAATAACCCACAAACTCTGCACATCTAGAGAATTATCCCTGAAAGCGAAAATCAAATCTACATTTATCTCACACATTCCAATTCACATCAACTACTCACCTGCTTTTTTTTTCTTTTTTGTGGTAAAGGTACGAATGTACTCACCTGCTTTTTTATGCATACTAAAGATCATGATACTTATAGAGAAGATTTATCTAGTGATATTCCCTATTGATTGGTTCAAAAAAAGAAAAAATGTAGATGTAAGGAGTGGCGCGGTTGAATGATTAAACCAGCTCAGTAGAATCCAACTATTCTGTTAGAGGACCCCACCAAGGAGAATTATTTTCGTCCCTTTGGTCAACCCAGAATAAAGCTTCAGATTCACAGCCTATCACAAGTGTATGAACCTGGCATTCCATTGTGTCCTACATTTATTCATAATCCTGCCCATAAGGACATTTGACAATGAGGCCAATGCATTCTCATGACTGCCCAGAACCCCCAAATATGTCAACAGATTACATAACCTTGCATCAGCGGCACAGCTAAAACATACCTTGCCGAAACCTTTTGGTCTTAGTCGAGTTAAGTTTCTCTGGTGATTTAGGGCAAGAAAAGTTATCCTGCATGAATAGGACGGCCAAATTTAAGCCAAAAATATTACATCAAAGTAAGACAATACAGAGAATAACATCCCATCTACCTTACCTTGGTATGATCCAATCCATTCACTAGATTTTGATTGTCCGGGGTGATGTAATCAGGAGTACTGCATCCAAGACAAAGACAACACAAAACAAAGTTATCAAAAAAACTTGAAGTTAATGAACTCCATTCATTCTGCCCAAAGCAGAGTAAACACATCAACATACAAAACGAGACCAAAATTTTATATTTTGTCTTCATTTTTCAAATTCTGATTCACCGATGATGACGTCTAGCTCCGACTTCCGTCTTTGAGCACAGCTTAAAAGCGGCATTTGCTAATTTACAGCGCAATACAGAAGATGCTACATTCAAATCCACACCGTATCTCATTCAAGCAACCACGCAATACGACACTACTTGTAGCGTTTGCGTCCATCGTAGTCCCGTTTTCTCCCTAAACAGGAGCGAACGCGAGGGGAAACTGGACCACCAGCTCCGCATATAAACCAATCGAGCTAAAACTCCAAGCGAAGCCAACAAAGCCAAAGAGAAAAAAAAATCCAAAAATCAGCTCATGGGCACGCACAGGAGAACAGTCTATTACCAGAAGAAATCCTGGCTGAGGATGCAATCGGCGCCGGCGCCGGCCTCGGCGTCGTGAGCCGAGGCGGGGAGGAGGGAGGGGTCGGATTCGAGGAGGTCCGGGAGGCGGAGAGAGGGCTCGGGCTCGGCATCGGGATCGGCGGAGGAGGAAGAGGATCGGTGGTGTTGGTGGTGGTGGGTGGGGCGGAGGGAGAGGAGGGACACCTGCCCTAGCTGGGCCTCCCAGCTCTTCGCCATCGCCACCCCCTTCGTCCCGGCGGTGGCGGCGCTCCTCCTCCTCCCGTCGCCGCCGTGGCTGCCGGCCCGCTTCCCGCTCTTCCTCTTCATCTCTCCCTCTCTCTCTCTCTCTCTCCGAAGTCTCGAAATTCGCGGATGCTGTGTTCGCCACTCTTGTCGGGTTCGTGAAAAGGTGCGAAGCGAATTCAAATTGCGCGGGGCTTGATCCGGGCGGGGTGGGCGGGAGTGATCGGACGCGACGAGGACTACCGTGTGCCGTAGTCAACCGATTGATCGGAACCGTCCGTCTTGCGTGCTTCGGAGACGATCTTGACGTTTTGCCCGAGTAGTGGGGGGTCAGCTGGTGGAAGAAGGTCGGGCGAGCACACGAACGCAACCTCACTCGATGTCGATGATGACTTTAGGTGCAGGAGAATGGATCCTCCTGGAATGGAAAACAACTGTAAATTTCGCTTATTAGTGATAAAAATCTTATGTCTTTATATGTTATTACGCCCATTCAAACACGCGGATCGGGTTGGATCGAAAATAGACTAACCCAAATAAACACGCTTAATTAGTTTTAACCCATTTTTTCATACAATGCAAATCTAGTGATTTATATCCAACCTAACTTATATTCTACACATATCTGACTAACCCATATTACTAATCTAAGAAAATTCATACCCAATCTAAGTTAAGAGTACAATGTGAATGAGCTTTTTCTCACTTGAGCAAAATATGAAACTCCGACTTCAAGTTGGGTTTTGAAAAATATGCCATTGGACTAATAATAATTGTTAAAATATCGTTAACAAGGATGTTGGCTTACTCGTGAGGTATGCGATCATCGTTAACGTAGATACCAACCATTCTATGAAGCACGATGCGGATAATTTTTTGATTTATTTATTATTTTTTGAAAATTTTCATTTGAAATTATTATTTTATTTTAGTTTGGTTTTTCTTTTTTTTAGTGTCCAGGAACTGTGGCCATCTACAATGGCCCTCACCGACTGACCCTCTTTGGGAAGTCAATAGTGAAAAGGAAAAGAAAAGGAAAGAATTTAAAAATCATATAAAAATAAAAATCATGACATTAAGACTACTGTCATGTTAACATTCTTGCTATTATTAAAATAAATGCTTTCATAAAGATATCTAATAATGATTATTAATTTATTTGTAGATATTTGTACTTATATTAATCTAAAGAAAAAAAAACCACAAAAAAAAACTCCAACTATTTCTGTTGTAATATATTTGTTCCCTGTCAAGATTCCATTAAATGATTTTTCAACTAAAATTATGTCTTATTTGTTTCACTTAAATATCGCGAATGCTATGTTTACATTCGTTTTCTGACATTCACATAGGCAAATTTTAATAGTTCTCATTAACAGAACTTTGACGGAAGGTAAATATGTTGCATATGTACAAATTTAGGAATTTTATGTCATAAAAAAAGGTTTAGAGTAAATGAGTTATAATAAATATAGTTTTGGGTTTTCTTTTTGTGGTTTTTGCTCTAATCTAAATCTTGTTCTTAATTTTGACTGAAAATCCATGATGTAGCGATCTAATCAATGCCAACTAAAATTGATTGGAATGATTAAAGGTTTCAGACTAAATTGACAAATCATCAAAATGTTTAGAATTAAATTGGAACAATTAAAAGGTTCAAACAAGTTGTCAAAAGGTTTATCATTAAATTTGATAAAATCAAAATGTTTATGATTAAATTAACTACTGTGTAATAAGTTTAAGATATTTTGGACAACTCTTTCTCTCTCTATATAGTGTAACATCGGTTCTTTATAGGATGTGTACTTGACAAATGTTTCTCTTCATTACCTAAAAGTTTCTCTTCACTATCGAAAAATACTTTCTAGATAACTTTAAAATTGATGAAGTCCGAAATAATTTCAAGAAGATCCAAGAGGTCCGAAATCTTTTGCGTGAAGGCCTCGGATAACACGTATTCGCAAAGCTTCGAATAGTCAAACATTGACCTACATGTCTAGAACCCGACGTGGTCAACTACAGCACAGGTGATGTAACATGATATACATTGTCCATTCATTCGTTGTTTATGGTAAGACTGGCCTTGATCGTGAGAACGAGGGGAGAAGAGCAAGGCACATGGTGCATAGCTACCCCAAGTCAAACTCAGTAGCATAATACTTGTCTTCAGATTTATAATAACCTCTTTATGCACCACTTATCAATTTAGATGGATCAAACCTTGAAATAACAAATATACAAATGGAGGGTTAGTCCAACGTGTTTGAATGATCTTTTATTGTAGAGTCATGTAGGCCCGACACTCGAGCCCATTTGTAGAGATTAGTCGAATTGAAGATTTGGATGTTTATATTATGGATAAGAATGAGTAAGTACAAAAAATTATTAGCACCACTTGTGCGCTTATTGTATCTTTTGATGAATTCTATGATTCCAAAACAGCAGCATCAACCATAGATGACCCAAAACCGAGTTTGACCCGATCTAAATTGAGATTTCAGGCTGCAGAAATTATTGGAGACATGATAAAAAGTGGCAAGCTTTGTATTGGATTTGCCACTGACTTTTCTCTATGGAAAGTACTTCAATTTTTGTAGTACTACTACATGCTTACTACTCCCATCGTTGACTTTATATTTTAGACGTTGACATTCTTTTGCTCGTGCTTCCCTTTCTTGCCTGGTCGTGCCACTTATCAAGGCAAGTTGAATTTCTTTTAAGCCTAAACTCATTGTCTTCGACTTCCAAATTGAGCATGTACTTCACCGCACTTCATCTTTTGCTTTATAAATATGAACCTTCCTGAACCAAAGCAGAGATCACTCTCATCCTCCACCAGGTTTCTCGCCTCTTTTTGTTTGAACCCTTGTGTTCGGAGTAGAGGACCGAAAAGAGATGGAGTATAGGCCGCTTGACATCACCATAGTCTCGGCAAAAGGTCTCTAGAAGGTGAAAGACGGCCCAAAAATGCTTTTGTACTTGGAGGCCAACATCTTGACCAACCCCGGCAACAAGCGGCGGACTCTGCCGGCCTAGGGCAGAGGCGATGCTCCGCCTGGAACTTCCCCATGCAGTACGTCGTTGATGTGGCTTCCCTCCAAAAGAACGGCCCTCTGTTGATTCTGAAGTTCATGTGCCAACGCCCCGGCGGTGACCTCGGCATTGGAGAAACTCAGGTGATGTGAGAACATAAGGTTTCATCTTTGAGAACAAAATTTTCATTCACCCTGGAACGCAATGAAAGTGTGTAATTCTATTGGGCGTAGTATCGAAACCCTAATCTGATCGTCGATGAAATAAAGGGCGAGACAAGAAAACTTTGCTAAGGCTAGTTAAGGAGGCAAGTTAAAGGAGTTTCATATAAAACTTAATAAACTATGCACATGATTGTATTCAGGTACCTGTTGGAAGGTTGTTCGTAAAACAAACAAAGTGTGTTTCCTTGTCTCACATAAGAAAAGTGGGAAGAATGGGTCAATTAATAAAAAAGGGTTTCTTTAGTGTACATAAATAAATGATTGGGTGTAGGCTAGACCCCACCATACCTGCGTGCAAGTACGCGAATAATGGGAGCACCACTCCTCGGAGGAGTTGTCAACGGTATGGTGTTGAGTAACATAAGCTACTCGACTTATGAACCGAAATACTATGTGTGATGGTAGCGGATTTGATTTCTCTACTTCTTTAGAATTTGCCAGTCGCATCTAAATTCCCATTAACGGTTGATGACGACCTGTATTTGTACTTTTCGCATTTGTAGATGAGATATAAAACTCGGCTGTGATCGCTTGTTCTTGTAGAGAGCATTATTCTCAATGGCGGTGAGAGAACCGTTGATGTTCATTACACAGTAATTAGGGGATAATTATCAAAAACGTTCTAAATTTAATGTACAATGACCACTAATTTTAAATTTATAATCATAAATATTTTGAAGATTTGTCGATTCAATTAAGAACTTATTATTTGGATATTTGGCCATAGGACTACATTAGCAAACCGTCAAAAGGTTTAAGACTAAATTAGCATAATTGAAAATTTTAGAATTAAATTAAAACAATTGAAAGATTAAAGACTGCATTGGCTTTTGTAGGCTTAGGACTTTCTGGACAATTTTCCCTAATAATAGAATAAGGCTTTATGTGATAGCCGTCACATTAAATGTGATAAAGTTATAATTACTATTGTGTTGTTTGTTTAAGTAAAGTAATATCTACGACATGATTTGGTTTTGTGAACAACATATGTAGAAAAGGAAAAATAACATCGTAATTCCATAGAAAAAGTCGTCCAAAATTTTTACATCCATTACACTTTTACTAATTCGATCATGAATCTTTCGGTTGTGTCAATTGATTTCTAAATCTTTTAACGATTTGCCAATTTAGTTGTTTTGATCAATTTTCACAAGAAATTGCTGATGTGGCTATCTAATTAGCACATCACCGATTATCTTACATGACATACATGGTGTTGACATTGACAACTTTTTCAATTTTATGATTTTCCTTTTCCTTTTTCATTTTCCCTCCGCTAGCCATCATTAGGCCTTGTCAATGGTCGACAACTGTTATCCTTTAGCAAGGGCCACCCTTGCTAGCCTCGAGTGAGGGACACCCAGGTCTGGGCTGGCGAGGGTAGCCCTTCACCATATCGAGCAAAGGCAACCCTTGCCTGGGCAAGGGTTGCCTTAGCCAAGGCTAGTGAGGTGCCCTCGCTCTAGCAAGCATGGGTTGCCCTCACTCAATCAAGCTAGGGTAGCCCTTGCTTGAAGTTGACGGTTCGTTGGCCATCAACAAGACTGGCAATAACTGGTAGAGTGAAAATGGGAAAAGGAAGAGAAAAGAACATAAAAATATAAATAAAAAAATCATAAAAATTAAAAATTTATAAAAATTTATAAAAATTTATAAAAATTTATAAAAATTTGTTTATATCAGCACAAATTGTGTCATATAGGATAGCCAGCGTCCCCATTCGCGATTTCTAGCTAAAATTAGCTGGATAGACTTAATTGACAAAATGTGAAAAAAAAATTAGGATTTAATTGATACAATTAAAAGGTTCATAACTGAATTTGCAAAAGTGGGATAGGTGTAAGACTTTTGATAATTTTCCTAAATTCCATGGCTCTAAAGTCATAATTTGAGGGAACATAATGACTATCATATATAGTCAATCATGAATACTCATGAGTTTAACACCCCATGGAATGTGATTTCATTAAAATATAGTAAAGCAATTATCCCTTTAGGGCGTGTCTGGTAACGATTTTGTTTCTGGAAATAGATTCTGATTAGAAATTATTCTTTTTTATTCTATTTCCGGGAACAATTTATGAGTAAAAGAACGTGTTTGATAAGGGGTGCATGACAAACTACAATTTATGTTCCAAAAACAATTTTTTTATTCCAGACTTGTTTTTGGAATAGAAATCCGTTTAATAAAATTATTCAATTTTTCTTTTTTTGAAATAGATCTTTGTTCCAAAAATAGGTTTGAAATAAAAATCGGAAGTAAAAGTTTTCTACTTTTTTATTTCTGAAATGGAAATGAGAAATAAAAATTTTCTCATCATTTGTCCATCCGTCGCCGCCGTCCACCATTCGCCATCAGCCATCCGCCGGTCGCCGGCCGCCGTTCATCGGTCATCGGCCCCCACTGCCGTCTGAAAGGAAGAATGTCGCAACCTATTGTTTCGGTGCACCACCTAAAACTAGGTTAATGGACTGTCAAGTTTTTAAAAAACTTAACTCGAGCTCTCCCAAGCCCATACCAAATCGCGACTTAAGTCTAAATGTTTAAACATGCAAAAGATTATTAACTAGGAGTCGCCATCAATCGGTTTATGGTAGGTCGATTAGACACCTAAGTAAAATAATAGAAGGATTATTTTACTCTTACGAACCAGAGACTAAGGGTACGGGGACTTGGTTACACTAGAATTTTCTAATGCCCTTTCGGTACCATTTTATTTTAATTTCAAAAATATTTTGCTGGCAGTATTGATTAATTTTAACCTAAGCTACTAACATGCAAATGGTGGTCATGCGGGTACACAATCAATGAAATAACATTCAATAAACCGAAATGCTAGATTCGTATGAAATTATAAACTACAACTTTATTAAGGTCTATCCTCTAAAAAACATTTACAAAAATGCTAATAAAAATGCGTGCCCTAAACATGATTTTCTAAACGACATGACACCTAATTTTTTATTATTATGCAATCTTAATCTAAACTTAATATGCATGGATTTTACTTTAATGATGTGTGAGATGTAATTCATATGACATAACTTGAACTATCACTATATGTATGCAATCTAATTTTTATAATCCTAAATATGCATGCGTTTCATGATATGGGATGAATGACATAATAATTCTATATGCGTGTTCTTTTTATGATTTTTTTTATATTCGGAATTAATAAAAAACTAAATAAATTATCTAAAGTGAGTAATTTTCTAATTTATTTTAAAGATTAATTTGATTTAACCCCTATCCTATATTAGAAAAATATTTTTTTTTAAATTATTAAAATATGCAAACTATATCTAAGATCTTATTTTCGAAAAAAATGTTATTTAGGTCTAACCCTAACCTATTCCAAAAATTATCAAAAAAATGCAATCCTAAAAATATAATTCTAAAAAAATCTAATTTACTAAACCTACATGCAATTTTTATTTTTATTTTTTGATTTTTTTAGTGCTTTTTCAAGACAAGTAATTGTCAAATAAACATTAAATCTAAACAATCCAGATATTCAACGAATAAAGGATTAAAGTAATCAAAAAAATAACCCGTTGTCTCACAGGTTAAATTAACAATTACTCTAACCCTAAACATCACGACATAGAGTTCAAGATAGTTAAAAATATGATCCGTGGTCTTACGAGTCAAATTAATAATTACCATGATTTAACAATTAAATACTATTAACAAATCCCAAAAATTAATATAATTAAAAAAATGATCCGACATCTTACGGATCAAATTAATAATTACAATAATTTTAGGGAAAACCCCTGCGGATAATGCCTACAATAAAACGAAAATCAATTACCAATATTCCAATTGGTACAATAATAGCAAAACTTAAAAAAGGTAAATAAAATAAAATAATATAAAATAAATGAAAGATAAAAGTAAAAAAAATAAACTACCTAATAGAGACTAAGGGAAAGGCAGCCGTGATGGTGGATAGAGCCGGGCAGAGGATGGCCGGCGTCGGAGCTCCGGTGAGGGCCGGCAGGCGGTGGCAGCAGGGAAGCGTGGCGTCGGTGACCGGCAAGCAGCTACTGGGTCGCGGGTCGTTGTGGTGATGGTGAGCACTGGCGTCGGGAGAGCAGCAGCAGCGTGCGGCTCGAGCTCGGAGCAGCGGAAAGGCGTCGGTTGCTCGGAGTTGCAGAGGCGCGAGCTGCGGCAGAACGGAGGTGCGGCATCGGCCGACCGTTCGAGAACAGAGGCGGAGGCTGGCCGTGGGGTTGCAGCGGCGGCGAGGCGGACAGCTGCAGGTGGAGGCGAGGGGGTGGCGTTGCAGTAGAGCTCGCGAGCACAGAGGCGCGGCGGTGTCGGTTGCCGCAGAGGTGCGGATCGGGCAGCGCTCCGGAGCGGCGGCGGGAGAGCAGGAGGTCGCGGGTGAGGAGAGGAGCTTCGGGTCGGCGTCGGGACTGCGGGTGTCGCGTCGGGTGCAGCAGAGATGGTTGGTCGCAGAGGAGGATCTCCGGTACTGCTCGAAGGTCAGCGCGAGAATGGCTGGTAGAGGCGCGGCGAAGGGCAGAAGCTCGGGCCAAGGCGTCGAAGAAGACGACTTCCACTTCTCTCTCTCTCCTCTCTGTCTTTTCCTCTTCGCGTCAGTCTAGCAAGAGAAAACTCACTCTTTTTGACTGAGCCCCCTCACGTCTCATCTCCGTCGCCTGTCTTCTGCTTTTCAGCAGAAGGAAAAAGAAAAGACTTTATCCTCTCACAAAAACTCTATTTCCTTTGGTGAATTTTTTTTTTCTTTCGAAAACCCAGAAACCGAAAGAAAAAACCCCACCTTTCATTCAAGGCTTCGTACTCTCTATTTATAGAGGAAAAATTCAACAAACAAGTGAAGATTTCCCAATATTCACTCAATTTCTCAAATGAAGATTTCCCAATATTCACTCAACTTCTCAACAAAAAAAGTGGCTCCGAAATCACATGACTGAATTTTTTTGAATTTTGAAATGAGAATATATTTTCAACAAGAAAGATTTTCAAAACCGAATTTTTTATTTTATTTATTGGTTTCTAAAATATTGGGTGTCAACAAAGAAATTTTGTGCCGTTATCAAACGAATTTCTATTTTTAGAGTAGAAATTTTTGTCGTTATCAAACGAGTATTTTTGCTTAAAAACTCGTCTAGAAATAGAAATAGAAAAATATGTTTCTCTTCCATAAATCAATTTCTGGCTAGAATGGTTATCATTCGCACCGTACAAAAATTTCGATTCGGAATAGAAAAAAAAAAGAAATGCATTTGGTAACTATATAAAATTTCTATTCCAATTCTAAAATTTTATCAAATTATAGAAATTCTAGTGATTAATTATATTTATACTAAGTAATAAACATATTAACTAATCAAATTTTTATTAGATAGGACATAATAAACTATAAATATAAATACTGAATAATAAATTAAAATACAAAATTAAATATGTATTCTATAAATAGCAAAATTTCAATTCATACTTCAAATCATTTTTTTTACTTTTTAAATAATTTTTATTAATTTTTTTCCCTTTCTTCCTCCCATTCTTCTTCTTCTTCAAGGTGGCCGGTCGCCGGCCTTGGGACGATTGGCGACCGGCCGGACGAGGGCCGGCGACCTCACCGAAGTGTCGCCGGCCCTCATCGGCCGAGCCTAGTCGGTGGGCGGGCGGCCTTGCCTAGGCTAGGCAAGGCCCGCTTGGCCACGGGCGAGGCTTGGCCTCCCCTATGGCTGGGCTTGCCTCTAGCGAGCTCGCCAAACCTCGCCCTGGCCGAGCGAAGGTTCGGTGAGCTCGCCACTGATTGCCAGCAACTGGCGGCGATGGGCGGCGGATGGCAACCGCGGCGGTGGCGGTAGAAGAAGAAGAAGAAAAGGGAAGAAGAAGAAGAAGAAGAGAAAAGAGAAGAAGAAGAAGAAGAAAATGGCTTGATTCTTGGATTTGTTCAGGAACAAGAATCAACTTTTTTTTTATTCTTGATTCTCGTTCCAAATCTACTTCTAGGAACAAAAAAATAGAAATTTGTTCCCAGGAGCAAAAATCAACTTTTTTTAATTCTTGATTCTATTCCAAATTTACTTCCGAGAACAAAAAAATAGAAATTTATTTTCGAGAACAAAAATTTTACCAAACACGATTCTGTTCCAAAACTACTAGGGAACAAAAAATCAGAATCAGGGCATATTTGGATGGTTACCAAACAGGCCCTTAATAGCCAACCATGAATCTAACACCCCATATATAGTATCAAGATGGTTACAATTCAATTAATAAAAAGAATTTTCTATTATTTAATTATTACCATTTAATATGCGACTACATCAATATACATATTTTTTTTTTATTAAATAATGAATACAATGATTGAAATAATAACCATATGATACACTTAGCATTGCTAAAAACATAATTATTAATATTAAATAGTACTTAATAATGAAAATTTAGAGATTCGTACATAAAGTAAGCGACTGATCTTATGCTACTTATTACATCATGGATATTTTTTTAATGTAATGGATTTTTATGTACTTTCAAGTACCATTATTAATATAACATAAATGATCTATTTATTAATATTCAATTTATTTGTTCAGTATATAACATGTTATTATGTCAAGATACTTATAATTAGTACTATTGTTATATAAATAATACAGATAACATTATATTTAATTTGTAGGTAGTCAACTCGTACTGTAATTGCCGTTACTACAACCAAACGTGTCATAAGCTCGATATGACTTCCTTGGGGATTGATCTCCCTTTTATGGGACAAATTGGAGAATTTCGTAACCTTACTAAAGTCATTTCCCTATCAAGATGCAGTAATTTGTAATTTATTTATTAAAAAAATACACATTGTAATTTTTTCATTCCTAATGACTAATGAGTTAGTTGATCATGGAGCATTACGACCATGCTTAACGAAACATGGTAATATAATTTTTCACATGATTACTACGAAGGTTGACTTTGATGGGACACGAGGGGGCTTTAATTGTATGGGTCATGAATTTGCACAAAAGAATAGAATTGTCAATACTAAGAATATACACCAACTAGACATATTCAATAAGGATGCATTTATTTTGTAGAAAATAAATATTTAGACAAACATTTTCCAAAAAATAATCGCTTGTATCTCTTACAAAACTATTGAATGAAATTTTTTCATCATTTATGAAAATGTTTAAACATAGACCATCATCGATTATGAAAATATTTTTTATTAACTAGTTATTTTAAGTGATACAAACGATCATTTATATGAAAATATTTTCCAAATGATACATTTTTCGCCAAACAAACGAAGCTTGAGAGAACAAATTCAGTCAATTTCAATGATAAAGTAACAATATAAGAGCATAACAGTTTAAATACAAGATTGTCCTTATGCCGATTCTAAATAAATAAATAAAATGGATGAAATAGTACAACTCAAGTAGGTCTCTAAAGACGTTGGCTTTCATATTACCACAAAATATTTATTTTCCTAAATTCAAAGAGAAATTAAGTTTGAATATTTAGTGCAATATCTACACGTAGGAGTAAGGTAGTCAAATATTACAAATTTACCACACTAAGAAATTATTCATCATCGGTTTCCGCAACAAAAATGATATTGAATAAGCTACATATGTTATTGCGTAATTAATACTTAATAACTTTTGTCAAAATTCCACGTTAAACTATGGAATCTTGCTACAAGAGTAAAGACTAAAGAGTAAGCTCTCTCACCCATATTTTAGCTGCATTAAGACAACATGTTTTCCCTAATCTCAATAAAATCCACATTTCACTACATACGGCGGACTAAATATTTCACATTAGACATCCATTTCAACTGTTCAGTAAAATACACAGTGGTTCTGATTCGTCGAAGGTCCTGTAAATCCAGACTTATTGACCTTTTTCAACCACTGAAGCATTTCGATAAGACTTTCTAGGTTGGCTAGGCTATTGAGCAGTACGCGGGTTCATGTCTAGTTAATCAATTACATCAATTGCCTGCCCGAAGACGGAGATTGTTAAGGAACAACGATAAATGGTCATGGCCAAGCAGCAAAATAAATTTTTTCAATAAGATTGTTAACAAAATTAATTAGGGATCGAGGCGAGATTAAAAAAAAAAAGGAAAATAGCATGCTTCTTGTCGCATAGCTAAGTGAGAGTTCTAAGTGTTTGTGCTCTCATTTCTCATCGATATTTCATCCATTTCACCTAAAGGAGGGTGAATATGTGATATTACGGAAATAAAAGAATTCAAACTAATATTGTAGTAAAACAACTTTTGGTGACAGAAGTGATAGAGGTCAAATCTTACCGGCATGTAATTCTATCACAATTAATAATAAAGATAGTAAAGAATAAAGAATTGCGCACAAAAGATTATAGTGGTTTGACTTTTGTAAGCTGTTCAAAAGATTATAGTGGTTTGACTTTTGTAAGCTATTAAATTTTTTATGGTACGTCCATGATGAGGTGCGATTAGAACACACCGGTTCGTCCTGATGTGATATGATGGAAAAACACTATTTGAAAGAGTATGAGGAAAGTTATACAAATAAATAAATTTTAGAGATAACCGTCATAATGTTTTGCAAAAAAAAAAACATTATGAAAGAAGCTGTTTTTTCTTCTTCTCATCTCTCTATCAAAGAACAAAAAGCATTTCATTATTGCTTTGAGAAGACAATCGGCATAAACGCTATGAAGCTTGAATGTTTTCCTCGTGATTGCATTTGGACTATTGTGAAGTTGTATCATTCGTCATTCGCTCGTGATTTAATGTTTGATCCTGGGTAATTTGTTCATTGTGCATCGAGGAAGTTAGTCGTTTTCTTCCACCGACTCTTCTTCTTATATTGGTATCAGAGCCTATGTTATAATATTTGTCTTGTTTTTTTGTCAAATCTTTTTCGCTTGCTATTGGATATGAGGATTAAGAGGATGAATTTCATATCGTCTAGATGTTCATTGCTAAAAATTGCAATGTAAATTGTCGAAAATGAATTGAAACGAATAACAGGTTTGGAGATCGCGGATGCCCGTATGATTTTGGCCATTTTTCGGAATTGTTTTTGTCAAAATCAACTTTTTAATATACAAGGTGAAAGAACTCGTTGAGACAAGAAGAACGATGGGTCAAACATTGACGAAAAATGCTAGAAGCCATAGCGGTCAGTGAATCGACGCATGCTAACACTAGAGATGACATCAACCAACGGTAGGTAACCGTTCCACTAACGTTATTGATGACATCAGCCACTAGCCATTCGTTGTTCGGTGACTATCAAGCAACTCAAGCTGACCTCTAACCCGACCCGTTTGGCGACCCGACCCAGTTTACTGGTCAACTAGTAGGATAGGGTTGACCGGTCGAATCGGCTAGGAGCCTTATTAGCTTGATGGCGCATATGCCAAGTGACGCGTGTGGACACGTGGGAGGTTCGATCAGTGCGTGGGAGGTGGTGTTTGGTTCGTATGGATATGTTCTACATTGTTGTATAGTTATTGTACCTGTTTAACGCTTTTTAATGTATAAAAATGCATATAGAACCTTACACATACGTATTTTTGGGGTATAAGTGCATTGTTTATTCCCTTTAACCTGTATTTTCCTATGGTTTTGGAAATATAGAAGCTAGCCTGCATGTAAATAGCCACATATATGTTGCATAGAGCTTGGTTAGATAACAGCATGTGTATGGTTTAACGTGCTAGCAATTTCTTAGTTCCAGGCAAACTCGAATATTGGCTAGGGATCCTTGATTTTTTTCATTATGTTGTGAATTCCGCTTTCGATTATAGTTATTGTATGAATGTTTGTATGTTGATTCATATCATGTTATGCATTTTGATATTAATAGAAAAATGTGGAAATAATATGAGATCATGTAATTTTTTTTTGTGAGAGTTCGTAAGTTAGTAGAATTCAAAAAAATTCTCACCTAGAACTTACAATTTGCAAAAATTAAACTAGTTAATGATAGTAGAACGATTGTACACAAAAGTTGATTGGGAATATAGTGAATTTTCGTTTCTGTGCCTTTTGTTAAATTATCATTAATGGAATTTGTCTTTACTGCAAATTAAATATGTGTGTTACCTTATAAAATATGCTAGTATTGATTCTGCATTTTATATGTCAATGTGTAGTAGCAACTGATTATGGTTTCACCATCCGAGACCATTTTGGCTGACCTCAATAAAGGTGAAAAGCTGAAGGATGAAAATTATGGTATTTGGCATCGAAAAATTCAGTATATCCTTGAGAAGCAAGAGGTTTTGAAAACTCTCAACCACATCATGGATGAATCTGAGCATGGAACCTCAGTTCAGTATAGAAGAGATCAAGAAACTTATCAAGCTAAGAAAAAAATAGCATTGCTAATATCACGTTACTGAATTGTATGCAAGATGATCTCATATGTGAATTTAAAGGTTATGATAAAGTTTAAGCAATGTAGGTTGCCTTGAAAGATAAGTTTGGAAGTACGTCTATCACTAAATTGAGGAGACTCATCATCAAATTTGACACATACCGAAAGTGCCCAAATCTAACTATGATGTAGTATGTTCGGGAAATGTCAAATATGATTCATGAGCTAAAGTTGATAGGTCACACTCTTATTGATGAACAATAAGTTCAAGCTCTTATAAGATCTCTTCTTAACAGTTTGGAGCATATGAAAATCAACATGACGCACAATGAGAATATTGTCGTTTTTAACGATATAGCATGTCATTTGGAATTAGAGGATGAACATCTAGAGGTTGCAAGATGCTCTACCCATGCTTATGTTACTGAATCGAGTTTATGCAAAGCTTCGTGCTTCAAGCACGGGAGGAACCATAAATTCAACAACAAATGGAAGGAATCTGATCAGACACTTAAGAGAGCTAAGACCCTGTAATGCAAGAAGCATGATGGGAAGAAGGACAATACTAAGATGAAGTGCTACAATTATGGCAAGTTAGGTCACTTCACTCGTGAATGTACTAAGCTAAAAGAGGTATTCGGCTACTCATTTACTTCAAATGATGCTTTTGTTTCTAGCATTATAATGCTTAATGAATCTCATCCAATATGAACTCTAGACTTGGGAGCGACAGAACACGTAGTTAGAGACTGATGAGCATTTATGGAGCATCGTTGGATACAGCTTGAAATTAGATGGCTATATATTGGGAACAACTCAAGAACTGAAGTGAAAAATATCAGCACATGCAAATTAATTTTACGTATTGGTCAAACCTATTCCTACATAATATCCTTTATGCTCCTGATATTCTACGGAAATTTGGTCTCTATAGTTGTTCTTCTTAACTTAGGTTATGTATTGAATTTCCATGGTGATTGTGTTGACATTTTGTTTGGAACAGTTTATTATGATTCTAATCATATATTAAATGATTTTATGGTATTAGATATTGACTATTATGTGTACGATGTTAATATTGATGATTGTTTTTCTTTAATTGCATCTTATAATAATGTTAAGATTGATGCAAGTACTTGGCATACTAGACTAAGTCATATTGGGTTATAAAGAATGCAAATGTTGGCTAGAGACCCTTTTTAGGGTCACCTGCTAATGTTGATCTACCCGTATATGAACACTGTCTAATAGGAAAAACAACTAAAAAAGCATTCTGTAAAGGAACTAGAGCCGAACTTCCATTATAACTCATATTTTTTTTCATTTATGGTTGATTGAACGTGAGGATGAGGCATGAAGTCTCATATTTCATCATTTTTATAGATGACTTTACAAATTTCGGCTATGTCTTTCTGATCTTCCATAAGTCGGAAGCCTTACATTGCTTTAAACTATATATATTGTTGGTGGAGAATCAGTTGAACAAAACAATAAAGGCATTAAGAAGCGATCACGAACGTGAGTATCTATTTGAACAATTCAAGATTTTTTGTGATGAAAAGGGAATTGTAAAACATTTGATTATTCCTGACATTCCGCAACAAAATGGAGTTGTTGAGAGAATGAATATAACCTTGTTGGAGATGGTTAAGTCTATGATAGCACAAGCAATTTACCTATTGACTGCTGTCTATATACTTAATCATATGAGTTGTGGATTAGTAGGAAACTAGACTTAAGTAATTTACGACATTAGGGATGTATAGCTTATGTTCATGCTTCTTCCTATAAATATAGCAAATTAGGTCCTAGCGAGAAAAAATATATCTTTATAAGATATTCTGACCACTTCAAAGAGTACGTGTTCATAAATGAACAAGCTGATGGAAGTGTGATTGAAATGGAGTCACGAGATGTCACGTTCTTAGAGAATGATTTTCCTAATGGAGGTGAGATTAACAAGAATTTCTAGTTATATGAGATGAAAAATTATAATAACATACCCACTAATGTTGTTGAAGGAAATAAAAATTTATCTCAACATACAAGACCAAATAGGAGTATCGTATCACATAGTGAACTGAATTCAGAAGAGATTAAGTTACATAAAAGTATTCTCCGTCATTGTTTTGAGACTAAAGAGAAATCATTTATGATTGCTTCGCAAGACAATACCAAACCTAAGACAGTCTAAGAGATTCTCTCATCCTCTAATAAGAAAGAATAGAGAAAAACTTTAGAAGATGAAATAGAGTCAATTATGGTAAATCACATTAAGGACTTGATTGATCTACCACCCAATCGCAACTCTATTGAAAATAAATGGGTTTTCAAGATTAAGCGAATAACGGATAAATCCATTGAAAAGTATAAGGCTCGTTTTATGGCGAAAGGTTATACTTAATAAGAGAGTATAAAAGGTTATACTTAATAAGAGAGTATAGATTATATGAAACATTTTCACCAGTTGTTAGGTTTGCCTCTATACGCTTTATCCTAACCATTGTCGCATATTTTGACCTAAAATTACATCAAATAGATGTAAAGACGGTATTTTTCAATGGATAACTAGATAAAGATCTATATGAAGTAACTAATAGGTTTCACAACTAAAGGTCAGGAGTATAAAGTTTGCAAGTTTTATTGCTAAATATATGTCCTTAAGCAATCATCTAGATGGTGATATTTTCGTTTTCATCGAGTCATAACTTCTTTTGAGTTCACGATGATTAAAGAATATCACAGTGTATATGTCAAATAATCCGAAGATAAATTTGTGAATTTATCACTTTTTGTGGACGATATACTGTTGGCTAGGAATAACAAAGGTTTGGTTATCACCACAAAAGAATGATTGTTCTCTAATTTTGAAATGAATGACATAAGAGAAGTTGCTTATATATTGGGAGTTAAGATCGAAAGAGATCGATCAAAGGAACTCCTTGCTCTGTAACAAGAGTCTTATATAATGAAGATTCTTGAGAGTTTCAATATACCGCATTATAATCACATTGATACCCCTATCATGCAAGGCGAAAGCTTGAGTACTAAAATGTGTTCTAAGACTACAAAAAATCAAAAAAATGAAAAAAAATGAAATTTGTTTCTTACGCTAGTGTAGTCAAAAGTTTGACATATGCTATGATGTGCAGTCGACCAGACACATGTCATGCCGTGGGGTTGGTGGGTCAATATTAATTAAATCCTAGTCAAGTACATTAGGAAGTAGTGAAGAGGATCTTGAGATACTTAAAAGGCACCATGAACTATCTACCTTGTTATCAAGGGAATGATTAAGGAGGAGACCTAGATAAGCATAAATTGGCTTCTGGATATGCGTTCTTACTCAATGAAGGCGTAATTTCTTGGAATAGTAAAATATATATATATATATATATATATATATATATATATGCATAGCCTTATCTATGATGGAGGTAGAATTTATTACATGCTCTGTCGCACTACAATAAGTAGTATAGCTAAAACATTTCTTAGGAAATTTAGCTGTTGTCACTAAGGTTCCAAGATTAGTGATAATTTCTTGTGATGTCAAGCAGCCATTGCCTATGTGAAAGATTTCAAGTATTATGGCAAGACGAAGCACATTGACATAAAGAATAATTTCATCAGAGATATAATAGCACAGAAAGAAATGATCCTACAGTACATTTCAACCAATAGAATGGTTCTTGATCCGTTTACGAAGGTTGCTCCTAGAGACGTGTTCTTAACTCACAGGATGTCTCTAGGTTACGTAGAATATGATATGTAATTTTGTTGAGGATCATTGGTTTATATATATGTAAACATATGTATTGTACTTATTTGTTTTTAATAACTTGATGATTTATCAATAAGTACAAATTTCTTATAAAACTAGTACAAACACACATATATTGTTAAAAGGCATGTCGGCAGGTAATGATTGGCTCACTCACACGAGCAATCACCTCAAGTATCATAATTAGCAAGTTAAGATGAGATGTTATGTACTATAAAGGCTAGAAGAGCAAGTTTAGTGCGTAAAAGGATACATTACCTTGATTGGAGTCAATATGAGCTTTATGATTTATATATGATAAGACCGAACATGATAGTACCATAATCGTGTATGCCTGAAAGATACTAGATGTAAGTACTTAATTGGACGCTGTAGAAAGCGAACTGATATAACACTTATGTTGAGTACGTGAGAAGCATGTAACTATAATTAGGTTAAGATTCGTATAGTGGATGTGTTCAATAAATAACATACGCTTTTATAAAAAAGAGAAATCCAAAATAGCATGCAATTTATACTACATGTACATTGTACAATCAATAAAGGAAGGTGAGTGAAATTATCCATGTTTACTCATCATGTGTGAGCCCATGAGGTAATTTATAATTTACATCATTTGGTGCCCTATGTTATTTCTAAGTATATTCTCGAAGTGAAATATCAATGTTACTACTTTAGCTTGTTATTGACAATCATGAATAGATACATCTTTTCTAGAATAGAGAAAGACATGAGTGTCAGGGAAAACTATTGTTATTTTATATCTATTACGTATATTTACTGATTGACTAATTATATCATCTTCTATGATTTTGGATATAACTGTAAATACATTTTGTTATGAGAATAATCAAATATGGCTTTTAAGGGATAGGTATATATGGACCGATGTAATAAAATATATCTGGGGCACTGTCAGACATCAATTATTTATTTCTTTTGAGGTTGTAGCCATTATGTCGTTCTTAACAAATGCATAATTTGAACTCTTAAGTGTAGGTGTTCACACTAGTCGCATGGCTTTCTTGCCGATATAAATTGTTTTTAACATAGATGGATGTTAAATACCTTATATTCTTGATAGAGTATTATCAAACCCATCATGTCCGAGTGAGAAATGTTATATTTCTATGGTACGTCCATGATGGGGTGTGATGAAAATGCACCAATTCGTCTTGATGTGACATAATGGAGAGACGCCATTTGAAAGGGTGTAGAGGAAGCTATATAAATAACTTCTTAAAATAATTGTCATAATGGTTGGCAAAAAAACATTCTGAAAGAAATTGTTCTCAGTCTCTCTTTTCTTCTCTCCTCTCCATCAAAGAACAAAATGCATTACATTACTGCTTTGAAAAGACAGTTGATATTAACATCATGGAACTTAAATGTTTTTCTCGTGATTACATTCAGACCATCATGAAGTCGTATAGTTCGTTGTTTACTCGTGATTTAACGTTCGGTCCTAGGTAATTTGTTCATTGCGCATCAAGGAGGTTAGTCATTTTCTTTCGTCGACTCTTCTTCCAACACAAGCCTACATCCGCTCTTTTACACTAACTTATTAGCTAGATTCCACTATGAAGAATCAATCAAAAGTTATAAGATCTTAGCAATGGATACTTAAGCTCGTGTGATTAACTCCTCACATACTCTCAACCTCTAAATGATTACACCATGTTGCTTAGAAAGATGAATGTATTAAATCCCAAACACTTTTCATACTTTAGAATTAAAAGCTTCAATTTCTCTCAAGTTGCAATTGATCCTTTTAACTTTGAGACTTCCTTTTACACTTCTCCCAGTCCAAGTTGACTATTGGACAAATCTATAGGAGGATTATCCAACCAATCTACTCGTTGATCTGGATCTTGCTTAAAAGATTTGATTACTTCAAGGTTGCCGAGGATAGAGCTTCCCAAAGATTCTACCACCCATACAATAATTTAGGTTTCCATGAGTCGAGTGTTTCTTATTAGAAAAAATGTTTCACCTCAGGTATATCGTTCTCGGAAAGTCAAATCTTCGAGAGATATTTGGAATACCTTCCTTTTAGAACTCCTGATAAGAAAAAGGCAGGAAATCCAACCAATTGCCATTAGCCATTGCACGAGTATATCGCCTCATTCCTTGCTATTTGACAAAACAAACAAATAAATAAATAAATAAATAAGCCACAACTCTAATTTTGATTGATATTGTCTTATTATTTTCCATTAGACTTTCCACCTAAAAAATACTTATTATTATAATCAAGGTCTTTACTTAGGATAAGTTTTGTCATTCTTCAAAATTGCTTTAGGGAATATTATCTCACCAATCCCCCCATTTTTTATGATAACAAAACTTCCCAAGCGGAACTATAAAGAAATAAAATATTTTGAGATTGAATAGCTCTTAATTAAAGCCAAGTTTAAAATGAGGTGTGGTTAGACTATAAGAATGTTTATACTGAAAAAAAATTAGCAAGAATCTTATGGCTAATGCTCTGAAATTTAAAACGATAAGGGATAAGAAAATTTATAACCAGTCCCATCATCTTTTGCGATATTCAAAGACTTAGAATATCCTATAGAAACAATTTTAGTGCAATAAAATCCGAAAGTTCTGCTCAGTCATCCTTCTCTCCTTTTTTGTCAATAGCCAAAATATCCAAAGTGAATTTGAAAAACATTACTCGTCAAAACTGAAAAACAATCCAAACTTTCAAGAAATAACACAAGCAAAGAAACTTGTTTGGAGGAAGATGGTTGGTTTGGGTCAAGGTCTAGAATATGAGAAGAAAATCTAGCTTCGGGAGGTAGTTGGACCAAAACATACTACTGCATGTTCTCAATAGTGCACCCCAAATTCTTCATTCTTGAATCCAACTCTTCAGCTTGGTGTCTAAGGAATATCTATAGATTCTTCAGCTCTTTTCCCATAGCAACGTTGTGCTCCTTGATGTTGAGTAAAGTCTAGAGGAACAACCTGTCTTTAGTACTGTCAATAACAAATACATTATTAGGATTTACCTCAACTCCAAGTTTCATCACTATGGGGATATCCTTTCTTCTCTGTCTATCAATTTGAAGCTCCTTCTCGATATTGTCAATTCCTTACCCTTTATCATGCATATCTTCGTTAGTAGAAGGGTCGGATGTAGCAACATGTTGGATTTGCTCACCAGGAGAAGACATACCACCGGTTCTAGTAGGAATTTGAGGAATGTTAATGGCAAAGGCATCAACATCATCTGTGTTTTTTGGAGCCTTGGGAAGGTCAATAGCTACATCCTCACAAATTTCTAGAGCTTTTGGAAGATCATTAGCATCATCAGCCGCTTCTTCAGGAACTTATGGAGCCTTTGAAATATCATCAATACCATCGGTGGCATCTACAGTTATGTTCCCAGCCAAAGGTTCCTTAGGGTTTGCTAGTACATCTGCTTGACTGTGCTCCCCCTCGGTGGATGCCATGGTTTGAGAGGGATCGACTTCATTATCATCAGCGAGTTCCTTTTCCGTAGCAGGTTCCCAAACCTCATGAAGAGATCCTTGGATATGATAAACACTTTTCATCTTGTTCTTCCAGATGTTGTGGTCTTTTTGGTCGAAGTACATAGGCCTCGAATCACTCTGTCCTTCCATAAATCCTGGTGCAATATTACTAGCCACAAAAATATCGTTGACTCAGAAGTAATAAAACACTTCAATGAAGAGTAACCAAAACTTTGATACCAATTATTATAGCTAAAGATAGAGTTTCCCAAAGACTCCGCGCCCAAACGGCAGTTTGGGTTTCCATAAGTTGAGTATTTCATATTAGAAAGGCTGTTTCGCCACAGGAATATCATTCTGGCAAAGTCAAATCTCCAAGAGATATTTGTAATACTTTCCTTTTAGAACTACTTATAAAAAAGATAGAATTCCAACCAATCATTATACGCAATTGCATGAGTATATTGCCTCATTCCTAACCGTTTGACAAAACAAGTAAGGAAGGAAATGGTAGGGGTGTGCAAAAGAACCGGGACCCGCCCGGACCGCTCGGAAATGGACCAGAACCGCCCGGAACCAGTGGTTCTTGAGGGAACCAATCCGGTTCCTGGTTCCATTTTATGGGAATCGGTGGGTATTGGTTCGGTTCCCGGTTCCATGGGTGGATCCGCCCAACCGGACCGGACCGATTATATTAAAATCATATCTTAATTTTTAATATTAAAAAAATTAAAATCACTAATTAATAAACCCAAATCAAATAACTAAAAAAATTAAGTCGAGATTGCGAAGAAGCGGGGCTAGGTAATCTCCCAGTTAAACCAAATGGAGAGGTCCATAAGCTAAAAAGTTCAAAGCGCACCTTGAGTCCTTGACAAAATGCCGAGCAGTGAGTGGGCAAAAAGCAAGCACGCGAAGAAGCAAGGTTGCAAGAGGAGGAGAAGAAGAATAGGTCGGGTGAAGAACTAACAATTTCGGTCGAAAACCAAAGTTGTTTTGCGTTAAGATCGGTTCCATGGATCCACCCGGGAACCGGGCGGTCCGGTTCCCGGGTGGATCTATGCAACTAACGGGTGGATCCCGGTTCTAATTTTTCGAACCGGTCCTTAGGGGCGGTTCCCGGTTCTAGGTTGGGAACCGCCCGCCCGGACCATACACACCCCTAGAAAATGGGAACTCTTCGAATTAATGTCGTTTGATAATTTTTCATTAGACTTTCCACCTGAAAATTACTTATCATCAAAATC
This sequence comes from Eucalyptus tenuipes, assembly GCA_014182365.1. Classification (NCBI taxonomy): domain Eukaryota; kingdom Viridiplantae; phylum Streptophyta; class Magnoliopsida; order Myrtales; family Myrtaceae; genus Eucalyptus; species Eucalyptus tenuipes. The sequence continues at coordinate 9,690,166 of CM024544.1, read as the reverse complement.
AAGGTCTTTATTCAGGATAAGTTTTTTCATTATTCAAAATTGCTTTACGAAATATTATCCCAACAACATTGACTATTCTCACTTAAGCCATCTTTGGCAAGAAGGAAAACGTTATACCGTCGCTGTCGCCGACCATTTCCACGAATGATCCTTTTCTTTATGCAAATTGACAATTTTTAAAACATCCACTATATGTACATTATCTATTGCAAGAATCTCTTCGAGTAGAAGCGAATCTTCTCCTCTTGCATTACCGCCCCACTCACAATCCCAACCTTTTTGTTTTCATTTCATTCTACTTTATTTATTTTTTTCAGAAAAAATCCGAAAGTACATCCACCTTTACAAGAGAGGCCGACAAGACCACCAACCGGGCTCTTTTCTTTTTCCCAAAGTAATAAAGTAATATTTAAAAAAAAAAAAAAAAACGGAACATGGGTATATTATTGTAGCTTATAAATGGGAAAAGAAAATAATATAAAATCTGGTATCCTAAAGTTGCTTTTATCATGTAATGTTAGGTGTTGAAAAGTTTTGGACCTAAACATGTCCTAAAACTGTTTCTGCCAACCTGAGGGCAGCCTCGGGAGGAAAATAACCCCCTTAGGTGTTGAAAAGTTCAACTTCACTTCATCTTCCAGAAAACAATGCAAAAAAGCTAGGCTGGTCTTTCTTTTTCTTTTTTTTTTTTTTTTTTTTTTTTGGTCTTTCTTTTTCAAATCCTGATTTTATGTGCAGAATATCGGGCAACTTTCAAGAACTCTTTTCCTTGTTTGAAGGGACAAAGAAAAGGAAAAGGGAGGAAAAAAAATGAATCCGATCTGGATTATAATGGGTGGGTGCAATCGAGAGGACGTGCAAGGATGTGCAAATATCGGAATTGGAATGCTCGATCTTTTCTGGTCAGAAATGAACGTGAAATATATTGATGGGATAGCGATCGGTTCTGCGAAAATAGGCCAGACCCGTCCCAAAGCGATGCCCTAGAAGATTCCCCTGAATTTGGTTGTAAGCATGTCGGTGCCATTTGCATTACGAAAAGGGTGCGATTATTAGGATCATCATGGACAATATCTCTCTCTCTCTCTCTCTCTCTTTGTTCATGCGCAGGAGCGAACATGGCAATCTAGGTCGGGTCAGTCTGTATTTGAGGTTTTGCGATGTCAATCGCCAGTACCGACCTGGTATTTGAGGCAACGTTGATCATCGACCGTGCTGCTCCAAGTTCGGTCGTGAGCGTCGTTATTGGCAACAATTGCAATGGCAATGGCAATAAGGAATTATTATTTTTTTTGGTTTTCCGGTTGGTAGAGGGGCGGGACTGGGGGAGGCGAGATTTTTCCCTGACAAGTGACTTTTTCATATTAATTTGGCACGGGTTAAGTAAAAGAAAAACAAGGTTAGTAAGAGAGATTCGTGATGAATGGCTATACCATTAGATGAAATGGCCATGTCCTCTAATCTGATTCATAATTCCTAAAAGGCTCGATAAAAGCAATCGATCTGTAATAGACATTAGATTTGATGTCATTACTGCAACCAAACATGCTATTAGTCATGTATGTAAAAAAGCACTGAAAATATTCATTTCAAATAGATGACATATGGTTCCTCGAAATTAAAAAAAGGACAAAAATTCATTTGATAAATTTTTTTGTTTTCGATAACAAAAATCTATTTTTATTTCCAAAAATAGATTTAGAACAAAATCAAAATATAGAAAAAGTAACTTATTATTTTCGGGAACAATTTTAAAATTAAATATAACCTTTTCTTTTCTCTCTCTCTCTCTCTCTCTCTCTCTCTCTCTCTCTCTCTTTTTGTTCCTTTTCTCCTTCTCTCTTCTTCTTCTTCCATTGTGATTCTTTGTCGCTAGCAATCATCGGCGACCGGCTAGGTGAGGTCCAGGAGAGCTCATCGAGCCTTGCTAGGCCAAGGCATGGTCTGGGAAGCTTGTCGGAAGCTCGCTTGGCCACCACGAGCCTAGCCCTTGCAGATCTCGCCAAGCCACTAGCAAGGCTCAACCTTGCCCAAGCGGCGCAAGGTTAGCCTTGCCTAGATTTGGCGAGGCCGAGGCTTGCGATGGCCAAGTGTGACTTCGGCTAGCTCACCGGACCTTGCCTAGCCATAAAGAAGGAGGAAGAAGAAGAGAAGAGGAAAAAGAAAAAGAAAAAAAGGAAAAAAAAAAGAAGAAAAATATAAGAAAATTATTTAAAAATTAATAATCCTACCAAATGCCTTAAAAATTCAGTAATTATTCGTCAAAATAGAATAAAAAAATCATTTCTGAGCAAAAATTATTTACAATAACAAAATAGTTATCAAGCGCACCCTAAGTGACTTATTAAAAAATACAAAATCATGCACTGCCTTTCTTGTGCTACTTGTAATCATTATAATTGGGTGAGGAGAAAATTTTCAGTAGAAAATTGCGAAAGATAAAATCAAATTTTTGCTCATTTTTTCCCTTACAAAAAGTCTAAACTTTTTCCTTTATTTTAGATCCTCACTCACATTTGGTCTATCTTTTCTCTCTTTTTTTTTCTTTATAGGAAAAATGATGTAAAAGGTCCCTTGACTTTTATTCAATTTGCATTATCATCCCTAAATTATTAATTTGTTCAATATATCATTTCAGAAACTTTTAATTTGCCTGATATAATTCCTAAACTCCGATCCATTGTTTAGTGTGGTTGATAAACTTTTAAACATTTTCATATAATTTAAAGATTATATTAAATATTTATCAATAATTTAAAAATTATATTAAATAAATTAAAAAATTAGATTGACATTGTATATTGAACAAAAGTTTACGGATCATATCGTATAAAATTAAATTTTAGTGACTACATTATACATATGCAATAATCCATTTTTTGAAACAAGAATCATGTTTCCTCAAAGTCTTTTCGGAAGAGTGGAATTACATCCTCGCCGTTTAGATGTATCTTCCTTCCCAAGATAGGCGCTTTTGGCATGAGCTACTTTATCGCCGCATGACGAGCGCACGTAGGTGTCTGCGCCTTTCCTTTGACCTGTTCAGACATCGAAAGAAGAGAAGAAAGTGCGAGATGAATATGAAAATGGCCTCGCGGGAATCGTTACGTGCGTCTCTCTCTCTCTCTCTCTCTGCATCCCGACAAGAAGCCATTTTTGCATCTCCATCTCCTAAGTATAAACAACAAAGATAAAAAAAGCAAAATTATCTCGTTGAATGGGAAAGAAAAATCGAATTCTTAAAGTCAATTAGATCATTCCAGAACAAGATCCTGAACCCTTACAAAAAGAGCCCAAAACCCACCCTCTTTCGCCACATCTGTTCTGCATTTAGCCTTCGATCGAGAGAGGGAGGGAGACAGAGAGAGAGAGAGAGAGAGAGAGAGAGAGAGATAAAGAAAGCAGAGCCAGCGACCATGGTGATGAAGGTCCACGGAAGCGTCTTCTCCACCGCGGCTATGCGGGTCCTTATTGCCCTCAACGAGAAGGGCCTCGAGTTCGAGTTCGTACCCGTCGACATGAGGGCCAAAGAGCACAAGAAGGAGCATTTCCTCGCTCTCAACGTAAGTCTCCGTTCCTGCCCACCACCCGTTCGACCGTTATCCTCGCAGATTTTCGGTCTTGGGGGGTCTGAATGTGCTCTTTCAAGAAACCCTCTTTCGTCTCTCTCAGATCTAACGTTTCTGGATCTCTCTATGCAGCCTTTCGGTCAAGTCCCGGCCTTTGAGGACGGAGATTTGAAGCTGTTCGGTAAGTCTTTCTGTTAGTGGTGTATTAAACTGTGTGACCATCATGAAAGATGAAAGTATTTAGTCAAAGGGTGCTGATTCGATTGCTGATAGATCATGCGACCATGATGAAAGATCAAGTGTTTAGTCAATATTTGAGTTTTCAATTCGTCAACTGAACAAGAAACAACTACGCGAAGCATAGTTTACATCTTGACTGTGTTCTTTGTGGTGGCAGAATCAAGGGCAATTACTCAATACATTGCTCATGTACACAAGGACAAGGGCACTCCCCTCGTGTGCGAGGGCAAACCCATGGCGACCGTGGGCGTGTGGATGGAGGTCGAGTCCCACCACTTTGACCCGGTGGCGTCGAAGCTGCAGTGGGAGCTCGTGTTGAAGCCGATGTTCGGCATGGCCACGGACGCCGCAGTAGTCGAGGAGAACGAGGCCAAGCTCGCCAAGGTCCTCGACATCTACGAGGCCCGGCTGAGCCAGTCCAAGTACTTGGGTTGCGACTGCTTCACCCTGGCCGACCTCCACCACCTCCCAGTCCTGACCAACCTGATGGGGACCCCTGTGAAGAAGCTGTTCGAGGCCCGCCCCAAGGTGAGCGCTTGGGTGGCCGACATCATGGCCCGGCCGGCTTTGGCCAAGGTTCTTGCCATGAGGAACCAGCAGTGAAGCAAAGGGTCTAGCTTAAATCATCTGAAGCTGGGGGGCAATAACATTAGACCTTTTCTACCCCTTTCTATATGAGTTGGTAATCGTATTTTCTTGTTGATCCTGTCCTTCTTTGGTCAATGTTTTAAGTGGGATTTTCTCTGAAGGGTCGTCTTCAATCATCAAAGTTGGAGATGATGATCAGGCTGGTGTTTCACATAACTGCACTTCCCTTTCTGTGATTTTCTATTACGAGCAATAAAAAGTTTGGACAGATGCAGAGTCATGTTTCATGAGTCATTGGCTTAAATGTTTTTAACTTTTTAGTTTCATCAGTGTTATAATTTCTGCGAGTGCTGGTATCATCTCTACTGATAAAAACCTCTCCTCTCATCAGCTCCATAGGATGGCCTTCAGTTTCCCTACCAGTCATGAAAGCTTCACCCGTTTTCATCTGTTAAAGTACCATAGACTTTCACTGGACTATATTGATAGATGAGCATTACCTTTACACAAAGGGATACCTATCTCAGAAATTCTAAAATTCATCAAGCATATGCAATTCACTTAAAACTTTTAAATAGTACAATTGAATCCTAATGAAATTTATGTGATGAACTTCTTTATTAAGTCATTTGATTTGACAACTAAAAAAGTTGACTTTGCCTAGCGTTACATCTGGAAAAGAATTAAAAATTTTATAATAAAAAGTTTAAAGAAAGAAAAAGAGGATAAATAAAATGAGAAGAAACCGGACTCCACCCACCCACTATCCCTGCTTTGAGCTGGTCACTCGAGCTTCGTCGAGCACACCATCATAGCAACATCATGGCCACAACAAGTTTCTTCTGGATCCTGGCCATGGCTGCTCTTATAGGGTAGGCGCGTGCCAATTGCACAATGAATTCTTGATTTCTGCACACTACTCATTCCTCGTCCCAAAGGCTGATCTTACAACATGGAACAATGGAACTACTAAGAAACTCTCAGGCTGGGAAATATCCGAGGTTGAAGTTACTCTGTCCTTTCCACTTAAGTCTTTATTAACTTGTTTATAATTTATGGGCCAAATCTGGTCACTTCTTTGCATGGCTGCAAGCAAATGACTAAAATGGTGGGGCCAAATGAAAATTCTCCTATCCAAATTGGACTTTCTTTAAAAGTGCTCTTATGAACTTGTTAAAAAAAATAAAGAAAATTATGCAGTTTTCAATGCACCATTTTTCTCGTTCTACTTATAAGTAGTGCATTGTAATCAAATTCAAAATTACCCACGGTGACCAAATCCCACTCTATGCCCCGCTGTAATGATTCATCTGGCATTACGACCTTTAATACAACGATGCTGTTTATAGATCAAATTATTTCATATATTGGATTTCACTTGACTGTCTACGGCTTCCTTACGTGTGCTCAGGGTAGAAGTTTTGTATGAATGTATCGACATGCTATTAATATTAAGTATTTTTATTTAATTTCTTTTATTTCTACGAGGTGTGTTGACACCTAAATTTTGACAACCCAATTAGTTGTTTATCGCTTTAAAAATTAGGGATTAATTTTTAACCCCTAAATAAAAATATCATAATTAAATTACATAACATGTGGTTTTAAGACCCTTTTTTTTTTATTGCATTTACATTGGGTTGATGATGGATGAATTTGGCTTGATGGTTCTAAGCTTAAATTTAGCAAGTTGGACTAAGCCTGCAATCAAACGAAATTGGCCCAAGCCTACTATTTTTTGATGACCAAAGATTAACTTATAAGAATTGGCGATTTGATATTTTCAGTGATATGGCGGAAGATTTTTCGTATGTTCATGCAATCTATTCATATATCCTCAGAAAGGGCAAGTACGAGAAGGAGATATTACGAGCTTGTCTTTGCAAGATTTAGAATTTGAGAAAATCCTGTTACGATCTTCAATTTTTGGCAATATGTGATAAAAATCGGTGGAGAATATTCATTTTTTTTTTTGCATAGTCCGATGTGGAAAGATATGAAGTGCATACAAAGAAATCAAACAAGGCTAGAAGAGATGTGGAAAATAAAAAGAAATATTGCATGTGGGGTACATATTTCAACAATATATCTTCATGCATGTTGAGAAAGGAAGTGTGAATCTGATGTGAAAAAGGAAATAAAATATTCTAAAAAGCCTTAATCCTTCGGCTATAAAAGCCGCTCGCAAACGGACGAAAGAGGGGGCGGGCGGAGAAAATATTGGGTGGGTTTTACCCTCCACGTAGGCCAAATGTATTACCATACAAAAATCGACACGTGGCAAATTTGGGCCCACTTGTTGACGCCCACTTCTCCGTTAACGCTCCGTCCCTCTCCCCTTTACTCTCTCTCCTCCCTCCGTTTCTGCCCACACCTTTCTTTCCCTCTTCTCTCTTACTTCTCTTTTTTCGAGAAATTTCCCTTGTTAGTCTGACACACGCAAGGGAAAAGACAAGAAAAGCAGAGAGCGAGAGAGAGGGGGGTTGGGAAAGAAGAAAAGAAAGCGAGGGAGGAAGTCTTCTTCTTCGGTCATCTTCGACCGAGTATCCCCCAGCTGTTCCACCGTGAAGACACCCAAGCTCCCGAAACACAAGAACACGACGCTCCCTCTTGGCTGCGAGTCCAGCCATGTCAGACAATCTGGAGATCCACCATCGTCGCCTCCTCTGCTCGAGATCAGTGGCCCAATGTAGTAAAGAGGCGGAGTGCGTCCACCGGGCACACACTGGCCATCCATGATGGCTCGTATCGCTCTCTGCTCAAGCTTCTCGAAGGTGTTGACTATGATCCCGGCTGAAGTCTGCATCTTCATGGACAATTCCAAGAAGCCCTTGTAGGCCTCATCGTAGCGATCCTGCATCGGATCTGCAACATCGGAGGGCGGTATTGGCGGTGTGCCGGGGACATCTATGGGGTGGCAAAGTCTTTTAAGCTTTTGGCAAACTTGTCGTGAAGAGTTGGGAAGTATAGGAAGAAGTTGAGGAAACCGGCCCCCGAAGTGAAGAAGTAGTAGCAGGGGATGTTGAGCTCACGTGCGACAGTGACAACAGCGACGCAGAAGAAGTCGATGATGAGGCCGTGAACGACATGGTTCTCGGAGATAGAGGTGAGGGCGCGATGGACGTTGGGGTTGTTGAGGCGGAGGAGCTCAAGGGCGAGGGTCTCACGGTCGGGGATGTGGTGGAGAAGTCCGGGGGGAGTGTTGTGGCGGGGAAGTAGTGGAAGGCAATGGAGGGGACAATGTCGGAGATGGAAGCGATGTAGGTGGTGGTGGAGCCGGCGTCGTAAGCTTGGTTGGTGATGAGGATGTGGATGGAGAGGGAAGGGCGGTGGGTGAGGAGGAGCTTCCCGAGCTCCACCATGGAGATGAGGTGGCCGATGGCCGGTGACGGATACAGCACAATTGCTTCCTTCATTGCTTGGGATTGTTGGAATTGCCGGGATGACGATGAAGCTCTCTGACAACGAAGAGAGTTCGCATTGATCCGGAATCGGTTCTGAAGCGGCCATGAGCCGACTTGAGCTCGAGTCATGGCAGACGCAAGAAAAAAGAAAAGAGAAGTAGAGAGAGAAGAGGGGGAGAAACGGAGGGGAGGAGAGAGAGTAAATGGGAGAGAGACGGAGTTAATGGGAAGAGTGGGCACTGACAGGTGGGCCCAAATTTGCCACGTGTCGATTTTTGTATGATGATACACACTGGCCTACGTGGAGGGTAAAATCCACCCAATATTTTATCGGGGCGGGCGTTGAATTTTTAAAAAAGGGCGTTCTCTCTCGTTTGTTTCCAAAGGTCAACGAAGGACTTTGTCCTTTCTCTGACAAGGTGCAGAGGGAAAAGAAAGGAAGGACGCGAGAGAACAGAAAAGAAAAGTGGGCAGCCCACGCGAAGGAAAAAGGATGAAGAAAAAAAAAAGGGCGAAGGGGAAGTCTTCGTCTTCATCTTCTCCGACTAGCCCGACGACGTTGCCCATATCTGCTTCGCCGTTGCGCCGTCGCCAGCTTTTGCCCAAACCGACGCCCATCGTCTTCGGCTGCCGCTGCTGCTCCGCCGACCAGCCCGACGTCGCGAACCGCCCGTCGACGCTGCAACTCCGCCCGTCGCCGCTCCTCCGTCGGACGACGTGTCTCCTCCCGACGCCGACACCATTGTCCCAAGTTCAACCGCCTCGACGTCGCTGGCTGCTTCGACATTTGCTTCGACATTCGCTAGTCCCGACGACGCTTCCGATGTTCTCACGGATTTGCCGCCCGAGTCGTGACCAAGCCGACGTCCATCCCTACGACGTTAAGTTTCTTGTTTTGCAGGTCGCTTGAGGTTTGTTTGGCTACTGATCCAAGTGACTAGCAACCGTAGGCCACCTTCCGTGCTGCGAATCGCTTAGTCCGCGGTTGTTCTCGTTGCTTTACAAACTCGGTCACCTACCTCGCCCCCATCGCTCAGTGGAATCCAAACCGCTGCATCCTCTTAGTCCGCCTTGACATCGGCCGCCGTTGGGATCCACCGGCTTGAATTCGGAACCTAAATCAGGTAATAATCATTACCACCAAATTTCATTGCCTATTTTAAATGATTGTTATCTAATTGTGATTTTTTTAGGTATTACCATGTAAGATTTTAATGGCAAAAAGAATCATTATAATCATTCATATGGTCAGTAAGAATTCGGATAATTTTTTTAATTGTCTTGATTTTTTTCTGCAAAATAATTTTTAACTTTTGCCGCATCATTATAATTATTAATTTAATCCATAAGATTTCGAATCATTTTTAAATAATTTTGATTTTGCTTACGTGTTGTGATGTATAGGGTTAAGATAATTGATAATTTAATCCGTGAGATGATGAATTATTTTTTCAATTATCTTAATCCTTTGTTTGAAATCTCGATGAAGATCTTGTGGTGGATTGAGTGCATTGCTTATGCGTGATAATGCCATGTTTGGAAAACATCAAAGAAAAACACAAGATTGAGTGATGGATCGGGATAGTTTCCTAAATTAGAATTGCATTTTTTTATTAGATTGGACGTTAGGATACATAGGATTTCTCGATAATATTGCCTAGTTTGAATAAAATTGCATGTTTAGATAATTCGGGAATAGATTAGAATATATTCTAAATAATATTTTCTTTTATAGATAGGGTGTTAGATAACGCTTGCATAGTTAGATAATCTCGCATTTTTAAAATAGTTTTCGGAGATAGGATAGGGTTTAAGTCAAATTAATCCCTAAATAGATTAGAAAATTATTCATTTTAGATAGTCTAATTAGTTTTTTTTTAATTACGAATTTTAATAAAAAATACAAAAAATATTATGTGCATGTCAAATAGTTTGCATGTTAGGTTCATTTAATTAGAAATTGCTTCTCAATAGAGTTAGGTCATGTAGTTAAACTGCATACTATATTGGTGAGTTTTAATTTCAAGATAAGATAAAATCCCAAAAACGATCGCTTGTGTTTAATTCTTTTAGTGCAATTTATTTGATTCATCGAGTGTTTAATAATGATTGAGTATCCATGTGATCACCCCATTGTATAATGGTGATTTAGGTTAAAACTAATCCAGATTGCCTGCAAAAATATTTTTGGTACCGAAAGGGCATTGGAGAAATCTAGTGTAACCAAGGTCCCGTACCCAATTTTCTGGTTGGTAGGAGTAAAATAATTCTCCCGTTATTTTACTTAGGTCTCTAATTGACCTATCATAAATTGATTAGTCACGACTCCTAGATTAAATTTGTTTGCATGCTAAAAACTTGAACCTAAGTCGTGAATTTGTATAGGTTTAGGAGAGCCTGAGCTAAATCTAGACTTAGTAGTCAATTAGTCAAATTCTAGGTGGTGCACCTAAGGTTAGGTCACGACAAGGTGGAATAGAATAACCCGGTTGAAGCGTAATGATCATACATACCCTTTCTCGAGAATCGATGACTATTCATAACTTTTACCTTGACAGCAAAGAAGCGCTTTATTTCTGTCCTAGTTCGACATTAAAGGTATATTAATTTTTCTCCAATAACCAAATACTTTTATCTGTAAATACTTTATATTTGATTCCATCCATAAATCGATTTTCATCCTTATGAGTTCTTATTGTTTGTTCATATGTTATGATAAGAATATCACATCAATTCGTTATGTATGGATGATCAGATTCCATTGATACAGAGGCAATTCCTATAGACTTATTGTAGGGTCCCATGGCGTGCATCAAGTAGGAATTGAACCTATGAATTTGCCAATTATGAGTTAGGCGCTTTAACCATTCAACCATGGATGCTTAGCGAGGATCCTCGTACGGGTGAATAACCAAATTCCAATTAAAATGAAATCTTTAGGAGAAATCAATGCAATTTAGGAGAAATCAATGGAAGGACATCAATTCAAATCCTGGATTTTCAAATTGAGAGAGATCAAGAATTCTCACTATTTCTTAGATTTATGGACCCAATTCAATTCCGTGGGATCTTTCATTCACCTTTTTTTTTTTTTTCCACCAAGAACATTTTATAAAACTCTTGGACCCCTAAATTTGGAGTATCCTCCTTTCACGCAATTCACAGGGTTCAACAAGCAATCGATATTTTATGATCAAAGATGTGGTATTATTTGTAATAGCAGTCCTCATGTATCATATTAACAAAATCGAAATATCATTAAAAGAAAAAATCTCTATTTGACAGGGCTTCTTCATATACCTATGAATTCCATTGGATTTAGAAATGATACATTGTAAGAATCTTTTGGGTCTTCCAATATCAATTGGTTGATTGTTTCGCTCTTCTATTTTCCAAAAGGAAAAAAAAATCTCTGAGAGCTATTTCTTGGATCCAAAAGAGAGTATTCGGGTCCTCCGAATAACGAAAAAGTGTATCATGCTTGAATCTAACTAGAGTTTGCGGTGGTGGAGGAACTGGATCGGAAAAAAGAGGGATTCTAGTTGTAAAATATCTAATGAAACTGTCGCTGGAATTGAGATCTCATTCAAAGAGAAATATATCAAATATCTTAAGTTTATTTTGTATATTATATGGATGATCCGATATGCAAAACCATAATTGGAAATTTTTTATCGTCTATCTTCGAGAAAGATACGAAAATAATTAACTTGAATTCACGATAGCTATTTGAAATCTTAGTTAAAGGTGTTATCTCATGTTTGCTTTTCGTGAGAAAATAACAATTGAAGTGGAGGATTTCTTCAAACAACAAGGAGATGGGTTAACTATTCAATCAAATGATATTGAGCCTATTTTCCATCTCTTCTCGAGGAAGAAGTGGGCTATTTCTTTGCACAATTGTGCCCAATTTCATACGTGGCAATTCCACCAAGATTACTTCATTAGTTGGGGAAAGAATCCGCCCGAATCGGATTTTTTGAGGGACATATCAAGAGGGAATTGGATTTAGTTAGACAATGTGTGATTGGTAAATAATGATCAATTTTTTTAGCAAGGTATGGAATGTACCATCAAATATTCAATATGATTCTACAAGATCTAGTTTTGTTCAAGTATGGATTCTAGCCAATTGAAAAGATTTTCTAATTAATCCAGAGACCATTTTGATTCCAATAGTAATGAGGATTCGGAATATCACACATTGATCAATTAAAGAGAAATTCAACAACTAAAAGAAAGATCGATTCTTTGGGATCCTTCCTTTCTTCAAATGAAACGAACAGAGCTAGAATCAGACCAATTCTCTAAATGCCTTTTTGGATATTCCTGGCTATTCATGGAACGTGAGAAGAAAATGAAGAATCATCTACTTTCGAAAGAAATCGAAGAATTTCTTGGGAATCCTACAAGATCCATTATTTCTTTTTTCTCTGACAGATTGTCATAACTTCATCCGGATTCAAATCCTACTGAGAGGTCCACCAGAGATCGGAAATTGTTGAAGAAAGAAGAAGAAATTTCTTTTGTCCCTTCCAGGTGATTGGAAAATAAAGAAAAAGTTAATATATTCAAGATAATTACGTATTCAAAAAATGCCATCTCAATTCATCCTATTTTCATCAAATCCGATATGTGATATGGTTTTAAAGGATGAATTGGATATGTACAGTTCCCATAAGATATAATTCTTCAACAAAAACACATTTTTTTTTATTTTGTCTATTCCATGATCGGAACAGGGGGATAAACATTACACCATGATTTTGAATCAAAAGAGAGATTTCAAGAAATGACAGATCCATTCACTCTATCAATAAGCGAGCCAGATCTGGTGTATCATAAGGATTTGCCTTTTCTATGGTTTCTTACGTATTGGATCAAAAACAATTCTTGAATAAGGTATTCAACTTCAGGGAAGAATCGAAAAAGAAAAATTTATCGGTTCTACCTCCTCTTTTTTATGAAGAGAATGAATCTTTTTATCAAAAGATAAAAAATAAATGGGTTTGAATCTCTTGCGGGAATGATTTGGAATATCCAAAAAAAAAATAGTGATATTTGCTAGCAACAACATAATGGAGGCAGTTAATCAATATAGATGGATCTGAAATATGATTCAGATCCAATATAACACTTATGGGTACAAAAGAAATGTATGGAATTGATTCTTTTTATTAGGATCCAATCGTAACTTCGAATATAGAATTTAAAGGGATCCAATAGGAAATGATACTTTGAATCATAGAACGATAATGAAATATACAATCAAACAACATTTATTGAATTTGAAAAAGAGTCAGAATAAATGATTTAATCTTCTTATTTTTATTTCTCGAATCGAGAGATCCGTGAATCGGGATCCTAATGCATATAGATACAAATAGTCCAATGGGAGCAAGAATTTCCACGAACATTTAGAACATTTCGTTTCTAAGCAGAAAAGCCATTTTCAAGTAGTCTTCAATCGTTTACGTATTAATCAATATTCGATTGATTGGTTTGAGGTTATTGACAAAAAAATATTTGTCTAAGTCACTTCGTTTCGTTTTGTCCAAGTTACTTCTCTTTTTGTCCAAGTTTCTTCTTTTTTTCTCTAACTCACTTCCTTTTTTCTTTGTGAGTTTCGGGAATACCACCATTCATAAGTCCGAGATCTACGTCTATGAATTGAAAAGTTCGAATGATCAACTTTGCAATCAGTTGTTAGAATTATTGGGTCTTCAAATTGTTCATTTGAAAAAATGGAAACCATTATTATTGGATGATCATGATACTTCCCAAAAATCGAAATGATTGATCAATGGAGGAACAATATCACCGTTTTTGTTCAATAAGATACCAAAGTGGATGATTAACTCATTCAATACTAGAAATAATCGCAGAAATCTTTTGATAACACGGATTCCTATTTCTCAATGATATCCCACGATCAAGACAATTGACTGAATCCGGTGAAACCATTTCATAGAAGTTCATTGATATCTTCTTTTTATAATGTATTTCGGGGCAAATTTCTGAACACATGACATACCATGCAATCAACATATTTCTTGCAACCAAATTACTTAAAATGGATCTTTCATACATTAAATACAAGAAAAGATCCCACCTTTATAAGTTGCAAACCTAGGTTCCATTGGAGGAGAAAATCCTAAAATCCAATGTTGATGGCTCCTTTGTCAATGGATTGGTGGATGGTGCCATAGCTGGTATCTACAGAGATCGTGCTCGTATTATTATTACGGGTTTCCCCAAATTGGTAAAGATTTCATCATCTTCTTAGGTGGAAGCCCTAGCCGTCCTTGAAGCAATCCAGCTTGTAATTTTGAGTGAAGATAGTTCCGCAAACTATGCAATTGAGCTCAACCTGCCGATCTCGTGGAAGCTTTGATAAGCGGGTTTACAGATAATTTCAACCGGGAGGAGCGACTTCTTATCATGAATTTTTTAAAGCTACCCAAGGCCCATCCATCCATTTGCATAGCTCATTTTTCACGGGCTTCTAATGGAGTAACCGACTGAGCTATGAAGACATGATTGGCTCACTTACACAAAATTGGCTTTCTTTTCCTCCTCAAACCCTTTGGGCCCTCCTTTGTTTAGATTCGCCTTGCTCGGAGCTCTTTAAACCATGTTCGTAATTTCAATAAAATTTTCTTCGATAAAAAAAATAAAATCAAATTCAACTTTTCGCCCTTTCCTTATGTTTGCAATCATGGTCAATGGAAGAGAGAAGAAAATTACAAAAAAAAAAAGAGAAAAAAAAAACAATTTCCACTCATTTTATGCCTTAAGTAAAATTAGAAGTTTTCTTTATTTTCGACTCACCCAAAAATTCACTCCCTTCTCTCTCATTTCTGAAACATAATTAATGTTTTCTCAAAGTCTTTCTAAAGAGAGGGTTGTATTTTTGCTTTTCAAAAAATTCTCCTTTTGAGTAGAGGCACGTTTCGCACGAATGACTTATCGTCGTGCATGTGCTGCACAAGGACTTGTTGTTTCCTTCCGAGTAAGGGTGATCAGTTCCTAATCCGGCTAAGTTCCAAGGTGAAATCAAAAATCTGACCAGGAGGCAGTCTTATTCCCAAAAATCGGAACCGAGTATCGGATCGATTGGTCCTAGAATTGAAACCGAACCGCACTATCGATTTGGTCTAATTTTGGTTTGATCCAATGAAACCGATCATTTATTTTTTCCCATTATTTTTTCTCGTTGCTTTAGTATTTAGTTAATATTTTGCTATTTTTTAAAATAAATAATAAAATAAAAAATATATTTGGTCAGTCCGATTCAATTCTCCGTAAAAATCGATAGTCTCTTAAATCGGACCAA
The DNA here is from genome assembly GCA_014182365.1 of Eucalyptus tenuipes. NCBI lineage: Eukaryota > Viridiplantae > Streptophyta > Magnoliopsida > Myrtales > Myrtaceae > Eucalyptus > Eucalyptus tenuipes. The sequence goes on along the minus strand of CM024544.1, from coordinate 9,675,029 downwards.
ATGAGCCGGTAGAATCCGGGCAGTTTCGGTTTTAGGTGGTCCCAGCCCTACCGCCGCCGACGGACTTCATTTTCTGAGAAGCTGTCAGATCAGTGATCTGAGATCACAAAAACAATAGTGCCGTGATGGATGGTGTTGAATTTAGCAGAAATAAGAAACAAGAATAGTACAGCAAAAACATCTCCTTTCCAAGAATGGGAGTTAAGAATCTCGCCAACGGATAGGAACATGGCTGCGGAGGAGTCATCGCCTCCGTCTCTCTCTCTCCCTCATCCCGACAAGGAGCCATAATTGTCATCTCCACCTGCTAAGTATAAACAATATTATAAACAAGGCAAGATTATCTCGTTGAAGGGCGTACCACAATCGAAATGTTCAAGTCAATTACATCATTCCAGAACAAGATCCTGAAACCCTTACAAAAAGAGCCCAAAACCCACCCTCTTTCGCCACACCTGTTCTGCATTTAGCCTTCGACAGAGAGAGATAAAGAAAAGAAAGCAGAGCCAGCGACCACGGTGATGAAGGTCCACGGAAGCGTCTTCTCCACCGCGGCTATGCGGGTCCTTACTGCCCTCAACAAGAAGGGCCTCGAGTTCGAGTTCGTCCCCGTCGACATGCGGGCCGGCGAGCACAAGAAGGAGCATTTCGTCGCCCTTAACGTAAGTCTCCGTTCCTGCCCACAACCTGTTCGACCATTATCCTCGCAGATTTTCGGTCTTGGGGGGTCTGAATGTGCTCTTTCAAGAAACCCTCTTTCGTCTCTCTCAGATCTAACGTTTCTGGATCTCTCTGTGCAGCCTTTCGGTCAAGTCCCGGCCTTTGAGGACCGAGATTTGAAGCTATTCGGTAAGTCTTTCTGTTAGTGGTGTATTATACTGTGTGACCATCATGAAAGATGAAAGTATTTAGTCAAAGGGTGCTGATTCGATTGCTGATAGATCATGCGACCATGATGAAAGATCAAGTGTTTAGTCAATCTTTGAGTGTTCAATTCGTCAACTGAACAAGAAACAACTACGCGAAGCATAGTTTACATCTTGACTGTGTTCTTTGTGGTGGCAGAATCAAGGGCAATTACTCAATACATTGCTCACGTATACGAGGACAAGGGCACTCCCCTCGTGTGCGAGGGCAAACCCATGGCGACCGTGGGCGTGTGGATGGAGGTAGAGGCCCACCAGTTTGACCCCGTGGCGTCGAAGCTGCAGTGGGAGCTCGTGTACAAGCCGATGTTCGGCATGGCCACGGACGCCGCCGTAGTCGAGGAGAACGAGGCCAAGCTCGCTAAGGTCCTCGACATCTACGAGGCCCGGCTGAGCCAGTCCAAGTACTTGGGCTGCGACTGCTTCACCCTGGCCGACCTCCACCACCTCCCGGCCCTGACCAACCTGATGGGTACACCTGCGAAGAAGCTGTTCGACGCCCGCCCCAAGGTGAGCGCTTGGGTGGCCGACATCATGGCCCGGCCGGCTTTGGCCAAGGTTCTTGCCATGAGGAACCAGCAGTGATGCAAAGGGGTCTAGTTTAAATTATCTGGTGCTGGGGGGCCGTAACATTAGACTTTTCTACCCCTTTTTATATGAGTTGTTTGCTGTATTTCGTTGTTGATTCTGTCCCTCTTGGGTCAATGTTTTATGTGGGATTTTCTCGGATGGGTCGTCTTCAATCATCAAAGTTGGAGATGATGACCAGGCTGGTGTTTCGCAGAACTGGACTTCTGGTTCTGTGATTTTCTATTATGAGCAATAAAAAGATTGGACAGATGCAGAGTTACGTTTCATCAGTCATTGGCTTGTATGTCTCATCTTTCTAGTTTCATTGTCCGTCCTTCCGTGTCCGACATGTGTCGGAGGTCGACACGCTCAAACACAGTCGGACACGCGGTCAACTTTTGCTTGACATGTGTCTGGAAGACAATGGAGGGTGGAAGCGACGGCGAGGGAGCAGAGACGAGGCTGCGAGCGACGGCGAGAGATGGTCAGAGAAAGAGCATAGACTGAGGCGAGGGCCGCCACTGTGATGCTGCGATGGATTTGACAAGGCGATAGCTGCGAGGGAGAAAGGGCCGAAGGCGAGAGGAAGAGGAGAGGAAGGCGGTTGTGCAGCGAGGAGGAGAGGAGAAGAATCAAGAGGAAGAGGAGAGGAAGGGGGTTGTGTGGGGAGCGGCGAGGAAGGAGAAGGATTGAGAGGAGGAGAAGAGGAAGAGTCGTGCGGCGAGCGGCGAGGAGGAGGAGGTAAAGGAACTAGGATTTTTGATAAGAAACTCAAAAGTAATTAAAAAATGGGACTCTGATGGGTCATCACGTATTTTGGAGGGGAGGGGAAGTGACAAAGACAGCCTGTCTGTCAGGTGGTGGGGAGGGAAAGAAAAATAAATTTGGGGGTGGACCCTAGTGGGGATTTTTTTAATCGGAAAAATAAATAAATGAGATTAAAAAATAATTTCGAAAAATAAAAATACTTAATTTGAATTAAATTAATTAAAAATAAAAATATTAATTTAATATACAACGTGTCCCAACGTGTCGAAATTTTCTATTTTTAAGAAATGACACGTCGTGTCGCGTGTCGGTGCTATTTATGTTTCATTAGAGTGTATGATTGCTGCAAGTGCTGGAACTATCTCTACTAATTAAATAGGATGGCCTACGGTTTCCCTACTAGTCACAAAAGCTTCACCCGCTTTCATTTGTTAAATTACCATAGAAGTTCAAGTACCATAGAAGTTCACTGGACTATATTCATGGATGAGTATTACCTTTACACAAAGGGATACCTACATCAGAAATTCTAAAATTCATAAGCAAATGTAATTGACCTAAAAATTTTAAATAGTACGACTGAATCCTATTCAAATTTGTATAATGAACATTTTTATTAATTCATTTGATTTGACCAACTAAAAAGCTGACTCTACCTATCGCTACATCTGAAAAAGAATTAAAAATTTTATAGTAAAAAGTTTAGAGAAAGAACAAGAGGATAAAATAAAAATGATAAGAAACCAGACTCCACCCTCCCACTGTCTCTGCTTTGAGCTGGCCACTCGAGCTCCGTCGAGCTCACCATCATGGCCACAACAAGTTTATTCTGGATCCTGGTAGGGTGGGCGTGTGCCAATTGCACAATGAATTATTGATTTTTGCACACTACTCATTCCTCATCCAAAAGGCTGATCTCACGACATGAAACAGTGGATCTACTAAGAAACTCTCAGGCTGGGAAATATTTGAGGTTGAAGTTACTATTTGTCCTTTCCACTTAAGTCTTTATTAACTTGTTTATAATTTATGGGCCAAATCTGGTCACTTTCTTTGCATGGCTGTAAGCAAATGATCAAAATGGTGGGGCCAAATGAAAATTCTCCTATCTAAATTGCACTTTGTTTAAAAGTGCTTTTATGAACTTGTTAACAAAATATATAAAGAAAATTATGCAGTTTTCAATGCACCGTTTTTCTCATTTTACTTATAAGTAGTGCATTGTAAATCAAATTTAAAATTACCCATGGCGACTACAACTCATTGGAGTATTTGAAAATCCCGATCTATGCCATGCGGTAATGATTCCTCTGGCATTACAACCTTTATTACAATGATACCGTCCATAGATCAAATTATTTCATGTATTGAATTTCACTTGATTGTCTACAGCTCCATTGCGTGTGCTTGGGGTAGAAGTTTTGTATAAATATATCGCTATGCTATTAATATTAACCATTTTGATTTAAGTTCTTTTCTTTTTAAGAGGTGGAATAGAATAACCCGGTTGAAGTGTAATGATCATACGCCTGTAATGCTTTGTGTTGGAGAAAACTTCCTTACTTGTTTTGATGTCGACAAAACATTTTCAGTTTAGTCTCGAGGACTTGCGAGACTTACTCGACAAAGTCGAAGCCTCGCGGACTCTTCCGTCAAAGTCGAAGATCAAAGTCCGAAGATCGTCAAAGTTTGAAGATCGTCAAAGTCTGAAGATCGACAGACCACCAGACTCAAGATGTAAAGTCTGCCCTCATTGACAGTTTCTAGACCGACGAAGAAGATTTATCCAGATTCAAGTATTTCTTTAGGGATTTTATTCGAGCGGTTATAGAAGATCTCACGGCTGGAGATAGCACCTCAAGATCGATTATTCGGTTTGATTCAAATTTGAATAAATTGGATTCGTTGATTGGCGAAGTATACTTGGAAGGTTCTACTTATGGAAACCTAGATCCTGATTGTATGGGCGAGCAGGATTGGTGGGCTATCTTCACATTCCTTAAGTAACTCGAGATCTCTCTAATTGATTCTGTCCAACGGGTAGATTGGAAGAACTCATTTGGAAGGTGCCAACGGTTATGAAGGCATGGAGGAGTATATAAGGAAGACGCTCACGGTTATTTGAGGGTGCGCGAGATAGATAAATTCCAAAGTCCGAAGCTTCTTGTTCTTTGTCAATTCAATTGTTGAGCGTAAACTTATACTCAAAAGAGAGTTTATATTTTTGTGAAGCCTTGAGGAAGTGTAGTAGAGTCTCTACATTGTGGAATTAAGGAAGTGATACGTAACGACTCTTTTGATTCATAGTGGAATCCGGCCGGTGGGTTGTCGGTGCGGGAGAGTGGGCGTAGGCTTGGATTAAGCCGAACCACTATAAATCTTGTGTTCTTATTTCTTCCTTAAACCCTTTTACCTTGATCGTAACTCTATTTAATTGGTAGAGTCTAATTTCCATTTTAAAGTCTATTGCTAAACAGATTTGAAATTATAATTTCTAGTTTACTCAGCAAAAATTGTTTTCGCACCTATTCACCTCCTCTAGGTGCTCGTACTAGCGTTTACAATTGGTATCAGAGCCCGTGTACTCATTTAACTTGAAGTGTTTTTACTTCAGAGTTAACGATCCATGGCTAGTATGTTAGCTCCAGGTCTGGTTGAAGGGCAAAGCAACATAAGACCACCTTATTTTGATGGAAAGGATTACAGCATATGGAAAAACAAGATGAAGGCATTCTTAAGATCTAAAGATCCTATGGAATGGGATGTGGTAGACAAAGGAATCACTCCTAAAGCTACAACAGTCTCAGAAAGGGGAAAAGAAGCTATTGAGTCCAGCGAGATGACTCAAGAAGAGATAACCAAGAGACAAGCTCTCGATGCAAAAGCAATTTATTCCTTATATTGTGCATTATCTCCTACTGAATATAACAGAATATCTTCTTGTGAAACAATTAAAGAAGTCTGGGATAGGTTGAACATCACCTATGAAGGAACTGATCGAGTGAAAGAAACCAGAATCAATATTCTGCTCAGTCAATATGAGGCCTTCAAGATGAAACCAGGAGAATCTATCACTGACATATTTAGTCGTTTTACAGAAATCGTGAATGGTCTTGAGTATCAAGGTCAACCAATCTCTGGACCTATGAAGTTCAACAAACTGCTGCGTGGACTTTCCAAATATTAGAATCACGTAAAGACCTCAATAAGGGAGACACAAAGAATCATGCCACTTTTACGTTGACGAATTGATTGGCACTCTTGATCTTATGAAGTGAAGCAAAACAATGAAGATGAAGATCCCAAAGGTAAAAAATCTATTGCTTTAAAATCTAACGATGACTCGATGTTACAGATTCGAAGATGATATGGACGATGAAGAGCTTGCTCTTATGATAAGAAAGTTCAGAAAACTGAACAAAAAGGGAAGAAGATTCAATTGGAAGAAACAAAGCTCTCAAAAGTTTCAAAACAAATCAGCAGAGGATGATGAATCCAATAAAGATGTGATTTGTTTTGAATGCAAGAAAAAGGGACACATCAGACCCAACTGTCCCTTACTAAAGAAAAAGAAAGGAAAAGCTGAGAAATACAGAAAGGCTCTCAAAGCATAAACTTGGAGTGATACCGAATGCGAAGAGAGTGATGATGACTATGCCAATATTTGTCTAATGGCACAATCAGAATCAGACTCAGACTCTGAGACAGACTCAGACTCAGACTCAGACTCAGACAGTGAAATCAAGGTAAGTAATTTTAAGATTCCTACTAAAGTTTCTAAATATATTGATGAATTGTGTCTTAGTCTCAAAACCTCTCTCAAGAGGATTTCCGAGCTAAAAAGGGAAAATTCTGCATTGAAGCAACAGGAGACTGTTTGGAAAGAAAAGGTCGAAAATTTAGATAAAAGTGTCATTACCTTAAAAGAAAATGCAGACTCTCTTTCTAAAGAAAATGAACTTTTGAAAAATGATATTTCAAGCATCTCAAAAAGGTTTTCTCGTAGGATCGAGAAATTGGAAAAGATTCTTTTAGCGCAAAACCTTACTTTAACAAATCAGGCTTAGGAATGACCGATGAAACCATTCCTCTAATTGATTTTCCAAAAGTGAAGGAAAGAATCAAACAAAGACCTACAAAAGACTTTTATAAAACTCATTTTCAAAAAGCCTTTGTAAAACCTGTAGGCCGCAATGCTCTTAAATGTTCTAAGTGTAATAGTTCAGAACATTTTGAGAAAGAATGTCCTATGGTTTGGAAACCTGTTAAGAAGGTTTGGGCAAAGACCGTATATTGTACTAACACCATTGGACCCAAGAAAATATGGGTACCAAAAAAGGCTTGAATTTTCCTTTTAAATGCAGGTTACTATCAAGAAAAAAGTCAAATGGTACTTGGATAATGGATGCTCAAAACATATGACAGGAGACTCAAGTTGTTTCATAAAGCTTATGCAAGTTAATGGTGGAAAAGTTTCATTTGGAGGAAATAGTAAAGGCAGAATTGTCGGACGTGGAACAGTAAAAATTGGAAGTCTCACAATCAGCAACGTTTCTTTAGTAGAAGGACTTAACTACAACTTGTTAAGTATCAGCCAACCGTGCGATACAGGTTTCAAAATTAACTTTCAAGAAGGAATATGTTTAGGAACCAGCAAAGATTCTTCTCGGACTTTCACGGGACGAAGACATGGGAACATCTATTTTCTGGATATCAAACTAGAAAAATCCCAATGTCTAATCTCAATACAAGAGGAAGCTAATCTATGGCATAGGAAACTTGGCCACATCAACATGAGGCAAATAACCAAGATCTCTCGCAAAGAAGCTTGTTCGTGGACTACCAAATCGACATATGAAAGATTTGATCTATGCACCCCATGCGTATCTTTGGGAAAACAGTCGAAGTTCTTTCAAACCAATAAATCAAGTTTCCACTAATCGTGTGCTGCAACTCTTGCATATGGATCTCTTTGGACCCACCAGAACCTAGAGCATTGGTAGTAAGAAATATTGCCTAGTAATAGTAGATGATTACTCACGATTTACTTGGATGTATTTCTTGGCAAATAAGTCTGAAACTTTTTCTTATTTTATAAAGTTTGCAAAGAAAGTACAGAATGAGAAGGGGTATGTTATATCTTGCATACGAATAGATCACGGAGGTGAGTTTGAAAATCAAGATTTTGCTAAATTCTGTGATGAATCTGGTTTTCAGCATGTGTTCTCCTCTCCGTACACTCCAGAACAAAATGGAGTTGTGGAAAGGAAGAATAGATCACTGCAAGAAATGGCTAGAACTCTTTTAATTGAAAGCAACATTTCTTCTCGCTTTTGGGGTGAAGCAGTTTCTACTGACTTGTTATATTATTAATAGAGTTTTCTTAAGACCTATTTTGGAGAAAACTCCCTATGAATTGTTCAAAGGTAAGAAACCAATTGTTTCCTATTTTCATGTGTTTGGTTGCAAATGTTTTATATTGAAAAATGCAAATAATCGAATTGGTAAGTTTGAAGAAAAATCGAGATGAAGGTATTTTCCTTGGATATTCAACCACCAGCAAAGCTTACGAGTTTACAACAAAAAGACTCAAACAAAGTGGAGGAATCAATGAATGTTAAATTTCAAGACTTCACACAAATTCAATCGATCCAGACTCAACCCGAAGAATCTCGAACCCGCTCCGGACTCGCAAAGTCTAAACCCCGTAAGTAGCTCGGACTTCGGAAGATCAACAAAGAACAAACATTGAAGAACCAGATGTAGAGAAAGATCAGTCTGTCAAACCAACTAGCAACTGGAAGCACAAGTCTAGTCACCCCAAAAAACTCATAATTGGCAACATTGATGAAGGAATCCGTACGAGATCCAAAAGGCATGAAGAGTCTAGTCTTTGTGGCACTTATTTCGAAATAGAACCCAAGAGCATAGAAGAAGCCTTAAGCGATGAAAGTTGGATTGAAGCTATGTAAGAGGAACTCGGGCAATTCAACATTAACGATGTCTAGGAATTGACTCTTAAACCAAAAGGTAAATCTGTTGTTGGAGCTAAATGGGTTTTCAGAAACAAGATGGATGAAAAAGTGAAAAGTTATAAGGAACAAAGCAAGACTCGTGGCCAAAGGATATACGCAAGAAGAAGGGATAGACTATGATGAGACTTACGCACCAAAGTAGCAAGGTTAGAAGCAATTAGACTATTACTTGCTTTTGCTTGTTATAAGAATTTCAGGTTATTCCAAATGGACGTCAAAAACGCATTCTTAAATGGATTTATCCAAGAGGAAGTCTATGTGGAACAACCTCCGGATTTGAAGACCCAAGGAAGCCGGACTACGTATTCGGGCGAAAAAGGCGCTATATGGATTAAAGCAAGCACCTCGAGCTTGGTACGACAGATTAAGTAAGTTTTTAATCTAAAATGGTTTTGTTAAAGGTAAGGTAGACACTACCTTGTTTATTAAAAGAGAAAATAAAAACTTTTTACTTGTACAAATCTATGTTGATGATATTATCTTTGGATCACCTAATGAAAATCTGTGCAAGAAATTTTCTAAGTCTATGCAGGATGAATTTGAGATGAACATGATAGGTGAACTTTCCTTCTTCCTTGGACTACAAGTAAAACAATTGAAGGAAGGGACTTTCATTCACCAAGAAAAATATGCTAAAGATTTTGTTAAAAAGTTCGGTTTGGAGAATTGCAAAAAGATCGATATACCAATGTCTAGTTCTTCGAAGTTTGGACAAAGATGAAGGAGGAAAGAAGATTGATCAGAAGTTATACAGGAGTATCATTGGTTCACTTCTTTATCTTACTGCTTCTAGACCTGACATTTTGTTTAGTGTATGTATTTGTGCCAGATTCCAATCTGATCCAAAAGAATCTCATCTAAGTGCTGCAAAACGCATCATCAAATACGTTGCAACAACCTCAAAATTTGGTCTCTGGTATCCTAAAGAAGGAGATCTTACTCTCCTTGGTTACTCGGACGCAGACCTAGCAGGATGCAGAGTTTATAGGAAGAGCACCTCAGGCACCTGTCAATTGCTTGGGAACAGGACAGTATCTTGGTTTTCTAGGAAACAAAGTACTGTAGCTCTTTCAACAGCAGAAGCAAAATACGTGGCTCTTGGAAGTTGTTGTTCTCAAATCTTATGGATAAAACAACAACTAAGAGACTTTGGAATCGAAGACTCATGCACTGAGATCAAATGTGACAATACCAGCGCAATTAATCTCACCAAGAATCCAATTCTTCATTCAAGAGCAAAGCATATAGAGATTCGACATCATTTTATTAGAGACCATGTTCAAAACGGAGAAGTATTGATTCATTTCATCGACTCAAAGAATCAAGCGGCGGACATCTTTACTAAGCCACTTTGGAGAAAAGCCAATTTGAGTCTATTCGCTCCAGACTTAATATCTTAAAGTCTGAAGAAGTTCAGACTTAGGGACTAAAGTCTAAGAAGGCTCAGACTCAAGAGATCAAGATCTACTACTGTAAGTTATTTCTATTTTGGAAATTTATCTTTTGGACAAAATCTCGAAAAGGTACGTTCATCTATTAATCTGTAATTGATTGATGTTATCTTTCTAAATTTTCGGAATTATAGCAATCATTCCTTTTCGAAAAGAAGTTATCTTTTTGACAGTTATACATTTTTCAAAAGGCTGTTATTTTTTGAAAAGGTATTTTCTATTTTCCTTTTTGCGACGATTCGTATAACTTTGTTTTGATTGCTTTATATACCGATCGTCTTCCTCACAAACCCTAGAAGCACAGAACTTCACTTTCTCACCTTTTCTCTCTAGTTTAATCTTAAAGTCTTCACCTTTCTCACGAATCGAGTTTGAAATCTCCTAAAGACTGTGATAATGGCCTCTCAAAGAAAGTCCTCAAGAATCGCAAGCAAGGGACCACCGCCTTTGCGTGAGGGTCCTACGCATTTTGACCTCACCGAGGAAGAAGATTCTCCGAGACAACACAGCAGAGCCCACAACATTCTCAACCGCGCCGCTCTTCTCGGGCTATACCACAACAGCAAGCGCGGGAAGAAACCGTCGAGGATGCCGCACTGTAAGGTCTCAAAAGCCCGCTTTTACCTACAAACCGTACACCTTTGCTTTAAAAGAAGGAGGCTCCGCTTTGAGTTTCATTGATGAGTTTTTGGTAGAAAAGGGGTATAGGAATGAAACCCATTTTTTGCGCACAATGGAACACTTGGGAATTGCTCCTGCGGGCTCAGCAGATAGAGCTTTTGCGAATATTCCAAGTGATCCACGTGTTAGTGGACATAATCAACCCGAAGGAAATGATGATGAGAAAATGTTCACCAATTTTAAGTCTATAATGGGTATTGCTGTGAATGTTGGAAGCAACAGAACAGATTTGTTTCGTTCTGAGGAACACAAACGACATTATACTAAGTTGCTGAAGAGAGAGGTGATGAACCCAATGAGTGTAGACTTTGATTTTCTAGACTCTCTGAAGGTGAACTTGCGGGAGAAATTCGCCTTACTTCAACTTGATAAATTCTGCTTTGAGACAACAGTAGCACATCCAGAACTTACTGCTTATTTCTATTCAAATCTAAGCTTTTTGGATGCGAATAGATTTTCATTCAGCATTAGAGATCGGGATTATGTGGTTGACATGGACACCCTGGCCGATGTGATTGGAGTTGAAAGAGGGGAGTTTCAATCGATCGGCGTGTCTATTGGCCGGGCAACAGTGGAACTCGTTCGAGATGGGATGGCCGAAGGACGAATCTCGTACGTGAGGTTGAATGCCTCAAATGTTCTTCTTCACAAGATAGTGATCAACCTGTCCGAGACCAAAATCGACTTCAAAGACGATGTTTCAAATTCGGAAGCAATGCGATGTATGCCATCAATGCTTTGGCAAGAAGTTCTCTCTACCACACACTATAATGTTTCACATGTACGGATCGGTGGTGAAGGACAATGGCCAACTTCCTTACTCAAGCACTTGTTTCCAAGTGTTCGATTGGACACCTTCACATTCAGCCTCCCAATACTCTTTGTGTTCGATCGTGTGATCAAATGGTGGTGGGGACGAAGATGGTTTCCAAGATGTGTCGAAAGAGCTAAGCAAAGCTTTGGAGCAATTCAAGGAGAAGACTCCTGTCAAGACTCATCAAGTTTCTTTTGCTGCAAAAAGAAAGGGAAAGGAGCCCATGACAGCTCCATCCAAGAAAAGAAGAGTACTCATCTTGGAGGATGAAGAGGATGAAGAAGATGTAACCATATCAGCTCTTGCATTAAGTAATCTCCAGCATTCTGTTCCACAGATAGAGGAGAAAGAGGATCAAGACAGAGAAGAGGAAGAACAGAGGGAAGAAGAGAGGGGATCGATAAGGAAAGAGGCAGAGGAAGAAAGAACTTCAGAAGACGAGGAGCAAGAAGAACCGCAGCATCATGACACTGACGAGGAGACAGAGCATGAAGAATACTTCTCTCCACCTGAAGGCAATGAAACAGGGGGAGTTGCTGACAAAAGAGGTACTTCTTCAATTGATTTTGCTAGTGAAGATGTGAGCCGCTCTCTCCGAGATCCGAAGATGTCTATGCATCTCAATTTCCTGAGGAAGGTCATGAGACTTCTTCTCCAAATTTGGATACTCATGCTCAGATGCCATCTTCTGCAAATACTCCTCAATCTGACCATGCTGAGGCAAGCACTCAGACTGACAACTCAGCAGACCTTCGACGAGTGCTTGATATTCTTATGGAGATGCGAGGTCAGATCTATGCTCTGGGATATGAAGTTCAAAATTTGCAGAATGCCAGTCAAGCCTCTTCAGTTTCGTTGAATGATCAAATCCAGACTCTTACTCTTCAAGTTCAAGCCACTGCCAAGAGTCATGAAATAGAAAAGCTGAAGGAGGATTTGAAAAAGTTGGAAGACACTGTCCAGTTGATGGGAGATTTCCAACTTGTTCGCATTCCAAGACAATCCTAATTTCATTCTCTTTTTCATTTTTTCCTTTTTAATGATGACAAAAAGGGGAGAAGCTGAGTTCGGTAGATTTGGTTTAGCAGATTTGATTAGATTTGACTTATTTCAACTTCTGTTTTAAACTTTACTTTTGTATGGTTGTGACTGATTTGAATTTAGATTAATGTTTGGATTTGGATTGACTGTTTAAAACTGTTTAATGCTTGCTTGCAGTACTTTAAGTGTTGGCAAAGATAGTTGTTTATGCTGGACTAACACATTTTCTGTGGATGCAGATTCAATACTATCTTTATCCATTTATGAGATATCCATGTTTGCTTAAGTATTGTCTTGCAAGTTAAAATATCCAAATATGCAAAAAGTTTTGTCACCATCAAAAAGGGGGAGATTGTTGGAGAAAACTTCCTTACTTGTTTTGATGTCGACAAAACATTTTCAGTCTAGTCCGAAGACTTGCAGACTTACTCGACAAAGTTTGAAGACTCGCATACTCTTCCGTCAAAGTCTGAAGATCGTCAAAGTCTGAAGATCGACAGACCACCAGACTCAAGATGTAAAGTCTGCCCTCATTGATAGTTTCTAGACCGACGAAGAAGATTTATCCAGATTCAAGTATTTCTTTAGGGATTTTATTCGAGCGGTTATAGAAGATCTCACGGCTGGAGATAGCACCTCAAGATCGATTATTCGGTTTGATTCAAATTTGAATAAATTGGATTCGTTGATTGGCGAAATATACTTGGAAGGTTCTACTTATGGAAACCTAGATTCTGATTGTATGGGCGAGTAGGATTGGTGGGCTATTTTCACATTTCTTAAGTAACTCGAGATCTTCCTAATTGATTCTGTCCAACGGGTAGATTGGAAGAACTCATTTGGAAGGTGCCAACGATTATGAAGGCATGGAGGAGTATATAAGGAAGACGCTCTGGTTATTTGAGGGTGCGCGAGATAGATAAATTCCAAAGTCTGAAGCTTCTTGTTCTTTGTCAATTCAATTGTTGAGCGTAAACTTGTACTCAAAAGAGAGTTTATATTTTTATGAAGTCTTGAGGAAGTGTAGTAGAGTCTCTACACTGTGGAATCAAGGAAGTGATACTGTAACGGCTCTTTTGATTCATAGTGGAATCTAGCCGGTGGGCTGTCAGTGCGGGAGAGTGGACGTAGGCTTGGATTAAGCCGAACCACTATAAATCTTGTGTTCTTATTCTCTTCCTTAAACCCTTTTACCTTGATCGTAACTCTATTTAATTGTTAGAGTCTAATTACCATTTTAAAGTCTATTGCTAAACAGATTTGAAATTATAATTTCTGGTTTACTCAGCAAAAATTATTTTCGCACCTATTTACCCCATCTAGGTGCTCGTACTAGCGTTTACACTTTGTATGTCCCAGAATAGGTCCCATTCTTCTATTGAGAATAGGTCCTATTCTTTTACCCTTTCAGAAGAGTTCAACCCAATGCTTTATTTATGTCATACTTGATCTTGATTCGACAATAAAGGTCTATTGATTTTTCCCCAATAATTTTTCTTCCATAAATCCATTTTCTTCCCCAATATCTTATGTTATGATATGAATATACCACATCAATTCGTTATGTATGGATGATCAGATTCCATTGATATAGAGTCAATTCCAATAGATTTATTGTAGCGTCCCATTGGCGTGCATCCAGTAGGAATTGAACCTACGAATTCGCCAATTATGAGTTGGGTGCTTTAACCATTCAACCATGGATGCTTAGCAGGGATCCTCGTACACGGTGAATAACCAAATTCCAATTGAAATGAAATCTTTAGGAGAAATTAATGCAATTTAGGAGAAATGAATGAAAGGACATCAATTCAAATCCTGGATTTTCGAATTGAGAGAGATCCAAAATTCTCACTATTTCTTAGATTCATGGACCCAATTCAATTTCGTGGGATCTTTTATCCACATTTTTTTTCCAACAAGAACGTTTTATAAAACTCCTGGACCCCCGAATTTGGAGTATCCTACTTTCACACTATTCACGAGATTCAACAAGCAATCGATATTTCACGATCAAGGGTGTAGTACTATTTGTAGTAGTAGTCCTTATATATCGTATTAATAATCGAAATATGGCCGAAAGAAAAAATCTCTATCTGACAGGGCTTTTTCCTATACCTATGAATTCCATTGGACCAAGAAATGATACATTGAAAGAATCTTTTGAGTCTTCCAATTTCAATAGGTTGATCGTTTCGCTCATTTGTCTTCTAAAAGGAAAAAAGATCTCTGAGAGCTTTTTCTTGGATCCGAAATAGAGTACTTGAGTTTTCCTAATAACAAAAAAGTGTATCATGCCTGGATTTAACTTGGGTTCGCAGTGTTAGAGGAACTAGATCGGAAAAAAGAGAATTCTAGTTGTAAGATATCTTATGAAACCATCATTGGAATTGAGATCTCATTTAAAGGAAAAGATATGAAATATCCGGAGTTTATTTTTGTATATTATATGGATGATCCAATCTGCAAGGACCATGATTGGGAATTTTTGGATCGTCTTTCTCCAAGTTAGGGGTGAGCAACAGGACCGGGTTTCCCCGGAACTCAGACCGTACCACCCGAAAAATCGGTCCGGGAACCAGTTCCTAGTAGAACTGGTCTGGGAACCGGTTCCATTTTTCGGGAACCGGTTAGAACCGATTTGGTTCCTGGGTCTGAATGAAGACCCACCTGGGAACCAGACCGGTTTTGGATCCAGTTTTGAGATATTACTAAAAAAAACCCTAAGCATTCTGCCCCCCTCTCAGTCTCTCTTTCATGTGATTGCCTTTGCTCCCCACTGCCCCCCCTCGCGGCTGCCCCCCTCTCTCTCAATCACAGCAGTATTTCTCTCTCAATCGCTACAGTATTTCGTGTGATCTCGATCCTACAGCAATGGTTGTTGGGCAACCCTGGTCAGAGGGAAAGAGCAAGGTAGCAACGCTTGCTGAGCAACCTTGGTAAGAGGGAAGGAGCAGGGCGAAGAGACTTTCATGACTCGAGGACGGGGGGAATCGGAGGGAGAGAGGAGAGGGACCGCTGACTTTCACGACCACAGAGCGGGTGAGAAGTTGTTCATACCAGCAAGGCGAATTCAGTTGGTCTTGTCCCCCCAGGGGCCTTCCCGGCGTAGAACACCAACGCCTTCTTGATCTCGACCGGCTTCGGGCTCCCAATCAGCTTGTTCTCCCCTCGTCGCCTTCCAGTACTCGGTCCCCGCCGCCCGATTTGGCCTCGACCCGTTCAAGTATTTCCAGTCCGCGGCAAGAAGAAGAACCACTCCTTCTCCCCGTATAGTGCTAGCCCGGCACACTCATCCGAAACCGAGACCACGTCAGACATCATTCAAGGTTTTGTTTGGTTCATGTCAATTACATGAAACTCTAGACCAAAAAGAAAAAAAAAAATTACATGAAACTCTAGTGTTTGAATGTTCACTTTGCTTTATGTCTTATCGTCGAGTGGTTTTATTGCCAGTTCACATGGCTGTCATATTTAGTCAGCGTAATCTTGCAAATACTAAATAGTCAGCATTCTAGCTTGAAGACAGAATTAGTCTACCTTTTCGAAGTTGTGTGGATTTACGGTTTATTCTCTTTCAGCCATGTCACACGGTCCTGATCTTATTCCAAGAAATGCAATTGCAATCATTAAATGTGCTTCCCATTATGGAGCATTGATAGGCCACTATTTTAAGGGTGACTAACTAGAACGATTGCTAGTTTATAGGTGAATCTGTTAATACAATGCTAATATGTTTAGTTTGTTCTTTCCTCAGTTTTTACTTCCATTCAAAAGTTGCTGCCCCACTCCTTAACCATGTCCTCACCATTAAAGCTTATTGTTATTAATTTTTCTTATTGAGCTATTGCGAAATGAATTGTTTTAGATTTGATAGGAGGTTGGGTTGTTCGTGTGAAATGAATAGTTGGGAAAACTGTATTTGTCGCTTAGTCGAGTGCGTTATCATAGATTTATCTTCCACACAATTGTGGCAATCCTGTTGACAAATAAAATCATATTTTTTATCCTGTATAATTTCTCTCATGTTTCTTCGACTTTTCCATTTACGGCGCATAACAACATTTGTGGTTATTTCAGAAGATATCTCTTTCTGAAGATAGATTTCAAAGTTGTTTGAGAGAAATTCGAGCCCGTGCTACTGACGTTGAGAATAAGGAAAAAGGAATTAAAATTCCAAAGAAAGATTGGGAGAAACTGAACCTCCACATTTCTTCCCTTAACAATTTCCCCACTGCTGCTAGTTTAGCTTCCTCAGCTACAGGCTTGGCCTATTTAGGTAACAGATCTTTTTCTCAGTTACCTCTAATATAACTTGTAGGTTGAAGTGTTTATTCTGCCCATACTATGGATAGCTGGATGATGCCTATTTCAAGTACTTTGTCAATTTGCTGCTTTTTTCCCCCTCCTCCCAATTAACTCAGAACATGAATTATATAGTAGGTTAATCTTTATCATCCATGGGATACTTCCATAAGTATCATTGCTCCTTAGACTTATATCTAGTTGATGTATACTGGACCTTTTATATTCCCATATGCTGAATTTATGGTTCCCACTTAATTTCTCCAAAGCTGATGTGAAGATTCTTATGATTTGCTCTTTATGTTTTCAGTAGATGGATCGAGACAAAAATATATCAATGGAAGTGGATGGACATAACGAAATGAGTCCGCTCATGGAATTGCCATTCCATGGAGCCGATGAAGTAGAATTTGCAACTGTGGGTGCGACAAACAAGGTGAGGGCACCTAACTCTCGTCCTCCTCTAGGTAAAAAGCGAGCTAATCAATCAGAGACTTTGGATAATTTTTCGAGAATCATAGATGAGAAAACACAAAAAAACCGTTAGGGTGAAGTGCATTCATTGTGGGGTTGAATATGTGTATAATGTTGATCATGGAACGTCAACTATGTGGAAGCACTTGAAAAAGTGCAAAAAGTATCCTCATGCAGATAAAAAGCAAATGTTGATTACATCACGTAAGGGAGATGTGATTGGCGATGAAGGGGAAAATACTATTAGTGGTGATAGCATCTTAATGACGTAGAAGTTTGATTAAGAACGTTGTAGGCACATGCTTGCTCGGATGATTATTATTGATGGACAATCGTTTTCCATGGTTGAGCGTGTTGGTTTTCACAATTTTGTCACCAAATTATAGCATCTTTTCCAACATCTTTCAAGATTTACGGTGGCTAGAGATTGTATGAAATTGTATCTAAGTGAAAAAACTTGTTTGAAAGCTTCCTTTGGTAAGCTTAAATCTAGGATTGCACTCACAACTGACATGTGGAGTTCCATTCAAAATTTGAACTACTTATGTCTCACAACACATTTTATTGATGAAAATTGGAGGTTGCATAAAAGAATAATCAATTTTGTGGTAATGCATAGTCATAGAGGTAAGGAGATTGGGAAAATGGTGGAGAAATGTATTCATAACTGGGGAATAGAAAAAAGATATCCACAATAACCGTGGATAATGCTAGTTTAAATGATGTGGCCGTTGATTATTTGAAGGAAAATTTTTTAAGAGAAGGGTTTTTGATTTTGAATGGCAATGCTTTACATATGAGGTCCATTGCTCACATACTTAACTTGATAGTAAGAGATGGATTGAATGAGGTACGTGATTCTATTGCATGTATTTGAAATGTAGTTAGGTGTGTGAGGAGTTCTCCCGCTAGAGCTAAGACATTCCGATCTTGTATTAAGAGTGAGAGGATTGCATATAAAGGTTCGGTCTGTCTTGATGTTGCCACTGGATGGAACTCCACTTACATGATGTTAGACACCGCCATAAAGTTTATGAAAGCTTTTGAAAGATTGGAAGAAGAAGATTTATTTTTCTTAAGGGAGATTAACAATGATGCTCCTTAAGATGAAGATTGGGAAAATGCCATCATTCTTTCTAAATTTCTAAAACAGTTTTATGATGCAACCAAAAGGATGTTGGGGAGTTCATATGTTACTTCAAATGATTATTTTGAGGGGATGGCTATATTGTATAAATATTTGAATAATGCGGTAAATTCCTTGAACCTAAAGCTTCTAGCTATAGGTATAAAAATGAAAGAGAAGTTTGACAAGTATTATGAGAGTCTGGATAAAGTAAATATGATTGTGTTGATTGCAGTTGCATTGAATCCTACAAAAAAGTTGAATTATGTGAAGTTTTGTTTTGAACAAATTTATGATGATGGAGCAAAAATTGATGAGATGCATAATAAAGTGAAGGTTGTCTTGAAACGTTTATATAAATTTTATGAGCAATCTTTTGATGGTTCTTCTAGTAAAGAAAATTTTAGTGGTTCAACTATGAGTAATAGTAGCAGTGCTTCCAATGCCGATATTAATGACAATGAGTGTGAAATCCATGATTGGCATAATAGCTTTCTTCATGCCAAGAAAAGAGTGTTGGATGAAAACAAATTTGAGCTTGATTGGTATCTTGAAGTTGAAAGTGAAGATGTCCTTAATCTCGACCTTTTGATGTGGTGGAAGAGTACTGGGTCAAAGTATAAAATCTTAATTTTGATCTATTCCCGTGACTACCGTTTCTTCCGAGTCGACTTTTAGTACGTTGGGACGTGTACTCGAAGTTCTTTAACTCCTAAAGTGGTGGAAGGTTTGATTTGCAGTCAAGATTGGTTGAGAGCTGTTTGTGTGCCAATCAATGTTGAAGAGTGCATCGAGAATGTGGAAAAGTTTGAGGCGGGTAAGTCGTATATATTCCTTTCTATCTTGTAATTTATTCGCATAACTATCTATTAAGTGAATGCTTTATTTAATATCTTTTTTAGTTTTTAGATTTAGATTGTCTTACCGAAGACATTATCACTAGAAAATAGACTTCATTTTGTGAAAACTCCGATTTTGTGGTAAGTAAATAAACTTTATTAAACCATAACTTTTGTATCATCTTTATTTGACTTTTCAAGAGCCTATATTTTGCAAGGAACTTCACTTTGTAGTCGTTATTTATACAAGGTGAATCATGCTAATCTTTTAGTCTTGTAGAGTTCTTATATATACTGTTTTGCATATGTCTTCTTGGAGGCTCTCATATGCTTTTATTGTTTGTCAGAGTCACCATGCTTTTTGCATAATATGCTAGATATGGTTTTGCCTCTTGGAGGGTGAGTTCATGATTGGAGAAGAAGGCTGAGTATATATTCAAGTGATGAAAGAAGTAGAGGCATTGTAGGCCGGCAGCAATTATCAATTACTTTTGATTGTTTATGTGGATTAATGTGGCGACAAGCTGGATGCTGGTTTTAGTACCTCAATGTACTGATTCATCTATCATGGGGGCGAATACTAGTTGTATCATCTTTATTTGACTTTTATAACTATCTTTTCTACTCTCCGACAATCGCAGGGAGGTAAAGGAAGCTCCTTTGCTCTCACTTCTCTCATTGCGCACGGTGAACTTGTTGCTTCTGGATTAAGTGAGCTTAAATTTGGTGGAGACATTCTGGGGATTGAGTTATATGGCGACCTTGAATTGTTCTTTGCTCCATCGCAAGGTTTTGCTTTTGTGAAATTAACGTAGTTTTATGTGCGTGAAGTGTTCATTGCTTTGCCTGAGTGAGCTTAATAGAGATTGATTGTGCCTAGTGGTCAATTTGGCTAATTTCTCCCGGTCATATGATTGAGGAAAGCATGCGATTTTGATTTCAAACTGATTAGGAACGATGAACAAGCAATAATGTTCATTCAAACTTGTTTGATTGGTGTGAGAAATTCTTCTAGTGGCATTTTTGTGTTGAGTTCTTCAAGATACATTATCTGAATGAACCCTTATAGCCACTGCTTTTATGAATTCACTCCATTTACCAGATAGGGGCAAGAGTGATCTATGTCCTTCCACATTATCTATTACTTAAGCATATATTGGAGGTGATCGAGTTAAGGAGGCACTATTGGACTTCTTTCAAGTGTATTTTCCAATGATATTGAACGGTAACAAAATGGGTTTCGGTGGAAACAGGGTTGACCTTGTAACCAGATCGGAAAAATAGGGTGGTCTGGGTACAGGGTCTAATGTAAACAGGGTTGGGTACAGGGTCCAAAAAAGGGAACCAGTTACAACAGGGTCGGGTATGGGGTCCAGGTCTGGACCCTCCTCACCCTGGACCCGATCATCCCTACTCTGAGTAAGAGACGAAACATAATTAATTTGCATTCATGATAGCTATTCAAAATCTTAGTTAAAGACTGGATTTGTTTTCTCATGTTTGCTTTTCATGAAAAAATATCAATTGAAGTGGAGGGTTTCTTCAAACAACAAGGAGTTAGGTCAACTATTTAATCAAATGATATTAGGCCTATTTCCATCTCTTCTTGAGAAAGAAGTGGGCTATTTTTTTTGGAAAATTGTGCTCAATTTCATATGTAGCAATTTCGCCAAGATCTCTTCATTAGCTGGGGGAAGAATTTACCCAAATCGGATTTTTTGAGGAACATATTGAGAGAGAATTGAATTTGGTTAGACAATGTGTGGTTGGTAAACGAGGATTAGTTTTTTAGCAAGATATGAAATGTATCGTCAAATATTCAATATGATTGTACAAGATCTAGTTTTGTTCAAATAACGGATTCTAGCCAATTGAAAGATATTCTGATCAATCCAGAGATCATTTCGATTCCATTAGTAATCAGAATTCGACATATCATATATTGATCAATCAAAGAGAGATTCAACAACTAAAAGAAAGATCGATTCTTTGGGATCCTTCATTTCTTCAAACGAAACGAACAGAGTTAGAATCAGACCAATTCTCTAATTGTCTTTCTAGATATTCCTAGCTATTCATGAAACGGGAGAAAGAGATGTAGAATCATTTGCTTCCGAAAAAAATCGAAGAATTTCTTGGGAATCCTACAAGATCCATTCTTTCTTTTTTCTTTGACAGATGGTCAAAACTTCATCTGGGTTTGAATCCTACTAAGAAGCCCACTAGAGATAAAAAATTATTGAAGAAAGAACAATATGTTTCTTTTGTCCCTTCCAAGCGATCGGAAAATAAAGAAATAGTTAATATATACAAGATAATTATGTATTTACAAAGTACTATCTCAATTCGTTCTATTTCATTAGATCTGGGATGTGATATGATTATAAAGGATGAACTGGATATGCACGGTTCCCATAAGATTTCATTCTTGAACAAAAATACATTTTTTGATTTATTTCGTCTGGTTTATGACCGAAACAAGAGGGATACACGTTACACCACGATTTTGAATCAAAAGAAAGATTTCAAGAAAAGATAGATCTATTCACTCTATCAATAAGCAAGCCAAGTCTGATGTATCTTAAAGGATTTGTCTTTTCTATGGATTCTTATGTATTAGATCAAAAATAATTCTTTAATGAGGTGTTCAACTCCAGGGATGAATCAAAAAAGAAATATTTATTAGTTCTACCTCCTATTTTTTGTGAAGAAAATGCATCTTTTATCGAAAGATTAGAAAAAATGGGTTCGGATCTCCTACGAAAATGATTTGGAAGATCCAAAACAAAAAATAATGGTATTTACTAGTAACAACATAATGAAACAGTCAATCAATATAGATGGATCCGAAATCTGATTCAAATCCAATATAGCACCTATGGGTACATAAGAAATGTATGGAATTGATTCTTTTTAATGAATGAATCTGATTGCAATTTCGAATATGGAATTCAAAGGGATCAAATATGAAATGATACTTTGAATCATAGAACGATAATGAAATATACGATCAACCTACATTTATCGAATTTGAAAAAGAGTCAGAAGAAATTGTTCAATCCTCTTATTTTTATTTCTTGAACTGAAAGATCTGTGAATCGAGATCCTAATACATATAAATACAAATGGTCCAATGGGAGCAAGAATTTCTAGGAACATTTGGAACATTTCGTTTCTAAGTTGAAGAGCCATTTTCAAGTAGTCTTCGATCAATTAAGTATTAATCATTATTTAATTGATTGGTCTAAGGTTATCAACAAAAAAGATTTGTCTAAGTCACTTCGTTTCGTTTTGTCCAAGTTACTTTTCTTTTTGTCCAAGTTTCTTCTTTTTTTTTGTCTAACTCACTTCCTTTTTTCTTTGTGAGTTTCGTGAATACCCCTATTCATAGGTTCGAGATCCACGTCTATGAATTGAAAGTCCGAATGATCAACTCTGCAATTAGTTGTAAGAATCAATAGGTCTTCAAATCATTCATTTGTAAAAATGGAAGCCATTATTTTTGGATGATCATGATACTTCCCAAAAATCAAAATTATTGATCAATCGATGAACAATATCACCATTTTTGTTCAATAAGATACCAAAGTGGATGATTACTAGAAATAATTGTAGGAAATCTTTTAATAATACGGATTCCTATTTCTCAATGATATCCCATGATCAAGACAATTGCTTGAATCCTGTGAAACCATTTTATAGAAGTTCATTGATATCTTCTTTTTATAATGTATTTCGGGGCAAATTTCCAAACACACGACATACCATGCAATCAACATATTTCTTGCAACCAAATTACTTAAAGTGGATCTTTCATACATCAAATACAAGAAAAGATCCCACCTTTATAAGTTGCAGACTTGGGTTCCACTGGAGGAGAAAATCCTAAAATCCAATGTTGATGGCTCATTTGTCAATGAATCGGTGGATGATGGCGCCATAGCTGGTATCTACAGAGATCGTGCTCGTATTATTATTACTAGTTTCCCCAAATTGGTGAAGATCTCATCACCTTTTTAGGCGGAAGCCCTAGCCGTCCTTGAAGCAATCCAGCTTGTGGTTTTGAGTGAAGATAGTTCCGCAAACTATGCAGTTGAGCTCAACCATGCTGATCTCGTGGAAGCTTTGATAAGCGGGTTTATAGATAATTTCAACCGAGAGAAGCGACTTCTTATAGTGAATTTTTTACAGCTACTCAAGGCCCATCCATCCATTCGCATAGCCCATTGTTCGCGGGCTTCTAATGCAGTAACCGACTGAGCTACGAAGACATGACGGATTGGCTCACTTCCACAGAACCGGCTTTCTTTTCCTCCTTAAAGCCTTTGGGCCCTCCTTTGTTTAGATTGGCCTTGCTCGGAGCTCTTTAGACCATGTTTGTAATTTCAATAAAATTTTCTTCGATAAAAAAAGCAATCAAATTCAACTCTTAGCCCTTTCCTTATGTTTGCAATCATGGTCAATGGAAGAGAGAAGAAAATTACATAAAAGAAAAAGGAAAAAAAAAACAATTTCCACTCTTTTTATGCCTTAAGTAAAATTAGAAGTTTTCTATATTTTCAACCCACCCAAAAATTCATTCCTTTCTCTCTCATTTCTGAAACATAATTAATGTTTTCTCAAAGTCTTTCTAAAGAGAGAATTGCCTTTTTGCTTTTCAAAAATTATTTTTCTGAGTAGGGGCATGTTTCGCACGAGTGACTTATCGCTGTGTTACCTGTTGCACAGGGATTTGTTGTCTCCTTCCGAGTAAGGGTGATCAGTTCCCGATTCGATCTAGTTCCAAAGTGAAATCGGAAATCGAACCAGGAGACGGTCATGTTCCCAAAAATCATAACTGATGATTGGATTGATTGGTCCTAGAATTGGAAATCGGACCACATCACCGATTTGGTCCAATTTTGATCCGGTCTAATGGAACCGATCGTTTATTTTTTCCCATTATTTTTTTCTCATTGTTTTAGTATTTAGTTCATATTTTACTAATTTTTTGAATAAATAAAAAAATAAAAAAATATTTAGTCGCTCCGATTCTGTTCACCCTTGAAATCGGAACCAGACTGATATTCTCATAAATCGGACCAAATCGGCCGGTAGACGCCATGCAGTTTCAAGGTTAACTGCCACCAATGGACTTCATTTTCTGAGAAGCTTTCAGACCACGAAAAAAGTAGTGCCATGATAGAGAGTGTTGAATTTAGCAGAAATAGGAAATAAGAATAGTACAGCAATAGTATCTCCTTTCCAAGAATGGAAGGTAAGAATCTCGCCAACAGACAGGAACATGGCTACGGAGGAGTCATCGCCTGCGTCTCTCTCTCTCTCTCTCCCCACATCCCGACAAGGAGCCATTATTGTCATCTCCACCTGCTAACTATAAACAATAAAAGATACAAGCCAAGATTATCTCGTTGAAGGGCATACCAGAATCGAAATGTTCACGTCAATTACATCATTCCAGAACAAGATCCTGAAGCCCTTATAAAAAGAGCCCGAAACCCACCATCGTTCGCCACAGCTGTTCTGCGTTCAGGTTCTGAGAGAGAGATAAAGAAAAGAAAGCAGAGCGAGCAATCATGGTGATGAAGGTCCACGGAAGCGTCTTCTCCGCCCCAACGATGCGGGTCCTCATTGCCCTCCACGAGAAGGACCTCGAGTTCGAGTTCGTCTTCGTCGACTTGCGAGCCGGCGAGCACAAGAAGGAGCATTTCCTCGCCCTCAACGTAAGTCTCCGTCCCCGCCCACCGCCCCTGCCACAGTATTCCTAACTATTTTCTGGTCTTGGGTTCTCAACGTGGTCTTTCAAGAAAACCTCCTTCGTCTCTTGGATCTAACGTTTCTCGATCTCTCTGTGCAGCCTTTCGGTCAGGTCCCGGCCTTTGAGGACGGAGATTTGAAGCTATTCGGTAAGTCTTTCTATTACTGATGTATTATATTGTGTGACCATCATGAAAGATGAAAGTATTTGGTCAAAGGGTGCTGATTCGATTGCCGATAGATCGTGCAATCATGATGAAAGATCAAGTGTTTAGTCAATCTTTGACTGTTCACTCAGTCAACAGAACAAGAAACAACTACGCGAAATATAGTTTATGTCTTCTGTAAAAAAAAAAGAAATATAGTTTATGTCTTGATTAGGCTCTTTGTGGTGGCAGAATCGAGGCCAATTACTCAATACATTGCTCACGTATACGAGGACAAGGGCACTCCCCTCGTTTGCGAGGGCAATCCCATGGCGACCGTGAGCGTGTGGATGGAAGTCGAGGCCCACCAGTTTGACCCGGCAGCGTCGAAGCTGCATCGGGAGCTCGTGTACAAGTCGAAAATTGGCATGGCCATGGATGCTGCAGTAGTCAAGGACGTGGGAAACAGATTCCTAAAAATCGAACCGATACTCGAACGATTGAATATCGAAAACGAATGTGGAAACATGTCCAAAAAACATGTAATACTGATTGAATGCATATCACGGAGAAGGAGATACCTTACTTGCCACAAGTTAAGTATTATTGCAATCTCAGAGGAATCATTTGAAGCCCTGAAATTCTCGTTCTTCAAGAGAGAGTGAACTATTTCAAGGAGAAGAAAATGGAGAAACGTGTTTTCTCTCTAAATACTTACTTTTTATTTTATATATTGCAATTATTTTTACATAGAAAATAACTGTCTTTTCCTCTTATGGGCAGAGTTTGGCCCAACATGGGCGGACAGACTTACCTTGACCCATCAAATAAAAAACCCATTTGATTTAGCCCATCAAGTAAAAAACCTATCATAGGATAACGAGGCCAAGCTCGCCAAGGTCCTCGACATCCACGAGGCTCGGCTGAGCCAGTCCAAGTACCTAAGCTGCGACTGCTTCACCCTGGCTGACCTCCACCACCTCTCGGCCTTGACCAGCCTAATGGGGACACTTGTGAAGAAGCTATTGGACGCTCACCCCAAGGTGAGCGCTTGGGTGGCCGACATCATGGCCCCGCCGGCTTTGGCCAAGGTTCTTGCCATGAGGAACCAGCAGTGAAGCAATGGATCTAGCTTAAATCATCTGGTGCTGGGGGACGATAACATTAGACCTTTTCTACCCCTTTCTATATGAGTTGGTAATCGTATTTTGCTGTCGATTCTATCCTCCTTTGGTCAATGTTTTATGTGGGATTTTCTCTGAAGGCTCGTCTTCAATCATCAAAGTTGGAGATGATGACTTGGGTAGCGCATCGCAACATTCCTATTTCTCCGAATTTCTGTTATTTTGTTCCCCGAAACAAAAAAAGAATAAAAATCCTTTTGGTAACGCCAAGTTATTTTTCTATTCCCCGGAATAGATTTGAAGCAGAAACGAGAAACAAAAAAAAAGTTGCTTATTGTTCCCGGGAACAATTTTTAGAAATAAGCCAATTTTCTTTTTTATTTTTCTTTTGTTTCTCTCTCTTGCCGTGGCCACCTCCAATCGTCTGGAGCCATCGCCGACCGCCGGGTTGCGACGGCTGACGGTCGGCGATCCGTGAGCAAGAATAAAAAACGAATAAATACAAAAAAAAAACTATTGCATTATTATTAAAATATGTCTCGAGTTTAAGCTCGAAGCGAATTGCTGAATTTTGAAAATAAATTAAATTGAAATAAAGGAAGATGAGTACACGAATTAGTCTTTTTTTTTTTTTTTTTTTGATATCTAGGAACCCCGTACAGCCGGCAGCCGGCGGGTAAACCCTGGAGCGACACTAGTGGAGGACCCACCACCCCGATGTCGTGCTTAAGATCCCGTGCGACCAGCGGGATTCGAACTCCTCCGTCTTGGATAGACGTCATGGGAGCGCTTATCCAACTGAACCACCGCAAGGCGGTTGTACAAATTAGTCTTTTGGTTGACATTATATTTGTAAAGCTAAAGCTGGTCAACAAACCTTGGAAGTAGTTGACTGAGGCAGTCCGTTTCTTAATGGAGTTCGACGAAAAAGGGAAAGTCAATCTTTTATTTCTGTTGACCGAATCTTGGATTATTTGGTTTCTTCATGCACGCAATTCTCTGGCGGTGGAATGTAGTATTCTTCTCAAGGCTTGCTCGTGGGTCTCTCTTTTACTGAAGCATCGTCGTTGATCAAAGGGCTGTTTTTCACTTTTTTGGTGCCGTGGTTTTCTCTGTTTGTGAGAGACGTCCATAGGCCCTGGGTGCTTGATAGTGGGTCTTCGTGTTTCTCGTGCGGCAAAGCTTATTCGTGATTTACATCAAGAAAGATTGGTGTATTGGGTGTAATTGGGGTTTGGGAAACACCGAGAGAGTGTTTGAGTGACTCGAGTGTGTAAACTCTTTGTATCGCTTGATCTATAGTGAAATCTGCTACTGCTCTCCCCGTGAACATAGGTCTTTACGACCGAATCACGTAAATCCGGTGTCCGATATATTTTCTTCTTCTGTCTATATTATTGTTCGATCGCTCGCCTTTTCGCAACACCAAACACATTTCTATTTTTTTCTATTCCAAGAGTAGAAATTTTGTGTAATTACCAAACGCGTTCTTTTAATTAGAAATTGTTCCCCGGAATAGAAATAGAAAAGAACTATTTCTGAAAAAAAGAAAAAAAATTCTTCTCCAATCAAGAAGCGTTGTCATGCGTAGCATAGGCTAGTGTTTCACAAACTGCAAGTTTTGTGATTTTCTATTATGAGCAATAAAAAGATTGGACAAATGCAGGGTTATGTTTCCTGAGTCATTGTTTTATATGCCTCATCTTTGTAGTTTCATTAGAATGTAATGATTTTCTGCAAGTGCTGGTATTATCTCTACTGATGAAAACCCCTCCTCTCATCATCTCCATGGGATGACCTAAGGTTTCCCTAAAGCCTCGCCTAGTTCACTGCACTTTATTCATGGATGAGTACTGCCTTTACACTAAGGGATATGTACATTGGAAAATTTTAATTTGGCGTGTAATTGACCCCTAATATTTTTAAATTTGTATAATGAAATTTTTTATTAATTTTTTTGATTTGACCAATCAAAAAAGCTAACTCTACTATGGAAAACATCGACATTCTCGGGAGCTTTTGAGTAATGTTATATACTCCAACATATGTCTGATATTCTATTGAAAAATCCGACATGTGGTAACTTTCTTTATATACTCGAAACTAGAATTTGGATAATAAACTTTTAAATATTTTCATATAATTTAAAGATTATATTGAATATTTATCAATAGTTTAAAAATAATATAAAATAAATTAAAATTTCAGAAATTATATTATATAATAAAAACTCACAAATCACGTTGTACAAAATTAAATTTTAGTGACTGCATGATACATTTGCAGTAATCCATTTTTTGAAACATGATTCACGTTTCCTGAAAGTCTTTTTGGAAGAGTGGAATTACATCCTCGCCCTTTAGATGTATCTTCCTTTCCAAGATAGGCGCTTTTTTATTTTTTTGTCGGTAGATAGGTTGGGGATTGGCACGAGCTACTTTATCGCCGTATGACGTAAGCACGTAGGTGGTCTGACTGGTGTTGCGCCTCTCCTTTGACTTATTCAGACATCGAATGGTTTTGTAGGAATCGTTGCGTGCGTCTCTCTCTCTTCATCCGACAAGGAGCCATTGTTGCATCTCCATCTCCCAAGTATAAACAACAAAGATAAAAAAGCAAAATCATCTCGTTGAATGGAAAAGAAAAATCGAATTTCAAAAGTCAATTAGATCATTCCAGAACAAGATCTTCAAACCCTTACAAAAAGAGCCCAAAACCCACCCTCTTTCGCCACATCTGTTCTGCATTTAGCCTTCGAGAGAGAGAGAGAAAGAAAAGAAAGCAGAGCCAGCGACCATGGTGATGAAGGTCCACGGAAGCGTCTTCTCCACCGCGGCTATGCGGGTCCTTATTGCCCTCAACGAGAAGGGCCTCGAGTTCGAGTTCGTCCCCGTCGACATGCGGGCCGGCGAGCACAAGAAGGAGCATTTCCTCGCCCTCAACGTAAGTCTCCGTTCCTGCCCACCACCAGTTCGACCGTTATACGCGCAGATTTTCGGTCTTGCGGGGTCTGAATGTGCTCTTTCAAGAAACCCTCTTTCGTCTTTCTCATATCTAAAGTTTCTGGATCTCTCTGTGCAGCCTTTCGGTCAAGTCCCAGCCTTTGAGGATGGAGATTTGAAGCTATTCGGTAAGTCTTTCTGTTAGTGGTGTATTATATTGTGTGACCATCATGAAAGATGAAAGTATTTAGTCAAAGGGTGCTGATTCGATTGTTGATAGATCGTGCGACCATGATGAAAGATCAAGTGTTTAGTCAATCTTTGAGTGATCAATTCGTCAACTGAACAAGAAACAACTACGCGAAGTATAGTTTACATCTTGATTGTGTTCTTTGTGGTGGCAGAATCAAGGGCAATTACTCAATACATTGCTCACGTATACGAGGACAAGGGCACTCCCCTCGTGTGCGAGGGCAAACCCATGGCGACCGTGGGCGTGTGGATGGAGGTCGAGGCCCTCCAGTTTGACCCTCTGGCGGTGAAGCTGCAGTGGGAGCTCGTGTACAATCCAAGGCTTGGCATGGCCACGGACGCTGCTGTAGTCGAGGAGAACGAGGCCAAGCTCGCCAAGGTCCTCGACGTCTACGAGGCCCGGCTGAGCCAGTCCAAGTACTTGGGCTGCGACTGCTTCACCCTGGCCGACCTCCACCACCTCCCGGCCCTGACCAACCTGATGGGTACATCTGTGAAGAAGCTGTTCGACGCCCGCCCCAAGGTGAGCACTTGGGTGGCCGACATCATGGCCCGGCCGGCTTTGGCCAAGGTTCTTGCCATGAGGAACCAGCAGTGATGCAAAGGGGTCTAGTTTAAATTATCTGGTGCTGGGGAGCCGTAACATTAGACCTTTTCTACCCCTTTTTAGATGAGTTGTTAGCTGTATTTCGTTGTTGATTCTGTCCTTCTTGGGTCAATGTTTTATGTGGGATTTTCTCTGATGGGTCGTCTTCAATCATCAAAGTTGGAGATGATGAAGGCAGGTTCGCAGAACTAGACTTCTGGTTCTGTGATTTTCTATTATGAGCAATAAAAAGATTGGACAGATGCAGAGTTATGTTTCATGAGTCATTGGCTTGTATGTCTCATCTTTCTAGTTTCATTAGAGTGTAATGATTGCTGCAAGTGCTGGAATTATCTCTACTGATGAAAACCTCTCCTCATAATCATCTCCATCGGATGGCTTACGGTTTCCCTACTAGTCACCAAAGCTTCACCCGCTTTCATCTGTTAAAGTACCATAGAAGTTCACTGGACTATGGATGAGTATTACCTTTACACAAAAGGATACCTATATCAGAAATTCTAAAATTCATCAAGCAAATGCAATTCACCTAAAACTTTTAAATAGTACGCAACTGAATCCTATTCAAATTTGTATAATGAACTTTTTTATTAATTCATTTGATTTGACCAACTAAAAAGCTAACACTATCTAGCGCCAAAATTAAAAATTTTATAATAAAAAGTCTAGAAAAAGAAAAGAGGATAAAATAAAAATGATAAGAAACCGGACTCCACCCTCCCACTATCCCTACTTTGAGCTGGCCACGCGAGCTCCATCATGGCCACAACAAGTTTCTTCCGGATCTTGGCCATGCCTGCTCTGGTAGGGTAGGTGCTTGCCAATTGCACAATGAATTCTTGATTTTTGTACACTACTCATTCCTCATCCAAAAGGCTAATCTCAGGACATGGAACAATGGATCTACTAAGAAACCCTCAGGCTGGGAAATATTTGGGGTTGAAGTTACCATTTGTCCTTTCCTCTTAAGTTTTTATTAACTTGTTTATAATTTATGGGTCAAATCTGGTCACTTTCTTTGCATGGCTGCAAGCAAATGACTAAAATGGTGGGGCCAAATAAAAATTCTCCTATCCAAATTGGACTTTATTTAAAAGTGCTCTTATGAACTTGTTAAAAAAAATAAAGAAAATTGTGTAGTTTTCAATGCACCGTTTTTCTCATTTTATTTATAAGTAGTGCATTGTAAATCAAATTCAAAATTACCCACGGTGATTACAACTCATTGGAGTATTTGAAAATCCTGCTCTATTCCTTGTGGTAATGATTCCTTTAGCATTACAACCTTTATTACAACGATGTTGTTCATAGATCAAATTATTTCGTGTATTGGATTTCACTTGACTATCTACGGTTCCATTGCGCGTGCTTGGGATAAAATTTTTGTATAAATATATCGCCATGCTATTAATATTAAGCATTTTGATTTGAGTTCTTTCCTTTTTAAGTGGTGGAATAGAATAACCCAGTTGAAGCGTAATAATCATTGTAATGCTTTATATATCCCAGAATAGGTCACATTCTTCTACCCGAGAATAGGTGACTATTCTTTTACCTTGACACCAAAGAAGAGTTCGACCCAATGCTTTATTTCTATCCAAGTTGATCCTGATTTGACATTAAAAGTATATTGATTTTTCCTCAATAACCGAATACTTTTTCTTCCATATTTGATTCCATCCATAAATTGATTTTCTTTTTGAGTTCAAGTCCCAATATCAAGTTTTTATTATTTGTTATAAAATGAATATACCACATCAATTCGTTATGTATGGATGATGATTCCATTGATACAAATGATCAAATAGGGTCCATTTGCATCTAGTAGAAGTCAATTCCAATTAGAGTTTTAACCATTCAACCATAGATGGTTAGCGGGAATCCCACATGGTGAATAACCAAATTCCAATTGAAACGAAACCTTTAGGATAAATCAATGCAATTTAGGAGAAATCAATGAAAGGACATCAATTCAAATCTTGGATTTTCGAATTGAGAGAGATCAAGAATTCTCACTATTTCTTAGATTCATGGACCCAATTTAATTTCGTGGGATCTTTCATTCACATTTTTTTTCCACCAAGAACATTTTATAAAACTCTTGGACCCCGAATTTGGAATATCCTACTTTCACGCAATTCACATGATTCAACAAGCAATCGATATTTCATGATGAAGGGTGGTAGTATTATTTGTAGTAGTAGTCTTTATATATCATATTAATAATCGAAATATGGCCGAAAGAAAAATCTCTATTTGAGAGGGCTTTTCATATACCTATGAATCCATTGGACCTAAAATGATACATTGGAAGAATCTTTTGGGTCTTCCATATTAATAGGTTGGTTGTTTTGCTCCTCTATTTTCCAAAAGGAAAAAAGATATCTCGAGAGCTTTTTCTTGGATCCGAAAAGAATACTTTGAGTTCTTCCAATAACGAAAAAGTGTATCATGCCTGGATTTAACTTGGGTTCGTAGTGGTGGAGGAATTGGATTGGAAAAATTAGGGATTCTAGTTGTAAGATATCTAATGAAACCATCGTTGGAGTTGAGATCTCATTCAAAGAGAAAGATATCAAATATCTGGAGTTTCTTTTTGTATATTGTATAGATTATCTGATCTGCAAGAACCATGATTGAGAATTTTTGGATCATCTTTCTCTGGGTAAGAGACGAAACATAATCAACTTGAATTCACGATAGCTATTCGAAATCTTAGTTAAAGACTAGATTTGTTATCTCTTGTTTGCTTTTCGTGAAAAAATACCAATTGAAGTGGAGGGATTCTTCAAACAACGAGGGGTTGGTTCAACTATTCAATCAAATGATATTGGGCCTATTTCCCATCTCTTCTTGAGAAAGAAGTGGGCTATTTCTTTGCAAAATTGTGCTCAATTTCATATATGGTCATTCCGCTAAGATCTCTTAGTCAGCTCGGGGAAGAATATGCCCAAATCGGATTTTTTTAGGAACATATTGAGAGATAATTGGATTGGTTAGACAATGTGTGGCTGGTAAACAAAGATCGATTTTTTAGCAAGATACGAAATGCATCGTCAAATATCCAATATGATTGTACTAGATCTAGTTTCATTCAAATTATGGATTCTAGCCAATTGAAAGGATCTTCTTATCAATCCAAATATCATTTCGATTCCTTTAGTAATAAGGATTCGGAATATCACACATTGATCAATCAAAGAGAGATTCAACAACTAAAAGAAAGATCAATTCTTTGGGATACTTCCTTTCTTCAAACAAAATGAATAGAGCTAGAATTAGACCGATTCTCTAAATGCCTTTATGGATATTCCCAGCTATTCACAGAACATGAGAAGGAGATGAAGAATTATCTGCTTTTGGAAAAAATCAAAGAATTTCTTGGGAAACCTACAAGATCCATTCTTTCTTTTTTCTCTAACGATGGTTAAAACTTCATTTGGGTTGAATCCTACTAAGAGGTCCACTAAAGATAAGAAATTGTTGAAAAAAGACCAGATGTTTCTTTTGTCCCATCCAGGCGATCGGAAAATAAAGAAATAATTAATATATTCAAGATAATTATGTATTTACAAAATACTGTCTCAATTCATCCTATTTCATCAAATCCAGGATGTGACATGGTTCCAAAGGATAAATTGGATATGCACAGTTCCATGAGATTTCATTCTTGAACAAAAATACAAAAATACGTTCCATGACCAAAAAAAGGGGGATACACATTACACCACGATTTTGAATTAGAAGAGAGATTTTAATAAATGGTAGATCTATTCACTCTATCAATAAGAGAGTCGGATCTGGTGTATTATAAAGGATTTGCCTTTTCAATGGATTCTTACATATTGGATAAAAAATAATTCTTGAATAAGGTATTCAACTCCGGGGATGAATTGAAAAAGAAATCTTTATTGGTTCTACCTCCTCGTTTTTATGAAGAGAACGAATCTTTTTATCAAAAGATAAGAAAAAATGGGTTCGGATCTCCTGCGAAAATTATTTGGAAGATTCAAAACCAAAAATAGTGGTATTTGCTAGCAACAACATAATGAGGCACTCAATCAATATAGATGGATCCGAAATCTTATTCAAATCCAATATAGCCCTTATGGGTACATAAGAAATGTATGGAATTGATTTTTTTTAATGAATGAATCCGATTGCAATTTTGAATATGGAATTCAAAGGGATCAAATAGAAAATGATACATTGAATCATAGATCGATAATGAAATATACGATCAACCAACATTTATCGAATTTGAAAAATAGTTAGAAGGGATGGTTCAATCCTTTTATTTTTATTTTTTGAACCGAGAGATCTGTGAATCAAGATCCTAATACAAATAAAAACAAATGGTCCAATGGGAGCAAGAATTTCCAGGAACATTTGGAACATTTCGTTTCTAAGCTGAAGAGCCATTTTCAAGTAGTCTTCGATCGATTAAGTATTAATCAATATTTGATTTATTGGTCTGAGGTTATCGACAACAAAGATTTGTGTAAGTGACTTCGTTTCATTTTGTCCAAGTTTCTTCCTTTTTTGTCTAACTCACTTCCTTTTTCTTTGTGAGTTTCATGAATACCCCCATTGATAGGTCCAAGATTCATGTCTATGAATTGAAAGGTTCGATTGATCAATTCTGCAATTAGTAGGTCTTCAAATCGTTCATTTGTAAAAATGGAAACCACTATTTTGGATAATCATGATACTTCCCAAAATTGAAATTATTGATCAACGGATGAACAATATCACCATTTTTGTTCAATAAGATAACAAAGTGGATGATTGACTCATTCCATACTAGAAATAATCGCAGGAAGTCTTTTAATAACACGAATTCCTATTTCTCAATAATATCCCACGATCAAGACAATTGGCCAAATCCTGTGAAACCATTTCATAGAAGTTCATTGATATCGTCTTTTTATAATGTATTTCGGGGCAAATTTCCGAACGCACGACATACCATGCAATCAATATATTTCTTGCAACCAAATTACTTAAAATGGATCTTTCATACATCAAATACAAGAAAAGATCCCACCTTTATAAGTTGCAGACCTAGGTTCCATTGGAGGAGAAAATCCTAAAATCCACTGTTGATGGCTCCGTTGTCAATGGATTGGTGGATGGTGCCATAGCTGGTATCTACAGAGATCGTGCTTGTATTATTATTACGGGTTTCCCTAAATTGGTGAAGATCTCATCACCTTCTTAGGCAGAAGCCCTAGCCATCCTTGAAGCAATCCAGCTTGTAATTTTGAGTGAAGATAATTCCGCAAACTATGCAGTTGAGCTCAACCATGCTGATCTCACGGATGCTTTGATAAGCGGGTTTACAGATAATTTCAACCGAGAGGAGCGACTTCTTATCGTGAATTTTTTAAAGCTACTCAAGGCCATCCATCCATTCGCATAGCCCATTGTCCGCGGGCTTCTAATGCAGTAACCGACTGAGCTACAAAGACATGACGGATTGGCTCACCTCCACAAAACCGGCTTTCTTTTCCTCCTCAAACCCTTTGGGCCATCCTTTGTTTAGATTCGCCTTGCTCGGAGCTCTTTAGACCATGTTCATAATTTCAATAAAATTTTCTTCGATAAAAAAGAAATCAAATTAAATTTTTAGCCTTTCCTTATGTTTGCAATCATGGTCAATGGAAGAGAAGAAAATTACAAAAAAAAAAAAAAAGGAAAAAAAAAAATTTCCACTCTTTTTATGCCTTAAGTAAAATTAGAAGTTTTTTGTATTTTCGACCCACCCGAAAATTCATTCCATTCTCTCTCATTTCTGAAACATAATTGATGTTTTCTCAAAGTCTTTCTAAAGAGAGAATTGCTATTTTGCTTTTCAAAAAATTATCCTTCTGAGTAGAGGCGCATTTCGCACGAGTGACTTATCGCTATGCTACCTATTGCACATGGATTTGTTGTCTCCTTCCGAGTAAGGGTGATTAGTTCTTGATCCGATCCAGTTTCAAGGTGAAATAGGAAATCGGACCAGGAGACTATCATGTTTCCAAAAATCATAACTAAGGATTGGATTGATTGGTCTTAGAGTCGAAATTTGGACCACATCACCGATTCGGTCCAATTTTGATCCGGTCTAATGGAACCGATCGTCTATTTTTTCCCATTATTTTTTTCTCATTGCTTTAGTAGTTAGTTCATATTTTACTAATTTTTTGAATAAATAATTAAATAATAAAATATTTAGTGGCTCTAATTCAGTTCTCCTTTGAAATTGGAACTAGACTGATATTCTCATAAATCGGACCAAATGGGCCGGTAGAGGCCACGCAGTTTCAGGTTTAGGCGGTCCCATTCCAACTGCCACCCACCAATGGACTTCATTCATTTTTGAGAGGCTTTCAAACTAAAGGTGAGCATGGTCAGGGTTGGGCCGGTCCACCCCTTAACCCTAGGACCAACCCGCACAGTGCTGGTCCTCAATTCTTGAGACCGAGGACCGAGCCTATTGAGCTTGGGACTGAAGACCAGACCGAACCAATGGGTTCGGTCCGATTCCAGGGTTAACCCGGGACCAACTGATAATTTTTTATTTTATTTTTCATACTCCTTAAAAAAACGATTGAGAGTTGGATTGACCCAATGGGTTCGGTCGGGTTTCAAGGTCAACCCTAGACTAACCAATAATTTTTTATTTCATTTTTTGTACTCCTTAAAGGGCAACCGATGACCATACGAGACTCAATGGGTTCGATGATGAGCAAAGTCGGCTAAGAAAGGTAAGCGGTGAGGGTCAAGTGGGGTGAGTGTCAAACAGAATGAGCATCGAATATTGAGCGATGAGCAACAAGTCAAGCGAGCATCGAGCGGCGAGCGGCATGAGTGACCCAAAGCGAGTGAGGCGAGTGTCGAGTGGCGAGCGAAGAAATTATTTTTTTCGATTTTAGCAAATTGAAGACTAAGAGGACAAATAAGACATAAAAGAACGAATACTAGAGGAATATGTCATAAGGTGCCTTTTTGGACGCCGTGAGGACTCGTCACAAAATTTTTCTTCCTTCGTAAATTATGACTATTGATGCCTTAGTAAAATACATTAAAAACCTAAATTATTAAATAATAATGTAAAATTACTTGAACTTCTCACTAAACAAATTTGTTTAATATTGTTGACGCCGTTTATTTTAAGTTTTTCTCTATATAAAAAATTATAAATAAATATATAGTTAGGGTTCATAGGGTTGGACGATCCGAAACTCTAAGCGACCGAGCACCAACTGCATAGTCTTTAGTTTAGGAATTCTAGAACCATGGACTGACCCTGTCTCCCGAAAATCGGATCTGGACTGGTAGGGTTGAGCCGATCCGAGGTCAGTAAAGTGTGCTTACCCCCATTTTCAGACCACAAAAAAAGTCGTGCCATGATGGATGGTGTTGAATTTAGCCAAAATAGGAAATAAATATAGTACAGCAATAGTATCTCCTTTCCAAGAATGGGAGATAAGAATCTCGCCAACGGACAGGAACGTGGCTACCGAGGACTCATCGCCTGCGTCTCTCTCTCTCTCTCCCCACATCCCGACAAGGAGCCATTATCGTCATCTCCACCTGCTAACTGTAAACAATAAAAGATACAAGGCAAGATTATCTCGTTGAAGGGCATACCAGAATCGAAATGTTCAAGTCAATTACATCATTCCAGAACAAGATCCTGAAGCCCTTATAAAAAGAGCCCGAAACCCACCATCGTTCGCCACAGCTGTTATGCGTTCAGGTTCTGAGAGAGAGATAAAGAAAAGAAAGCAGAGCGAGCAATCATGGTGATGAAGGTCCACGGAAGCGTCTTCTCCGCCCCAACGATGCGGGTCCTCATTGCCCTCCACGAGAAGGACCTCGAGTTCGAGTTCGTCTTCATCGACTTGCGAGCTGGCGAGCACAAGAAGGAGCATTTCCTCGCCCTCAACGTAAGTCTCCGTCCCCGCCCACCGCCCCTGCCACAGTATTCCTAACTATTTTCTGGTCTAGGGGTCTCAACGTGGTCTTTCAAGAAAACCTCCTTCGTCTCTTGGATCTAACGTTTCTCGATCTCTGTGCAGCCTTTCGGTCAGGTCCCGGCCTTTGAGGACGGAGATTTGAAGCTATTCGGTAAGTCTTTCTATTCCTGATGTATTATATTGTGTGACCATCATGAAAGATGAAACTATTTAGTCAAAGGGTGCTGATTTTTTTTTTTTTGGTCGGTTAGGGGTGCTGATTCGATTGCCGATAGATCGTGCAATGATGAAAGATCAAGTTTTTAGTCAATCTTTGACTGTTCACTCAGTCAACAGAACAAGAAACAACTCCGCGAAATATAGTTTATGTCTTGATTATGCTCTTCGTGGTGGCAGAATCGAGGGCAATTACTCAATACGTTGCTCACGTATACGAGGACAAGGGCACTCCCCTCGTTTGCGAGGGCAATCCCATGGCGACCGTGAGCGTGTGGATGGAAGTCGAGGCCCACCAGTTTGACCCGGCAGCGTCGAAGCTGCGTGGGGAGCTCGTGTACAAGTCGAAAATTGGCATGGCCACGGATGCTGCAGTAGTTGAGGAGAACGAGGCCAAGCTCGCCAAGGTCCTCAACATCTACGAGGCATGCCTGAGCCAGTCCAAGTACCTAGGCTGCGACTGCTTCACCCTGGCCGACCTCCATCACCTCCCGGCCCTGACCAGCCTGATGGGGACACCTGTGAAGAAGCTGTTCGACGCCCGCCCCAAGGTGAGCGCTTGGATGGCCGACATTATGGCCCGGCCGACTTTGGCCAAGGTTCTTGCCATGAGGAACCAGCAGTGAAGCAAAGGGTCTAGCTTAAATCATCTGAAGCTGGGGGGCAATAACATTAGCCCTTTTCTACCCCTTTCTATATGAGTTGATAATCGTATTTTGTTGTTGATCCTGTCCTTCTTTGGTCAATGTTTTACGTGGGATTTTCTCTGAAGGGTCGTCTTCAATCATCAAAGTTGGAGATGATGATCAAGCTGGTGTTTCACATAACTGCACTTCAGTTCTGTGATTTTCTATTGTTGCGAAAGGCGAGCGATCGAACAATAATATAGACAGAAGAAGAAAATAAATCGTACACCAGATTTACGTGGTTCAATCGTAAAGACCTACGTCCACGGGGAGAGTAGCAGCAAATTTTACTATAGATCAAGCGATACAAGAAGATTACACACTCAAGTCACTCAAACACTCTCTCGGTGTTTCTCAAACCCCAATTTAACCCCAAACCCAACTCACTGCACAAAATTACCGCGTGTTCAAGCTCCAAAATACAACGCTCTACGTACACCTGGTTCGCGTACATACGAAATCGCGAATCTCTTCAAGCTTCTCGCGGAGGACTTGCGGCTTCGTTGATCGTTGAACGTGCGGCTACGTACGTAGGGTTCGGCGGCAATTTTCAGAAGCCCTAAAGAAGACCTGCAAAGATCTACTTTTATACGTGAGTGTGCAGGACGTGTGCAGGGGATTCCATCTTTACGCCAAAGAAGGAAATCGTGCGCCCAACCTTGGGCCCACCTACGCTCCTTGCTTCGCTGAACGTGTGTGTGTGCCCAGAGTCAACACTTTGACTCTGGGCCCACCTATTTTCAATTTACGTACAGAGGCTTCATGCCAAAGGATTTCAGCAGAGCATGGGGCTTTGGCAACTTCACTCCAAAGAAGAAAAAATTCCTCTTTTAATTATTTCCTCTTTTGTAAACCCGTCAAAAGTCCAGTGAATCTCAAACTCGAGTCATAAATTAACAATCTCCACCTTGGCTTGACGTTTGAACCAAGTCGCAATCGCTTCTCAAAAATTCAAATTCTGCCGCTATTTTCCCATAGCCCCCGATGGGCTCAACTGCCACAGATATTATCCAAGTTCAAGGCTCGCTTGAACTTCGCCATAACCGAGGATCTCATCAGAATACCAATTCCACATGCACCTTTAACTACTCCGCAAGGATTTTCTGACGCAACCTCCTTAACCGCGGATAAAGCAAAACCATTGTTGCATCCATATCTATTAGGAGATTGAATACATACCTTGTCAATATCGCGATTCTAAAGAATCGTCGGCTCTATAAGCTCCACCTCACTACAAGCACCATCTGTGTTGATTACTTTGCTAGTACTCATACTCGCTACCTCAGGAGTTTCTGGTCGCAACTCCACCTCCAGCTGAACACCGTCCAGATCCGTATTAACACTGCCACAAACACTCCTAGCTAGAAGTATCGGAGACTTGTCAAGGGTAACTTCTCTGCTGTCAATATGTGAATTTATATCCGGCACCACAACTGATTGCCCGCTCACCTTATGCATAGCCATGGAATATGCACCTTGCCCTCCAATCGAGCTTACCATCACTCACTCGAAAATAACACGAGCAACAAAACATTCTAATAATAGAATAACCAGTAACGTTACCTGACCACACTTCTTCAAGAGTCCGCCTTTCAATAGCAGTTGATCTATTCATCAGGTAGCTTACCGTACTTAGCACATCAGCTAGGATTCTCCTAGCAATACTAGCACTAGAGATAATTTTTCAGGCCGTCTCTAGTAATGTTCAACTCATCAATTCTGCAAATTGTTGTGATTTACTGGTACTAGTACGATGTTTCACTATGCCCTCTTTCATGCAGAATTTATTTGCCAGCTCCGAGTAGAACTCCATGCTATTGTTAGTCTGCACATGCTTGATCGACTTACCAGTCTCTGTCTCGATCAAAGCTCTTGACTGCGTGATCCTGACATCAGCATCAAACTTGTGCCTTGGCACAAACACCCAGGTCTTCCTCGAGCAGTCAATAGACTCTCAAACAGATGCATCCAACGTCTCCACAGCAAAATTTTTCACTGTCTCACCTTGAAGTTTATACAGGCCTCCATGCTTGATTCCTTTCATTATCACCAAGGCACCTCGAACAACCTTTAGAACTCCACCTTTTGAAGAATACCTACAACCAGCTGAATCTAGGGCACCCAAGGAAATTAAGTTCTTTTTCAATTATGGAACGTGTCTTACTCTAGTCAATGTCCTCACAATTCCATCATGCATTCTAATTTTAACATCACCAACACCCACAACATCGCACTCAGCATTGTTCCCTAACTGGACTTTACCACTACCCGTGCACTGATAAGTGATAAACCAGTTTCTATTTGGTGTGACATGAAAAGAACAACCAGAATCCATAATCCATCCATCAAATGATGAATAATCGTGATGAGACAAGACATAATCAACATTATCGCCTACAGCTGCAACATTATCTGCAGAATCAACTATAATTCCCTTACCCTTCTCATTCTTCAACTTAAGGCAATCCCTTCTAAGATGCCCTCTCTTGCCACGGCTCCAACGAGACAACATTAGCAAGTCCTAGATTGACTACGTCTGTTCATATTAGTACTACTATTACCCACACGTGTTATAGATCTTCCTCTATTTTCACCTACTAAAGCAATAGATACAGGTTCGCTAGATTCTTTTCTACGAATGTCCTCGCTCAGAATCAAATCTCGAACCCCATCAAACGTCAAACTTGTTGATCCAGGGGAATTACTAACAGCGATGAACGGTAGTATTCCAACTATCGGCAATGAGGATAACGAGAATCAAAGCACGTACCTCATCTTCAAAATCAATCTCAACTGAACTCAATTGACTAACAATCACATTGAATTCATTGATATGATCCGCAACTGACGCACCTTCTCTCATCTTCAAATTAAACAGACGTTGCATCAAACAGACCTTGTTGATCGCAGAGGGCTTCTCGTACATATCCGACAGGGCTTGCATTAAATCAGCAGTGGTCTTCTTCTTCAGGATGTTAAACGCGACGTTACGAGCCAACATCAACCGAATAACACCCATAGCTCGTCTATCCAGCAAATCCCAATCAGCTTGCTTCATCGTCTCTGGTTTCTCCCCAGATAAAGGCAAGTGCAGATTCATCTGGTAAAGATAATCTTCAATATGCATCTTCCAGAAACTAAAATCATTCCCATCAAATCTGTTAATTCTCACTTTTACTTCTTCGTCGCCATCGATTCGCTTCAACTTATCCAAACACGGCTCGATACCACTTGTTGCGAAAGGTGAGCGATCGAACAATAATATAGACAGAAGAAGAAAATAAATCGGACACTAGATTTACGTGGTTCAGTCGTAAAGACTTACGTCCACGGGGAGAGAAAGCGCCGAATTTTACTATAGATCAAGCGATCTGAGGAGATTACACACTCAAGTCACTCAAACACTCTCTCGGTGTTTTCCAAACCCCAATTTAACCCCAAACCCAACTCACGGCACAAAATTACCGCGTGTTCAAGCTCCAAAATACAACGCTCTACGTACACCTGGTTTGCGTACATACGAAATCGCGTATCTCTTCAAGCTTCTCGCGGAGGACTTGCGGCTTCGTTGATCGTTGAACGTGCGGCTACGTACGTAGGGTTCGGCGGCAATTTTCAGAAGCCCTAAAGAAGACCTGCAAAGATCTGTTTTTATACGTGAGTGTGCAGGACGTGTGCAGGGGACTCCATCTTTACGCCAAAGAAGGAAATCGTGCGCCCAACCTTGGGCCCACCTACGCTCCTTGCTTCGCTGAACGTGTGTGTGTGCCCAGAGTCAACACTTTGACTCTGGGCCCACCTATTTTCAATTTACGTACAGAGGCTTCATGCCAAAGGATTTCGGCAGAGCATGGGGCTTCGGCAGCTTCACTCCAAAGAAGAAAAAATTCCTCTTTTAATTATTTCCTCTTTTGTAAACCCGTCAAAAGTCCAGTGAATCTCAAACTCGAGTCATAAATTAACATCTATTATGAGCAATAAAGAGATTGGACAGATGCAGGGTTATGTTTCATGAGTCATTGTTTTATATGTCTCGTTTTTGTAGTTTCATTAGAGGATAATGATTTCTGCAAGTGCTGGTATTATCTCTACTGATGAAAACCCCTCCTCTCATCATCTCCATGGGGTGGCCTAAGGTTTCCCTGAAGCTTCGCCTAGTTTGCTGCACTTTATTCATGGAGGAGTATTGCCTTTACACTAAGGGATATGTACATCGGAAATTTTAAAATTTGTCATGTAATTGACCCCTAATATTTTTAAATTTGTATAAGGAACTTTTTTATTAATTTGTTTGATTTGACCAATTAAAAAGCCTAACTCTACTCTGGGAAGCATCGACATTCTCAGGAGCCTTTGAGTAATGTTAGACACTCCAACACGTATCCGATATTCTGTTGGAAAATCCGACATGTGGTTAGCTTTCCTGATATGCTCATGTCCAGAATTTGGACACATGATTCCGACATGTACGGATTAATTTTAACATTTTTTTTAATAAATAAGAGATTTAAATATAAATATGCAAAAAAATTTAAAATGATAAAAATAATAAAGGGGGAAAACCTAGTCTTCTCTTTTTTTCAAACTCTCACTTTCCGTGATTCACTAAACTCTTTTATTATTATTTATTTATTTGTCGATTGAATCAAATTAATTTGATTGAAATAATCATGAAAATGTATAACGTATTGTATTGCATTGTGTCGCGTGTGGTGTGTCAGTGTCGATTCTACTTAGACTCTACCAAGCACCACATTTGGAAAAAAATTGATAAAAAATTTAAAGAAAGAAAAAGAGGATAAAAGGAAAAATGATGATTTAATTATATATATATGAGCTGGCCACTCGAGCTTCGTCGAGCTCACCATCATGGCCACGACAAGCTTCTTCCAGCTCCCAGCCATGGCCGCTCCAGTAGGGTAGACGCGTGATAATTGCGCAATGAATTCTTGACTTTTGCACACCGCTTATTCCTCATCCAAAAGGCTGATCTCGCGACGTGGAGCAGTGGATCTACAAAGAAACTCTCATGCTGGAAAATAATTGAGTTGAAGTTACTATCTGTCCTTTCAACTTGAGTCTCATGACTATTTTATAATTTATGGGCCAAATCTGGTCACTTTCTTTGCATAGCCGCAAGCAAATGACCAAAATGGTGGGGCCAAATGAAAATTCTCCTATCCAATTTGCACTTTGTTTAAAAGTGCTTTTATAAACTTGTTGAAAACAATAAAAAATATCATACAATTTTCAATGCACAGTCATTCTCGTGTTACTTGTAATCAGTGCATTATAAATCGAATTAAAAATTACCCGTAGTGATTATAACTCTTTGAAGTTTGCAAATCCCACAATGAATATGTATTTCGGGGAAAATTTCCAAGCACACAACAAACAGTGGAATCGGCATATTTCTTGCAATAGGATTACTTAAAATGGAACTTTCATACATCAAATACAAGAAAAGATCCCACCTTTATAAGTCGCAGAGTTGGGTTTCGTCGGAGGAGAAAATCCTAAAATTCAACGTCAATGGCTCCTTTGTCAATGGATCGGTGGGTGGCGCCATGGCTGGTATCGGCAGAGATCATATTGGTGCTATTATTACAGGTTTTGCCAAATTGGTAAAGATTTCCTCTACTTCTCAAGCGGAAACCCTAGCCGTCCTTTAAGTAATCTGGCTTGTAGCTTCAAGTGAAGACAGTTCTGTAAACTATGCAGTTGAGCTCAACCATGTTGATCTTGTGGAAGCTCTGATAAACGGGTTTATGGATAATTTTAATTAGGAGGAGAA
Source organism: Eucalyptus tenuipes (assembly GCA_014182365.1). NCBI lineage: Eukaryota > Viridiplantae > Streptophyta > Magnoliopsida > Myrtales > Myrtaceae > Eucalyptus > Eucalyptus tenuipes. The sequence goes on along the minus strand of CM024544.1, from coordinate 9,630,508 downwards.
ACTTCTTATCATGAACTGATTAAAACTACTCAAGGCCCACCCATCGCCTCGCATTGCCCATTGTCCGCGGGCTTCTAATGCAATAGCTGATTACGTTGCGAAGATATTGCGAAATGGCTCTCTTTCATAAAATTGGCTTTCTTTTCCTCCTCTAGTCCTTTGTGCCCTCCTCTGTTTAGATTCGCCTTGCTTGCGACTCTTTAAACCATGTTCATAATTTCAATAAAACTTTTTTCGATAAAGAAAATGAAAAGTTTTTAGCCTTTCCTTATGTTTGCAATCATGGTCAATGGGAGAGGGAAGAAAATTACAGAAAAAGAAGAAGAAGAAAATAATAAATAATTATCACTCTTTTTAGGCCTTATGAAAAATTACAAGTTCTCTTGATTTTCGACCTACACGAAACTTCACTCCGTTGTCTCTCATTTCCGAAACACAATTCACGTTCCCTCAAAAGTCTTTCAAAAGAGAGGATCGCATTGTCGCCCTTCAAAAGATTCTCCTCCAGAGTAGAGGCACGTTTCGCACCAGCGACTTGTCCCCGTGTGACGTGCCGCACGTACGTGTCGTCTCCTTCCGACTGACTACATTTTCCGAGAAGCCTTCAGACAACAGACAAAGGAGTGCAAAGCTGGACATGAACATGGCTACTGAGGAGTCATCGCTTGCGTCCTGTCTCTCTCTCTCTCTCCCCAACCCGCTCAGCCACACGGGTCATTTGTCCTTGGCCCCACTTTCTCATCTTCTCTCATCTCCGTCTCTTTACCATGAAACTGCGACGAAATTCTCTCGTTGACGGAAAAAGGAAGACCGAATTTCCGCTTGGAGAAAAGAAGGAGAAGTTAAACCGGTTCGTCGAGCCCTTATAAAAAGAGCCCGAAACCCACTTTCATTCACCACGATTGTTTTGCGTTCGGCTCTTGGAGAGAAACAAAAAAGAAAGTAGAGCACAGCGACCATGGTGATGAAAGTTTATGGAAGCCTCATGTCCACCGCGGCGATGCGGGTCTTCGCCGCCCTCTACGAGAAGGACCTCGAGTTCGAGCTCGTCACCGTCGACATGAAAGCGGGCGAGCACAAGCAGGAGCATTTCCTCGCCCTCAACGTAAGTCCCCGTCCCTGCCCATCGCCTCGAACAGTATTCCTCGCTGATTTCTGGTCTTGGGGGTCCCGACGTGTTCTTCGAAGAAACCCTGTTTCGTCTCTCTCGGATCTAACGTTTCTCGAACCTCTCTGTGCAGCCTTTCGGTCAAGTCCCAGCCTTTGAGGACGGAGACTTGAAGCTATTCGGTAAGTCGTTCTATCACTGATAGATTATCGTGTGACCATGATGAAAGTATTGAGTCAAACTTTGAGCGTTGCATCGGTCGACTGAAAAAGAAACGACTACGAGAATTGAAATTTATATCTTGATTATGCTTTGCTGTCTATGGTGGCAGAATCGAGGGCGATTACTCAGTATATTGCTCACGATTACGCTGCCAAGGGTGCTCCGCTCGTCTGCGAGGGCAAACCCATGGCGACGGTGGCCGTGTGGATGGAGGTCGAGGCGCACCAGTTTGACCCCGTGGCGTCGAAGCTGCAGTGGGAGCTCGTGTTCAAGCCGCTGTTCGGCATGGCCGTGGACGCTGCGGCGGTCAAGGAGAACGAGGCCAAGCTCGCCAAGGTCCTCGACATCTACGAGGCACGGCTGGGCCAGTCCAAGTACCTGGGCTGCGACTGCTTCACCCTCGCCGACCTCCACCACATCCCGACCCTGACCAATCTGATGGGGACACCGTTGAAGGAGCAGTTCGAGGCCCGCCCTAAGGTGAGCGCTTGGGTGGCCGACATCATGGCCCGGCCAGCTTGGGCCAAGGTTCTTGCCATGAGGAACAAGCAGTGAAGCACAGGGTCTACTTCAAAACATCTGGCGTTGGGGACAGGAGCATGAGACCTTTTTCACCCCCATTTTTTTTTGGGAGTTGGTAATAGTATTTTGGTGTTGATTCTGTCCTTCTTTGGTCAATGTTATTATGTGGGAGTTAAATGAACTTTTCCTGGTTGTCTTCAATCATGAAAGTTGGAGATCATGATGGGACTGGTGTCTCGTGATCTTCTAGCCTGAGCAATAAAGACTTTACTAATAAAGAGAGAGTTATGTTTTTAACGTCTAATCTTTGTAGCTTCATTAGTAGTAATTGCTGGAAGTGCTGGTTTTGTTTCTACTGATGAAGCCTATTCTTGCATCATCTCCATGGGATGGCCTCCAGTTTCATAATCACTTTCCCTGCCAATCACAAAGATCTTTATCCAGTCTCAAACATTCTTTCACTGTTGCAGTTTCTAGAGTTCCAGATTTAATAGAAAAAAAGGTCAGAAATTCAATCAAAATTAGACCGAAGGTACCCACATATCCAATTTTGCATCGTATTGTATAACACGTACAAGTTAAACAGTTCAATTTTCAAATAATTAATTCATCCTTTTCGCTTTGATATGAAAATAGTCGTTTTGGGTCAGCTCATTTGGGTCCAGCATGCGTGCGCATTTAATGTCAAGTTCCATCTGTCATTCAACCGGCAAGATGACTGATAATCTACATGAATCAAAACTTATATAATAAATACTCCTAATGTATTTTTCAGTATTCATGTTCACATCTTTTATCTCATCTTGTAAAGTTAGTCCAATGGTCACTTCGACATATATTTAGAGGGTTACGATAGATTTTTTGCAGAAAAGGCAAAAAGCATCCCAAGTGGTGCCCCAAAAAGATGCGCATAAATTTGGTTGAATCATGCAGATGCCAATGGTATTACGTAAATAGGCAATTATTCATATTACTAATGGACAATTTCTCTCTAGAAAATATACAGTGATTTCAGAGTGCCACGTCAATAAAGTCAAATGCAATTATAGGTTGACACGTATATATTGACATGAAATGAAACAAATAAAAAATAAAAAAATTGCCTTGATATCTTCCTCCTCCTCATTCACAAAATGCCCAGATCTCTTCTTCCTCTCTCATCCACAATAACTGACGCCGTGTCTAGGCCGGCGTGGAGAGAGCCAACCTGGAGGATTGACCACGAAGACGAGATTACGGCGCCGAGAGACGGAGAGAGCCATGGGCATTGCTCTGCACTTCCGTCACCAGTCATGGACCAGTGGTATCACTAGCTGGGCACTAGCTTGCACTCCCGTTGCTTTGTAATCGTGTCACCGCGTCTCGGCCGTCAATGGACGAGCTAGGCTCGCGAGTGATGCGGACCCTTGTCCATGGCCGTCATCAGTGTCGTTCGGTCAAATTTGTAGTATTGCCCAAGTCCAGACATGGAAATCCGGGCGCTCACAGCCAAGGCTCCATCATCCACGTCATCTAAACCGTCGACAAGATCTAAAGCAATGTCCACCTATAGATTTGGAAATATGGGTGCTCATGGCCAACGCTCTGTTGGCGTCATCTAAACCCGCTCCCTTGTCACTCGTGGCTCAAGGATGGCCATAGATAGAGGTAGATCAGAAAGGTGAATGGAGGCCAAACACAGAGCAAAATCAAAATTTTCAGTTTTTTATTTGATTCCGAGTTGGTGGAAACGAAGTCCTGTCCTTGCATCATCTCCATGGGAGTGGCCTACGGTTTCACAACCACTTTCCCCACCATTCACAAAATCTTTGCCCATTTTCAGTTGTTAAAGTACCATAGAAATTCACTAGACAATATTCACGTACAAGTATAGCTTTATACATACTTTTTGTTGGAGAAAACTCTTTTGATGTTTTGAAGTTGACAAAACTTATCAAAAGTCTATTCCGAAGAATTCCAGACTTTTATGTCAAAGTCTGAAGACTCCAGATTTTGTCAAAGTCGAAAACTTCCAGACTTTTGTGTGAAATCCGCCCACTCGACAAATTTCATCTGTAGAAAGTGAAGGATGGAGACTTTTCCAGATAAGGTTCGGTTCGTATAGATTATATATGGTCTTCTGGTTGGAAATATCACCTACGAGATTGGATATCTTTATTGGAATCAATTTGGATACACCAAATTTTTTAAGGGCAAGTATTTTTGGTAAGAATCTACTTATGGAAACTAAGATCTTGATTGTATGGGCGAACATGATTGACGGGCTTTCATTACAATCTTCAAACGACTCTAGATCTTCTTAATTGATTCCGTCCAATGGGTTGATTGGAAGAATTCCTTTGGAAAGTGCCAACGGTCGAGAAGGCATGAAGGAGTATTTAAGGAGGACTCTCCAATTGTTCGATAGAGTGCGTGAAAGAGAAATTTCAAAGTTTGAAGCTTATCATTCCCTTGTTACTTCTTACTCTGAACTCAAAGTTGTATTCAAAAGAGAGAAACTCATAGTGTGACTTCGTGAGAGAGCAGTAGAGACTCTTCGCTGTGAAGTCGAGATCGCGAGATTGTAAATTCTCTTTTATTTCATAGTGGAATCCGGTCAAGGGTCATCGGTGTGGGAGAGTGGACGTAGGTTTGATCTAAGCCGAACCACTATAAATTCGTGTTCATATTCTCTTCCCCGAACTTCTTTATTTTGTTTGTTATTCTATTTAACTGCTAAAGTCTAAATTTGTTCAAAACTTGTTGTTCTTCAAACTCTGTTTTAAAAGTAAAATATTTCACTATTCTTTGCGAAAATTTGTTTTAACACCTATTCACCCCCTCTAGGTGTTCATACTAGCACTAACAATTGGTATTAGAACTTGTGTGCTTAATTTTTGAAATGTTTTACTTCTAAGCTAAAGATCCTCTATGGCTAGTATTTTGGTTCCAGGTTTGTTTGAAGGTCAAAGTAACACCAGATCTCATTTCTTCGATGGAAAGGAATACAATGTCTGGAAGAACAAGATGAAGGCATTTCTCAGATCCAGAAATCCTCGGGAGTGGGATGTTGTAGAAAAAGGAATCAATCCTAAAGCAACATTAGCTTCAAACCAAGGAAAAGAAGTCATTGATGCTGACGAAGCAACATGAGCTGAATTTACCAAGAGACAAGCTTTTGACACAAAAGCAATCTACTCTTTATATTGTGCCTTATCTCCTACTAAGTATAACCGAATTTCTTCTTATGAAACAACAAAAGAAGTTTGGGACAGATTGCATGTTACCTACGAAAGAACTGACGGTGTGAATGATACCAAAATAAACATTTTGCTCGGATAGTATGAAGCCTTGAGAATCCATTACTGATATGCTTAGTCGCTTTTACAGAGATTGTGAATGGCCATGCTTATCAAGGTCAACCAATCTTAAGACTAATGAAAATCAGTAAGCTGCTGCGTGGGCTTTCGGAAGACTGGAATCATGTAAAGATTTCAATTAGAGAAACTCAGAGGATTATGCCTCTATCAGTTGACGAATTGATAGGCACGCTTCAGTCGTACGAAGTGGAACAAATAAATGATGAAGAATATTCTAAAGGTAAGAAGTTAATTGCTTTAAAGTCTAACGTTGATTCTGATGATACGGATTCAAATGATGATATAGACGACGGAGAGCTGGCACTCATGATCAAGAAATTCATAAAGTTGAATAGAAAAGGAAGAAGATTCAATTGGAAGAAGCAGAACACGCAAAATTTCCAGAAGAGACCAACTGAGGACAATGAAACCAACAAAGATCTGATATGCTTCGAATGCAAGAAAAATGGGCATATCAGACCTAACTATCCTCTGTTGAAGAAGAAGAAATGAAAAACTGAGAAGTACAAAAAGGCACTCAAAGCTGAAACTTGGAGTGATACCGAGTGTGAGGAAAGCGAAGAAGAATATGCTAACATATGTCTAATGGCTCATTCCAACTCAGACTCAGAATCAGAAACAGACTCTGATTCAGATTCATACCAAGAAATTGAGGTTGGTAATTTAAAAATTCATGCCAAAGTCTCTAAATACATAGATGAACTTTGTCACAATCTAAAATTCTCTCTTAAAAGGATTTCTAAACTAAAAATGGAGAATTCTACTCAAGCAACATTAAGTTTTTTGGAAAGAAAAATTTGAAAGTTTGAAAACAAGTTTTGATATTTTGGAATAAAATTCTTACTCTCTTTCAAAGGAAAATACGTTTTTGAAAAGTGATATCTCAAATATAACGAAAAGATTTTCAAAAGAATCCGAGAAACTAGAGAAAATTCTTTCAGTTCAAATACCCTACTTTAACAAATCTGGTTTGGGTATGACTTCAGAAACTATTCCATTAATTGACTTTCCCAAAGTAAAAGAAAGAATCAAATAAAGACCTGCAAAGGCATTTTACAAAAACCACTTTCAAAAAGCTTTTGTGAAACCTGTTGGCCGAAGTGCACTTAGATGTTCAAAGTGTAACAGTTTAGAACATTTCAAGAAAGAATGTCCCAATGTTTGGATACTTGGTTAAGAAGAACTGGGCCAAGACTGTTTTCAATTCTAACCCTTTTGGACTTAAGAAAATCTGGGTACCAAAGAAAGTTTGAGTTTCTTTTTTTTATCGCAAGTCACTATCAAAAGAAAGATCAAATTGTATTTAATTAGTGGCTATTCGAGGCATATGACAGGAGATTCAAGCTGCTTTATAAAGCTTGTTAAACTGAATGGAGGAAAAGTATCATTCAGAGGAAACAACAAAGGAAAGATTGTAGGATGTGGAACTGTGAAGATTGGAAGCCTGACTATCAACAACGTTTCTTTGGTGGAAGGATTGAACTTCAATCTGCTGAGCATAAGTTAGCTTTGTGATACTAGTTTTAAAATAAATTTCCAAGAAGGCACTTGTTCTGGAACGAATCAAGACTTCTCTCAATCTTTTACTAGGCGAAGGCATGGCAACATTTACCTTCTGGATGCAAACCCAGAAAGTTCTCAGTGTCTTATTTCCATCCAAGATGAAGCAAGTCTCTAGCATCGAAAGCTTGGTCATGTTAACTTGAAGCAAATTGCCAAGATTTCCTTTAAGAAGCTTGTTCGAGGACTTCCAAATCTGACTTACCAGAAGAATGAGATGTGCACTCCCCGTGTTCTGGGAAAACAAGTCAGAAGTTCTTTTAAACCTTTGAATCAAGTCTCTACCAATCAAGCTCTACAACTTCTTCATATGGACCTTTTTGGTCCAACCAGCACTCAAAGTATTGGTGGAAAGAAATATTGCTTAGTAATCGTGGATGATTACTCTCGTTTCGTTTTGGTATATTTTTTGGCAAGTAAGTCTGAAGCCTTCTCTTATTTCTCGAAGTTTACTAAGAAGATTCAGAATGAAAAAGGTTATGCTATTTCGAACATAAGAACTGACCATAGAAGTGAGTTTGAGAATCAGGACTTTGCTAAGTTTCGTGATGAATCTAGTTTTCAGCATATTTTCTCTTCTCCATACACTCCAAAACAAAATGAGGTTGTGGAAAGAAAGAACAGATCCTTGTAGGAGACGGCCAGAACTCTCTTAATAGAAAGCAAAATACCCTCTTGCTTTTGGGCAGAAGCAGTTTCAACAGCTTGCTATATTATCAACAGAATATTCTTGAGGCCCATTCTAGAGAAAACTCCTTACAAAGTGTACAAAGGAAAGAAGCCAAATGTCTTTTACTTTCATGTCTTTGGTTACAAGTGTTTTATTCTAAAGAATGCAAATGATCGATCTGGAAAGTTCGAAGCAAAGTCAGATGAATGAATTTTCCTTGGCTATTCGACTTCAAGCAATGCTTATAGAGTCTTTAACAAGAAGACTCAATCCATGGAAGAATCTATGAACGTCAAGTTTCAAGATTATATGGAGAATCTACCAGACTAGACTCAACTTGAAGAGTCTAAACCACATTCCGAGACTTTACAAAGTTTACTTCCCCCGAAGAGGTTCAGACTTCTGAAGAACAACAACAAGCAAAACGAGAAGATTCAACCAATACAGAGGGACAACCAACTATCAAACCAAGCAGTAATTGGAAGCACAAGTCAAGTCATCCTAAAGAACTCATCATTGGCAACGTTGATGAAGGAGTTCGCACCAAATCTAAAGGAAGAGAAGAATCCTATGCTCTAGCACTTGTTTCTGAAATAGAACCAAAAGGTGTAGACGAAGCCTAGTCTGATGAAAGCTGGATAGAAATTATGCAGAAAGAACTTAGACAATTCAGCATCAACGATGTATGGGAGCCGATTCCAAAACCCAAAAACAAATCCATTATTGGAACGAAATGGTTTTTAGGAACAAGATGAATGAGAATGGTAAAGTGGTCAGAAACAAAGCAAGACTCGTGGCAAAAGGATATACACAATAAGAAGGGATAGACTATGATGAGACCTATGTACCAGTAGCGAGATTAGAAGCAATTAGATTATTACTTACTTTTATTTGTTATTAAAATTTCAGGTTATTCCAAATGGATGTCAAAAGTGCATTCCTAAATGGGTTCATACAAGAAGAAGTCTATGTGGAACAACCACTAGGATTTGAAGATCCAAGAAAGTCAGACTCAGTCTACAGACTGAAAAATGGCTTGTATGGACTGAAGCAAGCATCTCGAGTATGGTATTAAAGGTTAAGTAAATTTCTAAGTCAAAATTGTTTTGAAAAGGGAAAGGTTGATACAACATTGTTTATAAAGAAAGAATGAAAAGATTTTCTATTGGTACAGATTTATGTAGATGATATTATTTTTGGTTCTCCTAATGAAAGACTTTACAAGAAATTTTCAAAGTCTATACAGGAAGAATTCGAGATGAGCATGATGGGTGAGTTAACTTTCTTTATGGGATTGCAAGTTAGACAATTGAAGAAAGGTATATTCATTCACCAAGAAAAATATGCCAAAGATCTCATCAAGAAATTTGGGTTGGAGAATTGCAAGAAAACAGAAACTCCAATGTCAAGTTTTTCGAAACTGGACAAAGATGAAGATGGGAAGAAAGTAGATCAGAAGCTATACAGAAGCATAATCGGTTCACTTCTCTACATTATTGCTTCTAGACCTGATATTCTATTCAGTGTGTGGATGTGTGCGAGATTTCAATCTAATCCTAGAAAATCTCATCTAAGTGTTGTAAAACACATCATTAAATATGTTACGACTTGTCCAAAGCTAGGTCTGTGGTATCCAAAAGAATGAGACTTTACTCTTCTCGGATATTCAGACGCTGATTTAGCATGTTGAAAGGTCGATAGAAAAAGCACATCCGGTACTTGTCAACTGCTGGGAAAAAATGTTGGTATATTGGTTCTCAAGGAAGCAAAGTACTGTAGCGCTTTCAACTGCAGAAGCAGACTATGTTGCTCATGAAAGTTGTTGCTCTCAAATCCTATGGATAAGACAACAACTAAGAGATTTTGGGATTGAAGAATCGTGTACCGAGATCAAATGTGACAATACCGGTGCTATTAATCTCACCAAGAACCCAATTCTTCTTTCAAGGGCGAAGCATATAGAGATTCGACATCAATTTATAATAGATCGTATCTAGAATAGGGAGATTATGATTTAGTTCATTGATTTGAAGAATCAGCTAGCAGACATCTTCACGAAGCCTCTGGAGAAAAATTTATTTGAGTCTATTCGTTCCAAACTGAATATTATTTCTATTTCGGAGTAAAGTCTAAAGTGGCCGGACTCAGACTTTTCATACGCTACTTCAGTAGAAGAATGTCTCAAATCCAGGTATTTTATTTTTGGAATAAAAATGTATGATTAATCGAATCGTTGTTTGCCTATTTTATTTTTGGAAGTTATCTTTTTCGAGTTTTTGAATTTTTGGCAGTTTTTATTTTCAATTATTTCAAAAAGGTAGTTTTATTTTTTCTTGTGACGTTTCGATTTTCCTTGTGAATTTTCATTTTCTTTATATACACCCTTGTATTCTTTTTCCGAGCACCTTTTCCAAACCCTAAAATACAGACTCTTTACTCTCTCGTCTCTACTCTTTCGTTTCTATTCTTAAGATTGTACCGCAAGTTTCCATTTTTTCACTCCAACTTATTTGTGAGATCCTCCAAGGCTGCAAATATATCTTACCAAAGGAAATCCTCCCAGATTGCTAATCAAGGCCCGAGAAGCATGTCGAAAGGGTAGACACATTTCGATCTTACAAAGGAAGACTCTCCGCGCAACTCTCCATAGCATTCTCAGCAGCACTTTACTTAGAATGTTCCACGTCAACCACTGGAAGAGGAAGTCATAGAAGACGCTGAGCCTCTTAGAGCCTCAAGACCCCAGGTTCACTATAAGCTTTAAACTCATTTAAAGCAGGGTGGTACTCCCATGACTTTTATCGATGAGTTTTTAAAAGAGAAAGGTTATAAGAACGAGACTTTGTTCTTAAGAAGGATGGCAGAGTTAGGCATAGCACCAAAAGGATCGGCAGACAATGTCTTTCTTTATTTTCCTATAGACCCTAAGTTTGGTTCTAATCATCTTGAGAATAAGGATGATGCTGAAAGATTTTATTCTAATTTTCAACCAAGAATGGGTGTGGCTGCAAATGTTCCTGGAGAAAGAACGAGACTGTTTTGTTTTAAGGAACACAAAAAGGTTTACTCACAGTTGCTGAAAAGAGGGGTGATGAACCTTCGTACTATTGATTTTGACTTCCTGGACTCGATCAGGGTTAACTTGAGGGAGAAGTTAGCCTTCCTCCAACTGGAGAATTTTTGTTCTGAGACAACTATTGCTTATCCAGAGTTGACTGCTTATTTCTATTCGAACCTATCTTTTCTTGACCAGAATCATTTCAGATTTACTGTGTACGATAAAGACTATGTGGTAGACGTAGACACATTGGCTGACATTATTGGGGTTGAAAGGAGTGGTTTTCAATCAATAAATGTCTCTTTTGGTCAAGCAATGAGATTCTTTGTCAAGGACAGAGTACTCGAAGGAGGCATCACTAATTCAAGACTATCAACCTCAAACGTTCTGTTGCATAAAGTTGTCATTAACTGCATCAGACCGAAGGCTACATCAAAGACTGATGTTTCTGTTTTTGTAGAATCGATACTATCCAGATCCTTAACTAACTATTTTTTTAAGTTGTCATGTACTGCGAAGAGTTGTTTTGCAGGTTATAAATCTTTAAATCTGCAGGGAAGTTTTGTCACCATAAAAAAAGGGGGAGATTGTTGGAGAAAACTCCTTTGATGTTTTGAGTTGACAAAATTAATTCAAAGTCTATTCTGAAGAATTCCAGACTTTTGTGTCAAAGTTTGAAGACTCCCAAATTTTGTCAAAGTTTGAAGACTCCTAGACTTTATGTCAAAGTCTGCCAACTCTGACAAATTCTAAGCTGAACGAAAGTGAAGGATGAAGACTTTTCCAGATAAGGGATTATCTTTCTTTCTTTAAGAGTTCGGTTCCTATGGATTGTATATGGTCTTCTAGTTGGAAATATCATCTACGAGATTGGATATCTTTATTGGAATCAATTTGGATACACCAAATCTTTTTGAAGGGCACGTATTTTTGGTAAGAATCTACTTATGGAAACCAATATCTTGACGGGCTTTTATCACAATCTTCAAACAACTCGAGATCTTCTTGATTGATTCTGTCCAATGGATTAATTGGAGGAATTCCTTTGGAAATTGTCAACGATCGAAAAGGCATGAATGAGTATTTAAGGAGGACTCTCCAGTTGTTTGATAGAGTGCACGAAAGAGAAATTCCAAAGTCTGAAGCTTATCATTCCCTTATTACTTTTTACTCGAACTCAAAGTTGTATTCAAAAGAGAGAAACTCATAATGTGACTTCGTGAGAGAGCAGTAGAGACTCTTCGCTGTGAAGTCGAGCTCGCAAGATTGTAAATTCTCTTTTGTTTCATAGTGGAATCTAGCCAGTAGGCTGTCGGCATGGAAGAGTGGATGTAGGCTTGATTTAAATCAAACCACTATGAATTATGTGTTCATATTCTCTTCCTTGAATTTCTTTATTTTGTTCGTTATTCTATTTAACTGCTAAAGTCTAAATTTGTTCAAAGTCTATTGTTCTTCAGACTCTGTTTTAAAAGTAAAATATTTTCACTGTTCTTTGCGAAAAATTGTTTTCACACCTATTCACCCCCTCTAGGTGTTCATACTAGCACTAACACTTTTCACATTTCACATCAAACTTCTTTCACTGTGGCATTTTCTCTAGTGTTCAAGAAGTAAGAGAGCTTGTCTTTTGATTTCGGAAACTCGTGTAATCCCACTTCTGGATAGTTACGAAAGTATGTTTTTTTGACAAAAAATAAATGAATCAAAATTTAATCAAAAGTACACCAAAACCCACTTCTCCAATTTTGCATCGTAATATCTAACACATTAGACAGTTTAATTTTGAAAATAATTAATTCTTCCTTTTGGCTTTAATATAAAATTAGTCATTTTTATTTAGAAATTAGTTGGTCAGCTCATTTTGGCCCAGCATGTGTTTGCATTTGATCTGAAGTTCCATTTTGTATTTCAGCCGGAAAAATGACTGATAATTTGCATGATTCAAAACTTATAAAATAAATGCTCCTCATGTATTCTTCAGTATTCATCTTCATATCTTCTAATCTTATCTTGTAAAGTGAGTCCGCTGGCCACTACATTCTCAATCGAACATGAAATATATTTAGGGGGGTTACGATGGATTTTGCCAAAAAGGCTAAAAGCATCCCAAATGGTGCCCTAAAAAATGCACATAAATTTGGTTGTATCATGTGAATTCCATATTACGAAAATGGGCAATCATTCAAACTACTTGTGGACAAATTCTCTCTCCACAAAATGTTAAGTGGTTCCAAAGCGCCACATCAATAGCCGTATGATAATTTTTTATATAGTTAAATGCAATTATATATTGACACATATATATTGATATGAAATGAAACAAATAAAAAAAAAAATTACCTTGATATCTTCCTCCTCCTCATTCTCAAAATGCCCAGATCTCTTCTTCCTCTCTCATCCACAATCATCGACGCTGCGTCTAGGCCGGTGTGGAGAGAGCCAACCTGGAGGATTGACCACGAAGGTGAGATTGCGGCGCCGAGAGGTAGAGAGGGCCATGGGGCATTGCTCTGCACTTCCGTCTCCAGTCAATGGACTAGTGATATCACCAGTTGGGCAGTAGTTTGCACTCGCGTTGCTTTGTAATCATGTCATCGCGCCTAGGCCGTCAGTAGACAAGCTAGGCTCGCAAGTGCTGCCGACCCTTCTCCATGGCCGTCATCAGTGTTGTTCGGCCGAATTTGTAGTACCGGCCAAGTCTAGATATGGAAATCTGGGCGCTCACAGCCAAGGCTCCATCGTACATGTCATCTAAACCGTCGACAAGATCTAAAGCAATGTCCACCTTTAGATTTGGAAATATGGGTGCTTGTGGCCAATGCTCCGTCGGCGTCATCTAAACTCGCTCCCTTGTCGCTCGTGGTTCAAGGTGGCTGCAGATGGAGGCAGAAGAGAGAGGATAATGGAGGTGAAGCACAGAGTAAAATCAAAATTTCCAGTATTTTATTTGATTTCAAGTCAGATCAATGTGTCAAGTTATAAGTGATGTGAATAAAAAAATGCATGCCACATCAGCTGCTGATTTGGCACTTTGCATCAACCGAATATTTTCTCCATTATATTACTCTTGAAAATATGTCTGAACCTCTCTTTAAGATCGTCCTAATGTCAATCACGAACGCCAACCTCACATTGACCTTTCTTTTACAAGACATTTCTCATACTATTTTGCAATTCATTTTATAAATCAATAACATTTCAAAACGTCTGTAATTCATATTTTCCAAATCATTTTAGAAATCATCTCATCTATCAGTATACGTTTCTCAAACCGTTCTCAAATAATCGAAAAGTAGTAAATGCCCAACACATATTCTTATGCAATAAAAATGTTATTTCATAACTCATAATATATCACTTTCCAACATGAAATCACCAACTCAAAGAAGAGATAGCATCATTCACTTCGAAATGCCTACGATCAATTAACGTAGTTATATGTGCTGACGATCTCATAATCCCAACAATTAGATGAAAATCGATATCAAAACCGAGTAAAATATTACAACAACTACGAAACAACTATACTAAGCTCACTTCTACATGCTAACGAAACTCTCAACCAAAGCAGATTTTCAAAGTTATCCACAACACGGATCTTGAGTCCAAAACTCAATCACGGTGTAATTCTCTCCATTGAATCTCATTTCAAGTGAGCTTACAATAGAAAAGAAGATATTTTCAGATACTAGAAGACCCATAACTTGGCCAACTCAAAATCAAGCTCAAAACCATAAAAAAAATTGACTCCAAAGCTATTGGTCATGCATTGTTCATCACTCGGGCCAACTTTAAAAATTTCTTTCAAGCAAGCCCCAAGTCTAAATCAATTTCTATAAAATCTTACGACTCCATAACAGTCTAATATATATATATTTGCATTTCTACGACTCTTGATCAAACCTCTTAGTTCAAAATCCACAAAGCCCTGAATTTGTACCCTAACCTCAAATATTACTATGATTAGATAAACGAAGGGTAAGATTGCTGATTGAATGTTGCGATATGCAGTTGAATCAATTCTGCGAGATGTTCGCAGCATAGAATCCTCTTCCTTCTCTTTCCCTTTCTTCCTCTTCTTTCTTCTTCTATTTTCTCTCTCTTCCTTTGCTTTTCCTCTTTTATTTTTTCCTTTTTCTTTTGCTTTTTTGGGCTCCACACATGTTGACCAAGTCAAAAAAAGGCAACTCTTCCGGTATCCATCTTAAACTTTGTTTTTCACCTTGTAATTACAAAAAGAAGAGCAGAAACTTTGGTTTGTCATTGTTCTTTACTATACAAAAATGTTAGACTAAGAAAAATTTAATCAAAAGGAACCAAATATTCTTAAAATGACAGGCTATGAGCTATAACAAAATTTGATTTAAATTACTCACCTTTTTCTAAAGTAGCAAGCACGAAGTAACTATATGGATAATGAATTTAAGAAGAAACTCTTGGGTTAGGACATATTTGTAGCTTGAAATTATCATTGTATCATTTCAACTTTAGTCAATAACCCTTTGATATTGTTATGGGCAAAGTCTAGTCAATCCTGCCCACTTTCTCTATACAGTTGCAAGCAATGACTAAAATAGTGTGGTCAAATGAAAATTGTCCTATCTTGAGTTCTGTCGAAAGAATATTTCCGTAAACTTATTGAGCACCGACAAAGAAAATAACGTAGTTTTCAATACACCGTCTTTCTTGTGCTACTTGTAATTAGGATATTATCGATTGAATTCAATTTTTAGCCCTTTCCTTATATTTGGAATCATGGATAAAGAGAGTAATAAGAAAACTTCAACAGAAAATTGCAAGAAAAAGTACATTTGAATTTCCATTCTCTCTTCTATTTTCTCTCATTTTTGAAACATGAATCGTGTTTCCTCGAGTCTTTCAAAAGAGAGGATTACTTTCTTGCCCATCGAAAGGTCTTCCTTCCGACTGGATGCCCGTTTCGCAGATGCTTCGGTATTGCGGTGTGATGTATGCACATAGGTGTAATTCCCTCCTCCCAATGGCTTTAGATTGCGAAAACTGTTTAGACAACCATTAAAGTCGTACGAGAATATGAAAATGACTGGGCAGTCATCGCATGCGTCGCCCGCGCGGCCGCAGGATGGGGAGAGAGTCATTTTGCTTTGGCACTCACTCTCTCTCTCTGTACCTTTACTCATCTTCTTTTGTTATAGAGTATACACAATAATTTGATAAAGATTGTTCCAGGACGAGATCGCTAAGGCCTTATAAAAAGAGTCCAAAACCCACTGTCGTTCGCCACATTTTGTTCGGCGTTTAGTTCTTGAGGGGAAAAAGAGGAAAGTAGAGCAAGCAATCATGGTGATGAAGGTCCATGGAGGCGTCGCCTCCACCGCAACGATGAGGGTCTTCGCTACCCTATACGAGAAGGACCTTGAGTTCGAGTTCGTCCCGGTCGACCTGCGAGCTGGCGAGCACAAGAAGGAGCCCTTCCTCGCCCTCAACGTAAGTCTCCGTTCCTGCGCACCATTTGTTGGACGGTACTCCTCACTGATTTCTGGTCTTGGGGTCGGATCTAACGTTTCTCGATCTCTCCTTGCAGCCTTTCGGTCAAGTCCCAGCCTTTGAGGACGGAGATTTGAAGCTGTTCGGTGAGTCGTTCTATTAATAATAGGTTGTCTTCTGTGACCCTGATGAAAGATGAAAGTATTTACTCGAAGGTGCTGATTTGATGGCTGATAGATATTGTGACCGTGATTAAAGATCAAGTATGTAGTTAACATTTGCGTGTTCAATCAGTCGACTGAACGAGTAAACAACTCTGCGAAATATACTCGTATTTAAATTATGCACTTTGTGGCGGCAGAATCAAGGGCAATTACTCGATACATTGCTCATGCGTACGCGGACAAGGGCACTCCGCTCGTATGTGAGGGCAAACCCATGGCGACGGTTGGTGTGTGGATGGAGGTCGAGGCCCACCAGTTTGACACCTTGGCGTCGAAGCTGCAGTGGGAGCTCGTGTACAAGCCGATGTTCGGCATGGCCATGGACGCTGCTGTAGTTGAGGAGAACGAGCCCAAGCTCGCCAAGGTCCTCGATGTCTACGAGGCCCGGCTGAGCCAGTCCAAGTACTTGGGTTGCGACTGCTTCACGCTCGCTGACCTCCACCACCTCCCGACCCTGACCAACCTGATGGGGACGCCATTGAAGAAGCTGTTCGACGCCCGCCCCAAGGTGAGCGCGTGGGTGGCCGACATCATGGCCCGGCCTGCTTGGGCCAAGGTTCTTGCCATGAGGAGCCAGAAGTGAAGCAAAGGTTCAAGTTTAAATTATCTGGAGTTGGGGGGGAATAACACTAGACCTTTTCTCCCCTCTTATTATGTGAGTTTACAACTGTATTTTGGTGTTGATTTTGTCCTTCTTTGGTCAATGTTTTATGTGGGAGTTGAATGAACTTATATGGGATTTTCTCTGAAGAGTCGTCTTCTATCATCAAAGTTGGAGATGGTGATAAGGCTGGTGCTTTGTGGTTGTCTACTATGAGCAATATAGATTGGACATATGCAGAGTTATGTTTTATGAGTCATTGGCTTATGTCTCGTCTGTTTATTTTTGTTGAAGTGAATAATTGTTGCAGGTGCTACTATTGTTTCAGCTGATGAAGCCCTGTCCTTACATTATCTCCATGAAATGGCCTGCAGTTTCATAGCCACTTTTCCTGCCAATTACAAAAGTTTTACCCACTTTCATTTGTTAAAGAATCATTGAAGTTCACCAGGCAATATGCGTGCATGAGTATAGCTTTATACAAATTTTCCATATGTCTCCTCAACATTTTTTCACTGGTGCGGTTTCTAGAGTTCAAGAGCTATGAGAGAGAGGTCAAAATTTTAAAAAAAAAGTACTCCCATACCCACTTATCCAATTAATACTTATACTTGCGAGTTGGATAATGGGAATCAAGTCGAGAGGGGTGAGATAATTAATCCCATACATAACTTCAAATGAAGACCTGTGGTGTATTTTAGAAAGCCATTATAAGTTAATTCAACATGGGCAAGTTTCATATCGTGGTTCTTGAAAGTCTTACTCACCATACTATGAAAGAGAGTGGTAAGATTGTGCTCATTTGACTTCGTTAGCCATCCATTTGGGGATGACAAGTGGTATAAGATAGAAGTTTAATACCAAGAACCTCCGTAGGGTCTTCCAAAAGTAACTCAAGAATTTGGAATCCCAATTTGATACATTAGTTTTGAGAGCTCTATTAAGGCAAATATTCTCCTTGCAATATATACTACAATGAAGAGGGAAGCATCATCCATCTTGTGACATGGAATATAATAAGCCTTTTAGAAAATTGAACATCCACAACCATATTTTCATCATTTCCCCTTACGTGTTTTTGAAGAGCCACAATGACATTCATACATCCTCCCGGGGTCGCGATGGAAGCAAAAGTGAAGTATAAATCTTTTTATGGATGCAATTCCTTGCTTGACAAGTCGAACACATCGGAATGATAGTATGCATATCCCCATTCTTCTTGTACCAATAAAAAAGGTTCTTGCAGGGCTTCAGTAGTTGTTAATATCGAAGTGGCCAACCAATCCTCCTCCATGTATTTCTCATATCAGTAATTCTCTTAAGGAACTCTTTGACATACAAAGCTTATTATTTCTAAAGAAGAACCTTTGTTGGATTGTATAAACACCTCTGGATGAAAACTCTAGATCCTCCGAATAGAGTTCTTTCATCAAATCAAAGCCAACAACCGAGAGTTGAGTAGTAAGCATTGAATATTTGCTTGATAGAGCATATGCTACATCATTAGTGTTGCCAGGTCTGTATTTTGAGACAAAAGAAAAGAATTGAAGAAAGTCTACCTATTTGACATGTCTCGAATTGAGCTTGTGCTAGCCACTAATGTACTTGGGAACCTCATGATCAAAGCAAACATCTGGTTGTCTATGCCTCAAGTAATGATTCCAACAATCAAAAGCTCTCATAATGGCATAAAACCTTTCATAAGAGCATCTTGACCTGTCAACTTTTCATTGAAATATGCCAGAGATTTGGGACTTGGATTGGGACAACCCAATGCCAACTCCACTTTCCTCACATTCTTTTTCAAAAACTTCTTGAAAATCTGGAAGAGCAAAGATAGGAGATTTACAAACCTTTGATTGTTAACTTTAAAGGCATTGTAGGTGGCCTTGAACTATTCGAGAGATCCCTTTTTCATGCGTTCAGCAATAAGAGCCATGATTGTGCCAAAGTGCTTCACAAAACAAGTAAGCATATTTCCTCCCATACAATAAAATATGTTGACATGGGGACGAATTTATCAAATAAATCATTGGTAGAAAGAGTCTAGATCATGAAAACTCATCAAATTAGAAATGGATTTTGGAACCAGTCACATCTTCATTGCCTCTGTCTTTAATTTGTCTACAAAAAATCCATCTTTAAAAACCACACAACCAAGGAATTTAATTTTAAAAAGATGAACTTACACTCTTTCGGCTTGGCATCTAGCTTTGTTTCCTCAAAACTTCAGAGATTTGTCTTAATGGAGACATATATTCTTCCTCGTTCTTGCTATAAAACGAGGATATTATCAAGTAGACAACCACAAAGCAACTAGTAAATGGGCAAAGGACTTTATTCATAAGTTTCATGAAGGTGATCGGAGCATTAGATGTTGGAAATTTTCTATAATATGGGTGTACATTAATTAATTGATTTTCTATTTTAAATAATCGAGTTGATGAATATTTCAATATTTGTTAAACCCTTAAGTGATCTTATTGAATTGGGTTTTGGCATATATTAATAACGGCCTAGTTGAGCAGCAAGGTGTAGGTAATTATGTTTAACTAAAGTTCGTAATGGGAGGAGCCCAGTTAACACACTATTGATTAGGGTTTGCTAGGTCCCTTCTCTAGCCTATAAAATGGTAGGTTATGCCTATCAGTCGCTTAATCTCATTAAAATCTGTTATACTGAAATAAGTCATAAAGAAAAAAATCCGACATTCCAATAGATCTCTGATTATAAATAGATTGATCTATTTTTTTTTCAAGTGAATCAATGGCTCAAACATGTACGTTTTGATTCCGCTGTGCATATCGATTTTGGTGTTTCACAGTCATATATGGATTTGATTGTTATTGATTAATTAGTTGTTTATGTAGATTATTTTCTACATGTGGTATTAGAGCAGATCATATATGATTGTAGAACCCAAAATTATTTTTTTTATGAACAAATTCAAAATAAAAACCTAAACTAAAAATTGTCGTTATATTTTCATGTGAATTTTTTGATTAATTTTTGAAACCATAGGATTTTTGTTCTACATGTTGAGATTTTCCAACCATATATAATTTGTATAGTTTCATTGAAAATTGAGCGAGAATTTTGAATTTGAAATTCTAGGGTTTATACTTTGGAAAATTCCTAGAATTTTTAAATTACTTGCAATTGAATGATGTTTGTTATAAATTGTCACACGAGTATTGTTATTTATATGTTTTAGAATCTTTTGGTTGCATTAAGGTGAGTTTTTTTGGGCTTAAACTTGAGAAAACCGAATTTCGGCCATGGGTGTTAGATCCGAAATTTTGAAGCTTGAATATGGATGATTTTTATTTTTTTCGTTTATTCTTCGTTTAATTCACTCTAGTCAATTTATATTGATGTTAGACGTAAGACCCATGGAAAAATTTCATCAAAAATCAACCTTAATAAGTGTTTTTTGAGGTTCGAGTCGAAATCGGGTTGTGTGACCGGGTTTGCAGAATTTCAGGACCCCGCTGGAGGTTGAAAAAGACCTCTAGCCGGGCCAGGGGCCAATTTATGGGCGTAAGCCCAATTTTTTTTTTTTTTGTTCCTGGAACATGGACTTGGTTCTAAGAGTGGGGCCTAACGTGGCTATCCTTTGGCTCACCCGTTCCAAGCCGAGAGTTGGGCCATGGGGCCCGTGTGAAAGCTTGGGCGTCGTGTGGCACTAAAGAGGAGGGAACCGTGTGGGCCAAGGGAAGGCTTGGGCTTCGTGTGGCCTTAGTCTTCGCGGGCCTTAGAGAGGAGACTTGATCTGTGTGATTCAAGTAAAGGCTTGGGCCGCGCGGATCCAATGGGTCTGTTTTCTAATTTTCTTTTAATATGCCTAATTTTAATTTAACAAAAATTTGGCATGATTAATTATAATTTAGGCATATTTAAATATCTATTTGGAATTATTTATTGTTATCCATATTTAATTACATGAAAAATATCGAATAAAAAAATTAAAAATTAAAAATTGTGGCAAAAATTGTTGTTTGATAAATGCAATATGATCGTAGGAAGCACATGTCGTAAAGTACTTCATATCGTTGGATGAATTTTCGACATTGATTAAATGAAACATCATATATAAATTTCTTTTGGAGTTCCCTATTAATAAAAATTAGTATATACAATTTCTCGTCCAAAATGGATTATTGTGTATATTAATTTGAAAAATTGCATGAAGATTAATTCCCAATTTAAAATATGGGGATGTAAATTGAAAAATATTTATCTGCCCAAAAGGGATAAGTTTTTTGAAAATTATATGTAATTCCCCTCTATATTGATATAATAGAGATGATTGATGGGGATATATGACTCAAAAGTTCTATCTTCCTAAAGGGGATAAATTTTTAGAGTTATGTGTAATTCTCCTCTATGTTGTGATAATGGAGATGTATAATTTAAAGGTCTTCTTTGCACAAAGCAAATAAATCCTTGATGATTATATGTAATTCTCATTATCGTTTCTATATATTGATATAAGATGTATAATTTAAAGGATTTGTCTGTCCAAAGGGGATGGATCCTTGACAATTATATATAATTCTCCTTATTGTCGCTTTATAAACTTCATGCTGTGAAAAATAATGATACATTGTACACTCTGCCTAAAGAGGAGTTTATAATGTACTAATTAATTTGTTGAATTGCTTATTACCATAATTAATCTTACTGCATTATGTGTGATAAACAGTTACATTTGCTGTAAACAACAACAATGCCATGGTTAAAATGTTGACTAGATCAAACTTCAAGAAATGGAAGCAGGACATAGAGTTTGCTCTGGGAATTGTGGATATGGACTTGGCTCTACGTGAGGATGAACCTTCCAAGCCCAATGATCAAAGTACTACAGATCAAAAGGTCCATTATGCTAGATGGGAAAAATCCAACTGACTAAGCCTCATTGCTATGAAGAGGTCCATTACTGAGCATCTCATTAGTGGTTTACTGTAAGATACGAATGCAAGATAGTTCCTTGAAGCAGTGGGAGAAAAATATAAAGTCTCAGATAACGCTGAAGCTGGGAACTTGCTGAGTGAGTTAATGAACATGAGATATGATATTGCTATGGGTGTTGGAGAATTTATACTAAAGATGGTCCATGTTTAGTCCAAACTTAAGGCACATAACATTGTCATTTTTAAAGATTATGTTGTGCATCATGTCTTAAATGTTCTGCTAGCTAAATTTAGCCAGATTAAGACTGCTTATAGTACTCAGAATGAGACATAGAGCATAAATGCATTGATTACCAAATGCGTGACTAAGAAGGATAAGTTAAAGAAGGATAATTGCCAATGCCAAGTTGAGTTCATCTAGAGGAAAATGGAAGCTTAAATGGTCAAATGCTCATGGTCAAAAGAAAGGCCAAGACTTCAAGAAAAAAGAGAATCATGGGAGAAATGGAGATAATGATTTCAAGTGTTTTCACTACAAGAAATAGGGTCACAATAGAGCCAATTGCTATAAGTTCAAAGCTTGGCTAAAAGCAAAACAAGAAATTCACCAAGGTGAGTTGGTTTTTTTTTTTAATCAAATTTGGTTAATGTTCCTTTGGATTCTTGGTGGCTTGATTCTAATGCTACTGTTCATGTAACTACTATTTTACAGGGTCTTACAAATATAAGGGATCCAAGTATGAGGGAATCAAAGCTTAAAGTTAAAAATGATGTTGGAGTTGATGTGGAGCGCATAGGCACGGTTGTTTTGAATTTAGACTCTAATTTTCAGCTTATTTTGAATAATGTCTTTTATGTTCCTGGTTTTAGGAGAAACTTGATATCTCTTTCTTTACTTGATAAAGCTGGATATTATCTTTATTTTGCAAATAAAATAGTGGATTTGAGTTATGATTCCAGAATTATTAGGAATTGTGTTTTGTCTGATGGATTATATCAATTATCCTTATCTCCCGATAAACCATATTGTTCTTTCAATGTCAAGAATAATGTTGCTAAGAGATCCTTAATCAAAGAAAGATCTTCATTGCTATGGCATAAGCGATTACGGCATACCTCCAAAGAAAGGGTTGTTGGAAAAAACTTTCTTATTTGTTTTGAAGTTGACAAAACGTTTCCATTAGTCTAGTCTGAAGACTTGCAGGCTCTATCATCAAAGTTTGAAGACCACCAGACTCAAGATTTAAAGTCTGCCCTCATTGATAGTTCCAGACCGACAAAGAAAAGCTTTATCCGTTGAGGAAGTCTTATCCAGATGCGAGTATATCTTTAAGGATTTGATTTGTATGATTGAAGAAGATCTCACGGCTGGAGTTAGTATCTCGTGATCAATTATTCTTATCAATTCGTATAATTTGATCTTTTGATTAGCGAAGTATACTTGGAAGGTTCTACTTATGGAAACCTAGATCCTAATTGTGTGGGCGAGCAGGATTGGTGGGCTATCATCACATTCCTTAAATAACTTGATATCTTTCTAATTGATTCTGTCCAACGGGTAGATTGGAAGAACTCCTTTGGAAGGTGCCAACAGTTATGAAGGCATGAAGGAGTATATAAGGAAGACGTTCAAGTTATTCAAGAGTGCGTGAGAGAAAAATTCCAAAGTATGAAGTTCCTAGTTTTTCGTTATTTCAATTGTTGAGCATAAGTTGTACTCAAAAGAGAGATTGAATACTTGTGAGACCTTGAGGAAGTGTAGCAGAGTCTCTATACTGTGGAATCAAGGACGTGAGACTGTAAAATCTCTTTTGGTTCTTAGTGGAATCCAGCTAGTGGGTTGTTAGTGCGGGAGAGTAGATGTAGGCTAGGTCTAAGCCGAACCACTATAAATCTTGTGTTTTGATTCTCTTTCCCTAATCTCTTTACTTCAATTCATAACTCTATATAACTGTTTACAGTCTTTTACATCCGAAAGTGCTAGTAAGGACACCTAGGGAGGGTGAATAGGTGTAAAAATAGATTCTGCAAAATGCAGTGAAAACCTTTACTTTTAACCCGAGTCCGAATAACAACAGACTTTTGAAACTGAGTCCGAAGAGCAGTAGACTTTGAGCAAGATCAGACTTTAGCAAAGTTAAATAGAATTACGAACAAAATAAAGGAGTTCGGGAAGAGAATAAGAACACAAGGTCTATAGTGGTTCGGCTTAGATCAAGCCTACGTCCACTCTCCCACGCTAACAGCCTTCTTGGCTGGATTCCACTATGCAATCAACAGGAGATTACAACTTTGAGTGCAAACACTTAGTAGTAGATCACACTATCTCACTAAATCACTCTTTTAGTATTTCCCTCACGATCACAAACATTTAAACTCACAAGAGACAAGTGTATGATCGAAGATCGCTCATACTTTGGAATTATAAATTCTACGCTCCGTCTTTTACTTGCTCATCGGTCCTTCATCTCCTTAAATACTCCTCCACTTCCAAACTAGCCATTGGACAGCATCTTGAGGATCGTCTTCTAATCTACCCGTTGGACAGATTTGTATCTAGAAGATTTGGTAACCGTTGAGTGATAGAGGTAAAATCCCAAATTGATTCCGATCGCTCATACAAACGAAATCTTGGTTTCCATAAGTAAAGCTTCTTCGTATAGAAAGTTCTTGTCTTCAAGATCTAATTGTCAATCAATTAGATTGAGTCAATCAAATCAATATTGATGTGGAATCCAAACCAGATCACTAGCCGTTATATCTTTGGGGCTAGTGTTACGTTCTGTCGAATCTGGATGTAAAGTCTGAGAGTAATAGACTTTACAATCTGAGTCTGAGTGCGATAGACTTTGCAATCTGAGTCTGAATGCGATAGACTTTATAATCTGAGTCTGAACATATTTTGTTTTTGAACAGATTTAGCTTTAAGGTCTAAACACATGCACATTTACGTTCGCTTCAAAGATAGAGTCCGTCTTCCGGTTTTTCCAAGTATAGACTTTGATAATATCCTTTACACGTTCTATCATCTACATAGTCTATTACTCAACCATCAAACATATTAGTAGCCTTTGATTTATTTTGTCATCTTCAAAACATCATAAGGGATTTCCCTAACAACATCTTCAGTCTATTGTTCTTAAACGACAAATAAATTTGTTAAGTTTTGCGAAAACTTCTTTAATCACCTATTCGCCCCCCCTCTAGGTGCTCTTACTAGCCCTATCAATTGGTATCAGAGCATGTGTACTCATTTAATTAAAGTGTTTTTACTTCTGAGTTAAAGATCTATGGCTAGTATGCTGGCTCCAGGTTTGGTTGAAGGCCAGAGCAACACCAGACCACCTTACTTCGATGGAAAGGAATATGGCATATGGAAAAACAAGATGAAAGTATTCCTAAGATCGAAAGATCCTCTGGAATGGGATGTGGTAGAAAAAGGAATCATTCCTAAAGCTGCATCAGTCTAAGAAAGAGGAAAAGAAGTTGCGAGATGCTAGCGATTTGACTCAAGAAGAAATAACCAAGAGACAAGCTCTTGATGCTAAAGAAATTTATTCTTTATATTGTGCTTTATCTCCTACCGAGTATAATGAATATCTTCTTGTGAAACAGCTAAAGAAGTCCGGGATAGGCTACACATTACCTATGAAGGAACCGATCGAGTGAAAGAAACAAGGATCAATATTCTACTCGGACAGTATGAAGCCTTCAAGATGAAGCTAGGAGAATCTATTACTGACATGCTTAGTCGTTTTACAGAAATTGTAAATGGTCTAGAGTATCAGGGACAACCAATCTCAGGACCCATGAAGGTTAACAAATTGCTGCGTGGACTCTCCAAAGACTGGAATCGTGTAAAGACCTCAATAAGGGAAACACAAAGGATCATGCCGCTCTCCGTAGACGAACTAGTTGGCACACTTCAGTCCTACGAAGTAGAGCAAATCAACGAGGAAGAAGATCCCAAAGGTAAGAAGTCTATTGCCTTAAAATCTAACGATGATTCTGATGTTACAGACTCTGAAGAAGATATGGATGATGAAGAGCTAGCACTTATGATAAGAAGGTTCAGGAAACTGAACAAAAATGGAAGAAGATTCAATTGGAACAAACAAAGCACTCAAAAGTTTCAAAACAAATCAACTGAGGATGATAAATCCAATAAATATGTGATTTGCTTTGAATGCAAGAAAAAGGGACACATCAGACCAAACTGTCCTCTGTTGAAGAAAAAGAAATGAAAAGCTGAGAAATACAGAAAGGCTCTCAAAGCATAAACTTGGAGTGATACTGAATGTGAATAAAGTGATGATTATGCCAATATTTGTTTAATGGCAAAATCGAATCGACTCGACTCGAGGTAGATACAGACTCAGACTCAGACAGCGAAATCGAGGTAAGTAATTTAAAAATTCCTACTAAAGTCTCGAAATACATTGATGAACTTTGTCTTAGTCTCAAAACATCTCTTAAGAGGATCTCCGAGTTAAAAAGGGAGAATTCCACACTGAAGCAACGGGAAATTTCTTGGGCAAAAAAGTTTGAAAATCTAAACAAAAGTTTTAATGATTTAAAGGAAGAAGCAGATTCTCTTTCGAAGGAAAATATCCTCCTGAAAGAAGACATTTCAAGTATATCAAAAACGTTTTCAATGGGATCTGAGAAATTAGAAAAGATTCTTTCGGTACAAAGACCCTATTTCAACAGATATGGGTTAGGCATGACACCAGAAACTATTCCTTTAATTGATTTTATAAAAGTGAAGGAAATAATCAAACAACGACCTACAAAAACTTTTTATAGAAATCATTTTCAAAAAGTCTTTGTAAAACCTATTGGCCAAAGTGCTCTTAAATGTTCCAAGTGCAACAGCTCAGAATACTTTGAGAAAGAATGTCCTAAGGGTTAGAGACCTATTAAGAAGGATTGGGCAAAGACTGTATATTGCACTAACTCCAATGGACCCAAGAAAATGTGGGTACCAAAGAAAGCTTGAGTTTCTTTTTTAATTGCAGGTCACTATCAAGAAAAAGGCTGAATGGTATTTGGATAGTGGCTGTTCAAGACATATAATAGGAGATTCAAGTTGCTTTGTAAAATTTGTTCAAACAAATGGTGGAAAAGTCTCTTTTGGTGGAAATAGCAAAGGAAGAATTGTTGGATGTGGAACAAAAGATTGGAAGTCTTACAATCAACAATGTCTCCTTGGTGGAAGGACTTAACTACAATCTACTCAAAGATTAGTCAACGTGCGACACTAGATTCAAAATCAACTTCTAGAAAGGAATATGTTCGGGA
This sequence comes from Eucalyptus tenuipes, assembly GCA_014182365.1. NCBI lineage: Eukaryota > Viridiplantae > Streptophyta > Magnoliopsida > Myrtales > Myrtaceae > Eucalyptus > Eucalyptus tenuipes. The sequence goes on along the minus strand of CM024544.1, from coordinate 9,603,501 downwards.
ACCGCAAAGATCTTTCTCGTCTTTTACCGGACGAAGACATGGGAACATTTATCTTCTTGACATAAAACCCGAAAGATCTCAATATCTTATATCAATTCAAGATGAAGCGAACCTTTGGCATAGAAGGCTTGGTCATGTTAACATGAAGCAAATTGCCAAGATCTCTTCCAATAAGCTTGTTTGAGGATTACCCAATCTGAAATATCAAAGATTTGAATTATGCACACCATGTGTATTAGGAAAATAGGTTAGAAGTTCTTTTAAACCAATAAACCAAGTTTCCACTAATCGTGTATTGCAGCTCCCGCATATGGATCTCTTTGGACCAACCGAGAACTCAAAACATTGGTGGAAAGAGATATTGTCTAGTAATAGTGGATGATTATTCACGATTTACTTGGGTTTACTTTTCGGCAAGTAAGTCTCGAAACATTCTCTCACTTTTCAAAGTTTGCCAAGAAAACACAAAATGAAAAAGGATATGTTATTTCAAGCATACGGACAAACCATGGAGGTAAGTTTGAAAATCAAGATTTTGTCAAATTTTGTGATGAATCTGGTTTTCAGCATGTTTTCTCCTCTCCATACACTCCAGAACAAAACGGAGTTATGGAAAGAAAGAATAGATCTTTGCAGGAAATGGCAAGAACCCTTTTAATTGAAAGTAATATTTCTTCTCGTTTTTTGGCTGAAGCAGTTTCTACAGCATGTTATATTATTAACAAAGTATTCTTAAGGCCTATTCTGGAGAAAACTCCATATGAGTTATTCAAAGGAAAGAAGCCAATTGTTTCTTATTTTCATGTATTTGGTTGCAAATATTTTGTCTTGAAAAATGCAAATGAGCGAACTGGTAAGTTTGAAGAAAAATCAAAAAAAGGAATCTTCCTTGGATATTCAACTTCCAGCAAAGCCTATAGAGTATTCAACAAGAAGACTCAATCTGTGGAAGAATCTATGAATGTCAAATTTCAAGACTCTTTGCAAAATCAATTGATTTAGACTCAACCTAAAGAATCTGAACCTGCTCCAGACTCTACAAAGCCTACCTCCCTTGAAACAGCTCAGACTTCAGAAGAACAACAATAAATGGATGAAGAATCAACTGAAGTAGAAGTTCAGCAACTGTCGGACCAACCAAGAACCGGAAGCACAAGTCTAGTCATCCCAAAGAACTCATCATCGGTGACATTGATGAAGGAATTCGTACAGATCCAAAAAGCAAGAAGAGTCTAGCGCCGTGGCACTTATTTCTGAAATAGAACCCAAAAGCATAAAAGAAGCTTTAACAGACGAAAGCTGGATTGAAGCTATGCAAGAAGAGTTCAGATAGTTCAGTATCAATGACGTTTGTGAATTAACTCCTAAACCAAAAGGTAAATCTATTGTTGGAGCTAAATAGGTTTTCAGGAACAAGATGGATGAAAAAGGAAAAGTGGTCGGGAACAAAGCAAGACTCATGGCTAAAGGATATACGCAAGAAGAAGGAATAGACTATGATGAGACTTACGCACCAATAGCAAGGTTTGAAGCAATTAGATTATTGTTTGCTTTTGCCTGTTATAAAAATTTCAGGTTATTCCAAATGGACGTCAAAAGTGCATTCCTAAATGGATTTATCCAAGAAGAAGTCTATGTGGAACAACCTCCCGGTTTTGAAGATCCAAGGAAACCAGACTCAGTATTTAGACTGAAAAAGGCTCTATATGGATTAAAACAAGCACTTTGAGCTTGATACGACAGGTTAAGTAAATTTTTAATTCAAAATGGTTTTATCAAAGGAAAAGTGGACACTACTTTGTTTATTAAAAAGGAAGGTAAAAAATTTTTACTTGTTCAAATATATGTTGATGATATTATATTTGGATCACCTAACGAAAACCTGTGCAAGAAGTTTTCTAAGTCTATGCAGGATGAATTTGAGATGAGCATGATGGGTGAACTATCTTTTTTTCTCGGTCTACAAGTGAAACAATTGAAGAAATGAATTTTTATTTACCAAGAAAAATATGCAAAAGAACTTGTTAAAAAGTTTGGATTGGAGAATTGCAAAAAGATCGATATACCAATGTCAAGTTCTTGAAGTTTGGACAAAGATGAAGGAGGAAAGAAAGTTGACCGAAGCTCTACAGAGTATTATTGGTTCACTTCTTTATCTTACTGCTTCTAGACTTGACATTTTGTTTAATGTTTGTATTTGTGCTAGATTTCAATTTGATCCCAAAGAATCTCATCTAAGTGCTGCAAAACGCATCATTAAATACGTTGCAACTACCTCAAAGTTAGGTCTGTGGTATCTCAAAGAAGGAGACTTCACTCTCCTTGGATATTCAGACGCAGATCTAGCAGGTTGCAGAGTTGATAGAAAGAGTACTTCCGGCACATGTCAATTGCTTAGTAACAGGACAATATCATGGTTTTCAAGGAAGCAAAGTATTGTATCTCTTTCAACAGTAGAAGCAGAGTATGTGACCCTTGGAAGTTGCTGTTCTCAAATACTATGGATAAAACAACAATTGAGAGACTTTGGAATCGAAGATTCATGCACCGAGATCAAATGTGACAACACCAGCGCCATTAATCTCACAAAAAATCCAATTCTTCACTCAAGAGCAAAGCATATAGAGATTCGACACCACTTTATTAGAGACCATGTTCAAAATAGAGAAGTTATGATTCAATTCATTGAATCGAAGAATCAACTGGTAAACATATTTACAAAACCACTGGAGAAAAGCCCATTTGAATCTATTCGTACCGGCATCGAACATCATATCTCTTAAAGTCTGAAGAAACTCAGACTCAGAGATAAAGTCTGAAGAAACTCAGACTCAGAGATAAAGTCTGAAGAAACTCAGACTCAGAGATAAAGTCTGAAGATGTTCAGACTCAAAAGACCAAGAGTTATGACTGTAAGTTATTTCGGTACTGGTTTTTTAATTTATTAAAAAACTTAAAAAGGTACGGCTACTCATTAATTGCTAATTGATTGAAATTATTCTTCCAAATTTTTAGCAGTTATCGATTTTCAAAAAGGCAGTTATTCATTTTTCAAAAAGGCAGTTATTATTTTTCGAAAATGTATTTTTATTTTTCCTTTTATGTCGCTTCGTTTACCTCGCTTCACTTGCTTTATATACTGTTGAAATTCGTTCTCGTCATTTTCACTCTCAAACCCTAGAATTATAAACTCCCACTTGCTCTCACTTTCCCTGTTGTTTAATCCAAAAAGTTTTCACTTTTCGAGCAAGTCTGTGAATTTCTCCCTTGAAAGAGACAATGTCTTCGAGAAAGTCATCAAGGATTGCAAGCGGGGACCACGATCAATGCCTCGAGGCTCCTACTCATTTCGACTTAACTGAAGAAGAAGATTCCTCTCCACCTCATCGACCAAGTCAGCAACAACCTTCTCAGCAACGTCAGTCTCCTTCACCGGCTCAACCAGAAAAAGAAATTTTGGAAGGAGTTGAACCTGTAAGAACGTTAACTCCTAAGGTTGCTTTTAAGCTTTAATCTTGTTTGAAAAGAGGAGGAACTGCTATGTCTTTAATTGATGAATTTCTAAGAGAGAGAGGTTACAAGAATGAAACTTTATTTTTGCTTGATATGGAGAAAATGGGTATTGCTAAAAAGGGATCGGCAGAAAAGGCGTTTGCTAATTTCCCTAGTGACCCGCGCTTTAGGACTGCTAATCAACCACAAGGACTGGATGATGACGAACGTATGTTTACTCATTTTCAGCTTAGAACAGGAGTTGCTGCAAATGCTGTTAGCGATGGTTTGAGTCTATTCAGATCGAAGAATCACAAGAGGGTTTATTTGAACCTAATGAAGAGAGGAGTCATGAACCCTAGGACTGTCGACTTCGATTTTCTTGATTCGGTGAAAGTAAGTCTGTGTGAGAAGTTCGCTCTACTGCACTTGAGCGATTTTGTTCTGAATCGACTGCTGCTTATCCTGAACTCACTGCATACTTTTACTCGAACCTATCTTTCTTGAATGCAAACAGTTTTTCTTTCACAGTGAAGGATAAAGAGTTTTTGGTTAATATGGACACATTGGCTGACATAATTGGGGTGGAAAGATCAAGTTTCCAACCAATTAGCGTGTCTGTTGCTCATGCTACTTTGTCATTGGTGAAAGATCGAGATGCTGAAAGCAAGATTTCCTACTCAAGGATGAATGCCTCTAACATCTTGCTACACAAGATTGTAATCAACTGCACTCGTCCAAAGGCGACATCCAAGACTGATGTCTCTCGGTCTGAAGCAAAATTGATGTATGCTATCAACTCTGGCTACAAATTCTCTCTGCCCCACACCATTTTGTTTCATATGTACAGGTCAGTGGTGAAGGATAAGGGACAACTCCCTTATTCTGCTCTTATCTAGCATCTGTTTAGACATTTTAAAATTCACATCCCTGCACCATTATGTTTGACATCCATTTCTCCAATGGTGATTGGATTTACAATGGTCACAAAGATGCGTTTGAAAGAACTGAACAAGGTGTTGAAGCATTTGAAGGAAAAGTCTCCCTTGAAAGCAAAGCAAGACTCTGCTGCAGCAAAGAGAAAAGGCAAGGAGCCCATGGTTGCTCCAGTGAAGAAGAAAAGAATTCTCATTTTGCAAGATGAAGAGGATGAGGATGAAATGACTCTTTCAGCCTTACGAAATTTGAGGAGTTTTGTTAGTTTTCAAGAAAAGCTAGAAGAAAGAGCAAAAAGAAGAGAAGAGGAAGAAGAGGAAAGAAGAAGGGATGAAGAAGAAGCAGATGAGAGAGGACAAGAAGGAGAAGAAGAAAGAAACAAAGGTCAAGAAGACTCTTTGGAGCCTTGTCCAGTGAATCTGAGATGGCTAGAACTGGAACTGGTGACGCACATCACTCTGAAGCTGAAGTTAATCGAGAAGAAATCTTACCTACTCCACCTGGAGGCAACAAAACAGGGGGAGCTGCTGGATAGAAAGGTATTTCTTCACCTATCCTTACTAGTTCTACAGCGGATCCAGAGGATGTATATGCCTCTCATTATCCAGAGGCCTCCACTCACGAGTCAAGGTGGACAACTGCTGAAATTCCATCCATTCTCAAAACCCCGGATTTGACTCGGGCTGGTCCTAGTCCGCAACAAAGCAAACGGAGACTCTTCGAGACTGCTAGAGATCTTATTAGATGTAAGGAAGCAGCAATATGCCATGGGATTTGAGATGCAGGATCTCAAGAATGCTTTTAAGGCCACTTCAGTGTCTTTGCACGATCAGTTACAAGCTCTGAAGAATCAAGTGCAGTCTACTGTGAAGGGTGAAGAGCTTCCGTCACTAAAGGAAAGTTTTGCAAGGCTTGAGAAGACAGTAATTCCATGGGAGAGTTCGAGCTTGTTCGCGTTCCAAAATAGCCATGATTTTGACTTCATTTTCAAACATCTATTTTCTTTGTTCTCCACTTTTTGCTGTTGACAAAAAGGGGAAGAAGTGGTTGCAGATTTGACTTACTTTATTTTTTTTTTTGGTTTTGACTTTTGGACTTTTCTTTTGTTTGGATGTGATTTGGACTGGTTGATGATTTGATCTATTGATGCTTGCAGTAACTTAAGCTATGTTAATGATTATGATAAAAATAGTGGTTTTCACAGGACTAACACGTTTTCTGTGGTTGTAGAATCGCTATTATCCTTATTCTAATCTGCTTATCTTTTATGAGATATCTTGGTTTGCTTAAGTGTTGCTTTGCAGATCAAAAGTATCCAAACCTGCGGGAAAGTTTTGTCACCATCAAAAAGGGAGAGATTGTTGGAGAAAACTTCCTTATTTGCTTTGAAGTTGACAAAACGTTTCCATCAGTCTAGTCTGAAGACTTGCGAGACTCTATCGTCAAAGTTTGAAGACCTCCGGACTCAAGATTTAAAGTCCGCCCTCACCGATAGTTCCGCATCGACGAAGAAAAGCTTTATCCGTTAAGGAAGTCTTATCCAGATGCGAGTATATCTTTAAGGATTTGATTTGTACGGTTGAAGAAGATCTCACGGCTAGAGTTAGTATCTCGTGATCAATTATTCCTATCAATTCGGATAATTTGATCTTTTGATTAGCGAAGTATACTTGGAAGGTTCTACTTATGGAAACCTAGATCCTGATTGTGTGGGCAAGCAGGATTGGTGGGCTATCATCACATTCCTTAAATAACTCGATATCTTTCTAATTGATTCTGTCCAACGGGTAGATTGGAAGAACTCCTTTGGAAGGTGCCAACGGTTATGAAGGCATGAAGGAGTATATAAGGAAGACGTTCAAGTTATTAGAGAGTGCGTGAGAGAAAAATTCCAAAGTATGAAGTTCCTAGTTTTTCATTATTTCAATTGTTGAGCGTGAGTTGTACTCAAAAGAGAGATTGAATACTTGTGAGACCTTGAGGAAGTGTAGCAAAGTCTCTACACTATGGAATCAAGGACATGAAACTGTAAAATCTCTTTTGATTCTTAGTGGAATCCAGCCAGTGGGCTGTCAGTGCGGGAGAGTGGACGTAGGCTTGGTCTAAGCCGAACCACTATAAACCTTGTGTTTTGATTCTCTTTCCCTAATCTCTTTACTTCAATTCGTAACTCTATATAACTGTTTACAGTCTTTTACATCTGAAAGTCTATTGTTCTTAAACGACAAATAAATTTGTTAAGTTTTGCGAAAACTTCTTTGATCACCTATTCACCCCCCTCTAGGTGCTCTTACTAGCCCTATCAATGGTAAAGTGATTCATCAAGACCGATATTTTTCTTCCTCTTGACTCAGATGATATTGAGACTTGTATTGATTGTGTGAGGGGAAAATTAACTAAAACCAAGAAAAAATGCATTATTCACAGTCAAAATCTATTGGAGATAATTTATACAGACATCAGTGGGCCATACTCAACCACCTTGTGTGGAAGTAAGTATTTCATCACATTCATTGATGATTTCTCCTGTTATTATTATATTTGTCTATTTAATGAGAATACTGATGCTCTTAACATGTTCAAAGTGTTTCGCACTAAAGTTGAGAAACAATTGGGAAAAATTATCAAAATTGTCAGATTTGATCATGGTAGTAAGTATTATCGGCGATATACTGAGACTGGACAACAAATGGGACCGTTTGCTAAATATTTGTAGGACTATGATATTGTCACTCTGTATACAATGCCTGGGAGTCTTGAACAGAATGGTGTAGCTGAACGTTGCAATCGCACACTCATGGAAATGAAACGAAGTATATTGAGCAGTTTAAAGTTGCCTAAATGCTTATGGGCTTATATATTTAACCATGTACCTAGTAAATCAATGCCAAAAACATCTTTTGAATTGTGGACAGGGAGGAAACCAAGTTTGAATCACTTTCAAGTTTGGGGATGTCCTGCAAAGGTGAAAATTTATGATCCTTCTTAGAAGAAGACCAAACTCAGGACTACTAGATGTTACTTTATTAGATACTCTGACCATTCCAAATGGTATAGGTTCTATTGTCCTACTCGTGGCACTAGGATCGTTGAATCCAAAATTGCCAAATTCCTGAAATTAGATGTTGCTAAAAAGAATTCTTCTCGATATTTCTAAAGAGAAGAACCAAACAAAATAGTCTCTATTCCATTACCCATCTTGAATGATGATTCTATGCGAGAGCCTTGCAAAGTGAAAATTCAGCAAGAAGCAAATATTGGAGATATGATGGTAGATCCTCTTATTACAAATGAAATTCTCTCGATGAATGATGCAACTATAGAAATGCTTGTGTGAAGATCACAACGACAAAGAAGACCAACACCTATAAATGATTATCATGTCTATCTTGGAGAAGTTGATTTTGACATTGGACATATAGTTGATCCGGAGACCTTCAAAGAAGCTCTTAATAGTGATAAGGCAGATGAATGGTTAGGAGCGATAAAGGACGAGATGATTTCCATATCAAATAATCAAGTATAGGAACTTGTTAATTTATCTTATGGGCATAAACCTATCGGCTGCAAATGGGTATTAAAAATCAAGAAAGACGATAAAGGCAACATAGAGAGATTCAAGGCAAGGTTAGTCGCAAAGGGGTACACACAGAAAGAATGTATTGATTATACTGAAATCTTTTCTCTAGTGTCTACTAAAGACTCCTTTCGGATAATCATGGTATTGGTGGCTCATTTTGACTTAGAGCTTCACCAAATGGATGTCAAGAAAGTATTTCTAAATGGAAATCTAGATGAAGAAGTATATATGCAACAACTTAAAGGGTTTAAAGAAGTCGGAAAGGAGCATATGGTGTGTAAACTTCAGAGGTTTATCTATGGTCTCAAACAAGTATCACATCAGTGGTACTTGAAATTTCACAAGGTTGTGGGGTCATTTGGTTTTGAAGAAAACAAGTTTGACCAATGCATCTACATGAAAGTAAGTGGGAGTAGATATATTTTCTTAGTACTTTATATAGATGATATTTTACTTGCTAGTAGAGATGTTGATCTATTGAATGACATAAAAAGTTTTCTATCTACAAAGTTCGAGTTGAAAGGCCTTGGGGAAGCCTCATTTGTTCTAGGCATTGAGATTCATCGTGATAGATCTAAGAAAGTTCAAGGGTTATCTCATAAAACTTATATATATCGTGTTTTGAAAAGATTCAATATGCAAACCTGCAAGTTTGGTGAAGTTCCCATTGTGAAAAGAGATAAATTGAGCATATAACAATGCCCCAAGAATGATGTTGAAAAATAAGTAATGAAGAATGTTTCATATGCTAGTGTAGTTGGCAGTCTTATGTATGCACAAGTATGTACCAGACTTGATATTGCTTTTGATGTGAATACTCTTAGGAGATATCTGTCGAATCCAAGTCATGAACATTTGGTTGCAGCTAAAAAGGTCATGAGATATTTACAACGAACAAAAGACTTCATACTTGTGTATAGTAGAGTAGATGACCTAAAGGTAATTGGATATTCAAATGTTGATTTTGCTAGTTACTCAAATGATAGAAAATCAACTTTTGGATATATTTTTATGATGGCGGGAAGTGCTATTTCTTAGAAGAGCACAAAGCATACCTTAGTTATGAACTCTACAATGTATACTGACTTTGTAGTGTATTACGGCGCATCAATCCAAGCTGTTTGGCTTAGGAATTTGATCTCAGAATTGCGAGTTGTGGACTCTATTGCTAGACTTGTGGTGATTTATTGTGATAACACTGCAGCTATGTTTTATCCTAAGAATGACAAGATTAGCAATGCGTCTAAACACATGAAGATCAAATATTACACTATTAAGGACTTGGTCAAAAAGAGAGACATTGTGATTGAGAATATCATAATTGAGTCTATGTTAAATGATCCTTTAACAAAAGGTTTACAACCCATTTTGTTTGAATAACATATAAAGAATATGGGTGTTTTAGATTCTTTTGATCTCTTTTGTTAGTGTGAGCTATATAATTTGTATTTCTGGATATTATAGTTATATGTAAACTGATAATACTTTCATGATGTCTATTAAAGTATTTATTTTCAATGATCATTATTATTGATTCTACTGTTATTCTTTCTCCTATCAACTAAGAAATGAATATATAAAACAATATCTTTAAAAAATTGTTAGTTTAAAGAGGATTGGATATCACTAATTATGGGGAAAATTCCAAAAAGGGACCCGAAGTGCCCTTATTTTCTCAAATAAGGACTCGAAATGGACTCTGTTTCAAATAAGGACTCGAAGTAACATCACTTTCTCAAATAAGGGCATGAAGTGGATGTTGTTTCAAATGAGGACCTGAAGTGACTATATCCGTTTCAAATAAGGACCCGACTTTCCTACGATAAGAGTATTTTCATCATTTACCATTTTTCCTTTTTTTTTCTTTTTTCGGGTTCTTCTTCTTCCTCTTTGTTGGTGGGCGGCCAGCCACCGGCGATGCCCATAGAGGGCTAGGTGAGGGTCGCCCTTGCCGGTGAGGGCCGCCCACACCAGCCACGGCGAGGGACAACCTCTCGGGAGAGGCGACCCTTGCCTAAGGGCTATCTATGATGTCGGTCCTCGCCGACCCCAGGCGAGGCCAACCCTCGCTAAACCGGCTGCCGCAAGGGCCGACGAGGGTTCTCGCCCTCTAGTGAGGGTGGTTGAGCCCTCGCCTGGGCCTCGCCCGTGGTCAACGAGGGTTGGGCGACCTCACCGGCTGCTAGCAAGGGTGGTCGAGCCCTCCTCTAGGGCGGGCGAGGACAACCCTCGCCAGATCTAGTGAGGGTGGCCTCACCCATGGTTGGTGAGGTCGCCCGGCCCTCACCGGCCGCGGGAGAGACCACCCTCGCTAGATCTAGCGAGGGTCGGCCTCACCTAGGGCCAGCGAGGGCCGACCTTGCGGATGGCCCTAGGCGAGGGTTACCTCGCCCGTGGTGGCGTGGGTGGCCCTCACCGTGGTCGGTGTGGGTGGCCGGGCGACCCTTGCCCAGCCCTTTGTGGGCATCGCCGGTGGCCGGCCAACCATTAGTAAAAAGGAAGAAGAAGAACCAGAAAAAAAATGAAAAATAAGGAAGAAAATAAGGGAAAATGTTAAATAACGAAAATACCCTTGACCAAAAGTAGGAAAATTTAATTGACCGGCAATCGGCAAGGTCGGGTCCTTATTTGAAACAACCAAAGCCACTTCAGGCCTTTATTTGAAACAACTAATGTCACTTCAGGTCCTTATTTGAAACAAAGTCCACTTCGGGTCCTTATTTAAGAAAATAAGGGCATTTCGGGTTGTTTAGAAATTATGAGATCTCATGTTAGACTATGACATAATCGTGCAAAATCATGTTGTTTAGAAATTGCGCTAATGCAGTTTCATGTCATTGAGAAATTGCATTGAGGACCGATAATAAATAATGTATATTATGATTACATGTTGGCACTTTTTTTACTACACTACTAGACCAATGATCCATAAAAATATAATGCTTATTATATGTGATTATGGAAAGTCATGTGTTGCGGTATCTTCTTAATGTATTGATTCCCATAGTCCTATACTGAGGTTGTTGGTTTTAATATACCATTATTGGAATAAATTTTTTTTAAAAGTTGTGGCCACACCAAACAAATTTTCAGTTATTAACCCGAGAGTGTCATTTTCAATATAAGATCTTTTTCAAAATAAAAATAAGTTAATTAATGTAGCCTAAGTGGGAGAATGTTGGAAATTTCCTATAATATGGGCTTACATTAATTAATTGATTTTCTATTTTAAATAATCGGGTTAATAAATATTCCAATAGTTGTTAAACCCTTAAGTGATCTTATTGAATTGGGTTTTGGTATCTATTAATAACAGGTTTAGTTGAGCAGCAAAGTGTAGGCAATTGTGTTTAACTGAAGCCCCTAATGGGACTGAAGCCCCTAATGGGAGAAGCTCAGTTGATACACTATTGATTAGGGTTTGCTTGGTCCCCTCTCCTACCTATAAAATGGTAAGTTATGTTTATCAGTCGCTTAATTTCATTAAAAACTGATAAACTAAAATAGATCATAGAGAGGAAGATCTGGTATTTCAATAGATCTTTGATTATAAACAGACTAATCTATTTTTTTTCAAGTGAAGCAATGGCTTAAACAAGTACGTTTTTATTCCGCTATGCATATCAATTTTGGTGTTTCACAGTCATATATGGATCTAATTGTTCTTAATTAATTAGTTATTTATGTGGATAATTTTTTAACATTAGAAACACTAATGTCATAACTAGCTGCTCATAGACGCCCCTTTGTTTTTGAAGGCCAATTTCCACTAGTCCCTTTCCTTCATCCTCATTTGATAATAGCCACTCCTCAAATCAATTTAAAAAAAAAAAATCGTGCAGCAATACAATTCATTAAGCATGTTATTTACATTAGGTATGGCACCTATACTTAATAGTTATATAATTATATTGCCAATGGTTCAACGATCCCCGTTCATTTTGAAAGAAACATTATTCCTTGGCACGAGTAGGTTTGGAATCAAATAAGGGCTCATACTTTCCCTTATATATCATTTAGCAATCTTCTTGGTTTCCTTCGGATTGCATCGAAAAGGCGGTTTTGTTATGAAGAGAAGCATTAAAGGTAAATCGGTTTGGTGCTCAATTTCTCTTAAGGGAGGTAAACCACGGGGTAAAATCTCCGAAAAAATACATTCCAAATTCATTCATTAAGGAGCACATTTTAAGGTATATCAGCCTCTCTTTCTCACTCTTTCGTCTCTCAGTCATGAGTAAGGCAAAAACAGACTTTAGTTTCAGAATGCTCAACTCGTGTTTCACTAAAGAAAATGCTTTCCTTACTTGTATTTTCCATTATAGGTTGATTTTGTGGACCATGGACTAGCTTAAAGACGCAAGGTGCTGTTTATCCGTTCCTTGTGGAACAAGAACATGTTTTTAACGCCATCATGCACAACCTTCCTATCAAGAGGATTAATTTAGCTGTTGAAGATAAATAAAACAACCGCCCAGAGATCTAGTCGCCCATGTAATCAAATTCATTAAAAATATATATACATATATATGGAGTTTCCATGAACAGAATTGCTTATGTTAAGGAAGTAATCCTTTTCACCAAAGTGATTGACAAATGATTGGATCCTCCTTCCTTTGTCTCTTCTAGAGTTCTAGGCATATGACATATTGTCCATATTCTTTGAGACTTAGATTGATACTTAAAGGAATATTTGTTCGAATCAGAATGTGTAATCGTGTGACATGCACATTCATCTCAGGTGGAGTTGTTCATATCAGCAATCTATGAGTCTATTCAAGCTTCTCATTGGTAGTTGACTTATGTACACCTTCCCATTTGATCTTCCTAAGTACATAAATGATCAAGACTCTATAGAATTGTTCACTCTATGGTACCTTTAAGTCTCCATGAACTTTTCATTTCTTTGACTCGTTCACTCTTTGTTAAGGTCCTTTCAGTATTTAGGAGACAACCCGTGAGGGTTGCCTAAGGTTGGGCGACCCCCGCAAACTATCAGTGAGGGTCGTCGCTTGGTCAAGCGACCTCGCCGTGGCTTGCACTTGGGTTGCTCGACCCCAAATTCGCAGCCCCCTTTGGCGGTCATTAGGACCCAAATGGTGCGGTGGTCACGCAACCCCCCAATGACGGTTGCTTGGGTCGCCGTGACCACACTAGCCTCTATCTAGCCATCGCTGGCCACTCACAGCCCCGCATAACATGCTGGCCGCTCAATGGAGAAGAAGATGAACAGTCAAATGATGAGGGCAAAACCTTAAAAAGCAAAAAGAGAGTGGAGATAGTTTTGGAAGAAAATTTTTAGTAACCCTAATGCTACTTGTATGCAGAGAAAGTTGAAAGCCCAATGTACCCTTTAGACTTGCCTTGAGCCTTCAGCTTTCAAAAGGCCAACTTTGGCCTAATGGGATTTTTTTCCCAAACACTCCATATTTGGCCCAAGGGGCTTTGGGTGTTCAAAGTGCCTTCTAAAGGCCACTCCCAAACGCACCTTTAGTTGATTGTTGAGGCGTGAGGTTGACTCGTGAGTTGATTGTCCTAAATGAAATTTATTGCTCCTGCATCACAACCCATGGCCAATCAAGGAGATGTGAAAAATGTCCAAATGTCAATCTTATAATGATTCTTTTTTCGGTCGGAGGTTATAATGATTGATCTCGTGAGGCTACAATTTGAATGTGAAATATAGTAAATGGTTTGCGAAGAAAATTTAAACAGGAAACCACGGAAGAAAAATAGATTTCCACTCCTTTTTTCCTTACAAAAAAAAAATATTCTTATTTTCTATCCATACTTTCATTCCCTCCGTTTCCTCTAATTTAATAGAACATAATCCATGTTTCCTCGATCCCTCCAACGAATTTTCCTTCCGACAAGGTTTGTTTCGAACAAGCTCCTTGTCGCTGCGTGACGTGCCTATTTGAAATATGGCTTTGAATTAATAGAATAATCAAGTCAGACTTTGAGGTGTGGTATTATTTTCTTTAAAGATTTATTTACCCGGTTGTTGACAAATATCCTCCAAAATAGAATAAAATCTCAAATGAGAATACTAGATAACAACTCTAATATTTTTTCAATATCTCTCAAGGGAAACAATTTAAAATAATAGCCGTTTTTTCATTTGAATAAAAATGAAAATGGAAGAAGAAGATTATGATCGAACATTCACATTCAATAATTTATAGCAAAAATAATAAGTTATATCTGAACAAACACACCCTTCTAAAAATTAAGAAGTTGTGTTTGAATAGGTACGGACTCGAGATAATCATTAAAAGAAATAATGAAATTCGAAATTAAATAAATAATAAATAATAAATAATAAATAATCGTAACTCTATCATGAACAATTACATTGTTTCAATGGGAAGATATGGTTAATATTTATAAAAATAATTCGAATTTTTCCAATAAATAAAAAATAATAATGATGCTGGTTAGTGTCAAATCTCATCCACATTTAAACTAACATATTTTCGATGTGGGACAAGTCACCTCTTAAAACAAACTACAAACAGTATCCACCTCGCGTCGTTCCCTTGCCGCTGGCTTGTGCAGACACCAAATAAAGAAGTACGATGAGTATGGAAATGACTACGAGTAGTGATCGTGGTGATGAAGGCCACGAAAAAACCTTATAAGAAAGAGCCCAGAACCCACCATCAGTCGCCGCCATCGTTGATGAAGGACCACGGAAAAATCTTATAAAAAGGACCCCGGAATCCACCATCAGTCGCCGCCATTGTTCCGCGTTTAGTTCTTGAGAGGAGAAGAAAAAAGTAGAGCAAGCATTCATAGTGATGAAGGTCCATGGAAGCGTCTTGTCCCCGCCGGTGTTGCGGATCTTATCGCCCTCTGCGAGAAGGACCTCGAGTTCGAGTTCGTCTTCGTCGAGGTGGGAGCCGGCGAGCACAAGAAGGAGCCTTTCCTCGCCCTCAACGTAAGTCTCCGTCCCTGTCAGCCACCTGTCCGACAGCATTTCTCACTGATATCTGGTCTTGGGGTCTCCACGTGTTCATCCAAGAAACCCTCCTTCGTCTCTTAGATCTAACGTTTCTCGATCTCTCTGTGCAGCCTTTCGGTCAGATTCCAGCCTTTGAAGAAGGAGATTTGAAGCTATTCGGTAAGTCTTTCTATTACTGATAGATTATCTCGTGTGACCATGATGAAAGATAAAGGTATTTAGTCAAATGCTGATTTGTTGCCGATAGATTGTGTGCCCATGAGGAAAGATCAAATGTTTAGTCAAAGTATGAGTGTTCAGTCAGTCTACTGAGAAAGAAGCAACTAGGCGAAGTATAATATGTATCTTGATTATGCTCTTGGTGGCAGAATCGAGGGCAATTACTCAATACGTTGCTCATGTATACAAGGACAAGGGCACACCGCTCGTCTGCGAGGGCAAACCCATGGCGACCGTGAGCGTGTGGATGGAGGTCGAGGCCCACCAGTTTGAACCCGTGGCGCTAAAGCTGCAGTGGGAGCTCGTGTACAAGCCGATGTTTGGCAAGATCACGGATGCTGCAGAAGTCGAGGAGAACGAGGCCAAGCTCGCCAAGGTACTCGACGTCTACGAGGCCCGGCTGAGCCAGTCCAAGTACTTGGGCTGCGACTGCTTAACCCTCGCGGACCTCCACCACCTTCCGGCCCTGACCAACCTGATGGGAACACAAGTGAAGAAGCTGTTCGACAACCGCCCCAAGGTCAGCGCGTGGGCGGCCGAAATCATGGCCCGGCCTGCGTGGGCCAAGGTTCTTGCCAGGAAGAACCAGCAGTGAAGCAAAGGGTCGAGTCTGAATTTTCTGGTCCTGGGGGCAATAACACGAGACCTTTTTTACCCAAATTTGTGATTTTGTACTTGTACTTTGTTGTTGATTCCGTCCTTTTGGTCAATTTTTGATTTGAAGTGGGAGTCAGACGATTATTTGGGATTGCCGTCTTCAATCATCAAAGTTGGAGATGATGCGGTTGGTGTTCTGTGATTGTCTATTATGAACAATAACGATTGGACATATAAAAGTGTAATAACTTTCGCCCGCGCTGGTATTGTTTCTACTGATGAAGGCCTGTCCTTTCATCGTCTCCATGGGACGGCCCTACATTTTCATAACCACTTCCCCACCAATCACAAAAGCTTTACCCACTTTCATCTTGTTAAAGTACCAAAGAAGTTCACAGTACAAGAACCATGTATAAGTATAGCTTTATACAAAATTAAAGTGACATTCCAATCATCGCCGATTGTGACACATGACATATCATCGAATCAGCAATTTTTTACGAAAATTTACTGGAAATATTACATTAGAATTCCATATAAATGTTTAAGAGTCAATTGACAAAATTTAAAAATTTAAACTTGAATTGATATTTTTGCAATAGGTTTACAACTGATTGGACAAGTCCACCCCGTGAATTAAGTTCAATGGCCACTTCCTCCCTCTTTCTAATGTTGCCATTTGCAAGGCAAAGACCATAGCAGAGAGGAGGAAACAAAAGCTAAATTTTCACAAGTAAAATCTACAAGAAATAAAATCCATAATAGGAAGAGACGACATGCCATATCAAGATAAAACAAGAGAGAATCAAGGCGAAAACCTAATCAATGACACCCAACCAAAAAATGATTCTATAGCTCAAAGGTCAACAAAAGCTAATCTCAAAGCTCCAACCAATGTTCAAATAAAAGTATCTCTTTTGGCTATAGCTATTAAAAAATTCATTCAACAAAAAGGTACTTCATATGGTACCATCAGACTAATTGAGATCAGATCGCAAAATAACCATTATTTTATGTTCTTTACATAAACAAAGACGTTTGACAATCGTCATTGTTGACTTTTTTTTTTTTTTTTTATAACCTTTCTGCCATAGCTAGCCTTGATAAATGAGGCTTTTATTATTGTATTTGTGGGTATCTAACCGGTGGGTCGTTCATGTACGTGGTGGATGAGTGGTCGTCGGTCAAGCTGAATAGGAGAGTGTTGGACAGGAGCTGTGCATCACGGTTAAGTAACATCAATATAACATTGACAATTAGCGATTAAGGGAGCCGAACTATGGAATGGGAATAGTAGCTGGCTGGTTGTGTAATGTATATTACAATATATCTCAAGTTTGAGCTCGTGAATGAAACTGATTAAAAATAAATTATTATTTTTGAATGCTTAAATATATGCCGTATATATTAGATTTCCTTTTATGGTGCAAGAGTTCAAGTGGGATAACGATTCCAAGAAAAATAAAGGGAAAAGGAAATATGCGAAAACCTACTGCACGTTGGAGAGAGGGCTGAATTTAGAAAGTCGATCGTCGATTTTGAATTGCACCAAATTTGGTCAAACTTGGCTTTCATATAATATATGTCTCCTGCAAGTGCAAGAGTGCGATCTTCAAGCGCCCGAAGTCGGCGAAAAACAGCAGGGTCTTCAACCTGTTGTTGACGTGAGGAGTCCTTGAAGTGCCGTTCAAGTGCTTGACAGTAAATATTCTTCGTTGGATTCCTCCGTGAATTACATCAAAAATTCATGTAAATTGTAATCGGATGATGATCTTAGCCTCGAAAAGTCTCTTTGGAAGGTCTAAGTCCTCTTTGCGCGACCCTCAAGAAAAAAAATTGGTGAGGAGGGATCTTGGAAGAGCCCCTAAATAGACAATTCGGCGCTCAAGTCAGCATAGCGTGAGAGAAGATGAAAATTTGAATGTGAGCGCGAGTGACTCCATGGGTTTATGATTTTATCAGCGCTACTATATATGTAGCTGAGAGTAGGAGCAGTCCTTGAAATTTAAATCTTTGCTTAACTATTTTTATTGTTAGTTTTATCCAATTAAAATTATAATTTGCATATATCAGATCTTTCGCATGCATATGCTAGATAAGAGATGGACGCGGGTTGGTTTTAATATATTAATAGAGACATGAATTTGGATTAAGACCTATATGAAAGTAAGAGATTTGAATAAGATGTCATATTTTGATTAAAATGACATCCAATTTGCTCTATACCCTTTGGTTTAATATCACGAAAAATACAAAATTGGTATACATGTGATAATCCCAAACTAATTTTTGGATCACTAAATGTCAAATTGGTATACATGTGACAAATTTTCCTTGAGCTAATTTGTGTATCACCAAAGACCCCAAATTGATACATTCGTAACATATTTACCCCCCGTTAGCTTCTATTAAATTTTAACGTAAAATCGTTGAGCTAAAAGACACCGCGTGATAACTCAATTAACAAATAAGTCCATGTGGAAATCTATATTAGTTTGGAGTAAATTTATTAGAGGTGTATCGATTTAGGGTTTTTGGCAATCCAACAATTAATTTGAAGTAAATTTATTATAAGTGTACCAATTTTGGGTTTTTGGTGATTCAAAAATTAGTTTGAGGTAAACTTGTTAGAGGTGTACCAGCTTGAGCTTTTCATGATATTAACCCATACTCTTCTAATATTGAAAATAAGGATGTTTTAGTCATTTGAAGAGTGGATACCAAATTTGAAAGTTGGCTTTTCATATAGGATGCATTTCGTTTCTCGGAAAATGAGTGATTGAGAAAACATTTTTTGAAAAATGATTGCTTATATTGTTGAAAAAATAGTCAACAAAAAATATTTTCATTATTGATGATAATTTATGCTTTACTATTTTTGTGGGTGATGAAAAAAATTTCCATTCAATTATTTTTCTAAAAGATATAAAAGATCATTTTTCAGAAATTGTTTTCAAATTACTTACTTTTCGCAAAAAGAATGTATCGATGGCACTGAAATATAGGTATTGCAAAAAAATAACAAGTACATAATATTACAAAGAAAATTGTGGTGTTGGTTTTTGGACGATATGGTCTTCTTAGCATTGTGAATTGTTTTTTACTTCTTTTTTAACTAGAAAGTAAAATAAAAAATATTATCATTTAAGTGAAGAATACATAAAAAGACTTCAATATATTTTACAAATGTCAATTCAATCCTAAATTCTTCGGGAAAAGTACCAAAAAAGTCATAAATCTATTACATTGGTACCAATTCGAGTCTTAAACTTTTCAATTGAACCAATTCACTCCTAAATCTTTTAATATTAGTACCAATTCAGTCCATCCGGCCAATTTTGGCCGATCGGCACCGACGTGGACGTTGGCCAATGGCTAGACGCCGACATGGCAATTTTTATGATTTTTTTATGATTTTTTCGAATTTTTTATTAATTTTTTCTTTTCTTTTCTTTTTCCTTTTTTTTTTCTCCTTCTTCCTCCTTGGACTATTCCGGCCACCGGGCGAGGGCCGCGCAGCCCTCGCCTATCGCCGATGAGGGTTGCAACCCTAGCCCAACCTCTCCCGGGCGGCCGGCAAGGTGGCTTCGCTCGGATCTAGGTGAGGCCGGCCTTGCCACGGGCGAAGGCGGCCTTGCCCTCGGCCGGCGAGGCGGCTTTGCCCGGATTTGGGAGAGGCTAGCCTCGCCCGCCGCCGATTTGGCCAACACAACCCTCACCACGCCTTGCCGTGGCCGAGGTTGGCCTCACCGAGATCCGGGCTAAGCTACCTCACCTGCGGCCCCGGGCGAGGCCGAGCGAGGGTCGCGACCCTCGCCGGTGGCTAGCGTGGGCTTAGCGGCCCTCGCCCGCCCTAGCGATGGCCGCCATGGCCTCGCCAACCACGGGCGAGGCCGCCTTCACCCGTGGCAAGGCCGGGCGAGGCCGCCTTCACCCGCGGCAATGCCGGGCGAGGCTGGCCTTGCCCAAATCCGGGCGGCCGCCTCACCGGCGGCCCTAGGGAGAGGCCGAGCAAGGGCCGCGACCCTCGCCAAAGTGGCGGAAAGTCCAAGGAGGAAGATGGAGGAAAAAGAAAAGGAAAAAGAAAAGAAAAAGAAAAAATTAATAAAAAAATTCAAAAAATTAATTAAAAAATCATAAAAATTGCCACGTCGTGCTCGGCCGGATGGCCGACATCCACGTCAACGCCTATTGGCCAAAATTTGCCAGATGGACTGAATTTGTCCAATTGAAAAGTTTATGACCGAATTGGTACCAATGCAATAGGTTTATGACTTCTTTGATACTTTTCCCTAAATTCTTCAATTTGGCTAATTTAGTCAACATTTTCATGACTTGTCAATATAGTCTTTTCGGCCAATTTTGATTGGAAATTGATGACGTAGATGCTGATTGTAACCTGGCCGTCTTATGTGACACGATCAGTGTTAATGTGGATAGTTTTGTCAACATTTTCATGACTTGTCAATATAGTCCTTTCGGCTAATTTTGATTGGAAATTACCGACATAGATACCGATTGTAACTCTGGCCGTCTTATGTGACACGATCGGTGTTAATGTGGATAGTTTTTTAAAATTTGCATGAGTTTTCTTTAATTCTTTCATTGTGGTCGGCACCATCCTTGATGGCTGGGCAAGGCGACCCATGCCCAGATCTTGCGAGGGCCTAGGCGATGGTCATGGGCAATATTGGAAAAAGGAAAAAGAAAATAAATATATATAATTGAGGAAATTTTTTAAAAAATGGTGATGATCTCTTCCACTGGATTAAACCATAAGATATATTTATGATATATTCTAAATATATTGATTATATTCTCCATATTTCTTGTTATCGACATTCTTCAAATCTCATATCGTATTGTACTTAATATGATTACTTCGTCATCTAATAAAATTTGTAAATAGGCTCACGTACTCTTCATTAGGAATATATTGAATACACAAATTTCATATTTCTCTTTTCTGTATAATATATCTTATATATGTCAGTCCTTGCCCAATAAATATGGTTACATACGAAGTCATTTCCTCGAGATACTCACTAAACGCGGTATCAAATTGGACGGCCATCAAGAAGTGAACACGGACCAGGCCTACCTCGATAGTTTGCGCCTGTTATTCTAGGCTCGATTTGCAAGCTTATGCTCAATGAAAAATAAAAAATTTGGCCATGACTGTACCGTATAGATTTAATTTGGCCTGGATTGAGCTTAGCCAAGTTTTTTCTCCACAATTTTCCTTTCGTTTAGAAATTCTTCTTAAGAAAATGAAATTTCATTATCGAAATGTATACCATCGAGATTTACCGAATGACTAATGTGATTTTACTTAAAATTCAATATTTTATTTTGAATGGTGCATGTTTTAAAACCTCAAAACCCACTATTTCGACATCTCTAGAGACCATTTTGATCGTACTTACTTGCTAATTCCAAAGCTTCAGTTAATCTGGGGTTTATTCATGACTTTTGTATGGTTTTCATATAATAGGTACATTCAAAATTTGTTGAGTCGGCCCCCTTTTGGGCCCCCAATTCTTTATCAACAGCCAACTTTGATAGCACTACCTGATCGGCACAATACCTAGTGATGAGGACGGTCTATGACACGATGTCTTTGTGGGGCATTTCGCATCCGGCGGCAAAGAGCCATTCTTATATAATAGCACAATACCTACACTACATCTAATGATGGAGACAAACACCCCCACACACTTAACATCCGAATGACAAACTGTCAAAAACCAAAAAACACAAAGATTAGATGAGCCAACAGCAATGAATTTTTTGTTCCTTTTGACAAAGATGAAACTTCACGCTCTTTGAAAAAACACTAAACAAGAGCTCATCTTTTCCTTATTAAAGCATTTAATGGTGGAGAGACTACCCAAATATGGGCCACCACAAATGATGCCCATTTCCTTTTGCCTTCAATATTCTTAAGACACCCATCATACATCCCACCAAATTTAAAACCCAATAACCAATGTGCTCGAATTTTCAACAATCAATTTTATATTATTCTAACATTGATGAAGCGCGAGTCAAGGGAGATGTTCCAACTAAGGTCTAGGACAACAAGTCAGGCTTGGATTTGGGCCGGTGCAGCGAGTGGTCAGGACATGGAGGATGTGGCCGATCGTGATCTGAAGATGGGAAAATGATGTCATGAACTTGACGCTGGCCATTTGTTCAAGCGAATCTAGCAACGGAAAGATAGCGTCGACTGTCAAGAGTCTGAAACGTCTATTCTGGGGCAAAGGAAAGGGAAGATATTGACCGGAGCTGCCAACGAATCACCCGCCCTGAAAATCGCTTGGCAAAAGTCGAAGCTTCAAAACTAGGGAACAAATTTCAGGGGAAAAAAAAAAGGAAAACTAGAAGAAGATGCGCATCCGGGGAATCGAACCCCGGTCAGTACCGTGGGAGGGTACTATGATACCACTACACTAGATGCGCAAGCCGGCGATGTCTCCGTTAAAGCCTCATATTTTTATTTTAACTTCTTCTTCCTTTCTACCTACCACCCAGCTCGGTCGCCAGTAGCCGCGTACTGCGGGTCGATCGCCGCTATGCCGCTAATGACGCGGAGCTGATCCACGTCGCGATGAACTTGGGAATTCTTGAGGCTGAGTTTCTTCCTCTACGGTGCGCTCGGCAGAGGGCTCAACAGCATCGCGCTGTACTCGGCTCTGGGCGGCCCACCCGTGACAGGCGGCAAGAGGGCCAATCTCGACCCTCATCATCAAGGAGTTCGGTTACGAGGAAGTTGGCCGACTCGGGTCATCAGTCATCTAAAACTAGGATGCATATTCATGAATCATTAGACTTTTTTTTTTTTTCCATTAGGTTTGGTATATCACTTGAGTAGCCAATGCCAGAGTGAAGCTCCTGACTGTAAGGTTGCAAGGTAGCGCCCAAGGGAGACGGTGGATAGGGGGCTTCTTTTCGTTAGGGGCAAACAAAACAAGACAGGTAGGGTTCGAACCGAACCGAAAGAGAACCAATTCGAGCTTTTTTGACAGCCCTAATGGCAGTGGTGTAAGGAAGGAAGCTTCGCTATGCAAAGAGGTGGCAATTGGTGGGAGCGGAAAAAAATTTCGTAACGAGCGATTTTCTCAAAATTAATTGACATTGGGTAAAAGTATTTTAGAAAAAAAAAAAATACTAACCGCTATACCATTAGGTGGAAGAATTATCTCCCTTCTCCAATTAACAAATCTTGAAAGGGTTCAATCAAGACAATCAACCCATAACAGACTTATAATGCATTGTTATTACTGCCCCTCCTCCGAGCCGTCACGGCAGCCAAGCCGTAGGGGGTTATCACATCCAAGCAATGGAGGCATGGTGCACGTGTGTTTGGGATTTTTGGTTTTCGTTTTCTCCTTTCTTTATTCTTAGTGTTTTTCTCTTTCGAATAATTAAAATTTACTGCTGTGGTGCCCATGTGTTTTATGAAGGTAATAAAAAAAGTTACACCAACTTTTTCCGTTAATCAAATCGGACGAATCTAACACAGATTTTTTATTGCACTAATTCGATAAGTTGTAAAATTTAATTGCACTTTTTAAAAGTTTCAGAATGTGATTGCACTTTTACGATAAGTTTTTTAAGATTTCTAATATACTTATCAAATATACATCACAAATTGATTAGTTCATTCCGGAACAAAATCACCGAGCCCTTATAAAAAGGGGAAATGGTGAGCTGACGGTGTCGTGAGTCTTCCAAATGGAAAGCTGACTTCTCCACCTTGAACGACATTAGTAGACTTGTTTTTTAAAATAATACCAATGCTCTCTCAAAATGCGATCTGAATTGCACGGAGAGGACTGTTAGGTTAGCTATGCTCTATAAAAAGAGCCCAAAACCCATCATCATTCGCCACGATTGTTCTGCGTTTAGTTCTTGAGAGAAACAAAAAAGAAAGTAGAGCAAAGCAATCATGGTGATGAAAGTTTATGGAACCGTCTTGTCCACCGCGACAATGCGGATCTTCGCCGCCCTCTACGAGAAGGACCTCAAGTTCGAGTTCGTCCCCATCGACATGCCGGCCGGCGAGCACAAGAAGGAGCATTTTCTCGCCCTCAACGTAAGTCTCTGTGCCTGCCCACCACTGGTGCGACAGTAATCCTTTCAAGAAACCCTCCGTTTCCCGGATCTAACATTTCTCGATCTCTCTGTGCAGCCTTTCGGTCAAGTCCCGGCCTTTGAGGACGGAGATTTGAAGCTATTCGGTGAGTCATTCCATTAATAATGAATTATCTTGTGACCATGATGAAAGATAGTGTTTAGTCGATCTTTGAGTGTTCAATCAGTCAACCGAACGAGAATCAACTGCAAAATCGACTAATATTTTGATTATGTTCTGTGTGGTGGCAGAATCAAGGGCTGTTACTCAGCACATTGCTCATGTACACGCGGACGAGGGCACTCCGCTCGTCTGTGAGGGCAAATCCATGGCGACGGTGGGCGTGTGGATGGAGGTCGAGGCCCACCAGTTTGAACCCTTGGCGTTGAAGCTGCGGCGGGAGTTCATATACAAGCCGAGATCCGGCATGGCCTCGGACGCTGCTGTAGTCGAGGAGAGCGAGGCCAAGCTCGCCAAGGTCCTCGATGTCTACGAGGCCCGGCTGAGCCAGTCCAAGTACTTGGGTTGCGACTGCTTCACCCTGGCTGACCTCCACCCACTTCCCACCATGACCACCCTGATGGGGACACCGGTGAAGAAGCTGTTCGACGCTCGCCCAAAGCTGAGCGCATGGCTGGCCGACATCTCAGCTCGGCCGGCTTGGGCCAAGGTACTTGCCATGAGGAACCAGCAATGAAGCGAAGGTCTAGTTTGAATTATCTGGTGTCGGGGGGCAACGACACGAGACAGTTTCTACCCCCTCTTTTATGCGAGTTCGTATTTGTAATTTGTTGTTGATTCTGTCCTTCTTTGGTCAATGTTTTATGTGGGAATCGTCTCCTTCAATCATCAAAGTTGAAGATGATGAGGTCGGTCTTTTGTCATTGTCTATTGCATGCAATAAAGATTGGATAGATAAAAGTGTAACAATTGTTGCGCGTGCTAGTATTGTTTCTATTGATGACCCCATCCTTTCATCATTTCCATGGGACGGCCTACAGTTTCATAGCCACTTCCCCACCAATCACAAAAGACTTTGCCCACTTTCATTTCGTTGAAGTAGCAGATAAGTACACCGAACAATATACAAGTATAAGCATAGCTTTATATAAGGTTGACGTAGCGATCCAATCATTTTTGACCATTTTACATGGTATCTTGTCTCTCTAGTGATTTTTTTAAAATTGACATGAATAATTATATTGAAATTTTGTATAAATGTTTGAAACTCAATTGTCAAATTAAAAAGTTTAAAACTGAATTAACATCTACATAGTAAAAACTAATCTGACAAGATCCATTATAAATAAAGTCCAATGGCCACTTCCTCCCTCAGATGTTATCATTCAGCAGTTCTTATGTTAGCAATTTCTATCACATACCTTTTAAAGTCAATATATATCTTACCTTTTACCAAAAAAAAAAAAAAATCCATCACATACCTTGTAGATGCAAGATTTAAGAGCATGACAAATCCATTGGAAGAGACAAAAAGCCATTTCAGAGAGAATAGGAGAGAGTCGAAAAAAAATCTACCCCCAACCAGAAATTGATTCTATGGCTCAAAAATTGACAAAAACTAAGCTCAAAGCTCCCAGTATTCAAATGAAAGCATCTCTTCTGGCTACAGCTAAGAAAATTTGTGGAATAAGGATACCACATGTTTAACAACTTTCGTATGGTGCTCACACAAGTATCATAACTTCTTTTTTTCAACCAATTGAGTGGCATAATTTTTAAAAACATTTACAAGTGCCATAACATCCAATTGATTACTTGAATACCATAATTTTTTATAAATGTTCACCTAAGTGCCGAAAGTCCGACGTATTATGGCACTTGTGATGAAGTTTTTAAAAAGTTACGGTACTCAAATGATTGATTAAAAAGTTATATGATACTAAAATAGACATCGTTAATAAGTTATAAACCCAAGTGATTAAAAAAATTATGATATTTATGTGAGCGGCATACGAAAATTAAGATATTTATAGCATGCTTCAATGATCGTAGTGACCGTCAAAGTATGGAATAGCTGGTTGTACAAATGAGTATGAGGCCATTACTGCTGCTGCAAAAACAGAAACACTACTAAAGCAACCTGTTACTGCTACAAACGAAAATAGCCAGCTGCAATACTCTCTTCTGACTGCTGCAAACGAAAGTACTTGCTGCAAAAAGGTTATTTATTTCGCTTCACGTGTAACGATCAATTCAAAATCGAAAAGGTGAAATCAATTGTTATCACCCTCACAAATGACAATCCTCTGCGTACTTACACGAAGACGTTCGACAATTATTATTAGCATATTAATATTTTATTCGTTTATTTATTTTGCCACAGCTAACTTGGATAAGAGAGGTTTCTATAATTGCACTTGTGGTTGTCCAGCTGGCGTATGTGGCGGGTGAAGCGTGGGTATGGGGGTGTTGGGACGTCTGTGTTGATTGTTGGTCGGTCAAGTCGAATAGGAGAGTGTCGGACAGGAGCTTGTGCCATATGCATCGCGTGGTTCAGAAACATCAATACAAAATGGACAATTAGGAGCTGTTTGGCAAACTTGCAAAACAGTAATAATTTATGTTTTTTTATTTTCGAGAGTAGATTTGAAACAAAATCCGTTTGGTAAAATTTTTGTTAAGGAACAAATTCCTATTTTTTTGTTTCCGGAAGTAGATTTGAAACAAAATCGAGAAGTAAAAAATAGTTGATTCTTTATTTCCGGGAACAATTCTAAAATCAAGGCCCCTGTTTTCTCTCTTTTCTTTTCTTTTTTCTTGTTCTTCTTCCCTCTTTCTTCTTCTTCATTTGCTGCCGCCGCCACCGTTGCCATCCGCCGTTGGTCGCCAACAACCGCTCCGGCGAGCTTACCGAAAGCGAGCGCAGCCACCGGCAAGGCTCGCCCATCTCCGACGAGGCTCGGCCAGCCCTGTCGAGGCTTGGCCAAACCATGGCTAGGTAAGGCTCGACCTCGCCCAGCTACTGGTAAGGCTCGGTCGACGAGGCATGACCTCGCCGAGGGCCGGCGACGCTCCAATGAGGTTGTCAGCCCTCATCTGGCCGGTCACCGGTCATCCCAAGGCCGGCGACCAGCGACTTGAAGAAGAAGAAGAGGAGAAAGAAAGAAAGAAAGGAAAAGAAGAAAAAAAGTAATAAAATTATTTAAAAATTAAAAGAAAATGATTTGGAGTATAAATTTTAAGCACAATATCGAACACAATTCTATTCCGGGAATTAAAATTTTAGACAATTACCAAACGACTTAAAATGCTTAAAAATTATTTATGGGAAAAGAATAAAAAATAATAATTTCGATCGAAATTATTCCAAAGAACATAAGCGTTATCAAACGCACCTTAGCGACTAAGAAATGGAAT
Organism: Eucalyptus tenuipes; assembly: GCA_014182365.1. NCBI lineage: Eukaryota > Viridiplantae > Streptophyta > Magnoliopsida > Myrtales > Myrtaceae > Eucalyptus > Eucalyptus tenuipes. The sequence goes on along the minus strand of CM024544.1, from coordinate 9,576,201 downwards.
CAAATAGGACTCAATCTCATTTATGGAATGAGAATAGTAAATGGTCGGTGTGTAAAAGAAGATTGTAATCGAATGGTGATCTTGGCTCTTGAAAAGTCTCTTTCGATAAGTTTAGGTCCACTTCCCTCATGACCTACAAGAGAGAAATGGGTGAGGAGGGGTCCAGGGAGAGCCCTCCAAATAGGCACTCCAAAGCTTAGTTCAATGTAGTGCGAGAGAAGAAGAGAGAACTCAAATGTGAGCACGAGAAACTTCACGTGTTTATGATTTTTTATTGGGGCCTCTATATATAGCAAAGAGTTGGAGCGGTCCTTGAAATTTCAATCTTTGCTTGACTTATGTTATTATTAGTTAATAGCCAAATAAAATTGTTATTTGAATATATTTGATCTTGCGCATGCACTACACATATGCTAGCTAAGAGATGGTTGTGGGTTGGATTAAGTAGATAAACAGAGACATGAATTTGAGTTATGTGTTCTGTGAAAGTAACAGATTTAGCAAAGATATCGATTAAAATAACATATAATTTGCTCTTTATTTTTTTAATATTGATAGTAAGGGTATTGTAGCTATATGAAAAGTGGACACCAAATTTGAAAGTTGATTTTACATATAGTATCAAAATATGGTTATTGCAAAATATAGCAAAAATATAGTGTTATGAAGAGATGGGAGGTGTTGGTGTTTGCATGACGTGGTCTTCTTAGCATTGTGGATTGTTTTCTTGTTTTCCTTTTTGTCAAAATGAAAGGTGGATAACAAAGATTATCATTTAAGTGAGGCTAGAATTAATTAGAAATTTCTGTCACGCAACTTATAGATGTTAGATATATAAGAATATGACAAAGTAAGAAACAAATATTTTATAAAATAAAGAGACAACATGCACTATCCAGAGAAAGCAGGAAAGAAACAAAGAAAAAAAAAACTTAATCAATGAACCCTAACCAAAAATTGAACCTACATCTCAAAAGTCGACATAAGCAAAGCTCAAACCAATGTTTTTACGGCATAGCCAACTTCGACAGAATGAGGTTTCTATTATTGGATGATAGGTCGTGCACGTCTGTCAGCTGGGAGTGGTAGGTGTTGACCTTCAGTCGAGCTGAAAAGAACACTGTCGATCTGAAGATTTGCATCACATCACGTGATTCAGTAACATCAATATATTAAGGACACCAGCGAATAAGAAATAGAACGGAATCGGATTGTGTCTGGTCTATGTATGCAAATTAGGTGGTATAGATATCATTGTTATGGGAAAAAAAAAATGTAATGAGGTTCGCCAAATATCGGGAGGATCTTCCTCTTACCAAGTCCTTTGGCTGTGGTCCAGAAGGATTGAGCAGCAAGGTATGCCTGGTAACAGTATTGACCCATTCGTGTCATGTATATGGTACCCCCAACCCCAAATTATGCGGGATAATTATCCAAAAAGTCCGTATTATATAATAACCAATTTAATTTTAAATATATTAATTTAGTTAATTTAGTTATCAACTTTTTGATAATAATGTAGTCTTTCCAAATAATTTTATGATGAAATTGCTAATATGGACATCGATCATCCTACGTTATAACACAACAATGCAATTTTTTGTAGACTTTTTGGATCTTTCTACTTTTTTTCCTTTTTATTTTTTCTATTTTTCCTATATTCCTCTATTGGGGCCTCGGCTGTTGACCATAGGCAAGGATCAAGATGCCCTCGTTGGCTGAGACCCTAGTGACCGATGAGAGAAGTAGAAAAAAAGAAAAGATTTAGAAATATTTTTTAAAAATTGCAAAAATCATTGATTTCAATGATTTTTGGTCAAAATTAGCCAAAAAGATTACATTAGAAAATAGTCAAAAGGTTTAGGGTTAAAATTTTGATTTTTAGAAAAAAAAAATTAGAAGGAGCATATAGGAGGAGAACATTCTTGGTTCGGTGAAAAAAATAGGAGGGAAAGAAAAACTTCTAAAGGTGTTTTTTTCATTTCTCTCACTTTTGAATGTGTTTTTTTTTTCATTTACGGAAAAATTTTCCATCACTAGTTTATTTTCTATAAACTAAACATCAAAAAATCTGAATTAACAAAAAAAAAAAAAAAAAAAAACGGAGCCTTAGTTAAAATCCTATATTTTGGTTCAAGTGGCGCCTATTTTTCAACCTCAAAACCCACTATGACATCTCTAGAGACAATTGTTATCATACTTACTTGCTAATACCAATGCTTCAGCTAATCTTGGGTTTATCATGACTTTTATATGATTTTCATGAAATAGGTACGTTCTAAATTTTCTAACTTTTTTTTTTCAAATTTTGTTGACTAGGCCGCCTGTTTGGGCCTCCAATCCTTTTTGACCAGCCCACTTTGATAGCACTACATGATCGGCGCAATATCTTGTTATATATTTGAAAAATCACTAAAAGAGTCTAAGTCCACTAGATGCTCAAGAACTTGAGTTGATTAGCATAACTAATTAGATTTCATTGCACTTAAAAACTATTGTTTTGAGTAATGAACCAACTAGACATGCTAAACCAATTGTTTGGCAACATATAAGTTATTCAATGCTAGACTCTATTTCATTAATAACGACACTCAATTACCTTAACACCAATCATGTGGCTTTTGGGTTCCTTAGCCAGTGAAATTAACTGGCTCTTATTACCAAATGGACAATAAAGTTGCGTTTGGTAACGTTTATGTTCAAAAATTGTTCCTAGGAATAGAAATACTGTTTCTAGGAACAATTTTTAAACAAAAGAACGCGTTTGGTAAATTTGTATAATTTCTATTTCTGTAATAGAAAAATAACAGAAACACGTTTGGTAAAAGTGTATAATTTTTTTTTTTTTTTTTTTTTTTTTCTTTCTTCCTTTTGGCCGGTCGCCGACCTCGACCATGACTGGCGATCGGCCAACGAGGGCCACCAGCATCGCTAGGGGCCGTCGACGCTCTGGCGAGGTCGCCAGCCCTCGACGGCCTGTCACCGGCCATGGCCAAGGCCGGCAACCGGCCAAAGAAAAAAGAAAAAAGAAAAAAGAAAAAAGAAAAAGAAGGAAAAAAAAAGAAAAAAAAAAGTGTTCCCGGGAATAAGAAACAAATTTTTCTTGTTTTTTGTTTGTTCTAAATTTGTTCCCGGGAACAAAAAAAGATTTTTTATTCCGGGGAATAAAGGTGTAAACAAACGCATTTCTATTCTTTTTTTATTCCCCAGGACCAAAAGAATAAAAATTTTGTTTCGGGGAACGGAAACAAAACCCAAACAAACAGACCCTAAGACAAGCAGCGATGAGTTGTCCTTCCCGTTTCAACTATCCAAAACCCATTTGCTATATCCTACCAGGTTTCCATTCGCTTCATCATGATGAGATGATGCCTTATCTTCTTGGTGGTACCTGCATATAATGTGCCTAAGAGTCGAGAATAAATACAAGCTGTACAGTTAATGTTGGACATATGATGCTCAGCAATCCCAGTAAAAGCCGAGTGACAACAAACTTCTGGACAGATATGATTGTATAATGTCACAATTACAGTAAGACAAACCCTGGCATTCATCAACTTATCTGGACTTCAAGCTTTTCCAAGATCAAGAATCATCAGGAAAAAAATCAGCTTCAGTATCGGAATCAAGGGCTTCCTTCATCTTGTAGTCCTGATGTTTGGGTGTTTAGTGAAGGGCTAAGCAACAAGTCGAGTTCATGAAATGTCATGAGCACTGCATTATAGAATGCAGACCTGCTTTTGTTTGGCCGCTTCCCTCAGGACGTCCAGCTCTATGGGATCTGGTTGTTGAACAGCTCATCGACTTCATCTCAGGCAGATCATGAAAAGGGGTCTTGCCTATTGCTCATGGTATATGTACTGAGCCTCGAAAATCATATTGACTGGTAAGCCTTTACGCAGTTATCCAACAGAGACTATTCATGAAAAGATCATGCCATCCTCTCTTTCACTAGCACAGTCAGGAGAAGTGTGGGATTCAGGGAAACTATCCTGAAGCCGATGTTCTAGAAATCTTCGACCCAAGTCCTTTTGAAGACCCCTCTCTTCCATCAAACCCCTCACTTTCTTAACGTCACTCCATCTTCCCATTTCAGTGTACAAATCAAAAAGCAAGACATAGTAAGCGCCATTTTCTGGCTCCAGTTCGATGAGCTTCCTTGCTGCAAGTTCACTTAATTTTCCATGAGCTGTAGAGCGTGCTAAAATTGCTCTGCACATGGTTTTGGTTGGCTCAAAAGGCATTTGCCTGATTAATTCAAAAGCATCTTCTTGACACCCTCCACGCACTAGAAGGTCAATCACACATTCATAATGCTTGATGCCTGCAGATATTCCAAACTCACCATCAATCAGCGCACTGAAAATTTCTCTACCCTTATCTATCAATCCTGATCGACTACAAGCAGAAAGCACTGCAACCAAAGTTTCTTCATCCACCTTAACCCCTTCTTGCTGCATTTCACTAAACCAACTCACAGCCTCATCACCATTTTTCGCAAGAGCTAGCCCTTTAATCACCATATTCCAAGTCGAAACACTCTTCTCCTTTACGCTATGGAAAGCTTTCAATCCCTTATCAACTCTCCCACATCTCATGTACATGTTGACCAAAGCAGTCCCCAAAGTCACATCCAATTCCCAACATCGTCTCCTCACAAAATCATGCACCCACATGCCCATCCCAACCTCGCGAACACTCGAACACGCGGCCAACACATTCACCATCGTAACCCGATTCGGGTCTAACCCGGACAACAACATCCGCTCGAACGCCATCAAGACATCACCGAACCTCCGAACCTTCCTGTACCCAGTGATGAGGATGGTCCACGACACGACGTCTCTGTGGGGCATTTCATCGAACATGCGGCGGCAAAGCGCCATGTCGCCACCTCCAGACGCGTAAAGATTGAGCAGCGAGTTCCGGACGAAGATATCCTCAAGGTGGCCAAATTTAACGACGTGGGCATGCACGCGGAGGCCCTGTCCGAACTCCCCAGAGTCCGCCAGGGACTTGAGGAGGAAAGGGAAGGTGAAGTTATTGGGCCGAACGGAGCTCCTGCGCATGTGGGTATAAACGGAGAAGGGAACGCGAGGGGTGCGGGAGAGAGAGAATGCTCGGATGAGGGTGTTGCAGATGAAGACGTGGGGTCTCCGGAGGCGGGCGAAGAAGGGCAGGGCCAGGTGCGGGAGGCCGAGGGAGTGGCAGACGTCGATGAAGCGGGACGCGAGGGTGGTGTTCGAGCTGAGGCCCAGGACGACGAGCCGGGCTTGGACTTGGCGGGCGTGGCTCGGGCCGGCGCAGCGAGCGGTCAGGACGTGGAGGATGTGGGCGATCGCGAGCGGTCTGGAGATGGGCGGCAGATGGGGTCATGAACGCGGCGACAATGGCGATCCAGTCGAGCGAATCTCGGAGCGAAAAAGGCAGTGCGGACTGTCGGTCGAAGATTCGGAGACGTCTCTTCTTCCAAAGGTGAAGGGAAAAGGAAGAGATCGATTGGAGCGTCCGACGAAATGCCCGCCATGAAAATTGCTCGGCAAAAATCGAATGTTTTGAAACTTCAAAACGTAGGAAAACAATTTTCCATTGAAAAAAAAAAAAAAGGGAATAAAAGAAAGAATGCGCATCCGGGGAATCGAACCCCGGTCAGTACCGTGGGAGGGTACTATGATACCACTACACTAGATGCGCTGGTCATATAAGCGTCAAGCATTTCACGAATATATTGTAATAAAATTGCCCAATACATCACTATGTAACAAGTTCCAAGTTCGAAAAATTAGAAAATCTATTCCGACGAGTATGTAATTCGAAACCTAGAACAGGTCCTTATATTTTTCTTATTCTGTCTTCTTGCAATCCTAGAAATTTCATAGCGTCCGATAATAAGTATGTAATCTCAAACCACTATTTTGAGTTTCCATTGCTAGCTATATTCATGACTAATATTTTTACTTTATTACTATTTTAAAATCTTTGTGTGCCGAAATATGATTGGAATCAGTAGTTATAGTAAATGATGATTATTAGAAGTGATAATTCATTATAATCGTTCAATTGAGAGTAAAGATGGAAGCTGAATAAATCCTTGAACCTGTTATAAGGTAGGTTTCAGATTTCAAAAATTATGAAACCTAATATGATGAGTAAATTATAGGTTCGTCACCCCTAAAATAAAGGTTGGAAACCAACCCATTACCCTATAAAAATGGTCATTGTCTTGTCTCATTCAAATCAAGTAACCCTCGAGATTCGAATAAAAAGTAAGCACTCCTAAAAAGAAAAGCCCAAGAATTGCATGGAGTTACCACAATGGCAAGAACGATAATGGCCTTATTCAAAAAGTTACGAAATAATATTTTCGAAGGTTTGTAATGTCTAGTAAATGATCAGGCCGCATGCACACGCATGTCGTATTGTCCGAGAAGGATGAGGAGGGAAAGAAAATGGAGGTTTAGAAGAAAAGGCTGAACGATGGGGGCGAGAGGGACAAGTACAGAGGGAGGCAGCGAAGGAATGGGGGCGTCATCTTTGAATATCATCGGCCTTTAATTCAGTGGGTGAGAAAACCATCAAGAATACTTCTAATCAAATAGAAAGATGATACCAAATCGATATGATAAGACCTTGGAAAAGAAATATCACGGGCATGACATGACTATACTTTAGAGTTTAGAGCCCTTTTATTAGAAGCCTTTTTTTTTTTCTTCGGGTTAACACCCTGAAAAATCCAAACTAGTACACATGTGATAAATTTGCCCCAAACTATTTTTTTTACCACCAAAAACCCCAAATTAATATACTTTTGACAAATTTACCCAAAACTGATACATTGATGATAAATTTACCCTTTGTTAGTTTTCGTTAAATTTTACTGTCAAATTATTAAGTTAAATGACACGTGACAATTGATTGGTATACCAATTTGGGATTTTACGCTCCGTTTGTCATAGTTTACAATTTTTGTGATTTTTTTGTGGTATTAATCTAATTTAGTGGATGGTATATTTGTCACAAACTAACCAGTTTTGGGTTTTTTGTGGACGAATAAATTAGTTTGAGATAAATTTGTCATAAATGTACCAGTTTATTTTTTTTTATTATCAGTCGGGATAAATTTGTCATAAGTGTATCAATTTGAAGTTTTTCATGATCAAAAAAATAGTTTGGGGTAAATTTGTCACAGATATATCAATTTTGAATTTTTTTCAGGGTATTAACCCTTTTTCTTATGACTTAGTTGAAACCCTTTGGAACTGTGGATGCTAAAACTTTGTCTATTTCCAGAAGAAAAAAGCGGAACGATTAACCCGCACGGTCTTCTGAAACTTGAAATCTATGTCGGCGGCTCCATCCGGTTCAGAACAATCCACGTTTTATTTTCAAGAATCCATCATTCTCCGTTGATCCTTTTGTGGGAATACTCAGTGTAGAAACGAACACATCACGTTTCGATTTACTCGATTTGACTATAGGAAGTTGACGCGGTGCCGAAGCATAGGTGGACTTTTTCGCAAGTATTTCAAGATGCGTGAACGTTTTCCTCATAACAAATCTTAGTTAATGAGAAAACCAACCCTTTTGAATATTTTTCCAGACTGATGGATTTTGACCCGAGATGAGTGGTTTGAATGCAAGAGGACAAAGCCATACCCAGGATTAGCTTGCTCAAGTGGGGAAGTTTGTTCTTAGGATTACCTTAACTAAGGGACGTCTCCTGATTGATTAGTAGTGTGCAATTAGCTGAGATTTGCTTGCTCTTATTGATTAAACTCTCAGAGAAGATAATGCAATTTAGCTAATCTCATTTCCTATGCCACACATTTCTCCGAATCTCTCTCTCTCTCTCTCTCTCTCTCTCTCTCTCTCGTATACACCCACGCACTTTACAATCACAAAAAGATAACATGGGTCATTCGCATTCGCAAATAACAGTATGGGATCATTCTTCAAACTTCAGAAGGCAAAGCTTGCTTCCAAAACCAGAGCCTTCGCATTGTCATTATCAGCCATACATCACCACGTTTACCAAACGCTTGTCCATATTTTCCTCCGAAAAGAGAGAGAGAGAGAGAGAGAGTGGCCCATTTTAGTTGGTGGAAGTCGTTGCTCTCTACTGGTGCGAACGTGGGGCGTAGACAGGCCGAGAGCGAACCTCACTGGACTCTCGGTACGTTTAGTTGCACCATGGAAACACTCCTTCCTTAGATCAACTATAAGGTTTTCTTATTTTACTTTGTGCCCCGTATCATCATCTCGCATTGCTTGTACTAATCTTTGAGATCTAATTTCTTCGAGGTGTATAATTTCCGTGACGTAGCATAGAAATTTCAGCTTGACGAGACTACATAACTATCTAAGGATCTGAGCGTCAGTTGTCTTCATCGGAACTAGTTTGTTTCTCCACGCAAAACTTTAGCGAGACACTCCCACGATTTTCAAAGAACGGGGAAAGAAAGGACATTGCTCAGTTACGTCTCGAAACCCTAATATTTTTATAAGGAGGAAAGATCATTTTTCGGTAAACATTTTGTACTTCTTCACAAGTTAACCATTTCTCTAAGGCAGCATGTTTTCGGGTATTGGTTCGCTAGTCAACATTGATCATGGCAGAGACATGCAACCCACCACCAACTTGTATTTATAAAACCTACTTTCCGTCCTAGTCCCATGCACCTCCCCTGCGCATCATCTCCTTCATCCAATTACCAAGAAACTAGTCCATCATTTGAACAGAACATGAAAGCCTCGTGCTTCTGTGTCATCTTTCTTCTTCCTTTCTTCCTAAAACTCGGCTCAGTCACTGCTGGCCATGCTTACTGCGGGCCTATCCTCGCTACCGACGCGGAGCTGATCCATGTCGCGATGAACTTGGAGTTCTTGGAGGCCGAGTTCTTCCTCTACGGCGCGCTTGGTAAAGGACTTGACAGTGTCGCGCCGTACCTTGCTCTGGGCGGCCCACCCCCGATTGGCGGCAAGAGGGCCAACCTCGACCCCCTCGTGCAGCAGATCATTGAGGAGTTTGCTTACGAGGAAGTCGGCCATCTCAGGTCATTTAGTCATCTAAAACTACGATGCATATGCATGAATCATTAGATTTTCTCTCATTAAGTTTGGTTGGGATGTGCAAAATAAACAGCTTGAAACAAGAATCGCTTGGACTGGACCGAACTGGCTGGTTCGGTCCAGTTCTCAAGAGTTTCTGTGCAGTTCTCGGTTCCTAAAAGTGGAACCAATGTTCGGGTGGTCTGGTTCCCGATTTCAAGGGGGACCGGACCAGACCAACTACATAATTAATAAAATGTGAACTAAACACCATCTCGTCCAGTGGTACTACAAGCTGTGACATAATGACTCTTCACTTATCGTCACTTCCTTCAATATCTTAATATTTGTCACTCTTTCTTTTTGTTTACAGCCACTTTTTATAGTGAAAAAAAATTAAATTAAATAAAAAAGTGGCCAGTTTCATTGGACAAGACCATTGGTCAGGTCTGATTCCCGATCCTAGGACCAATGATCCGGTTCCTAATTTTGGGAATCGAGGCCCTGATTCGATTTCAAGGTGGAAGAGTTAAGCTACTGATTGTAATCTTTTCGTTGGGTATTTCAGGGCAATTTATACAACAGTAGGTGGAATTCAAAGGCCGCTAATAGACATAAGTGCTCAGAAGTTTGCCATGATAGTGGATTCAGCTCTTGGGCACAGATTGTGGCCTCCGTTTGACCCATACCTGTCGTCGGTCAACTATCTCTTGGCTTCGTATCTCATCCCTTATGTGGGATTAACTGGTTATGTTGGTACCATCCCCAACCTTTCCAACTATACCACCAAAGCCGTAAGTGCATGATTTCTTAATTTTAACTTTATTATAGTTTTTGTTCTTCAAAAATTCAATATGATTTGACGTTTTTTCATTCATTACTCCAAATATTTTTAAAAGAGCAGCTTGATTGCGACGCTTGCACTTATATTTATAATATTGCATCAACATGTCACATGTCAAATCTTGTCATAATTTATTATTCTCGTTTTGATGTCGCTGTATCCGATCAATCCCTTCGAGAGAGGTTGTTTGAGTTGGCTTGTGGTTGCAGCTTGTGGCCGGACTCTTGGGAGTGGAATCCGGTCAAGATGCGGTGATTCGGGCGCTCCTCTACCAGCGGGCCCACGAGAAGGTCGCGCCGTACGACATCACGGTGGTGGAGTTCACCAACTTATTCTCCATCCTGAGGAACAAGCTCGGCATGTGTGGGATCAAGGACGAGGGCATCATCGTACCCCCGGTGCTGGGGGCCGAGCAGAGAATCGAGACCAACGTGCTGTCTGCGAACAAGGCGTCCCTGTCGTATCCGAGGACACCGCAGGAGGTCCTAAGGGTCGTGTACGGGACGGGGAACGAGCATGTCCCCGGCGGGTACTTCCCTCACGGCGCGAATGGAGAGGTCGCCAGGAGATTCTTGGAGAAGAAGGCTTAGGGAAAGTCTCACGTATCGTGTGTGGTTGTGGAGTGGTTTGAATTAGTTAAATAACTGGACTTCATTTGCTAATTAATAGCTTATACCCAATCTGATGAGCATTCATATGAATACAATCCAGCCTTACGTATTTCCTTATACTCACCTGGAAGTAACCCCGTCAAAATAGATCATAAGTCCATTTCTTAATATTTGAGGAAATTAAGTTGTTATATAGGTTAATTATATTCAAAAAATGGGTCATAAACGAATTTAGAATGGTAACACATTATATAATATGGGTGTTAAATAGGTTCATAATTACCGATAAAAAAAAAAAGGGTTCACAACTTACTTAAAGGGCACATGACAACCATTTTATTTTTGTTCTAAAACTATTTTTCTATTTTATACTTGTTTTTAAAATAGAAATCCGTTTGATTAAATTATTTCGTTTTTCTATTTCTGAGATAGATTTCTATTTTAAAAATTGGTTTAGAAAATAAATCAGAAGTAAAAAATTTTTACTTTTCTATTTCTAGAATAGAAATAAGAAATAAAAATGCTTTTCATTATATGTCATCGTTACTAGTCAGTTGCTCATCTATTATCACTAATCACCGTTCACCGTCCGTTGTCGCCACTTCTCACCGCTGTCGCTGCCGCTAGTTGTCGGTCGCCGACCGCCGCCGTAGGTGGCGATTGTCGTCCACCGGTCGCCAGTTGCCATCGGAAATGGAGAAATTTTGTATCGTTATCAAACGAGTATTTTTGCTTTGAAACTAATCTAAGAGAAGAAATAAAAAAAAAAATCTATTTATCTTCTAAAAATCAATTTCTGACTAAAATGATTATCATTCACGCTCTTAGACACAATCTATCTCTATGACTTTCTCTTTGATCTCTCTCGCCCTCACTCAATCACGCATTTGCTCACTCAGGGCTCTCAATTTAATTTGGGTATAAGTTTTCCTAAATTATGTTAGATGCATAAACATTTTAGTAATATGGGTCAAATCGGATTGAATATGAATCACTAAATTTGTATTACAGAGAAATTGGTAAAAATAGTTAAATGAATCAATTTAGGCTAGATCATTTTCAACTCGACCTACCTAATGACTGATTATCGGAAGCAGGGCTAGAGCCATGGTCCACTGTACGATTGGAGTCCACCTTCGATACCGATAGAAGGATCTTGAAAGATGAATATTCTTTTTGCTGGAGATTTTGAAAGAAAATAGGAGCAGTTTGAGTGCGTGAAATCTTAAAGCGGACGTCCATGGCAAAAACGCGACATTACAAGAAGGTATTTCTAGTCGAACGTGCGCAATGTTTGCGGAGGGCCAACGACCATATATTATCATCCGAATCATGACAAGGGTGATAATGCCGAAGCTATGGAATCAATGCTATGTCGCTTTGATTGTAATTTATTTTTAATCAATCAGTGCACTCGCAATTTGTGCGCGTGAATTCGAAGAGATTTTTTATATTGATTTTTTATTCAAAATTTGGAATTTATGAGTTCAACCATTTGATTTTGTGAATTTTTTTTTTAAAATTTTTTGAGCAGAATTTTACACTGTTAAATCTAATTAAAAAGGAATAAAGAAAAACTAGCCATTGCAGCCAAGGGAGTTGAGCAATTACAGAAAATAAGATGAAAATAAATAAAAAATCATAATGAAAAAAAAAATTATTTATCTTTTTATATTTTAGTAGAGACATTAGAAGTCCTAAAACTTGTTATGAATATACAATTGAATCCTAAAACTTCAAAAATAGTAATCAAGTCTTACAAGTTGTCAAATTGATTCAATCAAATCTTTCCATTGATTTCACTCTTTGAAATTTTATGATTCAATTATATTTTTATAACAAATTTTAAAATTTAATTGCACTTTGCAATAATTTTAAAATTCAACGATATTTTCATAATAAATTTTAGGTTTTTTTAGAAATAATTAAAAGCGTTACGATAAAATATTAAATTTCATTTTTTTAGCCATGTTTCTCACCATGAAAATTTGATTTGTACCATGAAATACACTTCTTTATTTGCACCATGAAAAATGATTTGTATTTTTATTATCCATCAGCTTTATTCGGATAAAAGGCTTTCGCGTGCGTTTCAAATTTCCTTTTTTCTCATTAATTCGGACAAGAAATTCTGTGTGGCTCTGCCATGGCTGTGGCTGCTTTGCCACTCAACCACCACCTCCTCCTCCGCCTCTCGAGCTCGAGCTCGAGCGCTCGAGCGCGGTCATGGCTCTCCCGTGGCGGGGAGGGCGCTCCCCGACGGACGACGAGGCGGGTCCGCTTCTCCGGAATCCGCTGCTCTTCTTCTACCTCGCAGGCCCAGGAAGAAGAAGCTCCGGCGACGGCCGAGTCCTGCGTCAACACCGGTCTCCAGCTCTTCTCCAAAGGGCGGGTATGAAGAATTGCTCCGTTTCGTGGCTTTCGAGATGGGTTTTTGTTGGGAAGGGCCTGTGGTCTGTCAAGTTTGTAGCTTGTGCCTGTTCTTTGTTGCTGAATAGGAATGTGAAGTGCAAGAGTTGTTATTGGTGTGATATTCGGTAGTTTTGGATTTCACGATTGGTCTTTCTGGGTGATGACTGTATGAGACGAGGAGGGTGTTGAGAGTGATGGGGTAAAGGGTCTTGATTGGGATGCTATGAAATGAGTTCCTAGGTGGATTGAATTTGGAGTTTCAGGTCGTGACATGGACATACAGGTGTTTGCCTGGGTTTAATGCTCCAGAATTGCCCAGGATTTATTGGATTAGGGAAGATTAGTCAAGGGAAAAGAGAGAAATGGTACATTGAACAACAGTATGCATCAGTTCAATGCAAGTGTTATGCTAAAAGTAGCATGGCTGATGAGTCTTTGTTGCAGCAGGACGAGTGCACGGTTGCTCACTCCCCATAAATAAGAAGAACAATGTGCATTGTGACTGCGACTTTATGGCTTTTTTTGTAATGTAGGTCTTGACTTCATTATATTATTGACGTATGTGGTTGTTCTGAAGGGGAATCTTGATCCCATAAAATGTTGATTCAATGAAGGATGAGAATAGCCTAATTAATTCTAGTTCTGTTAGGGCAATCTATGTGGATGATAGGCTTCTATGGTTTAGTCGAATTTGAAAAGCAACAATGGGCTGCCAACTCGTATTTGTTGGATGAACTCTTCTCTAACCAACCTTGGTCATGCTTGATAGAGGATAATGTCTCATTTTATGCTTTGATTACTTGGTCATATATATTCAATTTCCTAGTGTGCGTGCTATTGAGGTGGGGAATAAGCAACATTCAACTTTATCTCATGCCAATATCGCCATGACTTTCAGGTTAAAGAGGCACTGTCCCTGTTTGATACAGCCCTTACTTTAAATCCAAATCCTATGGAGGCCCAAGCTGCCCTCTACAACAAGGCTTGCTGTCATGCCTACAGGTGGGAGGCAAGAGCTCGAGCTATGTTTTCTGCCTTAAATTGCAATTGCTTTGGCTTTCATTAAATTTTGCAGCATTTATCATCTAGAAGACTAGCGTAGTTTCCATCTAAAAGAATTAACAGTCATTGGAAAGGTTGAATTTAGGAGAGATCTTTTAATACAATTTTCTGGCCCTTAATATTCCTCTCTAATCTTTGGTGTCATCTAATTCAATATTTGTAAGAGCTTCCAATAAGATGGAGGTAAACTTCGTAACAGCAAAAGCTTTTACATTTACACATTTCCAGGTTAGCTAAAAGGTCTCTTTTCTTATGTTGGTTAAAGTTTATGGATGGCTTTCTGCAATCTGAAACTTTTTACTGTCACTTCTCTGGACTTTGGCAGCAGCTTTGTGTAGTAACTGTCTCTTAGCTGTAACGTAATTTTATTGGCTGAGACAGGATGCCCAAACAACTGATGAACTTTGGGATGGGACAATTAAGAGCTGTTGCTGTTTAACTTTAACTCCATTTGTTTGATGATTGATCCACCTCTGCTAGGTCTCTAAGTAGTTTAGAATGGCAGATCATTGAACATAGCCATAATTAGGATGCTTGTCCATTGAATTATCTCTGCACTTGTCTTAACCCATTGAAAATATGCATTTACAATTTTTGTGTTTTTCTTGTCTGGCTTTGTATTTGCTTTATGTGCTTGACCATTGCTAAGCTTTTATCGCTGCATATTTTGTTTGTGAAAGAGGGGAGGGAAAGAAAGCTGCTGATTGCTTACGTACAGCTTTGAAGGAGTATAACCTCAAATTTGGTACAATTTTGAATGATCCTGACTTGGCATCATTCAGAGCCTTGCCTGAATTCAAGGAACTGCAGGAAGAGGTCTCTAGCTAATTTGAATTTAATACTTGTTCTCAGATGGTTGAAAACTGTGATCTCTATTGCTCAACTCTCTTCATTAGATTTACAGGCTAGAATGGGTGGTGAAGATATAGGCTACAGTTTCCGCCGAGATCTGAAACTTATTGGCGAAGTTCAAGCACCTTTTCGTGGGGTTAGGAGATTCTTTTACGTGGCATTCTCTGCAGCTGCTGGCATTTCCTTGTTCTTTACCATACCCAGGCTTATTCGTGCAATAAATGGTGGAGATGGTGCTCCTGATCTCTGGGACACAGTGGGAAATGCTGCAATTAATATCGGAGGTAACATCTGGCATTCCCTAATTATGCAGAATTCTACTAAAGACTACTAGCCTTTTGCATGTTAGTCTGATGTTCATGCCTTACTATAAATATTTTGGCATGCTAGACATGGAAATTGCTTTAAGTGACTAAATTTTTGAACCAGCAATCTGCAGGCATCATTGTTCTTGTGGCTTTGTTTTTCTGGGACAATAAAAAGGAGGAAGAGCAACTTGCACAAATATCCCGCAATGAAACCTTATCAAGGTTGCCACTGCGCTTATCCACTAATCGAGTGGTTGAACTCGTACAGCTTCGGGATACAGTTAGGCCTGTTAGTATCAGAGTTCCCTCTTCTTTTAAGTTATCCATCTCTGTCTCTGTTTATATTGCCCTGGAGTCGACTTTGGTTTCACATTGTAAATGTTTTCTAAATTCAGAGTATCCTCAACTGTTCTTAGTGCATTTAGAGTAGAGTTTTGATATTCTTCCATGAGCAAGATCACAGCATTCTTCTCCTGGAGAATATTTGTTTATCTCACAGTTCATTGACATGACTTGTGCTGCTCATGAAATTTTCTGGAGCTAATGGACAAGGAAAATTTCATTCTCTTGTACTTTCTTTGGGAACTTTTGTCAATTAACATTAGCATCAACAATAAAAAATTGAAAGGTCTGTATAGGGTACTGCAGAATTTGAATATAACAAAAGTCTCAAAAATAGATTCCTATGGAATCTACTTCTTTCAGAGTTCTTTCCAATATAGGATCCGAGTATAAAAGGAGGTTATGTGCATTTTTACTTCTATTCTTGCATGTGTACGAGATGCAAATCATAAATTTCAAGTCAAGTTCCAGATTCCAAAGTCCGATGAAGAGATGTTTATTCATCTCAGCTGCTTATTGGCTGGTTTCTTTAGTTTTTAGTTTCATAAGACGCATTCTTGTAGGTTATTTTGGCTGGGAAAAAGGAGACCATTGCATTAGCCATGCAGAAAGCAGAGAGATTTCGTACTGAGCTCCTTAGAAGAGGTGTTCTTTTAGTTCCTGTAATCTGGAGTGAAGGAAAGGCTGCACCATCAGAGAAAAAAGGGTTTGGTGCTTCTCCCAAAGCAGCTGCTGCTCTTCCATCTATTGGGGTAAGTTGGTGAGACCAATTTCCTCCCAAGTTGCACTGCCGTCAATTAATCCACATTTGTGACTGATGGCATGGAATTTTTATGACAGTTTCATTTAGCAAAAAAGAAATGTCAGAGTTTCCGTATGCTTCTGTTTTTTGACTTTGATAATGCACTTGGTGAAAACAATGGCAGGAAGATTTCGAGAAGCGGGCTCAATCTATAACCACACAATCAAAATTAAAAGCAGAAATCCGTTTCAAGGCAGAGGTTGTATCACCCACTGAATGGGAAAGGTGTGTTCATGCACTTGCTTCCTTTTTAAACTGGATTTGAAGGGTGCAACGAATCAATGAAAGACTCTTGTTCAAAGCTTTTGGTGGCAATATCTCTGTCCTTACCAGATTTTGGTACTTTTATGGCTAATGAGTTTGTGCTGGCCCCCACCACCCAAATGGTGTGTGTTTGTACTCATTAAAGGACGTTCGAGGTTCAAAGTAGCACCTTGCTAGGTGCTTTTACTCATTCTCTCTCCTTTTATCCGATGAAAAATGCTTATGAGCTTTTGCCTGGACATTATTAGGTGGATTAAGGATCAGCAGAAATCTGAAGGAGTTACTCCCGGTGAGGATGTGTATATAATATTACGACTTGATGGTCGTGTACGAAGATCAGGCAAGGTAATTATGACTAATCCATCCTGTGTTAAAAATTTCTGTGACGGATCGATCTAGTTCTTTGGTATGCTTCCCGCTCAATCTTGACAGGTACATTTTGGCGGATGTTTTTCAACTATATAATGATAAATCTTTATTAGATATTTAGGACTTCGAAGAGAAACTGGATTTGGCATGTGGAAACTACTGTTAGATTTACTCCAAATGTAGATGGAAATGCGAAATTTGTTTAAATGCCCTTTTTGTTGTCCCTGAGAGTCTCGCGTGTTTTCGCAGGGTATGCCAGACTGGCAGCAAATTGTGAAGGAGCTGCCACCGATGGATGCATTGTTAAGCAAGCTAGAGAGGTAGAGATGCAGTCGCTTCTCTTGAGCACCACCGAAGCAGGCGGCAGCCACCATGAACCTAGCCGGGTACCTGCTTTATGATGCTAGGGCACTCTAGCAAAATGCATGCCAGAAAGCAAGAGGGAGATGGATTAGGAGATCAACAGGCGCATTTTATCGAGCAACGATTGTATTAGCTAAGATGCACCTGTCGTGACCTACTTTTTCGGTGCCTTTATGTGTGGGTGCATATGGAGGCTAATGGTTTGCTTAGCCTAGGGCTTAGCCTGAGCTCCCTCAAGCCCATCAATTCACAACTTATTATTCGAGTTTTTAACCTACAAGTTAATTCCAAATAGGAGTTGTCACTAATCAATTTGAGGTGAGCCGATTAGATATCCAAGCAAAATATTGGAGAAATAATTCATTCCTACGCAATAGAGAAATTAAGATGAGTGACTTGATTACACTAATTAATCACTAAAGCCCTTCCGATACCTAATCTTATTTAAATCCTAAGGTTTTTGGATGTTCAAGTATTTACCATGCATTTGTGGAAAATAAAACTATCTTTTAGGCATTTCTGATTTTTTGAAGAATATAAAATATTTTTGGGTTTTTCTAATTTTTTGGAAAATAAAAACTATTTTTTTCTGATTTTTTATTCTTTATTATTAAAATATTTTTAATACTATTATAATATATACTATATCATTTTATAAAAATGGATATGGGTCGAAACTCCGTGTCCGACCCAGGCGCATGGCCCAGGCCTCTGGCTGGGTTGTTTTCCGCAAATGGGCCCAACCTAGCCACACCCCCGGCCACCAAGGAAATGAAAGACGTGGCCCAGCTCGCAAATTAGACCAAGACCCAAAAAAAAAAAAAAAAAAAAAAAAAAAAAAGCACGAGCCCAGCCTACTTCTCTCTTACCAGCCAAAAACCCCTACCCGATTATAACTCGCGTTCGACTCGAGTTTTGACCCAAACTTGCACCTCTCTCCTTCTCTGCCTTTCCGCGGCACTGATGGGGGTGGCTAGGACGTCGCCGGGTGGTAGCTCGGCATCGACGATAGTGGCGACGCAGCAAGGCGGCGACGGTGAGCTATTTGATCCGGGTTGAGACGCGGCAAATGGTGGCAGGTGGGGGAGGCCAAGTTCGCTGTAGGCTGGTCGCAAGCGGTGTCAATCACCGCGAGACATGTAGACACGGTGGTGAAGTAGCAAGCAGCGGTAGAGACGACAGCAAGTTCAACATCGGAAGGGGGACGACAACGGCTTGCATCGAGCTCGGGCGGCATATCCGCGTTGGCGGGAACGATAGCAGCTAGCATCAAGCCAACGAGCTCAGCCTAGCAGGGCTCGTAGCTAGTTGACGAGGTGCGGCAAATGGCGGGGATCAATCCCTCGGCTCTCTCTCTCTCTCTCTCTCTCTCTCTTACACACACACACTCAAATCTGGAACCAAACCCCCTTCACCCACAAGCTCTTTCCCTCTCTACCTTCTCCCTCGATTTCTCCCTCTAATCTCCCCCCAATCTGCCTCTCTTTCTCTCCTCGATCTCGTCTCTTAGACTCGCTCACTCTTAGACCTCCCCAGACGTCTCTCAGGGGAAGTCCTCCGAGGTTGCTCCTCCAATCTCTCTCCTCACAGCTTGCTCACTCTTCAAGTCTCCCTTATGTCTATCAGGAGAAGTCCTTTGAGTTCACTGCATTGCGGACGTCTTATTTATAGGCGAGGAGGCCGGTCGATGGAGGTGCTTGGACCGCCAATCATTGGCACGCCAACCGGCCTTGGCGGGCTTGGCGGGCTTAGCCCTGCTTTGCTCCTTAGCTTAGCAACATTGATGACTCCTGTCATCGGCTACCCTAGTCTCCTTCGGTAGGGCTGCATGGAGGAAGAAGGAAAGAGGAAGGAGAAAAAGGAAGGAGCCGAAGAAGATGACTCCCTCGGTCTCTATCTCTCTCTCTTTCTTATGCCTTTTTTTCTATTATTATTTTGTCATTTCTCAACCCCTTGCACGCCAACAAACTAGAGAGGGCTAGGTCCCTTTCTTTGACATTTCTACTCTCTTCCCTTCTTCTCTTTCTTTTTTTTTTTTTTTTTTTTTTTTTTTGATGTGCAGAGCACTTGCTCTTCCTTCGAGTATGTGGATAAGATTAAAGAGAGAAATTCCACTCCGTGTCAGTCCATGTTAAAGAGAGAAAAAGCCACTTTTTTAATTCTTTTTTTTAATATTAATACTTTTTTATATTAACTTGAAATGCAATAATAAAATGAAAAATTAAAATAAAACTTAGTTGATGCAAATAATATTAGTGCCTATGTGATGCAAAAATCCTTTTTGTTAGGGTCAAATTGATCCCTAATTTTCTATATAATTTTTATCATCAATACTTAATCAAAATTTAGGTGTCAATAACTGTCCATCTTTGAATGTGAGCTTGCAAAGATTACATTCAAAGATGAACCAATACGTAAATTTGTCTATGCATATGCAGTAAATTAAACCTTATGTTAAGATCAGGTGTCCTATGCAAAAAGGGCAATATAGCATAATACATACTAAGACGGATAATAAAATGTATGTAGTTACTTACCGAGAAGGAGTGATATGGGGCGCGAACCCCGAGTTTGGCAAGTATCAAGGTATCATCTTACCTAATGATGTGAGGAAGTTGTTTTTCAAGACCCGAACCTTTCTTCGGTTGTTTGTTAAAGCAACAAATTGTTTGTCTAAGACCTAAATCTTTTTTCGATCGCCTTGATGGGAAATTATTTTTTCATGACCCGAACCATTCTTCGGCCTATTAGAACAACAAATTATTTTCTAGGACTCGAACCTTTCTTCGGTTGCCTTGACGAGGGATTGCTTTTCCAAGACCCGAACCATTCTTCAATCGCCTATTAGAGCAACAAATTGTCTAAGACCCGAACCTTTCTTCGGTTGCCTTGATGTAAAATTGTTTTTCTAGAACCTAAACCATTCTTCAGTCATTTGTTAGAGTAGCAAGTTGTTTGTCTAGGACCGGACCTTTCTTCAATCGTCTTGACGATGGATTGCTTTTCAAAGACCCGAACCTTTCTTCGATAGCCTATTAGAACAACAGGTTGCTTGTCTAAGACCCGAATCTTTCTTCGGTTGCCTTGATGAGGGATTGCTTTCCCAAGACCTGAAATTTTCCTTGGTTGCTTGTTGTAGCAACCAATTGAGTACCCAACCTTTCTCAGGGGATGTGCAAACCTTTCTCAAGACATATGTTTGTTGAATGCCTGGCCTTTGTCAGGGACACCAGTTTGTTGATTACTCGACCTTTCTTGGAGATGCGCCGACCTTTCTCAGGATATATGTTTGTTGAGTGCCTAACATTTCTCAAGGCACCAATTTGTTGATTACCCGACCTTTCTCGGGACATCTATTTATTGAATACTTGACCTTTCTCAAGGCACCAATTTGTTGATTACCCAACTTTTCTTTGGACATCTGTTTGTTGAATGTCTGACCTTTCTCAAGGCATATACCCAGATATTCGCAAGCATCGAAAGAGTTCTTGGAGGATATCTAGATATTCACAAACATCGAAAGAGTACCTGGATAATTGTAAGTACTAACCCTTGAGAATACCTAGATATTCGCAAGCATGGAAAGCAATGGAATACTTGGACAGATACAAATATTCAATTATAATTTAGGGACAACTCGGGCAAGCCGAGTGTCATGGTGATAAGAAAGCATACCTGGGTAGCCATAGACATACAAAATAGTGGAATACTTAACAGTTATAAGTATTACAAATTGCAATTTGGGAACAACTCAGGCAAGTCGAGGGTCGTGATGATAAAAGAGCATACTTGAGTGGCCGCAGGCACACAAAGCAGTGGAATACTTGAAGAGTTATAAGTATTCAATAATACAATTTGAGGACAACTTGGGCAGGTCGAGTGTCATTGAAAGGGAGTACACAAACACTGACGGATACTTGAAGACAATGGGACACTTCGGTAATCGCCGATATCCATATTCTAAGGGCAACTTGAACAAGTCAAGTGTCGATAAAAGAGAGCACCCGGACAGTAGCTAGTACTCAAGGACAATGAAACACTTGGTCAGACACAAGGTTTTTTTGGAAAATAGAGGTAGAGATATGCTTACTTGATGATATCTCTAATTTCCAAAAGTATGTCTCATGCAATATGCAAATATACTATAAATCCATGAGTTCAAATGGGGCTTGTGCATGATAATTTTGTTAGTTTTGCATCTTCGAAGTTCCACTGGGAAAATTTAAAAAGACAATCTTCATTCTAAATGTGGACATCTTGAACATGCCAAATGAGGAGCTTTCAGTCTGAAAAGACTTTCCAGACTTTAAATAGGTTGTTTTATCCCGACCATTAATGTAGGATTTACAAGAAGCACATCTTCTCACTGTCATGATGCCGGCAAGGGTTTAAATATTCTCACAAACAATATGACTTTACCAATCTAAGAGGTCTTTGTTGAGACCGTAATATAAGCTTGGTCAACGGCTCATCAAAAGAGACCATCAAGATCAAGGCTTATGAAAGAAATGCAACATGATCATCTTCGGGTTTACAAGTCAAGAACCCTGCGAAAAGAGATAAAAATAATCTTATCCATACTTCTTGGAGCGATGCTTATAAACATACGAAGTCCTACGTTAATTAAAGTGACCTAATCTGAAAAGACTTTTACAAAGGGACGCAACGTAAGCTCGGTTCACGTGTAAAAAGGTGGGAATTGGTGATTGTCTTGGCATTTTCACCAGTCTTTCTTCTTACCGCCAGATATTATCTTCATGAAGGCTCCATTAATTGAATCACGACAGCAGCTTTGCTTGGGAGTACAAATGGCTAAAATTCACTTTTTGTCTAAGGGTGTCGGCCTTACTTCTTATTAGGCACACTGTTTTTTCATGCTCTTAGTATTTAATCTAATTTTCTCATCTATAAGCATTGATCTTACTTTTACCAGGCACACTACTTTTTATGCTCCTAGTTTTTCATATTTGTTGTTTAAGGACTAGTCTAGACAAGTTCAAACAAAACATTGCCATTAGACTCTTGGTGTCTTCATCTTCAGTCAGAGCTCCGGATCATGCTACTTGAGCGGTAGTAACTCCTGCTTTGCCTCAATGTGATGATGAAATTATAGACTCAATTGGGCGATACAATGAATACAAATACATAGGGTGGAGAAAGAATCGTTCTTCGTCATTCTGGGGCACTTAAATTATCGCGAGTGTTCATATGCAGTAAAGACACCCAAAGATTGATGCAAATGCGAGTAATAAAATTTCTATTCCCTTTCTCTCTTTATGATGCCGCCTCACCTCCGATCTACCCCAATGTGGGGTGGTTTTTATATGAAAGAAACTTCACAAATGTATGGAGTTCAAAGGGGGTAAGCAATGGATAACCTATAATGTTTAGAGTAGAGAAATGAAATGCCCCTTATTACTTTGTTTATCGTACCATGACAACCTTTTACCTTACAAACATAGAACTTTCTATGCTCATCTCACAAGTGTATAAATAGAAGATTGTGTGTGGGATATGACTTGCCTTTCATAATCCCGATGCACCTCATTTAGCATGCTCGATCGATCCCATGTTATTCATTCAACTATCCATTTTAATAATCTTTGGTGAAATTAGTGACTTAGACAGACAAAATCATCATACAAAATCCTTTTGGAAAAACCATGGATTTAAGTATGAGGGACTTTATACTCCTAAAACAAATAATTGATTTTACTCAAAAATTTCATCAAAAGCATTTAACAAAATTATCCCTACAGACGTGTTAAATCCTGAACTCAAAGGAGATTATTTGAAAAAATGATGCTCACAAATTGCCCCCATTCCAAAGGTGAAATAACATATAAACAATTAATCCAGGCTGATATTTAATTCTACGGATGCGTCTGCTTTTGCTTCTGCACAAGAGAAAATAAATTATTAAGAATGACCAAAATGAAATGCGAAATAAGGCCCAAAAGCTTCTTGGGATCCACTTTGGCGATGTTTGAGAAGCCATTTTGTTTGGGAGAGTTGATCAGAGTTTGACATGCCTCTCCTTGATTTGTCATCCATACCTTTGGTAGTGAGGTGATCATTCAATGGATAGGTAGAATACGTTAGTGTATAAATTCTCAAGAGTTGAACAACAAGGAGCGATACAACATTACCCTCCATTGGTCAATTAAAAAGGCTCATAATCCTAAGGCTTGAAGAGGATATGAAGTCCTGCACTTTTGATCTCATTAGGTCGAACGCTTTCCTAATTTTGCAAAAGCAAGAGACGCAAAAAAAAAATTATTAGGTTTTTTACATATGGCAACCTAGTTGCTGCTTCCAGGGATCAAACCTCATTCGTTTCCAAACCGTTTCATCCCTCATACCACCAAGCCGAGGCAGTGGTAGTATCCATGGAGCGCTTCTCTTTTCATTTAATCAACCGACTTTGGGATGATACATTTTTTTTCACACGGAGTTAGGTGAATTTGATATGAGTTACTTTCATACGCTTGCTTGGCTAATATTAGTTTGCTCAAATTAACCCATTGAATTTGTTCCTTGAATCCTAATGCTTCCTGTCAATAGAGAAACTATGTCAAAAGCGAATTTAGAAGGGGGATATTTGAAATGATACCAAATTATCCTTCCCCAGAGTTTGTATTCAATGACTTCTCAGAATATTTCGAATGTTGGTGATGGTTATTTTGTCTTGTCATATTCAGCATCCCTTTTAATTGGTGATTCTCATTTGTGGCCATGTATGCTCATCTTCAAGGCCTTCCTTTTATGGAATTTTTTCTCTTGCCTTTAATCATATGAACATCAGCAACATTGGGCAAAGTCATATATCTCAAACTTCCATAGAATCTGAGATGGATAGTGAAAACCTTCAATTTTCTGATGACAATCACTTTTCAGAAGAGCATACATCTGGAACAAGAAATGAAGTTTCGGGATTCTAAAATCATCATCTAGAATAGGGGCTAGAGACATCTCGACTATCTGGATTTTCTCCTTATTGATGGTAGCCAATTCAAAGGAAGAGAAGGAATTCCTTCTCTGTGCTTCTTGGCTTGTCAAAGCTGAACGTCCCATCAATGAAACTATAAAGTCTGGTCTCTTGGGGTACATTGTGCAAAGGAGACACTGCTCAGACTTGAGGCAGAGTCGTGCAGGTGCGAGGTGGAGCATGCAGAGCTCTAGGGATGGCTCGCAAATTGGGGGAGGCTGAGAGCAGCATGGAAGAGGATTCCCAGATTGCCCTACCTAAGCTATCATGACATGTGTGTATCGAGTTCAACTGCGTGCCTGTGCCTATTATGTCCTATCTTTTCGTCTCTATAAATGAAAGAGAGCGAGCGTCATTCCCAAAATTATGTTCAAAAATAAGATATACCATTTTTTTTTAAACGGGGTGATTTTTTTCTATTTGCCCATGCTTTCTTGAAAGAGTGTTTTAGAATCCGATGAGTCCACATGACGTGCCATTTTCAAATGCCCCCTGTCAGGCTAAGTCAAGGAAATGATATTCTAAGATACGAAGTAAGTAAATCAAACAAATAATTCGCCTGAGAGGATCACTTCGTTGAAGTTATGGAAGCGCAATCCATGTAACCAAGAGTGATGCTTATGAAGTAAGGCTTTTATGAATAGCTTCATCATTTCTTCCTTGGCCAATTGAGGGTTAGCTTGCATCACGCAAGCCTTCACATTTCCGCATATGAAGAAACATGGAAGATAGCTCATTCCAATCTCTTATAAAGTATATCCTTGCCATGAAGAACCACTATAATGCGGGCCTCGTGAGACTCTCTTGAAGGTCTCAATTATTAATAGCGTTTGGTTGCAATACTAACTCATTTTAGCCTAGAAATATTGCAAGTGGATAATGGGGCAAGTCGTGCCATTATATTTATAGAGATTAGGTACTCTTATTTTTCTAGAATCATAATCATGTGGAGGCAAGATGGTCCCATTGTGTCTTGGTTAGGCAACTGGTCCTCTCATTGCATCGACATTCCATTAATTATGGTGATGGATTCTGCTACTTCAGGGAAGTTGGATTCTTCTGAAATCATTTCATTGTTTTCTTCTAGGTCGAAATTTTCAATCAAGGATGAGGCGTTTATATCATTCTCATGGTTGGATGACAAATTTAGCAGCCCATTGAGAGATAACCCTAAAGAGCAAATGTTCCCCCTTCTAACAAGCTTTGGACCATATGCGTGGATTAGAGGCAGTTATTTCAATGAATGGCTAACCTCATATATATAACACTAATAGCTCTCGGGGTTGTACCATGGGCAACATTCAAAGCCTTGGCATGGTGGCTCATTGGCTGTCAGACTTTTCCTTTGTTCAGTGGCAAGCGTTGGCTCGGATTGCCTAGGCTTTCTTTTCTTGACACTCAATCCTAACCTTTTGAGTAAAGCCCTTCGTTTTGCCAACTTGAGCTTGTCAAGGGGACTAGGAGATGGTGAAGTTTCGCTTTCTAGGTTGATGGGGGTCAACACTCTTTGGACCTTGGCTCTTGCGGTAAGTCTAGGAAGTTGTGCTGCCTTGCTCCAGATCTAAATAGGTTTTATAGTATTGATCTTGTTCGTGGGCTCCTTGTCTTTTTTTAGTAGGAAGCTTCTTAGTAATAAGATACTGCTCAGTAGTCCCTTCATCAAGCAAAGCTACATCGATATTTTCTCTGTTGATCCTTCTTCTATTGGCTACGGGTCAAACTGGGTGGTCAAGCTCCTCCCTGACGCGGCATATCCCTTTAAGAACTTATTATCTTTTGTCTCCGCACCTATTGGCTCTTCATGAGGTGAGGTGGGGTGATATTGATGTCGATATCGATGTCAACATTATATTCTTGGCGGAAAGCATCAGTCAGTTCCTCTCAAGGCTTAAGGAGACTAATCCTCCTTACAATGTACCACCGTAAGGCGGGGTCAATTAGATTTGATTGGTATGATTGAATCATTCTTCGAACCATGTAGGCCTGCAAATATGCTTCTGGGTAAGAGGCATTGGCGTACCCCTCGCATTTAGGCACTTTGAGCTTTTCTGGAATTTTAACATTGACATAGTTAGACAAATCAATGGGATCTTGATCCTACAGCTAACTCAGCTTCTTCATGATCCTTGCAAAGTGTCTATTATGTTGATCATCCTTTGGCAAGTTTGCAGGTGTCTCTAGTGTGTTTTCTCGTGATAAAGCAATTACGGGGTTAGGCTTGCCTAATTGAACTCTATTTGCCTCAAGAGTTGTCAAAGGACAATGGACATTTGTCCTACGCCATCTTCAATATTAGTGAGGCAATTTTGTATATCACTTTAACTGGCCACTATTGCTTGAGGCCATGCACAAGTGACTGGTGGTCGGCGTATCATAATCACCTGGCATCGCAAAGAAAAAACAAATGAGCATGAGGGTAAATGAAGATTGACCCATGGCAATGGTTCAGTTGATTTTATTTATCAAAAGAGGATTCTATATATAAGACACTTCTAACATCCAAACTTGGAATAATGACATAACAAAATACTAAACATTAAACAAAAGTCCCTAAACAGTGGGACTAGGAACAAGACGAAACTTTCAAAACATTGACACTGGGGAGCACATGACCGTTATTTTATATGTGATGGGGAGCCTTTGAAAAACTATTTGCTTTCTTGGACTGGCTCGAGACATGTACTCAGCTTATTCCCAAGCGCTTTCACAAATGCTCAATTTGCTCCCACTAACTAATTTTGCTGGCTAGATCAGGGGCCAACGGTTGTAGTCTTGTTGGGATCTAATGGTTGTGGATGTATGATTTAGAGGCGTGATGGGCATTTTCCTGTCCCTCAAGCTTTTTAGGCAACACGATCCTTTTACGATGGCATTTGCTTCCATATATCCTCGATTATGTGAATCTTGAATGTGTAATCACGACTTTTATGGATGAAAAGGATTGTAGATATCTTCGTCTTGAGAGGCAGCAGGATCTCCTGAAGGGCTCCGTACTAATGTGCCCCCTATATGAGCAATAGGGAGTGGCATCGGTGAAGCCAAGCAACGGGATAGGATGGCAATGTTTATAAGCAAAGCGAGCTCTCTTTTCGTGGAACCAACCAGCACACCACAAGAATGCCTCAAAAGTGGGGTCCATTAGGGAATTTATCCAGTTAAAGCAACTTTGATTGGGGATGTATGGTCTTAGAACCACAAATCTCTGTAGTGGATTTACGAAATCATTTATTTCAAACAATTGCATGAGCTATCCAAATTCGCTTAAGTAAGAAAAGAACTAGACCTATAAAATTTCCAGGGAGGCCCACATGATTTTTTCCATATTTT
Source organism: Eucalyptus tenuipes (assembly GCA_014182365.1). Lineage (NCBI taxonomy): Eukaryota > Viridiplantae > Streptophyta > Magnoliopsida > Myrtales > Myrtaceae > Eucalyptus > Eucalyptus tenuipes. The sequence goes on along the minus strand of CM024544.1, from coordinate 9,548,609 downwards.
CTTTAAAACGATTAAGGGACAGGAATCTTTCGGCTAAAATCATATTAACATAATTTTGCCCCCTTAAGACCAGATCAACCATCCATGCCATCGAGAGACTTATGACATCTTTTTAATGGGGGAAAATGATGAACTTGAAAAGGTTAGGAGGAAAATCTCACCTTTTTGAATCATCGGTTGATTTTCAAAATAATCAGTCAAAAACAGTAGTGGGCAAGTATTATGGTTGGCTTCAAGAATTTGCCTCATAACATGAATTTCAGTTTAAAAGTCGCGCTAACCCACACAATAGGTCAATATCTATTGGTGACCTGACAAGCTTACTCTCGAGAAGCATTCCAATAGTGATGCTATATTCGTCCAGAGTTGGGGTTAGCTCGAACCTACCGAACATAAAAGTAGATGTCTTATGGCACCAAAAATGTTCTATTGCCTATAGGATTTCAAGATGAACAGGGATTTGGAATAATGATATAAGATGACCGATTTTGGCTTTCATGCACTTTTGGGCAAGTTGGTCCAACTAACTCCACCATCTGAAGAGCTCTGCTTTGGAGGCGGGAATAAATTGGATATCGTCTCTTCCCATCGCATATAAATTGGGACCCAAAAAACTGACCTAAATTTCTATGGGCCAATAAAATAAATAGACTGAGTAAAAAATGGGCAAAGAAATCACTTTACTTTTAAAGAAAATGGCAAACACATAGACATGCACATGATACGTGCGGCTCGATGTCTAACTAAGAAGGTTAAGAGAAATTATGAGGACATCTGCCTATCGCAGTTTCACGTTAGCATTATACCCTCTTAACCTTGGCTTTTATTAAAGAAATTCAAGGAAAGAAAGGCAACCTCTACATCGCAGTCTCACGTTGAAGGCCGTATCTTTCTTAACACCATCTTAAACTATCTATTGTGGCCCAAGTCCGGCGGCCGAGTAGTGTGTCACGTGTAGTGCTAAAACATAAAACATGCATAGTAGTTTATAATCACAATATATTTTATTTTAAAGAAATTAAAATTGATCAATAAGCTACTAACCTGCACAAAAGAAAAAGAATACCTAAGTTAGGGAAGCATTTAAACAAGATAAAAAGGCCTAAGTCCACAAAAAAATTGTCCCCAGTAGAGTTGTCAAGCTGTTGTGACCTACTTTTTCGGCGCCTTTACGTGGGGTCGCGTGTGGAGGGTAATGGCTCGCTAAGCACAGGGCTTAACTAGGCTCTCCCAGACCCATCAATTCACGACTTATGATTTGAGTTTTTAACTTTTAAGTCAATTTCAAATAAAGTCACCACTAATCGATTTAGAGTGGGCGATTTGAAACCTAAGAGAAATATTGGAAGAAATAATTAACTCTTGCGCAACCAGAGAACTTAGGATCGGGGACTTAATTACACTAGTTAATCACTAATACCCTTTCGGTACCTAATCTTGTTTAAAATTTAACATGTTTTTGGATTTTTAAGGATTTTCCATGCATTTGTGGAAAATAAAACTATCTTTTAGGCATTTTCTGATTTTTTTTTTTAAAGAATATAAAAATATATATGGGTTTTTCTAATTTTGTGGAAAATAAAAACTTTTTTTTATTTTTCTTTTTATTATTATTATATTTGTAAGACTATAATAATATATATTATATCATTTTATATAAATGGATCCGGGTCAGAACTCCGCGTTTGACCAGGTCGAACTCGACTCGGACGCGTGGCCCAAGCCTCTGGCTATGATCTCCCTATGATCATTAGCTCGCGAATTAGGCCAAGCTCTTTCCCTCTCTACCTTCTTGCCCGATTTCTCCCTATGATCTCCCCCCAATCTGCCTCTCTTTCTCTCCTTGACCTCCTCTCTCAAACTCGCTTGCTCTCAGACCTCTCCAAACGTCTCTCAAGGGAAGTCCTCCGAGGTCTCTCCTCCGATCTCTCTCTTCTCTAGCTTGCTCACTCTCCAGCCTCTCCCGATGTCTCTCGAGGGAAGTCCTTTGAGTTCGCTACTTTTGTCTGTCTTTTCAAGGGGCATGCACAAGTCCTATTTATAGGCAAGGAGGCCAGTTGATGGAGGTGCTTGGACCGTTGATCCTTGGTATGTCAATCGGCCTTGGCGCGACCGAACTGGCGTGCCCTCGGCCATCCATTCTACAGCATGCTTAGCCCTACTCTGCTCCTTAGCTCAGTGGCATTGATGACTCCTATCGTCGGCTATCCTAGTCTCCTTCGATAGGGCATCTGGCTTGCGTGGGTTGCAGGGAGGAGGAAGGAAAGAGGAAAGAGAAAAATGAGAAGGAGCCGAAGAAGATGATTGCCTTTGTCTCTCTCTCTCTCCTTCTTTTGTCTTTTTTTTTTTTTATTATTATTATTTTGTCCTTTCTCAACCCCCTTGCACATCAATAGACTAGAGAGGGCTAGGCTCTTTCTTTGACTTCTCTACTCTCTTCCCTTCTTCTTTTTTTTTTTTTTTTTCTTTTTTCATTTTTTTTTCATGTGCAGAGCACTTGCTCTTCCTTCATGTATGTGGACAAGATTGAAGAGAGAGAGCCCACTTCGTGTCAATCCATGTAAAGGAGAGAAAAGAGCCTCTTTTTTTTTTTTAATAATAATATTTTTTTATATTTACCCCAAATGCAATAATAAAATAAAAAATTAAATTAAAACTTAGTTGATGCAAATAATATTAGTGCCAACGTGATGCAAAAATCCTTGTTGTTAGGGCCAAATTGGTCCCTAATTTTCTACACAATTTTTATCATAAATTTTTGGCCAAAATTTAGGTATCAATATTAAAATATTTTTATAATATTTTCTATGCACCGAAACCCGATAAGACAGCATGCCCAACAAGGGGCGCGTCTTGCTCCACATCCCTTGAATCCTGCTTCTGTTTTCCTTCTTACGGGATAAGGATCCATACTATTGTTAACTGGGGTCTGGACCCGACTTCCCGCCACTTAAAAGAGGAAACTCTACCGCCCGGGCGGATCAATTCCGTGCGTTGAGAGTAGTATGCCGTGGCACCCCGATGAAAACCGTCGCACATTCCACTATTCCCTCGCACCTGGGTCTGGGACTAACCGGAAAAAAATGCCCGATCTGAAATCACAGTCTCTGTGCAATTTTCATAAGTAAGGCGTTCCCAAATCTTCAGCACAGCCTGCGTTCAGGTGCGCAATCCTGCTTAGCGGGAAAACTTAAGGATTAATTTCTCTTAATTCACCAAAAGAGTCACGAATTTAATGGACTGAAATGGGGATCCCCTCTCGTTTTCACAGGGCCCAATAGTCAAACTCCTCAAGAGGCCAAAGGCCAGGACGGTGACACTTCGATGCTGACGTGGATAAAGTTTGGAGAGAGCGGCAGGCCCCGGCAGCTTTGACCGCCCCATCGCCCAATTACATTTCCACATGGGTCATCATTATAATTGGAGAAATCATCCGATAAATTCTAAATCCAATTATACACACATTAATTCAATTTTAAATTTTTCTTTTTATTTTTATCATACTTAATTCAAATCTTTACATAAAATTTCAATGCAATATTTCCTGTGAGTTTTCATCAGAAAATCGCTGTGTCATGCACAATCACTGACAATTTGCGGTTTTCAACAAAAATTGACCGCAATAACTACATTGGAAATTTGCGTAAAGGTATTAGAACTAAAGTGACAAAACTGAAAAAAAAAAATGATTGAATTAGCATCCGTACTATAAATTTAGGATCGATTGAGTAATTTCCCCATTAAGAATTTTCTAAGTACCACTTTGTTGAAGCCTTTCTATGCCACTAATTTTCCTTAGGGAGAGCATAATTAATTAGGAGTTCCGAAATAATAGGCATTCATCCTCAAATAAATGCTTCACAAAGCCAGCATGCTAAGGAAATACGCAGCTTTCAGATGGTCATGTGAACAATCGAAATCACTCCTTTTCAAATTTTTTCAGTTGATTTTATCTTGTTTATCATAACCTGGGTAGGTAACGAAGAATTAACATGTTTGATTATGGAGTTAAAAACTTTCTTTACAGCAATCTACAGCCTTTGAAAATTGTTATTTAAAAAAAAAAAAGATAATGAAACTGATGTAAGATCCATTGAATGTTTGACCCCGTAAAAAACAAAAGGATCCATTGAATGAAGCAAGTGCTTACGTCAGTAAAAATAGTTATGGATAAAACAAGTTTCCTTTTGCCCACGTAAGATATTGCTTTTCTAACATCGAATGTTAATCCAAAAGAAAACGACCGTGTCGGCTAAGTTTATGTCAAAATATATGACAGTTTGTCCAATTACATTTTCCATAAGAAAATTACCAAAATAATTTTAAACTTATTATAATTTTTCCAATTCAATCCTAAACATATTACATTTGTACTCATTTAGTATATCTGGACAATTTTAGCTAGGCAGCGCTCACTTGTCAATTTTTCAATTTTTTTTTTCCTTCTCTCTTTTTTTGTTTTTTTGTTTTTTCTTTCCTTCTTCCTCTAAGGTGATCGGCCAAAGGCGAGCCTCCCTCGAGCCTTAGCCACCCCTAGCAAGGCCTCACCAGGCAAACCTCCTCATGGCGGGTGAGGTTGAGCCTCCATAGTGGCTAGCAAGGTCAACTTTGCCGGGCAAGGGAAGAAGGAAAAAAAAAACAAAAAAGAAAAAGAAAAAAAATTTAAAAAATTAAAAATTAACACTTTAGCGTCAACCAAACAGTCGGTACCGAATAGCGTCCACGTCAACGCCGGCCAGTCAAAATTAGCCAGATAAACTAAATTGGCACAATTACAAAAGATTTAAAATTAAATTGGTAAAAGAAAAAGATTTATGACTAAATTGGAAAAATCACAATAGGTTGATGATAATTTCCCCATTTTCCAATGCCAATAAGAGTTGCCACCCTCTATGGATGTGAAAAAAAAATTTTTATTTCATGGATATGATATCACGAAATCAGAATGAATAGCCCAAAAATAAAATCGATATTGCTTATATGTGGAGTGTATAACCGAGCCATTTGTCACGTGTAATCCATACTAACATACATTCTTCAATCAATAAGCCAACTCAATTCGATGTGCTTACTATGAGAAGGAGAATACTTTATTAGACGTTTGATATCATGTGTTGTGTTAATACGTTAATACATATCACGTAGAAGAGTTTCGGCTAATAGGGTCAAAAGCTCAAATGCCTGGCCGGTCTGCTTGGGGGATCCCTCAAATGTTAAAATCTTCCAAACAACCTTTTTCTTTTCCTGCAGATTTTGAACGTTTTGGACGAATCCAAGCACAATTAGCAATCGCGTCGGTTCAAATTACAGCAACTTTCCACTGCATCAGCACAGGAAAAAGAAAAAAACGATTGCATTAAAGAGATGAGTGTGCATTCCTAGACCATCTCGTTCATTTGGAAATGGGACTTTTATCTCCTTCCTTGTACCTCGTCGAGGACGGCGGTCTTCCCGTCTCGCGTCGCCGTGTCATCGTCGAGGACGAGTGGCCTCAAAAGAAAATGTGATGATATGATGATCCGGGCTGAGGTCTTTAACGAAGAGGACGGACTCGCTTACATACCTACCCCCCTGGGGTTAATGGACTCGTTGTATCTTCTTGAGTACATCAGAGGATTAAAATCTTTTGTAGATGAAGTGTCCATTTCTTGAAGCTATGACGGCAGTCGATTCAACACAGCCATTGAGGTGCCTTTTGAACATTGTGAACGCATTCAAACAAACGCCACGATTTCATGACATCATTCGTTTAATTCAAATTTTGGTTTTTGGAATCCCGCCCTTCGCATATAAACAATAATATTTGAACATATAGTAAATTTGAGATGGTATCTTCTTTTTACGCATAAAAATTTTTTTGTAAACAAGATGTCTTAAGGCTCTTTGAACACGGAAGAATCCTTACCAAGTCTAGTAATCCTTCATTCCTCACACATCTAGTAATTACCAAGCACACACGGACAAATCCCTTGGGTTTATTTGAATAGTTAATAGAATTAAATCCTTTTAATCCTGCTTTTTCTCTTCTTTGAATTACTGCTCTCTAATTTTTTTTTGTCGAGTAATACCTAATATCTTTCCTATGCGTATGATAAATAATCTTTTTTTTTGAATAATATGAGTTTACTATCGTAATTAGCCAACTATCTAAAGGGGAACTAGCATAGTAACTCATCGCCATAATCCCAACAAAAATCTAAATTCTCTAGGCAAAATTCGAATCCACAACTATCAATTCCCGAGCTGAAATTATGGATACACGCTTGTCATTAGATCGATTCCAAGGTGGATAATAAACTTTTTTATTTGATTTCTTTGAAAATTCAATTTTATTTTATTTGTGTCATTGTGTTGACTTTCTTTTTGGATAAATGCCATATAGATCTTCCAAATTATTTCACTAACTCTCGCCATAATTATGAAAAGCCCCTTCAAACCGAAACGTTCATCCCGCTTCGTTTGCGCCCCTTCGCGCCTATAAAGAAACGCGACGCCACGTACGTCAACCACAGCATAAGGCTCTAAAACCATCAGCCCTGAGAAATGGCCGATGCCCCCTCCGCTCGAATCCTCTCCTTCTTCCTATTCATTGCGATCCTCCTCGTCTCCTCGATCACGGCCGATGCAGGCGGGGACCGTGAGCTGAGCTGGATGCTGCCGGCCCCAACGAGGGCCCCGGGGTGCCAAGGCCCGATCGCCGAGTGCCTGGCGGAGGACGAGTTCGGGATGGACTCGGAGATCAGCAGGCGGATCCTGGCGACCATGGCGCGGCACATCAGCTACGATGCGCTGCAGCCGGGCACCGTGCCGTGCTCGCTGAGGGGGGCGTCCTACTACAACTGCAGGCCTGGCGCCGAGGCGAACCCGTACAACCGCCCCTGCAGCGTTATTACCAAGTGTCGTAGCTGAGAAATATGGTGAAGTGGCTGTGTATGTACCTATATGTTTCTTGCTGTTTCCCCTGTGCTTGTGGTGTGGACATGTTCATGACATTGTGTAATCATGTAAAGAAGCTAAAGCTCTGATTTGTTCCTCCTGCCTCCTGCATAATACGAACTCTTTCTAGTCATGTTCCATCGAGTTCATTCTGGTAAAAGGGAAGCGAAAGCATCTCAAAAAGTTATTTGAAACAGCACTCGTGAGCGGCTAACGTATCTCGGACGACATGCGTTCGGTTGGTAGTTCCAGGTGATCGTTTATACTTGCATCCAACGGGTGATAAAAATCATCTGCATATTCATATCGTCATCTTTTGCCATGCAAAACTGCGTTCGGAGTTTGTCAACTGTTCACACTTTTTACTTGTCCTAAGGCCCCTAGCCAGCCACGAGGATAAACCGAAACATGATGAAGCTTTCCCAGGATGATAAGATTGAATATAGAGCTAATATTCCGCTGATTTTTTTTTTTTTTTTTTTTTTGGAACCTGGAAGAACCGCCTCACACAAGCGCTCGCGCATAAACCCCTGGGGAAAGACGGCGCGGAGACCCACCCCCCACGGTGCTCCGCTTAAGTCGCGCTATATGCGCACGCAGTAACTAGAACCTCCCCCTTCCACAATTAGAGGGGGAAAGGCCACGCCCACAGCAGGGTGGGTTGATTTTTCCGCAATCAAAGGATGCTGAAACTTTGTCTCTCTCCTGATCCACTTCGAAAAACTCCATGTCGAACAATTAGAAGATTAGCATCAATTTCAAGCTTATGGCTCATCCTTCCATCTATCGAAGCAGGAAGCTTCTGCTGTTGTGAACAACTGAACATCTAAATACGAGAAGTCCGGAAGGCTTGCCTGCCTATTCAGTTATGACACTAAATTGCGACTCGGGGGAAAAAAATAGCGTAATCAGTGCAGTGTATATCCCAATGGGCTTCGCTGGGTGATTCAAGGGATCAACAGTTCGCAGTGTTGCTTTAGAAAAGCATAGCATGTAACGAGGCTGATAATCCCAAAATACCCGTGTCTGTATATAATACTGCAAGCAGGATGACGCATCATCAAGTGATTTCTGAATAAAGACACCCTAAATTAAATCGCCTATCTTTCAAGTCTCAATGACAACAATGCAAGGTACACTCACTTGAAGAAAAATATCTGCAAAATAATGTCAAAACTGTTGTTGTTTCTTGTATCTTCTATTCATGCTGTTAGTACAGATGAAGGTTCAAAAAGAAACTTGAAGCTGTGACGATCGAGAGGATCAGCAAAATGGGCATTGAAGTTTTTCATTCTTCTTTCTTTCCACTCGATGATTCGACCTTAACATACGGATATTCCGGTGGGCCACGCCAAAGGCCCCACAATATCATTAAGTGGAGACAGAGAAGCAGAACAGATGAAAAGATGTTTGATGGATAGACATTCCAGCACAACTCCACGCCTACGAACAATATTATCCTGCAACAGAGACACCTTTGTCCTTCAAAACGGTTGTATGTATAGAAATTACTATCTTAAACATTAAAACACTTAGAGGTTACCGTAAAAGTGTTGGAAAAGGCGTTCTCCAAAGTAAATAAGGTAAGCTGTAAAAGTACCTGTACCAATAGATCCAGATTAGAAACTAATGCAACAGCCATAGACATTCAAACTTCAAATGGAACAGAAGATGTGCAAAGTGTATTGCAGAATAGTTGGAGTGAGCTTACTCCAGCAATGGGAATAGTAGCAACAGTATTCATGGAGAAATTAAGATAGACAATGGAGAACTCAAAGAACATGATGCAAATGCATTAGGAGCAAAGGAAAGGTAGCAAGATGCCTCAACATTATAGGAGCCCATACTATGCATGAGTGCCTGCATGTATGGTTTTGCATGCTTGAATGGGTATTAATGTGTTTGTGAAATAATGAAGCCCTTAAGCAACAAAGAAATGCATAATATCACTCACAAACACAGTATCAATTAACGTATATTGTAGATACACATAAACCAACTAACAGTTGAGCATCTATCAGGCAGCTGGCCCTTACAAAAAGAATAAAAGAAAATGAAAAGATCACATTGGATTAACAATCAATGGTCTATTACATTCCTCCAGCTATTTAACAAAACACCAATTTAACATACAAGTATGAATCAATAGGGCTAAGCGAAAAACCTGGTGGCCTAAAAACCTGGTCTGACCAGATATTTTCAGGCTCAGATAGGTCCAGGCTGGGCAACAGGACGTAAAATAAAAAAAAAATCGAACTGTTCTTTTGGGCTTAAGGTACAATATATATATTTCAAATCCCTAATGCATGAAACACTCTCTCCCGTTTATCTCATTCTCCCAGGTTCTCCACTGTCAAGCTGCCACCTCACGTCCAGCGGCCCTACATGACTTGCTGTACTTCTTGCATGACTCATCTGTCCTTTCTCTTGTCACACTCCCACGAGCTGAGGCACTAGGATTAGGATGGCCACCACTCTTCATTCATGGCCACTCTCAAATCACAGGTTGATATGACTTCCTTGAGGGTTTTTTCCCCCATTATTGTTTTTTCAAAATCTAGTGGATATATTCTTCCCACTCTGCCTAGAGGCTCATGACTTCCTTATGTACTGCAAGTGCTTGTCTTTTTAAGTTCTTTATTTTCCCAGTTGAAGATGTGCTGTTTTTGTTAGCAACTACTTACATGTTAAAAAAAAATAAAAAATAAAAATGACATTGGCCATCTGGCCTGTTGGCCTGGACCTGCCAAAATGACCAGTCCTATTCTGTCCAGGCCAAATTACACATTTCAGTTCGGGCCAGGCCCTTGAACCAAACAGTATCAGGCCCAAGCAGTTCAGGCTAGTTGAATTTTTTGGTGAAAGCCAGCTCAACTCGGTGCATTCTCAACCCTACATACTATGCAATACATAGTACACAAACCCAAATATTTACAACTCACAAGCAACAGTGGTAAAAGTATATCAGATAGATAATATTTGGAGATACAAGTTGAGTAGCTATCAAACTTCTGCAAATAGACTTACCATGAGTAGAACTGATAATGCAATGAGCGTGCACATACAATGCCAATAAAATTCCCAGCAAACATAGTCATCACAATATCTGAATCACACAATTGAGAGATATTAGTATTAAGCAATAAATAACGCTAATCGAGGAAAAAAAAACATAGTTTGCTCACGCTCTTGGCTGAGAACTTTGGATGATGAGCCGGTACTACGAAAATTTTGTTGTGAGAAGGAACTTGAGAGAGAGAACTTCAGCTTCAAGGAGAGAAACTTTGAACGCAAGAAGTTAAAAAGCCCCCCTTCATGCCTGTCGATTAAACACAATTTCGTGAAAACTGTGCCAATCCACAGAAAAGAAAGAAAGCATAAATCATGCAGACAAAATAAGCAAGAAACGACATAAGTCAACTAAACCACTAGCAATTAAAGACACTATCTCTATCAGTTGCCAGATTTAAAAAAAGAATGCAACGAGTACTGCTCATCCAAAACTAGTGCACCAAAAAGTTACTCATGCACATACGCAAACAGAATTTGCATAAAGAGACTGAAATGATCGAGACTTGGAAAGCTATCTTTAGCAAAGCAACAACTACCATTTGCACTCATTCATAGCCTAACAAAGCAACTTGAGTGATATTAATACTTACTTGCACCATCTATAGTGCGCAAATGTGAAGAGCAACGCCAGGTGAACAACCAGCAAGGAGACTGCAAATCCTTTCGATACAAAAACTGGCTCAGGAACAAACTTGAAGTTAACAGACCTGAAGGTAAATAAAGTTGATTTTCAACTAATATTCAGCAATCCTTTATGTACAAGTTAAATCCAAGCAACTTGTAAAAAAGGATGGTGCCACAATTGATTATCAACTAACATAGTGTAATCTCATTATCATTACATTTCAAATGGGTATTGAAATTTGGTTTCAAAAGATTCTTTCATCCTAGCATGCACCAAGTTGACTTACAATGTGCAACATATCTCAAAGCGGAAAACAGGCCATAGAATAACAAATCCAGAATACATCTACTAAATCCAGTATAAAAAGCCATCAATGGGTGCCATAAATTTTGCATAGTCAAACAGAGTGTGTTACATGACAACACTAAACTACTTCTTTGGCAGCTCAATAGCAGGGTTCATGCACTATTATACCAGATGTTTTCACTTGCAAAATGATCTGTTCATTAAGCTGCTAAGCATGAACCTGAAATACAACTTATGAGAGAGAAAATGAACAAGATTTTCCACCCAGTGACTATAGTCTCATCTACTTTGACATTTAAAGATCGCAGAGAAGTAATACCAAAAGTGGATGAATATGCGACCAAGATTGAAGGCCCGAGATATGTATGCAACCGGATAGGATAAGAGAAAAGGAAGCCCCAACAATATCTGGAGAATTGTGGATTAGTGAACCAGTAAGCATGATGATCAGATCAGACACCCGGCGACATTAGTCACAGATGGAGCTCCACTCACCTATGCATGCCAAAAATCAAAGATTGATATGTCACATTCCCAATAAAAGGCAATTGCGTGCCATGCAGACTCAATTTTCATTCGAACGAATCTCAAGAAGGATATCAAAATGGATGTAGGGAAGAAGGAACATCAAGGACCATAAGGTCAACTACCTGCACAAGCGCTGCACAAGCTAAAGCTGACGCCACCCCAAAGATATCCATGGCCTGCAGAAGATGCAGGTGAGGGATTATAAACCATGCTCAGAATTGCAATAAGTACTCTAGACACAAATTCAAGACTTACAGAGAATGAAAACCATGTACCTTCAGCATTAGAAGAAGCAACGACGGGGCAAAAAGGAGGACATTCATTTTTATAGAAACAGCAGCACTGCAGAGATCAAAGGAATAATCTTTATTTGAAGGAAAACAAAAGTAAGAGGAAGCACAAGGAAAAGGAGTTCTAAGTAAAAACACTACCTGAAGATAATCAACCCAACATGCCACTTTTGGCTAAGTAAGACAGCCATAGAAGCATGGAGGAGCATTGTAGCAAAACAGTCATTAAAGAGACGGAGAACAAAGATAGAATGCGCCCTCTTTGACAGACAAAGCAAGCTCAGAGCCCACCATGGGAGCTGCGATAGTTTTCAAACAGTGGAGATCAATGACATTGCTTAAGCCAACTCAGAGGGGAGGAAAATGGAATACTAAAAAAAAATTATTGCATTGTGAGCAGATTCAATCGAATAAGCATGTCTTTTGAAATTCATAAATAAAGGATCCAATAAACAGTCCCTACATTTGTCCCCACAATATCTGAATAGTATAAGTACTATACATATCAGATTGAACAAGGTAATGAAGTACATCGAATAGAGCAAGCAGGGAGAAAAAAACTGTCTTTACTCTATATAAGGAAAATACAACTAGAATATGATTGTACAAAGCTGTTAAATATCGAGTGAGTCGGTAGAGATCGACTTAATGATGCACCATGCAAAGTGCCAGCACCATAATTGGCATTTCAAGCAAGGATGAGCAGTGAAGGAGATAGAGGAACAAGCCAAATCGCATCGACAAACCGTGCACAAAGAAATAAGCACACTTTATACGTGCAAAGATTAGACCACTTACCACATCTGTCTTCACATATATGAAGAACACGATCCCCAGATTAATGATGTACAAAATGCCAAACAAAATCTGCAGCGCCATCGAAGAATCAAGGATTCCATCAATAACGTAGGAAGCAAAAGACCCCCCACAAAACACAAGAACAAATAGCAATTACAGCAAAACACCGATACACACGTCATTGCTCGTAATTGTCGCGGATCATGCTCGTGCCCGGACCAACATCGAAAGCGCAGAGAACATACCTGAGCTAGATAGACCTCACCGCCGGTGACGAACTGAATAGCAGAGTAAACATAGAGGAAGCCGGCCGGATAGACCAGAGGACCCGTGTCGCCTTTCAAGTTACTGTAATCCCTCTCTCCTCCAAGAAATCCGCTCACCTACAACAACACACGAAATCGACCGGAACTGCGAAATCAAAAGCAGCGACGGCGCGCAAAAGCACGAAATTTCAAAAAAAAAAAAGAAAAAAGAAAACTCAGAGCTTGATTCGGAACGAGCACGCACCTGAGACATGTAAGCGTCCCAATCGATCTTGGTGTCTGCAAGGAAGCCAGCCGAACAGCGACATTCAGAAACAAGACAAATACACAGAGAGAGAGAGAGAGAGGGTATTACAGGGGACGTAGGCGATGATGAGAGAAACCAGAACGGCATCCGCGAGAAGCAAAGCCAGAGCGAAGGCGGCTTTGCGATTCCCGAAGAACTTCACGGGACGCGAAGAATCTCGCTCTGATTGGCGCGATTCGAGCTCGGCCGTCGCGCCAGGGACGGCCATGGCTTCCCTACCTGCTCGCGGCATTCTCTCTCTCTCTCTCTCTCTCAGTTTCTTCGTTCGCTACTGTTCTTTGTTGATCGATCAGTGACGACAAAAGCGGGTGCACGGTAAGAACCGGTGCTCCTCCGCAGCTGCGGACCGTTGGATCTGAAATGGGGTCCGTACGATCCACAGCCGTTGATGTTTTCGACTCTTAAAAAGGGGGGGAATCGGGTCAGTGCGCGCTTCGGCTTCGGGTCGGGCCTTCAGTTGCGCTTTGGATTCAAGCACGGTAGGACCATTCTAAAATTGCGTTCAATAACCATTCTAATCTTCAAAATAATTTCTTATCAAAAATGATTTTTTTTATTCTATTCCCGCAAACAATTTCTTAATATTTTAAGGCTTTTGGTGACTACCCAAAATTTCAATTCTCAAAATAGAATTGCGTTTAATATTATTCTCAAATTTTATAATCAAAATAATTTTCTTTTAATTTTTAATAATTTTATTACTTTTCTTCTTCTTTTTCTTTTTTTTTTTTCTTTTTTTCCTCTTCTTCTTCAAGCTTTGGCCTATTGCCAACTTTGGGATAACAGGCGATCGACTAGACGAGAGCTAATGACCTCTCGAGAGTGTCGCCATCCCCTAGCAAGGCCGCGCCTCATCGATTAAGCCTTGCCGGCAGTTGAGAGAGGAGCTTCACCTAGACTTGGCAAGACCAAGCTCGCCCAACCGCCAACAGGACTCGACATCATCGAGCCACCACGAGATCGATATCGCCCGGCCTCGCCGGATCTAAGCGAGGCTTGCCTAGCCAACAGCTAGCCACAACCTCGCCCAATCAAGCGAGGCTCGCCAATGGGCATGGTGAAGCTAAGCCTTGCTAGTGGCCAAGCGGGCTTCGCCCGACCAATTGAGGCTCGCCAATGGCCAAGGGAGGCCTAAGTGAGGCCCGCCTCGCTGATGGTTAGGCGAACCTCCGGCAAGCTCATCGAACCTCACCCAACTAGTCATTGGGGACTAGTGGCAGTGGAAAAAGAAGAGAGAAGGAAGAAGAACAAGAAGAAAATAAGAAGAGAAGAGAGAAATAAAAAATTTAAGTTAGCTTGATTTTAGAATTATTCCCTAAAACAAAGCAACAATTTTTTTTTTTACTCCTTAATTACGTTTCAAATCTATTCCCATAAACAAATTTATTTTTGGAAACGAAAAATTTACCAAACAGATATAACCAAATCATATTTAATAAGTTGTCAAATGCATCCTAATATGCCACATTGATAGGCGATTTCGGCATTGACTATGAAAAATTAGTATGTATTATTTATAACAACGAAACACACAATTAAAGCAAAATGATTTATTTCTTCCCAGTTGTAAAATATAAAAAGCTATTAATATATATATATATATTCTGTAAATACTATTCCTACGTCAATTATTTGGGTGAGACGGGATTTAGGTATTCAGCGTTGAGGTCTTGAGTCTGAAGGCTGAGGCCCTTGACCGACTAATTAGACACTTGGATCCGCGCATTCAAAACACTCCTTTGGCAATGGAAACCGGATCAAAGAATATATATTTTGACTCATTTTCTCAAGCGATTCACGCGAGCACCTTATCCATCCTTTTATAATATCGAATTTATCCCGATGTCAATCTCTAGAGGGCCCAAAAACTATACATAACGTCGCGTCGCCTCACCACCTTTCCCTCCCCCTCCGCGCCAAGTGTCGCGTCGCGTCGTCCACTCTGCACCACCACCACCACCCACGCGTCCTCCCTCCCTCCGTCCTTCCTTCCTTCCTCCCTCAGCCTCGCCGCCCAACCTCCATCCTACATTCCAGAGATCGCCATTGCCCCCCGTCCGTTCGACAGATAAAACCGGCGCCCCTCACGAATTCCAACGCCATCTCGAGTCCCTCCATCTCTCTTTCTCTGCCATATTCGACCTTGTTTCCTTATCTTGGCCTCTACCTTTTACCCGTCTTCCATGGCTTCCCAGGACCTCAAACAACGGGCCACACAGCACGACCCCTCCCCGGCCGACGCCGCCGATGCCCCCGCCGCCGCCCCGACGACCACCACCACGAAGGCCAGGCCGAGGCGCGGCGACCGGCGCACCATGGCGAAGCGCGGCCTCCGCTCCCTGGCCCTCGCCGTCTCCCTCCCGCTCTCCCTCACCCTCCTCGACATCTACTTCTTCGGCTCCCTTAGCGCCCCCGCCGCCGACGAGGCGGAGAGGCCGTTCGTCCCGCCCCTCTGGATCCTCCACACGCTGTGCGCCGTCTCCAGCCTCCTGATGGGCCTCTCGGCGTGGCTCGTCTGGGCCGAGGGCGGGTTCCACCGCAGGTCCGCGGCGCTGCCGCTATACCTGGCCCAGCTCGGGCTCGCCCTGGCGTGGGGCCCGGTGGTGTTCGGACTCGGGGCGGGCCGGGTGGGGCTGGCGGTGGCGGCCGGGATGGTGGCGGCGATGGTGGGGTGCTACAGGACGTTCGGGGAGGTGAACCCGATCGCCGGGGATCTGGTGAAGATCTGCTTCGCGTGGGCGGGCCTCTTGTCCGTGGTGAATCTGAAGCTCGTGTCCATGTGAAGAAAGCGGTGGAGCGTCGTCGTATCACGTGGTGGCGTCGGGCTTAGAATTTTGTGTTCTAGCGTCCTTTGTTTCGTGCGCTCTCGTACGGAACCTGAGTCCGTCTTGTCGGAGAGTGCTTGATGTACATAACGTTTCGAGGTTTAAGTTTCTCGTCCCCTTTTGGGGGAGACGATGTGGTTATGCTGGCGTCGTTACTTAGGTTTGTCGTATCATCCTTAGGCCATTTGGCTCACTTTGAACGATACCCGTTTCGATATTCTGTGGTTGCGGTCTGATGATTGTGTTGTATCCATAGGTACTTTGATCAAATAAAACGTGAGCTGATCCCACTGAAAATTTCACAAGCTGGAAGAAAACTGATGGTCTCGTGGATGGATCAGACAATTTCAGAACCAACAAAATTCTACAAGCAATACCCCGGCAGCGATTCCTCAAATCCTCTATTTTCTAGGAACTTCGTCGCCCCTCACGTCTCGTGAAGATATATTCTCAAACGCCCGGAGATGTTCAATGTGCTAAGTATTTAGGCATTTGAAGCCAACCAAAAAGTGAATAGTGCTAAAGTAACTAGGAAGCAAGACGTTAGAAAGTTCCCCAGCATTGCATAGCGTTTTGGTAAAGTCAGAAATAGCCGCCTAAATTGTCAAATTCCCAAGGAGAGAAACTGCTGACTGCTGTGCCATCTCCATCTGATTTACCGCTTCGAAAACGTAAACTCGCTTAGAAAAGCCAGGAGGCAAACAAGTTTCCGAAAATGACAAGCTGCTCTGAACTAATTTGACCATTGCAGTGTATTTTTCGTGTTGATCAATCTCGGTATCTATCGTCCCTTATAGTTCTCTGATCGAGTACATCAACAAAAAGACCCTCCAAGAAGACGAAACTTTTTTCCTGAGTTGAGCTAATACACTACTCGGCAATGGAAAGCTTTCTCAGTGTGATAGAGATTCTTCTCTTCTGATCTAGCTCCTGCCCTTGCCATACCTGAAATCCCGGTTTGCGATTGATTTCGTGTTTCCAAAGGTAGCGAGCTTCTCCTGACATAAGAACCAAGGAACCTGGAGGCAGATAGACTGGTACTTTAGACATTGGCTGCTCGTTTTCTACTTCGCTGCTGGTGTTGCGCGTATCTCCAACCCGGGTGAAGTGCATGATGCATGGAGACTCAAGGGATACGATAGCAATTCCATCGCCAAAGCGCATTAGATCAACATGTGCACAAATACCCTGCGAGTGCAAATGTCTGTTTGAGGTGGTGTGCCAACAAGTGCAACTCAACAAGTAATGGAACCATTGCAGAAAATGACTTAGGCATAGAAAAAAGCATTTGAAAGTTAAACAAGTACAGAACACAAAAGCCAAGGCATACAATCCCTTCCAACACGAGTTATCAAGCAATTTAGAAGAGCGACCAAGAAAATGCATGGTTGAGGAGGCAATCGACAGTGATCGGAAACTTTATTCTCAAACAGTTCAAATATTGATGCACTCAGACAAAGCGAAGGCATTGCTGCTTAAGTATTCTTTCAAGATTTAATCTTTTTAATGCCTCAATGAGATGAATGGTATGAAGTGGTAAACAATATCTTACCTCGCCCGGATGGTATAAGTTCACAATGAGTTGATCAAATAGAGGCTCTCTCCCCAATAATTCCAATGGCAAGATAGGAAAGAGAGAAGTATCCTCCCGTGCATCTGCATTTGACAACTCGAACTCTGGGACGAAGTCCCCTAATAAAACTGCCTCTCGAATAGAATTAGAAAGCTCAGTTGCCCACGCTGGAAGACTCCCAAACCTCATGGCCTGCAGAGACAATATGCAGGATGATACCAGTTCAGTTCCAATCAGTGATGGCAAGAAGTGCATGGCTATTCACAGCCTGAAACGTTTTTGCTCTGCCATTGTGCAAATGGAATGCAATCGCCTGCACATAGTTTTCAGAAACTCGAGCTATTCAATTTGCTTTCGCTCATATAATTATGGAGCCGACAAGAAAATACGTGCAACGGAACAGAAGGCGGGTAAAAATTGTTCCCAGCTACGAAAGGCCCGTCAATCTCTCGAGAATCAATGCATCCATATCTAAAAGACAGTAAGAGTTATCCATCTCCTAGCAAGCTGCGAAAACTAAATATCTCAAGCAAACTCCTATGATGTCCCCAATAAACTCAGAACACTAGATCTGCATATAAGTTCACACATGAAGCTCACTCGTGGCATTTGCGCCGATCTCATGGTATTTGCGCCGATCACAAATGTACAGACTAACGTAGTCGCATCAACCTAAAATAACGAAATTAGCGGCTTAGATAACAACAAGATCGCATGGTTCGTTACCAGTTTAACATGCATTCGACCTCCTCTCGTTACTCATCAAGTTACAGAGGTTAAAATTAAATGGAATCCTTTCTCTTGAAGAAATACCGCAACAGACGTCTGCCTCCAGCACCGATTCAAATTAAGCGAAAACCGAAGCCAAGCCAACAACAATCACATTGCCAGTCAAGCGGCTTGTGCGGAGAATTTGCAGTGCAGAATTTCAGCGCTCTTGAGGCACACACAACAGCAAGTGCTTATCGATAGGCGGGGCGACGTATTACCTGGTTATGCGAAGCTTCAATGAACCATCTCTCTACAAGAACAGCACAGCACAGAACACGCGAATCAGTGAAATTGCCGGTCTCGATCCTGCCACTTCCCCTCCGCGATCTAACAAAAACGAACCTCGCGATTACGAGAAGGAGACGCACCTTCCTCGACCGCAGAGAGCAGAGAGCGCTGCTGTTCCGGGGAGAGGAAGTCGCTGCACAGCCACAGCCCATCGATCTCCTCGACCGGCGCCCAGGTAGGGCTCTGCCGCGGCGGCTCCCGCTCGCCTCCGTCGCGAGCTTCGAGCCCGTCGAGCTGATCTCCTTCTTCGTCGGAGGAATCCCCGAACGCTTGCCTGAGAATCGCCGCCGCGTCGCCGTCGTCCATTTCCGCCGTCTCCCTCTGAAGATACGGTATCGCCACTTCGCCGTTACCGGAGCGCACGGAAGAAACGGGTTGGACTTTTCTAACCCGATTGGGTTGTCCGTTTGTTTGTTAACAAGGCATCATGGGAAGGAGTTCCAGTTGGTTAAATTTCAGAAGCTCCTCTGAATATCGTTCAAGTCGCGCTGAATTTTAATCTCAGCAAATAGAGTTTAGTTTATCAAAACTCAATAAAGTTTAGTAATCGATAAAAAAAAATTAACCAATAATAGCAAATGCAATCTCAAGTCGTTACAAGAGTTCTTTTTCCTTTTTGGATGATATCAAAACTTCAAATAATAATTAACTCGAAGGATAAATTATTTCGCTAGGGACAAAGCGTTTTTGCCCTTCTATTTTTTTGCCATCTCCCCCCACTTTCCTCGGGTATTGTTTGGTTCTAGATGTTAACTCTTCGCGGATTTTTATTGTTTATGTGATTGCACACAACTTTTCGATAGAAATGAATGCGATTGTATTAATTTTTGTAATAAAAAAGAGAAATTACACTACCCCTCGTGAACTTCGAATTACTACGTATTTGCCCCCTCAAGCTTCAAACGGTACATTACCTCATGAACACTCGATGAATTTTTTTATTCTTTCCCATTTTTTATGAAAATAAATGAAGAACATTAACCTAGAGGGGGAGTTTGAAATTATGAAAGCTTCCCGTAACACGCAAACTTCAATTTCTTTTTTCTTTCTATGGTAGTCCTTATGTCCTTATTTGATCTTCCAAATCATCCATCCACTGTTCTTTTTCTTCGACAAACGGTGGGAACACTTTTACGGCATTCTCACAAGCCACACCTTTTTCTTATGATGCCGCACTCTATGCCAAATAGGCAGCACATTAGCAACGTCAAAGATTCTGAAAAATTTCAGACGGAGCATCTTCGAAATCCTCACTAAAAGCTCATGACCACAGCTTGATGCGTGCCCACACCCGCGTGCACGCAACACAGAGGTGTGATGCGGCCTATAGTTGGTAACGCTCGACTTCATCGTGGCGACTATGACGTGATCAATCAGGAAAAATCGTCACCGGAACAAAGTGAAAGGCAATGAAAAGAAGTAGCTGGACAATATTGATTTCAAGTAAGATTCCAGAGATCACCGGTAGCAATTTCTCCCCCCCAAAACAATTGCCGTTGGGCCAGAATAGCTTTGGCAGTCACAGTTAAGAAGCTGAACTTATTCCATAGAGCAAATGTACCGTAAGCCTGGAGCAGAAGCTATCCGAACGCAATTAATCCATCTAGGTTCGCGAATTGTTAAAAGATCATGGGCATCATCGGCCACATGAATTTTGCGTTAGGCGTCATTCATGCATTCTTTGTACAGACATTGCGCAAATGTTCGCATAGCAAGTTCGACCGTATCAAAATCTACTGAGACATATACACTATTGGGCATATGTGAACAACAGGACAACAACCCGAGACCAGCCCCTAACCAAGATACCAGTTCCTTGACATGCACTAAATGAACAATCCCCTCTGCTTAATCATCCAGACATTTTCACAAGGATTCGAAATTCAGTGCGTCTAATTGGAAAATCTTTCAAGGGAAGACAATATTATTCGATTTCCTCGATAATCCATCTCATACTTGATACAATCTATCAAGTAAATATAAAACGAACAGGGAGAGTTCCAAGTAAGAAAAGGACATAAGAGCCAACGAATGAGCTGCAAAATTAAGGCCCGGCATGGCATTTCGACAGTGGGCTAGTAAATTGAGTAAGTCTCACTAACCCCAGGGCGGAGGCTCTTATAGATGGCTGTCACGATGGGAAGGATACCCACGAGTGCAATCTGAAGCTGCTCGGAGCTGCTGGTACGAACCGTGATTTGTCCACTTAGCTTGTTGTTTAATCCAGCACGTACCGCAATCTTAGAACTTCGTCCAACAGAAAACTGAGACTGCATGTTAGCACCTAATGCAAGATCCCCCCTCCACTTCACAAGGGACAAGCTCATAGAAGTCTGATCCTGGCCCACGGGGAAGTCCGCCTCCCTAAGCCGCACTTCAAGATTGGCTCCATATGCTGCATCACTGTTAGATCTAACGGTTCCAGCGCTACCGACCAGCATCACACGCTTTCCGAGGGCAATTTGGTCCTCAACTTTAAAACCAGTGGCTATGTTCTCACCTAAAAACGTAACGGAAAAGCCAGCAGCAGTCTTGTTCTTTTTGAAGTTCTTGAATTTAGTGTCCCCACGGACAATGTAGGCAAGTTGTTTGCCAATATTTTGGATGTCGAAACCTGCCATGGTTGACCCATTGTCGCCATGCTTGGCAGCAACTGAAGAATCCAAGTGGATGTTGAATTCTTTCTTGTCTTTGGTGATCTGCAGTGCAACTGCTCCAGGGAATTGACTGGCGATAGCTAGACTATGCTCGAGGTTTACCCCATCATAACCACAATCATGATCCCAACCATGTGTGTCCAGAACGGGCCTTGCTACGAACTGCGAAGTTGGCTCCAGAAAGCGGTACCTGCAAAGAGAGACTACTTTAGGGCCAAAATTTTCAAGCTTTAACATTGCAACACATCCCATTTAAGAAAAAAGTTTTGTATTTTAGGCTTAAAAGACATTAACCATAAATATGAAAATGTAAACCATTACTTATGCACCCAATACTTCCACAGCCAAAAGTATCATTTCTTTTCTTCCTGTGATCTTTTCTATCCATGTAAACATGCCATCAAGAAGATCGTACCTGTAAGCAGGATTGTCACTGTCAAAGGATGGTGGAAGAACCATATCATGCAAAGGAACAGGCACAGCAGCTGGACTTCCATCCTCTGGATCACCATCCTCTCCCATATAATCATACTCATCAGGAGAAACCTTTCCTTTCTTCTTAATCTCTCTCATTCTTTTCAGCTCCTCTCTCCACTGTTTCTTTTGCAGAAGTTTCACCCTGTAATCATACTCCTCAAAATATGCTTTCCTCTGTTCCTTGCTAAGCTTAGCAATTTGAGATTTCCTGAGGGGCTTAAACGGAGGAAGCTGGTCATACTCATCCTCTTCATCTTCTTCGTCCGAATCAGATGAATAAGCCATATCAACATCAGAATCACCGTTCTCCAGACCCTGATCAGAGGAGAGCCTGGGGTGTGTGCGAGACTGCAACAACCAGGATAACAAGTATGGAAGTGGAGGCGAGCGGACACGGAAACCAAACAGCTTGCGGTGATCGAATGGGTCTTGAGGTTTTGAGAGAGAACTTGCTTCTGCTAATATCTTCATGGAGAAGCACAACAATAGCAATTGAGGTCTCCAGGTTTGGCCATTTGGGAGCACCTTCTCACCATCTCGATTCTTCCGACAAGATGTGTGATTCTCCACAAGAGAAACTGGGTTCATCAGACTTGGATTCATAAGGCGTAAATCACCTACAGCCTGTCCTATGGATTGCTGAACAACATGGGAACGCTGAGCAACAAAAACGTCATAACTAAGTGGAGAACCAGATGGTCCATCTGGTGGAGCAGAAGCACCATGGGTAAGAGTGACAATAGCACTTCGCCAGATTGATGGGCCAAGGGCAGTGGTGATTGATTTTAGCAATGGTAAATCATTGAGGTCTCTCGTTTGGGTGTCAAGTCGATCAACATAAAGTACGATATCTGGCGGGCATTTCTTCGTGAACTTCTTTATAGAAGAGAAGATCCTACGGTTCTCATTTTGTTCCATAACAGATGATTTTAAACCAGGAGTGTCAAAGACCCTGATCTTAACTCCATGAACTGTTCCAGTTATCTCTTTCACTGCTGTTGTGGCGGGTTCAAATGCATGGATCATTGCCTTATCCTCACCAAGAAGAGAGTTTATGGTTGCACTTTTGCCCACTCCAGCTTTTCCAAGAACCAATATGTTCAAAGAGTAGTTCAAATCATCTTTCTTTTCCAGTTCAAGCTCAGATGCTGTCTTTTTTGCTGAGTCGAGGTAAATAATTGACCAGCTTGCCTCCCAGCAACAAGCGCCAACCTGTACAGAACTTGAGCTGCCAGTGAATCTTCTGGAGAATAACCTACCCGTTGAACAAGCCTTAGGAATTTGACCCTCAACTGCTGAATCTTCTCAAGTTTCTTCTTTTCTTCTTCAGTCAAATTGTTGTCAGACTCCGCAGGAGTCAGATTAGAAGTAAAAAGACCAGAACGGCTCGGTCGGGAGGCAGGTTTCACCGACCTAAGAGAGGACCCCAACCCAGCAGGACGCTCAACAGAGAATAGCCTCGAGCCATCTTGGGAGGTTATAGTGATGTTTCCAGCATCTGTATCAGCACCTGTTGCAGCTTTTAGCAGAGCAGCCAAAGCAGCTGAATCAAACAACTCCTTACCATCACCGTCCTCATCAGTGTCGACTTCTTCATCAGAGTCCATGACAATCTGACCATCGATTCTCTGTGAATGATCATGAGAACTTTCAGCACCAGATTGAGAACCAGCACCTCTTTCCAGTTCCTCCAAGAACTGTTTGGCAGCTTGGGAGTTTTCAAAAAGCATACTTCCTTTTTCTCCATCGGTATCTGAGCCTTCCATGTCGGTTTCTTCATCCACCTGAAGTTTATCATCATCTCCAGGTTCCACAGACACATCTTGGTCATATGACAGAGATTGCACTGGAACCCCTGTTTCCACTCCAAGCCCTTCAACTTCAGAAATAGTTCCATTATTCTCCAGGGGTTTTTCCTTGCCATCTAGTTTAGGCTCTGCATGTCCAGTCAGAGAGTCCAACGACAGAGACTGGACTTCATTTCTCTCACCAGAAACATGACTATATGCACTTTCCACTCCATGATCGGCAGCTTTCATTGCAGGCTCATCATGTTTGGGTCCAGATTCTGCTTCTGGCTCCATTTGCAGTTCTTTTTTTACCTCCTGATCAGGATATTCAGTCGCTTGGTCAACAATTGCTACGCCAGGCTCTGGCATGTTATCTCCTCCAACACCAGGAACATCATCTTTCTTCATTTCAGGAACCCGTTCGGAAGCTTCATCGATGCTGTTCCGTAGTCCATTGCTGCTCTCATCCAATCTAACTGCCATGATTTCGGCAGGATTTTCAGCTTTTGGGCTTATTTGATCAAAACCGTTTTCCAGTGGCACAGGTTCGCTAGAGAGTTCCACTGCTTGGATTTCATAATCCCTCCCATCCATCACTTCCCCAACGACAGCAGCTCCCAAGGCCGTCAAATCAACTTTTACGGCATCCACAACCGTGTCTCCACCATCATTAAACTTCACGCCATCATCTTCAATTTGCTCGACATCTTTCTGCTCAAGGTTCTTGGAGTCCACTCCGTCGGCGCTAGCCACTGAACTATATACGAATTCAGCTGCTTTGCTCGACTCCTCGGACTTACCACTGCCGGAGCTATCCAAAGCCTGCTCCACAACAGCTCCCTCACTTTGCAATTTAGCCACTTCCACAGCCCCAGCCTGAACACTCTCCTCAACCGCATCTCCACTCTCAACTACCTTATCTTCTTTCACACCCACCGTAACCTCCTTCACACCTACCTCATAATCCTCATCACCACCGCTTGTCTCCAACAATTCTTTTAAACTCTTGCGCCGGGACGCCCGTCTCTCCCCATAAACAAAATCCCCACTTTCCACCCCCTTCTCCGAACCACCACTCCCCGAAACACCACTCGGACCCCGAACCCCGCCCTCGAACGACCCCAATTCCTCGCCGCCTCCAGCCGCACCGGCCAAAACCTTAACTTTCGGCTCCCCAAAACCGCCACCGCGCACCTCACCATCATCCTCCCCATCAACCACCACCTCATCCTCATCATCGTCATCATCGTCGTCGTCATCGTTGGACACCTTAGCGACCGGCCTGAAGCTCCCGGGCGCCGCGAAAGCCGGCCGCTCCTCCTCCCCGCCGCTCACGAACCCCCCGTCCTCCTCGGACTCTCCGCCGCCGCCGACGACGCCGACCTTGACGGGATTGGCGACGACGGCAGGAGCGTAATCATAATCGCGAGACGAAGAGGAAGAGGAAGAGGAGGAGGAGGAACCTGAGGAGAGGGCGTTCGTCTCGGGAGCGACCGGCTTGGACTCCATGGATAATCGACCGGCGGGAAGGAGGGGAATGGAGGAGGATAGAGTGGAGAGAGAGAGAGAGGGATTTAGGGTTTATGGGGGAGGAGGAGGTTGGGATGGGATTGTCTTTATTGGGGAGGTTTTGTGGTGAGAGGGGGTGGGGGAGGGGATGGGGAAGAAGATAAGGTGGGAGGAAGGAGCTCAGTGTCTCTACCTGGGACTCCTCGTTGCGATGTCCGTTTGAGGGTTGAGCTGGATAGGGAGGGAGACGGAGGGAGGAGGAGGTGCCCCCGCTTTGGGGTTTGAGGAGGCGTGTAGGCTCTCTCCTCTTCAATTTTTCCTCTCTCTCTCTCTCTTCTTTTTACTTTTTACTTTTTCTTTTTTTTTTTGATTTGGTGAATTGCTCCTTCTTGGCAGATTTTTCTGCAGCCACTTTTTCGTTTTAAAATATTTTTTTAAAAATAATCTCCCACGTCACTTGAAAATTTTAGTTAATGAAAAAAAATCATTCATCGAGAGAAAAAAATCAAATTTTTTCAAACAATTTTTGGAGTTTAAATTTTTTTCCCAAAATTCGCTTGAAGAAATTTATTAATGAAAAATATTTTGTTTATCAATAAACAATTATTTAAATATTTTTTGAAAGATGAAAATATTTTTAATTCATTCATTTTTTTATGCTATAGAAAAATATTTTTGAATTATCCAGTTTCTACATGATAAATGAAGCCCAACTAAATATTTTTTTGTTTCCTTGCTGTATTACAGCTCAACAATTCATTTTTCAATTTGCTCTTATGCCAATTAGCTAAGACATTTGAACTAACATTGGCGACAAATGTATCCATTATTCTTGTTTAACGTTTGAGTTTGAATCATTGTGCTTGCACAAGGATCGCCCCCCCTAAGAGTGCAAATCCATGTATTCAAGCAATCATTCAGCGTGCATGAGTTTGATGTAGATTAGTTAGGTATTCGATGAGTCAAAGCATTTTATTGTAAATGAAAGACATTAGAGAGTTCCATATATATTTGGTAAGATAATTAAAATGCGATTCCCACAATCTCTTGCACTTTTCTAGTTTCATTTTCCTTTGAAAAGATTTGATGAAATCTTTAATTGTATCTTTCTTTACTTCTTAAATTTTTTTAATTATTGTCCCACACTTGCCATGTTCTTTCACCGGTCGGAACTAAAACTGTTGACATAACCACATCAAATGAACTAGCAATCATATGAGTAATAAATCGACTAATAGGAGCAACAAAAAGAAGAAAAATGGAGTGTTGTAGTTGATCTATCGATGTGTTTCTTCCTAATTATGTTAAGATTTTATATATAATTTTTCATTCAAAGAATAGAATAAAAGTTTTTCAAATAATAGAATAAAAGTTTAAAGGTGCTTAAAAATTAGGAGATTTTCTTCAAGATGAAGAGTCAACATTTTGTTCAGTAACATTCATCTCAAGTTTTGAAGGTCTCGTTCTTAATTCGAAACAACTTTTAATTAATTAAATGTGTGGTGATACGTCTACAATATTATTATCTTTCTTTATATGAGATCATTTCTAGACCACGGAAATACATTCGGACCACCCGAAAAATTTCGATCAAAATATCTCATGTAAAAAAAATATTTGGAAAATCTAGTTACTTAAGATAACCTAACTTCTTTAAAGATTCAACGGCTGAAACTCGATCTCTCGTCGCTGCTAGGGTTTCTCTAGATTTTGTCAGCATTCGAGAGGACATTTTGGTGTGTCCAACGATTGATTCGTTCAGAGATAACGTTAGGGATTAGGTTGCTGTCAGTCTTGTTGGCTTCTATGTACTTGCTCTGGTCCACTCCTAATTCCTCATCTCATTTGGAGGGCCAAGATTTTTTTTGCATTTTTTTGCTTTGACTGGACTTGGATAAAATTCTCAGACCAAAAAAAAAAAAAAAAAAAAGAAGAAGAACGCGGATAAAATTCTATCTCTTTAGAGTTTGCAATTCGCGATAATATCTGGGTGCCATCTATTTTAATTTAATTATTAAAAATATTAGTTACTTAATTTATTTTTCCTTTTCTAGTGTTAAATTCAATTGGGCTACTTTTTATTTTTTGAAAAGCATTTACTATTGAAATTACAGTCGTGTGTCACTTACCATGTTCTAATTAAATTTTGATATTTGAATGAGAGATATTATCAATTATATAGACTAGACTATTAAGGTTATGATTGTATGGGTCAGTCAATCAATAGGGATGATCGATCGGAATTGCTGTGTGTTGAGAAGCATAGGTTCAAGAATTCAAGATGGTACCTATTTCTTGAGTTGAACCAAAGTTCATAAGGTGCTTTCCTTTTCTTGATTGTCTATTCTTTTTATCTACTTAAGTAGCCTAGATTACACTTGGAATCACCAAAAAACATGTGTCCTTGAAGCGGGTGCATGCATGAAATTGATATTTGAAATATTTAAAAGTAAGCTCAATTGTAATATGCCCCCGACATTGAAAAGCCAACTAAATTTCGCCCGAAGCTTTGTTCACATGACAGCACATGATTGATCATAGATAACAAATCAATCATGTAACTAAATACATAAATAAAAATGAAGAAACATAAGAGGACATTTCGCATGTGAGAGCATGCATCCAGAGCCCTGTCAAGAAATTGACCGAAGTCAACACCAAAGACACATTAAAATATAGTCTTGAAATATTTTATTCGAGTCTTCCCACCTCCCTCCATAAAAAGTAACATGACCAGAGCTCCAGGAAAATAATTGACCGAAGCCTATTTTAGGGGCATATTGCAATATATTTCAACAAGCTGGGGGTGAATTGAAAAGATTGATATAATATGGGCAATTTGCCATACCCTGAAAAACTTAGGGAGGCAGAGTAATTTGACCCCAAATTTAAGCCTGCGAGCCTTGTCCTCGTCCATATTTTCGACACATTAAATTAAATGAAATTATTTATGCACGAAATCGAATTTATTTGGAAATTAAGTTATTATTGACGTTAGCAATAGTTGCTATATTGAGAACATGTGTTTTTGGATCGTTCTTCTTGTATTTAATCTTATAAGTGATTTTCTTTATCTGTAACTTGCAATTTTGGATTCATTTTATTTGGTTTACGTTTGGAGAAGAGGATGTGCGAGAAGAGAACACAAATTTTGGGATTTCTAAGTTTAGAGATTTGGCTTTTTTATTCAAATTTCTTTCAACAAAAATGCCTTTATTGCAATTGTCGGAAATATCACATGCTCACTGGTCGACAAGCTCAAGCCTTCATGTAAAATTGACTTGACACTAGACGTCTTTATTTGAAATAAAGTAACTTTAATATCTTTTAAGCAAATGGTGGCACTTTAAATTTTTATTTGAAAATTTTCTCAATATATATATATAACATATCCTCTATTTGGTAAAAAGATAAACACCACTCAACTAGTAACTTGAGACAAAACAATACCTCAACCATGAAAACTTGAAATTCTATCAATTTACTAATAAACAAATATCAAGCTCAAGTGCGACATTATATAACTATTCCTCAAAAAGAGTGTATTAACTATGACTCAATTAAACTACATTTATTAACTAAGGAATTCTAACTCACTAAGAAAGTGATGAATGCTTGTTGCCCAATGTGCCATGACAACAAATGTCTCATTTAAGCTCTATTAAGTCCATTTTAAACAGTTTCAAAGTTATTGAAAAGTTAGCTCAACACCCTAATAATGCTTACTCGCTTCTAACCTAAAAGATGGCCGAAGATGGCCGAAGGGTGGAAATTGTTTCGTACAATAGTGCACCTCATAATTTCACCCAAGTCAAATCATAATCCTAAATTTCTATGAAATTCCAAAGATCTATGACCCCCCCAGGGTTTCCTATTAAATTCGATTCCGTAGCTCAAAAATCACTGGAATTAAACCAATGATGCTCTGTTCAAAAAAAAAAAAAAAAAAAAAACCAATGATGCAGGACTCGAAACAATATGAATTTCAACTCAACCATGAAAAATGCTTCGGCAAGAGAATCGCAACTTCGAATTCTTACTAAGCGCTTTAAGAACGAAGTTATTTCAGCGTGCCAAGTCTTCCTCGAAGCATGCACCCATCTATCCTCTTTGTTTTTCAGTTTCCTTATCTCTCTCTCCTCGGGACTAAGCAAGTAAGATTTCACTTGGTCCTTGTCCGGATTTCGGGATTTGGATGTAAAACAACGATAGGGTATTGCGAGGTATAGAGCCAAAAAATCTTGTTGTACAAATTAGTGGGTGTATGGTGTGCAAACACTAACGCGTCTATAGAACAAGCCGTCACTATATATCAAAAGAACAGGTCATGAAAGCCTGTGTGAGAGCTTTGACTCCTCTTCTATAGTGATGTTGCACTTTTTTTTTTCTCCGTTCTACTCAAATTATCGACTCACTTTCAGAATATTGCTCCACTTCTTTATAGAGTGTGAAAGTCGAATCACATACTTGAAATTAAATTTCCCCACCCCTAGTCATTGGTGAAGGTAGAAAATTGAACCTCCCACTTCTCACATAGGAAGGGTGGTCACCTAGACAATCCACATGATTTGGTGAGTGGTTCTTTTTTTTGGTCGAAAGAGAGTGATCATTACTAATAAGTTGCAGAACCGCAACTAAGTTCGGAATCATTAAATAATAAGACCCAAAGTGGATGAGGGGAATATAAAATCCAACTGCAAAGAAGACGGTTGTCCCGTTGAGCTTATGCTATCCAATCGACAGGCTTGTTTGCTTTTCTATGCACGTAAGATACGGAGATTCCTTTGAGCTGGGCCAAAAGCATTTTGCAATCCTCTAAGATTGGTTCCACTGTCCATGGGAGATTACATTTTGTAATCAACAACCAATGACCCATAGGAGATCCATGTTTTTTATATTGCCTCTCGGTCCTCTTTGTTTCTCGGCTTCCCTGTCTCTCCTTATTTCTTTCCAAATTGATGTATTCTTGCTCTCATCGATGGGTCTTGGATGGTAATTAAAAAATTTTCTGGGATGGCATATCCCAATTCACAAAATATAATATAACGAGGACAAGTACACCAAACCATGGGGTCTCCTCCCTATCGCAAGCTTGCCGCATCAAATGAGTCCAAGGATAAATTTAGGCATGCCTTGATAAACGGGTTTTTAGTAATAAAGTCAGCAGGACCCAGAGGTCGGCCCGATTTAGGCTCGTTTATTCTCGATAAATACTTATACTCCATTTGTTTTGAAAAAAATAATAATTTAAAAGATATATTTTTTCAAAAACGATCGCTTGTATCATTTAAAATAATTAGTCAATAAAAAACGTTTTCATTGACGATAATTTACGTTTAAACATATTCGCGATTCATTTTTATAAGCAACATAAGTGATCATTTTTAAGAAATATTTTTTCCAAATCATTAATTTTCCATGAAAATAATTGGTCAGTAAAAATATTTTCATTACCAATTACAATTTATATCTACATTTTTTTACAATGGAAATATTTTTTGTTCATTCATTTTGCAAGCGATACAAACAATCATTTTTATGAAAATATTTTTCAAATCCATTATTTTCCATAAAATAAATGAAACCTTTGTCCACCATTTAAAGCATTAATCAAACTTTCAGAGATTATTTTCAAATCCAAGAGGGGAGAAAGAACTTGGAGTTGTGTTAAAGTGTCATTAAGGAAGAGCAGGACCTTCAATGACAAAGAAGATGAGCGTCAGTGAAGAAGAGTTGATGAAGAGCAAGCAAAAGGGCGAAGGAAGAACGACATGTACCTCAGAAAAGTGAGAGTGTATGGAGAAGGAAAGTGAAAGTTTGAGAGAGAACTCGATAAAAAAGGAAAGTGTTTCCGGCTTCTCACGCTAAGGAATTCACTTTCCTAAAATTATACATGATACATGTGTTGACTATAAAGTGTTTTCCATTGACCAAATCATTTTCGGATAGCCAAATGGTTGAAAGTTCGAAAAACGCTTTTCTTGAAAACACTTTCATTGAAATAAACACACTCTTTTTGTGGAAAATAATTCCCGAGAAAACGTTTTCCGGATTTTTCGACATTCGTTTCACGGAAAATGAATTACGACGGAAAATGTTTTCCATGAAAGGAAAAAAAGTCTTCTAAATTAGGGAAAATATTTTCCACTTTTGAAAAGTGGAAAACATTTTATTTACTTGATCTCTCTTATGTTACATCTCTACAAATTCTCACTTCCTCCTCTCATTTCTTCTTATTCTTTTCTTTTTTATTCGAATTATTTTTAAATTTTCTTTTTCTTTTTTAATTCAAATTATTTTTTTTTAATTTCTTTTTTTTTTTTCATTTCTTTTTTTTTTTTTTTTTCCATCTTCTTCTTCTTGGCTAGTGGCCATTACCAAGTGAATCTCAATCTCGCACTCGTCAATCTGGCGAGCCTCGAGCTTGACGCTCGTGCTCGCCAATTTGGGAGCAGAAAATATTTTCCGAAACATTTTTAAATTTTAATTGAACATCATAAAATATTGTCATTTTCTTGAAAAATGACTTATGAAAAATATTTCGGAAATGGCTCATTTTTCGCGAAACGAACGAACCCTTAGTTTTTTTTCTTATGAACATGGTTTGGAATATAAGTTTTGCCTAACCCAAAACTTGACCTAGCTCATGTTTATTTAATAAACCTTTTGTGCCAAGTATCATGAATTGTCTTATTTTCTCTGGGATTAATAGTACTCGACGAGCAATGATTGATCTAGATGGATTGTACAATGACATTTCATATACATCTACAGACCCTCTCATTTTCTATGGAAAGTGCTCGTGGCGAACTGCTATACGCATTATTAGATGCGATAACGCAAATAGGTGTGTCCTAGGGCATTCTTGTTAAATTTTTCCTAAAAAATTTCTTAAAAGTGCCTTTGACATCAAATTATAAAGAGTTCGTTACTTAGTAATGAGAAAGAAGGTATAAATATTAGGTAACCAGATTAAAAAGATGGTGTAACTTTTAAAGGCCGATTGTCATTTTGATGTCGCAATTAATGTTTTGAAAATTGAATAATTTCGCTTTTGGTATATTTAACAAGTGCTTCCAACCATTCATTATCAAGATCGTTTTTAAAATTTATAATATTCTCTAGCATGATTGCCTACTAAGTGGCATGCTGTGGTTTTCAATTAAGGAGTACCTAGGCTAATCCGATTTTATATATTAAATGGAATGGTTGAGAAATAATATTGGGGGTGATGTGGCTTCTTTGAGGGATTTCAAGCGGATTTTGAATTTTATACCGCACTCCACTACTTTTCACCTATACCTAAGAAAATATAAATAAAGCAAAATATAATATACTAAGTAACGTGCAGTGAAGAGGTGAGGGGGCTTTTGAGTATTCTTTAATGGTTTTGGTTGTTTTTCTTCCTAATCCCACTCTTTACTTTCTAAATTTCTTACGTACAAAGATTATTGTATAATTTTATTTATGTGTACTAAAAGTGAACTAATTTTTTAATAGTGACAAAGATGATTTGGTCTCTTGAAGTTTGTCTCTCCGGCGGCTTAAAATTTTCTAAGCATACAGTTTACCTAGTTTATATCAAGGGAAAACTCCAAGTAAGGACTTGGGGTCCGTTCATCTCGCGAAAAATTGGTCATTTCTAGAAAATATTTTCCCATAAGTCATTTTCCAAGAAAATGACAATATTTTCTGGTGTTCAGCTAAAACCTGAAAATGTTTCTGAAAATATTTTCCGGTGTTTAGTAAAGAAAATATTTTCCGCTCCCCAGATTGGTGAGCGCGAGCGTCAAGCTCGAGGCTTGCCAGATTGACGAGCGCGAGCTTGAGATCGACGAGCTTGAGGTTCACCTGGTGACAGCCGACGACTACCCAAGAAAGAAGAAGATGAGAAGTAAAGAAAAGGAAATAAAAATAATTCGAATAAAAAAATACAATTTAAAAATAATTCGAATAAAAAAAGAAAAGAAGAAGAAGAAATAGGAGGAGGAATTAATGATTTGTAGAGGTGTGAGATAAGAGAGATCAAGTGAGGAAAATGAAAGTGGAAAACATTTTCCCCCAATTTAGACGATTTTTTCCTTTTCATGGAAAATATTTTCCCTAGGAGATCATTTTACGTGAAACGAACGTTGGAAAATCCATAAAACGTTTTCCCGGAAAACATTTTCCGTTAAACGAACGGAGCCTTAGAGTAGATTTCTTTTTTCAAAAGAAGATGTAAAGTGAAATTTATTTTCAATAAATATCTAAAGTGGTCACGTTAGTCTCGAATAATTCACTAGCCAATCAAATTTTCACGGTCCAGCGAACACTTTATTTTTCCAGCACCTGGAAGAGGGTATTTTTGTCCTATTAAAATCCGAATGAGGAATTAGAACAGCCAAAAAGATTATTTAAAAGAAAAGAATGAAGGAAAGAAAGAGAGAACCTGAAACGCCGCCTCCGTGAACACAGCACCCCAACCATATGGAAGATCCGGCGGCTTCAACTCACAAGTCGTGACTCGTGACACCATTGCTCCTTCGTCAGTTCTTTGCTAGTTAATCACGGCCCAAACCACCGCCTCCGAATCTCTTCCGCTTTCACACCATCGCTTCCCACCTCTAGCTTCCCAGCGCGTCGCCGATTTTCGCCAAGTCCTTCGCCCGGACCATTCTTCGCAATCTTAAGATATTCTGTTGGTGTCTTGATTGCTATCGTTCGGTGGTGTTTGTGATGCAAGGATAGAATTATGAACCTAACTTGAGAATCGTACATATAGGAATCAGTTTGGTTTCAGGTTCTAAAATATATAAGATAAGTTTCAAGTCTAAAAAATTTGGGAACCTATTACGATGGACTATTTCGAATTTGAAACCTAGAAAAAGTTTTTGTATTTCTCTTGTTCTATGTGTTCGCACAAATCTTGCGACATTCTGTACTGCCAAATGATGAGTGTATAATATGCAATTACTAATCTAAGCTTCCATTTTCGGCGATATCCATATTTCATAATTTTCGTGTATTTAAATATGAGTTGTGATCAACGGATTATTGCAAGTTGTGGTCATTAGAGGCGATGATTTATTGTAATCGTTCAATTAAGGGTACAAGTAAAACATACATAGACTCTGGAATTAACCCTATAACTCGTGATAGGGTAGGATCCAGGTTTTTAGATATATAGGGTAGGTTTCGAATTCCAAAAATTAAGAAATTTGTTTTGATAGGTAAGTTTCGGGTTCTGAATTTTGATGGAATATGAAATCGCTCACCCCTAGTGCTGTGATCTAGTGGGTGATTCTAAGAAATGGAGTCGTGCCATTCATTCATCGGAAAAATTCATTTTTTGGAAAATATTTTCCAATTCATTTATTTTCCACAGAACAAATGGCGTATAAAACCAAAATGAGTTTCAATCTGCCATGTGCTAAGGAATTTTTTGTCGAGATGTTCTTTTTTTGGGCTAGTGTTGACTTTAATCTTTCCAATACGTCATGCTTTGTCTCCGATACTTACTTTCCATGTAGCCTCATAATACTCTAATCAAAACAATGTCCAATATTATTGCGTTGGATATTATCTCTTTAAAGAGCAATCGGTCCACATCAATCATGAAATCATAAATCCGGATCGATATAAGTATGTCAAGTAAGTAATGCAACGAGCTGTGCTCCAGGACTACCTAAGGATGTATTCATATCCAACCTAGTCAAAAAGTGCAGCACTCTCAGATCGGGTTACCTAATACGGCCAATTTGATAAGGTTGGCAATTATTTTATGGAATGAATCTGAAGAGCATCATCACATCACAACCATACTCCAATCAATTGGCATTTTCGGCATCAAATTTTAAGGGTAGGTAATTTATGCGTATCACCATTTTAAGGGTAGGTAATTTATGCCTCGGAGATTTAGGGGGGGAAAAAGACAAAATGGTGTTTAATTAGACAGTGCCGTTTAATTTCGCAGTGCCTAAAGAAATCTCCATTCCGCCAGTACCGTAAAAATTCCACCTTTAAAACATAAAAAAAAGGAACCAAGAAGATTACCAGAAAGAAAACCTCGATAACTGATCTCCCGTAATCACACCCCGTTTCTCTCTCCTCTCTCTTACTCTCTCTCTCTCTTATAATATCGCCTTCCCCAAGGCGAAGCAAAAACAGAGGAAACCCTTGATTGATCCGAGAGAAAGAAGAGAGAGAGAGAGAGAGAGAGAAGTGAGGAGAAGCTAACCGCGGAGTTCCTTCGAGAACGACCTTGACCATGGTGGAGACCAGGCGCAGCGCCTCCGCCAACAAGCGGCCCCTCTCGTCGCCGCAGAATTCGTCCACCTCCGGCGGCAAGCGGTCCAAGGTCTGTGCTTTTCTCCGCCCGCTTTCCCGCTTTCCCGCTTTCTCGTGGGCCGCCGGGGACCCGAGGAATTCGTGATGCGACCCGCGCCCCAGGGCCTCAGATTCGGTGGGTTTCTTTGGGATTTCGTGGGGGTGATTTGGGTTTTTTCCTGTCGCAGGTCGGGGAGGGTAGTTTGCCCGAGAAGGCCGATTTGGGGGCGAAATCCGGGCCGGAATCTCGAGATTTCGGGCTCAGATCCTCTGATCGGCGGAGCTCGGATGCGGAGAAGGCCACCGCCGACGCATGCGAGGCGGAGAAATCGCCGCAGCCGTCAGGTCTGACCTTTCGTTTCTCTTGCATGTGGCGCTAGTCGGTTGATTTGGTTGGTGGGTTTGGGTGATTCGTGGCTAGGGGTTTTCATTTGTTGTTGGTTGTGTTCTTTGGTGGGTTTCTTGTTTTGTTAGGCGAAATTGCGATAGATGGCGAGAAACAAAACTGGCAGAAGAAGAAGTCTTCGAAGCCGACAAAGAAACCTAAGTCTGCGTGGGGACAGCTTCTTTCGCAGTGCAATCAGGTGTGTTTTTCTCTTCTTCTTAATGTCAACGGTATTATAGAGCGTGCTTGGTTAATGGGAAGTGCGAGAACTTGTATTCTACTTGGGCTTCCTTGGTATATGGTGGTCCCAGAACTCTGATGAGAATGATGAGAATGAGAGTTGGATCTGAGAGGTCACTCGAGCTGTTTGGAATATGGGAATGTCATGATTGATCACTGATCACTGTTCGTTTGGGTTGTTAATTTTGTAGTGCCGTGATATCTTGTGTTTATTGGGTGATTGAATGTGATAATTTATTCACGTTTGTGTTGATCTGAGCATTCTTTTGAGCATCACTTTTGGTGGTTGATCCGGTCTTTGATTTCATAGCAATCGACGACTGAAGTGTTCCTGTCTTGCGGTGGGAATTCACTTGGTCAGGATGTTATATTTTGATCTTTTTATCTTTGGGCTGGTTGCATATGTATATTATGAACCGGCAACTTGTGTGCCACACTTAGTTTTGTAACTGGGCATGCATTGAATCACCACCACGATGGCTTGGAATTTATTCTGGCCCACCAGAAATGGGCGAGGCTGGCGATTTCAATTTACATATTAATGGTCGAGTGTGACTGTCATATTTCATTGCATTTTGGATTAGACCAAAGTGGAATAACACACTTTATCATGTCATCATGTCAAGCTTGTTGGAAGATGGCTTCTTATGAGGAGATGACAGATTGTTGCATTTAGTGCTGGCATTTGATTATGATGATTGGAACTTTTACAATGTAAAAACACCTAGGAGGGTGTGTTACTGTTGCTGATTAACTTAGAAGAGTGCCAACTGATGGGCAGCAATTACTGAAGGATTGCAAATTTTATTCCTTCCCAGCTCTATCAAACAATCAGATCATGGGATCTTAAGCATCAGGATTTGTACATATTACAATTCCTATGAAAACTGTTATGGACAGGTGGCATATCTTCGGAGAAGAATAAGATGCAGAAGAGTTCCTAGTCCGAAAACTAAATGGGTACTTTCAAATTGTTTAGGTGAGCCTTGCAGTTTGCTTAACAAAATCAACTAAAATTTATGGCCCCCGGCTACCTATCCGACTAGTCCGTCGCCACCTTTAAGAGACAACTGATGTTGAACTTTACACCTCATATGAGGAAAAAGATTTTAGAGTTTCACATATAAAATTCCCATCAGAATTATTGTCTTGTATGCCTTCAACATTTTCAAGAAACTAACTTTTAGTAATAAAATGAGGTCAGTCCTTCCAAAAAGATATACGGAAACCTTAAGAATGGTTTACTTTTTTTTTTTTTTTTTTTTTCAATTGAGATTCCAAAGAAAGAAATTGCTTGAAGTTGACACTTGTTATATTGATATAAAAGGGATAGGGAAGCCTTGTCATTGGATCAGTCACAGAATATTGTGCTTAAGGTGTCCTAGGAAGTTTCAGAAAAGGTGAAGTCATTGATTTTGATAGTTATGAGATAGGATGATGACACTATCATTGCTTGGACTTTTGTCGATTTTTCAATACAATCCCTGAAACTTTCTTTTGTTCAATTCCTTTGAACTATGGCTTTTTGGTTCTTTCAATCGATGTCCGCCACGTCAACACTTTTTGGGCCAATTAATGAACGTCAAATTAAATATACAAAAACAAGCATAAACTGTGAACATGGAATTAAAAAATACAAAACCAATCACATGCCAGAGGCTGGGCTCCCACCAGCCACTAGTGACCCTTGTGAGTCAAAAGGAGGGCCTTTGCAGCAAGAGAGGGACTGGGGGACCCTCACCAGTGCTCCCATGCGAGGTTTGTGATCCTTGTTGGCGAGTGGTGAGGGTGGCAACCCCTGCTTCATTTCTCTGGGGATTGGTAGCCTTGTCGAATCCCTCTCTCTCTCTCTCTCTCTCTCTGTGGTTAAGATGAGGAGGCGGCAGTAGAGGCCTTTGCCTAAGGCTATGGTGGCCTAGATCCACACCCTCTCTCTAGGGTTTGAGCATCTCTTGTTTTCCATTTCTGTGTTTGTTTAATTCATGGCAGCTGGTTTGTCCGCTCAATGTTGACATTTTCATGTCGGCATTTTTGTCCATATCTTAATCAGTAGGACCAGCAGAACCATAAAGACCATAGTTTAGGGATCCAATTGGAAAATGAAAAAAAGCTTAAGGATGCACTGAACAATTAGCAAAAGGATTGGTAGAGTCATTATCATCCCTTACGAGATCACCCATGAAGAAAATTTGCACTCAGATTGAGCATATTTAGGATTGAATAATTGTGGTCTTCCTTGCGGTCCCTTTTCTGAAAAGAGAAGTTAATTGGTTTGATATTTAGAATTACTATCTATAAACTTCTGAAGTTGATTGATTGAACTGATGTACACGAGTGTCCATGATGTCCTATCTCAAGTCTCTCTCTCTCTCTCTCTCTCTCCCCTCACTCTTGGCTTATACATATTCATTATCTATTAAAAGATAGATTCAACTCTACGGTGCTCTACAAGTACAAATTTTTCTTCCTCTAAAAGGAAACCTGCCATGTCTTTTTGATCCACACAAGACGAACTGCTTACTATGTGCTATTTTGAGCCGTTCCACAAGTTGTTGCTGCTCATGTGCTCGTTGTCATTATTCAATGTCTCTTCTATGCAGAATCCCAACTTGCTGATGCGGGATAGCCTTTTCACCGTCGGTCATGGCAGCCAGTGCAATTTGTGCCTTGCAGATCCATCTATTAGCGTGGTGTTGTGTAAACTTAAACACATTGTGGTATGCTTTGGTGTACTTGCTTGCATTTATAAGTTTCTTGGTTTAGATTGTAGAAACGAAGGCAGGCATATCATCTTTTACCATTTATATCATCCTATCTGCTATTGGTGCAGCGCGGAGGTTCTTCGGCGACTCTCCTTGAAATTACTGGGGGTAAAGGTACTGTCCAAGTAAATGGAAAGATTTATCCACGGAATTCGACTGTTCTACTATGCGGTGGTGATGAGGTGGTTTTTACGGAGTCAGGCAACCATTCTTATGTATCCTTAACTTTTTGGCTTGGGCTACTAGATAGTTCATCTTTTTCTGCCAAGTTGTCCATCCTTAATACGGATAAAGGAAAGAAATATTAGTGGACGAAAGATATCTTTAAATGCTACAACATTTTTTTTTTTTGGTAAGGGAAATGCTACAACATTTTCGCTCTACTATTATTCCTTTTTTGGTTTTTCTCTGCCAGATGTGTTCCTTAATGCATTCTTAGGTATTTCAGCCATTTGATGATAATGTAGCCGATGTAGGCATTCCTTCAGAATGTATTTTGGAAGCTCAAGGTGCTTCGATGAAGGAATTACATATTGAGTCAAGATCTGAGGGCCCCTCAGCTGTTTCAGGTGCATCAATGTTATCCTTGACTGATATACATGATGACTTGTCCCTCGTTCCACCTCCTGGAAAAAGTAGTCCAGACGTGCAATGCAATACGGGAATTCCCATTGTCCCGTCTGTATGTGATACATCAGATAATCAAAACGGAGAAGTTGAAATAAGGGATAGTTCTAATAACGACGATGCGAGAGATGTTTCCACAAGGGAAAAAAGTGTTTCTCCATCTGCTGAATGCAATGATGAAAATGCAAATTTAGATGGTGTTGGCTTTGATGGTAGGGGTCCTGGGAATGAAAAGGTACCTGGGGCCGCCTGTGAACTAAGGCCATTGTGGCAAATGATTGGAAGCTCCCCTAACTTTGACATTTTCTCCAAAATCGTGGAAGATCGATGTGAAATAGACAGAAAATCACTCAGAAATAGTGATGCTTCACCTCTAAAAAATAACGATATTTCATCTGATTCAAGAACAGATTGGCGGAAGGCATTTAGAGAAAGTCTAGAACAAGCCATAAGCGATCCTGATAATATTGAAGTCTCTTTTGAGAATTTCCCATATTACTTGAGGTACGACACGTTTAATTTCAAGCATTTCTTATGTTGGTGGTACTTGTAACATTTGACTAGTATCTAATAAATGTATTTGTCGTTCTTTCCTTTCTGATCATGTTACGGTAGTTAGTAATTGGACCTTTACAAAATTTGTGGAGCATTCCCTTCCCCTGATATTGGAAAGACTTTGCTATATTTTATATTCCCTCAATTACTTTCGAAGACCTTTGAGATTCAGTGCTTGTGTTTGGGCTTGCAGTGACACAACAAAGAATGTTTTGATTGCTTCTACTTATTTACGGTTGAAGCGCAGTGAATTTGTGAAATATTCTAAGGACCTTCCTACTTTATGCCCCCGTATATTGTTGTCAGGTCCTGCTGGTAAGTCTTGCTCTCTTGTGTAATTCATAACATCAAGTTTTATGGTCCTGGTCTGAAACTGTTCGTCAATTGGCTGGTTGTAGGCTCAGAAATATATCAAGAAACACTGACAAAAGCGCTTGCTAAGCATTTTGGTGCTAGACTACTGATTGTCGATTCTCTGCTCTTGCCTGGTGTAAGCTTCTCCCGATTTGTCTTGGTTATTTGCTTGTTAAGAATTGATTCTTTTTTTGTTAGTTGTAGAAGGTTGGTTTGTCTTCCATCCTTTACCAGTCATATTTTAACGACGCACTTACATAGTCTTCTGACAGAGAAATGCCAATTTTCCAGGATTTAATGCCTAAAGATGTTGATTCACTGAAAGAATGTGTGAAGTCTGAAAAAACATCCGTTCATGCCAAGCGGGCTGGACAGTCTTCTGCAGTACATCATAGAAAACCAACCTCAAGTGTCGAGGCTGATATTACCGGTGGATCTATTGTTGGTTCACGTGCTCAGACAAAGCAGGAAGTGTCCACTGCAACATCGAAAACCTATAAGTTCAAGAAAGGCATGTTTTGGTTTTGGGGGTGTTGCTTGCTGTACAGATGCTTGTTAACTATTTTCTTATCCAGTCTTCATCCTTTGCATATAGTTCATATTAATAATGCTTAAGTGAGTTTTCATCCTGTATTAGTAGATGGAAAATGACTTTTAACTAATTATATGCAGGGGATAGAGTGAGACATGTCGGTTCTGCTGGGCTCTCTTCTTTGCAGCCGTTGAGGTACTTCTCCAAGATATTTTTATCTCACCTGATTTAGGAAAAAGGTTGGGGGGGGAGGAATTTTAGACTCTATAAGTTCTGTTGGTACCATGATTGGATATTGCTGTCTCTTTAGCTTTTTCCTGTGGTGACAGCTTCTGGAATACAATGCTTCAGTCTATTTATGTTAAGTTATTTATTATGACATGAACTGGTCAAAGTAACTGGGGTTCATTTAATCACGAGCATTGATTAACAATCCTTTGGCAATAGGAAGATGAGTGGTCGAGGAGATATATGCTCAGAAGTTTCTATGGATATGCTGTTCCTTTCTTTTTCAGTTTATGTTGAGGAATGATAATAGGCCATTGAGATGCTGGTGCTTTGTGCCAGCTACATATGGCTACTTATGATGGGAATATGTATTTATTTCATTAGCTCAAGGCTCAACTTAATTATTGAATAATCAAGACTTGAGTCATTTTATTCAGATGGAGACATGGTGCTATTTCTGAATGATCCAACCTATTTTATTCTTTGAAAAATAATAGATCTTGGTTGAGAAGGGTTCTAAGGGGAATTCTTCATTACTTTATTGGGGTTTCATTTAATTTTAGGAATTTTATTATCAACTTTTCTTGAATTTCTATGTTCTTTTTGGCTGGCCAGGGGTCCATCTGATGGTTATCGAGGTAAAGTAGTTCTTGCATTTGAAGAAAATGAAAATGATGCAGCAAAAGTTGGAGTGAGATTTGATAAGCCAATTCTTGAAGGCAATAACCTCGGTGGGCATTGTGAAAAGGACCACGGTTTCTTCTGCTCTGGTAATTTTTCTTGGTTTTGTGGATTTTGGCTTTCGTGGATGGTCCTAGCACTCATTTCTGCAATGTGAATTCTCAACAGCCAATTCACTTA
This sequence comes from Eucalyptus tenuipes, assembly GCA_014182365.1. NCBI lineage: Eukaryota > Viridiplantae > Streptophyta > Magnoliopsida > Myrtales > Myrtaceae > Eucalyptus > Eucalyptus tenuipes. Next base: position 9,506,739 of record CM024544.1, on the reverse strand, counting down.
GGTTAGAGAGTTCTGGAGGGGAAGAAACTGACAGCCTGGCCATTGATGAAATTTTTGAGGTAAACCTGGAGGTTGCTCTAGGAGCTTGCATTTCTTTGTGCTGTCATAAAGTTGTTGCTTCTATTTTGATGTGCTTGAACTTTGAAGGTCGCCTTGAGTGCAAGTAAAAGCTGTCCTTTGGTGATATTCGTGAAAGACGTGGAGAAGGCTGTAGTGGCTAGCCCAGATGCAGGTCAAGTGTTTAGAGCCAAGCTTGAAAATCTGCCAGGGAATGTAGTCGTTATCGGCTCTCATATTCAATTGGACAGCCGCAAGGAAAAGGTAAGCATCCGACCTTTTCCATCTCCTGTTTTCACTTTCAGATATCTCTCTGGCTTGGGGGCGACATTATTAATAATATGGCATTTTCATTTTCAGTCCCATTCTGGTGGGCTTCTGTTCACAAAGTTTGCAGGCAATCCCACTGCTTTGTTAGACCTGGCGTTCCCGGTATGCAAGTCATTCAAAGTTTGTTTCTTTGTTGTCATATTCTGAATGTTATGAGGATTTGCTCTGCTTTTATCTTTTTCCGTTTATGTTGGTTTATATAGGCTTATGTCATTTTAAGGGTGTCGGACAACATTTTTACAATTAACATAAATGTAGTTAGCATGACATACTCAATTACGAGAGTGGTCCTCACCATTTGTCCAGTGTATAAACCTAACTAGGTTGTATCCTAAGCACCTTTAGCTATGACTCCAGAGTTCCATGATAGATTTAATAAATATCCATAGAATGGTTGCCCGGCTGTGGAATGCAAACAGAAGGTGATCAACAGGTTTAGTGATTTGTTTGCACAGGCTATATTTGTTCGACAAATGTCATCGTCCCATCTTTAGATTATTCAGATGGCAACTTCAATACTGCTTTGGAAGTGAAAATAGACCTTCATACAAGTTCCATCATTCAAATTATCTTCCTTGCAAATCCTGCTTAGTGCTTGCTATACCAATTGGGTAGAGACCAAAACTTTAGAATGACTTAAAAGTGAACGAACTGCTATCGTTTTACAATCGTTAATGCTGTTCTAGAATTGAAAAGAGATCTAAGTGTGAGTCCCATCTTCTAAATTATTGTCGTTGGGATATCCTGCTTAGCATACGAATTGGGGTGGGAATAAAATTTTGGAGCGACTCAAAGGTGAATGATCCACTATCCTGTTACCCTTAGTAGCATCTACCGCAGTAACATCCACATTCAGTGGGAAGTGGAACTCGGACATGCCCATCATCTAAACTGTAGTCTTTTTGCCATCAACAACTTTGTGCAAGATTTAGGCCTCCGTGTATCATCTCTGTATATGCCAGCATGAGCAAGTGCGGAATCTGAAAATTTTAAGGTGTATCCGGTAAGAATACCAGTTGCGCTCATAAGGAAATTGCTTATCCAACAGCAAAACAAGTTTGTGGAGAGAACTTCGGCTGTTTTGCCAACAAGTGCTGCGTGCTCATGAATATTCTCCTGAGTCCAGATCTTGGGGTTGGCTGACTTCAAAACCTGTCATTTTCCGCATAATATTGTTCTCTAAGAACACTTGCAGCCGACAATCTAAAATGTGTCTTTAGTAGCTGCAAGAAGATTACTGGTTTGAATTTACCTAAACTAGCATGGAAACTGATGCATGAGATTATTATAGGCTAAATTAAACAAATGCTGTTTGATTAAAGTGAGCCTTACAGCTTAAGTTTGCATAAATGTTCCAAAATTGTAAGCAAACAAAGTTTTTACCTCTATCATTCATATATGCAAATAGATCAATGTGGTTTTGTTATTTCTTGCTGTTCCAAGGATTCATGAGGATGGCTCTTTCTCTCAATTGCTAAATAGTATTATTAGTTTTTGAACTTTATTTTACTACACTATATTTACAATATTTCAAATAGAAAATTAGGAGAGCTTTTCAAACTATATGAATATAATTTATTCTCTTTAAAATTTGAATCATGTATTTATTTTTTGAGAATTGTTTTCTATCATCTTTATGATTGGTTGGTGTGGTTGTTGCAAACTCTATAGCTGTGTTAAAAGTTTCCAAACTATGAGGATGGTCAATATTCTTTTATTGTTTTAATTTAGTTTGTTTTTAATATATTTATTATTTAATGAATCTTAAATTTCTTCTTTTAAGATCTTATATTTAGAATTTGACATCATGATATATGGCTTTGACCTTTTGATTTTAGGCTTTGTTCTATTCTATATTTTTACGCGGATTGTTTAGATTGCATAAACTTCACGCACGCCACATAGCAAAGTAACTAAATGTCAAATTTAAGTGACAATCACTAAATCTTTCAGACTACTCTGTCTAATATGAGATACTATTGATGGGAGTGGGGGTTGGTGATTAGCAGAAATGATACATAGTTGATTGCAATAGCCTCTACTTTTAAGAGTACCCAAACATTGTGGACCACGATGCTGTTATTGCTCTCTAAGTCCTAGTTGATAATTGTCTTCTTTGCACAGAATGTCCAATATTTCCTTAAATGATGAAGATCTATAATATTTCCTTAAATGATGAAGACCTGTATGTTAAAAATCAGCAAAACATGGAAATCAACCTTCCTCTGTCATCCACTATTAAAAAAGATTCTTCTTTTAGCAACAGGAAAAGAACAAGGAAATAGAATTTTATGAGGTGTAGGTTTGAAGGGAAGAGGGGAAGGAGGATGAGGAAGTAGAAGTTCATTATCTTGTGATGTTATCACTGAGAGGAGGCTAACCTTGAATTGACAGTTATCCTTCTTCTGAAGGAACGACCATTCACATAAAAGACTAAACGTAACAAAGAATACGGAAAATGGCAAAAAAAGACTAAGAAGCTTGGCTGTATTTACAGTTCAATTCTGTTGTGCTTGTTAACTTAAGTGCTGGATTGGTGTCCATATTATATCCAAACTTAGAGTAGGGTACTGAGTTTTAGTTCTATTTCAGGATAGTTTTAGCAGGCTGCATGAGAGGGGCAAGGAAAGCCCCAAAGCGATGAAGCAACTTGCTCGACTTTTCCCAAATAAGGTGTCAATCCAGTTACCTCAGGTATAGATCTCTATAGACCTTATTGCGGTTATATCCTCCCTAAGCTTCTTATTGGTAATGTTATCTATGGGCCTTTGCAGGACGAAGTTTTACTTTTGGACTGGAAGCAACAGTTGGAACGAGATGTTGAAATGATGAGAGCACAATCCAACATTGCTAGCATTCGTTTGGTAAGTATCGTCTAGGCATATTAATGGGAGTGTCTGAAGGGACAGTTTTTGGGCGTTCCATTTATGATTCTCTTTTGTCTTGGAGACGACCTTAAGCTTCAATCATCCTCCACTTTCATTTCTTAGGATATGATGGGTTTCTGTTTGTTATAAAGAGTTACTCCTCATTCTAATCTTATTATTGTAACCTTCCTATTTGATTCGTTTTAATTTGTCATGCAACTTGCTTGCCTGTTTCTGATTGCAACTCCCCTTTCTATTTCTCTCCATCTCTCTAGGGTCAGGTGCCAAGATTATATGATTTACCTAGAATTTGAAATTCCTTCTTACCAGTACATGATGCATTTTGACGATCTACAGGTACTGAATCGAAGTAAGATGGACTGCCCTGACATTGAAACTGTGTGCATTAATGATCAAACACTTACAAGTGAAAGTAAGTATATTGAGGTTAATTGTGCTGTACTTTCTGTTGTATCGCTCTTTTTTGTTATATGATACATTTGTCGTTTGTGAGCTAGGTGTGGAGAAAATAGTTGGATGGTCCCTAAGTCACCACTTTATGTGTTCTTCTGAAGCACCTGTCAAAGATGCTAAACTCGTGCTTTCGAGTGAAAGGTTTGCACTTTTTAAATCAATTAGTCTGAAACTAAAGTAGAACTCAGAAGAATTCACTGACAATACTCTTATAACTTCCTTCCTCGTTTTTGTGTTATGTGTACTACAGCATTAGGTATGGGATCAATATCTTTCAGGGTATGCATAATGAAAACAAGGGCTCAAAGAAATCTCTGAAGGTAGGAGACTGACTCTTGATCTGGTTGGCTCATGAGTACCTTCTTCTTTTTGCTGATGGAGTCTATAAATTGTTGTAAATGCGCTTGCCACATGTTTTTTTTTTTTCTTTCTATTGGATGCTCTGATTTTAACTTGAAGAATGCCAGGATGTTGTCACTGAGAACGAGTTTGAGAAAAAGCTTCTTACGGATGTTATTCCACCCACCGACATTGGTGTTTCTTTTGATGATATTGGGGCCCTAGAAAATGTGAAGGATACTTTGAAGGAGTTGGTGATGCTTCCTCTTCAAAGGCCTGAATTGTTTAGTAAAGGGCAGCTAACAAAGGTGTGGTTCCTCCCTGTTTTATCTCCTTTTTTAATTTCTTTTTGACATAAGTCTGTTCTGTTCTTGAAACAACTTCGTCAAGCATGTATATTAATATTTATGTATCTGAATGCGGTTGCCTAATTTTCAGCCATGCAAGGGAATACTGCTATTTGGGCCTCCTGGTACAGGAAAAACCATGCTTGCAAAAGCTGTGGCGACTGAGGCAGGCGCAAACTTCATCAATATATCAATGTCAAGCATCACTTCGAAGGTTATTTCTCTTGAAGCTATGAATTTTGGGGAATATAATGGTTGCATTGCTTTGAAACTGATTTTTAATAATACTTCTGTATTTGCAGTGGTTTGGTGAAGGAGAGAAGTATGTGAAGGCAGTTTTCTCTCTGGCCAGTAAAATTGCCCCTAGTGTTATTTTTGTTGATGAGGTTGGTCGCATAATCCTTGTTGGTTCATTGTGCTTCTACTTAAAAAGTCTATGCTGTGAATGATTATATTGTTGCTCAAATCAGTTTTCCCACTATGTTTTTTCAGGTTGATAGCATGTTAGGAAGAAGGGAAAATCCAGGAGAGCATGAGGCTATGCGGAAAATGAAAAATGAATTTATGGTTAATTGGGATGGTCTACGCACGAAGGATAAAGAGAGGGTCTTGGTACTTGGTGCTACTAATAGGCCGTTCGATCTTGATGAGGCTGTTATCAGGAGGTTTCCTAGGAGGTAAGAATGATAGCAAATATTTCTCAAGTATTATTTATTAGTGACTGTATTAAATGAGTTAAAACGCAAATGTTATTTGCAGGTTGATGGTTAACTTGCCAGATGCTTTGAACAGAGAAAGAATTCTTAAGGTCATATTAGCCAAAGAAGAATTGGGCTCTGACATCGACTTTGAAGCAGTTGCAAAAATGACAGAAGGGTATTCTGGAAGTGATCTAAAGGTTAAATTTCCTAGTTCAGCCATGCAGCTGTTGTGTGGGCTTTGAATTTTAGAACTGAGTGAATAGAGAAACTTAGGCATCTATTTCATTCCCTGGTTGCAGAATCTTTGTGTGAGCGCTGCGCATTGTCCCATCAGAGAAATTTTGGATAAGGAAAAGAAGGTTAGCATACATAATGGTCCCTTATTGTTGATTTACATTCCTTCTGAGTCAGTTGATTCCATATATGTAGGAAATAATTATGTTGAATTTGTCAACATTTCTGTTGATTGACTGCACTAAATACTCAGAAGGTGACAACCGACATATAAGCCAAAAAAGAGCACACGTTCTCTTTTATTTCTCGTTGGTAATAATTATCTTTACATTAGAAATAATAAAAATATTCAAGATATACTTCTAGAGCGAACCTTGGATGATGCTTTAGGGTGGTTCCAAGTACACAGTCCTGTGAATTTATGAATGCCAGAACTTGATTCATCACGCAGCACCTATGTAACATCTACTCCTGCATCACTGGATGTGATTTTTTATTTTCTATTTTTTATATTTTTCATTTTAAAATGGCTATCCTCACTTTTGCCTCTTGTATTTTGAGTCATCAGCTTTTAGGGTAGATTTTCACCGCCTGAGAAATGGTTCTAGGCATTTCTAGAATAGTATTCTCTGTGTAATGACCATGCAACATTTGTGTCAGTCAACCCGGTCTTATCTTTTTGTATTTAAAGAAGAGTAAATTAGCTGTAAGTCTTAGAACAGCAATAAGGTTCTTTCACATTGTCAATGGAAGCCCAGCATGAAAAATGTATTAGATTTGCAGATGATACCTCTGATGAGTTCAGGTGCTGGTCTCAACGAGATTCATCAAGAGATCGACCTAGATATGACATGGCAGTAGGCAATTTAATAATTAGATAAGTCATAACATTGCTATTAGAAAATTTATATGAAGTTTGCTTCAGTCAACATTTTATATTATTTGTAGGAAAAACAAAATGGAAATTTATGTTGTGTAGGAAGAATAAACTGTAGTTATTAAATGCAAGTTGAGGAAGATAATGCAATCTCGTAAGAATATATCACTTTACGATTACGAGTAGTAGCTTTCTGAGTTCTTCATTGCATGTTAATCAACACTCTTTGGAAGTTTTTGAAGCTTTTTTCAGAGAACTACGTATTGTTCTTTCTGCCAAATAGATTAGACGCAAGCTAATATTGCTGCATGAAACAAGAGTCTTCCCTTTCCCCACCCAAAACTTGCAATTGAGGTCTTCCAGACATACGGGGCAACTTCACTGTTCCCAGAACATCAGAAAGGTTATTTGGATCGACCAGTATATTAGTCAAGGCTTAAGGTTTGCCTAAGCCACAAAGAACTTACTTTCTCTGCTTCTGTGTAACTCGCAAGTCAGCCAGTCCCATATGCATTTGCAGAGGAAAAAAATGCATGACCACTGATGACTGAGCGATTGATTTGTCACAATGTCGAAATTGGTAAACATGATACTGGGTAGTCCACATGGAAGAGCAATGAAATTCATTTTTTTATGAAATATTTATGTAGTAAGAGTTAAGTTAGGGTTGATTGACCGGATGAGTTAGTACATGTAAAAACCAACTCATAATGGAACTTTATGTGACCATAAGGGAATCTTGTGCTTATTTGTTAAGTACTCTTTGACCTCTGGCTTCACTGGTTTGGTGAAGTTATAGAAGCTGACAACCAAACTCTTTTACACATTTGCAGGAGAGAACCTTAGCTGTGGCTGAAAACAGACCTTTACCTTCATTGTACAGCGGTGTGGATGTCCGTCCCCTAAAGATGGAGGACTTCAAATATGCACATGAGCAGGTATGTCATTTAATATTCTCATGCTCTATACAATAAGGCCCTATGCGTTAAGTCATTCGAAAACTACCCTCTGCACAAACCAAAAGCCCCAACCCACTTGCATTTCATTCCTGCCTGGGACTAGGGGGTTCTTACATGCACTAATTGCTCAAGCAAATTCAACAATATATCTACATGTCTGCCTCGAATTATTTGAAAGTATAATTCCTTATAATTTCCGAGCAAGTTGAATAATGCTATAAGGTAAAGGTTTATATCTGGTTATGCCATTGTGATTGCAATATGATACGGTGTAAGAGGTAAAGGAACTCTCAATCCGGAAGCTGAATAAAGAGTGTCTGAATTGACAGTGATCAGTGATGAATGGTGGGCACATTTTTCATTTTAAATTTCAAAATGAAAGTCAGATTCAGTTGATGAAAATGATAATATTTCTTGACTTGTTTTGTTTGGAAAGTAGGATAGAGAACAAAGATATAAGGAAACAATAGTGATATCGGGTTTAATATGGTTTTTATGTAGACGATCTGGGATATAGTTTGCTAGTACTTCTTTTTGACAGCTGTTTAGTGCTTTGTTTCTTTGTCCTTAATTAACTCACACAGACTGGCTCAATTATAGACAGATCTCATAATCAGAATCAGGAGCGATGTAAATTTGGATGGCAAATTGATTTTCATGTTTTCTTTGTTCAAAGGTGCGGTAGTAGAAGTGGTGTAATTATTACCAAACATGCATGCTTTGAATGTTGTCCCTATCCGCCTGGGCTAACCAGGATTTTAGACAATATCGGTGGCCATATCACCGTTTGACACTAGAGCCAACGACTCTTATAATTGGCTTGGAGCCATTGCCATTTCATTCTTGGTAAAAAAAATGTGGAGTTTTTCCGGTCAAGTGAAGTGTCTGGTCTGGAATGTGGTCAATGACTTGTAATGTGAGAGGCAGGGAGGGAGGGAGGTATTATTTGGTCTTATTTCATCCCTCCCCGTGAAGCTAATCCATTGTGACCCTATGTGCTCATGCATTTTCAGTGGCTACAAATTATGTTGGCTGATATAGAGCTTGTCATGTCGCTACTTGGCAGTTCTTCTACGTGCCACCGTTTTTTGCTTTTTCCATGAGAATCTCTGCACTCTCGTGGAACAATTTATAACTATCTTTGCAAAATCTTGATCTAGAATGCTTGCTATGAAACATGACGGTCTTTTGGCCAAGGATTCCTGCATAAGTTTTTGGTGGTCGGCTAGACTTATGAACTTGATGTATGACCACCATGCAGGTGTGCGCCAGCGTATCATCGGACTCTACGAACATGAACGAGTTAGTCCAGTGGAATGATTTGTACGGTGAAGGCGGAACGAGAAAAAGGACATCTCTCAGCTACTTTATGTAGTGGAGGTATATATGTACAGCAATTTGTTTAGCTTATATTTTGCTGTCGACAAAGATTAAGCGGCGTTTGTTAGTGGACGGGTATGCCATCAACGCTTCCAAGCCCCGCCCAAGTGTTAATCTGATATTATAGGTCTTCTCTTTGCAGATTTATTTTTCTAATTGAGGAATCGTAAAGATATCTATCTTTGAGTGGATAGTTGATGGAAGCTTTTTATTACCCTAGGCCCCTCCTTGTACAGACTCATTGATCCATCAATAAATCATCCATTAAAGCCTCTTTCATAATTTCTAACTATCGATGCGACATGTAATATGCCATTATGCTCTGTGCTGTCGTGTTTTCGTCGCCAGTCTTTCAAATCTTTCATCAAAAGAATCCGTGTAGTGTTTCCATGTCTTCAATTACTGTCTGGATCGGTGTTCCCAGAATCAATACATTCTAGTCCTTTGAAAAAAAAAAAGCGCCTTTTTATCTATTCAAATGATGGGTCAAGTTTCTTTCTTCTGCAGCGAACTGCAGATGAAGTGGTGGATGATTAGTTGTACTCTCGATCTCCCATCATGTTGCCTTGCATTAGTCATTACTTTGCCCTACGTGCTTGCGTGATTGGATCGGAAGTACTCGGTTCGAGGCGTCGAGTCAAAGACGGATCTGTCATTCGTCATTGAGTGCAACTGTAGTTTTTAGATTTCTTGGATATGTTGGGTGCTGCATACCGAACGGCTTCATTGATGTTTACTGAACCGCAAAACCATTTCGTGCTCGCCACTCCGTCTATATCTAACCCAATACATATTCCGCTGATAAACTATCAAAGCCAAACCTCATGGTTTAAGGTTTAGGAAGCTGAGGATAGACCGACATTACATGTTAGGTTTCCGTCTCCTTAGGGGTCTCGAGGTAACTCGGATGCGATGCGACCCCTCCGGAACAACAGATGGTGTTCAAATCTGGTCGTGCGTTAACACTTTGTGGTCGTCCGCATCGGATTCGACCACCTGGAATCCTCTCCTGTGTTGGGAAAGTTTTAGTTTTTAGCTTAAAGATTGTCTAGGAAAACTACGATTCTTACTCTTCAAAGTGCCAGATTCTCTCTTGATCTGGGAGGGGGACCCACCAAGATCGCGGCGCGGGTGCTGATTGGCTGTCGAGACGAGAGGGCTCCACGTGACGGGCAGAGAGAGGTGGACAGCTTCTCCGACGTCAATAATGTCGGCAGCGGTCGGATGCTGTTTCTGATCGTGCTTCTGATCATCCATCGACGCGCCTGTCGGTTTTCTTGATTTTAGTTCCGACAAAAAATCAATTGTATCTCGTGAGTGGATCAATCACATCAGTGGGTGGTTCTCGTTTCTTTCCGATGAATGAATGGTATGGCCACAGCACTCGTGCGGAATGAGCACCAGTGGGTCGAACACGTCTACCGACGAACCATATTTCGGTACGGCGTTTTCGCAATGAATGGTTCCGTAATTCGTGAGAGGAATTGCACGCCAAACAGAATTCCCAAGATAGATTTCAGTTTGCAGGAAGGCCGCCGATGGGCCGGGGGGCGATTGCTCGCCTCCATTCCGTTTTGACTTATTGTGGGATTGTGAGATTTATATGGGATCATTATTAATTGTTCAAAAATCTTAAATTATCATATGGAGGCGTAGTGCCTGTCACATCACCACCAGAGGATGCTGTCTAGCACCTCGTGCTATCGACGCAATGTGTAGGCTGTGAGCATGGCATTTTGAGTGGGGGGCATGCGGGGCTTATGAAAGTTCGAAAGATATGGAGTGCGCATATTCTTTCTCGACACATACATAAAGCAATAAATCATCAAAATAATTATTATTGTTGTTGTCATTATCATTATCATTATTACACGAATCACGAGTGATTACTAGAAATTCATAAAAAAAAAGAATGTTTTCAAGGGCGGGGCCCTCCGCGTGCCGCCAATTTCCACAGCGGAGCCTGATTGAATATGTAAGTGGGTGGGGGGCGCAATGATTTCTCGGGTGAGATTCCTCCTTACCTTCCATAGAAAATCCTAAATCCTCTCTCTCTCTCTCTCTCCCTCTCTTCCCGCGATCTCCGATCCGATTCCTCCGCAGGAGCGGCGCGCGCTCCGTCGCAATGGACGTCATGCGCCACACCTCCTCCTTCCTCCTCCCGGCCACCTCCACCGCCGCCGACAACGACGGCGTCGGCGCCGGCACGGCGGCGCCCCCTCCGGCTTACGCGCTCGTCGTGCTCAACCAGCGGCTCCCGCGGTTCGCTCCCCTGCTCTGGCAGCACGGTAAGCTTCTTCGTCGTCGTCCCCGGTGAACTCGTTCCGGCTGTTCCGTTTTTTTTTTTTTTTAAACTGTTCGTCCGGATGTCGGTTCGTTTGACTCGGATTCTGCTCGGCGCCGGTTCTTTTCTGCGTGCGTTTGCGCGTTCTGTTTGGAGCAGCGCAGGTACGTATATGTGCCGACGGGGGCGCGAACCGCGTGTACGACGAAATGCCCGACTTGCTTCCGCTCGAGGACGCTTCCGCTATCAGAAACAGGTCGGTAGCTCTGGCTTCCTTTGCGTTCTTTTTTTTTTTTTTTTTTTTAATAGGATTTCTCCCGCTGGTTCGGCTTCCGTATGCGTCATGTCTGATTAGCGCGCGCGGGCCTTTTTTTTTTTTTGGCTGCGTTTGTAAGAAACTTACGTGTTTCCTGTGGACTTCATTTTGGTATACTCGTATTTGCGTTATTTGATATTAGCTTTTGAAGTGAAGTAGGTGGTCATGCGATTGCGTAACTGCATAACTGGAATGATTGCGGTTGTTATTGTGTTATCTCTCTAACCGTTCGCTGAAACTCGAGAGCCTGTTATTAATTTCAAAGGGCTCTAAATGGGCAGAGATTTTAGTAGGGTAATTGTTGTGGGAAGCCATGGTAGTCGAGATAAGATAGCAGAGAGGATAAATGTGGCTCGCTGTTTTTCAAAAAGAGCGAAAGGGTTGCGCCAATTTCATGACTCTGGTCATTGTTTAAGGATACTAGAACAAACTGACAACTGCATGGATACAGAGGAGTAGAGAAGTTTGCAGCACATTGTCCTGTCAATTATACACTTTATGTGACCGCGATTCTCCTCCAATGAATGTTTATTCTCAAACGATTTGCATCAATTGTAAGGATTGCATGTTCCAGTATGAAAGCTCTAGTGTTCCCTTGAGGATCCAGAGCAACTTCTCTGAGTGAAGATAATAGTTTGTTTGACCAGTCATTGCCTGCTTTCGCTCCCGCTCCTACGTTTGGGAAATGGTTAGTCTCAAATAGGCTTTCTTGGGTGGAATGAGCAATTTTCTTTTTTTTTTTCTCTCATCTATATTTTAACTCGCCTTCCTTCTTGCAGCATGTATAAATGCATAGTGGACCTGATTTTGCTGCCAAGTTCCTCATGTCTTGTGTAAACACATTGTTTAAACCCATTTTGCTCCAGATGAGCCTCCCACTTAGCTTAAATTTGATATTGAACCTGTTCTTATGTATAACCTGCATGAAATGGGCTTTTAGAACATTTTTTTTTCCTTCTCTTTAATCTGATATTAAATTATATAGAAATGGGCTGTAGTGGTTGGTTGTTGGTTGAGGAGTCTTCTTTAATGGTCAATTTTGGGGAGAAACGGATAAAAGTTTAGATTGGAGGAGTGGCAAGTAATTTGTTTTAATGTGCCAAGTAGATAATATCAAGTCTCTGAATAGTTGATTGCCAAAAGCACTGCTCATGAGAGTGCTTTCCTTCTCTTATTTTTTGTTAGAAAGTTCAACCTAAAAAGGTTAAACCATTAGGTAGAGGAAGACTAAATGTGTATAAGGCACATTATAATCACGTATATTAGGTAAGGTGGGATTGTGCTCAACACTTCTTAAGTGTATCCTCCATAATGGGTACTTTGCAATGTTGCTTTTTGGTGGTTTTCATTTTGGTCAACACAGCCTCCGATTTTGAGTATGTAAAATGGACAGTATTAACCATGTTCCTAAGTGACAATATTTCACTTGTTGCAGTGCTCAATAGTATTGTTGAACATTTTTCACCATATATGGATTGCCACATTAATAGACAGATAAAAATAAAACCATGCGAGTGATAGAATTGCAAGTAGACCCAACCGAAATCTACATAAGCAAGGAGTTCCACTGGGTTTAGCTGTAATATGGTACTTGAAATGAGTAGGTATACTCACTGCTGTTTTGCTCAAAAAACTATGTAAAGGGTAACTTAGGTAGTATATTCTGCAAGAAATTACATATCGCTTAGGTTGAATATTTTGATAGCAATTTCTTGTCATACGATAAGGATATTATGCAGCAATTACTTCTTGTTTTTGCTTCAAGTTGAACATCCATGCTGATGTAGTCACGATCATGAATAGCAAATTAGGTGTTGCTGATATGCTACTAGGACCTTGAGATGACGATCAGGACGTGAATGGATACTGATCTGCTATTGGCATATTGTGGACTCTTGACTGGTTGGCCAGTAAATAGCCCAAACTCTTTGCTAAATCCAGTACCTCAACTTTTCAATTGTGGTTCAATGTGAGACCTTTGTTAAAATTGCAGATGGATAACGCCAAATTGGATACTAACATCGGTAAATAGCCGCTACTTAGCATTAGCATCCGATGTGATTTCTTGAAATGATGCCACGTGAATAGAGACATATTGGATGGCCTAAATCATCCAAGTTAGCATTTCTTTCTCATCTCATCACCCAATACCTAAATGGATATGGTATAATTTTTGCGTAATAAGCAATCCACATCAGCAATTGAGTTTTAAATTTGTTAAGCAAATGAGTCATGTGAGCAAAATCACATGATGTGGTAATTTATTCAACAAAGGCCTCACACTGAGCTAATTGATTGAAAAAAAGAATTAGGTACTTGATTGAAAAACGAACAAGAATTCAGGTACTTGAGGTGTCATTGACCCCAAAAAAACATCAACAATCTGGTTTAAATGAGATAGGCCCCAGGTTATCTGTTAAACAAGAGAAGCTTGATTGAGTATGTTGCAAGATGCCTATTACTTCAGGCCAATGTATTTCTGTCGTGAAAGTGAAACACAGTATAAGTCATTGCATGTCCATCAACTAATTACTCCATTGTCAAGGCTTAGTAAAGTGAGTGGAACTTTTTGGATTTGTCTTATTAAAAAATAGAACTTGGGTTTCTAATTAATACTTCTCTGCCAGGTGGACCTTTCATGATGGTTAATTGGTGCTATTCTATGTTTCTCTCGATTGTCTTCCATAGATCCTTTTGCTCATGATAGCAGTGTTTTGTTTGTCGTGTTTACTCTGGACCATAAAAGGCATGTGCAAGTTTCCCTGAGAGGAGGACATACTTACTAGTTATACCATCTGCAATTGCCTAAATCTTGAGAGCTTAATTACCAACCATAACCTCAAGTTCTTCAAGCCAACAATATACTTCATTAGACTAGGTAAATAAGTAGTGGTCCTACTTAGAGATCTGTTGATTTCTCATACTTGCTAGAGGCTTTCCAAGTGAAAATTGTTCAGTTCCATTTATCTGTATAATTAGACAAAATAGGCTGGCATTCTTCCTCTTAGAAATTATTACTCTCTGACTTAGCTGAAATGCCATGCAGCAATCAGTATTAGAGCTTTTGAGTTTTTAATGCTGGATGTGTTGCCCCTAGTAGTTGACTAGTATTAGAATTCAAACCTATCCATGATTGAAGTATCTATGCTATTTTATCTCCTGGGTTCAGTAAGTGCCGCAGATCAGTCTATGGCAGTCATTTCCAGTTAAGAATAGCTTTGTCTTGTAAAACAGATAAACTAGGACTTTGTCTTGTAAAACAGATAAACTAGGACTAACTCTTATAATTCTTCCAGGTACAAACCTGAAGTCATAAGAGGAGATATGGATTCAATTCGGCCAGAAGTAAAGAATTTTTACAGGACGCTGGTAAGGAACCTTTTCTGCTGAAGTACATATTGATTGTTTGTGATTTCCCCTACAACAGGGAAAAATGCTAGAAGTCATAAATCTTATGTATGAATCACAATAGGTCCTAAACCTTTTCAATTGATGCAATCAAGTCTTAAATATTTACTGAATGGTGCAATCAACTCCTCATGCATATATGTAAAACTGCAGCTTTAGGTCTCCCGGTAGGCAACTTATGAGTGTCATGTTAGCCAATTTCTTAAATTATTCATTGAATTGACTTGACTGCATTTTGGAAAAAGATTATGATTTGATTTCACCAATTTTGAAAGGTTAAAGAATCAATTGCGGTCCGTTAAAACTTTTAATAATTTCCCCCGCCCTTCCTCCAAAACTATAGAACCAAGGGATCTTCTTCTGCTTACTAATTTTTCCCAATTTTCTATTCCGACCCACTGAAGATAACTTTAGTAAGAATTTTCATGTTACTTACAAGTCCCAGTATCTGTATGTGTTCACCAAAATCCTCAAACGCGTGGTGCTTCGTTTTGGTAAGCTGGTGTTATTAAACCTCTACTTGTGTCATTGCTAACGAGGTATCATGCTCGAGATATTGACTTGTGTGCTCTTGAACAGGGAACGAAAATTTTAGATGAATCTCATGATCAAGGCACTACCGATCTTCACAAGTGTGTGTCATACATCCGTGATTTTACACCCGAGCTGGATAAATCTAATGTTAGTGAATTGCTATTAGCTGTTCTTTTTGTTATTATTACTTAATGTTGGCTTTTTCTCAAACACCTACTTTTCTGCAAATTAGAGATTTCATACTAACTGATAATTTATGTTTTTGACATATCGGAAGCTTTGTATTCTTATTGCTGGAGCACTTGGTGGACGATTTGACCATGAGAGTGGAAACATTAATGTGCTATGTCGTTTCTCAGACATGCGAATTATCCTTATTTCGGATGATTGCCTAGTACATTTGCTTCCGAGGACTCACTGTCATGAGATTCATATTTTATCATCTGTTGAGGGTCCACATTGTGGACTCATTCCTATCGGGACACCTTCCAAAAGTACTACAACAACAGGTCTCGAGTGGGATCTCGGTAGGTTTTGTTTCAACTTTTGAGCTTGTGTCATTGTGTCCTTGTCATGGTTTGTGTGGTGTAGACAAAATTGATGAACGCTTAGTGCCCATCGATATAAACAGTATTATTCTTTGGCAGCATGATATAATCGGTTGCCAGGATTCAGCTAGTTCTCTTTCTTCTAAATTAGTACCATCGTTTGTTCTCTCATTCTGAAACTCTAATGAATCAAGACTGTCAATCGCAGCTGACACTGAGATGAAGTTTGGTGGCTTAGTAAGCACGTCCAACATTGCCAAAGAGGAGACAGTTACTGTTCGTTCTGATTCAGATCTTCTTTGGACAATATCCATTAAAAAGCCTTGATTTTTCTCTCAGCATGAGGTGCACAAGAAATCTATCTAGCATTCAGATTTACGTGCATGGTGAAATCATGGCGGGTTTTATTCGGTCTATAGCATAGCAAGATTGAACTTCTCATCTTCTCGTCTGAATTTTGATTTAGTTCAATGTATATTGCAAAATTCACGTGCTCCCTTGTGAATTCAAATAAGATGAGGCAGTTTATTTATTTGGACTCTGTATTTATTGTATGATAAATGTCAACTCAGCAGGTACTGGTTTTGCGCTGAGCAGTCTGACTCCTTTACAATATGTTGCTGGAGCTTGCAGTAAGTACATTCGAACTCCTCTATAAAGGGTAAAATTTTGCAGATCTGCGTAAGTAACAACAAGAGCATGCAATGGAACTGCTCTCTCGAGTCGAGAAGATGGAGCACAGAAGCGATGCGAGAGCTTTGCCCTAGTGGCCGACCTTTCTCTTGAAAGAAGTGGGATGCGGCATGTTCGAGTCCCACTTCCTTCCCAGTGAAATCATACATTCTGATGAATTGGATGACTTGATCATCTCCAAAAGCTCGAATCGTGCTTACGTCCAGCAAAAAGCATTGTCATCCCACCGTCTTTCACTTCTCCATCAGCCCCTCCTCCTTTCTTCCGTCATCATCTCGACATTCTTCTTGTGTGTCACTTGGTTTGTCTTTTGTTTCGGATCCCAATCTTGTCCGGTGGTCATCCCGGCTTCAAGTGCACATCGACTCATGAACAGTCATTCAAGTCTAATGGAGGCCTCATGAAGGTACAAGACCTGACGACATCAAACAGAAGCAACAGCTGGCGCGAGGTGTTCTTAAGGCGAACACCAATGGCTCTGCTGGGCAGGACATCGGTAGAGCATGAGCACGTGGCGTGATTGGGGATGGTGATTACCATTGGGTTGTCGAGCGTTCAAGATAATTTTGGCAGAAGGCGCAGGTTGATCGACTAGTAAACGACATGAAATGCAACGATTCGTTGAACTCAATCACGATCGCCCGTGCACTGATCAGATAAAATAAGAGACCTGTCTAGAGGACATGTACAGTCTCCAGTCCTTGCTCCAGTCCTCCGACAATTGAACTAATACTACCTAAACTTATATTATCTTGTTTTTGTCAAATCAATCATATTGCAATGGAAACAACATCCCTGCTCTATTTGCTGATGGCTGATTCGACATTGAAGAGCAATTAAAAGAAGAAAATAATGGCGGAAAATTACTATTTCGAAGACAAAATTTCAAGTCATAGCCACTCGATCAAGACAAATCATCAACTAATTGAAGTAAAATATTGCAGATTGATTGATTGACTGAACCCAAGAACTCTCAACTTTCTTACACAGCCGAAAAAGTAAAGTAAAGAAAAACACTCTGCATGGAGAGACTGTACAAAGAGGCAGCATCAGCCCAGTTACAGAAGCATTACGAGGACAACGACTCTTTCTCTTTCTCCTTCTCCAGCCACCTCCACAAGAATACCCCTGAACCTTCCGTGACGAGCGACCCGACCTCACGACCGACTTGGAACACGCGGACGCACGCGCCGTTGCCGCAGTCCCACAAGCGGACCTTGCCGTCCCGAGAGCCGGAGAAGAGCACGCCGCTGCCGGAGGGAGGCCGACGCCGGTGACGGCGTCCTGGTGGCCGCGGAGCTGGGCGAGCATGCAGAGCTCGCCGCCGCGGGACCACGAGTGCAAGAACCGGGCAGTTCTCGCCGCGAGCACAGTCATTCCCGGAAGCCCATTGATAGCATAGCTTGTCTTCTTTCTACGGCCGTTGCTCCCGGGTCTGACGACGACGATCTTGATCCTGCACGACGCTGTGGTAGGTGAGAGACCGGCGTCGATGGTGGTCATGAACCTCGGGTCGGCTTTTGCCGCCGGCCCCGTTGCCGCCGTCGTGCATGAAGCGGCAGGGGTCTCTGGAGCGATACCCGGCGAGCCAGTGGTGGCAGACGCCGGTCTTCCTGGCGGCGGTCCTCGGGGGTCTTGGTGCGCGACAGGGGGGCAAGCGAGCCTGGGGTCTGAGCGATCTGGGCATCACCGTGGGCATTGTTAAAACGATGGAAGATCGTCAACGACCTGGGTTGCTTTCAACTTCTTGTTGGTGAGTGAAAGATCAGAGAGAGGGGGTTGGTTTTTATGTGGGAGAGCGACGCAGCGAGAACTGAGTTTTATAGAGAGAGAGAGAGAGAGGACGACGACGACGACGACGACGATGGCGAAGATGACGGAGCCGGGGCTGATATTCTGGCCAGGAAGAGCTTGGGTCCGAGGTAGGAAAGTTTGAGATCAAAGACAATTTTGGGTAAGAAGAAGATACGTGACCCTTGTGACTCTCAAGACAATCTTGCGAAGAGATTTAAGGTTGTAGACCCTAATAAATGGTTTTCTCGTTTATAAGCTTTTGAATAATGACCCTTTAATTTTTAATATGTAAGTAACCCCTCTTTTTTTCTTCCCTTACTCAGCTACTATTCTCTTTTTTCCTCTGACCGTACAATTTTGATCTCCTTACAATTTTATTTCTCTAAATAAAAAAATTGGATGACTTATTTGCAAGAAATTAGAACTGCATCAAATTTTGGAATTGAAGGATGGCTTGTCTCTTGCAGGAATTTAAATTCCCAATTGAAGTAATTGACAATAAAACTATCGTTTGAGAAAGTTACATGAGTTTATGGTACTCATTAGGAACTTATTTTACACCACAAAAACATGATACTAGAATAAAAAGTTTCGAACATCAAAAGTAATCATGACAATCGAGATATCTAATTATTACAGTGCATCGCAACCTTAAATTTTTAATATATGAAATAACATAATTGAGGAAAATTGTGAGGGTCTCGGTCTCCAATAATTTTATAGAGGTGTAATCGGACTTCACATAATTTACAAATGATTTTCATACATAATTTGGCTCTAAGTCAACATAGATAATTCCACATCATCTTGCCAATGGAGACTGCATTTTAGGCAAGTAACTAAAAGCCAGTTATTCACACGTGGCGGAAGATGACCCCCTTCAGTTTTTTATAAATGAAAAAAAAAATGGTTGGAAATATCTTTCTTTTTCAAAATATAAAAACTCAGTAAATTTTTATATGAGATTTTATTATTTGGCATAAACGAAGACAAAACGACGTCGTCTCTCAACCGTCGTCTTCCCATCTAAACCCCGGTTAAACCCTCTCGAATAGCAACCCTAATTCTGCAGTTCGATTCAGAGAGAGAGAGAGAGAGAGAGAGAGATGGGGAGGTCGAGGAGGAAGTACAAGAGATCGCGGCCGAAGGTCCAGGTCGGCCTCCCGAAGAAGAACCCCCGGGTCGTCAAGGCCGCCTTCAACCTCCCCCGAAGCTGCGGTCCTTCATCCGCGACTCCGGCGGCGGCGGCGGCGGTGGCGGCGGCGGCGTCGAGTGGGACGACATGGGGAGCGTCCTCCGCAACTACAAGTCCTTCGGCGTCGTCTCCAATCCTAACCTGCTCGGCGTACGGTCCCGCAACGCTCACACCGTCGAGAGCGGCGCCCTCCAGGTCCCAGCCCCCTCCCATCCCTCCTCCGACGAGGCCGCCGGAGCCGCCGAAGCCGCCGAGGGCGACGTCATCGACTCGGGCAGCGATCTCGAAGAAGACGGTGAGCGATTCCGTGTTTCCGTCGGCGTTCGCTTCGTTCCGTAATTGCGTTTTGGGCTGGAAATGTGGTCACCGTTGTTGGAGCATGTTGATTTTGTATATGATGGTGTGGGAATTGATTCTGGCTGATTGATTAAAAAGAAGCAAGCTTGACTAACTGTAGAAAGGTGGGGACTTGGAAATAGTAGCACAAGCTTTGACACTAATGGAAAATGGTATTTCCACTTATAGAGATTTGAAATTCTAGAATCGTAGTTCTGGAGAATTTCGTGCTGTTACTGTCAATCCATCTAATTATAAACTGCACAGGTTCCGGATAATTCTTCTTAAGAGGATTTGTCTGTGAGAGAGAGACTCTTGTTTGTTTACTGCGGCCATCCTCTGAGACACCTTTCGTATAACTTTTCTCGTTTTGAGAGCATTACTGATTACCCTTGAATGGTGAATATGAGTTGAGTAGATGATGCTGTAACTTGACTAAGCCAGCTATGTGAAAATTCCAATTTATAATCACTGACTCTGCTCAAGGAGAAGTATGGTTGGATTTGAAGTTCATTTGTGCTGAACCTTTTTGGAGCAAACTCCTGGTCTGTGAAGTGCGTGAGTGAGTGAGTGAGTGAGAGGATCAAAATCATAAGTAGAGTTGTGCAATTACTGTTCATTCATAAATAGAGTACCTTGCAAACTGCAGTTTAAAAAATAGCTAGTGATTTTGATTCACGTGATAGGCAAAGAACAACATATGTTGATGTTTTCCTTAAATTAATTTAGAAAACTTACACTACCAATAATAAATTGGGTCTTTGAAAGATTTTCCTTGACATTTCGCTAATGTGGTTTTTCTGCCATAGTGTAGATTGTTTAAGTATGATCAAATCTGTTGGAAAATATTGGTTTTGTTTGATGAAAAAGATGGGGAGATTTTTGTCATTCATCATTTCAGTATGTTGTTGTGTTTGTAATTATGGTTGTAGATCTATACAGACACTTGTGTTGCCAAGCAATCGGATATGGTATATCTATATAGGACTGAAAATGAACGTGTTCCACATTAAAGTTTTGGTGTTTCAAAAAACTGAACTTCTTGTTCAGTTCTGCCAGTTTAGAATTTTTGCTGAATTTCTATGTCCAACAGATTTGAAATCAGCTCTTGGAAAGAAAAGAAGAGATGGCAAATCTGCACCTCTGCAGCCATTGACTGCCATGCAGCGTGTTCACATTGGGCGGCTGATCGAGAAATATGGAGATGACTATCAGGTATTTCTTGGATCAAGTATTCAGCCACTTGAATCTACTGCTGTTTGTGCAACTCATGTTGCTCATAATGCTCTTGTTTTTCTCAGGCCATGTTCAGGGATATGAAGTTGAATGCGATGCAGCATTCAGTTGCGACTTTGGAGAAGCTGTGCAAAAGATATCACATGTACAAAGATAAGAATCCTTTACTTTCTCGTTAGAAATTGGGTTTTGCTATTTAAGACGGTGAAATATCTTGTAATCCATTAACACTCTTATATGAGTGCATTGTGCTTTCAACAGTGTTTAGATTCGTGGCCGATCCCTGTACTTCCCTCTCTCCCCAGTTCCGGGGAATGGCTTCAAAGAGAAGTAGGGGCAATGACACTTGCTTTATCTATCGCCCTTTAGTTGTCAAACCAAGATATACAAGTCAATGAATTCTATTCTTTTGTTATCAATCTACTACATTTCACATAATCCGGCCTTACTTTTGTCCTGGAAAAAATATATAACATTTAGCATAATGTAATAAATTAAGTAAAGTGGAGTGAAGAGGTAATGAGGGTTTCGAAGTGGTTTTGATCTTTTTACTAATTGCCCCCTTTCGTTATTCACATTCGTCATTTTCACTCACAATGAAATTGCTGTATGCGTTTTTCTATATTTACTAAAATGAGTTGATTTTGAGCGCAAAGGTCTCTTTCTCCAGGTATACTTTGTACATTGTTCATATTTAATTTTCACCTCTCCTAAAAGTAATATTTGAAAAAAAAAATTAAGAAAAAGGGATTTGAACGATGAAGATGATTCTGTATGGTGGTAGGATAGCTTTGTTGTTCTAGGCAGAACGATTCATATTTTTTCTAATAGAACCATGCATTCTTATTCTAATTTTGAACGCAAACAAAAAACTATCGTATAACAAAACCAAGTTGTGCTCCGAGAGTACGTATGAATACTTTCATGTCCAACCCAATTAAGCATTGTCGAGCTTACTGAAAAACCATATCTTGTCTTTCGATTCTATTCTTTAAGGTTGGCAAATATTCTATTTAATGACTTTTAAGGAGTTTGCCACATTACAATATACTGCAGTAACATTAACATGCTCATCGTAATTTCATCGACCAGAATTTCAGAGTAAAATTGACAATCAATTTCTTCATTAAACTCGCGAGGTCCTGGACTTCGCCCGCTGTGCATGGCTAGAGTTCCATGACCATTGACCAATAATGGAAGACACTCGCATGATTGAAAACGTACGTGTTTATATGTTCAAAAAGGAATAGAGCAACAAGCCCAAGAACGCAAAGACTTCACAATGAGGGGCGTTCAAGGCGAGAAAGTTTTCAACAATGCAGCTTTTTATTACATCACAGGACTATAAACAGGACTGCATAATAGCTGACATGCAAGAGAGAAATCAATCTCGTTAAAGGGGATACCGCCTTATTCCGCGCCCATAAACGCTCGGCACTGGGATTCCCAGTGCTTCTTCGCCTGCCGGATCCTTTTGACCATGAACAGGACTGTATAATAGCTGACACGCAAGAGAGAAATCAATCTCGTTAGAGGGGAACCGCCTTATTCCACGCCCATGAACGCTCGGCACTGGGATTCCCAGTGCTCCTTAGCCTGCCGAACCCTTTCAACCCTCTCTGTTTGAAGCCTCTCTGCCCAATACTCCGGACAACTGTTTGAATTTCATGTCAGTGAGAAACCAGAAAGTTAACGAGAAATTGACTAATCTAAAATGAGCAAGTTTGCACGGTGGTGTATACCTTCTACTGAGCAATATATTGAGTTCATCCAAATGTACGGCACCTTCAAAAACTCTGACCTGAAATTGAGCAAAGAAGTGATGAGCTACTAGTCTGGTTATGTACTCCCAAAATTCTAGAAGTTGATTCTGTCGTGGACATTATAGAATGCATTGCTAGAATCTATATGGATAGAGTGAAGTCATTGTTGCAGTTTCGCACAGCCCGCAGTGAATTTACAAGCATCAAATAAGAAATGAGCACACAATCCTTTTCGTATAGCAGAAGAAGCATTAAAAACATTTTTGTATGATGAAAAAGGCTGAACTTTTTAATCACGAGGATCGATGCCAATGACCTGGCGTGCTATGATATGCTCTTAGGATCAGTAGAAGCTTTCAATAAGTCAATTTGCATTTGGCATTCTTTTTCAGATGTCTGATGCTGCTAAATGTTGGACAAGAACGAACCATTATCTTACGCGAGTATCTAGAAGTATAAACTCTATTTTCTAGCACGCTAAATCCAATTACTGAACAAACTGAAGATAACGGAACAAGAAGATATCAGATCAATACCTCTCGACATAAAGGACATTTTTCCTTGGGTTCTGCTGCTTTCAGTCCATCAACAATCGTCACAGAAGCAGCTGAGCAAGCACACATATAGCAGTATATGTGGCCACAAGCGAGAGAAACTGGATCAAACACCGTGTCCTGTTTTCCAAGAAAGTAGATTATCCATCTGCTACATCTACACTAATTGATATATTCTCTAATTGTTCGGATCAATTCTTGAAACATGATGAAATCTTTTTTATTTTTCTTCCTCAAAATGTTGAAAGACATTGTTTAAATACATAAAAAGCACGGCCGCCCAACAGTGCTAGCCCTTTAAGTTCATACAATGACATAGATTCACTGTGTAAAGTCTATTTACGCATGAAGCTAATATCTGATACAGAAACTCAAGATTCGATTACTTTCTCATACGAAGCATTGTTAACACAAAAGCACTTGCAATTTTGGGAACTCACCAAGCATATAGAGCAGGTCAAGTCGATATCTAGCTTGACAGAGTCGAAGAGTTCACAAGAGAGCGATGGTTTGCCATCATTGACAACTAGAGAGCAACCCTCAAAAAGGGCATGGCCCTTCCCAGAGTTTGCCTTTGTTTCCCGTACATTAATGTGGAAGGCGATAAGCTCGCACAACCATGGAGACTGGAGGATCTCCATGTGCATCCTTTGCACTTGTGACTTGAAAGCTTGTCCTTGAGTAGAGAGATGAATCTATAACAATGTCGTGGGAAAAGCTTAGCCAGGGAGGAGAAAAAATAGGAAAAGAGATTCCTAGTAAGATGCTTGAAATCTTTTATTACGGAAACATACAGGAACATGCATGTTTTACACATGACCCCAAGAGCGATTAGACCTTAAAACTTCATAATAATTATCAACAAAAAGCATTTTTTCTTTATGCGAAGTTATTCAAAGTCAACAAAACTTGAAGTTCGGTGGAGTCCGGTATAGCCGCAATCTCTTAGCTCTAGTGTGAATATTGTAGAACGACCAATACCTTGTCATACTTCTTCAATATCTTCCTAATGGCTATTGCATTTATCAATGCATAAGTAACCAGATCTTTTCCTTCTTGAATTAAAGCAACATGGTTTCCTCGAAGCTTGCCTTTGAACCACATCAAATACTTCTGAAATCCTGAAGCCAGGTGAAGCTCAAGCAACTTCTGAGCCTGCTTGTTAAAACAGCCTAAAACAGCCGACATCTCCTCGAGAAGAGAGGGGAAGAAACTTCCGTCACACACTGCAATAACAATTTCTAGACTGTAAGCAAGGAAAATAAGGCAAACTCATGGATGATCGATGATGGTAGATGCAGACGGTTAACATAAACCTGGGACTCTCTGGATTCAAATGGAACCGTTTCTAGCCGATGAATAGAGGTGGAACTAAGAAGGCTGTTTTACGCACTGACCCTATCAGGAGATTTTTCCATTTTCCTTCTTTTTTCAAGTATTTTCACTTCTGACGAGCTTAAAAGAATCAACAACGGATGGATGTTGACAAACAGATGCGAATTTAAAGCCGATGGCGATTGTAATTTATGAAATCTCCTGGTACCTCAACTCTTTAAGAACGCTCCATAATTTTCTTTTGCTTTTTTTCCCCCCGGTCCTTTTACCATTTCGATCCTATCAATCACCACCTGAACTTGAACTTAAACAGTGCAGGGACCTCCGCTTCAACAACAATCCAATCTAATAACCCTTCAGTCATTTCACTCTTGTTTTAATTATTAAGATTAAAACATGACACATATATATAGTCTCTGTGAAAAAAATCCTAAATTTACGATCGTCTCATCAGCAAGCGGGGCAGATCTTCCGAGTACCCCGGTTACCCGCAGAACCGTCATCAGTACACAAGCAAGAGTGCAGTCTTTTTTCTCGTGAAATTCCTGGAAATCAAGCAGTCGTCTCTCTCTCTCTCTCTCTCTCTCAGCATTAACACGAGTGAAATTTTCTTGTAATTCATCAAGTTAACTAAGAGCGCTTCCCACAGCGTTCTGCTTGTATCGAGGCTATAGCCCATGAAAAACCAGCAAAACAGTTCAAAGAAACAATGAGAAGCATAAACTATTCACGGTGTCAACTGGCTCCTTTACTTGAAAATGATATCATCGTGCACGGTTGTCACCATCATGATGGACATACAAGCCGTCTCCAAATTAAAAAAACCAAAAAGAATTCAAGCCACCACCTCCATCAGAACACAAAATTACCCAGAGAGCTTTTTTACCGATTAGCATTGCAGACGTACCGCAGAAAACACGAAAACAAAACGAATGAAAGGAAGGGTGGATTAGAGAGAAACGAACCCGAACAGTGAGCAGGGCAAGTGCGGGGATTGTCGACGGCTTGAAGGGCCTTCTGGGAATGAAGCGAGTCTCTTCGCCTGCATCTCTTCAAGATCTTCTTGAGCTTCTTGAACCCAAGACCGGGAAGCTTCTTCCCTTCTTGCCCTTGCATGTACTCCTGGTATTTCTTGCAGAACTTCATCTCTCTCTCTCTCTCTCTCTCTATCTATCTATCTATCTATCTGCGTTTTGGGTAGTCAAATCGATCCTTGTTTTTTGCAAACGACGCGAGATTTTCGTATGACGAGGCGGAGTTCTGCTGCGTGGAGGGTTTCTTCGGAAGAGACGAGACGAGACGCGGTTGATATATACGAAGGAGGCAAGGGGCCAGCTTTTGTTGGTGTCGATGCTGACCTGCACTTCTTGATATCTACGTTCCCTATCCTTCTATTTAATGCGGGAAATCTAATGTATTGAAAATGAAAAATAATTAACTCACTTATTCTATCTCTTTATTCGATTAGATAATTGAACAAGTAGCTCGAAAATGACAACATTCCGAAAAGGTCAATTCATGGAAATTTTCTAGTAAATTTCGCAGGTGGTGCAGCTAAAATGTACCTTCTTTTAACTTCTTGTTTTTGCCATATTTGGCTGAAACAAAATGGATCTGATAACCTGCTCATTAGTGAGCGACAAATCCAGGATTAGAAAACAGACTAAACATTCAACAAATCCGGAAACAATAAATTTCCCTCCTTTCTTTTTCTCTTTCTTCAAAAAATTTATTTATGGACGTATTCTGATGAAAAGTAAGAAGAGAAAAAAAGAGGGTGTGGAGGACAGATCGACAAGACAACCCTTTAATCACGTCAGTTTGACATTTTCTAGTGGGAAAACATGGGAGTCCGATAAAATCTGTTTCGGTTCATGGGAAAAGCAGGCGGCACCGGGGCTAGGGACAAGAGCCCGCCACGTGGAAAGCTGCTCGGCGGAGGACCCGCCACGGAGGACCCGCCACGTCAGATCAGATCCCGATCCGTGTTAGTTGTCGGCGGGTCCCGCCGGACTAGGCGATAACCACGAGCCGACGAGCCTTGAGGGCCAAGTGTAAAGCGGGGAAAGTCTCGAGAGTGACCCCCGGACTTGCTCGAAATCACGATCGGACCGCGACGGCTCCAGTAGAAAACGGCGGCGGAGCGCGAGGGGCGTCGTGGTAAATTCGCGAGGGGCGCGTTGGGCTGTCGTTCACGTAAAAACCGCCCGCGACCTTTTTCTCCGGTTTCTCGCATGGAAAAGCGCGGGTTGTTGGCCCCCAAAAAAAGAAAAGAAAAAGGGCCGGGGGTCATCTGATGCTCGACAACTTTATTTGATGTGACCGAATGAAAAATGATAATTTAGAAATTATTACTTTTATTCAAGCGTTCGGGAATTGATATGTGTAAATTCTCGAAAATAATTTTACGGGCTTTCAAAAGACCAAATGAAGTGATACGGGCTGATTCATTATAGGATTAATATCATAAAAAATATCAAACCGATACATTTATAATAAATTTATTTTAAACTGATATATATATATAAATATGACAAATTTATGATCCGTTAATCTTTATTAAATTTTATTATTAAATTACTGAGTTGAATAATACGTGACGGTTAACGGATGTACTACTTTAGGGTATCGATTTTGTAATTTTACGTGATATTAACTCAATTTATCAGAAACTAATGAAACGTATTTTCGTCATAAATATATTAATTTGGAGTTTTTGGGGAGTTAAAAAATTAATTTCAAATAGATTTGTTATAAAAGCATTAGTTTAGGATTTGTTGTGAATAAAAAATTAATTTAAGATAGACTTATCATAAATGTATCGATTTGAGGCTTAATCCTTAATTAAAAGTGCTGACTCGTTCAATTCGAAGCATATCGGATGTTGGATCAATTTCGAGGGGGGCACCCGTCGGTCGACATTTCAAGCAAGTACAACGGGTCATAGATAGATTATACATTTTTCCAAGAGAAAAGACGAAAAAGGATAGTCTTCATTGTAGAGGTTGGACCAAGGATTCAAGGATTCACTTGACGGCTCATGATGATTTGTTCCACCGATTTCTCCACCACTCCTTTTTAGACAATCTTTTGACTGTTTGCAATCATGGTGATCATGTTCTTTTGCTTCGGTGGGTCGATAAGGTATGATTTTCATGACCCACCCATTAGGACAAAGTCTCGACCGTATTTAATTAAAACACAAGATTAAGATAAAACACGAGCTTAAATTTTCGTTAAGTGGCCTCGTTCATTAGCATTGGAGAGTGGAAGACTTAGAAAAGAAATAGTTTGTGCTTCCTGTTTCGGTCTTTCTCAATATATGTAGCGTTGAAAAGTTCTAGGGCATGATTTGTTTTTGCCGTGTCCATGGACAAAGTAAGACTCTTGAATTTTTTGTGATGCGCGTGATCACGAGAGAATATAAAATGTGAAAAGATCAAGAAGGAAAACTCCAAAATTAGGGACTAAATCGCATGCTTAGCTAAGGCTTATGTATGTAATTGAGATGGATTTAAGCAACTAAGTAATTTAATAATTTATCGATAATGAGCGGTTGGAAAATTGCTCGGATGACTAGGCGAATGGAGAAGATGGTGGTCCTTTTTGACATGAAGATCGGGATACAAAAGCCGCCCGATAGTGGGAGAGCCACCATGCATTGTCGAGGGAAGACAAAGGCCAATTTGAAGATTTCCTCGAAATGACTTGGAATATTCTTTTTTTTCTTCCTTTTAGGCAATTGGCATTCTGGATTGTGAACGAGTAGGGACGCTGCTTTGACTAATCTGGTCAGGCATTACTCCTCCGGAGAGAGTCCATAAATAGTAAAAACTCGATATTCCGAACTGAACCGAACCGAACTCAATCAAGTTGATTACTTCAATTTATGACTTGATTTCGGCTGGAGACGGGACCTCTCCTCTTTTTGGCCAGGCTAAATAAATACCGACGAGACTTTTAGAGGCAAACCTAAGCTCAGCACCGAGCAAGTGGTCTATTTAGAGATGAATGTGGGAATTGCCTTGGGCAATTCTTGTATATTGATTGGTTACTATTTTCATTGTCAAAAGGAATTGTGACTTGTTATTTCAATTCCAATTTCAATGCACAGTTTTTTTCTCTCATAAATATGAAATTTAACATTTATTGGACTTAAATTCACTTTATTAGTGTCCAAACTCGTAACTACCACAAAACTAAATGCAAGTGACGAGACCGAAAAGATATTGAGAGAGCTTTCCCTTTTTCCAAGCATACAGACGTGTGAGGGGGGATATGTCGTCATCCCATGATCACTTGTCACTTTTTATTTATCCATGAGGTTGATTACAAGGTATCGTGGACGCGTTAGTAAGAAATGTTGATGATGAGATATATCCGATGTTCGATTATGGGTGGTCCATGGATCCAATAATTTCATGATCATAGCCCTGCTTGCATTTTTCGTGATAATGTCGAGAACCCAAAAGACACAAAAGAAGTCTTTTAGTGCTTGGAAAATGCGTGTGTTGGAAGCTGCACAGGTGAATGTGCTCAGGATAATCGTCTGCTTAGTAATATGCTTCTGATGGCAGAGAAGAAAGAGATGACTTCCTCTGGTTCTTCCCTCCAAACGAAACTTCTATGTCCCAAATTTAGCGTTCGATGACAAATCTACGGACATGAACATAGATGAGAAAACGAACTTGGAGAGGCGGAGAACGATGGGCGTTTCTTCATAGAAAAATAGCATTCGATCCCCTATTCGGGAGTGGCTCTTGCAGCACAGGTCAGCCACTTCTCAGATGGGAGAAGAGGGCGATCCTCTGCAGAAGGAAAATTCGTGACCCATGGAGTCAAAGAATCGCGCGCGCGCACAAGCGCGGACATGAAGTTTGATGATGAAGAGGGAAAGCTTAGAAATCCTGGGCAAAACAAAGCTGAGCCATGTCCCACATCGGGCAAGGCTCAAGGAATTTAACAGTTTATAAGCTTCACGAGCTAAAGCTGTGCTTGCCGAGCCTGGTTGCGCGGGCTTGTGACCCGAGTGGGGGCATCATCGTGGTGGAATATTTGCTTAGCTCCTGCGGGTCGGGCTCCTTGTGGCTACTTTCTGGCCCGCCCGTTCCAAGCCGAGAGTTGATCTGCGTGGTCCGGGCGAAGGCTTGGGCCACGCGGGTCCTGGAGTGGAGGGGTCCGCGTGAGGCTGGCTTCACAGAGCAGCGAAAACCTCCCGTTCTCGACAGTGGGAGGATAACGGGCCGGTGCCGCTCGGGCCTAACATGACCCAATGGGCTGAGCCTACTGAACCACCACTTTTTTTTTATTTTTTATCTTTTCCTTTCCTTTCCTCCATTTTTTTTTTAATTTTCTTCCAGAAACGTCAGCTGGACAAGGTGCGGCCAATTTCTCTGGGCAATTTAAAATGCTGAAAACAACAGAGAAATTCTTCCCTGATATGCTAACTCGTCTATAACCGAAGCCGCTTAATCCCGCTTTTCTAAAATCATTTTTCTTTTCCTTTTTCCAGCACGCAGGTAATTTTGTTAAGTTTATAGTATTGTTTTTACAAAAAAGATGTATTTCTCCATCAATTCTCGCACTATAAAAAATAAAACCATCCAATTTTATATATAATAAGCAAGGTAAATAAAGAGATTAATTGAAATTGGGCCACCTAATCAAGCAAATGAAAGACTGTCACATCATATATTCTTTTTGGCAAAAGCCACAAAAAAACTCGGACCATATTTATCGTGGCATATTTACCCTTAATATTTTTCATGACAACAAAAATCAAATTATATCAATTATGACATATTTATTCTAAGCTTTTATCTTGTGAGATAAGAAATCCTAAACTTGTATAAATTTTTAATGGCGTCATTTTTATTTTACTGAAGCCATGTGAGCATTATATCAACACCGCTTGCCTTCCATCATCCATATAGCTTTGATGCTCATTGACTGAACAATTTTGAATTTTTGGTGGCTTCTTTACTCTCTTTTTTTCTTTTGAATTCTATTTAGTTTGTTTTTCTCAAAGAGCATTAACTTGAATTCCAACCTAATAATTCTCACATAAGAGTGGTTGCTTAATGAAAGGGGTGTGCAAAAGAACCAAGACCCGTTCGGACTGCCCGGAACTGGACTGGAACTGCCCTGAATCGGTGGTTCTTAAGGGAACCAATCCGGTTCCTGGTTCTATGGGCGGATCCACCCACTTGCCCATCCGGACCGGTTATATTATAATAATATATTAATTTTTAATATTAAAAAAATTCGAAATTAGCAAATATACAATTTAGGGCTCCAATCACCATCTTGTTTCAGTTTACTACTCTTCTACTCCATCTCGTCTTTCTTAGTTCAAAATCTCCCCGAGCTCCCTCTTTTTCTCCGATTCACCTCCGGATCTACTCATCTCCTTTTGAGTCTTAGTCCAAACTTGGCGAAACAGTGAGTTAATTCTCTTTTCCTCCCTCAAACTTAAACTCTCTCTGCACGTCGTCGCCACCTCCGCATTCACTGTCACTATCGTCCTCTTTGTTGTTGGGCTCGTCCCGCTTCTACCTTCCCTCTTCCTCCTCCCCCTCCTCAGGCTTCTCCCCATCATCCTCATCTTCAGGGACCGGCGAACTCTAGCTATAAGAACGGCTCATCATCCCCATTGTTCTCCTCATTGTCGGTCTCAAGGGAAGAGTGGGAGACGACTGAAGCAGTGGCCAAGATGGTGGTGGTGGCCGAGACAGAAGTGGAGCAAGGGTTGCAACCGGTTGAAGGCGAAAAGTAGGGGTAAGCGGTTTCCGGTTCTTTACAGGTTCCGCTTGGAACCTGGAACCTACCCTCGGGTACAGGTTCCTCATTTTTTGGAACTTAGAACCTACTCGTCAGATTCAAGAACCTGGAACCTACTCTGTCACAGGTTCCGGGGTCGGTTTCAGGTTCCAACAGGTTCTTTTTTTTTTTTTGTTTCATTGTTAGTTTTAAAAAAATGGAAATGAATGTAGCAAACAACATTTTAGAAGCAAAATTAAGGTTCCAAGCAAAAGGTTCAACGATACAGCCAACCAAAGATGCCATGTTGCCACAAAAGAGAATAAAAAGAGACAACCTAAGACTAGGGAAAATACTTGGGAATCCCATTTGACAACTTTTATTTTTAAAGCTGCCTTCGGATGCAATAGATAACCTTAGCAGATCGAGTACTTGCATGACTAAAGTTACAACTCTGTGATAATGGTGATCTTGTACTAGAACGAACCCCCTGATGGATAAAAAACATATTGATGTTTAGTATTAACATACCTGGCACAGTTCCTGGATTCAACAGAGACAAACGGCAAACAAGTTCTTCACAAAAAAAAAATAGCCTTCTGGAGTACACCTGCATTGAGAGTGTAAACATGCTTGATGAGACTCCAATAAAGCCTTGACACTGTCCTCATATTGGAACTCCAGCGGATTAGATATGTTTTGAAGAGCTTCTTCAAGGCCTGAACTGGACCATATAGTAGTACATTCATCTAAAAGAGCACATGCAGCAGAGAAATCTCTATAATTAAGAAGAATCCATGGTTTGTATAACATGGCTGAGGCCCTAAGAACTCCAACTGCTCTGTAAACTTCTCCCAGGGCAAGTACATACTGCTTGCCTAAATGATGTGAAAACAACAGCACATAAAATTCGAGGCCCAAAGAAACTCTAGTCATCACTATTTTTGTCGTTCTTGGTAACTATAACATACCTTCTTTTTCAGATAATATTTGATTGGAAACATTCTTCTCTAGAGCTTGCTTCCATATTGAGGCTCCATGCTTTAGCTCTTGAGCACAAGCAGAGATCATTTTGGTCCATGTAGAAACATAATTAGATTGTGCCTCAGCTGATCCTAATTTTAAAATTTTCAGTACCAAGGCTACGTGTCTCAAGAGTTCAACCAATGACTTTGAATCTCTCTCTACCCGTAGACAAGCAAGGTATCGCTACCGTTAAGTTCAAGAGCCAAACAACTACCCAGTTGGACGTCAACTTTTCATATCAGAACCAACTTAAGATATATCAATTTTTGACTCTAAAATTAAGCGGACTGTTCAGACAGACAAATAAACAAAGAAAAAAGGTAAAAGTTTATCCATTTTTAACCACTACATTTGCAGAACAATTGCATCAGCAGCCTTGTCCACAAATCTCATACTAGGGACTCTATCTTGGATTACTTGCAAGGCAACAAAATGTTCAAGCAAGACTGATCCAAAGGAAAGATAGATAATAGAGTGTGTAACAATCACCATCCTACAAGTATCTCAGTTGCAAATATATCTCAACGATTTCACTTGATAACAATTTGCCAATCCATGTGATCTTCCATTAAGCACACACAAGAAATTCATACTGATGACAAGTTGCTCAACAAGTTATATTCTGCCTTGATTATGCGGAACTTTTCTCCAGATAAGACTTCAAGAAATGTACCGATGCTGATATCTCTCTCAGATAGATTATTTGAGGGCAGTTGCAAGATTGACTTGCTTGAATGCAGCTCATTATAAAGCTCCTACAACAAGAAGGTTGACTCAAAGTTACTCCATACG
The DNA here is from genome assembly GCA_014182365.1 of Eucalyptus tenuipes. Classification (NCBI taxonomy): domain Eukaryota; kingdom Viridiplantae; phylum Streptophyta; class Magnoliopsida; order Myrtales; family Myrtaceae; genus Eucalyptus; species Eucalyptus tenuipes. The sequence goes on along the minus strand of CM024544.1, from coordinate 9,473,601 downwards.
CATTGAAGCAATCATAATGAAATAACTAAAAAAATCTTAGATGTTGAAATGAGAAAAGAATTGATATAATAGTAAAGGAAGTAACTAAAACGATCAATTTAGTAAACATAAACCTGAATTTCCTCATCATGAGCTTTTGCCTTCGTAGTTTCACCAGCAAGATCAACAGGGTCATGTGCCTTCTGACAAATAACATATTATCAACATTCAGGATTTGAGCAACTTCATAACAAAACAAGCAATTCATTGCATGAACGGATCTTCACCTGATTAAGATGCCGACAAGCAACAAGGCACAAATCATCCTTCAAATTGCAATAGAATTGAACAAGATCTTCAAGTTTTAATTCAATGCCAAAACTTTGAAGCGAATCCATAGGACTGGTTATAGAGACTTCTGTAGATTTGGTCCCATGGTAGACATCCTTATGCTCCCAAGAAATATCCTTTAAGACGTTTAGGTTATTTCCTAATCTGGACACTAGCACAGTGTGGCTTGAATTCGACCCATCAACACTGGGCGAGGGCGCTGCGGGTCACGGGCTTCGGGGCACGGTGAAGGCGAGCAGCGGCGGCGTCGCGGGATCATAGCGGCGGGGGTGAGCAGCGGCGTCGGGTAGCAGTAGGGGGCGGAGCAGGGGCAATGTCGGGTCGTCGCGGGTCGGTGTGGGTTGCGGGCGAGGCGCGGCGGGGCTTGGGATCCGCCGCAAAGGGCTTCGGTGTCGGCACGAGCTAGCTAGGGGGTCACTCGGAGACGCGGCGGCCGGCGGAAGTGCAAAGCGGGGATGCGGCGAGGGAATCTCAGGTGGCGTCAAGCAGAGGCGGAGAACGGGCGAAGAGATGAGAGAACTGTGAAATTGTGAATGTCGTGTGTAAAACAGTGAAAGTGAAAGTCAATTTGGGCTTTTTTTGAGCCCTAATCGGACCGGTTCCGGTTCTCAGTGCCGGTTTCGGTTCCGGTTCCTAGAAAAGGGAACCGGGAACCGGAACCGGTCCCTTTAGAATCGGGAACCGAACTGGAATCTCCGGTTCGGTTCGCCGGTTCCCAGTTCTACCCGGGAATTGCGCTCACCCCTAGCGAAAAGGGGAAGGTATGGAGGTTAGACCGGTTCTATGGATCCACTCGGGAACCGAATTGGACTGGCGATCCAGTTCTCGGGTGAATCCAATCAACTAGCGAGCGGTTCCCATTTCCAATTTTTCGGAATCGGTTTTTAACAGGCGGTTCTCGGTTCTAGGTCGGGAACCACCCGCCCGGACCATGCACACCCCTACTTAATGCCATCTCAAAGAGCAACTTTCCTTCTCAATTGCATTCTTTCAAGAGTTCGTGACTTAATATTTAAGAGGAAATTTTTTATTTGCATGAATTGCAAGAAATTAGAATTTCCATTTTTGTCTTTATAATAGAAAAAAAATCCAAGCATGACCGTTTTTCTAAGTAGTTTGTTCCATGATAGTAATTTTATCTTATAATATTCTCTATCGTCTCTCATGCTTAGTCTTTCGTTTTATATTTATCATTTGTGCGACTACAAAAGAAGATCTCGCATTCCACAAGCTCCTGCACTTTTTAGTGGCGAACATGATCGAAGATTGCCGATCGAAGGTGAAGCTTTCTTGGCGGTGGAAAATATAAAAAACTAGTTTGTGCTCCCTATTTTGGTTTTCCTCAATGTATTTTGGTGTTTGAAAGTTGAAGGGTTGTAATTTGTCTTACTGGGTCCATGGAAAAAAAGAAGACTTTTCGAGGGAATATAAAATGTGATAATCAAAGAAATGAAACTTCGAGTCATGCGCTAAATCGTGTGTTTAGCTAAGAGTTGTGTATGCATCGAGATGGATTGCAATGATTTAAGTATTTTGCAGTTTGTTTATGATGGGTTTTAAGTCAATAACAAGCTATTGTGAATTGCTCAAATGACTGATGAGTGGAGAAAACGATCACTTTTTGACAATGTCAATTGAGATATGACGCCATATCATCCGGTAGTGGGAGGAGAGCTGCTATGCATTATCGAGGCGCAAAAAGGGCCAGCTTGAAGATTTCCTCGAATTGATTTAAGAGTTTCCGTTCGATTGGCGTCTCGAGGGATCAAGTCAAGTGCATGCTGCTTTGACTTAGATGATTGAAGGAGAGAGATCTGCCCCCGATTAGGAGTTGAGTCGCATTTTTTCGGCTCTACGTGAGATTCTCTTGAAATCAAATCTTTACTTTCCAAACCCAATTCTACCGTGAGACTTGTTTGGTAAGACTTCCTGGGGTCTTCCCTCCCAAAGAAACTTTGATACCCAGATTTACCATTCAACGACAAATCTACAGCCACCAGCATAGACTGAGAAATGAACTTCGAGAGGCGGGACCATTGACGGTGAACGGCGGGTGTTTCTCCATGTGAAAAAACATGCGGTCCAATTCGGGATTGGCTCTTGCAGCACAGATCGGCCCCTTCCTGCTGAGAGAAAGCGATCCTATAGGAAGAAAGATTCGAGATCCATCGAAGACGAGCATCGCGCGCGCGCGGGGGCATTGGACATGTGAGTGTTTTTATGGAGGGAAGCGCATGGAAATCCCATCCGAACAAAGCTGATCGAAGTCCCACATCGTTCACACGCATATGGAATTCAGCAGTTTAAAATAAACGAACAACGGAACCGTACGCCAAGCTCGCGCTGCCGGGTTTGTAGTCCAAGCGGGGGGCACTATTGTGGTGGAACATGGGCTCAGATCCTGCCGATCGGGCCCTTTGCGGCAATATTCTGGCCCGCCCTTTCCTAACTGGGAGTTGATCCATGTGGTCCAGGTGAAGGCTTGGGCCTCACGGGTCCTAGAGCGGAGGGGTCCGCGTGAGGCTGGCTTCACAGAGCAGCGAAAACCTCCCGCTCCTGACGGGGGGGGGGATTAACGGGCCCTATCATATGACCCAATGGGCTGAACCTGCCGAACCACCACTTTCTATTTTTGTTGTTTTTATCTGTTTTCCCTCCCGGAAAATACTGGTCTTCAAAAACGTCAGTCTGGATGTGATGCCAAATCCTCTGGGCCATTGAAAATTTGACTGAACAAATTACATTGAAACTGGGGTTGGTGTTGGAAAAACCTCTCGACGTGATTGGAGGGATTCCTAAATTGTAACTTTACTCGATACTTTTATATTGAAGAAAAAGGTGAAGTTTCAATATATGATTAGATTTTCGACTAAAAAAAATGAAAATAAATACAAGATTTGCTTCTCAGGTTTTAGTTTTAATGATGACAAGATGGTGGTTCCTTGGATTCATAATAGATATGCTTGTGTCAAGGAAAAAGTCGTGCAAGACACAGACACTTCGGGTGTGCATGACAACGCTTCTTGATTAGGGAATAGTTTTTTTTTTAGAAATAGTTATTTTTTATTTCTATTCCGGGGAACGATTTCTGAGTAAAAGAACGCGTTTAGTAATCACACAAAATTTTTACTTTTGGAATAGAAAAAGAATAAAAGTGCGTTTAGTAACACAACAGTTTCTTTTTTTTTTTTTATTTATTACTTTTTTATTCTTGCTCACGACGGCGGGCTCAGCGGCGTCGGCGGCGGCGGCGGCGGCGTCGTTCGGTGGCCGGAGACCGATGTGCGGTAACCGGCGGCGGCGACCGTAGCGGCGGTCGGCGGTGGTTCCGTGCGGTTTGGAGGTGGCGCGGCAAGAGAGAGGAATAAAAGAAAAATAAAAAAGAAAATTAGCTTATTTTAGAAATTGTTCGCGGGAACGGAAGTAATTTTTTTTTTTTGTTTCTCGTTCGTTCTAAATCTATTCCCGGCTAACTTTCTATTCCGGGAATAGAAAAACAACTTTGCATTACCAAATATGTTTCTGTTTTTTTATTTTATTTCGGGGAATAAAAGAACAAAAATTGGAGAAACAAAAACGTTACCATTCGCAGCCTTCATATCCAATATTAGTCTAAAGGAAGCTGAATCAAATTCGGAATCTTAAAAAGTGTGGCATCAATGACAAAGAAATTGGGAATTCAAAAGTGCAATTAAAAGTGATCCTCAGGCCGTACAAATGATGGGAAATACTAAAAAAAGCTGAATAAAAATCAGAATCTTAAAAAGTGTGGCATCAATGAGAAATAAATTGGGAATTCCAAAGTGATCCTCAGGCCGTACAACTGATGGGAATTGCTGTAAATTGCGTACTATTATTCAGATTGATTTATTAGGAAAGAATTGAGATGGCGTGCAAATTCCAAAACTCGGTTCCATCCTGAATCCGCAGGAGCTTAAAATACACGACAGAATATGTAAGTGCTCAGAGCATATGTGCATTGGAAGCTGCACAGGTCAATGTGTTCAGTTCCATCGTCTTGTTTATTACTCTTCTGATGGCAGAGAAGAGAGAGATGGTTAGACTTCCTGCGGGCCTTCCCTCTCAAAGAAACTTAATACCCAGATTTACCATTCAACGACAAATCTGCGGACACGAACAAGGACAGAAAAAAAGACGAGCTTGAGAGGCGGCCCAGAATTGGAGGACGGCGAGTGCTTCTTCATAGATAAACACATGCGTTGCAATTCGGAATCAGCTCTCACAGCACGGATCGGCCACTTCTTGCCGAGAGAAAGCAATCCTACCGGAGGAAAATTCGAGACCCATTGAGGACGAGAATCTCACGCGCGCGCATGGGCACACGGCCATGAATGTTTTGATGAAGGGGAAAAACATAGAAACCCAAGTCCCACATCGTGGGCACGATAGCGAATTCAACAGTTAATTAAGTTCACGAACGAGGAAGTGGGTCACCGAGCTCAGTTGCGCGGGCTTGTGACCCAAGTGGGGGCAACATTGTGGTGGAACATGGGTTCAGATCTTGCGGGTCGGGCTCTTCGTGGCAATATTCTGGCCCGCCCGTTCCAAACCGAGAGCTGATCCGTGCGGCCCGCGCGAAAGCGGGGGTCTTGCGGGTCCTAGAGTGGAGGGGTCCGCGTGAGGCTGGCTTCACAGAGCAGCGAAAACCTCCCGCTCCCGACAGTGGGAGGATAACGGGCCGGTGTCTCTCGGGCCCTATCATGACCCAATAGGCTGAGCCTACCGAACCACCATTTTTTTTTTTCATCTGTTTTTTCCCAGAAAATTCTTACAAAACAAATTATATTGAAATCGCGGCTGGTCTTCAAAAAATCTTCCAACATAATTAGATTGATTGCTAAATTGTAACTTTATTCGATGCTTTTATATATTGAAGTAAGAGGTGAAGTGTCAATATATCATTAGATTTTCACCTCAAAATAGTTGAAACGGATATAAGATTTGCTTCTCAAGTTTAGTTTAAATGATGACAAGATGGTAATTTCTTGGATTCATAATGGATGGTGCTTTGTGTCGAGGAAAAAGCCGTGCAAGGCACGTTCGTTTCCTGTCCAACACTAGCGTAAAACAAGTCGAATCTTAAAAGGTGCGGCATGGAAAAGAGTGAACTTGGGAAAGTACAATTAAAAGTGAACTTTAGGCCGTACAGATGACGGGTCTTGCTGTAAATTGCGTACTATCATTCAGATTGATTAATCAGGAAAGAATTACAGACCAAAAAATAAAAAAGATTAGGAAAGAGTTGAGATAGCGTGCAAATTCTAAAAAGACGAGACCAAAACGAAAAAAAAAAAAAAAAAAAAAAAGGTAAATAAATAATTACCAAGCTGAAGCGGACAAAATAACGTCCCCGTCGAACAGTCAAAGTCGCTTTTCCACTTGGCGGAGCAAACTCTCCCACCGCAAAACGCCAGACGCCACGTCATCATTCACGTTCGTTCTATCTGGTTTCTTCCATACTCTCTCTCTCTACTTAACTTTCCAACCTTTCGCTCTCCTGAAGACCGGAGAAGATCGCGCGAATTCCATTTCCGTCCGCATTCTCGCTTTCCCTCAGCGCGCCGAACGGTGATCGGAGGTCCCGCCCCGATCGAAGGCGAAGCAACCGCGCTCTCCCCCACCCCCCATGGCGGCGCCGGCGTCGGAGAAGCAGGTGATGGTGGTCGGAGTCGACGAGAGCGACTACGGCGTCCACGCGCTCGAGTGGACGGTCGACCACTTCCTCGCCCCCTCCATGCCCCACCCCCTTCAAGCTCGTCGTCGTCCACGCCAAGCCCTCCGCCTCCTCCGCCGTCGGCCTCGTCGGGCCCGGTACGGCCTCCGATCGTTCCGGCGCATATATTCCCTTCTGCGATTCGCTGCTTTTTTTTCCGGCCGAGTGTTCGCTTGATTGCTACGCTCGTGGAACGCGAGGGTTTCGTTTAGTCCTGTTTGTAGTTTAGCTGACCAGTGAGGATTGGTGTGTGTGAATCGTGCAGGAGCTGCTGAAGTGTTTCCGATCGTGGACAGCGATCTGAAGAGGAGAGCCGCGAGGGTTGTGGAGAAAGCCAAGGATCTTTGCGCGAGTAAATCGGTAAGGACGTAGCGCCGGCGCGCGGATCATTAGCTGATTCCATGACTAGGGTGATTTCGAGCTTTTTGGATCAGTATGACACGTCTCGGTCAATTATTGATTGATTGTTTCTAGCTTAGAGGCCATGCAGATGACTGTAATTTTGATGTCATTGCAGTCCAACATAGACAGATGAACAGCTGACATGCTTAATGATGTAGCTGTTTAGGGCTAAATGTAGGATGTGATTTGTGCTGTCAAAAAGACTGCGCTTGTCGTCAACCTGTGGAAATATTTGCATTAGATTTCATCATGTTTTAAATTTATTTATTTTTTTGTTTCGATTACCTTTCCAGGTTCATGATGTGACGTTTGAAGTGGTGGAAGGGGATCCGAGGAACGTTCTTTGCGATGCTGTTGAAAAACATCATGCCTCGATCCTGGTAGTTGGAAGCCATGGCTATGGCGCCATAAAAAGGTACATCTACTTAATCACCGAAGCTCGTGACTAGGGTAACCTCTGTTCTATACTTGCCTTCTGTCTCCCGGGATTGATGCGGATGTCCGGTTGAGGCTAACTTGACTATGGGGAAATAAAATTTCAACTCGAAGCAATGTTCAGTTCCTAGATGAAGTATTCGGATTGGCAAACGGCACTCAATGGGTTATTTCATTGTCACCGGTCTTGATACTCTTGGATCACTTTATTGACGATATACTAGATCGGATAGCTTACTAAACATTGCATTTAGCTCGAGGAGGAATGAGTGAGTTGAGCAAATGTTCGACATGCAAACCAGACCTAACAATTTGCTGTTTCATTTTACCGGGCAAAAGCACGAACCTTTGAACTTTTAAGGTAGAAGCAGGATAGTGACATCAGAGAACATGTTTTGTAAGACAGTAATTCATGGGTGGCTACCAACATTGTTAGAGCCGATGGTTAGCGAGAATTCCATCTATTCCTCTTTTGTGAGCCTGGACTTTCTACTATAGGAACGTAATGTTTCAGATGTTCACTATACGACGCTCTGTAGCATGACTTTGCGCTGTTGAATACTGATGAATGTCTGGTGCACTGTTGCAGGGCTGTCTTAGGTAGCGTGAGCGATTACTGCGCTCACCATGCTCATTGCACCGTGATGATCGTGAAGAAGCCCAAGGCTAAACACTGAATTCCACTTTTTTTACTTCTGCAGAATCTGTAGATGGGTTGTTCGCATGCTTTCATATTGTGCACATTGATATCTAGTTCTGTATTCCGCATGTCCATCGGTACCTCGGTTTGAATTTCGTGTGTTGAAATGCCATTAAATTTGTAATAAATTTGTATGGTGAAATGCCGCTATGGAAGTACAGTTTGGAGAATTTGTGTACTTAATTATACACACGACATGTCGGTTCGATGGCTCGAACCGACTAAGGTCCATTTATGCGTAAGTCAGCGGTCAGCACACACATACGCACGCGGTGTGATCTGCCTCGGCAGCTATATTTCCAAAAGACGGAATTACGCAGAAGAGGATATGAATTCAAATACCAGCTTCAAGGGTATTGTATTAGAGCAGTACTTTGGCATGTGATTTAAATGAACGAGAAAGGAAATAGATGGTAGTGACGATTTCCGGCTTGTGGAAGTGGAAATGAAAGATGACGAGGAAGTGGTACACTTCATCCAAAAAGTAAATTTAAACCCTTTTTAACTTTGTGCAAGTAGCTTCTAAATTATTTTCAAAAGAGTCATCCATCCAAAGAAAGCTTGATCACTGGCTTCGAGGTCGCCACATATGGAAAAAAAAAATCGTATAATGAAAGGACTAAATTGTATAATGAAAAGAAGAGTCTGATTTAATTGCGTCAATTGAAATTACACCATTTTGTTGTACTTTATGAATAAAATTTCATTCCTCGTGACGTACTCCAGCAGATGGAAAATTAATAATTTACATTCTTCTCCCAAATATCTTGGATAAATGTTTTTAAAGAAAATAATTATTTTTGGACGTTGACGTGCTTAGTAGAAAAAAATAACGAATAAGAAGAAAACAATGCTTTACATCAATCTTTTATTCCTTATTCAGTAAAAGAATATTATATTTTCTTGTGCTTTGTCGTGTACTCACGCTCTACCATCAAATATATATAGCACGAGCAAGCAAAGCAAGCGTTGGTTTCGAGTTAACGAGTAGAGAGGAGCTTCCTCTGGAATGCTAAGCATATTTATGGCTTTCACCTTCAAAAGCTGATCGGTTTCATGCTTCCAAGTCCAGGCCAAGCGCTCTTCCAATTCGAATCCCGTCGATCGGCTTAAACCCACCAATTCTAGAAGGTGAAGTCATGCTCCTGGCAATTCTGAGGGACCCCGAGCGATGCTCGCCAACTGTTTGCGCACATGCCTAAGTGAATTTAGTCAGCAAGAAAAGGTATGCGTTTCGCGGTCGCCCTACGAAAGAGTCCATATTGGTTTCGAGTTTAGATTCCCAATTGTCCGGATTCAGCTGATACTGGGAGACCGTGTTGCTTTTCACGCTTTAAGACGATAAACGCGAGCTGCAGAGGCTCTAACACGTCGAGATTGCTATTTGAATCTCCGAGTTGTCTAAGGATGATTAATTTGGGTAGAATTCTTTTCTCTCTCTGTTTAGATTTTGGGTTTTAACGCTTCTCTTCTAATTCTCACCAGATATGTTTTCTTACCCTGAAATTCCAACAGAGCTTCAAGGACAAGTTTTGCTTGCACGGGCTTCAAATTCTCTCTTGCCTTTTTCTATGATTCCATGTTTTCAATTTTCCTTACTTTTTAGTGTGGAGAGTTTTCTAATTCTTGTTATTTGATTGTGAATCTCTCACAACCATAGAAGACGATTATCTAAGGCCTCTCCTGTCATATCTTTGAACCTAATTTCAATGACTACATCGAAGCTCGGTCAAAGCATGAGAGATTATGTAAATAAGAGACTGTACTTTGATGTCTTTCTGAACCTATATTATCTTCTCTACATCTTTTTCTAATGCAGATATCTCAGGAGTTCAGTTCGTTTTTGCCAAAAAATGTGGCTCCGACGAATCCAGAGCTCTTTTGGTCTCCGACGACTTACTGGAGAGACTGCTGCTAACTTGATTGGCGGGGACAATAAGCAGCTTCTATGTTGTGCATACTCAAGTACGTCGATATGTGTAGGCCTACCAAGAAAGCTCACAAAGCATGATCGGAAGCCGATGGTGACTAGTGTGAACGAACTGAAGCGCGAAGCTCAGTTGGTGAAGAAGCAGAGGCAGACAGTACAGGAGATTCCTTTAAAGGCTCCTGATAACGGATTGTTGGTCAAGGAACTGGTTCCGGTTGCTCATGAAGTATATAATTCCAGGACGGAATTGTTTGCTTGTGTGTCGAGAGTTGCCCAAAGCATCCCTATTTATACATGCAGGTAAAGAGGAAAAATTTGTGGAATCCTTCTAGTGCTTAACCTTGTAAACTTTTAGCTGATTAATGGCAGTTATGTAGCCATAAATTGTGCCTTAAGCTCTCTACTAGATCTAATTCATTAGGAGATATTTTTACTGTCTGTTCAGCCTAGTTTGCTTTGCAATTCACAAGTCTGTGCCGGAAACATTTCAAGCTTTAGCTATTAGGTATAATACATCAGTTTCTAAAGACAACCAGCCTTGTGCTCAATCTTTTTCATCAGGAATCTTATTGGTCAATACGGTATCTGCAGATATTACTAATGGAACTCAACTTCGCATTCAAGCTTTCACCCCTTTGAGTCCCCTTCTTATTATCATATCCTAGGTTGAGCACTGGGTATAAAATCATGTGCTCTCATTGTGATTGCTGTGACGATGTAAATTATGTTGCATCATTTAAAATTCAGCACTTAATGAGATATAGTCAGTTGATAACCCCAATTAAAAATGACTTGATTAAGTGAAAATTCACTCTTGCTAAGCAAGGATGAGTCGGTTCATTCAGTAGAAAAAGTAACTGATGTGATAATAACTAGAATTCATTATTTAAATTAGCAGCACTTATTAATCAGTTCTATCAATCAAATTATTGTCTTCATTCATGTTCAGCTTGTGTGGAGAAGTTCATATTGGTCATCCACCACACCGGATTAGAACTTGCACTGCTGGGGCTCTGTCAAACAAAGAGCATAGTTGGAAACGTGGAGGCATGGAGCATGTCTTGCCTGTCATTGAATCTTTCCATTTATATGATTGGGTTGGGAGGGCCGTTTCACACAATGAGCGGCTTCAAGTTGATCGGATCCCAGCAATTGTGGAATTATGTGTTCAAGCTGGTGTTGACATTGCAGAATACCCCACGAGGAGGAGAAAGTTTCCCGTTTACAATGTTGCAGGTAGAATAATCGATTATGAGCGTAGGTTTCCTAAAGATGATTTACGTGGGCAAGGCATCAGCACATATGGGTTTTGGGGCAGAAAACAGCCAAGCAGCACAAACTTACTAGACTTCGAACCTGACGACATTCAAGGTCTGTTTTGTCTGCTCATGATTTACCGATTATGTAACATAATGTACCTGAGGTGGAGTTTGTTAGATTTCAAGAACTATAGGTTTCTTGAATTATCAGACAAGTGAATATTTATATTCTCATTCAAGTAGAAACGGAACATAGTGGCATAGTCCAGATTAAAGGAAACTCCATGAAAAACATTAGATTTCAGTTAATATTCTTGAATTGTGGAATGAATGGGGATGTGCTTGTTCAAGTAGAAACTGGAATATATGTACATATCCAGATTAAGTGACTTTAATAGCTATTCTTATTTCAGGAGGACGAATGTCATACTGCCAATGTTTTCTTTTTCTAGTTTTAGGATTTCCAGTTATTTTCAGAATTGAAAAATCATGTGCTTTCGTATCCCTTAGAGAAAGCAACCGATAAGCTCAAACTTCAAATATTTTGATTATTCTGATCTCATTAATAATCTCTACGTTGTAAACAGGCCCTGAACAAAATAGGCAATGAATTTGGAGAGACATGCTTTTAATACTTTCTCATCTGTTTTCTTGTTTCTTTATCTTTCTCGTTCTTTTCAAATCATCTGTCAACTTTTTCAGGCCCCCATCCTAGTTAAAGCACTATTGATAATTGAACTATTTAATCTGGAAGGTGTTGCTTTGCGAGGCTTGGAAGTGTGGGAAAATATGTGTTCAGGAGCTGCAAGACTCATGGAGAAGTATTCTGTCCAAACTTGCGGATATTGTTCAGAGGTGCAAGTCGGGCCCAAGGGTCACAGAGTAAGGAACTGCTACGCTCGCAGGCACCAGATGAGGGATGGGCAGCATGCTTGGCAAAAGGCAACTGTTGGGGATATAGTTCCTCCAGTTTATGTGTGGCATGTTAAAGATGGGCATGGTGGTGAGGCACTGGTAAATAGTCTGAAGAGGTATTACGGGATGTTGCCTGCAGTCGTGGAACTGTTTGCACAGGCTGGGGCGCAGATAGGAGAGAAGTACACCGGCGTGATGCGAGAAGATGTAGTAGTGCCGGACTTGGACGAAGAAAGATTGGTCGTTTGAAGGCATTGGCATTTGTTTATGAGCTTCGGCAGGAATTTTGTTTGGAATTCAAAGGGGCGTGAGTCGCTAATCTGAGGATTGCCATCCCTTCCATCTGGGAATGAGTCCTGTTTACCGAAGTGCAACGGTGTAATGGGATATGATGTGGAAATGAAGGTACTGAATGGGCATGCTAGAGCTAGACTTCCTCTCAAGGAGAGAACTTCTTTCTGAAACGAACGGTTGTCTCAATTGCAGCTTTCACTCCAGATCGATCCCGCCGGCCAAAAAGAAGATATATCGATGACCAGTCAATTAACCGGAAAAAATCCCCAACCCCGCTGCGGAAATTAAGCATAGTGTATAATGGTATGATATTACGAGGGCTATGTTACAGTGGGGACTAGAGTGATGGATTAGTCGAGTATGCTAACTTTTTGCATCCAAAAAGGGTTTAGAATGGGTGAGTTATCATTTGCTGGAATGTTAATGTTCGGTTTAAAGTGCGAAAATCATTCATTATTCACCATATAATCACGTGAGCTTTTTAATTTGCCTTTTCGTTTATCTTTGACGAACCATCAAAACTGGAAAAGGTATGACACTAGTCACGGGCTTGAGTTTACAGGGATTAAGTGCATTTGGACAATTCCTCCAGGTGGCACGATTAAATAAACAAGTGATGATCGACGTATCCAGGGTCCGAACATATTCAAAATTAGCAAATCTCTAACAAGTTTCCTTACCTCACCTTACTTCCACCAGTTATCAACGAATGTTAGAAACATTAAGTCATTTGTAGCCACTCCCCCCTTCTTAAAATTAAGAAAACGACCGACGACCATCTGACAGATGAAACATGAGCCTAAGAGAGGCAAAACGAAACCAGAAAGATATGTTAGAAGTGGCCACGTCGTCCATATTCTTGCCTATTCAACCAAGGCATTCTTCCAGGGACAATACATCACATCATCAAAAGAATGCTACGACATGATCTTCTTGTCAACGTTTATCTAGCATTTAAATCGAATTCACCAACTTCACGCCAATCACTCTGCACGCCCGTTTCACCATTTTCGGTCTCTTCATCGTTTAAGAAATCTTCAGATGGTTCCTTATCATCTTTCTGTCCATTATTTGCCCACCCATTCATCATGTCGTCTGGGTTAACACCCTTTTCCTGCTCCTCCAAGTCGTGATTCATAGGAATATCGTTGTCTTGAGATCCACGAGCATTCGCCCTTATAGGACCTCGAGCCATCATTTCCACATGAGCCTGTGACCCAACTCTGGCTTGCTCTGCCTGTGCCATTGCCGCCATGCGCAACTGAGCCTCATGAGCCTCCCTCCCAGCTTTCTCTCTCGACTCGATTTCGGCCCTCAGTTCCAGCATTGCCCGTTTTTCCTCTTGAAACAGCAATTGCTCAATCATCAACCTCTCCTCGGAGCGAAACTCCCCCAAAGCTCGCTTCCGAGTTATTATGTTGAAAGCAAGGGCCTGTTTCTCAAATGTCGAAGTAAACTCTGCTACTTTGGCAGCAATGTTATGATCCCATTGCTGAGAACGAGAAGGCATCTGACCTGTAGTGTCGGAATCAAGGATTCTATCGTCTTCCTCGGCCTCATAATCTGCTATCACATGGTAAGGCAGCAATCTGCACCACACAGAAAGGTTTAATGACCAAGCCTGAAAACTAAACAAGCTACTTGTAATCAGACAGCAGTACTGAAATTTATGGTAAACACTCGGACAGTTATACTCAGGGGACACTATCTTTGGGCATCACTAGCTAAGGCGGTATCCTCTTCAGGAAGAATATGCAAGTCCATCCTTATACCTAGCTGCCTGAACACCAAACTCTGCTGCACTGCTCTTGACACCATCCATATATATATATACACTACCCTCCAAAGATAGCTGCATAACACTCCTCCATTATCTTAACAATCTAAGTTCCTGACATAAGAAACTTGGGAACCATGGCAGAACAAAAGACAGCAGAACAGACCAGAAGCAACGCCAGGATTCATATCTAAATCAAAATGCTGGCTATCCACCTCTTTTCGTGTCGACATGAACCACTCAAAACAGCAAATTTTTGCCTGATAATTCACTACAGACAGTTCTTGTTCAGATTAACTAAACTATAGATTGACAATTCAACATCAAATGTTACTAATGTGCAAAAAAAGCACCTGCTTGGATTGGAATAAACTGAATTTCCAATCAAACAATGCAATTTACTGTCGACACAAATTCGTGTGTAGGTCATTATCTCAGCTAACTGATCTCTTTACCGCATCGTAGTAGAAAGTACCATTTCTTCTCATCAACTTTCCCAACCAAAAGAACTACTTCAAAAGACAAGAACAACAGAACATCTCGGCTAGAGAGAGAGAAAGAGAGAAGACAACCTCTCGCAGGCGTCTTCGAGAGAAGAGAAGGGGCGCTTGAAGTCCGGGTGACAAACACGCCAGGCGTCCTGGTACGCCATCTGCAATTCCACCTGATTCCCCGGTCGAATCACTTTCTGCTGCTGCTGCTGCTGCTGCTGCAATTGCTGTTGCTGCTGCTGCTGCTGCTGCTGCTGCTGTTGCTGCTGCTGCTGCTGCTGTTGCTGCTGCAAATTGGGGGCGGAGACGCTAGGGTTCTGCTGGATCGGACGGTGGGAGAGCCCCGGAGGACGGAGGTGCACGTCGATGTTGGACGGGAACCGCGACATGGCGGCCGCCTGCTGCTGCTGCTTCTGCAGCTGCTGGAGGAGCAGGATGTGCTGCTGCTGCTGCTGATGCTGATGCTGCTGCTGCTGCTGCTGCTGCTGCTGCTGTTGCTGTTGCTGGTGGTGGTGGTGGTGTTGCATCAGCAGTTGCTGCTGCTGCTGCTGTTGTTGCTGGTGGTGCGCCGCCGCCGACGATTTCGCCTCCTCCATCTCTCCCTCTAGAAAATAGGGGATTCGGGCTCTACGCAGCAACGCTAGAGAAAAGCCATTCGCGAAATCGAGCAGCGCGACGCCGGAGGAGGCGGGTCGATCGGCCGATCGATCGAACCGGGAGCGATTTAGGGTTTTTCCCCTGCGGCGGAGTAGCTGAAACGCCGGAGAGGAGAGAGAGAAGGGGGAAGAGGAGGAGGAAGAAGAAGTCGCCGTGGAACGCGAGCGAGCGAGCGATCGATCGATCTCACGGGCCGCCGTGCGGCCGCGATTCCCCGGAAGCTCTTTGGGCCGGGCCACAGAGGCGCGCTGGTGGGCCTTGATGTGGCCCATGTGGAAAGGGGCAAGCCGGCCCGCTTATGTAATTATTCACGGATTCGAGAACTTTCTGATTGAACTAAAACCAATTGTTATATCGAGCGATGATTCTTGTCCTGTTATAGCCGTCAAGTTTGTCGGTTTTGAATAATGAAATCAAAGAAAAGGAGAAACTGAAAGATAAAGTACCAGATATACAAGTGTGTCGGTTTTAGAAAGGAGAAACTAAAAAATAAAGTACCATATCAACTGCTATCAAGTATGTCAGCATGGTTCCCAACCAAGGGTACTGTATCGACCGATGGTTGGGAACCGTGCCATAAGGCGTGCCAACACATAGTGGACGTTTCACCCGCCCTCTCTCACCTCAAGCACGAGTGGCTATTATACCATCCTATCCGGTGGTAGCCAGAGCAAGCTCTGACGTGAAGTCTACCTTCCCTATTAAGATGCCCTCAAATTCCTTATTTATCTTTATCTTTCCGATAGAGAAATAATACGGAGGACGGCGTAAGGACTCCCACCCCAGGGCGATTATCTCGCCTGTTTCTTTCTTGAGCCTTTTAAGGACCTGCTCAAGTCCGTTGGTTTTAAATAATGAAATAAAAGAAAAGGAGAAACTAAAAGATAAAGTACTAGATCTGAACCTAATTCTTCTAAAAATTTCACCAGAATTTGGGTCGCATGTTTACGCGCCCGCCGGGCGAGTGCGATTCGAATGCTATTTCTTCTGCTAGCTTAGCCAATTGGTCTTTAACGCAAGATGCGAAAGGATCGATGCTAATATGTAGGGATGCATATCGATGATCGTAGAGAGAAATTGTCACTGCAGTACACGTGAAATGGTGGGTAGTGTTTGGCATAATAACATCGTGACCGAAGTGCAGCGGTGGTTCGAAGAGCTTTACGTGCGTTCTTTGAGGAGTTTTCCCAAACACCTCGAGGGTTCCCAAGCAAAGAAGCGCGTACATCAGAGAGAGTGCGTGAAGGCAACAATCGACATAAATTTTCCGAAATTCAAGGGTCCCTAATTCCTGGATGAAATCTGGGCCCTTAACGGGTTCTTCATCGCTACGATGAACTCCTGCTTATCCGATAGGTCCACCTCCTCGCCGGCCACCGTCCGCCACTTGAACAGCCACACCAGGTTCGCCACGAAGTACTCCAGGTGCAGCATCGCGAGCCCGGACGCAGGGCAGATCCTCCTCCCCACCCCAAACGGCATCATCTTTATCTCCCTGCCCCCGTGATGTCGAACCCGCTGGCTGCTCCTCCGCCGGCGGAGTTCAAGAACCTCTCGGGCTTGAACTCCATCGGGTCTTCCCAGACTTTCGGGTCCCAACCCATCTCCGCCACCATGAAGTCGATGGTCGCGTCCTTGGTGATCGCATAGCCGCCCAACTCCGCGTCCTCCTTCACCGCATGCGGCAGCACGAAATGCCCCGGCGGGTGCCGGCGCAGCCCCTCCAGTACCACTGCTTTCAGGTAGCCCATCCTCTGTAGGTCCTCCTCCTTCACTTGTTCCGCCCCTTCTCCCACAACTGATTTGATTTCATCGTAGAGCCTCTCTTGGATTTCTGGGTACTTGACCAGGTTGGCCATGATCCACTGCAGCGCCGTGGACGTTGTGTCGGTGCCGGCGTTGAGGAACTCCCAGCACAGACTCACGATGTGGTCCTCCTCCAGCTTCCTCTTCTCCTCCGGCAGCTCCAGGTCCAGGAGCGTGTCCACGTACGGCAAGATCCAATCGCCATTGCCGTCGTTCCCGTCTTCCTTCGCTTTGCTCGGCTGCTCTTGCTTGGCCTTGAGTCGAGCTCTGATGAGCGGGACGAGGACGCGTTTCCGACACTCGCAGAGCTCATAGAACTCCTTCCATCGCTTCCGGAGGACGAGCTTGCTCAGCCACGGCCAGAAATTGAGCACGTTGAAGCGCCATTGACTCAGCAGCGCTCGTTGCGAAACCTCCTTGATCTGCTTAATCTGCTCCTCCTCGAGCCAGTCTCCGAAGCACATGAGGACCAGCAGGCAGAAAATGGCGTACTGGAAGTGGTCGATGACGCGGACGACGCCGCCAGGCTGTGACTTGAGCTCCGCCCCAAGCATGTTGAGGACCCGCGTGCGGGCGCGGGAGTAGGAGCGGAGGCGGGAGGGATGGAGGATCTCCGCCGTGAGGTTCCGGCGGAGGAGGCGCCAGGTGGGGCCGTAGGAGGAGGTGTTGATATTGTGCTGGTTGGAGGAGAGGAGGCGCATGGTGGCAGAGGGCGGCGGGCGGTCGGCGAAGACGGCGCCGCGTTGGACGAGGGCCTCGTGGGCGAGGGTCGGGGAGGCGACGAAGACGGCGGGTCCGGAGCCCATGTGGAGGGTAACCATCGGGCCGTGACGGGCGTGGAGGCAGCGGAGGATGGGCTCGACCTCCGAGGACGACTTGCGGAGCCATAGGAAGTCGCCGACGACCGGGAAGGTAAGGGGCCCGGCGGGAGGCTCTTCTTGTTGGGGGCGGAGGAGAGGAGGTTGAGGGTGGCTCTGAGGAGGGCGGCGACGGAGAGGGTGACGAGGATGAGGAACCAGACTTCCATCTTTTGCCGGATTGACTCTGACTTCTTGAGGAAGACCAAGTTAAGGATTTGCAGAGATATGAGATCGGGGACGAGGTTGACGACGTAGCGGAAAGAAAACGGAATGGCTGACGTCCAAAAAGTAGATATGAGAGGGCCAAGCAGCCATCGATCTGAGGGTCGTCGTCTCCTGCATCTGGGAACGAGTCCTGTTTACTGAAGTAAGCGGGAAAGAAGGCACCGATACGACGTTGATGAAATTGGGCGGAGGATCTTGAACCTCCATTGCTTCCATTATGGAGGAGAGAACGTAAGAAGCGGGGGCAGACGGAATGCCCATCGGTGCGGGCCCGCTAGAGCTTGACTTTTTACTTGCGCTTCCTTCTGACTATTCTTTTACGAGAATTGATATGAGGGGATAGTTAGGGATGTCGATTCGATTTTTCAAAAAATTGGTTCGGAAAAAAACTTCTGAATGAATCGAAATTTCGGGTTTTCGATTTTTGGTTTTTAGCTTTTGATTTTCGATTTTTTTCTTCTTTTTTTTTTTGTTCAACTCAAAATAATCTAAATTCAATATGTGACATGGCCAGTCAGGAGTGCAATGTCAAATTGATTCATGATCTCGCGATTGGATACTAGAGAAAATTTCAAGTTAAGAAAATTGCGACTGTCAAAACATAATCAGATGGACACAAGCCTCGGAGAATCAAATATGAACTGTAACACGAGAAGGAGCACAATGAGATGAAACGGACAAACCCGCCGGCAAAGGAGATAAGCAATTCCTCACTCTATTAGGTTTCCAGATGAATAATCGAGCGAGGGATGCACTTAGAGGTAGGATCAACTTAAAGAGACCATAGATAGGATCGAAACTCGTAGGGATTCTCCATGACGGCTCCTCCTCGAGGGATAGAAACAACAGGTATTAATGATCTCAGACATTCTATCACGGATTTGGTAAATGTGCCACCGACTGTCCAAGTGATTTATCTTCAAAAAGCTTTTTCTTTTTCTTTTTATTTTTAAAGACCGGTAAGCACGTTTAATATGATATGATTCTCAATTTGTACAGATTAAGACCTATCCAGTATGCCGGATAATTCTCTGCACTGAAGCCTTTCGAGTAATTGCAGTTCCACTCTGGATCAATGGCAAGACTCCATTTGTTAAAGGAAGAAACCCAAAAGAAAAGAGGCGGAATCGCCATGGAAGGGGGAGAAGGAACGCACGAGGGAGTCGGGGCGGGCGGTCTGGCGGAGGCGAGCCTCGAGTTGCTCGGTGCGGGAGCTGGTGGCCTGCATGACGCAGTAGCCGATGACGCCGGGGACAATGCCGCAGACGGTGGCGAAGAAGGGCTTGGAGTCCCGGGTCTTCCGCACCAGCCACCTCCACGTCCCGCTCTTCTCCCACAATCGGTTGCCGTCGCCGTTGCAATCGCCGTCCCTACCGCCATTGCCGTCGCCGTTGCACCTCAAAGCCGACCATCGATCAAGACGAGAGGACTCAGAGGAGATGGGAGAGAAACGGGTTTCATTAATGGTTTGATTTTATCGGTTCGTCGGTTCGGTTAACCGATAAAAACCAACCCAATGAAAAAATATTGATTTTTAATGAGAACCGAACCGAAAAAACCGAAATTTTCGGTTTTTTCAGCTCGGTTCCTGACACCCCTAATGATGGTGGTCATCTCAGTTCCCCAGGCTGACCCAACTCCATGCGTACAACACAGAAGAAAATTCCAAACACAAAGCATCTAGTACTATTTGAAATGTTACATCAGAACTAAACTTCTAATAATCTGTATAGCGATTTAATAAGAAATTATAAGTTTTCTTCAATAACAGCTTGAAATGAAATCGAATTGAAATCATGAAATAGAACCGTGGAATCATTATAAACCAAAATGACTAGGAAAATGAATTGGATGTGGATACATGGCTGAAATAGAATAGTAGGAATTGTTGCTGATGTTGATGCTGTTGCTGTTGCTAGTGGTGGTGTTGAATCAGTGGTTGCTGCTGTTGCTGGTGGTGCACCACCGACGATTTTGCCTCCTCCATCTCTCTATAGAAAATGGGGGATTCGGGCTCTACGTAGCAACGCTCGAGAAGAGCCATTCATATAATTGAGCAGTGCGACACTGAAGGACACTGAAGGAGGTGGGTCGATCAGCTAATTGATTGAACCGAAAGCGATTTAGGGTTTTTTGCTGTGGCGGAGAAGCTGAAACTCGTAGAGATGAGAGAGAGAGGGGAAGTGGAAGAAGAAGAAATCGCTGTGGGATGCGAGTGAGCGATCGATCTCACGGGCCGCCATGCTCCTGTGATTCCCTTGGAAATTCTTTGGTTCAGGCCACTATAGTATGCTGATGGGCTTCTACGGTTTGGGTTGAAACACAAATTCTTCGGGTGCGCTTAGTTCAGTTTTCTTAATGGATTTTCAATCTTGAAAGCCCCTTCAGGAAATGCTAAGCAGTTTGGGAAGTTTTTCATGAGACTTTTGGCCAAATGTTAGCTTTGGAAAAGCTGAAAACTCAATATTAATAAGGATTAGCATTGAGGGTTTCAGCATTTGGCGAAATGCTGAAAGTAGATTTTTTTCTTGTAAAACTACCCTCACCAATTTGTTAGTTTTATGGTTTTGCCCCTTTATGTAACTCTTCATCTTCTTCGTGAGATGCGAAGGGCTAGTGAGGGTCGCTTGACCTAGGCAACCTCCGCCGAGGTTCACACGACCTCAGGCAATTGTCGCCTGGGTCTCACAACCTCCGATGACCTTGCCCGAGGTTGCACGACACTTGCGACACTTAGACAGTGGTTGTTTGGGTTGCGAGGGTTGTGCAAGGGTTGCCTGAGGTTGTGCGACCTCAGGCAGCCCTTGCTTGGGTCATGCGACCCTCATCGGTGGCCGGCGGCTATGGCCATTTGCCACCTCCGATGAAGGGTTTAGTTTTTTTTTTTTTAATAAAAAATATAAAAACAATAGCTAAAGTTCATTGCAAAATGTTTTTGCCAAACATTCATTGAATCTAAAGTTTATCTATTAAGAGTTTTTACCAAACATAATTTGCATTCCTTCAAAGGGTTTTGGTTTTAAGCATTTACATTACACCAAACTCCATATGCAAAGCTGAACCAAATGTACTTAGGAGTACAAAAGTTGGTTGTTATATTGAGTGATGATCCTCGTGCTATTACTGTTAAGTTTGTTGGTTTTAAGCAATGAAATCAAGAAAGGGAGAAAGTTAAAGATAAAGTACTAGATCTAAGCCTAATTCTTTTGAAAATTTTGCTAGCATTTGGATTGCATCTTTGTGCACTAGCAGGCAAGTGCAATTCGAGTGCTATTTGATAACTCTATAAAAATAAAGTTATTTTACTTATTTTAGGCAACAAATAATGCAATAAGAAAATATTTGGATTTCCTTATGATTATTTGAGTTTTCCTTGTTTATGTAGAATAATGAGATATGGAAAAGATAAGAAAAATAATGACAAAAATCAGAAATTCAAATTAGAAAGCATTGGAAGTGGATATCAATTTAGGGAATCCTTAATTTTGTTTCCTAATTTAATGTGCAGGCATTGCAAGATAGATATCAAATAAAAAATTCTCTGATTTACTCGCTAATTTTATACGAAAAATAAGCAATTGCCTGGAGATAAGGATCTTGGATGTATCCCATAAATAGGAGAATATTGAAAACCTAGGGGACAACGAGGTTTTTATTTTTAGATTGCTTTTCACTGTTCTGAGAGTTTATCAAGTTTTTTTGAAGAGAAGATAAACGCAATGACAAAATTCTTGTTCTTTAATTCAAGATACTGGGTTTGATTTGTATTTTTATTTCTTCTTCTACTATGTCCTAATATTCTTTTTTAGTGCTATGATATAGCCTAATCATGATGATGTGAATTTCATGATTTTTATGCGTGCAAATAGTTTCATTCATGTGAATTATATATCATTATGTTTAATGTTTTTAAGTGACTGACCACAACATGAATAATTTGATGTGCATGTTTGAAACTGAAAAGTGATAATATGCAATTACTCATTATAATATATAACCGTGAATTAAACGTGAATAGGGATATACCGCGTTATTTGTATGGCTTTTGGTGATAAGGTAATTCAAAAAACTCATTATAAGCCGGGAATATTTATAAATTTTAATGTACTTATGTTTATTTAAATTCACAGAGATTTAGAGTGGATTAATAGATTGACTAGGTTTGCTATACCTAGAGATAGGATAATACATAGATTAGGTAATTACGTTATCACATGTTTGATATCATTTTGGTACGCGCAACAATCTAAAATTCATATCTAGTGGTTATGGTGAAATCAGATGCTCTAACATATTTATTTGATTGATTTACTGCAATTAGTCTCTAAATTTTACTTTTAAGAATTTTAATTTTAATTTATTTTCAATTCTATTTTGATATGTTAGAAATTTTTTAGAATTAATCTATTTTTAGCATTTAATTAGTTTATTAATCGTCAATCTCTGTGGATGAATACTTTTTCTCATCATTGTATTACTTGTTTGACATATTCACTTGCATTTAGAATTTTTCGAACAAGTTTTTGGCGCCGTTGTCGGGAATTGTTTGTTTAATATCAATTAATATTGATACCAATCGCGAACTCTTTTTTTCCGTCCGAGGGAAAAGGAAGAGGGTTTAGGGGTATTTGCCTAAAAAGGCGGACCAATGGCCCTAAATTAGGTGTAGGCTCTCCCAAGCCCATACCTCGCACGACGTTGGATTTTCTTTTTTTATTTCTTAACAACTTAAATATTTCTAGGAGTCGCCACTAGCCTATTGGGGTCGGCTAGAAACCAATCGAGACATGGGAGTGTTGTCTCGATTCTTACGCAATCAGAGATTTCTAGGAACGGGGACTTGTTTACGCTAATGTTTCTGTTAGCGTCCTTGCGGTGCCACTAACTTGCAAGGTTGTTCATTTAAATGGCCACATAATCTTGATTACCAATTATAATCTTTATAAAACCGCTAAGCGTCCATGCAAATGTTTTTGTAGGTTTGTTTTTCTTAATGTCTAGACTAATCCTAACATAATTTAGAAGAGAAATTTATACTCAAATTAATGAAAAGCGGTGCGCAAGTAAATATTCAAGAAATTGAAATGACTTGAAAGTAATGCGGAAAAAAAAGACCCAATACAAGTCGGGCAAATAATATTACATGGTCTTGTTATCACGCCCCGGGATAGGACCCCCGTGAGCGAAATGGAAATTTAAATATGCATGAAATTACTCTAGATGCATGAAATTACTCTAGATAATTTTAATCTATGCAAAATGGATTATTTACAAAAATGATCATAAAATACCAAAATAGCATTAAATTAGGAAAATGACCTTTTAAAATTAGGAAAATTTCATAGATGCCATTTCTGCCTTAATTTGATACCATCTATCACTTTTATATTTTTTTTTTGAAAATTTTGGATTTTTTTATTTTTTTAAATAAAAATAATAATTTCCTAAACCGATATATGCTAACATTGAACAACACAGCACATGAATATACAATAACCGAGCTCAAATCGACCGTTTCAAGATCGAAAGTTGGTTTGCGCATTTCGTTGAACACTCGACGTGCATCAAATCACCCCAAACCAGCTTCTTCGGGCCATGTTTGCAGCCTTCAAACTCAACCCAAAAGCAATCTCACATGGAACTAAAGTATCAAGATTATACTACCACATGCAAGGAGCAAGATTAGATAGAAATCATAGCTTAAAACAAAAAAAAAAAAACTAAGTTGAAATCGGTCTCAAATATGTGGATTTGAGCTGATTTTGCAAATTTGGGTTTGAACCCAAAGTCAAGCAAACGGGTTGCATGCCCATATTCAAGCCCCGACACCCATCACATACGAGATCTAAGGGAAACACTACTTACTCCGAGTGAAAGTAGGTAACATGAGCTTTCAAATGCAATAAACATCATAGATAATGACCCACCGAACAACATCAAAACGACCTCTCCAAGAAGCACACATGCAAAACTCTTGAAGAGATTTCAACACCTAGAAAAATTTCAACCTCAGAAATCAATTTTCCGGGTTGGTTTTCCTCTTGATTTTTCACTATTAAAACACGTTCAAAATAGAACAAAAATACATCTAGGATACTTGCCTTGCTTTCTAGTTTCTTTTTCAAGTGGTTATTGGCCGAGAAAACTAAGAAATTATCCTCGGAGAGCACGTGGAAGTTGGCTCCTTCAAACTGGAAATGAGATCTGCAAAAACAAGAACTGACAACGAAGGTTTTTGTTGATCTCTAAAACTAGATTTCAAAACCTCTTTTGTTAAAAAAATTAACTCCAAACCAAACAATATGTATTCTAGTTTGGGGTGAAAGTCAATATTTTCCTCATTTATCTCTCAATTTTCTCAAAAACACTCACTTTCCCTCACCCATGACCAATCGAGCTCAACACTTAGAAAAAATTTCGGACTTTCTTGGCTCGCCAGGAGGGTGATTTTCGGGGGGCTTTAGGAGACCTTCCCGAACTCCATTTGGGACGTGCGACCTATGGACGGAAAGATCTTTGAGTGAAGTTTCATTCTCTAGTTGGAGGTTTTGGCTAATTTTGGACGCAGGTGTGTGAAAATTTCACTTTTCTCTCTCAAGGTCGGTCTGGAATTTCTGGGTTTTGCTTTTCTGGAGTTGTTTTTGAGGGCTTCTTTGGGGGACGACTATGAGCTCCCCCCTCCAGTTATCGTCTCCTCCTTCTCATCCCTTGAAAGAAATTGCTTCAGTGATCTTATCCCCTCCATTAAGGGCTTTTTTGGTCGGTCTTTTTATCCACCTACCAAGCCTGTCAACAGGGCTACTTCAACAACTTTCTGACTTAGCCAGATTTTCTAT
Organism: Eucalyptus tenuipes; assembly: GCA_014182365.1. Taxonomy (NCBI): domain Eukaryota; kingdom Viridiplantae; phylum Streptophyta; class Magnoliopsida; order Myrtales; family Myrtaceae; genus Eucalyptus; species Eucalyptus tenuipes. The sequence continues at coordinate 9,448,950 of CM024544.1, read as the reverse complement.
TTCTGTAGATGTTGAGTGTTCGGATTTGGTGCGATTTTCCTATGCCTTCAGCAGCTTATCCGTGGCCAACTTTCGTCCACTTGCACTACTACATATGGTCTTCCATCACGTGCAAAGATCAGGCTAGATGGGCGGCTGAGTGGGATATGGTGGGGCCACCAACATGCCTACTTAGCAGCTCCGAATTAAGACAACCTTGGGCTGGGTTTTGGTAGCTGGCTTGAGTGCTTTAATCCATCAATTTGGCTGCGGTTTTTGATTAATTAGCAAGCTCATCTATATTAGTTTAAGATCTTGACCAGCTTTTGCAATTGTGCCCACTCAATTTTGCAAGAAAGTCTTTCAAAGTTGGCCATTTTCTTATCCGAAAATACCCAATTCAATGCAAATTTGGTCCTTTTCGCCCGATTTGATTGATTCGACTTGGCCCAAGTTCAATTTCAACTGAATTGGTGACCAAGATGATGATTTAAGGGTTTGGGCAAAATTTTGCAAAATTTGCGAATTGGTCCCTCAACTTTTGGAAATTGCATTTTGGCCCCAATTTGCCATTTTAATTCCAATTTGACCTCCTGGGCTTGGCTAGTCACATTTAGATCATTGGCCCCAACTTTTTATCTTTTTCTTTTTTGATCTTTTTATCTTTTTTTATATATTTTTTTAATTAATTTTTTTAATTTTTTAAAGGAAAAACATCTTCCATTTAAAAAAAAAAAAAACTATACTAAACACCTAGATAATCTATATGCAAGAATTTGATATGAAATATTTTTGTGGAAAAACAAGTTCCCATTTTTTCGGAAGTGATTTTTGGGCAAAAATTAGGTGTAACAATACCGGATAATTCTAAGTTTAATCTAGCTTTTTATTTTTATTTTTTCTTTTCAAGGTCTACATCGATTTATGACATGTAGCCAACAAGCGAAACTTGCTGAATTTGATCTAGAAATCGAACGTACATTTAAAAGGCGACTAAGAGAACAGGGAAATTATGCTAATAAGATGACAGGTGGTGAGAATGAAAATCCACATAGGCTCTTGAGAGATTATGCTACGTTGACAGTTCATGGCACCACATCAAGCATCAAGAGACCTACAATTCAAGCAAACAACTTTGAAATCAAGTCATCACTCATTCAGCATTTCAACAATTAGTGCAATTTAGTGGAGTACTAAGCAATGATCTAAACGTTTACATTGATGCTTTTATTGAAATCCATGACACCATTAAATATAATGGAGTTATAAATGATACTATTAGATTAAGATTATTTCCATTCTCTCTTAAAGATAAAGCTAAGAGTTGGCTTTCTTCTCTTCTTGTAAGATCGATCACTAAATGGAATAATATGACTTAGAAATTTATTGGTAAATTCTTCCCACCTGCAAAATCTGCAAAGATGTGTAATGATATTACTAATTTTATACGGATAAATAATGAATCATTATATGAAGCATGTGAAAGATTTAAGGAATTTTTTAGGAGATACCCTTATCACGGACTACCCGTATGGATTTAGGTATAATTTTTTTATAATGGGTTTACTGAGAGGCTACTAATGTGAAAAGCTAGTGGAGTTCAGGTGGATGCTTTTGCTGCAGTTCAACATCAAATGTTACTAATGTGCAAAAAGAGCACCTGCTTAGATTGGAATCAACTGAATTTCCAATCAAACAGTGCAATTTACAGTCGAAACAAAGTCGTGTGTAGGTCATTATCTCAGCTAACTGATCTCTTGTGCAAGGTGCTATCTTTACTGCATCGTAGTAAAAATTACCATTTCTTCTCATCAACTTTCCCAACCGTGAGAACTACTTCAAAAGACAAGAACAACAGAACATCTCAGCTAGAGAGAGAGAGAGGGAGAGAGAAGACAACCTCTCGCAGGCATCCACGAGAGAAGAGAAGGGGCGCTTGAAGTCCGGGTGACAAACACGCCAGGCGTCCTGGTACGCCATCTGCAATTCCACCTGATTCCCCGGTCGAATCACTTTCTGCTACTGCTGCTGCTGCAATTGCTGTTACTGTTGCTGCTGCTGTTGCTGCTGCAATTGTTGCTGCTGCTGCTGCTATTACTGCTATTGTTGCTGCAATTGTTGTTGCTGCTGTTGCTGCTGCAAATTGGGGGCAGAGACGCTAGGGTTCTGCTGGATCGGGCGGTGGGAGAGCCCCGGAGGACGGAGGTGCCCATCGATGTTGGACGGGAACCGCAACATGGCAGCCGCCTGCTGCTGCTGCTGCTGCTTCTTCTGCAGCTGCTGGAGGAGCAGGATGTGCTGTCGATGCTGCCGATGCTGATGCTGCTGCTGCTGCTGTTGCTGGTGGTGCGCCACCGCCGATGACTTTGCCTCCTCCATCTCTCCCTCTAGAAAATAAGGGATTTGGCCTCTACGCAGCAACGCTAGAGAAAAGCCATTCGCGAAATCGAGCAGCGCCGACGCCGGAGGAGGTGGCCGGAGAAGGTGGGTCGATCGGCCGATCGACCCAACTGGGAGCGATTTAGGGTTTTTCCGCTGTGGCGGAGTAGTTGGAACTCCGGAGAGAGAGAGATTGGGGAAGAGGAGGAAGAAGAAGAAAGTCGCCATGGAACGCGAGTGAGCGAGTGATCGATCGATCTCATGGGCCGCCGTGCTGTTCGATTCCCCCCCCCCGGCGGAAGCTTTTTGGGCCGGGCCACAAAGATGTGCTAATGGGCCTTGATGTGGCCCACGTGGAAAGGGGCAAGCTGGCCCGCTTATGTAATTATTTACGGATTCGAGAACTTTCTGATTGAACTAAAACCAATTGTTATATCGAGCAATAATTCTTGGCCTATTATAGCCGTCAAGTTTGTCGTTTTTGAATAATGAAATCAAAGAAAAGGAGAAACTGAAAGATAAAGTACTGAATCTAAGCCTAATTCTTCCGAAAATTTCGCCGGAATTTGGATTGCATCTTTGCGCACCAGCCGGCTTTGATGAATTTTCGCAAACACCTCGAGGGTTCCCAAGTAAAGAAGCAGGTACATCAGAGAGAGAGTGTGGATAAGCGTTTATTTTTGGGAATATACGTAGAAGGCAACAGTCGACATAAATTTTCTGAAATTCAGGTGCCCCTAATTCCTGGAAGAAATCTGGGCCCTTAAGGGGTTCTTCATCACCATGGTGATCTCCTGCTTCTCCGACAGGTCCACCTCCTCGCCGGCCACCGTCCGCCACTTGAACTGCCACACCAGGTTCGCCACGAAGTACTCCAAGTGCAGCATCGCGAGCCCGGAAGCAGGGCAGATCCTCCTCCCAACCCCAAACGGCATCATCTTTATCTCCTTGCTCCCCGTGATGTCGAACCCGCTGGCTTCTCCTCCGCCGCCGGAGTTCAAGAACCTCTCGGGCTTGAAGGCCATGGGGTCCTCCCAGATTTGTGCGTTCCAACCCATCTCCGCCACCATGAAGTTGATGGTCGCGTCCTTGGGGATCGTGTACCCACCCAGCTCGGCGTCCTCCTTTACCGCGTGCGGCAGCACGAAGTGCGCCGGCGGGTGGCGGCGCAGCCCCTCCAGTACCACCGCTTTTAGGTAGGCCATTCTCTCCAGGTCCTCCTCCTTCACTTGTTCCGCCCCTTGTCCGACGACTGATTTGATTTCATCGTAGAGCCTCTCTTGGATTTCTGGGTACTTGACCAGATTGGCCATGATCCACTGCAGCGCCGTGGACGTTGTGTCGATGCCGGCGCTGAGGAACTCCCAGCACAGATTCACGATCTGGTCCTCCTCAAGCTTCCTCTTCTCCTCCGGCAGCTCCAGGTCCAGGAGCGTGTCCACGTACGGCACGATCCAATCGCCGTTGCCGTCGTTCCTGTTCTCCTTTGCTTTGCTCAGCTGCTCTTGCTTGGCCTTGAGTCGAGCTCTGATGAGCGGGATAAGGACGCGTTTACGACACTCGCGGAGCTCATAAAGCTCCTTCCATCGCTTCCGGAGGACGAGCTTGCTCAGCCACGGCAAGAAATTGAGGATTTTGAAGCGCCGTTGACTCAGCAGCCCCCGTCGCGAAACCTCCTTGATCTGCTTAATCTGCTCCTCCTCGAGCCAGTCTCCGAAGCACATGAGGACCAGCAAGCAGAACATGGCGTACTGGAAGTGGTCATTGACGCGGACTACGCCGCCAGGCTGTGACTTGAGCTCCGCCCCGAGCATGTTGAGGACCCGCGTGCGGGCGCGGGAGTAGGAGCGGAGGCGAGAGGGATGGAGGATCTCCGCCGTGAGGTTCCGGCGGAAGAGGCGCCAGGCGGGGCCGTAGGAGGAGGTGATGATGTTTTGCCGGTTATTGGAGAGAAGGCGCACGGTGGTGGGGGGCGGCGGGCGGTCGGCGAAGACGGCGCCACGGTGGACGAGGGCCTCGTGGGCGAGGGTCGGGGAGGCGACGAAGACGGCGGGTTGGGAGCCCATGTGGAGGGTGACCATCGGGCCGTAGCGGGCGTGGAGGGAGCGGAGGACGGGCTCGAGCTCTGAGAGGGACTTGCGGAGCCATAGGAAGTTGCCGATGACCGGGAAGGTAAGGGGGCCAGGCGGGAGGCTCTTCTTGTTGGGGGCGGAGGAGAGGAGGTTGAGGGTGGCTCTGAGGAGGGCGGCGACGGAGAGGGTGACGAGGATGAGGAACCAGACTTCCATCTTTTGCCGGATTGACTCTGACTACTTGAGGAAGACCAAGTTAAGGATTTGCAGAGATATAAGATCGGACACGAGGTTGACGAAGTCGCGGAAAGAAAACGTAATGGCTGCCGTCCACAAAGTAGCTGTTGAATTGATATAGCTTTCCTTACGATCGTCAGAGCACGTTCGTGGACCTGGCTGAATAAAACAAGGAAAAAAAAAAAAAAAATTCAACATCACACGCTCGAGAATATTCAATTGATGCTAGAAGAAGCGGCCCGGACTTGAACGACGAAAGATCGGAAAGTGTGAAGACATTGGTTCGGTTAGGAACCCGAAGAGGGCCGCCGCCGCCTGCATCTGGGAACGGGTCCTGTTTACTGAAGTAAGCGGGAAAGAAGGCGCCGATACGACGTTGATGAAATTGGGCGGAGGATCTCGAACCTCCATTATGGAGGAGAGAACGTAAGAAGCGGGGGCAGACGGGATGCCCTTCGGTGCGGGGCCGCTAGAGCTTGACTTTTTACTTACGTTGGTTTCTGACTATTCTTTTACGAGAATTGATGCGATGATGGCGGTCATCTCGGTTCCCCAGGCTGACCCCACTTCATGCGTAAAGCACAGAAGAAAATTCCAAACACAAAGCATCTAGTACTATTTGAAACGTTACATCAGAACTGAACTTTTAATAGTCTGTATGGCGATTTAATAAGAAATTATAAGTTCTCTTCAATAACAGTTGAAATGAAGTCAAATTGAAATCACGAAATAGAACCGTGGAATCATTTTAAACCGAAATCACTAGGAAAATGAATTGGATGTGGATACATGGCTGAAATAGAGCAGTAGGAATTGTTGCTAATGCTAATGTTGATGTTGCTGGTGTTGCTGGTGTTACTGGTGGTGGTGTTGAATTGGCGGTTGCTGTTGTTGTTGGTGGTGCACCATTGACGACTTTGCCTCCTCCATCTCTCTCTATAGAAAATGGGGAATTTGGGCTCTACGCAGCAACGCTAGAGAAGAGCCATTCGTGAAATTGAGCAGTGCGACACTGAAGGACGTTGAAGGAGTTGGGTTGATCGGCTAATTGATTGAACCAGAAGAAATTTAGGGTTTTCGTTGTGGTGGAGTAGCTGAAACTCCGTGGTATTGCGACTTAAATTTTTCTCTTTCTTTCTCAAATGAAGGAAAAAGAAGCCCATTCCTCTCCATTTCTTTCCTTTCGAAATTTTGAATCTCAAATTTTCTCTGCCTGCTCGTTGCTACTCCGTCGTGGATCAAGCGGCCGTTCCCCTGCCGTCGCCGACGAACCACATTACGACCGCCCCTACTCCGGTGCTCGCTCGCTTCTCTCTTCGGGCTCGTTGCTTCTCCGTCGTTCGTTCCGGCGTTCCTGGGATCGCAGACGCAGCAAGCGGAGGAGAAGCAGGCCTCTTCAAGCTCCCCTCAACGTCGGCGAGCCTCACCCGCAGAGCGAGACCCCCACACACGGAAGGCTCATAGGCGAGGTTGCTGGAGAAGCTGGTGCTGAGCTGCGTGTTCGTGGGGCTCCGCCATCTTGACCCGAACCGGAGGCCTCCAAGAAGGCCCTTGAGCACAAGAAGGAAATCGCCGAGCGGCTTGGTCGCCCCCTTATTTAGACCAATCCGTACGAGGTTAGGCTCTCTGTTCTTTGGGATCGTATCGCCCTGCACGGTGTTGGGGATTTGAGGTTTGGGTGACTTGGATGGAGGGTTATGCAGTGTTTGATGTGCTTATGTGGGAGAATTTGGGAGCTTTTTGCCTTTGGTCAAGTTGTCATGAGTTTATGACTGAGATGAGATGAATCGAATTGCTTGCCACCAGCAAAATGTTTGTTTCATATTTCGTTCAGGGTTTGATAGAATTCCGTATGCCCAAGCCCTAACGGTACTTCTACTACGATTCTTTGCACGGTCAACCGTATAGAATACTTTACCCAATGACGCAGAGCTTATGTTTTTCTAAGGTACTCATTTTGCTTGATGTGAGTGAGATTTGTATTTCTTGCCGTTAATGCAGGTCAGGTAGGGCAGCTGTTTGTTAGTATTATGATTTCATTTGTTATCTTGCTTTTAGGACTTTTTGATGGGATAATATGAATTTTGGAATTGACAATAATGTGAATCCTTGCTGGTAGGTTGATCGGGCAAAATATACAAATTGATGGATGAGTATAAGATCAAGGGTACTCCAGATCTTTACACTATCGCTATTAATAGTTGCAGCCAGACCGGCGATTGGGAATTTGCTCTGAGCGTGTACAATGACATGAAAAAGAAAGGCGCGGTTCCTGATGAAGTATTGTTAATCGTAATTTGAACACATTTAACCTGGTTATCGAGGCTAGGTAAGAAAGGCGTTCTCCACTATTTAGTCTCAATGTTGTTCCAGAGAATGCATTATGTTATTTTCCTGCTTTCTCTAGTTGCACTTAACTATAGAAAGGGAGATTCATTGATTATGCCATCTGATTTCTATCTTTAGCCTTTTACAAAGAGCCACTCATGGAAGTAGCTTATTCTTTTTTTCTTCTGTGCAGATTTTTCTCAGTGCATTAATAGACTTTGCAGGGCATGCTGGGAGGGTTGATGCTGCATTTGATATTCTAGAAGAAGCAAGGACTTGTGGGATGCATCTTGGAATTGTATCATACAGTTCTTTGATGGGTGCTTGCTGTAATGTACGACTTCTGCTGATTCTGAAATTTATGACAAATTACGTCGTGGAATGGAACTAGTTATTAACTGAAGGATTACAAATTACGTCGTGAAGAGGCTAGGATTATCCCCTAACACCATCACATACTCAATACTCCTAGTGGCAAGTGAAAGGTAAGAAATTTGGCGCTTACAAGATAGACTCTGTTTTAACAATATTCTTCAGATTATTTTGCTCAAATTGCAGTCTTCATTATTTTGCTCAAATTTGGCGCTTACAAGCTAGTGTTTCCTTGTCTAGTTTCCGTATTTGAAATTATTAGTGTTCTGTAAGATGAAAGCTACATTCCTCGATAACATGCCAGTTAAGAGACAACACTGATGAGCAGAATCATTTTTTGAAGTGGATGTTCGAAGATTGGTATATTTTCATAATACAAAGCCTGAATTTGGAGAATCATTTGTGTCACTGTTTTGTGAGGTTTTGGTAATTGGTGAAGTAAATGCGACCGTGACCTTTAAGCTATTATGCTACTTTCTAATATACTGCATCATTTAAAGCAGTAATCTTTATTCAAGCTACTATGTTATCTTCCTGTTGATTTGCCAATAAAGTGAGCTATATGTACTTTTTAATCTGACATTTGCAACCTGTGACAAATTTCCCATCTACACGTTAATTGAAATTAAACAATTACGCAATGTCTCATTGATGCCTAAGGTTCTTGGGGGTTTGTTTCATACATTTATGTATTTATTTTTTGGGGGGTGGATGATTGAGGTTACAGTGTCAGGAACTACATGTGGCACCTAAAAGCTGTTTCAACTTTTGGTCAATTTATGTAATTTTAAAATACATTTACTGCCTCGTAAAGACAGAATAATATGTTTTTGATTTTTCTTCTAGAGTTAGGTATATGCAATTTGCATTAGCTTAGGGGAAAATTCGTTTATTGAATAATAGAAAGATTGAGGTCAGGACCTTTATGTTCTCATCAATTCAATAGTTTCTGCATATTCATATATCTTTGGTTGTATCCTACATTAGGAAAGCTTTCTAGCTGGTCAAATGTTTCAGCCATCATCTATTTAGATTGTGATTTAAAGTGACTATAACAAACTCATGAGTTAGCTAGTCTGAACTCCTTGAAGGAAGTGTCTCTGTAAGTTCTATTTTGATCTTGGTTTCTTTTTCTTTATCCTTTCTCTTTGTTTGGCATGAATGTCTTGCTGTGTCTTACTATATTCTCAATAATTTCAGGTTCATGGCTTTGTATACGTTCTTGCCGAACAGGACAAACAACTGGTTGCTTACTTAAATGATATGTTCGAGATTTCCAAGGGCAATAAGATGGTTGTAGTACAATGGTTTCACAAAATTGATGAGGGTAGGATTGATTTGCCTTGCGTTTTTTTATGACAGAGATTTTCTTTTCTGTCTTCAAGATCTTAGCATCGAATGTATAGATGTTTGGAGCTTGTAATTTTGATAGCTTGAATCAAATAGTTACAATTGCATTCTTGGATTTGCGTTCGTTATCTTCATCGCATTGCCATTGGCCAAAGCCGACTCAATTACTCTCCCCTTGGCTCTTTCTCTCTCGCGTTAAATATTTCCAACATTCATATCCATGAAATTGTCATCAACGAAGCGGTAGATCGAAAAGAGTAATGAATGGTTTCTTTGAGTACTTTTGTGGCCTTAATCCCTTTTGTGGATGAACACTCCAAATAGTCTATTATTTATAATTGCAAAAATAGAGTACAAGTGCTCAACAATTAAGCTTCCTAAACAGCACATGAGACAAGGGAATTCTTACAAGCATAAAAAGCAATAATCGTGTTGCTAGAAGTATATACAATTACACACCAAAACTCATCAAATTAAGACTTCTTAACACATCATCCTATATATTCAATGAACTGCCCAACATAAAAACATATGCCTTTTTCATTACCATTCCACTATCAAGCTTCCCAAACATGGAAGATAGAAAAATTCTAACAAGCATAAAAAACAATGATCATGCTGCTATCTTTCGCCTCCTGACCAATTTTTGTGTGATCGTGCATTGTCTCCACCTTCAAAATCTTTCAATTCATTCGTCATAGGATGTTGAAAAGAGCTAATCATATGCCTCAATTAGTGCATTGCTTCAAGTGGGAACTACTCGAGGGCATGGTGCCGAGCAATATCAACATGAGCGAAAGGTTTGGCTTATCAGTTCCAAGAGCTAGTCACTTGTTAGCAGTTTTTCTATTTCTGCTTTAGTTCCAATAAGCCTATCCACGACTCAAATGTTCTATTATGATGTATCCTGCACGGATGTGAAACAAGTTAGATATTCTGTGGGAAGTAGTACACCCGAATACAAGGAAATAAGAACTGCACTGTTGCTCGGCCAGTTCTGGAAGCAAGACAGCAGCAAAAATAGAATACATAAGAAAATTAAGTATATTTCAACATCTTGATGGTCATATTAAATTTGGGTCCAGCAGGGATCGTTTCTCTAATCCAGTCATGACTTTCTCTCGAGTACCCTGGCTTCGTTAACTCAGATAAACCGCCATCAGACACCAGCAGTCCACTTTGATGCCAAAAGGCTTCCTCAACAGTCCAGTCTCAAAGACCTCTCTCGAGTACCCTGACTTTCTCTCGAGTACCCACCCGCTGCAGCTCATTGCGAAAGACCTCTCTTCGCTCGGCTAGAGCTTGCAAATGGAAGATAGACATGCAGACAATCAAGGCAATGCAAAGTCACCCAGCTTTTGACAGACAAAGAAGTCGGTAACATCTACTCCAATATCTTAACAATTGTAATAACGAATTTATTGAACTATCTAAGCCTAGGCATCGATCTCACATGTCTACTTGTCTTAATCCGCTTCATAACAACGATACATCAGCGCATGACAATAGTCCGACACCTCTGATAAAAATGCTCAATCCTTTAGCAAGTTCTTATATTCATGAATGCTTATATATTAATAAGAGAAAAAACTAAATTACATACAGCCTCTCGAAAATATCTTTTAAAAGTTAGTCAACTGGTTGCATAAAAAACTTCGGGGCCTCTGTTCAGCATAGTTGAATATGAGCACCACTTTTTTTCTCATAGCATGTTAATCAACAATGGTGCTCAATCAAACCCACGGTTTATGCCATTTTGTTGAATCCGTAGCATTCCATGTCAATATTATTCATACATCAGGAGTTGCAAATTACGGTACAGAAAATTAGAACTAAAAAGACCAGACATCAGACTGATCACCGGTGATTCGAAGACCTAAACACAGAATTGAACCCTGGAAACAGTTCAAAATGCTGCTTGGATTTTCTTTTGGGGAAAAAAGATCAGTGGAATAGATCTTCAAGGCATTGAAGAATATAAGAAGCAATATACACAATCATCCTTTGACATGGCGAGCCAAAAAATGGAAGTAAAATCCTTTGACTTACCTAGTGAAATAATAGTGCACGAAACTAAGGTACCGATAGCGCCAAATGGCATGATGGTCATAAAGTTTCTAAAGAATTGCTTCTTTTTCACCTGAAACCTGAAAAGGATGATTAGCACCAATAAATAACTTATTAAAACTCCATATCAGAAGCCTATAAGAAATTATTTATTCACTCAACAGATGTTTCAACAATCAGTGCAATTCAGTGGAGTACTAAGCAATGATCTAAACGCTTACATCGATGCTTTTCTCGAAATCCGTGACACCATTAAATATAATGAAATTATAGATGATGCTATTAGATTAAGATTATTTCCATTCTCTCTTAAAGATAAAGTTAAGAGTTGGCTTTCTTCTCTTCTTGTAGGATTGATCACTAAATGGAATGATATGACTTAGAAATTTCTTGCTAAATTCTTTCCACTTGCAAAGTTTGCAAAGATGTATAACGATATTACTAATTTTATGCGGATGGATAATGAATCATTATATGAAGCATGTGAAAGATTTAAGGAATTTATTAGGAAATACCCTTATCACGGACTACCCGTATGGATGTAGGTATAAATTTTTTATAATGGGTTTAGTATAATTCTTCGTTTTATGATTGTGCAGCTGTAGGGGGAACTCTGACTAATAAAATACCAGAAGAAACCTACAATCTATTAGAGGAGATGGCATTCAATAATTATTAGTGGCTTACTGAGAGGCTACCAATGTGAAAAGCTAGCGGAGTTCATGAAGTGGATGCTTTTGTTGCAGTTGCTACATAATTTGAAGCACAACAAAAAGATAGATAATATGAATGTTTTGGCCATGAAATTCAGAATTTAATTTGTGAATTTTGTAGTGGAGGACATGTCAGCATAGAGTGTTAGGTAGGTAATACTTTTAAGCAACCTAGTGAAAATTCTAACTTTATTGGGAATTTTAATAGATTACAGAATAATCCCTATTTCAATACGTACAATACGGGATGGCGCAATCATCCAAATTTTTCATTGAATAATCAAAGTATGGCGAGACCACCATAATTCAAATAATCATAGGAGAGAAAGTCAAATTTAGAATATATAATCACCAAACTTGCTAACACTACTCATGACTTCATCAAGAGCATGGATGTGAGATTTCAAAATCAAGAGACTTCTATTAGAAATCTAGAGATGCAAGTGGGCCAGTTAGCAAGCATGATTTTAGGGAGACAATAGGGTTCTTTGCCTAGCAACATAGAGAATAATCCAATTGAAAACATAAATGCTATTACCCCAAGAAGTGGTAAATAAGTGGGAGAAGAAGATGCCAAACAAGAGATTTTCAAAGACCAAAATAAAAAAAGAAAAGGAGATTAATAAATAACTAAAGGAGGCAGGCAAGATTAAACTTTTTCCAGATAATCCCAAGCCATATATGCCACCAATTCCATTCCCTTAATGACTCCAGTAGCACAAATAGATAAACAATTTTAATTTCTTGATGTATTTAAAAAATTGCACATTAGCATTCCTTTTGTAGATGTCTTAGCACATATGCCTAGTTATGCCAATTTTTTTAAGGAGATTTTGGCAAACAAAAAGAAATTGGAAGATTATGAAACTGTGAATTTAAATGAGGAATACTTAGCCATCCTACAAAACAAATTACCTCAAATGTTAAAAGATCTAGGGAGTATTACTATTCCTTGCACTATTAGGGATTCTTTCTTTGAAAAAACATTATGTGATTAATGTGCAAGCATTAATTTGATGCCTTATTCAGTTTTCAAGAAATTAGGATTGGGCATGGTAAAAGCAAACACAGTGTCACTTTAACATGCTGATCGATCACTTAAATATCCAAGATGTACTATAGATGATGTTTTGGTAAAAGTTAATAAATTTATCTTTCTTGTAAATTTTATAGTTCTTGACATGGAGGAAGATTTTGATGTACCACTTATCTTAGGTCGACCTTTTGTAGTAATAGGAAGAGCCCCTATTGATGCACAACAAGAGAAGTTAATTCTTAGAGTTCAAGATAATCTTGTTTCCTTTAATGTTTTTAAAGCAATGAAATAAACCTCTAACGATAATTATTGTTTTAGAGTTGAGATAGTTGACAAGTTGGTATGCAAGATTTTTCAAGAAATTTTTTTAAAGATCCACTTGAATAATGTTTAGTTCGACAGAGCAAAGAAATTCAGAATGAGGAGATAAAGGAGTACGTAAATTTCATGGAGGCAATTCCAACATATTCAAGGCAAAAGGCAATTAAATTTGAGAAGTTGGGACAACACACAACAAAGTTTAAACCATCAATTGAAGAGCCTCTAATTTCTAAACTAAAACCTTTACATTTTCATTTGAAATATGCTTATTTAGATGGAGCTTCTTCTTTACCAATAATTATATCTTCTTATTTGACAGATTTGATGGAGAAGAAACTACTCAGAGTACTGAGAGAGCATAAGGGTGCAATTGGATGGAAAATAACCAATATCAAGGGAATTAACTCTTCAATTTGCATGTATAAAATTTTGATAGAGGAACAAAACAAACCCATTATCCTACCTTAGAGGTGTTTAAACCCGAAGATACAAGAAGTAGTGAAAGCTGAGGTAATTAAGCTACTTGATGCATGTATCATCTATCCTATTTCTGATAGTTCTTGGGTAAGTCCTGTACAAGTTGTGCCAAAGAAAGGTAGTATGACTGTTTAGAAAAATGACAATAATGAGTTGATTCCAACTAGAGTAGTTATTGAGTGGTATGTGTGTGGATTATAGAAAGTTGAATGATGCCACTAGAAAAGATCATTTTACTTTACCATTTATTGATCAGATGTTGGCAAGATTTGTAGGACATGAGTGTTATTGGTTTTTTGATGGATATTTAGGGTATAATCAGATTTCTATTACACTAGAAGATCAATAGAAAACTACTTCCATTTGTCCTTATGGTCCTTTTGCTTTTAGAAGTATGCTATTTGGTCTTTGTAATATACCAGTTACTTTTCAGAGATGCATGATGGTTATTTTTTTTGACATGATTGAAAAATATATTGAGATTTTCATAGATGATTTTTTTCATTTTTGGCTTATCATTTGATTCTTGTTTAAATAATTTGGCTTTGGTCTTAGAAAGATGTGAGGAGACTAACCTTGTTTTGAATTGGGAGAAATGTCACTTTATGGTGCAAGAAGGAATAGTGCTTGAGTATAAAATTTCTTAAAACAGAATAGAACTTCATCTAGCAAAAGTAGAGGTCATTGCAAAATTGCATCTACCAACATTCGTGAAACTTGTCAGAGGATTATTGGGTCATGTAGAATTCTACAGGCGGTTTACAAAAGATTTTTCAAAAATTGCTAAACCTCTTTCTAATCTTTTGGAAAAAAAGATGCTGCTTTTAATTTTCCTGATGAATGCATGCAGACTTTTAAGACTTTAAAGGAGAAGTTAGTGTCAGCACCAATTATGACAGAACCAAATTGGGATTTACCTTTTGAGCTAATGTGTGATGTTGGCAATTCTATAGTGGAAGCTATTTTGGGATAAAAGGAAAATGAAGTTTTTAAATCATATATTATGTTAGTTGAACCTTGTTAAGTACACAATTGAATTATTCAACAATAAAAAATGAACTTTTGGTGGTAGTTTTTACTTTTGATAAATTTCATTCTTATTTAATTGGCTCAAAAGTTATAGTTTATTCTAACCACTCTACTCTTAAGTATCTGCTTGAAAAAAAAGAATCAAAACCTCGGTTGATGAGGTGGATTCTATCGCTGCGAGAATTTGATTTGGAAATCAAAGATAAGAATGTGATTGAAAATCTGATTGTAGATCATTTATTAAGAATTCCGAATTCAAAGAAAGATGTAAGACCAATTTTTGAAGAGTTCCTTGATGAGAAATTTTTTTCCATCAAATTCACAAATATTCCCTGGTACGCTGACTTTGTGACTTATTTGATAAGTAATGTTCTTCCTCTTGAATTATCATTTCAATAGAAGAAGAAATTATTTGATATTAAAAATTATTTTTGGGAAGAACTTATCTTATTTAAAGTATGTGCATACAAGATCATAAGGAAATGTGTTCCAGATGAATAGATGGCAAACATTCTACATCATTGTTATGAAGGAGAGGCAAGTGGCTATTTTGGTACAACCAAACCTACAGTTAAGATTTTACAATTTGGATTTTATTTGCCTACACTTTTTAAAGATGCATGCTCCTACGTAACTTCATGTGATATGTATAAGAGAATTGAGAATATTTAAAGGAAAAATGATATGCCTTTAAATAACATTATTGTGTGTGAATTATTTGATGTTTGAGACATTGATTTCGTGAGATCCTTTGCACATTCTTATGAGAATTTATACATTTTAGTGACTGTGGAGTATGTGTCTAAATAGGTAGAAGTTATAGCTTTGTTGACAAATAATGCTAAGGTTGTGGTTAAATTTTTGAAGAAAGAAATTTTTACACAATTCGGCACTCCGAAGGTAATCATAAATGATAGAGGGACACATTTTTACAAGATACAGTTTGAAGCACTTTTGAGTAAGTACAGAGTCACGCATAAGGTTGCAACCCCTTATGATCCTCAAACTAGTGGTCAAGTAGAGGTTTCAAATAGGGAAATCAAGAAAACTTCGAGAAAAAACAGTGAATGCCTCTAGGAAAGATTGACCAATGAAACTTGATAATGCACTTTGGCCCTATAGGACAACATTCAAAACTCCAATTGGGATGTCTCCTTTTAGGCTAGTGTTTAGGAAGGCTCGTCACTTATTAGTGAGATTAGAGCATAAAGCATATTGGGCATTAAAATTTCTGAATTTTCACGTGTAGTCTACAAGTGAAGAAAGATTGTTGTAACTTAATGAATCGAAAGAATTTCACAATAAGGCCTATGAAAATTCTAAGTTGTACAAGAAGCATACAAAAAGGTGGCATGACAAGCACCTATTTAGAAGAGAGCTTAAAATTGATTAATAAGTTTCACTTTATAACTCTCGTCTTAAAATTTTTCAAGAAAGTTACAATCTCGATGGTCTGGTCCTTTCATAGTTACATAGGTATTCCCATATGGAACAGTTGAGGTTGCGCATGATAGAGAGGGCATATTCAAGGTGAACAGTCAACGTTTGAAGCCCTATTTTGAAGGTGGTTACAACAAGCAAAATACCACAATTGAACTTCATCCTCCAAAATAGTAATATTTGATATAATTTGGCTGAAAACTATAAAGCAAGCGCTTTTTGGGAGGCAACCTAATTATTTTAATTATTTTTTTCATTTATTTTTAAGTTTACTTTTCGCAAAAAAAGAGAGGAAAAGATTAATTTTTTTTTTTGTTTTATCCAAGTTAAATTTTCTTTCTTGAGGGACCACATTCCAAGAGTGTAGTCATCAAGGCCATTCATGGACACATTTGGCAACTAGGGAGTTTTCTTATTCCTATTTTTCTTTTTTGCATTGAGGACAATGCTTCATTCAAGTTTGAGGAGGAGACAAAATTCTTACTAAATTTGATTTTTTTTTCATGATTGCATTCCTTGTTGTGAATTTTTGCGATTCTTATTAAAATTTAAATTTTGTTTGAACTTGCAACTAATGGGTGAGTTAATTTTAATTCTGATCATGCCGATCCACTTATTGAGCTCAAAAAGTCTTTAATTTTTGCATTGTGTGTAAATCTAGATAATATTCGTGTGAAGAATGTGATTTTCTTAGATTGCACCTAAATTTAATAATTTGTTTGATTTTCTTTTTAGGCGAAATCCTAAGTTACATCTAACTGAGAAAATGATTTAGGTACTTTTTGGATCGATTGAGCCTTTCAAGCCAACCCTATTTATTCATCCCTAGTCACCTTGTTGAGCCTTAGTTATTATCAAATATTTCATTGACACCCATTGATAACTCCATAAAAATAGAGTTATTTTTATCTATTTTAGGCAATAAATAATGTAATATCTATGAGAAAATATTTGGATTTCCTTCTAATTATTTGAATTTTCCTTATTTATACAGAATAATGAGATACGAAGAAGATAAGGAAAAAAATGGCAAAAATCAGGAATTCAAATAAAAAAGAGTAGTTGAAGATGGATATTAAATCAAGGAATTCTTGATTTTATTTTCTAATGTTATCGGCAAGCGTTGGGAGATAGATATCAAATCAAAGATCCTCTGATTTACTCCTTAATTTTATGTGCAATTGCTTGGAGATAAGGATCTTGGATATATTCTATAAACTGGAGAACATTGAGAGCTTGAGGGGGCAGGTAGGTTTTTGTTAGATAGTTTTTTTATTGTTTAAAGAGGTTTTCAAGAGAAGATAAAAGTAATGACAAAACTCTTGTTCTTTGATTCAAGATGCGGAGTTTGATTTATATTTTTATTTCTCTTCTATTATGTTTTAATTTTTTTTGTTAGGGCTACAATGTAACCTAACCATGGTGATCTAAATTTCATGTTTTTTATGTTTTGCAATTGATTTCATTTATGTGAGTTTTATATTATTGTGCATAATGCTTTTGAGTGACTGGCTATCACTTGAATGATCTGATGTGCATGTTTGAGACTGACAAATGATAATATACAATTATTCATTATAATATATAACCATGAATTAAACGTGGATATAGATATACCGCGTTATTTGTGTAGCTTTCGATGATAAGGTGATCCAAAAGACTAATTGTAAGCCGAGAATATTGATAGTTTTTAATGCACTTATATTTATTTTAATTCACATAAAGATATAGTGGATTAATAAACTGAGTAGGTTTGCTATACCTAGAGATTAGTAAATAGATTAGGAAATTTCGCTATCACATGTTTGATATCGTTCTTGTACCCACAACAATCTGAAATTGATATCTAGTGGTTATGGTGAAATTGGATGCTCTAACATATTTATTTGATTGATTTACTACATTTAATCTCCAAATTTTGTTTTTAATTTATTCTCAATTATATTTTGATTTGTTAGATAAATTTAGAATTAATCTATTTTAGTGTTTAATTAGTTTATTAATCATCAATCTCCGTTGGACGATACTCTTTCTTATCATTATATTACTTGTTCGACACGCTCACTTACGTTTAGATTTTTACGAACACCCACATATGTTTAACCTAGCTTTTATCAAATTATATAATTGTCCCATACCTCATGAACATGTTGATTTTTTTGAATAAAAGTTTATCTGAGCCTAATAACAATTAGGAAGGAAGGATGAAGCATGAAAAAAAAAAAAAATTGATTGCAATGGTTGTTTGGGGTGTAGCATAAAAAGAAATTGGTTTTATGGTTCTCTATCCAACTTTCAATTGAGTGAGCCTTTTGGACATTTAATGGATCGAGAATTTTCATGTTATATCAGGAGGGACTTTGGGAGGAACTCCACCATAAAGCAATGACAGAAAAAAAAAAACAAGTAATGAAAAAGAAAAAGAAAAAAAAAAGGAATGATGATATGTGGTCGCAGAAAGATTATCTTAAATAAATGAAATTGGGGACATGACAATGCTATTGGCTCTAATTAGATCCTAGAAATCAGTGTGTTGATGGGCGATTTGAGTTTAAAATTACTGTTATCTCACTTTTAGTCCAGCCTTACATTACAAATTGAGAAAAGTCCTATTGATTTTTGGTTAAATAAATAGCTTACATTAGTGGAGGAAGGAATGAAAAGCAAACCTTTGAGATTTGATCGTAATTATAGAGAATATTTGAGAGGCTTCATACCAATGTGAATTTATTCGGATTATATATGATTTGAAAAGATGAGGACTCTCGTGCACACACACACACACACACACACACTTGGATCACATAGTTATAATTGGTCTTAATTTATAAATCAATTTCAATATTTGGAGAAATTTGTGTTTTTCTTTGAATTGTGAATTTAAGCAATTATGAAAAGATGTCATGGAGGAGGTTGTTGGCTTGAGCATGCGTTATATCTTGCTTTTATTTTAAAACAAGCAAAATGTTAAGTTTGGGGGTTTAATGACTTTATAAAATATAGTTATTTTACTGATGCAATATCTATGCGAAAATATTTAGATTTCCATATAACTATTTGAATTTTCCTTATTTATGCATAATAATGAGATATGGAGAAGATAAGGAAAATAATGACAAAAATCAAGAATTCAAATTAGAATGCATTAGAAGATGGATATCAATTCCTTGATTTTGATCCGTAATTTTATTTGCAAGCGTTGGAAGATAGATATCAAATTAAAGATTCTTCAATTTACTCCCTAATTTTATGCTAAAAATAAGCAATTGCTTGAAGATAGGGGTCTTGGATGTATCCTATAAATAGGATAATATTAAGAGCCTAGTAAGACAACAAAGCTTTTATTTTTAGATCGTTCTTTCATTATTCTGAGAGTTTTTCAAGTGTTTGAAGAGAAGACAAAAGTGATGATATAATTGTTCCTCTTTGATTCAAGATACTGGGTTTGATTTATATTTTTATTTCTTCTTCTACTATGTTCTAATTTTCTTTTGTTAGGGCTATGATGTAGCCTAGTAATAATGATGTGAATTTCATAATTTTTATGCGTCCAAGTAATTTCATTCATGTGAGTTATATATTATTGTGTTTAATGCTTTTAAGTGACTGGCCACTATTTGAATAATCTGCTACGTATGTTTGAGATTGAAAGTGATAATATATAATTGCTCATTATAATATATAACCATGAATTAAACATGGATAGAGATATGTCGTGTTATTTGTATAGCTTTTGGTGATAAAGTAATCTGAAAGACTCATTGTAAGTAGAGAATATTCATAGATTTTGATGCACTTATATTTATTTAAATTCGCATAGAGATACAGTGGATTAATAAACTGAGTAGGTTTGCTATACCTAGAGATGGGATAATAAATAGATTAGGAAATTTCGCTGTAACGTATTTGATATCATTCTTGTACGCGCAACAATATAAAATTCATATATAGTGGTTATGATAAAATCAAATGCTTTAACATTTGAGTTATTGCAATTAGTCTCCAAATTTTGCTTTTAAGATTTTTATTTTTAATTTATTCTCAATTTTATTTTGATCTCGTTAGATAAACTTTAGAATTAATCTATTTTTAGTATTTAATTAGTTTATTAATCATCAATTTCCGTGGGACAATACTTATTCTCAATTATTATATTATTTATTTGACACGTTCCCTAGTGTTTAGAATTTTATTAACACTATTTCTTTTGCAAGATCAGCCAATTTCATTTTGAATGCAAGATGCGAAAGGACCGATGCTAATATTTAGGGATGCATATTGATGATAGTAGAGAGAGATTGTCATTACGGTACTTGTGAAATGGCAGGCTATGAAGCATCGACACTTTTCTCGAGTTTTCGTGTTGTGTCGACGTTCTAACATTTTGATACATGCTCGACACTCTCGACACTTTTTAAACACCGTTGAAAAATCCGACATCTAGTTAACTTTCTCTAACACTCGAATTCGAAATTTGGACACGAAAACTCGGATACGTATAGGGTCAATTTTAAAAATTTTCAATAATGATGGGTCAAAATGCGAATATGTAAAATAATAATAATAATAAAATTAATAAATAGGAAAAGAAAAAAAACTTAGTCTTTTCTTCTCTTCCGACTCTTGCTTTTTGTGACATACAAGTCACCTCTTAGGTTTTTTTCTCTTCTCTTCATACATGCCCTAACATGTGAGTTCAGAGTATTGATTGTTTGTTTGTTTGTTTTTTTTTCCCTTCAAGTTTTATGGATTATTGGAATGGAAATGAATTTATCAAATTGAAATAACAAATGACATTAACAAATGATTGATTAATATTTTTAGTATAAATTCATTTAAAGCTATTTTATTATTATTTATTTAAGAATCTGAATCAAATTAATTTAATTAAAATAATCAAGAGAATGATAATTAATTATGTGTATATAAAAATATACATTTAACATACAACGTTTTTCAACGTGTCGGAATTCTCTATTTTTGAAAAATAACATGTCCGTATATCGTGCCGTGTCACGTCGCGAATCGCGTGTCAATGTCGATGTTACTTAGATGGTGGGTAGTGTTTGGCATTATAACAACGTAATGGAAGTGCAGTGGTGGTTGGAAAAGCTTCACGTGTGTTCTAATTTTCACAAACATCTTAAGGGTTCCCAAGTAAACAAGCAGTACATCAGAGAGAGTATGTGTGGGTAAGCGTTCATTTATGGGAATTCATTTAGAACGCAACAATCGCATGGGAATTTACTTAGAAGGCAACAATCGACATAAATTTTCCGAAATTCAGGTGCCCCTAACTCCTGGAAGAAATCTGGGCCCTTAAAGGGTTCTTCATCACTATGGTGAACTCCTGCTTCTCCGAGAGGTCCACCTCCTCGCCGGACACCGTCCGCCACTTGAACTGCCACACAAGGTTCGCCACGAAGTACTCCAGGTGCAGCATTGCGAGCCCGTACCCGGGACAGATCCTCCTCCCCACCCCAAACGGCATCATCTTTATCTCCCTGCTCCCCGTGATGTCGAACCCGCTAGCTTCTCCTCCATCGGCGCCGCCGCCAGACTTCATGAACCTCTCGGGCTTGAACTCCATCGGGTCCTCCCAGACTTCCGGGTCCCAACCCATCTCCGCCACCATGAAGTTGATGGTCGCGTCCCTGGGGATCGCGTAGCCGCCCAACTCCGCGTCCTCCTTCACTGCGTGTGGCAGCACGAAATGCCCCGGCGGGTGCCGGCGCAGCCCCTCCAATACCACTACTTTCAGGTAGCCCATCCTCTGTAGGTCCTCCTCCTTCACTTGTTCCGCCCCTTCTCCCACAACTGATTTGATTTCATCGTAGAGCCTCTCTTGGATTTCTGGGTGCTTGACCAGGTTGGCCATGATCCACTGCAGCGCCGTGGACGTGTTGTCGGTGCCGGCGTTGAGAAACTCCCAAGAGAGGCCCACGATCTCGGCCTCCTCCAGCTTCCTCTTCTCCTCTGGCAGCTCTGGGTCCAGGAGCGTGTCCACGTATGGCACGATCCAATCACTGTCGCCGTCATTTCCGTCCTCTCTGGCTTTGCTCAGTTGCTCTTGCTTGGCCTTGAGTCTAGCTCCGATGAGTGGGATGAGAATGCATTTCCGGCACTCGCAGAGGTCAGAGAACTCCTTCCACCGCTTCCGGAGGACCAGCATGCTCAACCATGGCCAAAAATTGAGCACGTAGAAGCGCCGTTGACCCAGCAGCATCCGTCGCTGAACCTCCTCGATCTGCTGAATCCGCTTCTCCTCGAGCCCGTCTCCGAAGCACATGAGGACCAACAAGCAGAACATGGCGTACCGGAAGTGGTTGATGACGCGGACGACGCCGCCAGGCTGGGACTTGAGCTCTGCCCCGAGCTTTTTGAGGACCCGCGCACGGGCGTGGGAATAGGAGCGGAGGCGGGAGGGATGGAGGATCTCCACTGTAAGGTTCCGGCGGAGGAGGCGCCAGGTGGGGCCGTAGGAGGAGGTGTTGATGTTGTGCTGGTTGGAGGAGAGGAGGCGGATGGTGGTGGAGGGCGGTGAGCGGTCGGCGAAGATGGCGCCGCGGTGGATGAGGGCCTCGTGGGCGAGGACTGGGGAGGAGACGAAGACGGTGGGTCGAGAGCCCACATGGAGGGTGACCATCGGGCCGTAGCGTGCGTGGAGGGAGCGGAGGACAGGCTCGAGCTCTGAGAGGGACTTGCGGAGCCATAGGAAGTTGCCGACGACCGGGAAGGTAAGGGGGCCCGGCGGGAGGCTCTTCTTGTTGGGGGCGGAGGAGAGGAGGTTGAGGGTGGCTCTGAGGAGGGCGGCGACGGTGAGGGTGACGAGGATGAGGAACCAGACTTCCATCTCTTGCCGGATTGACTCTTGAGTTTTTGACGTAAGACCATGTTAAGGATTTGCGGAGATATAAGACCGGAGACGAGGTTGACGACTTAGCTTAACTATTCTTTTGCGAGAATTGATGCGATAAAGGCCGTTTTCTCGGTTCCTCAGCCCGACCCAACTCCATACCAAAAGTATAGACGAAAACTACAGAACGAAACAGTCAATACTATTTGAAATGTTTGCATCATACCTGGACTTTAAAATAGTCTGTACAGCGATTTAATAAGAAATTATAAGTTCTCAACAATGAAAGCTTGGAATAGAGCGGAATTGAAATCACGAGATACCCACTAACCTCCAAACCATGGAATCATTAGATACCAAAATGACTAGGAAAATGAATCGGATATGGAGACATGGCTGAAATTTAATAACGACCTCATACTTATCGACCAAGAAGTTACATGTTTTGTCTCCGCAAAAGTTTATCGACTGTTGTTACACCTTGCTATTGTTGTTGATGTTGTTGAAGCTTAGGAAGCACCGACACTTTCCAGGAAGTTTCGTGTCGTGGCGGATCGTGTTGGACATTCCAATACGCTTCTGCTACTTTTAGACACTTTTCGATATTTAATCGTGGTAAACTCTTCCAATACTTTTTGACATTCGAGTCTAGAAATCCAATACATAATTTCGACATATATGGGATCAATTTTAAAAAATTTCAATAAATAATGGATCAAAATGTAAATATGTAAAATAAAAATAAAAAATAATAATAAGAGAAAAAAGAAACTCTCACTTCTCATAACACATAATTCACTTCCCAAGTTTGTTTTCTCTTTTCTTCCAACAAGCTCTAACACACAAGTCTAGAATATGGATTGTTTTTTTTTTTTTTTTTTTAAAAGTTTTATGGATTATTGGAATGAAGTTAAATTTGTTAAATTGGACCAATGAATAATATTAATAATTGGTAGATTAATGTTTATTCATTATAAGCTTCTTTATTATTTATTTATTTTTGAATTTGAATCAAATTAATATAATTAAAATAATAATAAAAATGATAATCTATCATGTATATATAAAAATATACATTTAATATATAATGTGTCCAAGATGTCAGAACTCTTTAATTTTTTAGGAATAACGTGTCGGCGTGTCATGTTGTATTACGTTGCGTGTCGTATGTTGGTGTCGGTGCTACTTTGGTTGAAGCGGCAATTGTTGGTGGTGGTGGTGTGTCAATGACTTAGCCTCCTCCATATCTCTCTCTAGAAAAATGGGGTTTCGGACCCTATTCGGCTACTCTAGAATGAGCCATTTGTGAAATCTAGTAGTGCCACATGGAAGGGAATGGTGGAGGAGATGATTGATTCACTAATTGATTGAGTTGGAGGCCATTAGGGTTTTTAGCAACAGCAAAGTACTTGAAAGTAGGGATGAGTAAAAAAAATTGCCCAAGCCGGGAACCACCCAGTTTAGACCAGACCAACGGTTTGGTAAATATGTAAAAATACTTAATTCAAACTAAAATCTTCATGGAATGAGAAAATACCTCAATTTAAAGCCTTTTTTTTTTTTTCAGTATTATTGAGGTAGCAACCTCACATGTGGCCAAGGAATGACCAAAACCCTTCCTCGTTCCTCGCTACTTAAAGAGGAAGCCTACTTGTTAGTTTCTTCTTTCACATGAAGTGGGATTATGGCTCTAGAGCCACAACCTTCTTCTCTCTCTCTCTCTCTCTCTCTCTCTCTCTCACACACACACACGCACACACACACACCCCAACCCCTAGAGACAAGGCCCTCTGAGCCTCCAACAGTCCCATATCGAGCAAATGCACAAAGAGCAGATTGTTTATAATACCCAAGTCAGGCACTAGATTTAGATATGCTGTTCATGGTCTTCTTGGCGAAGATTGAGCGTGACATATATGAAGTGTGATCAATGCTCACACAAGTGGAGTTTGATTTTCTTTAGCATGTGGAAAATTTTGTTTCAAGAAATGCGATTGGTTTCATTGGACTGCCATGGGTCCGGTTCTAGTCTCTTTCGGTCGTCTTTAGTCCTCGGTTCCGAAAATGGAAAATTGCTACTTGGTTTCGGGGTGGGAATTGGACTGCTTGGGAATCGATCGCCCCTACCTGCAAGGTTGGAGAGACGAGAAAGAGGGGAAGAAAGAAGAAGAAAACAGCATAGGAGGTGAGCGACTCCCATGCCATGGAAGGCTTCCATGAAGTAGGCCAAGGCCCATGCTTTGAACACAAGGCGGGCCTCCGTCTTCACTCGTCTTGTGTTCCCCAATCATTCAAAGAATTCGCTAAGGACACAAGTATGGCCAAATTTCAAATTTCAAATGGGACTCTGCTGCTGGGACGTGTAAGAGAAGCAAAACTATCAAGAGCGACTGATTTAGAATTTCAATTGCGAACCATTCGAGAATGGGATGCATGTCTTGAAACCGAATGTTTCGAATCGGCCGGTTCAAACGGCTTCTGATCCAGCTTTTGGTACGGCTTTTGCCTGTTCTTTTTTGTTCAATCTGATTTTGGTCGATTTAACTTAGTTCACATACAGTTCAACGTTCTGATTTGATTATCGATGCAGACCATAAAAACATCGCCAATACTACAGTCCACACTGGAACCCTAGCATGAAGGATTATGTGTTCTCAAGGTAAACATGGATTATTATGAATGCATTTGAATGCAGCAAAAAATGTGTAGATTACTCAAATTCATCTTATGAGCAACTTATCTCATTACTCAACAGCTTAAGGGAAATTTTACTAGATGCTCAACCTACACAAATAAGTACAAAATAAAAAATCATTTAATTCAAATCAGTATCAGCTCGCTAGCCCAAGTATAATATTGAAAAACTTTCAAACAAGGCAACTAATGTCATTCGAAATGTTACGTTAAAATTGAATCTAAAATTATCCATGAAGAAATTCTACAACAAATATATTGTCACCTAAGTAATTATACCAGATTGCAAGTTTGCTTTGACGAGATGGCCAGAAATGGAGTAACACCGACGTCATAAGATATCCCAACCTCTGATCCGTGGAATTACAATATGTTATCAAAACAAATGGAGAGATTAATGGGACATGGAAACATGATTGTCTGGTCGAGTGAAAAAAAGTCTTCATAATCACCCCAATAAAAGATGAATATAATGGGGGAAGACAACGTGAAGGTATTGTTTTTCCAAAGCCCAATCCTTAATTTACCGTGGAATGTTGGCGGCACGCTAGCCTGCCATTATTGCTATTTCTTTTATACAGGTCAACTAATTTCATTTTATATGCGGTACCGTGAAAGGGCGAAATCAATGCTTGGCATAACATTATAATCGCGGGGTAAATAGAAAAGCGGCTACGTTTGATCGTCCGAATTCAAATTCGGGTAAGACAGAATAAAGTCAGATTAAAAATCCATTCAATATCTTCCGGTTTATAGAAAATTCTACTACATATTTGGTACAAGCTAAGGTAGAATAAAAATCCTTGAAGGTTTTTGAAAATCTCACTCGTCCAATATAAATCAAAGTAAAATATAAAACACGAAATCAGCTATACGTTTAGAATAATGCTAAAGTAACGGTGCTGTCATTGCTTGAAGATGACGGTGCAATTTCAACTGCTACTTTCACTTCAAGAAGAACCGGATACTGGATTTGTGTAAGTAAGATCAAAGGGAAGGTTGCTCAATGGGTTGCCCCGTAAAGGAAAATTAGAATTTTCTTTTTTTCCATCCTACCCTCACATGTTCTTTTGAGAATATTGCAAAGTTAGGAGAACATTAGAAATATAATAAACTAATTCAAATCACATTTTACTACGTTAACTCTAAATTTCTCTTTAGTATGTTTCTTTAGAATATGTTTGCATTTTTCAATCTTAGAATGTGCTTGTTCGGAATAATCACTTTGACGGGGGTAGCTCACTATGGCCAATCACCTAGATTTCCCTCTCCCATTTTTTTTTGTACAATTACCCCTTCTTGGCATGCTGAGATTGAAGTGAAAGTGATTATGGTCAAACTAACTACTGCCATTGTAATTGTTATCCCGAGCAAGCATTTTCTCAAATTGAAAAATATAAACATATTCTAAAGAAGTTCACTAAAGGGAAGGGAAAATGTCACAAATGTTTCATATACTTTTACTCAATGTGCAATCTCGTCCCTAAACTTTTGATTTGCTCAATTTGGTCCCCGAACTATCGATAAATGTCCGATCTAGTCCCTGACTGGAATTGTGGGTATTTTGGTCTTTTTCCTTTTTTTTTTCTCTTTTTTTTCTTCTTTTCTCTTCCCTCCGCCGGCCATGGCGGAGTCGGCAGAGGGAAGGAAGCCGGCGTCCGGCGAGGGTCACCCTTGCCAGGCGGGCTAGGGCGGCCCCGCCGGCATCGGTGAAGGGCTCACTCGCCCGACGCCGTAGGCCCCTCCACCGGCTCCGCCATGGCCGGCGGAGGGAAGAAAAAAAAAAAAAAAAAGAAAAAAAAAGGAAAAAGACCAAAATGCCTACAATTCCGTTAACTTTAACTAACGAAAGGACTAAATTGATCAATTTTCAAATAGTCAGGGACTAGATCGGACATTTATCGATAGTTTAGGGACCAAATTGAGAAAATCGAAAGTTCAGGAATGAGATTGCACATTGAGTAAAAGTATATGGACCATTTGTGACATTTTCCCAAAGGAAACTTAGATTTAACGTTGTAGAATGGGATTTGATTTAGTTTGCTATATTTCTAATGTTTCCATTGCGTTGTAACTCTCATGTTATTTATAACAATTAAGCGCTAAATTTTATAAAATGGGAAAGAAAGATTTATACCTGACAATAAAAGATCCCACGGAGAAAATTGGGCTGGAGATCACGAGAACATGCGAGGTGAGGATGAAAGAAAAAAAGGAAAAATTTCTAATTCTCCTTTCCGGTGCAACCTATTGAACAATTTTCATTTTTTTTTTCATATTTAAACAAATCCAGTAGCCGTTCCTCTTGAAGTAAAAGTAAAGGTTGAAATTGCACCATCATCTTCAAGTAATAACGACACCGTTATTCTAGCATTGCTCATACGTTTAACAGGAGAAGAAGAAGGCTAATCGACGGTGTTTAGTTAGTTGAAAATAGCTAATCGACGAAAAAACTTCATTGGTCAACGAAAACACCCGTAATTAGGAAAATGAATTCATACTTCTGATTAGGGAAACTCATCATCAGTAGTCAACCAACCAAACAAAAATTGATTATCTTTTAAAAAAAATAAATTTCGCTGAAAATATTTCGCTTTATCATATAATTTTTATTTTATTTTTATTTTGAGAAGGCAACACTCCACCAAGGTTTTTCCGAAATTCAGGTGCCCAAATTCCGGTGACAAATCTGAGCCCTCAAAGGGTTCTTCATCACCACGGTGAACTCCTGCTTCTCCGACAGGTCCACCTCCTCGCCGGCCACCGTCCGCCATTGGAACAACCACATCATGTTTGCCACGAAGTACTCCAGGTGCAGCATCGCAAGCCCGTGCCCGGGACACATCCTCCTCCCGACCTCCCCGTGATGTCAAACCCGCTCTGTTCTCCGCCACTATAATTCATGAACCTCTCGGGCTTAAATGCCATCGGGTCCTCCCAGACTTCCGGGTCCAAACCTATCTCCGCCACCATGAAGTTGATGGTCCCGCCCTTGGGGATCACATACCCGCCCAGCTTTGCGTCTTCTGTCACCGCGTGCGGCAGCAAGAAGTGCCCGGCTGGGTGGCGGCGCAGCCCCTCCAGTACCACCGCCTTCAGGTTCCCCATCCTCTGCAGGTCCTCCTTCACTTGTTCTGCCCCTTGTCCCACGACTGATTTGATTTCATCGTAGAGGCTCTCCTGGATTTTTGGGTACTTGACAAAGTTGGCCATGATCCATTGTAGTGCCGTGGACGTCGAGTCGGTGCCGGCGATGAGGAACTCCCAGCAGAGGCTCACGATCTCGTCCTCCTCTAACTTCCTCTTCTCCTCGGGCAGCTCCAGGTCGAGGAGCGTGTCCACATACGACACAATCCAATCGCCATCGCCGTTGTTCCCGTCCTCCTTGACTTTGCTCAGTTGCTCTCGCTTGGCCTTGAGTCGAGCTCTGATGAGCGGCATGAGGACCTGTTTCCGACATTCATAGAGCTCATAGAATTCCTTCCACCGCTTCCGGAGGACGAGCTTGCTCAGCCGCGGCCAGAAATTGAGCACATTGAAGCGCCGTTGACCCAGCAACAACTGTCTCTGAACCCCCTCGATTTGCTTAATCTGCTTCTCCCTGAGCCCATCTCCGAAGCACATTAGGACCAGCAAGCAGAACATGGCGTACCGGAAGTGGTCGACCACGCGGACCGCGCCACCTGGCTGGGACTTGAGCTCTGCCATGAGCATGTTAATTGAATGGGGGACCAAGCGATCATTGTACTACAATTAAGAAAAGAAGAAATTAAAAGATAAATTCTCTTGGCCGAGACAAATGCTAAGGTACTGAATTTCCAAGCCTAATCCTTAATTTTTGCCGGAATGTTGGCCATACGGTACCTTTTGCACGCTGGCCTGTCATTATTGCTGTTTCTTTTCTACAAGTCAGCTAATTTCCATATTATTTGTGCGGTATCCGTGAAATGGTGAAATAAATGTTTGGCATAACATCGTAATGGCAGGGGTGGGTAAAAAAGGTTAACATGAATTTGTCTTGATCAGTGATGGGCATCATCGTATGTGTGTTTGTACCTCTTGCACCCTAAGGTCCCTAGGAAAGGAGAAAATATTCAATGATTTTCCAATAAATAGGCCATCATATCTGCTGGATCGGGCCATGCGGGAGCCTCGGAAGATGGAGGTGCATGTCGATGTTGGATGGGAACCGCCACATGGCAGCCGCCGGTTGCTGCTGCTTCTGCATCCACTAGAGGAGTAGGAACTGCTACTGATGCTGATGCTGATGCTGATGCTACTGTTGTTGCCGCTGTTGTTGTTGCTGGTCATGGTGTTGTGTAAGCAGTTGCTGCTGCTGCCGCTGCTATTGCTGATGGTGTGCCGCTGACGATTTTGCCGCCTCCATCTCTCCCTCTAGAAAATAGGGGATTTGGGGTCTAAGTGGCAGTGCTAGAGAAGAGCCAATTGTGAAATCGACAGCGCAACGCAAAAGGAGGTGGCTGGAGGAGGCGGGTCCATTGGCCGATTGATTGAACCGAAAGCGATTTAGGGTTTTTCGTGGTGACAAGAGTAGCCGAAAGTCTGGAGAGATGAGAGGGGGGAAGAGAAGGAGGAGGAGGAGGAAGAAGTCAAGATATGGGATGCGAGTGAGTGATCGATTGATCTCACGGGCCGTTGTGCTCCTGTGATTCCCCCGGAAACTATTTGGGCCGGGCCACCGCAACGTGCTGATGGGCTTTGACGTGGCCCATGTGGATAAGGCCAAGTTGGCCCACTTACATAAATATTCACGGATTTTGAGAACTTTCTAATTGAACTAAAATTGATCGTTATATCGAGCAATGATCCTCGTCCTATTATGGCTGTTAAGTTTATCGGTTTTAAATAATGAAATCAAGAAAAGGAGAAATTTAAAGATGAAGTACTAGATCTAAGCCTAATTCGTTTTGAAAATTTCGCCAGAATTTGGATCGCATCTTTGCACGCCAGCCGGCGAGCGCGATTCGAATGCTGTTTCTTCTGCGAGTTCAGCCACTTTCATTTTTAATGCAAGATGCGAAAGGACCGATGCTAATATTTAGGGATGCATATCGATGATTGTAAAGAGAGATTGTCACTGCGGTACACGTGAAAGAACGTGAAATGGTGGGTAGTGTTTGGCATAATAACACTGTGATCGAAGTGCGGTGGGGGTTGGGACGCATATCGATGATTGTAAAGAGAGGTTGTCACTGCGGTACACGTGAAAGAACGTGAAATGGTGGGTAGTGTTTGGCGTAATAACACCGTGATCGAAGTGCGGTGGGGGTTCGAAAAGCTTCACGTGCGTTCTTTGAGGAATTTTCGCAAACACCTCGAGGGTTCCCAAGAAAAGAAGCAGGTACATCAGAGAGAGAGAGTGTGTGGATAAGCGTTCATTTATGGGAATATATTTAGAAGGCAACAATCGACGTTAATTTCCGAAATTCAGGTGCCCCTAATTCCTGGAAGAAATCTGGGCCCTTAAAGGGTTCTTCATCACCATGGTGAACTCCTGCTTCTCCGACAGGTCCACCTCCCCCCCGGCCACCGTCCGCCACTTGAACAGCCACACCAGGTTCGCCACGAAGTACTCCAGGTGCAGCATCGCGAGCCCGGACGCAGGGCAGATCCTCCTCCCCACCCCAAACGGCATCATCTTTATCTCCCTGCTCCCCGTGATGTCGAACCCGCTGGCTGCTCCTGCGCCGGCGGAGTTCATGAACCTCTCGGGCTTGAACTCCATCGGGTCTTCCCAGACTTCCGGGTCCCAACCCATCTCCGCCACCATGAAGTTGATGGTCGCGTCCTTGGTGATCGCGTAGCCGCCCAGCTCCACGTCCTCCTTCACCGCGTGCGGCAGCACGAAGTGCCCCGGCGGGTGCCGGCGCAGCCCCTCCAGTACCACTGCTTTTAGGTAGCCCATCCTCTGTAGGTCCTCCTCCTTCACTTGTTCCGCCCCTTCTCCCACAACTGATTTGATTTCATCGTAGAGCCTCTCTTGGATTTCTGGGTACTTGACCACGTTGGCCATGATCCACTGCAGCGCCGTGGACGTTGTGTCGGTGCCGGCGTTGAGGAACTCCCAGGAGAGGGTCACGATCTCGTCCTCCTCCAGCTTCCTCTTCTCCTCTGGCAGCTCTAGGTCTAGGAGCGTGTCCAAGTACGGCACGATCCGATCGCCATCGCTTTCATTCCCGTCCTCCTTGGCTTTGCTCAGTTGCTCTTGCTTGGCCTTGAGTCGAGCTCCGATGAGTGGGATGAGAATGCGTTTCCGACACTCGTAGAGCTCATAGAACTCCTTCCACCGCTTCCGGAGAACAAGCTTGCTCAGCCACGGCCAGAAATTGAGCACTTCGAAGCGCCGTTGACTCACCAGCACCCGTCGCGAAACCTCCTGGATCTGCTTAATCTGCTTCTCCTCGAGCCCGTCTCCGAAGCACATGAAGACCAACAAGCAGAACATGGCGTACTGGAAGTGGTCGATGACGCGGACGACGCCGCCAGGCTGGGACTTGAGCTCCGCCCCAAGCATGTCGAGGACCCGCGCCCGAGCGCGGGAGTAGGAGCGGAGGCGGGAGGGATGGAGGATTTCCGCCGTGAGGTTCCGGCGGAGGAGGCGCCAGGTGGGGCCGTAGGAGGAGGTGTTGATGTTGTGCTGGTTGGAGGAGATGAGGCGGATCGTGGCGGAGGGCGGCGGGCGGTCGGCAAAGATGACGCCGCGGTGGACGAGGGCCTCGTGGGCAAGGGCTGGGGAGGCGACGAAGACGATGGGTCGGGAGCCCACGTGGAGGGTGACCATCGGGCCGTAGCGGGCATGGAGGGAGCGGAGGACGGGCTCGAGCTCCGAGAAGGACTTGCGGAGCCATAGGAAGTTACCGACGACCGGGAAGGTGAGGGGGCCCGGCGGGAGGCTCTTCTTGTTGGGGGCGGAGGAGAGGAGGTTGAGGGTGGCTCTGAGGAGGGCGGCGACGGAGAGGGTGACGAGGATAAGGAACCAGATTTCCATCTTTCGCCGGATTGACTCTGAGTTCTTGCGGAGAAGTGGTGGGAAGTTTGTCGGTTTCATATAAAGATCGGAGACGAGGCTGACGACTGAACGGAAAGAAAACGTAATCGGTGACGTCCATGAATTAGCAGTAGATTTTATCTGATGAAATGATGTCTTCACAATAAAAAAAAATAAAAAAAAAATCCTTTTCTGTGCTTGTTGACTTCAATATGCTGTAAGAGGGACGTGATCTTTCTTTAGGATCTTCGGGAACATGTTCATGAATCTCGCTGAGTAAAATAAGAAAAAAGCTTCAACATCACACCGTCGAGAATATTCAATTGACGCTAGAAGACGCGGCCAGACTTGGACGGCAAAGGATCGGAAAGTGTGGAGACATTGGTTCGGTTAGGAACTCGAAGGGGTCCTGTCTACTGAAGTATGCGGGAACGAAGGCACCGAAACGACATTGATGAAATTGGGCGGAGGATCTCGCACCTCCATAGCCTCCATTATGGAGGAGAGAACGTGAGAAGCGGGTGCAGACGCCGTGCCTTTCCGTGCGGGCCTGCTAGAGCTTGACGTCCTCTTACTTGCGTTGGTTTCTCACTATTCTATTACGATAATTGATGCGATGATGGCGGTCATCTCGGTTCCCCAGCCCGACCCAACTCCATACGAAAAGTATAGACGAAAACTACAACACGAAGCATCTAATACTATTTTTAAAATGTTACATCAGAACTGAACTTCAATAGTCTGTAAAGCGATTTAATAAGAAATTTTAAGTACTCTTCGATGACAGCTTGGAATGGAGTCAAATTGAAATCACGAAATACTCACTAACCTCCAAACCGTAGAATCATTATATACCAAAATGACTGGGAAAATGAATTGGATATGGAGACATGGCTGAAATACAATCACGACCTCATACTTACCGACTAAAATATTACATGTTTTGTCTTCACAAAAGTTTGTCGACTGTTGTTAGTGATGGTGTTCAATCGGCAGCTGTTGTTGCTGGTGATGCGTCGACGATTTAGCCTCCTCCATATCTCTCTCTAGAAAATAGGGCTCAAACCCTATTCGGCAACTCTAGAATGAGCCATATGTGAAATCTAGTAGTGCCACATAGAAGGCAGAGGTGGTGGAGATGATTGATTGGCTAATTGATTGAGCTGGAGGTCATTAAGGTTTCCAGCAGCGGCAGAGTACCTCAAAGTAGGGGCGACCAAAAAAAAAAAAACTGCTCGAGTTGCAAATCATTCGGACCAAACCAGGTTATAGTAGTGACAGAGTACTTGAAATTAGGGGTGAGCAAAAAGAATTGCCCGAATCTAGAATCACTCGGACCAAACAGGACCGAGTGGTTTGGTTCCGATTCCCAAAGACATTAGTTCAGTTCCCAATTCTACCAAATTAGGACCGGTGATTTTTGGTCTAGTTGGTCGATAACTGACCAACTAGATTGAACCAATTATTAATTATCAAGTTTTAAATTTTATTTCTTAAATACATAAAAAGATTAACTTAAATTAAAATCTTCATGAAATGAAAAAAGTGCCTCAATTTAAGGCCTTTCTTAAGACTATTAAGGTGGCATCCTCACATGTGATCAAGAAACCACCATAACATTTTCTCATTCTTTGTTACTTAAAGAGGAAGCCTATTTTTTAATTTCTTCTTCCGCTCGATGTGGGATTATGGCTTCAAGAGCCACAACCCGCTCTCTCTCTTCCCCCTACAAGAGACAAGACCCTCTAAGCCTTCAAGAGGCCCACATCGAGCAAATACTCATAGAGCAGATTGTCTATAAAACTCAAAGCCAGACATCAGCTTTAGACATGCTGTTCACGGCCTTTTTGGCAAAGATTGAGTGTGACACACATATGAAGTGTGATCAATGCTCGCGCAAGTAGAGTTTAATTTTTTTACACATGGAAGATTGTGTTTCGAGAACATGCGATCGGTTCCATTGGATGGCCACCGGTCCGGTTCTAGCCTCCTTTGGTTCGGTCCTTAGTTCTCAGTGCCAAAAAGGGAGAATCGTTCCTTGGTTCTGGGGTGGGAATCAGACTGCGTGGGAACCGATCGCCCTACCTGAAAGGTTGGAGAGACAAGAAAGAGGGGAAGAAGGAAGAAGAAACAGCATGAGACGTGAACGATCACCATGCCATGGAACCTCTCCGGCTAGGCCACTGTCGCATGCTGATGGGCTTCCATGAAGTAGGCCCAGGCCCATGCTTTGAACACAATGCGGGCCTCCATCTTCACTCATCTTGTGTTCCCCAATCATTCAAAGAATTCACTAAGAACACAAGTGCGGCCAATTTCAAATTTAAAATCTGACCATGTTGCCGGGATGTATAGAGAAGCAAACCAATCGAGAGCGACTGATTTCAAATTTCAACTGCAAACCATTCGAGAGCGGGATGCATGTCCACGAACAGAATGTTTCGAATTGGCCAATTCAAATGACTTCCGATCTAGCTTCTAGTATGGCTTCTAGGAATTTTTTTCTTGTTCAATCTGATTTTGGTCGATTCAACTTGGTTTAATCACATACTGTTTGAAGTTTTGATTTGATTATCAATGCAGACCATAAAAATATCGCCAATACTACAATCTACGCTGGAACTCTAGCATGAAGGATTAGGTGCTCTCAAGGTAAATGGGGATTTTTATGAATACATTGAATGCAATAAAAAAAAAAAAGTGTGGATTATTCAAATTCATCTTATCAGCAACTTATCTCATTACTCAACAGCTTAGCGAAATTTGATCAGATGCTCACATACACAAATAAATACAAAATCAAAAATCATTTAATTCAAATTGGCATCAGCTCGCTAGCCCAAATACAACATTTGAAAACTTTAAAAGAAAGCAACTAATATAATTTGATAAGTTATGTTAAAACAGAATTATCCATGAAGCAATTCGACAATACATATATCGTCACCTAAGCAATTATACCAAATCGTAAGTTTGCATTGGTGAGATAGCTAGTACCGATGTCATAAAATATCCCAACCTCTGATTCGTGGAATTACGATATGTTATTAAAATGATAGGAGAGATTAACAAGACATGGAGACATGACTATCTGGCTGAGTGAAAAATGATTTCATAATCACCACAATAAAAGATGAATACGATGGGGGAAGACAATGTTAAGGTATCGTATTTCCAAGCCCAATCCTTAATTTTCGCCGGAATGTTGACCGTACCTTTTGCACGCTAGCCTGCCAATTATTGCTATTTATTTTGTACAAGTCAGCTAATTTCTTTTTATTTGTGCGGCATCCGTGAAATGGCAAAATAAATGTTTGGCATAACATCGTAATCGTAGGGGTGGTTAGAAAAGCTTCCCATGCATTGTCTTCATAAGTGATGGGCATCACTGTGTGCAATTCACGCGTGAGTTTTACCAGCCTCAAGAGTGTTTGTAGAGGTTGCAAAATGGGTCTTAGACCCATATATGACTCATTTAAATCATAAATGGATCACTTATATTTTGAATAACAATTAAATATTTAAGATAGGTGGGTCTTAAATGAGCTGAATTTAGAACCCATTTTCAACCAAACCCTCACAATCTCTCTCTTCCCTCTTTAACTTTATAAAAATATATTTTTAATAAAAATCGAAATTATAATTATTTTTTATTTTAATTTTCTTTTCTTTTTTTCTTTCCTTTTTTTTCTTTCTTCTTCCTCCTTTCGATGGCCAGCACGGTGATGGCCGGCGACCGGCCCAGTGAGGCTTGAGCCTCATCGATCTAGCGAGACTTGAACTCGATGGTGTTGGGCGAGGCTCGAGCTCAACGGCGTCAGGCGAGCTCGAGCTTGCCGGATCTAGCGAGGCAGAGGCTTTGCCGACATTCGGCTAGGCTCGAGCCTCACCGATCGGTGAGACTCGTACTCGCGGCGTCGAGCGAGGCTTGAGCCTCGCCAGATTTGGCGAGGGGTGAGCTCGAGGCTCACCGATTTGGCGAGCCTCAAGCTCGCCGACGTTCGGTGAGGCTCGACCCTCACCGATCTAGCAAGCCTTGAGCTCGTCGACGTCGCGCGAGCTGGGCAAGCTCGAGGCTCACCCGTGGTCGGTTGCCAAGCGTCGTCGTGGCCGGCGGCCGACCAAAGAGAAAAAGAACAAAAAGAAAAAAAGAAAAGAGAAAAAGAAAAAGAACAAGAAAAAGAAAAATTATATTCTCAAAAATTAAAAATAATTAAAATTCTATTTTTAAAAATAATTATTTTAAAAATTATAAAAATTGTCCATTAAATTTGTGTTGTATGGGTCGGGTATTGGTCAAAAATTTTGCATTGCGATAAATGGGTCATAAACGGGTTAAATATGTCGATTTGAGTTGGACCATTTATGACCCGACCCACCTGTTTAAGAGGTCTAGATGCGAGTGACTAGTCTTAGTGGTTGCAATGTTCTCACAATTCCATGGAAGCTCTTTGGGCCAGGCCTTGCCGCATGCTGATGGGCTTCTACGTAGTCACCCCAAGCCCATGCCCAAAACTCAAGGCGGGCCTGTATTTTCACTCGGCTTTTGTTCCACAATCATTCATAGAATTTGCCAAGAACAAGGGTTTGACCAATTTCAAATTTAAAGAGTGACCGTGCTGCAACGACGTGTAGAGAAGTAAGCCAATCAAGAGAGATTGATTCCAAATTTCAAATGCAAACCATTTGGGAATGGGTGCATGTCTTGAAACCTAGTGTTTTGAATTGGCTCATTCAAGCGAGTTACATTTCAGCTTCTGATATGGCTTTTGGGCCATCTTTTTTGTTCAATCTGATTTTGGCCAATTCAACTCTATTTAATTACATACAGCTCAACATTCTGATTTGATTATCGATGCAAATTGTAAAAACATCGCCAATATTGCAATCCACATTGGAACTCTAACCCAAAGGAATAGGTGCTCCCAAGGAAAACCAAGGTTTTTATGAATGCATTGAATGCAATAAAAATTTGTAGATTACTCAAATTCATCCTATGATTAGCTTATCTCATTACTTTAAGCAAAATTTGATCCGATGCTCCACCTACTCAAATAATTATAAAAACAAAAATCGTTTACTTCATATCGACATCAGCTCTTTAGCCCAAGCGTAACATATGAAAAACTTTAAAACATAGTAACTAATACAATTCGAAACGTTATGGTAAAATTGAACCGTAGGTTATCTATGAAGCAATTATACAAACAAACGTATTGTTTGCTTTGATGAGGTGGCCAGAAATGGAGTAGTACCGATGTCAGAAGAATTTTCAGGATGAACCGAGGAATACAGGATTAATTGAATGATGTACCGAGCGATCATTGTACTACAGTTAAGAAAAGAATAAATTAAAAGATAAATGCTCTTGGCTGAGACAATGTTAAGGTACTGAATTTCCAAGCCTAATCCTTAAGTTTCGCCGGAATGGTGACCGGTACCTTCTGCACGCTAGCCTGTCATTTTTGCTGTTTCTTTTCTACAAGTCAGCTAATTTCGTTTTACTTGTGCGGTATCCGCGAAATGGTGAAATTAATGTTTGGCATAACACCCAAATTGCAGGGGTGGTTAGAAAAGGTTAACATGAAATCGTCTTGATCAGTGACTGGCATCATCGTGTGTGAGTTCGTACCTCTTGCCCCCTAAGGTCCCTAGTAAAGGAGAAAATATTCAATAATTTCCTAATAAAGAGGCCATCATATACAAGAGAGAGTACGTGATTCATATATTTGAATTTATTGAGAAGGCAACGCTCCACAAAGATTTTCCTAAACTCAGGTGCTCAAATTCCTAGGACAAATCTGAGCCTTCAAAGGGTTCTTCATCACGACGGTGAACTCCACCTTCTCTGACAGGTCCACCTCCTCGTCGGCCACCGTCTGCCATTGGAATAGCCACACCAAGTTCGCTACGAAGTACTCCAGGTGTAGCATCGCAAGCCCGTACGCGGGACACATCCTCCTCCCTACCCCAAACGGCATCATCTTTATCTCCCTGCTCCCTGTGATATCGAAACCGCCCGCTTCTCCACCACTGTAATTCAAGAACCTCTCGGGTTTAAAGGCCATTGGGTCCTCCCAGACCTCCGGGTCCCGACCCATCTCCGCCACATTGAAGTTGATGGTCCCGTCCTTAGGGATCACGTATCCGCCCAGCTCCGTGTCCTCCATCACCGCGTGCGGCAGCACGAAGTGACCTGGTGGGTGGCGACGCAGCCCTTCGAGTACCACCGCCTTCAGGTAGCCCATCCTTGGCAGGTCCTCCTCCTTCACTTGCTCCGCTCCTTGTCCCACGACTGATTTGATTTCATCGTAGAGCCTCTCTTGGATTTCTGGGTACTTGACCAGGTTGGCCATGATCCACTGCAGCGCCGTGGACGTAGTATCAGTACCGGCGTCGAGGAACTCCGAGCAGAGGCACACCATTTCATCCTCCTCCAGCTTCCTCTTCTCCTCCGGCAGCTCCAAGTCTAGGAGCGTGTCCACGTACGAAACGATCGAGTAAACGTCATTCCCGTCCTCCTTTGCTTTGTTCAGTTGCTCTATCTTAGCCTTGGATCGAGCTCTGATGAACGGGACAAGGACGTGATTTCGATAATCACGGAGCTCGTACAACTCCTTCCACCGCTTCCGGAGCACCAGCTTGCTCACCCTCGGCGAGCGATTGAGCACATTGAACCGCCGCAGACCCAACAGCAACCGTCGCTGGACATCCTCAATCTGCTTAATCTGCTTCTCGTCGAGCCTGTCCCCGAAGCACATTAGGACCAGCAAGCAGAACATGGCGTACTGGAAGTGATTGACAATGCGGACAACGCCGCCGGGTTGGGACTTGAGCTCTGCCATGAGGATGTCGAGAACCCATGCACGGGCGCGGGAGTAGGAGCGCACACGGGAGGGATGGAGAATTTCAGCCGTGAGATTCCGGCGAAGGAGGCGCCAAGTGGGGCCATAGGAGGAGGTGATGTCGTGTTGGTTGGTTGAGAGGACGCGGTCAACGGCAAGGGGTGGCGGGCGGCCGGCGAAGGCAGCGCCACGGTGGACGAGGGCCTCGTGGGCAAGGGCTGGGGAGGCGACGAAGACGGAGGGTTGGGAGCCCACGTGGAGGGTGACCATCGGGCCGTAGCGGGCGTGGAGGGAGCGGAGGATGGGCTCGAGCTCCACGAAGGACTTGCGGAGCCATAGGAAGTTGCCGACTACCGGGAAGGTGAGGGGGCCCGGCGGGAGGCTCTTCTTGTTGGGGGCGGAGGAAAGGAGGTTGAGGGTGGCTCTGAGGAGGGCGGCGACGGAGAGGGTGACGAGGATGAGGAACCAGACATCCATCGTTTGCCAAAATCTAGGGTTTTTGCAGAGAAGAGGTGGGGATTTCGTTGGTTTCATATAAAGATTGGAGATGAGATGAGAACTTCGCAGAAAGAGAACGTGATGGATGACGTCCATGAGAAAGAGAACGTGATGGATGACGTCCATGAGTTAGCAGTGGATTTCCATCTGGGGTAATGACATTACGCACAACTTTAGAAAGAAAAAAAAAAAACAAAATCCTTTCCGGCAGTTTTGACCTCACAATACCGAACGGGGAATATAATATCGTAAGAACATGTTCATGGACTTCCACCGCTTCCGTTATGGAGGAAAGAACATGAGAAGCGGAGGTAAGATGCCACGCCTTTCGATGGGGGGCATGCCAGTGGACTTCCTCTTGAAGAAAGAACCTCCGTTTCTAGTATTCTTTTAAGAGAGAATCGATGCGAAGAAGACAGTCATCCTAGTTCCCCGCCCGACATACTCAATATGAAAAGAGCAGACGAAAACTTCAAATCAGAGCAACTAATCCAATTTGAGACGTTACTTCAGAACTCTAAATTTCAAATAGTCTCTGAAGCGATAATAATTTAGAGAAATGATTGCGTTATATATTTTAATGTACGGTGAGAATAACAGTCTATTCTGGATCATAAAAAATCAAATTGCAAATAATTATAAATTATTATGGGACTTACTTCTTCAAAAATTTGTAGCCCACGGTATCCCAAAGACTATTATGCGAACAAAGCCCAATAATATATATGTTCTCTCTCAGTGGTTCTCTTCGATTCTATGAGATTTTGTATGTAAGATTTTGTGGGATCACAACAAACCGTTCTAAAAGTTTTGAACTAAATTGGTACAATTGAAATATTTAGGACTGAATTGATAGATGATCAAAATGGTATAAAATCAAATTGGCACAATTAAAAGGTTTAGGACAAAATTGGCCACCATACAATAGGTTTAGAGTTTTTTGGACAATTTTCCCTTTTAAATTTTGTCATTCTTATGGTGAAAATGTTATTTTTATAGCATTAGGTTATTCAAGTAGCTTTTTTAATATTTGTCAAAGCTAAAATATTAGCTTGCCCGTGAAGATTTCCATGAGCATGCTAACATGATGACCATGAATCACCCTTAAAAAAAAAAAAAAACGAGGTAATGACATTTTGAACTCAAATCCTTCGTCTACAAGTTTTCATCACCTGTATATAATAAACACATAACCTCTCTACCCTATTAAATACAACTAGAAAAGAGCTCATGCAAATATTCAACTTCGAACAAGATTTGATAAAATCCCATTTCTTCTTATGATCCTCAATTGAATCATGTCATGTTACAAAAAGAATCATACACAACACACATTTTTCAGTTTTAGAAGTGTTTATACAACTTTTATATGCAACGATACAAAACTAGTAAATAAATATATCACCTTATCTCTAAAAGATAAGGTACAAGCCAGCTGAAAATTTTTACCCTATAAAATGTTCAATGAGTCCGCAGAATCTACAAATCAATGCGCTTCTTCTTTGTATGATCCAAAGGCAGAGGTCGGGATCTAAACCGTCCTGTTTTCTCTCTCACGGAATACAATAACGACCTCATGCTTATCAACCAAGAAATTGCATGTTTTCTCTCTCGTGAAAGTTCATCCGCTCCTGTTGCTATTGCTGCTGGAGGTGTTGCATCAGCAGTTTCTGTTACTACTAGTGTTGCTTCGCCTCCTCCAAATTTCTCTACAGAAAATAGGGATTCGGACTCTATTAGGTTACACTGGAGATAGCCATCTGTGAAAATCTAGTAGCGCGACAAAGATGGAGGTGGTGGAGGAGGTGTTGATTAGCTAATCGATTGAACCAGAAACGATTAGAGATTTTTGCCGTCGCAAAGTAGCTGAAATTTTGGAGAGACGAGAGAGGGGAAGGAGAAGAAGAAATCACCGTGGGACATAAGCGATCAATCTCACTGGTCGCCATGTTCTCGCAATTCCATGGAACTCTTTGGGCCAGGGCCCCGCCACGTGCTGATGGGCTTCTACGTAGTCGGACCAAGCCCATGCTCAAAACTCAAGGCAGGCCTCCATTTTCACTCGGCTTTTGTTCCACGATCATTCATAGAATTCGCCAAGACCACGAGAATTTGTTCTGCGAGACTTTGACCGCCCAACGGCTAGGCCACGTTGGAGTGACTCATAGAGAAGTAAGCCAATCAAGAGTGATCGATTTCAAATTTTTGTGAATCAATGGGGAACGGGATGCATATCTTGAAACCCAGTGTTTTTAAGTGGCTGATTCAACCGGGTAACATGACTTAAAAAAAAAAAACTTGGGAAAAGTGTCAAAGAAGTCCTAAACCTTTTATATTTGTGCCAATTTAGTTATGAACTTTTTATTAGTACCAATTTAGTCATAAACATTTTCATTTTGTGCCGATTCAGTCTTTTCCGACTAATTTTGGTTGGATTTTGCTAACTGAGTACCAGTCGACTTACATGGCATGATCGGCCGATGTGAATAAATTTTAATAATATTTTATTTTTTTGAATTTTTTATTTTTATTTTTATTTTTCTTCCTCCTCCTCCTTCCTCTAGCTAGTCGCCGGACCTCGGCGATCGACCAGACGCAATGGCCGGCAAGGTCGAGGTCGAGCCTCACCGGCCTCTGGCGAGGCTCGACCTTGCCGGATCTAGGGAGGTCAATCCTCAAGGCAGCCCTCGGGGCCTTTAGTGAGGGCTTGAGCCTTGCCAATGATCGGCGAGGCTTGCTAGAGGCTAGTGAGGTTGACCTCGACCTCGTTGACTGTCGCCTTTGGCTGGTCGCCGAGGTCCGGCGGCGACTGGAGGAAGGAAGAGAAGAAAGAAAAAAAGAAAAAGAAAAAGAAAAAGAAAAAGAAAAAGAAAAAATAAAAAAAATAAAAATTTCAAAAAAATTAAAATATTATTAAAAATAATCCCCCTCAGTGCCGATCGAGTTGGTGCCTAATCAACAAAATCCGGCCAAAATTAGCAAGAAAGGCTTGAAGAAAAAATTCCACTAAGGCAGGGACCAAACCAAGAAAGAAGGTATTGAACGCTACTACGCATCACCTACTATAGTAAGGTAGGCACAAAGCGAAAAAGTTGAAGTAAATTGGCACCAATAAAAGGTTTAGGACTAAATTGGTACAAATGCAAAATGTTTAGGACTTCTTTGACACTTTTCCCAAAAGACCATAGTACCGATGAAGCTTTGGATGTGGCTTTTGCACTCTTTTTTTGTTTTTGTTTTGTTCAATGTGATTTTGGCTTAATCAACTTTGTTTAATCACATATGGTTCAACATTTAGATTTGGTTATTGATACAGATCGTAAAATCATCACCAATGATACAATTCATGTTTGAACTCTAGCATGAAGGATTACTCAAATTCATCCTATGAGCTACTTATTTCATTACTCAACAGCTTTAGCAAAATTTGGTCCAATACTTGACCTAATCAAATAAGTACCAGAGAAAAATTGTTCACTTCAACTTGATATCAGTTCACTAGCTGAAGTATAATGTATGAAATCTTTAAAACATGGCAACTAATA
Organism: Eucalyptus tenuipes; assembly: GCA_014182365.1. Lineage (NCBI taxonomy): Eukaryota > Viridiplantae > Streptophyta > Magnoliopsida > Myrtales > Myrtaceae > Eucalyptus > Eucalyptus tenuipes. The sequence goes on along the minus strand of CM024544.1, from coordinate 9,405,703 downwards.
TAATTTGAAATGCCACCTTAGAATCAGACCTTAAAATGGTCTATAAAGCTAGTCCGCAACAAATATATTATCGCCTAAACAATTATAGCAAGCCGTCCTGCTGCTGTTGTCCTCCTCCATAAGTCATAGATTTCTAGATTTTTGCTTTAGGAGAACTTCTTCGTGTTTGATAAGGGCGAGTAGTAGCTCCAGTTGTGCCTTTTCTTCCTTTTGAGTACTCATATTGTAAGGGTCCAGCGCAAGAACTCGTCGTAATCATTGTAGGTTCTCCCTAGCTTTCTTGGCCTTCAGACGCAAGTCACCAAATTGAGATTTATTTAAGAGCTTCTTCACTAGAATAAACATCTTCGATCCTCCAATATCCTATTGCCAACAAGCATGGACTATTGGTAGAAAATTGCAGCTTTCGGCCCAAAAATTGAAGAACTTGAAAGTTGGCTTCTTTCTCCTAACAATAGTGTTAAGACATACCATGTAAGGGGAACGATCTAAACACCCGGCAACAAAATTTCTACTGAATAATGAGTGTACTTGTGTTGCCAATTTTCATTAATGAAGATCCCGTCAATCTTACTCGCTCCAAGATCATCATTAAACTTTTTATTTGTCCATGTGAAGAAAGGGCCCGTGGAATAAGGCTCAGTGAGCGCAAGCTCCTCAATCATAGTGTTTAGCTCATCCATTCTAGTGGTCCATCAGAAATTAGATCCGATTCGTTTCTTTGTATCTCTCATTTCATTGAAATCACTTATTAGTAGTCAAGGGGCTTTTCTTGTATTACAAGCAGAGAATGTGTTAATGTTCAGCTACAAAGATCTTTGTTCAGTTTCAGTATTGCATCCATAAACTACAGGAAAGAGAAATGGGTCTTCTCCCGAATTCTCAACAAGATAGTGTATGACTTGATTGGAAACTTCCATCATAGTTAGGTTGATAATGGACGGTTTCCACAATACTCATATTCTACCGAGATTGCTATTCTGATGATTATGGATGCATTTCAATCAGCCAAGTTCCTTTTGTTTGGAAAACCTGCTCAAGAAAGGAGATTTATTGGTTAGGAGGCTGATGACAAAGTCATATCATTTGCAAATCTATTTCCCGAGCAAGTCAAAGCTTTTATTTTCCAATGTTCAATCACAGAATGAAGTAGCTGTGGACAAAATTACTCAACCTTAACTTGATGATGGAACTATTATCACAGATGAGGGAACTCTTAGAGATAAAATTGTCTCCATATTCTCACTTTTGAGAGCCTTTCTTCTTACTTTGAACTTGCTTGACATCTATAAATGATGTGTAGAAGTGCCTAGAATATAATTACTCAGCTCTCACTTGATGATGGAACTATTATCACAGATGAGGGAGTTTTTAGGGATACAGTTGTCTCTTATTACCATCGCATACTTGGTAGCTCCGGACGCAATCACATCCCTTACAAGCAATATGCCTCCTTATTCCTTGAAGATGTAAGTGACCTCATGGCTCCGCCAGGCTTTCAACGAGCTGAGATCCTTAAGAGTTCTCAAAGACATAAATGACTTCAAAGCTCCAGGTCTAGATGGATATAATAGTTTATTCTACAAAAATGCCTGGCCCATCATTAGGCATGATATAGAAGATGCTGTCATGGACTTCTTTTCCTCAAGAAGGATGTTGAAAACTATAAATTCTACTTTGATATCCCCTGTGCCAAAGGTCCTGAATCTATTCCGCATGGCAAATTTCAGACCCATCTCATGCTGCAATGTTTAATATAAGATCATATCGAAGCTACTTGCAGAAAGAATCAACCGTTTCCTTCCTTCGGTTGTTGACCTCAACCAAACTGCTTTCATCTCAGGTCGACAGATATTGGAGAATATTCTACTTTGCTAGAAACTCCTTCACAGCTACCATAAGAGCGACAAAGGTAAACATATGGCAATAAAAATTAACCATATGAAAGCTTTTGACATGGTAAAATGGGAGGCAGTACTCGGGGTTCTAAAAGCTATCAATTCACCACAGCATTTGATTGATATGATCGCTTAATGCATAACTAGGCTTTCGACAAACCTCAACGGAAAATAGATTGGCTACTTTGCTGGTACCAATGGACTATGGCAAGGCAACCCACTCTCTCCATATCTGTTTATCTTGGTTATGGAGATTCTTAACAGAATTACCATTGAAAAAGTGGTTGTATATTCTTTCAAGTATCATTGGCTTTGCAAGACAAAAAAGATCACTCACTTATGCTTTGCCAATGATTGGTTTCTTTTTGCTCATGGGGATATTGATTCTATTATTTGTCTTGTTGAAGCACTTTATGATTTTGCATGTCTCACTGGACTATATTTCAACCCAGATAAATACCAAATCTTTTTCTTTAGGTTGGCCGAGATAGAAAAAGGTATCATATTGAATCACACGCTTTTCCCTATAGGTACCCTTCCTACTAGATACCTTGGTGTTCCTCTTGTCACTAGCTGATCCACGCACATAGATTGCAAGAGTCCGACTGATAAAATATTTAAAAAAAATAGAAGGCTAGGGCATGCATCATATCAGCTATGCTAGTTGTCTATAGATGGCCAAATCAATACTTATTTCCATATGTACTTATTGGATGTAAATGTTTCTACTTTCAAAGCAAACCATATACAAAGTGGAGAAGAAGATTAGGCAATTTTTATTGGCTGGAAATATGGAAGGCCACTGATCACATGAATTCGCTTGGGAAATAGTTTGCTTGCCATAAAGGGAGGGAGGACCAGGGTAAATTTAAGGAACAAAGTTTTTTTTGGGCCGCATGCTCTAGAGACTCATAAATTATCTATTATCTTCCTTATGGAGTAAGTGGGTTCACAGTACCAAATGTAGAGGCATTTTGATTATGCAGCTTGAAATCAAGGGTAGTATGGCATGGAGTTGGTGTGGTATTCTTAAATTGAGGCTAGCTTTATCTTCAGCCATATCTAGGCAAAGTTATTGTTGCAAAGAGTTATATGATGAATTCAGGAGTACGGGACCGGCTATGGGATGATATCAACTAATATGGATAGGTGGGGTCAACAAACATAATTTTATCGGGTGGCTCGTTTGTAGAGATAGATTATCAATAGCGGAGATTATATCGCGTTGGATGCCTATGGTGGGAATCCACTGTAATTTCTATTTGGTCGATCTGGAAAATCAAGATCATCTATTCTTTTAGTACACGTGGACTAGAAGCATATGACGTATTATCCTCGCACAATATGGAATCCGTCGCTCTTTAGAAGGATGGAATGATGGATTTCAATGGATGATCAAGGCTACCAAAAGCAAGGACTCGACGGCAAGGCTTCTCAAGGTAACTTTGTTAGCAACCATATATGGCATTTGAGGAACATGACTGTAGACATTTCCAAAATAAGTCCAATGATGTTTCCATCATCATGGCTAAAATTAGTAAACTATTCAAAAGGCAAGCTTCACATTGCAAAAACTTTACATATTTCCAAAGTAAAATGTAATATGGAGCTACTCCATTTTTTACGTTCTTAGATATCTTTGTAATGTTGGGGAATGTGCCTAAGATCCCGTACGTCATCATATAAATGATACTTACATTTCAGACTAAAAAAAAATAATTATAGCAAGCCCTCAATTTTCTTGGATGACATGGCTAGAAATGGAGTAATACTGATGTCATAAAACACCTAACCTCTTGCCGTTCGTTGAGGCTAATTTTTGGAGGGTTGACTTATCTTCCCTCCCTCTTCAACCTCATTGAAGGGATTGCCCTAGTATGCCCCACTTATTCTGCTATGTCTTGTTTGTGATAGGGTTTGTGGACTGTTTGTGGGTTTTTGCTGTCTATTATGGCTTCTTCGTCTGCTGAGGCGGCTGGCCACTTAAATAAGGCCCAGCCAGGTGTAGAAGGTGTGAGTGGAAGGAGCCCAGCCTCCCTGTACCAGAACCCCTAGGTTATTGGGGTCGGGGCACGTCGGGGGCATTGAGGTCGGGCTCGGGTAAGACGGTATTTGGTGGGCCGAGGGAGGAACAATGAATTTCTCACATAGCCCCTCGTGGGGATGGGTCGCGCGGTCGTAGTTGCTTTAGATCTTCTTCTAAGCGGCCCCAAAACAGTACCCATAAAGCAGGAAGCTCTAAGCCTCCCCCAGCCCGGTCTTGGGCCAATGTGCGAGATTAGCTACAAAGGGTTATGATTTAACCTTTGTGCCCCCAACTGTCATCGACAACAAACCGGTTATCAAGCTCTCCAACGATGTCCTGGAAGCCACCGACCCGAAGTGGCACGAGTGCCTCATTGGGTATTATGTAGGGAAGAAACTCTTGTTTAAACTAATGGAATCAGCTTTGAAAAATACCTGGGGTTCGAAGCTAGCTGAGGTCCTCGCAAATGATCAAGGTTTCTTCTTCTTCCATATAATGGATGCTAAGTTCCGGAGGAAGATTCTTGAAGATGGGCCTTTGCAGTGGCCAGGGTTCCCTTAATTTTGCAACAATGGCAACCTCGTTTGGAGCTAAGGAAAGACAATCAAACGTCGGTCCTGTCGTGGATTAGACTGAAGAACCTCCCTTATGATCTTTGGTAGGCTCCAGGGATTAGTGCTATTGCAAGCGCCATCGGGAAGCCTCTCTATGTCGATTAGCGCACTGAGCAAATGAAAATGATTTCCTATGCGAGAGTGTGCGTGAAAATCTTTGCAAAATAACCAAGGTGTACTTTCGTTGAGGTAATCCTCAATGGGGTGTCGTGGTCGGTAGCCATTGAGTATGAGTGGAGACCAGTGGAGTGTCCTACATGTGGCACCTTTGGTCACAAATGTGTGACCCCCCTGCCACTTCTCTTCCGGAGGAGGCTCCTCTATAAGTCCAGGTAGTCGACATGACTTCTACCCCTGCTCAGATTCTAGCCCCTGCCTCGACGGTGAAGGAAAACCCTAGAAAGGATGAGCCTGGATGGAACTAGGTGAAGGGCAAAAAGAAAAAGCCTTTAGTGGGTAAGGAAGGAGCTTCGACTCTACTGATTACCCCAAGTGAACAAGGACAGCTTCAGGAACTGAAGGATACCAACTCTGGGGTAGGTTTGTCGTCTTGTTCCTCTCTTAGGACCCAAAAAGGAGTTAAAACCCTATCCAAGCCGGGTGCTTCCCTGTCCATTCTAGTAGTAGACTCGCTCAACCCAAAAGATGATAGGACTATTGCTCCATCCTAGCTGGGGGAGAACTCAGATGACTTGTCTGGTTTGACCAGCTCGAATGAAGAGATTTTGCCTTCTCCCTGCCCCCCGACGCTTAAAGACCCTTTTGTCACTAGGAAGCCCACAACTATGTAGGATAAATTACTGATCCTTTGTCCAGATCTGCCCTAAGCTGCTTCCCCTGCTCCGACGACCAATCGGCGTAGGCCGAGCAAGAGGAGGTAACTTGGCCTCTCTTTCCTCTTTATTTATCTTATGTACATAGGTTTTTGGAACATTAGGGGTTTGGTCATCCCCATTAGGCGGCGGAAAGTCCGCAACCTAGTTTCTACTCATGTGTTGTGTTTTGTTGGTTTGTTGGAAACTAAAGTTCCGAAGTCTCTGTTTAGTTCCATCTTTGCGACTTTGGTGACGGGTTGAAGTTGGTTGGCTAATTATGCCTTCCACCCTAGGGGAAGGATATAGGTCGGATGGAACCCCTCCCTCGTGAATTTTTTGTAACCTCTTCTAATGCTTATGCTATCCATGGATGCCTTAAGGTTATTAGTTCTGGTAAGATGTGTTGTGTTTCGGGGATCTATGTTGAACATACATTCCTTGCTCGATGATCTCTTTGGGAGGATCTAGTCCAGAAGAATATTATGTTGCAGGACTCAGCTTGGCTTGTGGCTGGAGATTTCAATGCCATCAAGGACCCCTCTAACCGAATAGGGGGCTTAGACTCTTGGATCCCTTATTTTGATGATTTTAGTCAATGCTTAACTCGGACAGAGTTAGAAGATTTGAGGTATGTTGGTTTTCGATTTACTTGGTTTACTTCTTCTGGACCTAATCGTAAGGTAAGAAAGATAGATCGGGTGCTTGTGAATACCAAATGGAGCCAAGATTTCTCCTTCTCAGAAGCTTCTTTCCTAGCACCGAGTATGTCTGATCATTCACCTATGGTGGTCCGAGTGCTGAACCCAGTTCATTGGAAGAAACCTTTCAAGTTCTTCGACTTTTGGATGAAACATTGGCCTTCAAGGATATTGTTACGCATGTTTGGGAGGGTCCGCCAGATGGAGTTCCCATGTTCAGGTTAGTTTCCAAGCTGAAGGTCCTTAAAAATCGTCTAAAGATGCTCAATAGGGAATCATTCTCTAATATCTCTTAGAGGACAGCCGAGGCGAGGAATGCTCTACGGCTCACTCAAGTTGGTCTGCAGCAGAACCCGACCTGCGAATTTCTTGCGGACTTGGAGATGATGCAGTGGCGGACTGTGGTGGACCTGCGAAGTCAGGAAGAGTCTTTTTATAGGCAAAAGTCTAGGGTCAGGTGGCTCAAAGAAGGGGATCGGAATACTAAATTCTTCCATCAGTTTGTTAATAGAAGACAACTGAGGAATAGAATCATGTCGGTCATGGATCCCTCTAGTAATCTTATCACGGACCCAAGTTTGGTGCATCGCGTGTTTGTCTCCTACTTCCAAGACCTCTTGCCACCGCATCCTCTACCTTTGAAGCCTACGGTGCAGGAGCTACAGGAAGCCATTTGTTGTCCTCTAAATGGAGCCTAGGTAGCTCTTTTTGGCATTCCGTTTCTGATTTAGAGATTTGCGACACTCTTTTGTCCCTAGCTCGTGGCAAGTCACTTGGACCCGATGGTTTTATTGTTGAGTTCTTCAAGCTCAACTAGGAGATTGTAAGGCCTTTGGTCATTGCAGCAATTAAGGATTTCTTTATTTCAGGGAGGCTCCTTCGGGAGATCAATAACATTATTCTAGTTTTGGTGCCTAAGGTCCCCAATGCTTCCTCAGTCAAGGATTACAAACCCATCACCTGTTGCAATACAATCTATAAATGTATAACCAAGATCCTGATAAATCGAGTGGCTGCATTTCTTCCTAACGTAATTGGCCATCTCAAAATGCTTTTGTCAAAGGCCAACGTATCAGGGATAACATCCTTCTGGCCTAGGAATTTTTTTCTGGCTTTCATCAGGACCCTTACTTGCCTAAATGTGCGGTCAATGTGGATTTCCAGAAGGCCTATGACACAGTTGATTGTGACTTCCTTGAGTTGGTTCTCCTTGCGTTTGGTTTTTCGGACCAGCTGACATGACTTATCATAGTCTGTGTGCATACCTCGAAATATTCCATTTCTTTTCAAGAAACTTCTTAAATGGACTAGGTGCTTGTCCATCTTCAATGTATCTACCATAATATTCTTCACCTCTATCTGATCTCACGATCTTAATTTGCATACCGCATTGTTTCTCTACTTTGGTTTTAAATACCTTAAAGGCATCTAGCACTTCATACTTATTACAAAGCAATTAGAGATATAGGAATCATGAATAATCGTCTATAGAGATTGAGACATCCCGAAATTTGGCCCATGATTCGGATATATGAAATGGTTGTTTCGTCAATGCGCTTATGGTTAATTTACTCGAAACTGATCACTCATGAGTTAACTAATCTATTAGGTGAGGCCGTTAAGGGATATAAATGCAACAGACTAGAGAATTCGATCAAAAATTGACCGCTCGACCATAATAATTTGCAAAGGTCAATACAACACCGTTATAAATCGATTATCGAATAGATATAGGTCGATTCAATGGAATCACGTAGTCGAATTATGGGTGGTTCCGCACGACTGTGATGTTCACATCGAACGGCAGTAAACCGATTTTCTATCGATATTATATTCGGAACACGTAATTGAAACTTGCGATTATGTGACAACCGAGGGTTGTCTATGATTCGGAGATGCACAAATGTGGATCGAAAATTATCGATCATGAGTCAAATGCGCTAAAATCCCCAAAACTACCCGATAGATTAGGTAGTACTAAAGTCGCGTTCGGTTGATTTTAACCACGAAATTGAATTCGGTTTCGGGAATCGGATGCTCGAGCGTGTCACGATTCATTTATTGGACATCGTCTCATTTTTTGGCGAATTTTTATCGAGTTCGGAATTTTGTAGAAAAACAGTTTTCAGATAAAAAGAAGATAAAAAGATTTTTAAAATTCAGATGGCATGAGAATTGGATTTTTTGCTGCCCAAAAAGCATTTATTTGAGGGAAATGAGAACTAAATGGTGATTGGATGACCACGAGACTTTAGGAGCATGAAGACTTTGTGGCATGTGATGATTATTAGATATTTTACTAAGTTTTTGATTGGTTGTTGCCTTGACTTCCTTGTTCTCTCTCCCTCTCTCTCTCTCTATCTCTCTTGCCCCCACTCTTCTTCTCATGCGCGAACCCCCTGTTGCCCATCTTCTCCATTTCCTTTTTCCCTCAGCTCCATCTTCTTCTTCATCTTGTTGCTGCCGCCATCCCCATCCATTTCACGCCACAACCAGCGACCTCACGTCCACAGCTCCTTTACCACATGCCCAGCACCATCCTTCGACACCACCCATCCAGCCATTGTTCCGACCGCAGCAGCCCCGGACGCCCGTTCAGCACCACTAGCAGCTCCTTCTCCCTTGCTATTGCACCACCGACACCACCCAACCACAGCAATAGCCGCCAACACCACAGTCCAACACCTCACCTCCTCACCGCCTGTCTAGCTGGCCAACAACCTCGTGGCCAACAACCTCCACGTCTAGCCCGCCAACAGCCGCCGTCCACCAGCTCACCGTCCAGCAACGCTTGCAACCACCACCGGCCCCAAGCAATCGAGCCAAGCCCCCTTGGCCGTGAGCTTAACCTTGCTGTAACAGCCCACCGTCGAGCCTCTGTGCAGGCCGCAGTTGTCTCGAGTTTTCGTCGCCGTCGCTGTGAGCCCGTTGCCATCTTAATCCCGTGAGTTAACTCCATAATCTTTGATTATGCCATTAATTGCGCTTAGGGAGTGTTTAGATTAGTGTTAATCATGGTTATATTAGTACTAAGAAGGATCGGCATTAATCAACCTTGGTTAGGTTAGTTAACCTTGGTTTGGTTAGTTAACCATGGTTATGTTAATTAATCATGGTTAGGTTAATTAAGTTGGATTAGGTTAATTAATCGTAGTTTAGCTTAATTAATAGTAATTTATTTATTTAATCGCGATTAGCGTAATTAGTGACGAATTAGGCGTTACGTAGAATTTTACGCTTGTTTTCTTGGATGGAATTATGCGTGAATTTAAGTGCTGCACATACAATATTATGTGATTGGTTGTTTTATGATAATTATCCATTATTATTGCAAAAGATGGTTTTATGGGCATTTAAATAGAAAAAAAATTTAGGTGTCGGGTTTGGACACCAAAAATTATTTGCTCAATAAAACAATGAGGTTTTAAACTAGGTACGTGCAAAGTTTGACAGGTTAATTTTGAGTACGTGAGCACCTACGAATTTCTTTCCAAAAGTTTTAAAGAAAAAAAAAAGGGGATTACCAAAGATTGTTTCCAAAAAGGGTGGTTGGACAAAGAAATAGAAAAGAAATATGGTGTCAGGTTTAAACGCCAAGTTTTATGTGCTCAAAGGAGCTGAGTCTGGATTTCTCTTCAGATTTGTTTACTGGACACTCGCTGTTTGCTATTTTCATGGGTTAAAATGTGCTACGATTTTGAGGTTGCTTCATTCTTGAAAAATGTTCTAAACATCTTCATTTATGACATATATTTTACTCAAGATTTTCTGGATTTAAAAGAACAAGATTTCAACTTCGTTGCATGCAAGGCAGAATCTTGAGAAGTTTAACACAGTCAAATTTTTCACAAAAGTTTTTCATCACATCTTGAAGTTTAACACAGTCAAATTTCAGAGCAAACGGATGAGTTTTGGACCTCAAACCAAGCTGGTTTTGGAAAACATAATTTCTGGACACGGACACAATTTTGGTAACAATTTAAGCGATTTACTGCTCCTATTCTAGAAAGATCTGGGTCAAGGTGCCTTGATAAAAGTGTTTGTTTAAGTGTTCTTTATAACATATTTAAATTTGAGGATTTTCTAAACTCGTTTGGTTATGTTTCTGAAATTAACCTTGGAGACATGCGAGTGGACTTGGTTTTTGCTGGTGAGAGTCGGTTGTAGTCTTGTGGTTGTTCTTGGTGTCTTGCTTATTGGAAAATGTATATTTTGTGATTTGATTGATTTTTGGCATGCTGAGAACTTATGCATGATTTTGATGGCTTGCACATCTGATATTATGTGATTGGTTGCTTGATGGTAGTTATTGGTTATTAGTACAAAACTTGATTATGTGAGCAATTAAGTATAAAAATGCGAGGTGTTGGGTTTTGACGCCAACTTTTATGTACTATATAAAACCGTGGAGTTTTAAAATGGAAGTGTACTAAGTTTGATGGTTCAATTTTGAATACGTGACCACGCACGATTATTTTACCGGGATTTTTAATAAGAAGAAAAATTGGCCAAGTTCATTATTTGAAAACGAGGCATTTGAATGCAAAGCATAGTGTTCTTGGCTAAATATGTGCTTGTATGGTCACTAAGTGGAACCCGTCCTGATGCGTTTACGGGGGGTGATGCCCGATTTTATCGGATGCCCGGCGAGGGTCTGGAAGCCGAGTCGCTGTTGAGGCCGAACCGATGCTCCTTTATGGAATGTCGTCTAGATGAGGGTTTTAGATGTTGCCGTGCCCGATGGGGAGAGACAATGCCCAGTTACGCCGAGTGACCGCTGACTTTTAAGTTGGCCGTGGGCGAGGGGATCGTAATAATCGGAACATGCTTGAATGGTTGTGATGCTTTGCACTTGATTATGGGGCAGAATTGTTAAGCATGGTATGGGACGTGTCATAACGGTTTTTCCTTATAATCGAGACCCATGTTAATGTTTGAAGGGTGAGAACCTTGTGTTCCGGTTGTTGGTTATGCTTATGATATTTATAATGGCATATGTGATGTGCTAATATGCAAGGAGCGCCGAGGCGAGGTGAGTTGCTTATGTTGTGTGCTTAGGCCACCTTCGAGGTGAATTTGCATCCTAATCGGGGTTTAGGTTGTTGACTTGCTTATATTTTATCTCACCCCATCGTGGTTAACATTTTTCAGGGCCATAGCATGGAGATCTGCTAAGTGCGGATATGGTGGGCGCGAGATGCGACACCTTTTGGCTGGCCCTGCCGTTAGTGGAGTTTAGGTTAACCCTAGTCCTCTGAAGGTTTTTGAAAAGGGTCAATAGGAAGTGGCCGTAGAAAGGCTTGTAAGTATTAAACTCCTTGGGTTAATTAGTTGATAAAGAAATCGTTGTTTTTGGGGAAATTGTTCCTAGTGTTTACTATCCCTATGTTTGTTTGTTGACTAGGGGTTTATATAATTCGCTTCCGCATGTGCTTAATTGAAAGATAAAAGGAATGGATCGGCGAGGCGTCCTCGGACGTCGCATTTTTAATCGACCGCCGAGGGATGTGCGCATACCCGGGGTTCGGGGCGTGACAGAGATTAAGTATCTCTAACCATTTAAGTCCATATCTGAACTACAAATATTTGTATGTATAATTTCTAATATTTTCATACTCTTCTTAGCACATTTCTTTGACTTGTTGGTCTGTTTTCCTTCATGTAGTCCACACAAGTGTCATAATCAGTAAAATCTAGAGTATTAAGTACTCAATTATTTACTAATCGTTTAATTCTATACATGGAGATATGTCATAATCTCCGATACCACAACATAGAGGAATCCTCATTTACAACACATCGCTTCATATTAGCATTATCGTGAACATGCATCGCATTATAAATGGCATTATTTTGTAAATTAATTCGAAAGAGACCGTTAGACAAAATACTACTCCCACCAATTTCAGATTTATACGATAACCTGAATGTTGAACCTAAAAATTCAAAGAAGTATCCAAAATGTACAAATCTTGAAACTGAAATTAAATCCCTAGAGAAACTATGAATATAAAAGGTCATTTCTAAAATTAAAACAAAACCACTATTGAGAACAATCTGCATGTCCCAATAATTTCCACACTCGAATGCATATTATTTCATGAATAGATGCTTTGTTCACTTCCCGCTAGTTTTCCGCTAGTTTTGAAAACCTTACAAGGAATTCAAAATGTGGATTGCAGAACTAGAATGAATCCACCAATTGTTGTGACCCACATCAACCATATTAAATTCATAACAAACACATGAGAACTGGTTACCTTTCCTTTTTAGCCAGGCCTTGAATTTGCGTAATCCTTCTTCATGTGCCCCTTCTTTTTATAGAAGAAGCACTTTGATTCCTTCTTAATGCCGGCTTGGGGAGGTAGAGGCATCTAAATTTTTCCTTTCTGCTTACCTTACCCTTTATATTTATCATGTGTTGCCAAATGAGCACTTTCTCCTTTCTTCATTAGCAGCCTCTCTTCCTCTTGAACACACGTGATCATGAGTTCATTGATTGACCATGTAATGTTATGTGTGTTGAAAGAGATCTCGAAAGGGGCATATTCTTGTGGAAGAGTGTTCATGATATAGTATACAAGAAAGGATTTCGATATCCCAACCTCAAAATTCTTCAACTGAGCTCCAATGTCCCTCATCTTCATGATGTGCTCCCGCATATATCTTACACTAGTAAGCTTCAATGATGAGAACTTCATAATTAAGGTCATGGCATGTGCCTTCTTTGAAGACTCAAATTGTGCATCAATAGCCTCCAGAAATTCCTTGGCATTGTTATGCAGAATGATTGAACCACAAATACTAGCAACAAGTTTCGTCTTTATGTACATCACACCGAGCCGATTGGACCATCTTCCATTGTGCATAAAGAGTATACTAAGCTTGAGTGTTATCCTGAGTAGATTCAGGTGGTTCATCTGACCGTAGAGCATAATCAAGATCCATGTACCCCAATTGAAGAAGAACTAATTCTCTCCATTTTTTTTTTTATAGTTATTTCCATTAAGCTTGAGAACAATTATACCAGAACTAATTGTAGGTGGTAAGACTGCATAATAATCAAGAAAAACTTATGTATCAATATATTTGAGGCAAATAAACTTAAATAATATTTTACCAATGTAAAATATGTTATAAAAATATGAATCATATAACATAAAAAAATTGCCTATGGGCTAAGTTTCTAATTTAAATAGATTCATAATTACTTCATTATGAAACTATCAAATTATATTCCCTTCCTTAATCCCTATGGGTAAATTAAGAAAGATAAAATAATATTTTATCATAATTAATCACATCAATATATTGAAAATTCATGTGGGATAAAATTCATAATATTAATGTGACTAATCACAATTATTGTCTTTGATTATATGTGATCCGAAGGCTCTTAATGTATATAGTTTAATATAATCAAAGATGATGTGGCTAATCTTCAATTAATTAAATATATACGGATCACTAGACATTTAATTTTATGAGAAAACATTCATAAAATTGCACATAAGGGTAAAATAGTAAAATCACATGTAAAGGGTAAAACTAGAATTTTACACTCAAGGGCAGAATTGGAATTTCACTTGTAAGGGGAATTTTACCCTAAAAGGGAAAAATCGTAAATTTTCACACCCTAGGGGAGCAAAATTGGAATTTAATATGGCCAAGGTAGAACAATAATTTTCCTAATGCGGAGGGGCAAAATCGTAGAAATGTTGCACGCGCACTGATTCGTGGCTCTCGGGCGCCTGCAATGCACGCACCCGCGCCCGAGGCCTTCTCTTCGGCCTTCTCTTCTTTTGCCGTTCCTCCGCCGCGAACTGCCTTCATTTTGCCACCTGGGTCTTCTTCCACCGCCCATGTCCGATCAAATTGATCAATGGGTTTCAAAGAGAATGTTGAGACGAACGTATAATTTCAAGATCTGGCAAAAATGACCAACAAATTGACCCAAATTAAACCTAAAATGATCTGCCCTAAAACCCCAACCACTGAAAATTTCACCGCTCGATTAACCTCCGATGATCAATAATATGTTGAATAATTCAAGGGTTTTTCTTCCTAATGGTGGTGTGACCATACAAATCCATTATCGCATGGTGGGTCGCCCGAATTTGGCAAGAATTTGAAATTCCGTTCCAAGCCACAAAAGATTCGAATTTTACTCATACATAATTAAGTGAAAACATATAAAAATTCCAAAATTGTCACCAAGGCAAAGATTATAAACATGCTCTGATATTAACCGTAAGACTAATTTTAAATAAAACCTTATTATCCTGATCTATCATTCTCAAACAAATACGTGTATATAATTCGGGATTGATTTGCGGAAACGTAAATATTGACGTACCTCTAGCCATTGATGAAAATTTGCAAATGTAGAAAACCCTAAAATCTTAAATGGATCCACAAAACACAATCGATCTGTAGATATGGAAACACCAGATCTATATGTCTTGTTCCACTAGCCAATACTCATCAAACATGATAGTGTGTTTTCAGTAGTAATAGGGTTTGAACTAGACGACCTGACATTTTATTCCGTTTCTTATGTTACCAACATCTTCCATCAAGACTGTTATGGTAACATATTAACAGGCAAATATCATGTAATAAACGTGGGGGTAATAAATCGGAATTAATTTGGGAAATACAAAATTGGGATTATATTTAGAATAATAAAATATATTACAACAGAAATTTGTTATGGAATAGGAAACATTTATTCGTGAAATACTCATGTTTAACTGCATCAATTTCTATGGCGGATTGTTTTTTTATTCCTGGTCAAATGGATGGTTTATGCTTATACATTTATAGATTCTTCATGTCCCATTCTTGTTGCTGTTTGTCTCAATTGATTTTTTTTTTTTTTTTTGGTAATGATCAATCTACTGAAGGAGTCATACTTAAATATATCCGTAAGAACTGCCTCAGCTCACAATGCTCTTAATGTTGTTCAGGAAGCATTCCATTTGGATCTTTTCAATCTAGATCTTGCAGCCAAGGAGAGAGAGTGCACCAAGACCTTCTCGGACCTACGGCTTCAGGAGGAAAGCTTCTATAAGCAAAAATCAAGAATTAAATGGCTTGAAGAAGGTGACCTCAATACCAAATTTTTTCACCATTCGGTGAACAAGAGGCACCTCTTTAATCGAATTCTCTCGCTTTGGGATGATGCTAGGAATATGGTTCAGGACCCTCCCCTAATTCAACATATGGTTGGTGCTCATTTTCGTGATCTTCTAGCTTTTGCTGAGCACAATACCTTGCTGTCTATCCAGGATGTTTGATCGGTAATCACTCGGACTCTAGATGACAGCCATATTCTGCTTCTATCTAAACCCGTGTCGGAAGTGGAGATTCGAGATTCCATCTTCTCCTTAGCAACTGGTAAAGGACCTGGCCCTGATGGCTTTGGCATAGAATTCTTTCGGCATTGCTGGGGCATAATAGGTCCATCAGTTACCGTGGCGTAGTTTTGGATTTCTTTTCTACAGGAAAGCTTCTTAAGGAATCTAATAACACAATCCTTACACTTGTGCCGAAGTGCCCTAATGCAACTACGATTAATGATTTTATACCTATTGCTTGTTGCAACACGGTTTATAAGTGTATTACGAAGATTATGGCCAACTGAATGGCTGCTGTCATGCCTGATGTCATTAGCCATGCTCAAAACACCTTTGTTAAGGGGAGGCGTATCAACGACAACATCCTTCTAGCCCAAGAGCTCTTTGCTGGGTTCCACCATGTGCCGTATAAGCCCAAGTGTGCCATAAAGGTTGATTTTCGGAAGGCCTATGACACTCTTAACTGGGATTTTCTTGAGGTAACACTTCAAGCTTTTCGGTTCCCCTCTCACTTCTCAAAACTTATTATGAGTTGTGTTCCTTCCCCACACTTCTCTGTGGCCTTGAATGGTGAACTCCATGGTTTTTTTTTCCAAGTGGTAGGGGTATTAGACAAGGAGATCTCATGTCACCCTATCTTTTTACGTTTGTAATGGAGGTGTTTACAAGCATTCTGAATATGCAAACCAGCCACCCCTCGTTCTAATATTTCTGGAGATGTAAGTCGACTAGGCTTTCCCACTTATTCTTTGCTGACGATGTCCTACTTTATGCGGAGGTGAATATGCCGAGTCTCACATTATTTAAGGCAACCATCGATACCTTCTCTCGTTGGTCAAGCCTTCACCTAAACTTGCACAAGAGCGAGATGTATTTTTCAGGGGTCTCCCTTGATTCCCGAAGCGCCTATACTTCACTTTTTGGATTCCAGGAAGGATCCTTGCCTTTTCGCTATCTGGGGACTCCGGTTATTTCTTCCAGACTTTGGAAAGATGACTACATTACTATAGTCAATATCATCACTTCGAGAGTGCAAACTTGGACGCAATAGTTTCTATTGTTTGCGGGACGCCTACAATTAATCAGGTCAGTGCTACATTCTATTAAGGTCTATTGGGCAAATATCTCCATCCTACCGAGATCGGTATTGGATAAAATTGAGTAGATCTTGAGAGAATTCCTATGGAAGGGCCCGGACCTCGATGCGGGTGGTGCAAAGGTTGTGTGGACTATTGTTTGCCTTCCGAAAGCTGAAGGAGGCTTAGGAATCAAGAGACTTCGGGAAAGCAACATCGCAACAATGCTCAAGCACTTGTGGTTATTATTTATAGATAAAGAATCTCTTTGGTGCAGGTGGGTTCACTCCGTATCCTTAAAAATGTCAATTTTTGGTTGGCCTCAAAGCCCACGTTTTGCTCATGGTCATGGAAGAAGATCCTTGACCTTAGAGGTGAATTCCGTAGATCTTTTTGCTGGTGAGTGGGGGATGGCACCTCCATCTCCTTCTGGTTCGACAATTGGCACCTAGGTTGCACCGACACGGACACGTGACACGCGACACGACACGACACGACACACCGACATGTCATTTCTCAAAAGTAGAGAATTTTGACATGTTCCGACTTGTTATATATTAAATAAATATTTTAATATATAAATACATAAATAACTAAATAATAATAATAAAAAGAGCCTAGAATTAATCTATACTAAAAACATTAATCCTACATTTGTTAATATCATTCATTGTTTTAATTTGACAAATTCAACTACATTTCATTATAATAATCTATAAAACTTGGAGGAAAAAACAAGTAATCCACGTTCCATTATTAAATTTAAAATTTAACAATAAGAAAAAAAAATCAACATTCCATCATCAAATATAACAAAAAAGTCATTCATCCACATTATCCACTTCTTCTAAAAAAAAAAAAAAAAAAAAGACTCCATCTTCGGCTCATCAAGTAAAAAATTTGCAATTTCAAGCACCCCAACATCTTCAAACGAGTATTGGAAATTTGTTTTAGCTTTTATTATATTTAGACCCCATAAGTTTTGGAAATTTGTAAAAATAACCCGTGCGTGTCGGAGTCACGTGTCGGAATTTTCGACTCGCATGTCGGAGCGTGTCGGAATTGTCGACTCACATGTCGGAGGCAGTTGACCGTGTGTCGGACTTTTCGACACATGTTGACCGCGTGTCGGGGTGTGTCGGAGTATGTCGGACACGTGTCGGAGTGTCGGACACGACACGAAGGGTCCTGGAGAGTGTCCGTGCAACCTAGATTGGCACCCCAAAGGGCCGCTTAATTTGTTGTTCTCCAATCTGACATCTACCGTTCTTGGCTCCCCAAGGGAGCTTCTATGGCTGACTTTATGTCATTTCCGGACCGAACTTCAGGTATTTTGAATGAGATTACCGCCTGGGATGACCCCTTCCCTGAGATTAAAAACGAACCTGATCGTTTCATATGGTTGGGGAACTCGTCTGGTACCTTTTCTGCTGCTTCTGCTTGGGAAGCTATTCAGCCAAGAGGGCAAACTTTGCAATGGTCTCCTTTTATTTGGAACAAAGCACTGGTCCCCTGCTATCAATTCTTGCTGTGGTTGATCACTAGGAACAGGCTGCCAACTCAGGTGATGCTTCTTTCTTATGGCAGAATCCCAGCTGTGAATTGTGACTTTTGTTCTTGTCGTTCGGACTCAGTTGACCATCTCTTTTTTGGTTGTTCCATTCCGGCCGCACTTGTCACTTTCTGGGCTTCTAGATTTAATTTTGCTTGGACGAACAAATCTTGGATGGATAACTTGCAATAGGCGATCAAGTATTTATCCGGTACTTCCTTTCATTGCACCCTTGCTCGGTTCGCTTTTGCTGCTTTATGCAACATCATTTGGAAGGAGCGGAATAATATTCTTTTTGAGGGTAGATCGCCCTCCCTTTCTGCCATGAAGATACAGTTGGAGAAGATTGTCAGGGACAAGGCTTTGTCTTTTCACCGGATTCCTCCCAGCACCACAAATCGTAGATTGTTGCATTGCTGGTCAGTAAACCCTTCTTTTTGGCGGAATGATCCACCTATTGGTCAGTAGACCTTTTCGAGTAGGGGGTTTTCTCCTTTCCTGTTCTAGTCAGAGGTCCTCCTCGGTTCGTGTAGCTGAAGAAGGTGCTGGTTTGAATTTTTGGAAGCTTCTCTAGTGCAGTTGGCGAGCTGTCCTACCATTCCTACATCTGTATTCATCTCCCTGCACTTGTGTAGTTGTTGGGATTAGGTATTTTTGTGATCCCTGTGTAGGTTTTTGCTTTGCCACTGTTTGGCTTTCCTCTGCTCCTGTGCAGTTGGTTTTCTTTTACCTTGGCACCCTTCCACTCACTCTGACTGTTGTCCTTGTGAGTGCAAGTTCTTGGTGCTGAGTTTTTGTTGTATAGCATTCTTGTTGCTTCTGGCTTAAGTCAATATATACTCTTACCTTTACCAAAAAAAAAAAAAAATCTACTGAAGTTATTTCACTGACACAGCCCACAATTAGTTTAAATGCTTAGACGTGAATGGATTTCTATAATATCTGCTTCCATGAAATTTGTTTTACATGCTGCTGCTTCTTTAATTGAGAGCGTATTCTCTCGCTGAACATGCTAATATCATAGGCGCAATGGAGATCCCCTAAGTCTACACATGGATCTGGAGGCTAAACGTAGGAGATCAGGCCGAGAAGATATCTTCATCAGTTACCATGCTAAAGATGATGTCTAGTCAACCTCTGTTGAATCACTTGGCCACAATGGTCGAAATTACCACGCGTCTTCTTATAAGGACAATGCGAGCGATCATATTGTCAATCCCTCTGGGGCCTCATCTTGATTCTCTCCCTATTAACTTCTGATCCCTTAAATGTATTAGGTCTTGTTTTTGCACCCCAGGACACGGCTGGTTTATTGGTCTTCCTCTCGTTGCCTTCCACAAAGGAACAGACTCGCAATAAAGCTCCTCAATTTGCTGTCTCACCATTCATTTGGCAAGTGCTTAAATAATGTCGCGGTCTCGACAAAGCACTTTCTTTCTATCCGAGTGTGCCAACAATGCCAGCGTCGTTCCAAAATGGTGGGACCATTTGCACAGCGCCATGTCTCAGTATAAGTATGTTTTCGCAATCGAGAACACTTGGACGGAAAGTTACGTGATGGAGAAGCTATTTTATACTCTGGATTTCAGGGCTGTCCCATCTATCTCGATGCCCCTAACGTCATGGACTTTGTCCCTCCGCATTCATCATTGAAGGGAACAAGTTTGGCTCCATGGAGGAATTGGCAACTTTCGTGAAGTCCCTCACGAACAATCCGGTGGCGTATGCCGAATACCATGCGTGGGGAAGACATGGTGTATTGGGTAATTATGGAAACACACATGCAGCAATGCCTCGACACCTTGCCGTGCCGGTTATGTGAGTTCATTAGCCAAAAAAGGTGGCAGGAACGTGAGAGCTATATGAAGAGTTGATTCTTTTTTAATACTCGTTTTGTTTCCTTATCATTCGATTGATGCGGTGTTTTGATAAGTTTAGTCCATGGACATTAACATATATAAAGAGCGAGATGGATATATGAGGAGATGGTAGATTAGACATTGATGTAAACAGGCCACTAACAAAGTCATATTAATGAATACATATTTGTCATGATCTTCATGTTTGGACTCCTCTTCGACCTTGTGAAGCAAAGCCAGATTGGTGATCAGTTGTTGCCGTACTTGCTTTGTCGTTTTCGATTTCAATCTATCCTTTCCGGTAGCTTCAAACTCGAACTCATATGATCGAGGATCGAAGAGGTGCCGTGGAAGAAAAGGCTGGGGATGGATTTAGGAGTCTATGTGCGAGCCATGTGTGGTGTGTGGTGAGAGTCGCACGAACGGTAATGAGGGGGGTTCGCATCTATGCAGAGGTGCATTGTGTTCTCCTCAAAGGGTTGTACAATAAATATGCTTTTATGGGTTGATGGTGCAAAAGAATTGAGAGGATTTCATTTTTCAATGGGCCCATGGTTTCCACTAAGCAATGGTCTTCCTTTGGGTTCACAACTGACCCTTCCTCAAAGAGCAATTCACACGAGACAACAACAGAAAAAAAAAAAAAAAAAAAAAAAAAAAAGAACCGTGCTAGGCATCCACCCATTCTTTCTTCGTCTCCTCTTCTTTTTCTAAAGTGAGATTTATCTCTTCTCTACTTTTCTTAAAGCAAGATCCAATTTGTCATATGTCAATTTGCCAAATCGATAGCTCTACCCTTTTCCAAGCAGTTTCTTTGGGTTCACAAGTGACCCTTTCTCAAAGAGCAATCCACACCTATAATGTCGAAGATCGATAGTTTAGGACCCATGAAGTGACATTATATCAGATGAGAAGTAAATCTTTGTTCTAAAATTAATGACATGGAAGGTGATAAGGATCTTACAATAAAATCAATGCACAATCACCGAACAAATAATTGAGGAACAATAAAGGATCCCAAAGATTTACGTAACTCAGTCTGAGTATCGGTGTCTATATTCACAAAAAATGCCAACAACAAAAATCTACTATAATAAAAAAATCGCAGTTACAAATCGCTCAACACACTTGAGTATTTCCCATGCCTAAATTAAACCCAAACCCAAAGTATTAATAAATAAGCAACTCGGTTTGGATGTAAAAAACTCAAAGCACAAGTTACACGCTTTGACTGCGACCAAATGGGAGCTCTCTTTGAAATGGCCAAAAATCAAGGACCTCGTCCGTTCTTGATTTCCTTTCTTCACGGCATAGCTTTCCAGTTGCTTTGAATATAAAATTAGGCAAGTATGTGTATGCCTCTTTCTTTGGTTCGGCCAATTTATAGTACTTTTAAGGTCCAACTTTTGGTGTGGGTTAAACTTATATATCTATCTAATCGGGTGGGGTTTCGCCATGTAAGAAGGTGTCTTGATCAAATGGAAATGCATACGCTTTTAAAGGTCCACAATACGAAGTCAAATAACTAAGACCTCGAGATCAAGCAATGCTATTTAAGTGCGAAGGAAGAGGATTAAAAGAGTGTTTTGAAGGCGTAGAGGTTACTGTTTTGAAGTTAAAAGACTCTAGATTCTTCATGATTAACTGTTTCTTCTACTTCACGAATTTTGAAGTGCTAGACATTTTATATACGGTGGATTCTATATCTTAATTATGATCTATGTGTTAGGGTTGGTACACATGTGGTTTAGGTTGTGCTAGACCCTTGTAGCTTTTAGCAAGTTTCACCGGAAACAACCCAATTATATCCATGTGGTCACGTTGCTTTTCACTGACCTCAAAGCACAACCCAAAAACTATGAAGTAAATCAAATAAGTTGAAGAAGGGTTCCAATTGCCCATGCCGTGCATATCTTACGAACTTTATATCCCTCCAAAGGAAGACTGTCATCCAAATTTTATCATCTCATGGTTAGTAAAGCAGCCTCTCAAGAGATAAAGCCACTCTGGAGGGAATCGACACTTGCAAAATCTTTTCCATATTGAGATTAATTGGCCCTCTTCCATTTATATCTCGAAGGGCTTCGAAATATGATTAAGTGAAGAACAAATGGTTCACTTCAAGTGGAATAAGGACTGTGTGTAGGATGAAGTATGTAATTTTGAGAATACCCCTTTTCTGCTCCATTTTTTGCCCCTTGATTTTTTTTTTTTTTTTGGGTCTTATTATCTGCTAGGTATATTGTCTTCATGAGCTCTGTTGAAGGGCTTTTCTTTTTCTGTCTCCTGCAATTCTCTCTTAACTTGTTTTTGTATGTTACTCATGAAATATGGTTTTGCCTGGTATAGTTGTTTGGAACTTCTTATACATGAATATATGCCCATGTTGTCTGATTGAATTAGGTTGTGGTATATTATTGTGGCAGATGCTGTCTCCATTCTGATTGGACATTTGAAGACAATTTTTTATATAAATGTAGTTTTGCAGCAAGACAAGCACATAAGTTACTTAGGTGTTATCAGTAGGGCAGCCGCTTGCATGCTCCACGGTGGTACTTGTACTTAAGGAGTGCAAGTGTACAAATGACAATTATGTATCTCATAATCTACAGTAAAATGACTTGAATTCTGATAATCACATGTCTATTCTTGAACAGTCTTGGTCCAGGAACTTTCTTCTAAACTATTTTTCTTTCTTTTGCTAATTCACTCGAGAGACTTGTTGAACAAGCATTATTTTCTTATAAGTGTCGAGTATATCATCAAGACAGGAGGGCCTAAGAATCATCACGAAAGCTAAATGCAATGAGCTCAAGGCCTTTTACATTTCTGTGTCCATGGCCATTCATTTGTGACATTAGCACAGTGTTTTTCTCTTAGATTGTCAATGCTTGGAGCAAATTTTTTTGTTTATTTATAGCTTTGTCCTCTCTCTCCAGTGCCTGAGACCATTTATAATGTGACCCATTGCTATTTGTTTTTTAGTAGAACAAATGGATGTATTATGCATATTAACATGGGAACTTTTACTATATCTTCGCAAATGCCTTAGCTTGTTGCCTTTGGACTAGTTGCATGAAATTGTGTTAAGAGTTGCATGTGATCGTCTGAATACACATGCATGCACCAAATACTGTCTTACTTCGATTCTCGTCAATGCCATAGCTTGTTGCCTTTGGACTAGTTGCATGAAATTGTGTTAATAGTTGCATGTGATTGTCTAAATACACATGCATGCACCAAATGCTGTCTTCCTTCTATTCACATCCGTTTTTTCTGTACAAATGGATGTATTACTGCATAGGTAGTAGGTTTTAATCAAGAAAGTAATGATGTGAAAGACTGCATAGGTAGCTGAGCCCACCAAAGGATTTTTAATCAAGAAAGTAATGATCGCATGAAAGATACCTACAATAGAGTGTGCTAGAACCATGAGCCCACCATTTGTACTTCATGTATGATTCCTTTCTTTCGAAGACTCTTGGATCCTCTTGCATGTTCACAATTCCAGAATTGGGAATGATTAATGATTTTATTCTTAGATGAGCTTTGTAAACCCTGAGTTTTCGCTGCCACATCAAATGATGTCAAAGATGCACTTGCAGCTAAAATCAGTAAAGCATTGGAACAGAAGCATGTGTCTAACATTCCTCTATTGGCTGCTTTTATCTCATATAAATGTTTTTTGGTGGAAGTTCTTGTATATGTGGCCTTGATCTTTTCTCTCAACATCTGTAAATGATCTGTATTTTTCGTTTGAATGTCACTTCTCATTGATGAGATGGCATCAATATTTTTCCCCTTCTTCAGTATGGCAGGTTGATCTAATGATATCAGGCAACGAACCAGTTACAGCTATCGCTTACATCTATGAGTTGCAATTGTTTTGGGTTGTCTTCAGTCTACCTCATGAACATGAACCAACATTGCCAGAAGAGTGCGATAGGTTGGTTTGTTGGATTGTGAACATCGACCATTTTTGAAAGAGTAATTTGCGCCTATAATGTTGAAAACCGATGGTTTAGGACTCACGAAGTGACAATATATCAAGTGGCAAGGAAACCTTGTTGTAAAATAAACCAATGCGGAAGCTAATCGGGATTTTATAATTAAGTCAATGTGAAATCACTGAAAAAATAAATGAGAAATAATAAAGTACCTCAAAGGTTTACATGATTCAGTCTAAGTGTCGGTACCTACATTTATGAGAATTGCTGGCAGCAAAAATTTGCTATAATCGAAGAATCAAAATTACAATCTCTCAACACACTCGAGTATTTTCCATGCCTAAACTAAACCCAAACCTAAGGTATTAACAAATAAACAACTCATTTTGGATGTAAAAACTCATAGCACGAATTGCACGCTTTGCCCGTGACCAAGTAGGAGCTCTCTTTGAAATGGCCAATAATCAAGAACCTCGTCCATTCTTGATTTCCTTTCTTCGTGGCCCGGCTTTCCAAAGTGTCATTGAGCAGCTGTCAAATCCTCCATTTCGTTATGCAACTAAAACTCTGAAGGAACATAAGTATGTGTTTTGACATGCGTGTGTGTGCCCTTTTCTTTGGTTTGGCCAATCCACAGTATGTGCATGCCCCTTTCTTTGGTTCGACCAATCTGCGGTACTTTTTATCCAATCAGGTGGGGTTTTGCCGTGTTAGAAGGTGTCTTGATCAATGGAAAAGCATATGCTTTTGAAGGTCTTCATTTCTTATATAGTTCAATTTGGAAGAGAGTTCACTTGCAGCTTGTTATGACACAAAACCCACTCATAATGGAAAAGCATATGGCGATCTTGTTCCTATTTTTCTATGCCCAGCTCACAATATGGACGAGTTCAGCAATGCAAACCAACCGAACGGATCGGCACACTTTAATCTACTTCAAAGATAGTGTGAATGAGGATCCGCTTAGAATCCTGAGCTCATGGAATGATTCTTCTCATCACTGTGAGTGGCAAGGTGTTGTATGCGGTGGACAGCATCCCAAAAGGGTCGTGTCCCTCAACCTAATGTCGAAAGGCTTGGGCGGTCTTCTATCGCCTCATGTTGGAAACCTCTCTTTCTTGAGAAGCCTCGTTCTACAAAACAACAGCTTTCACGGCAAAATTCCACAAAGCATTGGCCACTTGTTTCGCCTTCGCTATCTTGATCTTAGTAACAACTCTTTCGATGGACAAATGCCCACCAGTCTTTCTCAGTGTTCAAACCTTGAGAAATTGAATCTAATCAATAACCAACTTGTGGGAAAAATTCCAAATGAGCTCTGCTCTTTGTCAAAGCTTCAAGCTTTGGGTTTGGCTAAAAACAATTTTACAGGATCTATTCCTGATTCTATTGGAAATCTCTCCCAACTTCACATTTTTCCGTCGTATATAATGGGTTACAAGGAGAGCTTCCCAAGACATTATCCAAGCTTCGTAATGTGAGTTTTGTTCAATTGGCATTTAACCAACTCACCGGTGAGATCCCTCCAGCAATCTTCAACATGTCCGGCATTATCCATTTTAGTGCTGGTGACAATCAATTGAGAGGAAGCATTCCCCCTTATATCGGTGATACTCTTCCTTCTCTTGGTCATCTTGATTTTAGTGATAATTTGTTTACTGGCATTATACCTCCGTCCTTATCGAATGCCTCCAGCCTTCAACAAATCTACTTTCAATACAACAATTTTCACGGACCGATGCCCACAACTCTTGGAAGGCTAAAAGCTCTTGAAGTAATGTTTCTTATGTCTAACCAGTTGCGAGATGACTTCAATTCATTACTTCATTGACTAATTGTTCAAGGCTGGAAATGATTGGGGTAAACTACAACTTTCTTGAAGGTCTATTGCCAGATTCCATTGGCAATCTTTCCAACAGCATTAGAATAATTGCTATGTCGTCCAACAGAATGCACGGAACCATTCCTTCAGGTATTGGTAGTCTCTTCAACCTATTCCATCTTGACTTCTCAAACAATTGGCTTAGTGGTCATGTTCCTTCCTGTATCGGAGTACTCCATAACTTGCAAGATTTGTACTTAAGCTCTAACATGCTTACGGGAGGGATCCCGTCATCAATCGGCAATTTGACATTCTTGAATCGCCTTTACTTACTGGTCAACAACTTCTACGGGGAAATACCGCAAAGTCTTGGTAACTACAAGCAACTTATTGAGCTCAAGCTTTCCAATAATAATCTGAGTGGTACAATCCCGAGGGAGGTTCTTAGTCTTTCTCCCATGTTGTCTATCTTCGACTTGGCACATAACCAGTTGAGTGGATCTCTTCCGTCTCAAGTTGGGTCCTTAGACAATTTTGTCGTACTATATCTTTCTTACAATAAGTTGATGGGACCAATTCCTAGCTCCATCAACAAGTGCTTGCTATTAGAGAAGCTCAGCTTAGCAATCAATTCCTTTCATGGCCAAATTCCTTCGGCTTTAGGCACATTACGGGGCTTACAAAAGTTGGATCTTTCCCATAACAACTTCTCTGGTGAAATCCCAAGCTTTCTCGCTCAACCTACAAATCTAATGTATTTGAATCTATCTTCAAACAAGCTTGAAGGAGAAGTTCCGAAGGGAGGAGTTTTTCTCAATGCTAGTGTAGTGAACCAAACCTTCCATCTTGCAAATTGTCTTTGAAAATAGGAATTCTCTGCCTGGACCGTACTCAGCTTGGTAGTTTCCACCGCCTGTCCGGGGTTGTAGAACTAAACCTTCCATCTTGCAAATTGAATGACCTCTTTGGACTAAACCATCTAGGGTGGGACCAAAAATTGCTCTCCCACAACAGTTATCACCACAGTGGCAGCCGTCTTGTCATATTTCATTCTATGTCTTTGCCTATTTACCTTTTGGTACCAAAGAAAGATGTCGAAAGAGAATAACTCTTCAACTGAATTGCCATTTGAACACAAATTTTCAATGATCTCTTATGAGCAGCTCTTTAGAGCCTCAGACGGATTCTCTGAGATTAATGTGATTGGTAAAGGGAGATATGGCACCGTCTATAAAGCAACCACACAGGAAGGTGGCTGGGTGGCGGTTAAAGTGCTCAACTTGAGCCACAGAGGTGCTTCGAAGAGCTTTGTCTTGGAATGTCGAACCTTAGGGACCATAAGACACCGAAATCTTGTGAAGATATTGAATGTGTGCTCAAGTGTGGACTATCACGGCAACGTATTCAAAGCTTTATTGTATGAATACATGGCTAATGGGAGCTTAGAGAATTGGATACACCAAGGAGACAAAGAGGACATTGAGCATGAACATGAACATGGAAAGCGAGGACATTTGGGACTAATGCAGAGGTTAGACATTGCCATTGACATAGCTTCCGCAATCAAATATCTTCACAAGGATTGCAGCCCAAAAATTATACATGGAGATCTAAAGCTGAGTAACCTCCTTCTAGACAATGAGATGATGGGACGAGTTGGGGATTTCGGGCTAGCGACAATTGGCTCCGTTGCGATAACAAAGGCCATGGACATTGACAACCCTAGCAGCTCAGTGGCATTGAGGGGTTCCGTAGGCTATGTCCCTCCTGGTAAGAAAATTTTCTCATTAATTATCTAAGTTTTATTTGTGTTGGCCTTTAGATGAAATATTCATTTTCATTGTATACTGCTTGATTCACACTATTCTAGAGTATGGCATGGGGGACATGGTATCCACACAAGGCGATGTGTACAGCTACTGTATTGTTTTATTGGAAATGTTAACTGGGAGAAGACCCATGGAAGAGGCTTTCAAAGACCATTTAAATCTCCACAACTTTGTTAAGGTGGCTTTGCCAGACCGAGTGATGGAGATCATGGGCGTGGCCATCTTTAACAAAGAAAGTGAGAATGACATTGAGAGGATGAGAGGATGCATTGCCTCCGTGCTAAGAATTGGAGTTGCGTGTTCGATGGAGTCGCCGCGAGATCGGATGGGCATGGCCGAAGCCCTCAAGGAACTGCATAAGATCCGGGCTAGGTATGGATCCAAGTAGAAGCTTGATTGAAGCAAGTTCAACTCCCAAACACTTAGACTTGACTTTGTCTTAGGATTAATTTTGCTTTTTGAACAAGAAAAATTCGGATGGTTCTATTCTTCATCTTGGTTTTAACTCTTATCCACTGGGCCCAAAGGCAAACTCTTATACTAGTTAAATGTATGTAACCTATCTCCGTCTCTATTCCCCCTCCCCTCTTTACAATGTCATTATTTTCTTTATATGAATTTTGTGTTTCTAATTTTTTTCTCTGAAAATCCATCTCTAATAATTTTCTTTAGATGCATAATTTTAATATATATTTATAGATTTATAAATGTAGAAAAATATAAAGTAGAGGTGTATCTCATAAAAGGTAATAAATTAGGTCAATGCAATAATTTTTAAATGTTAATTCATATTGTGGATTAATAGGAGGAGTAAAAGTAAAGTCAATAAGATTATTAAATTTTGCCAAGGTTGATTTTAGGTGGCGACTTTTTTTGGTGGGGGGGGGGGTAATGGGAAGGTCATTTTAACCATATAAAATGTTTGGTCATACATTTAGGTTTTTAAAATCTGAGAATTTAATTGTATAATTTAAATAAATTGAAGAACTACAAAGGAGATTATAAATTGATTTAATACCATGAAAAATCTCAAACTAGTTCACTTGTGATAAATTTATCAAAACTAACTTTTTGATCACCAAAAACCTCAAACTATACACTTGTAACAAATTATTCTCCGTTAATATCCGTACACGTGACAATAGACCCTTGTATCAAATTTTGGGTTTTACCTTCTGTTTGTCTCATATATTTCAGTTTGTGGTTTTTTGTGATAATAATCCAATTTAACAAAAACTAACACAAGGTACATTTGTCACAAATGTACTAATTTGAGGGTTTTGGTGATTTATCATAAATGTATTTTGACATTTTTCGTGGTATTTAACCCTAAATATTATCCTGTGATTGTTCTTGGCACTATGACAATAGGTTGAGATTGATGTATAGTGATACTTCTAAGATCATTTGATTGAGATAGAGCTTTGTTTGGGCTTTTTTTATGCCCATTTTCGAGCTACCTTTTCTACCCTATATTTTGAAGTTGCCATTGGTTACTTTTTTATGGATTGTGCTCGAGTTACTACTAATTAATTTATCGGTGCTTGCCCCTGGCTTCTTCTTCTAGGTGTAACCAATTCTTGATTTGGTCCTCCTTAAGATATCAGCAATTCTGAACTTCTCCTAGGGTATAACCATGTGACCTTGATTAGTTACCATGTCAATCAAATGACATATATTAGTAAATACATTGTTGATGTTTACTACTCTGTTGTACACTATTGGACTAAGTTGGCCCTGCAATCGCTTCTACATCATTGCTTTTTGTATTGCCCTCACATAACCTAATATCATTGATTTGTGTTGTCTTTTGTTGTTGTTGCTGTTGCTTTTTAATTATCTAATTCGGTCCTATTATGCCCTTCCCTTTGTAGTGTAAGATCATTCTATTACTAGAACTCTCAATTTCCTACATTCTCATTTTCTTTTTAAGCTTGCTAAGTTGTTCATTCAATGGTAGAGATTTTGAGGGTTGATGATTCATTTTGTCCTAGAATTTGCTACTTCTCATAGTCTGTATTATGAATCGATATGAAGCACGATACTTATTTTATATTTTTGTGTGACAATTTTCTACATAATTCTTTGGAATGAGTTACTTAGATGGCACAAATGGCATGTGAACAAGGTATTGCAATAAATTGGCATGCTCAATAGGAACACTTTTTTCTTTTCAAGTGGACAACATACTTGTCACTATTTTTTATATTCTCGTATCCATCGTTTCCATTCCAAATTGGATGATAAAACTTACTAGCAGCAATGGTGTCATCTAATTTTTTTTACAATCCTAGGCCCACATTGTCTAGGCCACTTTGAACATTCATCTCTCTATTTTTGTAGCCTAGTCATAAACATAATTCTAATGTCTTCAAGTATACTAATGATTAATTTGCAAGCAATGTTGTCATCTAATTTTTTTTTTTACAATCCTAGGCCCACATAATTGAGTTGATGCAATTAAAGAACTTTGACTTTCGGTATTTGCATTGCACCAAACCCACGCTTGCAAAACTCAGTCCTTCGGCTTCGACTACTTGCAAAGCCCTATTTTGTCTCAAGTCTTTGCAAAGCACATGATTATGATCGTTATATTAATCCATATTTACCTCCTCCACAAGTTCCTGGACAACTCGTCATTCGGCTTCACCTACTTGCAAAGCTCTATCTTGTCTCCGATCCTCCCTCTCTCCCACCTCCCTATCCATTTCGACTAATTCGTCACTCTAAAGAAGCTCTGCTTTAGATTCACTCTATAAAAAACAATGAAGAAGAAGAAGATTATTGACACCTAAATTTTGGCGATCCGTTTAGTCATTTATTGCATTAAAAATTAGGGGGTTAATTTTATCCCTGAAAAAAAAATATTAATTGCATAGCATATAGATTTAGGTGCATTTATTTTTAGTTTGCATGTTTCGCATTTATTTATTGGACCGGTGGTGGATGGATTTGAATTAGTGGTTGAGAACTTTTTTAAATTGACAGGCTAAGCCCACGAAACAAGCAAATTGGCCCAAGCTTTTTTTTTTTTTTTAATTATCGAAAATTATCTCGTAAAAAAACAAGAATTTGAAAATTTTCGAGATATGATGGGATTGGGCAAGTGGAAAAAACGAATATTGCAAATATTGTGTTTGCGAAAAAGAATCTTTGTGGATATCAATTTTGAAAGATTAGAAACCCTAATTCATTGCTTATAAATAGATTAAAACGCATAGGGTTCGACGGGGGGGCCGCACATATAAAAATACACGGCCACGTTGATTTTTCTTTCATCAGGGCGAAGGGGCTTTTTCCTTCGTAAAACACAAAAAAACAAGAGAAAAAGGAAAGCTTTTCGAGGGCAGAGAAAAGTACAAGGCCACACATACAATAAGCGTTTTCTCGTCTTCTCTTGAGTAAAAGGGAAAATCGCAAAAAGAAGAGGGAGGAAGTTTTGTCCGTGGTGTTTTCCTTCGAAGGAGCAGCAAAGAAAAGTGAAAAGAAAGCTGCAGGAAGTGACGTGAGAGAGAGAGAGAGAGAGAGGGAGAGAAAGGGGCACGCATCGTCTTCTTCGCGGAGACCCCCGACGCGCCGGCCGTGCGTTGCGCCGGCACCGCTCCGCCTGCCGTCCTCAGCACCGGCCGCCCCTGTTTTTGCTCCGCCCACCTTCTGCTCGGGTCCAGCAGCCAGAACACCGCGCTCGAATCAGCCACCGAGTCCCGACGCCAGCAGTCCAAACCCGTCGCCGTGCCGCCTCTCGCGTCCACCACCGCTGCACCGCGCCCCCCGATTTGCGCCGCCGAGCGACGACGCCTCCGCCCGACACCGCAAACCCATCTCGCGAGCACCCGCGCCCTCTGTCGGACTGTCACTGCACCAGCACCGCCGCTCGACTCCTCGTGACGCTCCTGCTCCGACGCCCAGCGGATCTGCCCCGGACCCAAGAAGCTGTCGCAGTCCCATCTCGCCGGAATTCTCGCCTGCGAGCACTTCCCCCTGCGCCGGTCGCTGCGCCCCTGACTCGCCTGCGACTTGCCGGCCCGCGACTCTCTCCCTGCTGCCCCGCCAGACGCCGAACCTCCCGTCTGCCACACTCACCGAGCCCCTGCCAGAGCATCCCACGCCAGATCTGAACGCCCTTTGCCGGTGATCCGAGCCGCAGCAATCGAGCGACCGACCGAGCCTTCTCCACCGCGCCAGATCCGGACCCCTGCTCGTTCGTCCGTCGCCAACTCCGCCCGGGACACCCCTGCTCCGCAGGTCTCTGTTGCCCAGGTGCTGTCCCTGTCCTGCCTGACCCGCGACCAAACCGCGGCTGCTACATCCGCCCGCCTGCCGGTTCGCTTTCGTCGGAGCTCCGAACGCCGGCGACCCATCACCTCCGGTGACCAGCCGCACGAGCTGCCGAGCTTTTCTTTTGAAAAGCAAAAGCAAAAAAAAAAAAAAAAAAAAAAAAGGAAAAAAACTCACATTAGGTAGCTTTTCTTTTTTTATTCACTTTATATTTTATTTATTTATTTTTCTAGTATAATTATTCCTTGATGTAAGCTTGAATTGTCCGACATGAAATTGCATCAAATTAGGGATTGACAGTCCGATTTTTGCGCCCGAAATCCGACTCGCAATCTCTCGCAAAATCGCCAATCCGATCTCATGCTCGAGATCCGATTCGATTTATTTTAAAATTGGCCAACCCGATCTCATGCGTGAGATATGGTTCGTCAATTTTGGATATCAATCTTATCCTCGCTTGATTTCTTTGTCATAGTATTTGAATTAATTTTATTTTAATAAAAGGAAAAAATCCAAAAAAATCTGAATTAGGATTAGGTTTGTTTTAGAATATTTTTAGTCTTAGGGTTATCTTGCATATTTAGAATTGCAATCTTATTTCAAATTTTTAAATAAAAAATCCAAAAAAAGGCATTCATTTAGGATGTTAGTTTTCTTTAATTCAGATTGCATGTTTAATTGTTTGGCAATTTTAAATTTCGAATTTCATAAAAGAAAAAGAAAAACAATTAGAATTAGGGCATTCTTTGCATGTCATTGCATTTTAGGATAAAATTGCATGTTTCATTTTAAGTTTAGATTGATTTCTTAGATAGATTGCATCTTAGGTTAGAGATTGCTAAGTTAATATAATATCTTAGTTTAAATTAGGACTTAGTCTGACATGATCCTTAATATAAGCTGGATAAAATCTTAATCTAGATAGATAGTTTTTGCATTTTTCTTAATTTCGAATTTCATGAAAAACACAAAAAAAATTGTCTTAGAATAAATTCATCTCATTCTCTAGGATAGACTGCATGCGTATATTTTATTTATGTCATATAGCTTAGGTCATATTGCTATATCATATCATTGCATGTTAGATTAGTAACATTGCATTGCATATAAATTAGATTCTCGTTAATTAAGTGAAAACAAAAAAAAAACTTGAGTGATTGCGTGTAAATTAGAAATCACATCTAGGACTGCTGATGTGAATTCTGATCTAACATTGCAGATGCTTTCATTACTATAAGGTAAGTCCTGCATTTTATTTATTTGTTTTTCTTGGGTGTTAAATTGGTGGTTTGCGCACTCGCATGATCACCTCACATGTTAGGGAAATAGATTTAAAATCAATCCAAACTGCCTACAAAAGCATTTTTGAAAATAAAAGAATGGTACCAAAAGGGCATTAGAGAGATATAATGTAATCAAGTCCCTGTATCCATAATCTCTGGTTCGTAGGAGTAAAGTAAATCTCCCGTTACTTTACTTAGGTGTCTAATCGACCTACCGTAAACTGATTAGTGGCGACTCATGATTAAAAATCTTTTGCATGCTAGATATTTGAACTTAAGTCGTGAATTGGTATGGGCTTGGGAGAGACCGAGTTAAGTCTAAGCTTAACAATCCATTAGCCTAATTTTAGGTGGTGAACCCGAAAATTAGGTCGCGACAAAGATCAATCTCTCAATGAGTAATACGAAGAAGATGATGAAGGCAAAAAGAAGCTGACCATGAAAATCTAAGTTCGAATTAATGAATTTCTAATGAAAATTTCCAATTTAGAGTTCATTCGATTTGGGGGTTTTTAGGATTGGGACAAGGATCCAAATATTTCAAGAAGTAGAAGAGAAGAGATCCCACGGTCCAGGTGAAGCTCTCCAATTATTTGAAGGATTGAGATTATTTCTTTTATATATACACATAGGCATTAAAATTTTATTTAACAAAGTCACGTAGGACTTTTTGTCAGAATTTGTCAAAAGCACTTAAAGTGATTGTTATTCTCCCGTTGTGCCATTTAAGTGATCCATCGAAAAATTTTATCACTAAAGTGAGTGTCGTATGAAAGTTATGACATTTCTAATACTCTTTCTTTCTTAAGAAGTTATTCATATCAATATTGGAGGAGCTTCACGGGTTGTGCGTGTTTAATCGTCCTAGGCTAATGGAGACTCAAGGTATGGAGAAATTGGACTCACCAGAGGCATTGTTTATTCATAGATGTGCTTTCTTAGAAAAGGGGAAAAGTACCAAAAAGTCCTAATCCTTTTAATATTGGTACCAATTTAGTCCATCCGGCCAAATTTGGTCGGCCAGCACTGACGTGGACGTCGGCCGGTGGCCGGACGCTGACGTGGCAATTTTTATGATTTTTTTATAATTTTTTTCTTCTTTTTTTCCCTTTTTCCTTTTCTTTTCCGGCGGTGGCCGGCGAGCCGCCGGTGAGGCTCACCGGCCACTGGGTGAGGGCCGCGAAGCCCTTGCTCGCGCGCTACCGAGGGTCGTGGCCCTCGCCCGGCCTCTCCCAGGGCCGCCGGCAAGGCCATGGCGGCCATCGCCGGGGCAGAGGCGAGGGCAGCGAAGCCCTCGCCAGCCACCGGTGAGGGTCGCGGCCCTCGCTCGGCCTTGCCTACGAGCTTTGCGGCCCTCGCCTCCGCCTCGGCGATGGCCGCCATGGCCTCGCCGGCCGCGGGTGAGGCCGTCTTCGCCCTCGGCAAGGCCGGGCGAGGCGGCCTCGCCTAGATCCGGGCAAAGTCGCCTCATCGGTGGTGGCGAGGCCATGGCGGCCATCGCCGAGGTGGAGGCGAGGGCCGCGACCCTCCGGCGGCGGCGAGGCCGGCGGGGTCGCGGCCCTCGCCTCCGCCCCGGCGATGGCCACCATGGCCTCACCGGCGGCCCCGGAGAGGCCGGGCGAGCCGCGACCCTCACTAGCGACGGTAGGCGAAGACCTCGCGGCCACCGTCGAAAAAGAAAAGGAAAAAAGAAAAAAAAGAAAAAATTAATAAAAAAATCATTAAAATTTTGAAAAAATCATAAAAATTGCTACGTCAGCGTTCAGCCACCGGCCGATGTCCACGTTAGCGCCGACCGGCCAAAATTGGCCGGATGGACTGAATTAGTACCAATATTATAAGGTTTAGGATTAAATTGGTCCAATTGAAAAGTTTAGGACTAAATTGGTACCAATGCAATAGATTTATGACTTTTTTAGTACTTTTCCCCTTAGAAAAGTCACCCAATTTATCAGAATTAAAGAAGCTGCAGGGGATCGAATCTTGCACATTCTTCATTGCAAAATCTGCCCAATCTATGTCATCTAGACACGTGTCATTTGACAGTTGAAGGATGTAGGATTTCACCCGCCTTTATAACACTAAAACGTTGGAAGTGGGTAATTTTCCTTTTTTTATGATTTAAACTTAACATTTTGATTTGTTTTCCTTTCGGGTTGGAATGCGAGACCTATCCGTGTTTTTCCGAACAATTTAGCTGCATGGCGCAAGCGAGCCGTGAAAACTCCTCTATACCAACCTAATTTTCTTCTATATTTTATTCTTGTCTTACTTCGCATTATAATCCATCTTAGTTTTCCTTAGTTTAACCGACCCCGTATTAGCATTTGGACAAGCAAGGTCTAGTAGAAATTCATGATAGTCCCATCGAAATGAGGTTATGTGCTTTGTTATGTTCCAACGATGAAAACTTGCAATTATCCATCTTTATATTCTCTTTAACCCGATTCTTTGTCATTAAGGTACATCATGTGTTAGAATTCGCATAGAAATCTTTATGGACTATGGTGGCGATGACTCCACCTAAGTAATTAGAAAGAAAAGAAATGACCTAATGCAATAAAATCAACATTTTTCTCCATGAGCCTTGGTTGCAACGTTCGGGAATAAATCTCGAAACATGCTTTCCAAATAAATTAATAAAGTAATAAGGACGTTCACTTCTATGATTTGCATATGCAACATGGAAAACGACAATTGCAGTAATGAACTCCTCCTTCACTTGCTCCGGCCCCTGTCGCACGACCGATTTGGCTTCCTTGTAGAGCCTCTCTTGGATTTCTGTGTGCCAGACCAGGTTGGCTATGATCCGCTGCAGCACCGCAGCAACGTGGATGCCGTGTCTATACCGGCTTCAAGGAACTCCGAGCAAAGGCTCACGACGTCCTCCTCCTTCGGTTTCCTCTTCTCCTCCGGCCACTCCAAGTCTAGGAGCATGTCCACGTACAACACAATCCGATCGCAGTCGCCATCTTTCCTGTCCTCCTTGCCAAATCTTCTTAGTATATCAATATTAGTCCTTATGTAATTTGTAAGTCATGTCAATATTTTCCATTTAACTGCAGCCCGATGCGCAAAGCTACCGCTATTCAAGCGCCTAAATACACATATGTCATCCCGAATATTAATAGAATTGTGTTGTGACCTGCCTTTTCCGTCTAGAGGAGAAAAGAAATATAAGTTTAGAGGTATTGCCTAATTTGGGCCAATGACTCTTGATTAGACGCGATTCTCCAAAAATCATAATTCGCACAACGTTGAATTTCATTTTTTGAGTTCTTAACAACCTAAATATTTCTAAGAGTCCCCACTAGTCTATTGAGGTCAGCTAGAAACCAATCGAGACGTGGGAGTATCACCATGATTCCTATGAAATCAAAGATTCTAGGATCGGGAATTTGACTACGTTAATATTCGTTATCGCCCTTTCAGTACCTCTAACTTGGAGGGTCATTACTTAAGTGGTCACACAGTCTTGATTGCCAATTATAGTCCTAAAGGTATCAAAGTTGCTAAATGATCGTGCAAATGTTTCCGTAGGGTTCGTTTTCATCAAAACCTAAACTAATCCTAGTCTATTCTAAGAAAGCGATAAACAACCAATTTTTCAAAAGACGGTACAATAAGTAAATACCAAAGTATTGAAATGACTTTAAAGTAAATGCGGAAAAGAAAACCTAATACAAATTAGACAAAGAATATACATGGCCATGTTATAAGCCCTAAGACATGATCCCCCATGATTTAAAACCAAGTCATGTTTGATTTCTTTCAAAAGGATACTCCACTAGGATTAAGCTATATGTGTACTACTAATCAAGTGAAATTAAACTAAATCTAATGCTAAAACTTGAAAAATTTATTAAGACCTATTTCCAAGCATTTTCTTGTTTTATTTAAATTTGTTAAAGAAAAATATTTTTTACTCCGAAATGAGAGACTCGAGCTGGGCCATAGAGCTCAGTCCCCATATGGACTGCGACTGGTCTTACTAAACCAGGCTCGTGGACACAATTCGGGCCTCCTGCTTCTCTAGCCCATTTCACCAAAATAGACCCAGCCCATAGTAAAAACCTCTTGTCTTTCAAAGCTACTCCTGGCCCAACTTAAAAAGTACGTAATCTAAATCAAGCCCAAATTCACTAACAACTGACAAACAAGGGCCTACGCCTCTCCCCCGCGCCTCCAGATGGTCATCTTCTCCGAGTAACCACTGCCACCCAGAAGCTCCAACATCCCATATCAACTTCGGAATGAAGCAAATTCAACAACAACGTCGGAATTATCTAATTTTAAACCAAGTGTAACATATTTCCATCACCAACCGTCACCAAACTTCCGCCATCAGAACTAGGGATGGCAAATGGGTGGGTCGGGTCGGATATGGATCGGGTCGAAAATGGGTCGACCCATATTTGACCCATATTCTTATAGTATAAATCTAGTGACCCATACCCAACCCGACCCGTATTCTTGTAGTGTAAATCTAGTGACCCATACCCGACCCGACCCGACCCGACCCGACCCGACCCATACCCGACCCAACCCGTATTGCTAAAACCTATTAATATTCTAGGAAAACCCACTTCTACTATATGCTAATTGGATTAAAACTTAAAATTAAATTAAAAATAGTAAATAAAATAAAATAAAATAAAAGTTAAAAAAAAACCTATAAATTAAAATATTTATAAAAAAAAAAATTAGACTATGCACATGCTTCTCTTATTTGAAGTGGACATACATTGAATAATTAAAAACCGTAACATAAATTTTTTTAACTAAACCTAAAAAGCTCATTTTTATGATTTTTTTTAAAAAAAAAAAAGTATTGTTAAAAATTTTTTTATGCAATACAAATTTTTAACAATTTTCATGCAATAAAATTTAATGGAAATTTTTTATAATTCTTTTAAAAATATTTTTTTAAAAATCAATTTTTTTTTATTTTTTAAAATATAATTTTTAACCTTTAATAATTATTTATTCTTTTTCTCTTTTCTCTTTTCTTTTTCTTCTTCTTCGACCAGCCGCCGTCCACGAGGACGGCCGGCGATCGCCACAAAGCGAGCTCGAGTCTCGCCGGCGTCGGGCGGGCCCAAGCCTTGTCGGATTTGGTGAGGCTCGAGCTCGGCGGGTGTCGGGTGAGGCTCGATCTCACCGATCTGGCGAGGCCGAGAGCCCGCCTGACGTCGGCGAGCTCGAGTCTCGCCAGATCCGGCGAGGCTTGAGCCTCGCCAATTGTCGGCGACCTACCGACAAGCTCGAACCTCGCTTGGCCTGTCGCTGGCTAGCGAACCGGTCGCCGGCTAAAGGAGGAAGAAAAAGAAAGAAAAAAAATTTGAAATATGAAAAATAATTATAATTTTGATTTTTATTAAAAAAATATTTTTATAAAGTTAAAAAAGCCATGGGTTTAAACTTTAAAGTGGGTTTCCTTTCCTAATAACCCATTTAGACCCATTTTTTTTGTGTTTTACTTTCTCAGACCCATTTCTAACTTATATTTAATTTTCACTTGACCCATTTCTTACCCATATTTAACTTTCACTTGACCTCATTTCTTACCCATATTTAACTTTCACTTGACCCATATATAACTCATTTAACTAAAAATGGGTCATAATATGGGTTTATGACCCATTTTGCCAGCTCTAATCAGAACCAAAGCAACACGGCATGGAAGGTCCAGAAGATGAGGAGGTCAAACAAATGGATAGAGAGAGAGAGACTAAGAGTTCTTCAAATGGAAGATGATGTGGTCTCATCTGTATTTGGGGAGATCCCAACTGCAGTATGAAACAAACATTTGTCCAAAATAAGATGATCTTTTGTTTCGTTTTGTTTTCTATTATTAATTGTATTTTAGTCCAGAGGAACACTATCACCATCACCATTCACCGAATGCTAGTGTCACAGTCACGAGGTTCCGGTAATCAAGGGACTATGCATGATTGAAGAAGACTCCCAAGATCGCCGAGGGTTTCCCTAGAGATTATGGAACATTCCCAGAGACAGGCAAGACGATAATTAAATCGAAAATCTAGAACTCTCGTGGCATAAATGCCGATAAGTGATAGGATAAATGCCGGTAGATGGTAGGATAGAAAGCACGATCTCATCCACCGGATGAAATCTCGATCAATGGTTATAATTTGAGAGTCTAAAGTATAAGAATGGCGCCCTTCCCCTCATTCTATCCATCCAACCATTTTATAACTAGAGCTCCATTCTCTCGTTCAGAGTTTTTCTCTATAGAAATTTTCTCTCTACGATTCGGGTGAGTGAGCTAGTGATCGATCCAAGAAAGGCTTGGTTTAGATGCTCCAATGATCCCAAATGATCTAAGAGGGCATAAGTCACTACATGGTCTCGATTCCAAACAATTGGTCTGTGACATTAGCACCGAACTGTCATCAATGCTAGCAAAGCATGAAGCACAAAGCAAAGTAAATGGTGGTGCAGAAAAGCATTTGATCGTGGAAATGACTTTTAGCGCTCTCAAATGACAAAAGAAAATGAAACTAACTTTCATAGAGTTTTTTTTTTTTGTCAAAATTACGCGTGATATTCATTACTTAACGGAGTACGGTGAAATTACATCAAGAGCATCAGAGCATAATATATTAAAAAGAGTAAAAGGAGGG
Source organism: Eucalyptus tenuipes (assembly GCA_014182365.1). Lineage (NCBI taxonomy): Eukaryota > Viridiplantae > Streptophyta > Magnoliopsida > Myrtales > Myrtaceae > Eucalyptus > Eucalyptus tenuipes. The sequence continues at coordinate 9,366,000 of CM024544.1, read as the reverse complement.
TCGGTGACCCAATTCTTAGGTAAAGCCTTTAACCGTTGTGATTTGGCTAACCAATCGGCGAGCTTGTTCGAGTCTCGGCTGCAATGGGCTATGGAAAGGCCTGAAAATTTGTTCTTTAGCTCCTTGGCCCGGTCCACCAGGGGTCGTACTTTCCAGTTAAGCTGATCAAACGAGTTTACACAGTGTACAAGTACACTGCAGTCAGAATGAAGCTCGAGTGTCTCTGTAGATCTAGGGAGAAGAAAGTTTAGGGTTTCAACCAGTGCCATTGCTTCTGCTTGTTGAGGTGAACTTGCTGCCATTGATTTGGAGAAGCCGTCGAGCATCCTCTCGAACGCATCTTGAACAACACATGCTATGGCTTCGATCATCCGAGTCTCCATCAAGAGAAGCCTCTGGTCGAGAGTCTCCACTGTTCGCATATGTGTTCTACTTGGTGAGGGGTAGATCTGCAGAATCTCAGACAGAAGAGGCGTCCTTTGCAGATCCTATTTTGTTCTCACCTGTGTTCGACGCTGGCTGTCCGCTGTTCAGTCGCTCAGGTCGGGTCGAAATAGCAGGGGTTCGAGCGAGAGAAATGAGGGATATATCTGCATCTAGTGGGGAGTCTCCACTATTCACATCTGGGCTCTGCTCGGTGAGGGGTAGATCTGCAGAATCTTGGACAGAAGAGGCATCCTCTGCAGATCCCGTTCCGTTCGCACCTGTGTTCGACGTTGGATGTCCACTGTTCAGTCGCTCGGGTCGAGTCGAAGCAACAGGGGTTTGAGCGAGAGAGATGAGGGATAGATTTGCATCTGGTGGGGAGTTTCCACCGTTTGTGCCTGTGCTCGACACTGGGTCTGCTCTATTCAGTCCCCTGTTAGGCTTGGGTCGAGTCGAAGTAGCAGGGTTTTGAGCAAGAGAGATGACCTCCGGAGTCGAAGCAACAAAGGTTTGTGCGGGAGAGAGGATCACCAGAGTTTCTTCACCGTTATGCGCTGTTACACTTGCAGCTCGTCTTCTGTTTTCACCCCCGTTCATCTCGTTGCTTGGTGGGGTCTCTGAATCTTGCGTGAAGGGACGGGTCGCCCTAAACCCTCCTCTGTCCGCCTTTGTATTGTTCTCGGTTTGGGATGGATCATCAAAATCAGGAAAGAAAGAAGCATCGATATTAATCTTCAGAACACCAGGTTTCGGTTTTTGCCGCTTGCGGATATGGTCTACTTTTTGCTTGCTCTGTTTTTGTTGTCGTTCTAAGTTTGAAAGTTGTCATTATGGAATATTGCTCTGTCTAAAGTTTGCTACGGATTTAGGGCCATTTTCCGAAAAATTGCATTGTTTCGGTCCTTCCAAATACATCATAGGGTCATCACTACAAGGTCAAACTAAGGCGAGGTTCGTGGATCCTCCCTTAACTTAATTAACCATTCATTAAATAGAGTAAGAACCATTCTTTTGATACAAATTTGCAGAGGATGTTGACGCCATATTGGTGATGTCCAAGGACAGAGTAGCAAGGTGTGTTCCACTGTCTCAGGTTCCTATTTGCATAGCGAACATACCAGTGCAGGTACGATATTCCTTCTATATAGGTTCTCCAAAGTAGGCAAGGCATTATGGCATGCATGCCATAGAAAGATTTTAACTTTAGGGGTTGTTTCTGCTTACTAAATGTATTTCCACAAAGCTAGTTTAACCTGGTAGGAAAATGATGCTCTTAAAGTGAGAGCACTAGTTGTAAGGCTCTTGTTGCTGAAGTATCCACTTTTAACCAAGTAATCCCCTAATTTGTTGTCAGCCTAGACTAGTTTATCCTCTGTATTCGATAAACCTATAGGAATGGTAAGAATTTCTATTACCGTTTCTTCGTCAAATAGAGTCTCAATTAATGATTCATTCCATTGTCCCTCCTCAATGTCTATAAGTTCAGCCACTTTAATTGGCTCATTCCTTGTTGTCGGACCACCAAGCAGACCTTTCTTTAGCCATCTATCATTTCTAATGGAGATTTTTTTTCCATTCCCAACCGCCCACATGATTCTGGGAGATATAGCATCCCTCCCCGTTAGGAGACTTTGCCAACGCCACGAAGACCGATACCCTCTTCCAGCATTCAAAAAATCCCCTTGTGAAAAGTATAATCCTTTCATAAGTTGACCCCAAAGCGTATTTGGCTGCTAAGCTAATCTCCAAGCTTGCTTCCCTAGCATAACTTTATTAAAAACCCCTAAATCTTTAAATCCAAGTCCTCCTTTCTCCTTTCTAAGCTTTAAACGTGTAAACCAAATGTTTTATTACTAGTTTTCCACCAGAAATTGGGAATTTTCTTCTCAATAGCTTTACAAATTGAAAGTGGAATTTTGAAAATGGATATGGCGTATTGAGGAATAGCCTGCACCACAGCCTTTATCAATATTTCCTTCTCGGCTTTTGACAATAAGTTCTCTTTCCAGCTCTCAAATTTCATGTTGACTTTTGCAAGGATCCAAGCAAACAGCTCTTTCTTCGATCCTCCCCAATCCGATGGAATGCCAAGATATTTCCCTATGTTGTCAATTATAGGAACTCGCAACTCAAAAGCCATATTCCTCTTCAAACTCTCTGGGCCGCCTTTACTGAAATATATCCCGGATTTGTTTAGGTTAATGGTCTGACCAGAAGTAAAGCAATATTGATGAAGAATACAAGCTAGATTCTAACATTCCTTTATAGTTCCATGTAGGAAGAAGATGGAGTCATCCGCGAATAAGAGATGCGACAGCATAGGACATTTATGATTTAATTTGATTCTTCGAATAGTACCTACTGAAACTGCTTGCTTTATCAAGATTGATAGTACGTTGGCCACTAGAATGAAGAGATAGGGAGACAATAGGTCGCCTTGGCAAATTCCTCTAGGGGGTTTGAAATAATGCATCGGCTCCTGTTAATTTTAATGCTGTATGATACTGTAGAAACACATTGCATCATCCGATTAACCCACCTTCCACAAAAACCAATCTTAATTAGGCACTCCCGAAGAAAGTCTCATTCTATTCGGTCATAGGCCTTTTGCATATCTAATTTTAAAACTGTTTGGAATCTTTTTTTCCTCTCCCGTGTTCTTATTCTAAGTAACACCTCCTGTACAATCAAGATATTGTCTTGAATTTGGTGTCCTCCTACAAATGCACTCTGTTCTTCTTCAATTAGGTTGGGGAGTAAAGGTTTCAGCCTATTCGTCAACGTCTTGGAGATGATCTTGTAGATAAAATTACATAGGCTTATAAGGCGGAACTATTCTATCTTCTCTAGATTTGGGGTTTTTGGAATGAGGGTTATTGATGTTCTATTAAGCTCAAGGTTTAAGGATCCCATTTCAAAAAACTGCTACACCTCCTTGAAAATCTCTTGATTTAGGTCCTTCCAATGCTTTTGAAAGAATAAACCATTAAAACCGCCAGGCTCGGGAGGTTTAGCAGCTCCTAATTGAAATGCTGCAACTATAATTTCCTCCATTGTAACGGGCTGTGTCAGTTGTTGATTCATATCTGCATCAATCGAGCCTGAAATCTAATCTAAAATTGGCTGAAAATTTCTATCCCCTCCCAATTTAAACAGATAATTAAAGTATTCTCCTACCATTTCCTTTATAAACTTCTTGCCTCTCATCCACTGCCCTTTTGAATTTTTCAGCATAGTGATTCTGTTCCAGATTCTTCTTTGGATGGTAGTAGCATGAAAAAATTTAGTGTTTCTATCCCCCCATTTAAGCCAGCTAATTCTTAATCTCATCTCCCAATATAACCCCTCTTGCCGCCATAGACTCTCAATTTCTTAGTTTATCCTTTGAATTTTAACATGATCATTTGACCCCCTAGGATTATTCATCATCACTTAGAGCTCACTCCTTAGCCAAGAGATTCTCTTATGTGCATTAGAGAATCTGTTTTTACTCCATGCCGCCAGATTTTGGGACACTATATTCAGCTTATCTACAATATTATTCCTTGGAGAGTTGCTGTAATCCAAGCATTCTTTACTATTTATCCACATTCCTCATCCTCCACCCAAAAAGCTTCAAATCTGAACATTCTCCTTCTACAATCATTTTTGGGAAAAGTGATAAAAGTAGTGGGCTATGATCTGAGCCAATAGCTTGTAAGGCTAGACATTCTGCATTAGGATATGCTAGTCTCCACTCCATTGTACAAACTGCTCTATCTAGCTTTTCCTTAACAAAAGCATCCCATTCTCTATTGTTTGTCCAAGTGAAAGCACAACCCTTGCTCTCCGAATCCATTAAAGAACAAGCATGCAAAAAATCCCGAAACACTATCATTTGGTAATGCTCAGCCATTCTTCTTCCTTCTTTCTCCCAATGATACAAGACTTCGTTAAAATCGCCTAGACATAGCCAAGGAAGCTGATTTGTTGTGCTGTCTTTATGGATCAACTCCCATAATAATATTCTTTCTCTAAATTCGTTGGGAGCATGTAGAAAGGTGATTCTAATGAGTTGTCGATGTGACAATAGACATTTATGTGAGTCCCGAAATACCCATCAATTGTTAAATTAAGTTGATCATCCCAGAAAATAGCCAAACCTCCCACTAAACCATCTGGATCTACCAAAAAACAGTTCTGAAGTTTGAGTCGCCTCCTAACTCATTGCACCATTTGCTCTTGATTTTTAGTTTCCATTAAAAACATCAAACTGGGCCTTTCTTGAGTCACTAAGACTCTCAATGCTTGAATTGTCAAGGGTGTGTCCAACCCTTGACAATTCCAACTTAGAAACTTCATGGATAACCCGGTGGCTTATTGTGGCTAGCCACCAAAGCCCATTGAATTGACTTCTTCTCTACTTCAATGGGAGTCTCAATGAGCTGTGAGTTGTCTAGTACCGGAGTTTTTTAGGATCGAGCTCTATAAGGGCAGAATCTTTTCTCTTTCTTAGCTGAGGAAAGCTTAGTATTTCTAGGTTTAGTCCTTGTACCTCCTTTAGTGGCTTCTAAAATTTTCAGCGTGTTAAGTTTTCATTCCTTCAGCTGTTCTTTATAGCACACCAATGAAGATTCCTCATCCAGGCAGCTACTATTCCTCTTCTGGTTTCCTTTATCTTCGATAACTATTAAGGCTAGGGAAGAGGAAGGATGAGTGTCTGTTCGTTGTGCTACACTCTCCTCAGGCTGCTTCTCAATTATTGACAAGATTGATTTCCTCGACACCTCAGTTTTAGGGGATGAAGGGGTCTCTGTCACCATATCCTCTTCCGCCTCAATAAACTCTTTTTTGCCATAGAAAATCTTTCCATATGGACTAAGTTCCTTCACCTTCGCTTGCAACCATTGCCCAAACTTTCCATGTAAGTTTTCCTCAAGGCCTGATTCTTTATATGGTATTTCAGTACAAAAAGTGGCATAGTGGCCAATTCTTCCACAAGAGTAGCAATAGTGCGGTAGTCTTTCATATTTAAATTCCACCCAAACCTTTTTCCTACCCAAGTTAATAATGACTCCAGTCTTTAGAGGGGCAGCCAGGTTCAGATTAATTCTTGCTTTGCCAAACTTGTAATAACTATTTCCTTTTGCTTCTAATTTCACCTCCACCACTTCTCCAATTTTCAATGGCACATCCTTTACAATTTCGTGAGTAACTCGACCAAATGGCAGACCATAAAGATGTACCCAAAAAGCACAATGGGTAAACTCATAGCATAATTCAGGAGTATCTGGATGACATTGCTGCAACACTAACAAATTGCTGGAAAAAGACCAGGGCCCTGAGTTTAAAACCCTCTGTTTATCATCTTCGGAGGCGAAAGAAAACAAGAAAAACCCTGGCTCTAATAATGCACAGTCCATATTTTCAGTCTTCCAAGCTCTCTTCATAGTGTTAAGGAAAGCTTGAAAGTTAACATCAGGCTTAGAATATAGTTTCCCAAACAGAGTTAGCTTGCATTCTTGTAGTTTTTCTTCAGAGATTTTGTCTTTCGTATCAACAATATCATCTTCGGACCATAAATTGCCAAGACTTTTGCACAAAGCCGCCATTCTTCTTTCATCATTATGCTCATTATCCATTTCAACTTCTCTTATGCAGGGCAATAAAGAGATAATCAAATCCACAGCTACTTTCCGAGAAGATTAAAGAAAAAATACTCTGAAGAGAATCTGCGAAGCTGAGCCTTAGAGAATAGATTTTTGGCGTAGCAAAATTAGTTTGAAGGGAGCTCTTACGCTGGTGTCGGTTTGCTAAAGTGAAGCGCCAAGCAAGGTGGTCAGAGATTGGAATGGTAATGATTTAAACGTGAAGGGTGGAATCATCAAATGGGTGAAAATCGCTTAAGTTGTAATGGTTCTGTGGGTCTTCGTGGATTTGGGATGAAAACCCAGAAAGGTGGGGCGGCGAAAGCCAAATCGGTGGAATGCCGATATAGATCTAGGGTTTTATGGGTATTCTTCATGTTGGATGCAAATTACGCAATCCCAAGATCTCCATAACCAGAACAAGAACATGTATAGTTGAGTAGAAAGATTAACACACCTATTTTGGATTTTATTGTTCTTGAAGCGGAAGCGGAAAACTAATGTTCCACTCGCAAGTCCTTCTCCTCTATTGCCCTCCGTATCATTGGCTCAATGAGACGCCCTCTCACCCTTTAGCGTTAGGTTAACGCTCTTTATGTGAGGATACATGTGAGAATTAGGGTTAGAGGAGAGACTTGAGCACTATTTATAGAGTTTCTAGCTAGGCCCCCTCATTACGGGCCAGGCTCAACTCGGCCCACACTAGCCAGCCCCATATTAGACTAATTAAGAAACATTCTATCTCACCTTAGACCAAATCCCATAAAACGATAACCGTTAAACGGTAAATTACAATATCAATTAATGTAGTCCATATTAGAAAAACTCTTACATTCTCCCACTTGGACTATATTAATTGAAATTGTACTATATGTGTGCACTTTGGTCTAGAGATAATTTTTAATAGTCAATTCTATCCCATAAAATCTCAAACACTGAATCATGACGGTAACTGCATGTATACACACGGAGCCTTCCATGGTCACGAGTGCTTTCAACTTTATTGATGTGGATTCAATATGGTAGTGTGGCAAATGGATAACATCTCTCATAGAGAGATCCCATTTGTCAGTCACCATTCTTTTACCTTAAGCGTCACAAAAACTTGTGCCACCAGAGAATGTCCATTCTCTTACCTTAAGCGTCACAAAAAACTTGTGCCACTAGAGAATGTCTTTATGGTTCCAATGAGCCCACATATGCCTTGTCCTTATGGTTAACCTTTCTTTATGTATAACAAGGCATATGCACAAGGCTAATAACCGGATGCCCCTAGCCTTCACTCAAGGTTTATATAATACCTTGAGACTTTATCAATATGTATTCAATATAATAACAACACATTCAAAAATATTTTATTGAATGCAAAAGTTGATACATATCAAACCGTTACTAAGTGTAACGAACACAGATGTGAACTTTATCAGAGTAAAGCCAAAATAGCTCCCACTAAACAGCAGCATTTCATGATGCTCTCAAGCTCATATCAGTGACATGTCATTCAAGAACAAAAGAACGAAGTTCCTTAGTTAGTGGATCTGCAACCATATCATTTGTGGAAATATGCTATATTATAACATCACCTTTTTGTACCGTTTCTTTATGGTCAAAAATTTGATTGCCATATATTTAGACCCCTTGAGACCTCTGTAGTTAATAAATAATACTACATATATATTGTCTCAATATAACCGTATGGGTCTATTTATAAAGTTAAAAACGGTCAACTCCTTAATGAAGTTCTGGAGCCTAATAGCCCAAGTAACAGCCTAAAAGAATGTTACTAACTCTGCTTACATAGTAGAAGATGACATAAAACTTTATTTACTGCACTTCCTGTTAACATAAATATGTATTCCATCATTGATCACATGTCATCCTAACAACTAGCAAAGTTTACATCTGAATACCCTACTAGCTGCAATAATTGAACATGTCTGTAAATTAGCATACAATCTATTGTCCTATTTGAGTTCCTTAAAACCTTTTTGGCAGTCACCGAGTGATCGCGTCCTGGATTTGACTGATATCTACCTAGAAGTCCCGTCACAAAGACGATATTTAGTCTAGTGCAAATTCGAGCATACATTCTACTTTTAAGTGCACCAACACAAGGTACACCCTTTAACTAGATTTTCTCAATATCTAAATAAGGACAATGTAATGGATTCGGTCAATCACCCTTAAGGACAGGAGCAATTCCTGGCTTACAATGATGTATATTGAATATTTCCAAAATACAATCAGCAAATGTCCTCTGAGATAAATCTAATAAAATATGGCGAGAACAATCCTTACGGACCTCAGTACAAAGGACAAGAGATACCTCAAGGTCATTACTTGTAAGCAAAATATCATGTATATAGAGTATAAGAAAAATAAAATTCCTCCCACTGATCTTGCAGTATATTGAATTACTTTATTCCCAATTGAACAAAATAACAACACTATGAAACTTTAATAATATTATTTGGAAATTTGCTCAAGACCATGAATAAAACTCTTCAGTCTACACAGAAATTTACTTAAAACATGTGCTGTAAAATCTTCCAATTGCACTATATAGATTTTGTATTTATTTGGCGTAACTCAATATCAAAAAATAAATTAATGCCATGTTCACTCTGAAAGAATCTTTAAAAATACTAGAAATAAATAATTATTTCTTCACTATAAACTATCCACCCCTCTTTCAGAGTGAAGACTTTATCATCTTTTATGGCATCTAATCACATACTTGACTAAGAACAAGAAACGACATTTATATATATGTCGCTAAATCAACCATGTAGTGGATATTGTAATCGTGCTCTCACAAATAAACTATATAGTCTGATGGTATAACTGATCGTCTTTCCCTAACAAATCTCCTAATACAACCACTTCATTCTACACTTGAGAGGTTTGAGAAATTTCATCATAAACTATATCAATAATAGTACCTTGAACCTCAACAAGTTTAGTCTATGATATAGGAGATTCCATAATTGTCTGTAGCACAATTGTTTGTATAGGTAAAGACAAAGACATAGTAATCTTCCATCATACTATTATCCTTAACAGTCTAAGAGCAGCTATCCTCTACAATTACATCGAACTTTAGAAACTTTACTGTATGTGATTCCATAATTCTTGTTCCTTTATTAGGGTCGTGAAACCAATACCCCTTTGAACAATTTGAGTAAGATACAAAATAATATTGAGTGGATCTAAATTCCAACACACTTAATATTGGATTAGATAACCTCACTTCTGCATGACACCTCTAAATTTAATATGATTCAAGTAATTTATGTCAAGTCCATAACTCAAAAGAAGTTTATGAAACAACTTTGGTAAGAAAACACTTTTTGTGTGTAAAAAGAGTTGCTTTCAAAAATCAACCCACAGAAGACCGGATAAATTAGTCTTACTCATCATACTCATCACCATGTTCATTACGGTGTACTTATGTCTTTCGGCCAAATCTTTTGTCAGGATTTTCAGACATAGTAATTAAATTACCACCACAAAATTTATCAAGTATTTGACAAATGACTCTTTAAGCTATTCCGCATTGTCATACTTGCCAAAATACTCACTGCCACTATTAAGCCTGACAACATTTAAGACTAATTTTAACTAATTTATTCTTTATCTCGGTCGTTTAACTTCCACAATAATCTATAGAAGTCTTTAGATAACCGTTAAGAGTATACAAAATATCAATATTGTCAACTTTTCTACTCTTTCTTTAAACATGTGTGAGATTATTCCTTAAATTGAAAACTTTTGAAAGCAACCTTTTTCAACTGTATACAAGACGTATATGGACTTAAACACAATCTTTGCAGATGTGTCCTAATTTCGGTATTAGACAAGATATAATTTCAAGCCACTAGGGCTTCCTTCATCTTTTAGCAGTGTAGTCCGCATACAAACCACTTTTCAAGTGTTCCTAAATGGAACATTTAATGAACAGTAAGCAAATTTGATCGCTATTTTTCTAAGTAGCAAATCATTTGTCCACAACTTAAAATTTGTAGCAGTAAAAAACCTCACTAATAATGGAATTATTAATTACAGAAAAGGTGACTTAAAAAAAACAGTAATACATCATGTGAGCATTGTGTAACTTAATGTACAAGTACACATCCAAAGAGTTACATGCAAAATCATATAATGACCTTTGGGCAGAATACATGACGTGTAATTGTACACTCCCCACATGATAGCGGTTATGAGAATATATTCCAATCTTCATGAATTCATCACCTTTGGGCATATGAACCATTAGGATCAGTCACTCCTCCACCATAACATCATGTATCCCTCCATGAACTAATACACAATCACCTCCTTTGGGAGTATGACTACACATAGACCAGGAGACATCCCAATCAATATATGAGACCGAAATTTCTCAAATCCAATCAAGCGTGCCACTTTGGCGGTTACTACTCAATCGAATCCTTGAAACTCTCTCATACCAGGAATATAAACCTTACTGCTCACACAACAAGCAATGTATGTAATTAGCATCATGTGAGCACTGTGTAACTTGATGTACAAGTACATATCCAGAGAGTTACATGCAAAATCATATAATCACCTTTGGGCAGAATACATGACATGCAATTGTACACTCCCCACATGATAGTGATTATGAGAATATATTCCAATCTTCATGAATTCATCACATTTGGGCATATGAACCACTAGGATCAGTCACTCCTCCACCATACCATCATGTATCCCTCCATGAACTAATACACAATCACCTCCTTTGGGAGTATGACTACACATTAGACCATGAGATATCCCAATCAATATACGAGATCGAAATTTCTCAAATCCAATCAAGCATGCCACTTTGGCGGTCACTACTCAATTGAATTCTCGAAACTCTATCATGTCAGGGATATAAACCTTACTGCTCACATACACCATATATATGTGATTTTAACTTTAGTGACAGGGGCAGTAAATCACCAAAATCACATATCATGCTAATTACACTGTTTTATTCATCCAGGAAAATCACCGATCATAACAACACAAAAAATTTCTCATAACATAGAAGAAAGCGTCTCTTGTGCACCCAGATTACAGATTACCATAACAACATAAAGAAGAATGCTGATCTAGAGGATCTATCACAAGTTAACATCAATAACAATACAAGGTACCCCAGATCGACAATCCTGACAGCTGATGCTCATGAGTTTCATAAGGTAGACTATGACTCCAAGGTCCTGATTTATTAGCCAATATTAAGTAACAAATTATCATTGCATCAACTAGTGGCCTATAAATTGAGTCAAACACAGAACCAAATATCTAAACTACAACAATAGATACTATTGCTCTGCGTAAATGTTGCCATATTTCTTAACCATAAAAAAAATGTTCAACTTGATAGACATTAACAAGTGACCAGATGAGTTTAGGTACAATGTGCAAAAACTTAACTAACATGCATTACCCACATTCAGCAGATGTGTACAATCAATTTGGTCAAAAGTCCTTAAAACGTCCATCATTCAAAGGTTACATTGTGTAAAGGAGTATGCTTGAGCAACAAAAGTTGCATAACCTTTACTATTTCTCATCACCTTAATACATAGCTCAATTACTATCCCATAATGATTGTATCTCATTATAAAGGTGTGACTCATTAATAAAAATTAAACTTTATATATATTATCAATGAATCACACTTTTATAACATTTATGTGATAACATACCTGTAACCAAACACTTGTATTTCCAAAATCACATAAAATACAAGAAAAATACGCAAAAATACACTAAAAATACACGTATTTAAGGTTCCGTATGTATTTTCACATCCATAAAATCATCAAACATGTAAAATAAATACACCACAACATAGAGGAGGATCATATGAATCCAAAGCCGCCGGCCACGCTCCGATCCGACGCTCCACGCGCCCGCACGCGCCTCCTGAGTGCGAGGCGCGTGGAGCGCACGCGCGAGCCGCGCCCCGCGCGTGGGTGCGCTTGAGGGCGCGTGACCACGCGTGGGGCGCGTCTCCGACTCCCTGGCGGCACGTGGCCGTGCGTGGGGGCGCGTGAGGCCTCCCCCGGTGACGCGCCGCGGACCGTCTTGCTTGTCTCGTCGAGCTCAGTCCGAATTTGTGATTTAATTTTATTTGTATTGAACAAAAAATCTCAAAAATCACAAATTAGGGCAAAAACTTTATGCGTTCAAGTTCTAGGGTTATGGTTGCTCGATACCACATGTTGGATGCAAATTACGCAATCCCAAAATCTCCATAACCAGAACAAGAACATGTATAGTTGAGTAGAAAGATTACCGCACTTATTTTGGGATCCATCATAAACGGAAGTGGAAAACTAATGTTCCACGCGCAAGTCCTTCTTCTCTATTGCCCTCCGTATCACTGGCTCAATGAGATGCCCCCTCACCCTTTAGTGTTAGGTTAACGCTCTTTATGTGAGGATACATGTGAGAATTAGGATTAGAGGAGAGACTTGAGCACTATTTATAGAGTTTCCAGCCAAGCCCCCTCATTACGGGCCAGGTTCAACTCGGCCCACACTAGCCAGCCCCATATTAGACACATTAAGAAACCTTCGATCTCACCTTAGACCAAACCCCGTACAACGGTAACCGTTAAACGGTAAATTACAATATCAATTAATGCAGTCCATATTAGGAAAACTCTTACATTCTTCGCATTAGGTTTTGTGGGTTTTGTGGGTTTGTGGGTTTTGTGGGTTTTGCTTAATGTCAACAGATGGAGGAAAGAAAGGACATATGGGTTGAAGATTTGGCTACGAGGGATTGAACACGCTGGATTGGGGGGAGATTATGAGTGGAGGGGCAACCATTTCTACACCGGAGGTAGAGGGTTCTACACAGACGGTAGAGAGGAGCTCCAACGAACGGAGAGGTTTTACTTTCACAGAGTTTTCATAAGCATTTTGTCTAGCACGTTATGTGAGACCGGCTGGGAACAAATGACACTATTTATGAGATTCAGGGGCTGACTCGGACAAAAACATTAAACCTAACACGAGATCAATGCGAGAAACTACTCATCCCGGTCCAAAACACGTGTTAATGTACAGAGCTACATCTAGACTTCAATTTCAACAAGAACCGAACGGGGCAAAAGAGGTCCGTAGGAACGAACGTTTAATCGCGGAGACACCTACCCAAATCGGAGATGGTGGTTATGTGGTGAGCTCGAGACAGGTTGAGCTATGGCCAACCGCCTCGTGATGTGCCCGAGCCGAGATCCTTGGGCAAGGGAAGTTCGGACTCAGACCGAAAAGACACTTAGCGGAGACATGGGCATCAGGAAAGCGAGGTCGAGAAGACAAGGATAATAGCCAAGTGTCATCAAATGGGCCTCAAGCATGGCCGAGCGACCGGAGAACTCCTTCTCGCTCTCAGTCTCTTTCTCGTGATTTTTCTCATCTTTAGATAGTTTGGGTTAAATTTGTCATATAAATACAAATTTGAGATTTTCCAGTGTCACTAATTTTTTTTTTTGGGTTTTTGGTGTCATAAAAAATAAGTTTAGGGTAAATATGTCATGTTATACAAGTATGGGGTAAATGTATTACATAAGTATAAGTTCGGGGTGTTTCGTATAAAAAAAATTAGGATAAATGTATCACAATGGGTAAAGTTTATAGTTTTTGGTGGCTTTCACCCTCTTTTTTTAAAATTGATTAGTTATTTTTTTTTCTTTTTCTTAATTCAATTCTCCTAACATCTATATGCTATGCGATTTGATGAAAATTATTTTTATTTAGGGATTAAAAATTAATCCATTTTTTTCTATGTAATTAAACCTTAAATAGATAGTCAAAATTTATGTATCAACAAATTGTCTAATCCTATAAAATTAACATTTAGACAATAAGTCTTGATGCTAAGTTCGTGAAAGAATATCGAATACATGCTTCAAATTGAATTATTAAAATAATAAGGACGTAAATTTTTTAGATTTGCATATTTTTACAAGAACTACGTAATTGCGGTAATAAACGATATTTAATTGCTCCACGTGGAATGGCGGTTATCAACACGACGTTCAACCTAAATACAAACTTTTTTAATAAGTTTCCAGTCACATCAAGAGGAGAAATTAGACAAGTGAATGTGGATTGGCTTAGAGAAGGGGAACTTTCTATTTTCATTATAAAAAAAAAAAATGATTCCGCGTCTCTCACTATTATACTACTTTTTCTGAATTTAATCCTACCATCTGTCTTGTCCTTTACATATAGATATAATGAACATTGTCTATTCATTGCACTTTTTTTATTATTTGAATATTAGTATACTCGGTTATATGGCTAATAATTTTTTTTTTCCAAATTGTAATTCTTGTTGAAGATGGTAGCTAATTCAAATTTACAAGTGAAAATTATCAAGTAGCAATAAAAATTAAATAAAAATTATAACAATAATTAGACATGAAAATGATGTTAAAAAAAAATCATTATTCGGTGTAACCAAACACTCCTTTTAATTAGAAACTACTGTACAAACTTAAAATAAATTAAGCAGTATTATTCTTTATCAAGGAAAATAAAGGTAAATGATATTATTCTTTATAATTTATTCTTTATAATTAGGGATAAGTATAGATGATTATGAAGAGATACAATTTTTTAGGTTTACGTGAAATGGGGATTGGTGTTTAACAGTGACATGACATCGGAATTGCAGTGGTGGTTAGGAGAGCTTTCACATGCATCATCTTATAATGCGTTTGATTCGACTTTGGAGGAATGTTTTTGAGAAAATACAAAGGTCTTTAAATTAAATAGGTTTTTCTAAATACAATGAGTATTTGTTAAGATGTATTTTAAAAATACGTTGGAAAGTAACTTTGTGTAAATGTCGTTTAGCAAAATTATACCTTTTAAAGGATTTTCATTAATTTTTTTATAAAATATCAAAATATTTAACAGTGGAACCCACCGGTGGAGGCTCACCGGCGACACGCTAGGCACACGCCAGTTGCTTAGCATTCCACTGTACATACATGAGAGAGAGAGAGGGGGCCAACATTCTGCATTTTCCTTAGATTCATGCCCAAATTTCGGGGACAAATCTGAGCTCTCAACGGGGTTTTCATCACTACGGTGAACTCCTGCTTTTCCGACAAGTCGATCTTTTCACCCGCCACCGTCCGCCACTAGAACAGCCACACCAAGTTCGCCATGAAGTACTCCAAGTGCAGCATCGCAAGCCCGTATCCGGGATAGATCCTCCGCCCCAACTCAAACGACATCATCTTTATCTCCTTGCTCCCCATAATGTCAATGACCAACGTGGTTTAATAAAAACGATGTTAACAAAAAGTAATTATTAGGTGTAAATAAACACTATTTAATTAGAAAATAATTATATGTTGATATATAAATTTTGATGATCAATTAGTTGTTTATTGCATACAAAAATTAGGGACTAATTTTAGCCACTAAACAAAAAACATTAGTTAAGATTACATATCACATAGATATTAGGAGCATTTGCATTAATAGTTAATAGATTCACATATTTTTGTATTTATTAGATAAACGAATGGACTCGAGTAAGTCATTATTAATTGGACTAACTGGACTGAGCCCACGATGATAAAATTTGACCCAAGCCCATAGCCAAAAATTATATTGTGATCAATTAGGCTATTATTTTTGTCAATCCAACGGCAGAATATTTTGAGATATTCGTGCATATGAAATGGGCAAATTGTCTTATATTCAAGCGTATCAACTTCAGTCAACAAGGAAGAAAAGAAAGCGAAGTCATGGGCTCCAGGTAGAGGTGGCACAATGGGTCCATGACCCATTTTGCACCCATATTTTTTACAAATGGGTCGAATGTGGGTTATGAAATTGTAATGGGCCATGACCCACATTCGACCCATTTTAAGTTCAGTTTTATATGGGTTAAAAATGGGTCACACGTTTTGACCCATTTTCGACCCATTTTTAAAACCTAAAAAAACATGAATATCCTCAGCGACACAGCCCTTCGACCTTCGTCCTCCACCGCTCGCCTCCAAGCCGCCTCCGCCACTCGCCGCCGCGGCTGGCCTCCGCCGCTCCCTTGAAGGTCGCCGACGACTGGCGAGGCTCGAGACTCACCGGATCTGGCGAGGCTCGAGCTCGCCGGCATCGGGCGGGGCCTTGGCCTCACCGGATTGGCGAGATCGAGCCTTGCCCGACGCCGGCGAGCTCAATCTCACCTATGGCTGGTCGTCCGTCATCGTGGCATCGGCCTACGGCCAAAGAAAAAAAAAAAAAAAAAAAAAAATAAAAAATTAAAAAATAATAATTATTAAAAATTAAAAATTATATTTTTAAAATAAAAAAAATTAAAAAATATATATTTTTAAAAAATTAAAAAATATATTTTAAAAAATTAAAAATTCGATTTTTTTAAAAATATTTTAAAAAGAATTATAAAAAATTTCCATTAAATTTGTATTGCATAAAAGTATTTTAACAATAAGTAGGTTTTAGCAATACGGGTCAAATATGGGTCGAGTATGGGTCGGGTATAGGTCATTAGATTTACACTACAATAATATGGGTCAAAACGGATTAAATAGGTCCAATATGAGTCGATCCATTTTCGACCCAACCCACCTATTTACCACCCTTACCCCCGACATCGCTATCTTTAAAAAGGGCACCAAAAAGCGACAAAGTGAGAGGACAGAAAGCACAGGACAAGATGAGAGAAAAAGCGGTTGTCTTTATCCTGGGGCACGCTCATCTCTTCGGTCACGACTGGTATTACCGTGCTGCGGCGGCGCCGGCGTCCATCCAGCACCTCGCCGCCGTCTTTCCGCCCCCACCAAATTGTGACACCAGCCAACGAATCGCTACCCTGCACCGCGGAGGTCCTTGCCTCCTACGGGCCATCGCTTCCTCACCGCAAGCCTTTGCTCTCCTTCACCGCATGGACGCCTCTGACGATGACGACCACGTAGCCGCCCCTGATCCGAGAAGCCCAGTAGCGGCGACGCCAAGCTTGTTCTGTTTTTCGCTCCGCACCGCAATAACTCCCTGCTCCGGTGACGCTGCTGCCGCCGACACCCTCGCCGCGCAACCAGCCGAGCCGCACCTGATCCGCCTTTGTCGCCGCGCTGCTCCTCCAGTCCCAGCCAGTCCTCATCGTGAGCAGTTGCGTGGCTCATCGTTTGTTCCTTTGAGAATTTCAGTCAAACAGTCAATACAACCCCAGGAGGGACTCGCACTTCAATTCGCGCGTGCATTGGCGGCACTCCATTTGATTGACGTTCTCATTAGCTGCTATGGGGCCCTCCCCAACGATCCGTACCTTGAATCGAGACACCCTAGCCCGTGATCTGCCTCGCCGTTTCTGCGACGATTTCCACCGTCAGCGTGCTGTAAGCCACCACGAGCACCACGAGCTGCGAGTCGCACCGGGGACAGCCAAACCGCCGGTCTTCCTTGTCGTGAATCACACATCAATCCCCCGCCATCTCATCACTCGTCATCGTCCGTCGGTTCGAATTTGAAGATGCGATCCTCAAAATCGATAATTATTTCATCTAAATTTAAATATTTTGTTGTCTAATATGAAAGATTGTTGTCTATCTTTACACATTTGAGGCAATATTCATTATGATTTGCTTCCGAATTCGCAACTGCATATTGATTTTTTATTTATGCTTTAAATGTCATAATTAATCACATGGAAATCTTTAAAATTGATATTTCTTAAGATATCAAGTTGATTTGATGTCTCTGAACTTGAATTATGGATAATATCTTCCGATTTCATGATATTCCGTGATTTGGGTGATTGTCTTGTTTTATATGTTTTCTCATTTGAAAATATCAAAAAGATTGCTCTTAAATTAATTAGCTAGATAACATTGCATGCTTAGGTAGATTATTCATGATAAGATTCAAATTTAAATTAGGTATTGGCACCATTTAATATCTAAATTGAATTAGATTTTATCTTTGTTCTAGATAATTAATTTTTCTCATTTTTAATATGAATTTAAAAAAAAATCATGTGCATGTTATGTAGAGTAGTTACATACTAATCATTGTCTGTCATTGGAATTAGGTCATTTAGTTAAATTGCATGACATTTAGTTTAGTTCTTATTCTAATAAGCAAAAATCTTATAAAAATGTTGAGTGAAATTTTGTGTTAATTAGAAATCGTATTTAGATCAATAAATGTGGCTTTCTAACTAACCTCGATGCTTGCATTGCATCAAGGTAAGTATTCTCCCCATGTTCACAATTTATTTGTTGTCTTACTTTATTGAATGTTCAATATTAGTCATAACCACCTTGTATGTTAGAAATAGGTTAAAATAAATCTAAGTTGCATGCAAAATATTTATGAAAATAAATAAGAAAAAGGTATTGAAATGGTGTTAGAATAATTAGCGTAATCAAGTCACAAACTTATTTAGTCTTTGGTTCGTAGAAGTAAGGTATTTCTCCAAGTGATTTACTTAGGTATCTAAAGGACCTACTATAAACTGATTAGTGACGATTTCTAAATAAATTTTTTTTGCATGCTAATGACTTGAACCTAAGTTGCGAATTACTATGGGCTTAAGAGGATTCGAGCTAAATTTAGGCTTAGTAGTCTATTACCTGAATATGGTCCACCCCAAGTTAGGTCGCAACATTATAACAACATTATATAAACTCAAAATAAGTTAAAAGAAGATTTTGTTATTTATCAAGAAGACAGATTCAAGCAAAGATTCAGCATGGAAAGACCCGGTCAATCTACCCAGTTCTGCAATAACACTGTCGGTTTTTGTATATGTACTTCATCAAAATTCAAGCGAAGATTCTTCCCCCATAATCACTATACAGACATTTTCCCAAGTTCAGCTGTCCAAATTACGGGGACAAATCTAAGATGGGCATAACATCGTAATCGAAGGGGTGGGTAAAAAAGGTTAACATGCATTTGTCTTGATCAGTGATGGGCATCATCGTGTGTGAGTTCGTACCTCTTGCATCCTAAGGTCCCTAGTAAATGAGAAAATATTTTATCGTTTCCTAATAAAGAGGCCATCATATACAAGAGGGAAGAGTACGTAATTCATTTATTTGAATTTATTGAGAAGGCAACACTCCACAAAGATTTTCCCAAATTTAGGCGCCCAAATTCCTAGGACAAATCTGAGCCCTTAACGGGTTCTTCATCACGAAGGTGAACTCCAGCTTCTCCGACAGGTCCACCTCCTCGCCGGCCACCATCTCCCATTGGAATAGCCACACCAAGTTCGCCACGAAGTACTCCAGGTGCAGCATCGCAAGCCCATACGCGGGACACATCCTCCTCCCCACCCCAAACGGCATCATCTTTATCTCCCTGCTCCCCGTGATGTCGAACCCGCCAACTCCTACGCCGTCGTAATTCAGGAACCTCTCAGGCTTGAACGCCATCGGGTCCTCCCAGACTTCCGGGTCCAAACCCATCTCCAACACATTGAAGTTGATGATCCCATCCTTAGGGATCACGTACCCACCCAGCTCCGCATCCTCCTTCACCGCGTGCGGCAGCAAGAAGTGCCCCGGTGGGTGGCGGCGCAGCCCCTCCAGTACCACCGCCTTCAGGTATTCCATCCTCTGCAGGTCCTCCTCCTTCACTTGCTTCGCTCCTCGTTCCACGACTGATTTGATTTCATCGTAAAGCCTCTCTTGGATTTCTGGGTACTTGACCAGGTTGGCCATGATCCACTGTAGCATCGTGGACGTCGTGTCGGTGCCAGCGATGAGGAGCTCCGAGCAGAGGCTCACGATCTCGTCCTCCTCCAGCTTCCTCTTCTCCTCCAGCAACTCCAGGTCCAAGAGCGTGTCCACGTACGATAAGATCCCATCGCCGTCGCCCTCATTCTCGTCCTTCTTGGCTTTGCTCAGTTGCTCTCGCTTGACCTTGGATCGAGCTCTGACGAGTGGGACAAGGACACGGTTCCGATTCTCGTAGACCTCGTAGAACTCCTTCCACCGCTTCCGGAGCACGAGTCTGCTCAGCCGCGGCCAGAAATTGAGTACGCCGAACCGCTGCGTACCCAGAAGCAACCGTTGCTGAACCTCCTCGATCTGCTTAATCTGCTTCTTCTCGAGCTTGTCTCCGAAGCACATGAGGACCAGCAAGCAGAACATAGCGTACCGGAAGTGGTTGACGACACAGACAACACCGCCAGGCTGGGACTTGAGCTCCGCCACAAGGATATTAAGGACCCACGCGCGGGCACTCGAAGAGGAACGGACCAGGGAAGGATGGAGGATCCCCGCCGTTAGGTTCCGGCGGAGCAGGCGCCAAGTGGGGCCGTAGGAGGAGGTGTTGATGTTGTGCTGATTGGGAGAGAGGATGCGCATGATGGCCGGGGGTGGCGGGCGGTCGGCAAAGGTGGCGCTGCAGTGGACGAGGGCCTGGTGAGCGATGGCTGGGGAGGAGACGTAGACTGCAGGGCGGGAGCCGATGTGGAGGGTGACCATCGGGCCGTAGCGGGCGTGGAGGGACCGGAGGATAGGCTCGACCGCCGAGAAGGACTTGCGGAGCCATAGGAATTTGCCGACAACCAGTAAGGTGAGGGGGCCCGGCGGGAGGCTCTTCTTCTTGGGGGCGGATGAGAGGAGATTGACGGTGGCTCTGAGGAGAGCGGCGACAGAGAGGGTGACGAGGACGGGGAACAAGAGATCCATCTTTTGCCAAAACGACTTTGAGTTTTCGAGAGGGAACAGATGGAGGATTTGCAGAGGAAAGGTGGCGAATTTCGTCGTTTAATATAAGATTGGAGATTGGATGATGACCTAGCCAGACGAAAACATGATGGATGACGTCCTAGTGCAAGTTAGTAGTGGATTTTCTTTGGGAAATGATATTTCCGCAATTTGTCCAATTTCATATTTTCATTGGACTAATTTTTCTGAAAGCTCATTCTTGGTTTCTATAAAAAATAAAGGCTATTATACCCTCTGCCAAATTATGTAAATAATCAAAAAAGTCTAACTTACCTCTTCCATTTCTGCCATTTCTCATTTTTCCATGTCTTCAATTCATTACAATCTTCAAGTGAAAGGATTTCCTTCATGTATCAACGTCATATGTTAATGAATAGCGATTACTTTTCATTTGACATTGAATATAATTCATTATATGCAATTATTTAAGAAAATAAGATGTACTAAGGAATCACAATATCGATTTAAAATTTGGGAAATGTCATTTTACTAAATTTTTCTCGAAGGTTTTTGTCTAGTTGTATGTGATAGGATTGTGTTTATTTATATTCCGATGATGTGAACTTATAGTTCATGTTTGGGATGAAGCATCTGGGTTGGAAAACAGTAGTTAATTCTTCTTTACATTATTTTATTCCATTTCTTAGTCATTAAGCTATGTTACATCACATGCCAGCATGCGGATAGAAAATCTTCGTTGGCTAGCATCGCGCTATCTCTATCGATGAGCTAATGCTATAAAGTTGACATTTTCATCAAAAGTCTTGGGCGCTAATTTCATGGACATGATTGTTAGAAAATCATGACATTAAATCAATAGAGCAATTAAGTTGGATTTTGAGACATGATACCCGCTTTTTAAAGAATTTATTTGCCCCATAATGTTGCTAATAGTGACCGACAAATATCCTCTAAGATACAATAAAGTCTTAAATAAGAATACTAGATAACAATTCTAATATTTCTCCAGGGACTATCTAAAAAACAATTGAAAAGATAGCTATAATTTTGAAAAGAAGACTTGAAAATGATTTCATACTTGTGTGTGTGTGTGTGTGTGTGTGTATTGATTTTAAATAACATAAACAACTCTTTGCGAGAAGTTGCAAAGTGAACAAATGTATCCCTTTGGAAAAGATTGCAAACTGAATAAGTATAATTTTCAAAATATTTTAATAAAAAAAAAAGAAAAAACCTTTCAAGTAATAAATGTTAATAAGATAATCGGTACAAAATAAAATAAAAATAAATGGGTTAGTGCTAATTAAACTACAAGCGCACAAAATACTAAGTGCGCCTAATAATCACACAATTATGCATGCACTTGCACGAGGGTATTGTGGGATCTAGCCCACACCCCAATCTTTTCTTTAGACACACTAGAACATGTTTACACTTATAAATTGACCCATCTAGTGGGACAAGAAAAAACACATTTTATTTGTTTTACAAACAAACATCCAACAATGATTCCAAATTAATTACTAAAGTAAAGAGAACGTTTATCTATAATTTGCATATGTAACATCAAACAAAGGTAATCATGGCACGAAATGTCAATTGTTGATATAACACTCGATCTACATGCGAATTAATTTAATAAGCTTTCATACGCATTCGAAGGAGAAGTTAATTAGATTCCAATAAATCATACATAGATTCACACAAACGAATATGGATTAACCCAGGTACATAAATGATACATTTCTAATTTTCATAGTTAAAAAAGGGTAAAAGTCATTAAAAATCCTAAACTTTGCCTACTGTAATACATTTATCCGAGACTTTTTTTTTACACAAAAAACTCTCAAACTTGTATCTATGTGA
Source organism: Eucalyptus tenuipes (assembly GCA_014182365.1). Lineage (NCBI taxonomy): Eukaryota > Viridiplantae > Streptophyta > Magnoliopsida > Myrtales > Myrtaceae > Eucalyptus > Eucalyptus tenuipes. The sequence continues at coordinate 9,343,365 of CM024544.1, read as the reverse complement.
CACATTTATCCCAAATGTATACAACGTGACACATTTACCTCAAACTTACTTTTTGTGACATTAAAACCCAAAATTTTTATTTATATGACATATTTTCTGAAAAAAATTTGGTGCCACAAAAAAAATTTAGGATTTTTGGTGTCACAAAAAAATGTTTTAGGTAAATATGTCATATAGGTAAAAGTTTGAGGTTTTTGGCATCACAAAAAAAAAAATTGAGGTAAATGTGTTATAGTGGGCAAAGTTTGAGTTTTTTTGTATCACAAAAATTAGTTTATGATAAATGTGTCACTCTATGCAAAGTTTGGAGTTTCTTTGTGCCTTTTTCCCATTAAAAAAATTGACTCCCATTTATCTCACGATACTACTTTTTGTCTTATATTTTATATGTATGTACAAAATGAATGTTATCTTATTCATTGCACTTCTCTATGTTGGAATACTAACATCCTCGGTTAAGTGGTCAATGTCTTTTCTTTTCCAAATTAAAATCCATGTCGAGGATCTAATGCTAGTTCAACTCTATTGGATTAAATTGTTATTGCCGGCAATTCATTGAAGATAGCGCACCGCGAATGATATGTTTACGAGTGAAAAGTATAACTAATAGTTAGCAATGGCAAACGCAGTTTAATAAAAATGATTCTAATTGAAAGTAATTATTAAATGTAACCAAACATTAATTTTAATTTGAGAATGCTTATATACTTAAACTAAATTAAATGACAAAAAGAAACGTAACCAAATGATCACTTTACAAATACATTTTTTTTATGAGATGGACAAAAAGAACAGAATATTGGAGATTTCCACAACGATAATGGGTTGATTTTGGACTTTGTTAAAATTCAATAAAGATTCTTTCCTCCCGACGATCACTACACTAAATAAGAACTTTACCGTAGTGGTAAATCATTCATATATATATATAAAAGGCTACAAGCTTGAAAGTAATATCTTTGTCTGAGGACAAGGACAAACGTGCTAGTTACGTAAGTTTTGATAAATTCCTAAACCTTTCAAGTTAAATTGAAGAATACTAAATCGATTGAACAACGTATCGAGCGATCCTTTTAACTTTATAGCTTTTAACATGATAGATTTAAATAAGTCGACATGGGAATTAAAAAAGAAGAAGAAGAGAAGTCATCAAATAAACACTCATGGGAGTGATTGTTGAAGTAATTGTATTTCCAAGCCTAATCCTTGATTTTCACCGGAATGTGGACCTCATCTTCGCACACTAGCCTGCAATCGAATGCTATTTCTTTTACAAGTTAGCAACTTTCATTTTTAACACAAGATATGAGAGGACCAATGCAAATATCTAGGGACATACATCGATGATTATAAAGAGAGATTAATAGTGCGGCATGCGTGAAGTGGTGAAATCAGCGTTTGGATGACATCATAATTGAAGCGGAGGTTTGAAGAGCTCCCCATGATGCATTTGTCTTTGAGGAATTTTCCTCCCAGGGTTCCCAAAGTAAGAAGCATAGGTTCACCAAGCAACCGTTCTTTCATGGGAATTTATTGAGAAGGCAACACCCTACAGACATTTTCCCAAGTTCAGGTGCCCAAATCCCTTGGACGAATCTGAGCCCTCAAAGGGTTCTTCATCACCACGGCGAGCCCCTGCTTCTCCGACAGGTCCACCTCCTCGCCCGCCATTGGAACATCCACACCAAGTTCGCCACAAAGTACTCCAAGTGCAGCATCGCAAGCCCATGCGCCGGACAGATCCTCCTCCCCACCCCGAACGGCATCATCTTTATCTCCTTGCTCCCCCTGATGTCAAACTCACCGGCTTCTCCACCACCGCCCCAATTCAAGAACCTCTCTGGCTAGAACATCATCGGGTCCTCCCAGACTTTCGGATCCCGACCCAACTCCGCCACCATAAAGTTGATGGTCCCGTTCTTGGGGATCATGTACCCCCTCCCCCTACCAATTCCGTGTCCTCTGTCACAGCGTGCGCCAACAAAAAGTGCCCTGGCCGGTGGCGGTGCAATCCCTCCAGCACCACTGCCTTCAGGTAGCCATCCTCCGCAGGTCCTCCTCCTTCACTTTTTCTGCCCCTTGTCCCACAACTGATTTGACTTCATCGTAGAGCCTCTCTTGGAGTTGTGGGTACTTGACCAGGTTGGCCATGATCCACTGCAGCGCCGTGGACGTCGTGTCGGTGCCAGCATTGAGGAACTGCGAGCAAATGCTCGTCATCTTGTCGTCCTCCAGCTTCCTCTTCTCCTCCGGCAGCTCCAGGTCCAGGAGCGTGTCCAAGTAAGATACAATCCATTCACCGTCGCCATCATTCCCGTCCTCCTTGACTTTGCTCAGTTGCTCTCGCTTGGCTTTGGATCGAGCTTGGACAAGCGGAACAAGGAGGCCTTGCCAATTCTCGAGGAGCTCGTGGAATTCCTTCCACTGCTTCCGGAACACCAGCTTGCTCAGCTGCGGCCAGAAATTGAGCTTGTTGAACCGCCGCAGGCCCAGTAGCCGTCGCTGAACCTCCTCAAATTAAAAGAAGTATAACTACAGGAAGACATGACAAACATCATTGAATGAAAATGACGTCAAATAGAAGTTTTTATAATATAATTAATTGAAAACGTTAGTATACAATTAAAATAAGTAAAATGGTACTATTAAAGAAAAACAAAAATAAATGTAACTAGGTGGCCCGGTACTTATCACGAATTCATATTTTAAGAACCGAAGACAAAGAACGATGTAAAATACCGAAATTTTTCCACAATAATATCGGGTCAATTTTTTAACTTTGTTAAAATTTAAGCAAAGACGCTTTCCCCCCATAATCACTTCACTAGACAACAACTTCACTGTAGAGATTATCAATTCATTAATAAGCTTGAAAGTGGCATCTTTGATGTGGACAAGGATGAACGTGCCAGCTACGTAAACATTGATAAATTCTTAAAAATTTCGGGTCGACCTAATGAACACTAAATTGATTGTGCGACGTATCGGGCATTCCTTGTCGCTGTTTAGGACAGTAACTGTCCAAGTTACCTCAGTATGGAAATTAGCGAGAGAGAGAGAGAGAGAGAGAGAGAGAGAGAGAGAAATTAAAAGATGAAATCTCACGGGAGTCAACGTCAAGATGTGTGTCCAAGCCTAATCATACACGAGAGAATACGTAATTCATTTATTGAGATGGCAACTGTCCATAAAGATTTATCGAAATTCAGGTTCCCAAATTCCGGGGACAAATCTGAGCCCTCAAGGGGTTCTTCATCACTGTGGTGAACTCCTCCTTCTCCGACAGGTCCACCTCCTCGCCGGCTACCGTCCGCCACTGGAACAGCCACACTAAGTTTGCTACAAAGTACTCCAGGTGCAGCATGGCAAGCCCGTACCCGGGACACATCCTTCTCCCCACCCCAAACGGCATCATCTTTATCTCCCTGCTCCCCGTGATGTCGAACTCGCTGGCTTCTCCTTCACCGCCCCCTCCGCAAATCAAGAACCTCTCGGGCTTGAACTCCATTGGGTCTTCCCAGACTTCCGGGTCCCAACCCATCTCTGCCACCATGAAGTTGATGATCCCGCCCTTGGGGATCATGTACCCGCCCAGCTCCGCGTCCTGTGTCACTGCGTGAGGCAACACGAAGTGCCCCGGCGGGTGGCGGCGCAGACCCTCCAGCACCACCGCCTTCAAGTAGCCCATCCTCTGCAAGTCCTCCTCCTTCACATGCTCCACCCCTTGTCCGACGACTGATTTGATTTCATCGTAGAGCCTCTGTTGGATTTCTGGGTACTTGACCAAGTTGGCCATGATCCACTGCAGCGCTGTGGATGTCGTGTCAGTACCGGCGTTGAGGAACTCCGAGCAGAGGCCCATTATCTCACCCTCCTCGAGCTTCCTCTTCTCCTCCGGCAGCTCCAGGTCCAGGAGCGTGTCCACGTACGACACGATCCAATCGCCATCGTCGTCGTTCCCGTCCTCCTTTGCTTTGTTCAGTTGCTCTCGCTTGGCCTTGGATCGAGCTCTGATGAGCGGGACGAGGACGCGTTTCCGACACTCCCAGAGCTCGTTGAACTCCTTCCACCGCTTCCGGAACAGTAGCTTGGTCAGCCACGGCCAGAAATTGAGCACGTTGAACCGCCGAAGTTCCAGCAGCAATTTTCTCTGAGCCTCCTTGATCTGCTTAATCTTCTTTTCTTCGAGCCTGTCTCCGAAGCACATGAGGACTAGCAAGCAAAACATAGCGTACTGGAAGTGGTCGACGACGCGGATAACTCCACCAGGCTGGGATTTGAGCTCCCCCACGAGGATGTTGAGGACCCAAGCGCGGGCGCGGGAGTAAGAGCACATGCGGGAGGGATGGAGGATTTCCGCCGTGAGGTTCCGGCGTAGGAGGCGCCAGGTGGGGCCATAGAAGGTGGAGCTGATGTTGTGCTGGTTGGCGGAAAGTACGCGGATGATGGGCAGGGGCGGCGGGCGGTTGGCGAAGACAGCGCCGCGGTGGACAAGGGCCTCATGGGCAAGTGCCCGGAGGAGACAAAGACGGCGGGGTGGGAGCCGAGGTGGAGGGTGACCATGTAGCCAAGGCGGGCGTGGAGGGAACGGAGGACGGGCTCGAGCTCCGAGGAGGACTTGCGGAGCCATAGGAAGTTGCCGATGACCGGGAACGTGAGAGGGCCCGGCGGGAGGCTCTTCTTCTCAAGGAAGGAGGAGAGGAGGTTGGCGGCGGCTCTGAGGAGGGCAGCGACGAAGAGGGTGGCGAGGATGAGGAACCAAGGATCCATCTTTGCCCGGACTGACTTTCGAGCATAACCAAATTAAAGTCTTGCAAAGAAGGGTGGAACCATTTGGGGTCTAACAGGCGCCCATGCACACATAATAAGTAATCCCAAATATTTTTTTTTTTTAACTTACGAATCTCGATACCAATTTGAAATTTGAAAAAATGTTGTTTTTTTATCATAGTTTCTTGGAATTGTATATCATGGTACGGGCCATTTTCCTGGTTGTACAAAATAGGAAATAGAAATTGAATTTGATCCGTGCAGGGATGGCCATTGATGGATTCGAGGTCTTTTCCATCACATTATAAGGTCGGTCTGTTCTTCCCTTAGATGACTTAGAAAGCGTCATTTTGTTAATCAGGCTCAAGTAAGATGTGTAGACCATGTGATTGGATTACACTATAAAATCTCCATATACGTTATGAAAATTAATGATGAATGGATACATAAGCGACGGATCCGGTGGAAAAGGAAATTCCAGATTGGCAGGGCTCCAAAATGGGACGCCTAAACCTGCTCGCTTGGAAGAGGAACCCTTGCCATTGGAGGTTCCTGGACCTCCTAATTGCTTTGGGGGGCGGGCGGCGGCAGCGATCGTGGAAGAGGGGAATAGAGTAGAAGAAGAGGAGGAGGAGGAGGAGGAGGAGCAACGGACGAAGAAGAGCCGAGGGCGAGTGGGGGCAGCCAAGCTGAATAAAAAGTGAGTTTGAGAAGAAAGAGCCACGTGGGTTCACGATAGAGAGAGGACTTGCGGGTGGTCGAGTTGGGCTAGAAGTCTAGACCCATTTAAAACCCACATTTAATTGGGCTTTACAGTTCAATCCCACAACAATCCATTTTTTGAAAATCAGCTAACCCAAAGGTAGGCTTGTGACCCATTTTGACCCCTCTAATTACATACGAAGTTGTAGATTTCAACTATATTAAGGTTAATTAAATTAATTAGGAGTGCAGTTGAAATACAGATCATTGATCAAAATAGATCATTCCGAGAAGCAATCGAGGTCACAATATCAATGGTTGTGCACAGGGAATGCGGATGTTTAAATTTCAGGATTGATGATATTCGGCCAAAGCCCATTTATACTCTCTGAGCTAGCCGAATTCCATGCGCATGCGGGCGTTCTGAACTAAGAAAGTGGGTTCTATGATCAAATTTGGATAGGCCGAAGGCATATCCTTTGCGATTTTCGGACAATAAATGGGGATTCGCTTTTGCTTGCTTATGCCTTTTAGGTTCTTTAATTTTTTTTAAATAATTTATGTAGTATTTTTATTATTGAGCTTGACATTATTGTTTGCCCACTCACATAATCACATCTCATGTGTTAAGGGTCTAACGTTAAAATCAACAAAACAAGTATGCAAAATATTTTCAAATTAAAGAAAAAATATATGGAAATAGCGTTAGATTAATCTAACGTAATTAAATCCCCGAATCCATGAATCTTTGATTAGTAATAATAAAATGTATTTTTGCATTTCACTTTGGTGTCTAACCGAACTATAAATGATTAATGACGGCTCTAAGATATGGTAAATTAAGTTGTGATTGGTACAAGCTTGAGAGAATCTATGTTAGGTGACAGCACCATTGAGAAATGTTACGACAAGATAAAGAAAAAAAAAAAAAAAAGAGCAATGTAGATTATTGAAGATTTCCCGCAACAATACTGAAGAAATTTTTGAACTTCCATGGGGAAGGACAAACTCGCTAGCCATTGACAAAGAGGAAGAAGAAGAACCAAAAAAAAAAAAAAAAAAACGAAAGAAAAAAAAAAAAAAAAAAAAGGAAGAAGAAAGGCGAAAGGGGCAAATGATGAAAATACCCCTCATTAGTAAAAAATTTTAGTCGGTCAACGACCAGCGAGGTCAATCCTTTATTTGAAACAATAAAGCTGCTTTATGCCCTTATTTAAAATAATCAATGTCACTTTAAGTCCTTATTTGAAATAAAATCCATTCCGGATCCTTATTTAAGAAAATAAGGGTACTTTAGATCTTTTTTTGAAATTTTCCCAAAATTTAAAGTTTCTTAAAACTTTGACTTTGAACGAAGAAATGTTAAATTGATTGAACAACGTATGGAGCGATACTTGTACCATTATAATTGTTAATTTTATTAGGGTAAAAGCACACTTGGAGTGCTAGAAGTTAGCACGAGGTAACACTAAAGTGCCAAAAGTTATGAAAGTGATGCTTAAGGGTCACTATTTTTTCAAAAATAGGACATTTAAGTGCCAAGTTTGGCGAAAGTAACCGAGAATCCTATATGGTAATTTTTTAATAATATAACTCGTCTATGTGGTACGCTAAAAAGCTAAGTTAACGACGGAGAATCAAAATGAAGTCATTCCGTCTCTTTTTTGAATTTTAATATATTAAACTAAAATATTTTTATTTAAATAATAATATAATATATATTTAATTATTATTTTAAAAAAAAAAAAAAAAAAAGAGGAAGAGGAGGCAAAAGGCAAGGGCTGAGCTCTCACTGCCCCCTCCCCGCCATCGCTAGGAAAAGCTAGCAATAGTGGGAGAGGGTCGGCTGAGGTCGCCAATCCCCTAGTCACTTGCAATCTCCATCTCTCTCTCTTTTTGAAATAAATAAATTTAGCTTTAAATTAATTTTAATTAATTTTTATATTAATTATTTACCCACGTCGTAGCAAAACGACGTCATTTTTGCATTTGTCTAACCACGTCAGCGTGCAACTTGTCGGGAAATAGCCACGTTAGTATTTTGGCTGAATTTTCTCACTCATTTTATTTCGATTTTGGCACTTAAATGTCATTTTCCTAATTTTTGGCACTTAAGTGTCCATTCATACTGAATTTTGACACTCCAGGCTTTTGGCACTCATTTTATTTGTCACACCCCGAACCCCGAGCGCGTGCCCATCCCTCTCTCATCGATAAAAATTTGCGACTTCCCAGGACTAGTCGCCGACCCTTTCATTTTATTGCACATGTGGAAGCGAAAATAAATCCCCTGACAGTAATTATATCGGGATAGAAAAGCAGGCCAACAGATTCAAAACAAACATACTTTTATATTCACATAGAATCATGTACAAGTCTATGGCCAAAAGACTACAAAAGTCTAGCCTTCCAAAAAGAAGCAGTCCTAGCCGACCCACACTTCCGATCACCTCCCCTCTGCTCCAGGTCCTCCACTCGATGACCCTAAAAATGGTTATTCAATAACCAGTGAGACAATGTCTCAGCAAGTTCACTCACTAAACCCCGATTAGGAGGGAAATACGCTAAGAAGCATCCTAACCACACAATCACACATTTAGCATAGAGGACTTACTCGCCTCGGTTCCACCCCGCAGTCAAGACATCTCATATACCCCATGCATGAAATCAATGCACCCAACAATTGAAACGCATTACTCAACTCAATTAATCACAGGAGTCCAGATTATACGGCCGAATCGTTATGACACGTCTCATACCATGTCACATAATTTTGTCCAATAATCCGACGCATCTATTCCACTCAACATGCATTCCAATTGATAATTACGCCCACTCTAGGGCATGGCCTACTCGAAGTTCGGCGGTCTTCTAGCGTAGTCAGGCATCGTCTCACCCCATTGAGCACGGTTACGTCTCTCGAAGACGACTTTCCCGAAGGAGCATAGGTCCAGAATCTACTGCGACCTAAATCCCAATAAATGGGTAATGTCCACCCGACACAGTTCGGGGATGGGTTCTCTTAACCATCACACGACCAATCAATCTCGGCCCATGACACTATGCATTACACTCAAATGCCTCCATTAAAATAGCGATCCTGGCCTATTTTCTTCGTATTGAAAACAACTAGTGAAATTAGTCATGTGGGTACATGGTCGATCGCACCCGAAAATTCACAACCTTCTTTTCAAAATCCCACTGGTTTATATAATATATAAAATCCTTTTCGGTGTCAAAACCCGACACCCGGGATTTTCTGAATAAATATCGAACTTTATAAACTTTTGGAGTAAATGTCCAAAAATCTAATTAGCACTCAATTTACATAATTTAACACTCAATTGCAAGAATTAACCACACCATTGCAATCAGCACGAAATTCCAGTCATCGGCTGTCTGCCTAATTTTCCGGAAAAATAATTAATAATTAAATAATTATTGAAATTAATTAAATACTAAAAATGCTAACTTAGGATAAATAAATCTAATCTAACCACCTATTGAACTAAATAAAATATTCTAACCATTCTAACTAAATAACAAACTACTAACTTAACTAACTATAGTCTCTAACCACCTATTTAACTAATTCTAACTATCCTAATTTAACTAAATAAAATAATAATTAAACTAATTACACTTAAATAAATCTAAACACCCCTTAGACGTCATTAACCTACTAAGAAGAGTTTAGTGAATAAACTAACCGGTTAATTGTGGAAACCGGTTCACCGCGACGGCGGCGCGACGGCGGCCGAACTTGGGCTCGCGACGACACCAAAGGGCTTGGACCGGGCCTAGAACAAACGCAACAAATCTCAGCCCACACTGAGATTTGTTGCTGAACGGGCTGGGCCTCAAATGGACTGAACAAGCCTTGAATGGGTTGTCTTCGGGCTTCGCTGGACTAGGCTGACTTCAAGATGGGCTGCTGGATTTATGGGCCCAGCTAGATTGTAATTTCACTGGGCTTGAAGATGATGCAGCTAAACTGTTGGGCTCGGGCTTGAAGTTGGACTAGGAATTGGCGCTCGATGAAGGGTCGTTGCTGAATGAAGATGGGCTGCCAAGACTTGCTTCGGTGGAGGTACCGAAGACGCGAGCTACAATACGGGTGTGCAATTGGACCGGTATACGCGGTTCCCTGACCGACCCACCTGAAAATAGGGTCGGGAACCGGTTCCCTTTGAAACCGGTCCAGAACCGGCCGAAATTCAGAACAGGTTTTAACCGGTCGGGAATGAGTCTCGAGTGATTACCCACCGGAAACCGGTTCCTAGATCGATTTTGGAACCGGCTTCGGACCGGTTTGTAAGTAGAGGTCAAAAACCTTTTTTTTTTCTCCCGATTTCTATTTTTACTCTCGCAATCACACGATATTTTTCCTCTTGGCTCTCTCAAACACGCACAGCACTTCTCCTTTGTCATTCCTCTTCCTCACTTGCTTCCCTCCTCATCGGCTCCCTCTCACAACGTCCGATGGACGGACGATGTTCGTCGCCGCCAAATTCTTGTATATCACATGGATTGGCTCGCTTAATTTCTATTTTGTAGGAGGAGTTATGCTTGCATAAATGAGTAGCTTCATGTAATAGTTGTAGGAATAAGACTAATATTAGACCCATGTTTGTTGCTAATTATTTACCTTATGATTTTATTTATTATAATTAGCCATATGGATCCTTGATTTTTCGTTTAGTCAAAAAGTGCATAATTAATTTATTACCCGGTGCTTAATGTTTCAATGTAAATTTAAATTAAGAGGATTACGCTATTTTCTCACTTATTAATATAAAACTCAAAGTCGTATATGATATCGGGAGATTACAAAACAAGTTCTAGTAGAAATAAGGTTGACCCTGGAACCAGATCAGAAAAACAGGGTGGATCGGGTATAGGGTCCAATACAAATAGGGTCGGGTATAGGGTCCAGAAAAGGGGAACCGGTTATAATAGGATTGGGCATGTGGTCCAGCTTCTAGACCCTACCCACCCTGGACTCGATCACCCCTAAGCTGCAAAACGCGAATGGAGCAGGGTTGTTGGCTGCTAACCACGCGTGGAGAAGCTTCACTGGGCTGGAGCTTCGATTTGGGCGGAGGACACATGTGTGCAGCCTCATGCATGGGCAAGCTGCTGTTGGCTTCGTTTGCTGCAAACTGACCGAAGAAGTCCCAGCGGTTGAGATGAAGACACGAGGCAGAAAGTTTTGGTGGAGTTGCTGGGCCGTAGATTTCGTCAATTAGTGGTGCTGGACAACGCACTAACTCGGAAGAAAAGAAGGGCTTCGGTGGACTTACAGGCGACGATGGGCTGAATGAAGACACAATGAAGAGAGATTCGGTCAACTAAGGTGGAGAAGCTCGCTGCTTTGTTGACTTCGTGTGACATCCAGATTTTTCAAACCTGTCTTCTGCTGAATGAATCGGGCATTTCATTAACGCGCCTATAGCGTTATTCTCAGAACTGATCATTCTTGAGATAACTAGACTATCTGGGGAGATTATTAAGGAATTTTAAGGCAATAGACTTGAGAACTCGACCAGGAATCGACTTCTCGACCTTGTCTATCTTTAGAGGCCATTACGGCACAATTAAAAATCGATTTGAAATCAGAGATAAACTAGATCGACAGAGATGTGTGGCTAATCGTGGGTGACACCACTAAATTGAAAAATTCTCGTCGACCAGTACTAGACTGATTTTCTCATTGTTTTGGTACCCCGTATTCGTATTTGGGTCCTCAAGATTTTCACAACAACCGAGAGTCGCCAATGAGTCGAGTGGGTTCATAGTGGCTCAAAGAAAATCGACCACGAGTCATTTACACTTAAAAATTTCTGAAAGTTACCCGGTATTCTAGGTCACGCTAAAAACGCATCAAGTTGAAATTAACCGTGAATTCAAGTCCGATTTTAGAAATTGAAGTTTCTGTCATGTTACAATAAATTCTAGAACCCACGACTCAATCTCGTAAGATTTTTCTAGCAAATGTACACTTTTTGGGAAAAGTCGTCGGGTCGTTTTTATGCGTAAGAAGCCGGTAAATATTTTTGATAGCAAAATTGGGATGCGTGATGGATACATGGGTAAGGAAAATTGTCAATTGAGGCATTGAGATGTCAATTGATTTTTATAGAGACCATTTGAGGTTGTGTTGAAGTGGATCAAGTGTCCATTTGAAGGAGATTATGCAAAATTCGTAGCCCCCATACCCTAAAGATTTTTGGACCATTTGGAAGTCATGGGAAGTGTGTTGGTGGCCTAATGAAGACCAAGGAATATACATGGACTAGATTGAAACTGGTGGGCAAGTTGTAAAATATCAAGCCAAAGGCCCCCACCTTCCCTCTTATCTCTTCATCTCTCTCTTTCCTCCTCATTTCCTCTCTGTTGCTATCCAAGAACCATCCTCCTCTCTCTCTATTTGCTGTGTGCGACCAGCATACCAAGAAGATCGCCGGAAGTAGCCTCGCTGCCGCACCCGAGCCGGGACCGCCTCACTTGCGCACGCGCCCGCCTCATCGTCCACTGCCGTTCCTTGGCCGTCTCTCCCTCTCTTGCGAAGCTGCTGTCCAGCCACCATTTCTGGTTTGTAGAAGCTCCACAAGGGCTGGTTTTGAGTGTTTCTTCACCAGTAAAGTCCCGTCAAGGTCCGGTTTGGTTTATTTCTTCATTCCCGTGCAAGTCTAGCCTAAACCGAGTGGTTTTCTGCAATTTTCCAGCCAAGAACAGAAGGTTTCGGTGTGGGTATCGCAGCGGCTTCTAGGCCCGTTTTGAGGTGCTTGTGGGCTTCGAACCCTAGGCCCACTGAGAAAAACGTCCCTAGCGACGTTCCCGACATTTCGATCTGAGCGGATCGTTAAACGGGTGATTTTAGCTCACTAATCCTTGCTTATTTTGCTAATGATGCTTAAGGGTTGATTATTTTAAATTAAGTATGATTAGGTGGTTAGATTAGACTAGATTAATGAATATTAGTTAATTACAATGCATGTTAGGTGGTTAGATTTGGTCATTAGCGAGTAGACATGCTATATTAATTATGTAATGGGTCTCGGAATTTTTCCAGATCCGTATCGGCGTCCAATTAGGCATTATGGGCCTAAATTGGATTTTTAGTAATTATTTATTAATTTTCGAAATTAATTAATTATTTATTTATTTTTCCGAAAATTCAACCGGGATGGCTGTGACCGGAATTCCGTGCTGATTATCGTAGTGCAGTCCGTTTATTTATTTGAGCTCTACATTGCGTGGAATTGAATTAATTGTGGAATTTTAGGATTTTTCCTAAATTGTTTGATGTTGAGTAATTGATTGGTAGAAGGCTGAGTATGAGTATATAACGCCAATTATATGCTGATGGGCTATATAGAGAGAGAATGGTGAGAGCTAACTGAGAATATTATTGGCTGAGACCAATCAAGTACGATATTTTTGGACATACGTGGTTCGGTGATTGGAAGTATCATTGGCAAAAACGGCGCCTTACAGAATGCACGTGAATGACTTATAGACACACCTAGTTCGGTGATTAAGGAAATATCACTGGTGAAAACGACGCCTTAAAGAACCCACGACGTTGTCTATTACCGATGTCACCTTAGCGAAAACAGCGCCCTAGAAAGAACACGTGGTTCGGTGATTGAGGATATCACTGGTGAAAATGGCGCCTTAGAGAACGCACGGTGTCGGTGATCGGTATCTCATTGGCGAAAACGACGCCCGAGAAACACATGTGATCTGGGAATGAGCATACTATTTGAGAATCAGGGTATGAGTGGGAATGACCTAGAGATGGTCCGATTGACATGTAATCGACTAAGTCGATTGATCCACGCTTGATCTAGTATCTTGAATTGAGTGAATGTTTTATGTGTATATAAAGCATCTGTGTATAACATTGAATTGCAGGTTGGAACTGAGGCCAAGGTAAGTCCTCCGATTCGTGTTGTGCTTAGGCAACCGTATGGCGTATTAGTTTACTAATCGGGTCTTAGGAGGTAGAACTTGCTGAGACATAGTCTCATCCCGGTTGTGGGATAATATTTTAGATCACCTAAGGATGAGCCGACATCTTACTCGAGGATGAGCCTGAAGAAGAAGTTGAAGAGTTTGAAGAAAACGAGCCTAGTGAAGAAGAGTTTGAGGAGGATCAGGATAATGATCCCGAGTATGACCCGGATGAGGATTGAGATCCCATCCCTTTTGTGAACCCTGTCCTTGTGTAGATAAGTGTGAGACTAGAAGGTTGTGGATAGTATTGTAAGATACTATAAGTTGTGCTAAGAATAAAAGTGTGGTTGTGAATTTCAATATAAAAATATGGCCTCGCTTTTCTATCCCATTGTTTTATTGTCTGGGATTTATAATCGTTCCGCATGCGTATTAAAATGAAAGGGTCGGCAATACATAGTCCTAGTGATATCGCATTCTAAAATCGACCAAGTAGAAGGATGGGTGCGTCCCCGAAAATCGGGGCGTGACACTTCGGTGGGGGATTAATGGGCAAGTGGCAGAGAGATGCGAAAATGAAGAGGAAGAAAATTGAAAATGAAAGCAAGGGCAGAATAGAAGACTAAAGCAGCTAGTCTTCTATGGGAATTGTCGCATGAGGAAGATAGGAACGGCGAAGAAAAATGGAGGGCAGCTGGGACGTGATCATGAAGCTAAGGAGGGGGCCCCAAAGTCAGAAATTTTATCCCCTCCATTGATGGCCTTGACACTGGGAAGAGAGATTCGGTCAACTAAGGTGGAGAAGCTCGCTGCTTTGTTGACTTCGGTGGGGGATTAATGGGCAAGTGGCAGAGAGATGCAAAAATGGAGAGGAAGAAAATTGAAAATGAAAGCAAGGGCAGAATAGAATACTGAAGTAGCCAGTCTTCTGTGGGAATTGTCGCATGAGGAAGATAGGAACGGCGAAGAAAAATGGAGGGCAGCTGGGACGTGATCATGAAGCTAAGCAGGGGGCCCCAAATTCAGAAATTTTATCCCCTCCATTGATGGCCTTGACACGGGGAAGAGAGATTCGGTCAACTAACGTGGAGAAGCTCGCTGCTTTGTTGACTTCGGTGGGCGATTAATGGGCAAGTGGTAGAGAGATGCAAAAATGGAGAGGAAGAAAATTGAAAATGAAAGCAAGGGCAGAATAGAAGACTGAAGCGGCCAGTCTTCTGTGGGAATTGTCGCATGAGGAAGATAGGAACAGCGAAGAAAAATGGAGGGCAGCTGGGATGTGATCATGAAGCTAAGGAGGGGGCCCCAAAGTCAGAAATTTTATCCCCATCATTGATAGCCTTGTCTCCTATTACTTTCCAACACAAATTACCACTAATTAAACACACTTTGATGTATTTGTCAAAAAAAAAAAACACACTTTGATGTAAGTGTTGCACCCCCTCACCTTAGGCTCCGAATTTCACTAATCTCGGCCTCAATTCCTTTATCAAATTTCCCAAGTTTGATGTCCAACGTTGATGTAGAAAAAGCCCACATAATTTCTACAAGTCCCCTTCATCATATATAGTTTCGGCATAAGTCGAAAATCTCTTCAATTCGGCCAATCCGAATTTTCGTTAATTTTCCCCGACGTTCGAATCGATTTTCCGAAAAAATCTCGGAATCTCTGAAAATTTTTCGGAGGATGAGCCGACGTTCCTAAAATAGCTCGTGACACGACGGAACTTTCAATATCTGAAATTGGGTTCAAATTCACGGTTAATTTCACTCCGATGCGATTTTAGCGTGACCTAGTCCTACCAGGTAGTTTTTGGAAATTTTTGATGCAATTGACCTGTGATCGATTTATCTCGAGTCACATAGTGCATCTTCGACACACGGCGACTCTCATTGTCGTGAAAATCTCAAGGTTTCAATTATAGACATAGGGTACCCAAAACGATAGAAAATCAATTTAGTGTCGATCAACGAGAATTTTGCAATCAGGTAGAATCACCCACACTTTGATCACATATCTCAGTCGAGTCGACCTATCTCTCGATCTCTCGATCGATTTGACAACGTTGTAATGACCCTTGCAGATCGACGGGGTCGAGCAGCCGATTCCCTCGACCTCAAGTCCATTGCATTTAGATTCCTTAATCGCTTCCCCATGATAGACCAGCTTATCTCGTGAGTGATCGCCTTAGAGAATAAAGACTATCTACACAACGAAAGGCTCGATTTATTTAATCAAAAATGAAATCTGAAAATTCAAGTTGTCACGTTATGGTCTAAGTTAGTGCGGAAATTGACATTCGAGAAACTAGAAGATAAATACGCATGGGCAGTCAATGTTAAAGCATTGTATTTTCCAAGCCTAATCTTTAATTTTGAACAGAATATGGACCGTACCTTCGCGCGCTAGCCTACGATCGAATGCTATTTCTTTTACAAGTTAAGCCAATTTCATTTTTAGCACAAGAAATGAGATGACCAAAACTGATTATTTACTGATGCATACCAACGACCATAGACAGATACTATCAAGTGCTGCATGCGTGAAGTGGTGAAATTAGCGTTTGGCATGACATCGTAATCGAAGCGGTGGTTCGAAAAGCTTCCCATGATGCATGTCTTTGAGGAATTTTCGCAAACACCTCGAGGGTTCCCCAAGGGAAGAAAGCATAGGCTCACCAGCCCAGCCTAATTATGCCTATATCAGACAGACAGATTGCGTGTGAGCGTTCATTTATATCACTTACATTCTACCAAGGTCAGTTGCCCGAATTCCGGGGACAAATCTGGGCCCTCAAGGGGTTCTTCATCACCACGGTGAACTCCTGCTTCTCCGACAGGTCCACCTCCTCGCCCGCCACCGTCCGCCATTGCAACAGCCACACCAAGTTTGCCACGAAGTACTCCAAGTGCAGTATCGCGAGCCCAGACGCAGGGCAGATCCTCCTCCCCGCCCCAAACGGCATCATCTTGATCTCCCTGCTCCCCGTGATGTCAAAACCGCCCGCTTCTCCCCGCCATCACCGCAATTCAAGAACCTCTCTGGCTTGAACGCCATCGGGTCCTCCCAGACTTTCGGGTCCCGACCCATCTCCGCCACCATGAAGTTGATGGTCCCCTTCTTCGGAATTACGTATCCGCCCAGCTCCGTGTCTTCCGTTACCGTGTGCGGCAGCACGAAGTGCGCCGGCGGGTGGCGGCGCAGCCCCTCCAGCACCACGGCCTTCAGGTAGCCCATCCTCTGTAAGTCCTCCTCCTGCACCAGCTCCGCCCCTTGTCCCACGATTGATTTGATTTCATCGTAGAGCCTCTCTTGGATTTCTGGGTACTTGACCAGGTTGGCCATGATCCATTGCAGCGCTGTGGACGTCGTGTCGGTGCCGGCGTCGAGGAACTCCGAGCAGAGGCTCACCATTTCGTCTTCCTCCAGCTTCCTCTTCTCCCCCGGCAGCTCCAGGTCCAGGAGCGTGTCCACATACGACACAATCCAATCGCCACAATTCTGGTCCTCCTTGGCTTTGTTTAGTTGCTCTCGCTTGGCCTTGGATCGAATGCTGATGAGCGGGACGAGGACGCGATTCCGATATTCGATGAGCTCGTAGAACTCCTTCCACCGCTTCCAGAACACGAGCTTGCTCACCCGCGGCCAGAAATTGAGCACTCTGAACCGCCGGAAACCCAACAGCAACCGTCGCTGAGCCTCCTTAATCTGCTTAATCTGCTTCTCCTCGAGCCTGTCTCCGAAGCACATGAGGACCAGCAAGCAGAACATGGCGTACTGGAAGTGGTCGACGACGCGGACCACGCCGCCAGGCTGGGACTTGAGCTCCGCCACCAGGATGTCGAGGACCCAAGCGCGGGCGTGGGAGTAGGAGCGGAGGCGGGAGGGATGGAGGATCTCCGCCGTGAGGTTCCGGCGGAGGAGGCGCCAGGTGGGGCCGTAGGAAGAGGAGCTGACGTTGTGCTGGTTGGCGGAGAGGAGACGGTCAGTGGGGCGGGGCGGCGGGCGGCCGGCGAAGAGGGCGCCGCGGTGGACGAGGGCCTCGTGGGCGAGGGCCTGGGAGGCGACGAAGACGGCGATGCGGGGGCCCACGTGGAGGGTGACCATGGGGCCGTGGCGGGCGTGGAGGGAGCGGAGGACGGGCTCGAGCTCCGCGAAGGACGTGCGGAGCCATAGGAAGTTGCCGACGACCGAAGGTGGGAGGGCCCGGCGGGAGGCTCTTCCTCTTGGCGGCGGAGGAGGAGAGGAGGTTGAGGGTGGCTCTGAGGAGGGCGGCGACGGAGAGGGTGACGGGGATGATGAACCAGAGATCCATCTTTTGCCAAAACACTTGGAGTTTTTGAATTGGAACAGATGGAGGATTTGCAGAGGAGAGGTAGCGAATTTTTTTCGTTTAATTTAAGATTGAGATTGGATGATGACCTAGCCAGAGGAAAACACAATGGATGACGTCCTAGTGCTAGTTGTGGATTTTCTCCGGGAAATGATATTTCCGCAATTTGTCCAATTTTATATTTTCATTGGACTAATTTTTTCTGAAAAGCTCATCCTTGATTTCTATAAAAACTTAAAGGCAATGATACTCTCTGCCAAACTAGGTAAATAATCAAAAAAGTCTAACATAACTCTTCCGTTTCTGCCATTTCCTATTTATTTTTTTTTGGTAAGGAAAAAATAAAAATAAATAAGATGTACTAAGGAATCACATTATCGATTTGAAATTTGGAAAATGTCATTTTACTAAAAAATTTGAAGGTATTTGTCTAGTTGTATTTGATAGGATTGTGTCTATTATATTATGATGATGTGAACTTGTAGTTCATTTTTGGGGAAGAAGCATCTGGGTTGGAAAACAGTAGTTAATTCTCCTTAAGATTATTTTCTTCCATTTCTTAGTCATTAAGCTATGTTACATCACATGTCAGCATGCGGATAGAAAATCTTCATTGACTAGCATCGCGATATCTCTAACTTATAGTAATTAAAAAAAAATCAATAAGGTAATGCTATAAAGTTGACATTTTGGTAATTGTGGCACGAAATGTCAATTTGATGTAACGCTCGATATAAATGTGAATTAATCTAATAAGCTTTCATACGCATCCTAAGGACAAGTTAATTAGATTACAATAAATCATACATAAATTAACCTAGAGTAAATGAACGATACATTTCTACTTTTCATAATTACAAAAGGGTAAAAGCCACCAAAAATTATAAACTTTGCCCACTGTGACACATTTACTCTAATTTTTTTGACACAAAAAACTCTCAAACTTGTATTCATGTGACACATTTACTCAAAACATGTATAGTGTGACACATTTGCCTCAAATTCATTTTTTGTGACACTAAAAACCCCAAACTTTTTTCGGTAACACATTTACCACATGTTGATTAATGAATGAATTGTTTTTTTGCTGACTTGGAAAGTCTAGTGTCTCCTAAGAAAATGAGATTCCGAAAAAGAATTTTCAAATATTACAACAAAGTTTTCAAAATGTTCAAAAACTTTGGAACACGTCTGTTGACACCTAAATTTTAAATAATCTAAACCATTTGTTTAATGCATAAAAAATTAGAAATTAATTTTTAACTCCTAAAAAATTAATTAATTAATTGCATAGCATATAATTTTAGGTGCATTTATTTTTAATTTGCATTTGTATTTGACTAATGACAGTTGGGTTCGAAGTGGTGGTTCTGAGTTTTAAATCGAAGTTTAAACTAAGCCCCCACAAATGAAAAATCGACTCCAAGCCCGTTGCCCTCGTTTTTTACGATAAAAAATTATCTCATGAGAAATAGTGATTTAAATTTTCCTGATATGATGGGGATATCGGATAAGGCAAAGTGTGATAAAAAATATCATGGAGCTCATCTTTGTATGATTTGGGATTTGAGAAAAATTCTATCACAATCTTGAATCTTTATCAATATATGATAATATTGCATGAATTTTGATTTAAAATCCTAATCCGCTTATTTATAAATAGGTTGCTACACTACAGAAGAGGGGGCCACACATATTGAACACACAGCCATTGAGAGAAAAAACCTGAGTGAGGGCGAGATTTAGATTGAAAGAGAGACATTTTACGTTTTTGGGTCAACAAAGGGGTGGGGTTTCCTCTGACAATGTGCATAGAGAGAGCACGTGAAAGAAGGAAAAACTAAAAAGGTAGGGTTGTCTTCTTCCAGTGGGGGTCTTCAAGCGTGAAGTTCGGAGCCTGCAACTTCGACGCCCGCGGCTGCCGATCCATCGTTGACCGCTACCTCAACTGTCGCCGAGCACCGCCTGATCGAGGGACGGCCACAATTGAGAGAGAGAGAGGAGTGTGGTCTGCCTTCACAGAAAAGAAGACGCGCCGCTGCTTAGCCCCGTTACCGACGACCAACGATCATCGGCACCAATGACGATTCGCTGCTGCTCCTACACCACTGCGGTGAGCCCAGTTCGAACCCTATCACACGACGCTGACCCGGCTGCTGATTTGTCGCCATGCCATGAACCGTGACTCCTCTTGCTGATCCGAGGAGTTTCCCACGACAAGCTCAAGCTCGTGACTGATCATCAACGTTCCAGCTGCTGCTTCCCGTTGACATCCAGCTACGCCCCAAGGCCGTTGCCCACCTCTGCTGGCCCCCATCACCGCTTGCTGCTTTGTTTTCCCTATTGTGCCTGACTCTTTTTTGCAGGTTGCCAAGTGCTGATTCACCATTGATTAAGCCAAGTCGAGCTGTCCGGTGATGTCTAAGCAATTCTGGTTCTTCCGGCAAACCAACCCACAATAGCGAGACCTCGATCCCGTACCTGCAGCTGTCCCGAATCCACTTGCTGCTCGCTAGTGTCTTCGCTCGTTCTCTGCGGTCCATCCGTATCATATTGGCTCGGCAAGTCCTCCATCCTTTGTACGTGAGGAGTCAAGCGGCGGTCAAAAGAGCAATAATTGACGGAGACAATCCATGCTTTCTCTCTGTCAAGGACGATATTTGTTTGCAGGTTCACAAGAGGACAAATCCGTGTGTAGTTGGTGGCTAATGGGTTTGTTATTGAAGGAGATGACATCATGCTCTTAGGATCCCACATTTTCCACCAACAAATAACGTAAAAAGAGGAACAAGCATTGACTATCGAGTAGCCGATCCCACCGATCACCGCAAGGCAGCCTAGCCAAGACATCCATCGGCTAGCATTGACACCTCCTCAGTCCACCAGCACCAAGGAGGACAAGTTCATGGCAGCTTGTCCACACTCACGGTCAAAGACGATTTGCAGCTTGTAGGTCCCGATCGCCCCACATGCTCAAGTCGCGAGCTTCATCGCTTCAATTCATAGCCCTACTGAATCCATCATTGGTCGTGCACCAAGAATCCTTGGCTGAGATGGCATCATAGGCAGCCATCCTCTACCACCGACGAGCTCGACCCGTGAAGTCCACACCAACATGAGCAGTTGCTGCTGTGAGCCGATCACCAACCGCCATTCCCAATTGCGATCCTGGTCCGATTGTGCAAACTCCAAATTTGGTAGCCAATATTCGGATTAGGTAAAAAATTTTGTCTAATTTGATTTCCGAATATTCCGTTTCCTTATTTAAAATATATGTTGATGCACATGATGGAAATTACCGATATGCTAAGATATCCGTAATCTTGAGCAAAGTCAACATGCATATGATCGACGTCCGATTTCACGCCGAAATCCGACTCGCACCGCACAGAAAATTGCCAATCCAATCTCAAGCTCAAGATTCGACAATGCGGTTTATTTAAAATTGACCAATCCAATCTCATGCGCAAGATATGATGCGTCAATTTATGATGTCATGATCGATTTTGTTTTCGTAAAAAAGAAAAAAATAATAAGTTAGATTAGGTTTATCGTCTTAGGGTTATCTTGCAAATTTAGAATAGGAGTTTTATTTTGAATTTAAAAAATAAAAAAATAAAAAAAAATCCAAAAAAAATCAATTTAGGATGCTAGTTTCTTTAACTTAGATCGCATGTTTAATTATTTGACAATTTTAATTTCGAATTTTTTTATAAAAAAAAAAACACAAAAATTATTATGCATGTCATGTAGAATTAGGACATTCTTTGCACGTCATTACATAAGATTGCATGTTTAATTTCAAGCTTAGATAAATCTTTTAGATAAATTGCATTTTAGGTTAGAGATTATCAAGTTAAGATAATATCCTACTTTAAATTAAGATTTGGCCTAACCCAACTCTCAATATAAGTTGGATAGAATCTTAATCTAGCTAGATAATTTTTGCATTTTTCTAATTTCGAATTTCATGAAAAATAACATTGTCTTTGAATAAACTAATTTCATTATCTAGGATAGATTGCATTCTTATTAAGAAAACACAAAAACATCGCATTTATGTCATATAGTTTAGGTCATATTGTCATGTCATATCATTTCATATTAGATTAGTAACATTGCATTGCATAAAGCACGATTCCCATCAAGTAAGTGAAAAAAAAAGAAATTGCGTGTTAATTACAAATCATATCTAGGATTGTCGATGTAAATTCTAATCTAATACTGCAGATGTTTTCGATGCCATGAGGTAAGTTCTGTAATTTATTCACTGTTTTATCTGGGTGTTAAATTTGTGGTTTGCGCGCCCGCATGATCGCCTCACATGTTAGGGTAGATTAAAATCAATTCAAGCTGCTTGCCAAACATTTTTTTCAAAATAAAAGAGAAAGGTACCGAAAGAGCGTTAGAGAAATCTAGCGTAGTCAAGTCCCCGAACTCACAAATCTCTGGTTTGTAGGAGTAAGGTAAACCTCCCGTTACTTTACTTGGGTTTCTAATTGACCCACCGAAAAATAGATTAGTGGCGAATCCCGATTAAAAAATCATTTGCATGCTAAGAATTTGAACCTAAGTTGCGAATTGGTATGGGCTTGGGAGAGTCCGAGCTAAGTTTAGGCTTAGTAGTTCATTAGCCAAGTTCACCCAAAAATTTGGTCGCGACAACATCCTCTCCATACAAATTCCTTACAATAAATCCAGTTTGGATTTTAATAAATAAAGCAATCTTTTGATTGATTTTCCAAAAGTCAATGAGAGTCTTAGACAGAGACCTCCTAAACTTGCTTACAGAATTCATTTTCAAAGGATTTTCACAAAGTCTGTTGGTCGAAGTACTCTTAGATGTTCTAGTATGAAAACTCAAAATATTTTGAAAATGAATATTTTAGAGTCGGGAGATCTATTAAGAATGATTGGACAAAAACAATCTTTACGTCTAACTCTTCGGGACCCAAGAAAATTTGCGTCCCAAAAAAAGTTTGAGACTATTCTTTGATTGCAGACATTATAAAAAGGAAGAGCAATGGCTCGTTTGGTTCAGCTTTGGAGAAATGGCCTTCAGAAAATACAAATACCTTTGGAGTAAAAGGATTTTCCGAAATCCATTTGATAAATTAAAACTTCAAACAGCATTGGAAAATAGTATTAGCATAAGTATTGTTTGGTAAAATGCACATTTATAATGGCCTTTTGTTATATTTTTCTTTTTAAGTCTGAAAATTAAATCCAGTAGGTCAATCATGGCAAACCACTGGACAACCGCCAGACGGCTGGATTTGGTTGCCAAATGGCCAGACCTAGTGACCTGAGGTTGCACAACCTTAGGCATTGCTTGAATCGCGACGACTAGGTAGCGGTGACAGTCATCGAAGAAGCCCTCTTAAGCTACAAATCGGGGAAGATGAACGATCGTGATGAACAAGGAAGAAGATGAACAGTGATGGATGAATTACAGATTTAGTATTTCCAAAATGTTGGAAGCCTAAAGTAGGTCCCCACCTGCATTGGGCTTTCAGCATTCAGAATGCTAACATTTGCCCAAGGGAGTCTAAAAAATACTTGTCAAATGCTTTGTATTTTCCCCAATGAGCTTTAAAAGCCCAAAACCCTTGCAAAAGTTGAACCAAACAGAGCCCAAATGGTACTTAGATAGTGGATGCTCAAGGCATATCATAGGAAATTGAAGCAATTTCATCAATCGTGAAAAACAAAAGGGAGAAAGTGTTTCCTTTGGAGGAAATAGCGAATGAAGAATTATTGAACATGAAACTGTGAAGATTGGAAGTTTAATCAGCAAAAATGTTTCCTTGGCAAAAGGTCTTAATTACAATCTTCTAAGTATTAGTCAACTGTGCGATACAAGATTCAGAATGAACTTTTAAGAGAATGTATGTTTTGAAGTTAGTCAAGACTTCTCTCAATCTTTCACCGATCGAAGGCATGGCAACATATACCTTCTGGACATAAATCAGGAGAACTCTCAATGCCTAATCTTAACCCAAGATGAAGCAAACCTATAGCATTGCAAGTTAAGGCATGTCGGCATGGAGCAAATTGCCAAGCTAACTTCTAAGAAGTTGGTTCGTGGTCTTCCAAATATTTATTACTAGAAGACGAGCTTTGCACCGCATGCTCTTTAGAAAAACAGGTTAGGGGTTCATTTAAATTTGTAAACCATGTTTCTACTAATCATGCCTCATAGCTCCTCCATATGGATCTTTTGGACCTACTAGAACTCAAGTATTTGAGATGAGAAATATTGCCCGGTGATTGTAGATGATTACTTAAGGTTTACTTAGATCTTCTTTGCAAATAAAGCAAAGAGCCTTCTCTTATTTTTCAAAGTTTACTAAAAATGTTGAAATGAGAAAGGCTGTGTTATTTCCAGTATTAAACAAACCATGGGAGAGAATTTGTAAATCAAGATTTTATGAGTTTCTGTGATTAAAATTATTTTCAACACATTTTCTTATCTCCCCATACTCTAGAACAAAATGGAGTCGTAGAAAAGAAAAATTGTTATTTATAAGAAATTGCTAGAACTCGTTGATTAAAAGCAAAGTCTCTTCTCGCTTCTAAGCAAAAGAAATCTCAACCGCTTGCTACATAATTAACATAATCTTTCTAAGGCCCATTCTAGAGAAAACCTCATATGATATTTACAAATGTAGAAAACCTACTTTTATATCTTTGGTTGTAAATATTTTATTTTGAAAAATGCAAATGATCATTTGGGCAAGTTTGAAAAAAAGTCAAACAAAGGGATATTCCTTGGATACTCTACTACAAGCAAGGCATATAGAATCTTTAACAAATATACCTAGACTATTGAAGAATCAACGAACTTTAGATTTCAAGAAGCTAACCAAAATCAGCAAAATTAGACTCAACTTGAAGAATCTGAGTTAGTCTGAGACTTAACAAAGTCTAAATCTCCTAAGCAAATTTTGCCTCATGTTTAACAATATCAAATTGAAGGAAAGCAAGAAGAATCTTCTCAAACTCAGGAGACTCTTGAAGAAAATGACAAATTCAACAAAAATTGAATACACAAATCAAGTCATTCTCAAGATCTCATAATAGGCAACATAGAAGAAGGAAATCACACTAGATCGAAAGAGCAAGGAAGACTCAAATGCTCTAGCACTTATCTCTGAGGTAGAGTCAAAGGAAGTAAAAGAAGCCATGTCTGATGAAAGTTGGATGGAAGAAATGCAAGAAGAACTTCAACAATTCGAGATCAATGATGTATGGAAGTTAGCACCCAAACCAAAAGGAAAGTCTATGATTGAAACTAAGTGGGTGTTTAGAAATAAGATGAATGAAAAGGGGAAGGTAACTGGAAACAAATCAAGGCTCGTGGCAAAAAGATACACACCAGCAAAAAGAATGGACTATAATAAAACATACGCACCGATAGCCAAGTTAGAAGCTATTAGGCTATTAATTACTCATGCTTGTTTTCATAACTTTAAGCTATTCCAGATGGACGTCAAAAGTGCTTTCCTTAATGGATTCATCCAAAAAGAAGTTTATGTGGAATAACCACCAGGATTTGAAAATCCCAGAAAGACAAACTTTGTCTACAGATTGAAGAAAGCACTATACGATTTGAAGCAAGCACCTCGTGCTTGGTATGAAAGACTAAGTAAATTTCTAGTGAGTAATGGATTCAAGAAAGGTAAGGTAAACACTTCTTACTTGTCCAAACATATGTAGACAATATAATCTTCGGTTCTTCTAATGAATTTCTATGCAAAAAATTCTCTAAGTCTATGTAGGAAGAATTTGAAATGAGCATGATCAGAGAATTGACATTCTTTTTGGATCTACAAGTCAGATAATCTAAAGAAGGGACATTCATCTATAAAGAGAAATATGCTAAAGATATTGTTAAGAAGTTGGAATGGAAAATTACAAAAAAACTAAGACTCCTATGTCAAGTTCCTACAAACTTGATAAGGATGAAAGTGGTAAGGAAGTATACCAGAAGACCTATAAAAGTATGATCGATTCTCCACTCTATCTTACTCCTTCTCGTTCTAATACTCTATTTAGTGTGCGCATGTGTGCTAGGCTTCAAGTTGACCCTAAAGAATCACATCCCAGTGCTATCAAATGTATTATCAAATATATTGCTACTAATTCGAAATTAGGTCTTTGGTATCCAAAATGAAAATACTTTATTCTATATGGATTAGGGGTGAGCAAGGTTCCGAGTAGAACCGGGAACCGGAGAATCGAACCGGAGGGTTTGGTTCTGGTCCCGATTCTACGAGACTGATTCCGGTTCCCTTTTTTTGGGAATTGGCGTTCGGGTTTTGGTTCCGGTTCCTATGGGAACCAGAACCAGTCATGATTTTAAAAAAAAAAAGAAAAAAACCCCTAGCACTTCCCCACGTGATTCCCCTTCCCTTTCTTTTTTTCTCTCTCTCTCTTTCTTTTCTCCCCTTTTTCCTCCTCACGTCACTTCCTCCCCCCAACTTTTTATATTCTCTCTCTCTCTCTCTCTCTCTCTCTCTCTTTCTCTTCTCTTTCTCCCTCTCTCTCAGCCGAAACCCCCCTTCTTCTTCTTCTTCCTTCCTCTTGCTGGCTGCTGCTTCACCCACCACCACATCGCCGCCCCACGCCCTACTCACCACCACCTCTTGGCCACTGAACCACCACCATCCACCACTCATCCGATGAGCTGTCTCGCCATTGAGCCCGACGAGCTGTCGCGCCACCCCTCACCGCCATGAGCCACCGCCACCATCCCCAAGCCACCGTCACCACCTCTTACCGCCGCTCACTCAACTGTCCGGGCCGTCGTTGCTCTGAACTGCCACCGCATCCGCCAAAATCGAGCTCTTCCCCCCTTGGCCGTGGGTTGAGCCACGACCGCCGCCGTCTTCGTCGCACCAAAACCAAATGGAGTGTTGTTCATGGCGTTTGTAGTTTTTTTAGGTGAACCATGAAAGTTCATGCTGTTAAAGTGGAAGATAGCTGGGCTCATGGGTGGTACCAGTTTTGGGCAGATTGCTTTTTGACAGTCTGATTTCTTTTGATATTTTGGAATTGGAATATGGTTTCATAAATGCACTTGAGATTGGAATTCTTTGTTAGCGGGGTCCCTCCCTTTTTCCACCACACATGTCACTTTCGTTAAGCTGGCAAGAATCAATGGTACCATGGAAACTTCCCAATGGGGATGCTTTTTGGTTTTTCCAGTACTAATATCTGGAAAGGGTTCTCTTTTGTTTGATTGTGCAATTTGGTTGTTCTTTTATTTGAAGGTCCACTCTAGATTCAAGCTTGCACTACAATAACTAGCTAACTTGTAATATGCTTGGGTACCTTGCGCCTTATTGAAGCATTTGCGATGAGCTGTTAGGTTTTCGTCAGTAGTTTGGTTAATTATAGGTAATATATGCCTCTTCGACCTTGTGTGGTCATATATAGAAGATTCGTTGCTTTTATATTTTCTGTGGAAAATTGTTGTAGTTCCATTTCAAATTTGCCGACATGTTGCTAATCCATTTTTAATTGTTTTCCCTATTTTATGTGCTACTTCATGAATGAAGCTTCAATTAATTCATAAATTTGTGGGTATCAACCTAGAGTTTTCCGAACAGTGCTTGATGATGCATGTTGTTGCGCTGTTCTAATCTTGTGAGCCTAACTATCAATTGTTTGAAAAGAGCTTTTCAAATCTAAAAATGAAAAAAAAAAAAAAAAAAAACCTATGGAACCTAGAACCGACTCCCGGAACCCGTAATGGGTAGTGCCCAAGTGCTTCTGATTCTCGACGGTGAGGCCCAAGTTCCTAAAGATGATGACCCTATACTCGATGGAGGTTCCAAGTTGCCCAGACAGAACCGAACCGTAACAGGAACTGCTCACCCCTAATTTGGATACTCAGACACTGATTTAGCTAGTTGTAGAGTTGACAACAAAAGCACTTCAGGGACATGTCAACTTTTGGGACAGATGTTGATGTCATGGTTCTCAAAGAAACTTAATATCGTAGCTCTCTCAACCGCAAAAATAGAATATGTTGCTCTTAAAAGTTGTTGCTCTCAAATTCTATGGATTAGACAACAATCAAGAGACTTTGGAGAAGAAGAGTCTTGTACTGGAATCAGATGCGATAACATAAGTGCAATTAATCTCACAAAGAATCTCATTCTCCATTCAAGAGCAAAGCACATTGAAATTTGACATCATTTCATAAGAAATCATGTGCAAAATGACAAAATAAATGTCTAGTCTATTGATTCAAAGAATCAATTGATAGATATTTTTACCAAGCTTCTAGAGAAAGGTACGTTCGAATTTATTCATGAAAAATTACTTATTACTTACTCATTTGGTTAAAGTTTATGCAAGTCAAGAATAAAGGTATAATTTTCTAGAAGAAACAATATTCTAGAAGCACGCTCAAACTAAGGTACATGTGTTCTTGCAATTCAAATTTTGGTGCATAAGTTTCATTACTTTGTCAAAACAGGTATGAATATCTTAAATTCATTCTAATTTCTTCTTTTTCCTTTTATACTTTCTTCAATTTTTGTCTATTTTGAATTATTTCCTATTTTTTGGTTTTTAGATAAAAAAATTCTTAAATTTACAATTATTTGTTTAAATTTCCTTTTGATTGTGTGTGTTCATTTGCCCTCGTTCACCCTAAAACTCTCTCTCTCTCTCTCTCTCTCTCTCTCTCTCGCTCAACCTAGTATGCTTTGAGCAATTTTCTCTCTTCCTTGAACAAATTTCCTCTCGATTGTCCTCGAATCCTCTCTCGCCACCATGTCGTCGAAATCATCCAAGTCTATCTCGGTTTCCTCTTAGTGGAAATCCTCTCTTATTGCAAGCAAAGGACCTCGATCCACTAGAGACAAGCAAACCCACTTCGATCTCACCGGCGATGAGTCTCGAGGAGTTCAACTCAACCATCCGCGGAAGAAGAAGTCACTTAAACAGCCAAAACTTCCTCTTCCGGTAAGATGGCAACACACGAGATGGCAACAGCCCATAAAGATTTATCGAAATTCAAGTTCCCAGGGACAAATCTAAGCCCTCAAGGGGTTCTTTATCACCGCGGTGAACTCCTTCTCCGACAAGTCCACCTCCTCGCTAGCTACCGTCCACCACTAGAACAGCCACACCAAGTTCGCCACGAAATACTCCAGGTGCAACATCGCAAGCCCGTACCCGGGACACATCCTCCTCCCAGCCCCAAACAGCATCGTCTTTATCTCCCTACTCCCCGTGATGTCGAACTTGCCAGCTTCTCCTTCGTCACCCCCTCCGCAATTCAAGAACCTCTCAGACTTGAACGCCATTGGGTCTTCCCAGACTTCCGGGTCCAACCCATTTATGCCACCATGAAGTTGATGATCCTGTCCTCGAGGATAATGTCCCGCGGTGGACGAGGGCCTCGTGGGCAAGTGCCCGGGAGGAGACGAAGACGGCAGGGTGGAAGCCCAGGTGAAGGGTGACCATCGAGCCGAGGCGAGTGTGGAGGGAACGGAGGATGGGCTCGAGCTCTAGGGAGGACTTGTGGAGCCATAGGAAGTTGCCGATGACTAGGAAGGTGAGAAGGCCCGGCGGGAGGCTCTTTTTCTCAGGGGAGAAGGAGAGGAGGTTGGCAACGCTGAGGAGGGCGGCGACGAAGAGGGTGGTGAGAATGAGGAACTACGGATCGATCTTTTGCCGGACCAACTTTTGAGTATGACCAAATTAAAGTTTTGCAAAGAAAGGCGGAACCATTTAGGGTCTAATGAGCACCTAAGCACACATAATAAGTAATCCCAAATAATTTTTTTTAATTTACGAATCTCGATGCTGATTTGAAATTTGAAAAATGTTGTTTTTTATCATAGTTTCTCAGAATTGTATATTATGGTGCGGGCCATTTTTCTGATTGTACATATAAAGAAATAGAAATTGAATTTGATCCGTGCATGGATAGCCATTGACGGATTCGAGGTCAACTCTTGGGAATAGTAGCATTAACGTTACACTCTGAGAAAGCTATCAAATTGCATGTGTCGTGCTGCAAATTGCACAAGCATGATGCAAAATGATATTGTTTCGCATGAATAAAATTATGTAAACTTTCGACCTAAGTTATATAAGTTTTATCATAGATTACAAATAAGGCTCTTATGCTTGTCTAGTCCTGTGGCATGAAGTGCGATGAAATGGGGAAAAGACCGGTTCCATTAAGTCGCGGGATGTCTTGTCATTAATGGCATAATAGCATTAGTTACGGATCTGATTAGGTGGCAAGTATGATGTCCGGCCTACTCTCTCCTCGACAAAGAGGGGGCCGTATAGATTAGAGAGGAACGTCGGATCGTCGTTACATTGGGGTAACGCTGACTAACACGAGCTGAATTCATCGACTCAAGGTTTATCCAAATCTATTTGCCTTTTAGTATATAGAAGCCTTTCAATGCGGAACCGTATGCTTTTCCATCACTCGAAAAGGTTGGCCTGTTCTTCCCTTGGATGACTTAGCGTGATTTTGTGAACATGTGATTGGATTGAAATAGAAATTCCAGATTGGCGAGGCTCCGAAATGGGACGCCTAAACCTGCTCGCTTGGAAGACGAACCTTGCCAATGGAGGCTCCTGGACCTCGTGATTGCTGGAGGGGGAGGCAGGGATAGCGCGGCGGTGGCGGCAGCTACCGTGAAAAAGGGGAATGGAGCAGAGGAGGAGGAGGAGGAGCAGGAGCAAGAGCAGGAGGAGCACCGGACAAAGAAGCACTTGGGACGAGAGGGAGCAGCCGAGCTGAATAGGGAGAGAGAGAGTTTGACGAGAAGGAGCCGCGTGGGTTCCCGACAAAGAGAGGACTTGCTCGTCGGAGAAAATATTAGTTAGGTGGATTCATGGAGGGCCGCAACGTCGACCTCCCTCGGTACTTCCTCTGCCCGATATCCCTACGGATCATGAGGGGCTTTGTGACGACCGTGACGGGCATATCCTACAAGCGCGAGAGCATCGAGAAGTGGCTGTCCAAGTCCTCAGGCGGCGGCATGGCGGCCACGTGCCCCATAACCAACCAGTCGCTGCCGAGGGCTTCCGGCCTCACCCCGAACCACACACTCCTCCGGCTCATCTAGGCATGGTGCGCCAGCAACGCAAAGAACCGCATCAATTGGATCCCGACGTTGAAGTTGCCCCTTGATAGGGGTCACATCTTAAAGCTGGAGAAGGAGCTTGCGGCCGATTACTCGATTGTCGAGGCGATCAAGGAGTTGGAAGAACTGGCGGAGAAGAACAAGCGAAATCAGGCGTGCATGGTTGACTAATGGCGTCAAATCGAAGACCCAACGAGCAATGAGTGAACGCTAGAGTAGAGAGCAAAGAAGTGACACCCAAGCAAGCATCAGAGCAAAGAGCAAGCATCGAAGAGAGCGAAGACGAGGGAACTTGAAATTTTGAATTCACGAGAGGAAGGGAGAGAGAAAGCATCACGCTTCCTCCTTCAAAAAGAGAACGAGAGGAAGGGAGAGAGAATCAAAAGGAGAAAAAGGAGGAGAGAGAAAGGGAAATGACTCATCGCAGCACATCTGGCGTGGCAGTGCGAGCCTATTATTGGGGGAAAATTTTTAAATAAAAAAGAAGAAAAGCATATTTTCCAACTGTAACTTATACGCTGACTGGTGCTCTGGGATCACCTAATATTTTCTCTGCTGGTTGAGTCTCGCTAGAAGTCTAGACCATTTAAAACGGGGGAAGTACACTATCAGTGCCATAAGTTGTGTACGGCGCTCACTTTAGTGCCAAAATTTTCCGTTGGATCACTTAAGTGCCAAAAATTTTGAAAAACGATCACTTTGGTGCCACTGCCGATTTGGTTGGCCGGAAATCCGATGTGGCAGTTTTTATTAATTTTTGATACCGACGTGGATCGCCGGAGAGTATAATCAGCATACAAAGAACAAAACGACGCCGTTTACCGTTTTCCCCCAATAAGAAACCCTAAATCCCCAATTTCGACTAGAACCAGAAGTTGAAAACCCTAAATCCCCAATTCGACCATTTCGAGTGCATATTTCGATTTTCTCCCAAAGTTATCAACTCGCTCTTACAAATGGAGGACAGAAGCTTCAGCAGCAGCTCACATTCCTATAAGAAAAGCGAATTAGATGGTGAGTGTTACTGTTATTGTGGGTTACCGAGTCCAAGAAGAACATCTTGGACTCAGTTGAATCCCGGGAGAAGATTCCATGGGTGCGGCAGATATAGAGAAGGCTCAAAGTTCCAATATTTCAAATGGGTTGATAGGAAATTCTCTGATCAAGCGACAGAGGTGATATTGGAGTTACTTAAAGGCCGAAATCAACCTCCACCTACGTTAATGGATTAGTTGGAGGATGTCGACTCAATGCAAGCTCAAATGAAGGGTTTAACATCTTTGGTGGATCATTTGAAGAGGGAGGTTTCAAGGCTGAAAATTGAAAGAAACTTTTATCGAGCGTTGATTGTGCTCCTATTCTCTTGGATAGTTTATTTAAATGTAAAGTAAGTAATGAGAATAAGTTTGTATGTCTACCATAGTCGAAGACGTGGAATATGCACTTGTATTGGATTATTTATAAGTAAAATGTGTTTTTGGTTTGCTGCAATTTTTTTATGGAGCAGAAGGTTTTGTTGTGATAATCTATGGTAGAAATGCAAGGTTAAACTTGGAATGCATTAGTTGTGAGCACTTAAAAGTTTTGTTGTTTAGTTGTGTATTATCAATGTTTGTTTTGGTTATTTTTTGTTTCAAATATAATGGTTTGCTGTATTTTTTTTATTTGGTAATGGTTTGCTGCATTTTTATTTGGTAATGGTTTGCTGGTTTGCTGCAACCGCAAACCATGACGAAATGGAATGTGCTTTTGGAATGCATTAGTTGTGAGCACTTAAAAGTTTTATTGTTTAGTTGTATATTGTCAATGTTTGTTTTAGTTAGTTTTTGCTTCACATATAATGGTTTGCTGCATAAATTTGGTATCTCTTTGCTGGTTTGCTAGTTTGTTGGTTTGCTGGTTTGTTGCAACTGCAAACCATGGCGAAATTAAGGGATAGTGGCAAATTCACAATTGACCATTTCAGTGCCATAAGTTGTAAATAGTGATCGCTTGAATGCCAAATTTTTACAAAAGTGATCATTTAAGTTCTAGTCGCGATTACAAAGTGATCACTTGTGTTGCACAAGTTTTTTAAAAAAGAACACGTTAGTGCCAAACGTCACTTGACTTGCACCTTGTTCTTGCACCAATTGGGTTGCTAGTGCATTTTCTTGCACCAGCCCATACAAGTGTTGATGCAACAAGATGTACCAGCACCCAAAATGTTCTTGCAACAGCACATATAACCAGAACCCCACAAATTCATTATAATCCACAACTTCAACCAGCAACAGCAACATTGCAGTAACAGCAAAAATAAAATATACAGCATAACTGACTTGCTAGCATTCTAGCCGAAATCAACACAAGAGAAAATAGTCATTCCAAGATTACTTGCCATTAACATTGATTGATTGTTTACAAAAGAAAAAAAAACATGTCTAACTTCACTCCCCAATCACCAAAAATTCAGCACCCTCTTAAAAAAAAATAATGGCAATATGCAGGCAGCAACTACCATCAATTATATAATATCCAGCACCTTCCTAAAAAAAGAAAACATGAAAAGAGACCATATCCAGCACCACATAAAAAAAGACCATGTCCAGCATCCTCCTATCAGTCAATATTGACAACACTCCGATCTCCTTTTCCTTTTGGAGCTTTGAATTGATTTATAATCCGAGCACTTTTTTTAACTGGATTTGCAGGTTCTTTAACTGGACTTTCTGTCACCTCCTTTTCCTTTTCCTTGTTTTTGACGACGACTATTTTTGTTCTAGCACGTGTCATGTGTTGGTCCATATCATCACTACTGCTCCCAATCGTTGGTTGAGATGGAACTGGTGCTGAGTTCTTTTTGGATGGCTATTTCGCAACTATACCCACTGTCTTCTTCTTCTTTGGAGCACTCTTTTTTGGTTGCGCCCTTGATTCTTGAGTTGGCCCACCTTGAGAGAGAAGTACCTCCGAAATTCTCCCAGGCTACAAGAACATAGTGATATTGTCAACCAAATGAATTGAAGTATAACAAATTAAATGCATGAGGCCTACAAATCTTACATTCAAAATAGTCATTCCAGTAAGTTCATCTGTGTAAATCCCATAACTATATTGCCTTAATCTTTTTCCAAGAGCCCCTCTTGTTTGCTGTGCTGCAACATTTTCAGCAACAACAAATGGGGGAGCAACCTCTGCAACTTGTGTAGTTGCTCGTCTTTTCATCTGAGAAACACATAACAAATGTAAATTTCAACTCATAAAAGACAAACATGGTGATGTACAACTTACATGATATTTTTTTCTTGTTTGCTCAATAGTGGACTCAGTTGTTGTTATTGCTGTCCTACCCATTCCAATCCCTGTCCCTGCACTTGAGCCTACAGCAGGGCCTTTTTCTGGCCCTTTAGTAGGCCTTACAACAATGTACTGTATTAGGATTATGACCAACTACAACGAATAATTAGACATCTACTCATTTTCATGGTGGAAACAAATGGAGAAAACTTCTCAAATTACAAGTTCATGACAGAGGAAAAGCACAAGAGAAGCCAGTACACATGATCAACCATCAAACTTTATTTAATAAGAACTGTAAAATTACTGAGGCAAAGAGGATACTTACCTTACAGCATGGCTTTCTGTTTGCCCTTCAATAGGCATTACAGCAGGGCCTTCTGTTCTCCCTTCAATAGGCCCAACAAGAAGCTCTTCAGTAGGTCATATCCCTGGCATTGAATCAGCCATTACATCTTGATGTCGATGCTGCTTTTTCAGCTCACAACCTTTCTTATTGTGCCCTTCCTTGCGGCAATAGGAGCATTTCATCTTTGACCCAGTCATACTCATCCTCTGACTTGATGCATCTTCCTGCTGCATTCTTCATCTTTTTTTTGGCCTTCCTATTTGCTTCTTCAGTGGTAAAGGTAGGGGCCTTTCATGATTTGTTGACTCCAAAAATTTGCTGCTTCTGATAGGCTGCATCATAAATTTGTATGAAGCAAGGTATGAGCTTTTTTTGTACCAATCATGTAGGTAATCATCTGGGTTTTCTTGCTTTATCTTAATAGCACAAATGGCATGGGCACAGGGAATTCCATTCAGTTGCCAGGCTCGGCATGAACACTTTCTTCTATCCAGGTTGATAATATACTTATCCTGATTTTGAATAATCTTATATCCATTATCTCCATTCCAAACTGGATGGAAGAACCTACTAGCAGTAATGTTTGCATCCAATCTCTTCACAATCCTAGGGACACAGCCTCTACTCCATTTCGTAGCCTCATCTCTTTGCCTATGCAATCTAGTCATAACCATAACTCGAATATTATCAAGCATGCTGATGATTGGTTTGCACCTGGCCTCTAAAATTCTGCCATTGAAAGCTTCACTGAGGTTGTTATCAATGATATCGCATTTGAACTCTTCGCTGAAGAAGGCCCGACACCGGTGCTTAGCTTTTGTCTTGAAGAGTGCATCAAAACTTTCCTTTGTCAGCTGCAACAATCCTTATTTAGCTAATCTGAAATCAGTCATGTTCGTCCTCTTTGCTATCTGCCAGAACTGCTTCTACAGCCTATCTCCTTTGAAGTTCTTTGACCAGTTTGCATATATGTGCCTCGCGCACATTCTATGCTCAGCATGTGGCATCAACTCAGCCAATGTAGGAATAAGTCCCTACAAAAATTCAAACCAATAAATACAAGTCAGAAAAAATATGCAAGTAATTAATATTAAAAGAGAGTGAATTAATTGACAATGAAATTACCTTCCATTGGTCGCTCATGAATGCCCAACCTCCCCCATTGGTTATCTCAAGGTCAGCCATTAAATTTTTTAGGAACTAGGACCAAATATCCTTGTTCTCTATCTTCACCACCGACCAAGCTATGGGGAACATTTGATTATTGGCATCTCGCCCCACAGCAGCCAACAACTCCCCCTTGCATAAACCCTTTAGAAAGCATCCATCCAATCCTATAACTCTTCTACAACCAACCAAGAAGCCCCGTTTGCATGCATCAAAACAGACATAAAATCTATCAAATCTAGGCTCAAGATCAGAGAGTGGCCTATCCACAACCTCTACATATACCCTACTAGATGGTTTTGAAACATGCATTCGCCAGCATAATCCCATACCTGCGCATATTCTTCCTTATACCCACCCATCAATATCTTCATCACCCTCATCTTTGCTCTCTTACATTGATTCCTCGACACATTAACCCCCACTTGCTCCTTCACTAACTGTTGAAAGTGAGGACTCTTGATCTCGGGCATTGCTTTGATAGTATTGAAAAAATGCTTTGATAACCACACACTTGTTACCCTTTTATTGTTAAAGATAATTGGACAAGTATGCTCCTCCTGGAAGGACCTAATTTGGAATGAACCATTCTTACTCAGCACGCCATAGAGCTTTCACGAACAATTGGGTTGTGAGCACGTAGCTCTCACAAATTCCTTCGTGTTTCTAATGAATTGAATGCTCCTCTGTTCACCAATGGAGTTCTTCACAACAGCTTCCTTGAACTGTTTGGCATCGTCAAATCTCATGCCCACCGACAAAACAGGTTTATCAACAGTCGGATCATAGCAAGGGTACTTACTTTTTTTTTACGAGCAGGTTCTTCATCATCATTGTTAAGCTCATTTTCCGAACCAGCAACTTCATTGCCGTAGCTTTCTTCATCTTCACTTCTATTACCTTCAGCTAGATCTCCATCCCTATTTACTGGCTCGGGCCTCTTTGCTGAAGCTGCAAATTTTTTTCTCAGAAATTCCCTTTGCTTTTGTCTTGATTGTGCGAGTTGATCATCATCTTCGTCACTTGGGAAATTTACTAAAGCCAAACATTCATCTTCCAATTCACTAGATAAAGCAATTTCCAATTCTAATCCAATGAAGTCTTCATCGCCCACATCTTCACCCAAGATTTCAGGTCATCTCCCTGTTTGTTCATCTCTATCAATATGACTTCTCTCCCTCTCATTTTGCCCTTCATCTAACTTAAACTCATCCCCGACCCTCACTTCTCCTCCTTCAGTGGTGGTCTGCTCATCCCCATCCTCATCCTCATCCCCACCATCCTCATCCTCATCCTCATCCTCACTATAATACTCAACATATACCTTAGCTTCTTCACCGTGCAGATAATGGGAAATGATATCCTTAATACCATTATCGTCATTAAAAAATCTCAACCCATCCTTCAATTCCTTCCCAGGAACACAGTAATGTAGTTTTTGCACTTTGCATCGTAAAAAATACACCAAATCTCTCAGAAAATCAATATATGATGGCTTTAGAACATTGACATAGATAGTACCTTCATTTCCACCACTATATTCCCAATCTTCAGTGCCACTAACAAACTCTCCACCATAGCAAACAATGATGCCTACCTGATTCGCGTCAATGTCAATGCTGCACCCAATGAACAAAAAAGAAAAAGAGTCATTGTCGTTTTGTTGGGACCACATGACAGAATCAGCAACTTCACATGCAGGTCCTTGTTGTTTCGTTGTCAAGAAACAAATGTGACTAAAATCTCCCCAATTCGATGCATATACAGAAACAAAAAAAAAATCGAATTAAATAAACAAAGTGAGGTCCCCACCACCCATTTTTTAATTCAATCACATTCGGTCCCCCACAGAAGCAATCCAATTAATTAAACAAACAAATTCGGTCCCACCATTGTTTTCCTCCGAGTCAAGCCCTTCCGCACCCTATTTTTCTATTCGGTCCCCACAACAGAAAGCGAACGAACGATGGAACTCTCAATTTTTCTATTCTGTACCCATAAAAGTGACATCCCCATCACTTTCCCCCTGAGCCGAGACCTCAATTTGCCCTCCGCGCCCTAACTTGCCCGTCGGAACCCTAAATTTTTCACTAAATTGACCCACGTAGAGAACATGACAAACTTGAGTGAGCGAGAGTTGGGAACGATCGTGAACGACGGCGCAACTACAGCGGCGGGCAAGTGACAGCGGGCGAGCGAACGACAATGGGTGAATGACGGTGGGTGAGCGAGCTACGGCCGGCGTCGAGAACCGTATACGAACCCTATTTTACTCCCTCTTCAGCGACATCGTTTTTTGGGGATTTTTGCTATGGAGCAACGTGGCGTCGTTTCTTATGTTTGTCCACGGTGGATGGCAAGAAACGACATCGTTTCTTACGAAGAAAGGAAGACGGCATCGTTTTATGCCATCCACCGTGGACAATCTTAAGCCACGTCAATTTTTTTTTTTTAAATATAAAGCCACGTAATCATTTTGGCCGGAATTTCTCGCCGGTGGCACCCAAGTGATCTTTTTTCCTCCGATTTGGTACTTAAGTGATCCGACGGAAATTTTTGGCACCAAAGTGAGCGCCGTACACAACTTATGGCACTGATAGTGTACTTCTCCCCATTTAAAACACACATTTAATTGGGCTTTACAATTCAAACCCATAACAATCCATTTTTTGAAATTCAGCTAATCCAAAGGTAGGGCTATGACCCATTTTGAGCCATTTAATTACATACGGAGGTGTAGATTTCAACCATATTAAGGTTAATTGAATTAATTAGTAGTGCGGTTCAAATACAGATCATTGATCAAATTAGATTATTATGTGAAGCAATCGAGATCACAATACCAATAGTCGTGCACAAGAAACATGGATCCGTTATGTGACCTAATGCTATAAAATTAATAATCTGACAAGAAGCCTTGGACGCTAACTACATGAATGAATCTTGGAGTCGCGCTTCCAAATGAATGACTAACGTAATATGGATGCGTACTTTGATGATTTGCATATGCAACATCGAGTACTTAATTGTGGTAATAAACTACATTCAATCACTTGGAGTGGAATGGCAAATGTCGATATAATGATCAACCTAAATTCAAATCCTTTTAGTAAGATTTCTGACACATGAAAACGAAAAATTAATCAGATTATGTATGTTGGATATAGAATCGGGCAAGTGAATATGGATTGATTTTAAGTACATGCATGGAAAATTTCTATTTTTCATTAAAAATTATTCTGTTTAGGGCACTACGTTTTATCTTTTCCTATATATTGAATTATACATACATACATACATATATATATATATATATATATATGTTTGTGTATATTGAATTGGATTGTTATTGCTATTGTAGGCAATAATTGAAGATAGCGTATAATCAATATTTATAATATATCTGCGTGTGTGTGTAATCAATAGTTCGACGTGACAAAAGTGGTTTAATAAAACTGAATTAAAATAAAAGTTCTTAGATGTCCAAATATCAAATTTAGTTAGAAAACATCTTAATACATAAAATAACGTATATGGATTTACCGTCTACTAAAGAAAATAAAAATAAACGTAACAAAATGTCCACTTACTAATCATGGAAATATATTCAAAAGATCTATTGACACCTATTTTGGCTATTCCTTTTAATCATTTATCGAATAAGAAAATTAAGTGTCGAACACTGCCCCTAAACAAAAATTTCATTGACACGATCACATTTGTATTACAAGCACTAAAAACATTTTCGTTTAATAATAACATGTCCACATAAATTTCATTCGAGTTGGCCCTATTGTAAATTCCCCAGGAATTATCTCGAAGTGTCGCTTGGGTTTGAGGTAGAGGTGTGCAAAAGAACCGGGATCCGCCCGGGACCGCCCGGAACCGGACCGGAATCGCCGGAACCGGTGGTTCTTAAGGGAACCGGTGGGTACTGGTCCGGTCCCGATTCCATGGGCGGATCCGTCCACCCACCCACTTGGACCGGACCGATTATATTATAATAATATATTAATTTTTACTATTAAAAATTTTGAAATTAGCAAAAGTATCTATATAGGTTCCAGCTTCTACCTCCCCTCTTCCTCCTCCCCCTCCTCAGGCTTCTCCCCATCATCCTCATCTTCGGGGACGGGTGAACTCTAGATCTAAGAACGGCTCATCGTTCTCATTGTCCTCTTCATTGTTGGTCTCGAGGGAGGAGTGGGAGACGACGAAGGCGGTGGCCAAGATGGTGGTGGTGGCCAAGACGGAAGCGGAGTGAGGTCGCAACCGGTTGAAGGCAAAAAGGGGAAGGCATGGAGGTTGGACCGGTTTTATGGATCCACCCGGGAACCGGACCGGACCGGTGGTCCGGTTCTCGAGGTGGATCCATGCAACTAGCAGGAGGTTCCCGGTTCCAATTTTTTGGAACCGGTTCTTAGTGGGCGGTTCCCGGTTCTAGGTCAAGAACTGCCCGCCCGGACCATGCACACCCCTAGTTTGAGGAGAGAGGCCCAAATTTTGTTCGAATTCTCAAGAGCAAGCCCGTTTAATTTCAGGATTGATGATATTCGGCCAAAGCCCATTGATACCCTTTGAGCTAGCCGAATTCCGTGAACTAAGAAAGTGGGTTCTCTGATCAAATTTGGAAAGGAAGAAGGCATATCCTTTGCGATTTTCGGACAATAAATGGGGTTTCGCTTTTGCTTGCTTATGCCTTCTAGGTTCTTTAATCTTTTCAGAAATATATATAGTGTTTTAATAATTGTCACATTATTGTTCGCCGCCCACGTGATCATCTCTCACGTGTTAAGGGTTTAGGATTAAAATCAACAAAGATTGCACGCAAAACATTTTCGAATTAGAGGAAATATATCAAAATGGCATTAGATTATCAAAATGGCATTAGATTAATCTAATAAATCCTAGTAAAATGTATTTTTGAATTTTACTTATGTGTCTAATTGAACTATAAATAATTAGTGACGACTCCAAGGTATATTAAATTAAGTTGCAATTGGTATTAACTTGAGAGAATCCACATTAGGTGATGGCACCATCTCTTTAATGACCTATTTGCGCTTGCTAGTAATCTAGTAGCTTTTCTTTGATAAGTCATCTCGAGAAATGTTATGACCAGATAAATATAAGAAAAGAACCATGTAGATTATTGAAGATTTCCCGCAACAATACCGGGGCGGTTTTTGGACTTCCGTGGAGGACAAGCTTGCTGGCTACGTAAAAAATATAAAATTTCTTAGAACTTTGACTTTGAATGAGGAAATATTAAATTGATTGAACGTCGTATGGAGAATCCTTGTACTATTATAACTGTTAATTTTATTGGTCTAACTCAGTGCGGAAATCAACATACGAGAAACTAGAAGATAAATACGCATGGGGAGTCAATGTTAAAGTATTGCATTTTCCAGGCCTTATCCTCAATTTGGACCGGAATATGGACCGTATAGCCTGCAATCGAATGTCATTTCTTTTACAAGTTAGCAAATTTCATCTTTAATACGACATTTGAGATGACCAATGCTGACGATTATAGACAGATATTATTAGTGCGGCATGCGTGGAGTGGTGAAATTAGCGTTTGGCATGACTTCGTAATCAAAGCGGTGGTTCCAAAAGCTTTCCATCATGCATTTGTCTCTGAGGAATTTTCCCAAACACCTCGAGGGTTCTCGAAGTAAAGAAAGCATAGGCTCACCAGCCGAGTCTAATTATTTATACATCAGAGAGAGAGTTTGTGTGTATTCAAGTGTTTATTTGGACCACTTACATTCTACCAAGTTCAGTTGCCCGAATTCCGAGGACAAATCTGGGCCCTCAAAGGGTTCTTCATCACGACTGTGAACTCCAGCTTCTCCGACAGGTCCACCTCCTCGCCCGCCACCGCCCGCCATTGGAACAGCCACACCAAGTTCGCCACGAAGTACTCCAAGTGCAGTATCGCAAGCCCGGACGCGGGGCAGATCCTCCTCCCCGCCCCAAAGGGCATCATCTTAATCTCCCTGCTCCCCGTGATGTCAAAACCGCCCGCTTCTCCGCCGCCATCACCGCAATTTAAGAACCTCTCGGGCTTGAACGCCATCGGGTCCTCCCAGACTTTCGGGTCCCAACCCATCTCCGCCACCATGAAGTTGATGGTCCCCTTCTTCGGAATCACGTATCCGCCCAGCTCCGTGTCTTCCGTCACCGTGTGCGGCAGCACGAAGTGGCCCGGCGGGTGGCGGCGCAGCCCTCCAGCACCACCGCCTTCAGGTAGCCCATCCTCTGCAAGTCCTCCTCCTGCACCAGCTCCGCCCCTTGTCCCACGACCGATTTGATTTCATCGTAGAGCCTCTCTTGGATTTCTGGGTACTTGACCAGGTTGGCCATGATCCATTGCAGCGCTGTGGACGTCGTGTCGGTGCCGGCGTTGAGGAACTCCGAGCAGAGGCTCACCATTTCGTCCTCCTCCAGCTTCCTCTTCTCCCCCGGCAGCTCCAGGTCCAGGAGCGTGTCTACATACGACACAATCCAATCGCCACGATTCTCGTCCTCCTTGATTTTGTTTACTTGCTCTTGCTTGGCCTTGGATCGAGCCCTGATAAGCGGGACGAGGACGCGATTCCGATATTCGATGAGCTCGTAGAACTCCTTCCACCGCTTCCCGAACACGAGCTTGCTCACCCGCGGCCAGAAATTGAGCACGTTGAACCGCGGGAAACCCAATAGCAACCGTCGCTGAGCCTCCTCAATCTGCTTAATCTGCTTCTCCTCGAGCCTGTCTCCGAAGCACATGAGGACCAGCAAGCAGAACATGGCGTACTGGAAGTGGTCGACGACGCGGACCACGCCGCCTGGCTGGGACTTGAGCTCCGCCACCAGGATGTCGAGGACCCAAGCGCGGGCGCGGGAGTAGGAGCGCAGGCGGGAGGGATGGAGAATCTCCGCCGTGAGGTTCCGGCGGAGGAGGCGCCAGGTGGGGCCGTAGGAGGAGGAGCTGATGTTGTGCTGGTTGGCGGAGAGGACGCGGTCAGCGGCGAGGGCCAGCGGGCGGTCGGCGAAGACGGCGCCGCGTTGGACAAGGGCCTCGTGGGCGAGGGCCTGGGAGGCGACGAAGACGGCGGGGCGAGGGCCCACGTGGATGGTGACGATGCGGCCGTGGCGGGCGTGGAGGGAGCGGAGGACGGGCTCGATCTCCGCGAAGGACTTGCGGAGCCATAGGAAGTTGCCGACAACCGGGAAGGTGGGAGGGCCCGGCGGGAGGGTCTTCTTCCTCTTGGGGGCGGATGAGAGGAGATTGACGGTAGCTCTGAGGAGAGCGGCGATGGAGAGGGTGACGAGGACGAGGAACCAGGGATCCATCTTTTGCCAAAACGACTTGGAGTTTTTGAAATGGAACAGATGGAGGATTTGCAGAGGAGAGCTGGCGAAGTTTTTTCGTTTAATGTATGATTGGAGGTTGGATGATGACCTGGCCAGAGGAAAACACGATGGATGACGTCCTAGTGCTAGTGGTGGATTTTCTCCGGGAAATGATAGTTTCGCAATTTGTCCAATTTTATATTTTCATTGGACGAATTTTTTCTGAAAAGCTCATCCTTGATTTCTAGAAAAACTTAAAGGCAATGATACCCTCTGCCAAACTATGTAAATAATCAAAAAAGTCTAACTCAACTCTTCCGTTTCTGCCATTTCCTATTTTTCGTGTCTTCGTTACGTTACAATCCTCAAGTGAAAGGATTTCCTTCGTGTACCAACACCATATATTAATGAATTGTGATTACTTTTCATTCAACGGTGAATATAATTCACGATATGCAATTATTTAAGAAAATAAGATGTACCAACAAATCACATTATCGATTTGAAATTTGGAATTTTACTAAATTTTTCGAAGGTATTTGTCTAGTTGTATGTGATAGGATTGTGTCTATTATATTCTGATGATGTGAACTTGTAGTTCATTTTTGGGGATGAAGCATCTGGGTTGGAAAACAGCAGTTGATTCTTCTTTAGATTATTTTATTCCATTTCTTAGTCATTAAGGTATGTTTCATCACATGTCAGCATGCGGATAGAAAATCTTCATTGATTAGCATCGCGATCTCTCTAACTTATAGAAATAAAAAAAAAAAAAAAATGAGCTAACACTATAAAGTTGACATTTTCCCCAGAAGTCTTGGGCGCTAATTTAGAGGACAAGATTCCAAATTAATTACTAAAGTAAAGAGGACAACTATTTCTATGATATGCATATGCACCATAAAAAATAGGTAATCATGGCATGAAATGTCGATTGTTGATGTGACGCCCGATATAAATGTGAATTAATCTAATAAGCTTTCATACGCATCCTGTTAATTACTAAAGTAAAAAGGACGGCTATTTCTATGATATGCATATGCACCATCAAAAATAGGTAATCGTGGCACGAAATGTCGATTGTTGATGTAACGCCCGATATAAATGTGAATCAATCTAATAAGCTTTCATACACATCCTAAGGACAAGTTAATTAGATTACAATAAATCATACATAGATTAACCTAAAGTACATAAACGATACAATTCTATTTTTTATAATTACAAAAGGATAAAAGCCACAAAAAATCATAAACTTTACCTACTGTAACACACTTACCCTAAATTTTTTTGACATAAAAATTTCCCAAACTTGTATCCATATGACACATGTACCCAAAACTTGTACAGTATGACACATTTGCCTCAATTTTTTTTTTATGACACTCAAAACTCCAAACTTTTTTCGGTAACAAATTTACCACATGTCGATTAATGAATGAATTGTTTTTTAACTAACTTGGAAAGTCTGGTGTATCCTAAGGAAATGAGATTTTGAAAAAAGAATTCTCAAATATTACAACAAAATTTT
This sequence comes from Eucalyptus tenuipes, assembly GCA_014182365.1. Taxonomy (NCBI): domain Eukaryota; kingdom Viridiplantae; phylum Streptophyta; class Magnoliopsida; order Myrtales; family Myrtaceae; genus Eucalyptus; species Eucalyptus tenuipes. The sequence continues at coordinate 9,298,797 of CM024544.1, read as the reverse complement.
CAAAAGGTTCAAAATCCTTACAATAAATCCAATTTGGATTTCAATAAATAAATAAAAAGCGATCTTTTGATTGATTTTCCAAAAGTCAATGAGAGTCTGAGACAGAAACCTCCTAGACTTGCTTATAGAATTCATTTTCAAAGGACTTTCACAAAGTCTATTGGTCAAAGTACTCTTCTAAGGGCTCATTTGATTTAAATTTGGGAAAATGCAAATATCTTTGAGGTAAAGGGGTTTTCCGAAATATTACACTGTTTCATAAATTATAATCTCAAATAGCATTGAATAGTAAGTTTAGCATAAACACCATTTGGCAAAACTCACGTTTGCAATTGGCTTTTGCTATTTTTTTTTTTTAAATCTAAAAATCAAATTCGGCGGCCGGTAGCCGAACGACCCATTTGGCCGTCCGATCGCCAAATTTGGCGGCTCGAGGTCGCGGAGGCCGATCGGCCTCCAAATCGCTAGATCTAACCGTCGGATGGCCAGATCTGGCGGCTTGAGGTCACAACCTCAGGAGGCATCACCTAGTTCGCGCGAGCAAGGCAACACCGTCTAAGGTCGTGTGGACCTAGTTGGCATCTTCTGGTTCGCGCGCGCCAGGCGACGCCGCTTGTGTCGCAGGTCACGCCACCCCAAGTGGTGGTCACCGAGGTTGCACAACCCCCAGGCGGCGATGGCGGCTACCGGAGAAGCCCGACTCTCAAGCGGGAAAGATGAAGACGAATGGGGAAGAAGATGAACAGTGACTCTAATGAACAGTGAACTTGCATTCCCAAAATGCCCAATGCTCAAAGCAGGTTCAGACCTGCATTGGGCTTTAGCATTAAGAATGTTGATATTTGGCTAATGAGCTTTCAAAAATGTTTGCCAAACGCAATATATTTTCCCCAATAGGCCCCTTAGGAAAGCTGAACCAAACGGGACCTAAGTATAGAAACTCAGAATATTTTGAAAATGAATATTTTAGAGTCAAAAGATCTATTAAAAAGGATTGGACAAAAACAACCTTTATGTCTAACTCTTCGAGACCTAAGAAAATTTAGGTACCAAAAAAAGTTTGAGACTATTCTTTGATTGATGATTACTATAAAAAGGAAGAGCAATGGCTCATTTGATTCGGCTTTGGGGAAATAGCCATGAGAGAATACAAATACCTTTGGAGTGCTTGTTATGCCTTCTAAGTTCTTAAATCTTTTTAGTAATTTATTTACTGTTTTAATTATTGTCACATTATTGTTCGCCACCCACGTGATCATCTCTCACTTGTTAAGGGTTTGGGATTAAAATCGACAAAGATTGCATGCAAAACATTTTCGAATTAGAGGAAATATATCAAAATGGCATTAGATTAATCTAACGTAATTAAATCCTAGTAAAATGTATTTTTGCATTTTACTTATGTGTCTAATTGAACTATAAATAATTAGTGACGACTCCAAGGTATATTAAATTAAGTTGCGATTGGTATTAACTTGAGAGAATTCACATTAGGTGATGGCACCATCTCTTTAATGATCTATTTGCGCTTGCTAGTAATCTAGTAGCTTTTCCTTGATAATTCATCTCGAGAAAAGTTATGACCAGATAAATATAAGAAAAGAACCATGTAGATTATTGAAGATTTCCCACAACAATACTGGGGCGGTATTTGGACTTCCGTGGAGGACAAGCTTGCTGGCTACGTAAAAAATATAAAATTTCTTAGAACTTTGACTTTGAATGAGGAAGTATTAAATTGATTGAACATCGTATGGAGAATCCTTGTACTATCATAACTGTTAATTTTATTGGTCTCAGTGCGGAAATCAACATACGAGAAACTAGAAGACAAATACGCATGGGGAGTCAATGTTAAAGGATTGTATTTTCCAGGCCTTATCCTCAATTTTGAGCAGAATATGGACCGTACATCCGCATGGTAGCCTGCAATCGAATGTCATTTCTTTTACAAGTTAGCAAATTTCATCTTTAGCACAAGGTTTGAGATGACCAATGATAATTTAGTGATGATTATAGACAGATATTATTAGTGCGGCATGCGTGAAGTGGTGAAATTAGCGTTTGGCATGACATCGTAATCAAAGCGGTGGTTCCAAAAGCTTCCCATGATGCATTTGTCTTTGAGGAATTTTCCCAAACACCTCGAGGGTTCCCGAAGTAAAGAAAGCATAGGCTCACCAGCCCAGTCTAATTATTTATACATCAGACAGAGAGATTTGTGTGTATTTGAGCGTTTGATTATATCACTTACATTCTACCAAGTTCAGTTGCCCGAGTTCCGGGGACAAATCTGGGCCCTCAAGGGTTCTTCATCACGACTGTGAACTCCAGCTTCTCCGACAGGTCCACCTCCTCGCCCGCCACCGTCCGCCATTGGAACAGCCACACCAAGTTCGCTACGAAGTACTCCAAGTGCAGTATCGCAAGCCCGGACGCAGGGCAGATCCTCCTCCCCGCCCCAAATGGCATCATCTTAATCTCCCTGCTCCCCGTGATGTCAAAACCGCCCGCTTCTCCCCGCCATCACCGCAATTCAAGAACCTCTCGGGCTTGAACGCCATCGGGTCCTCCCAGACTTTCGGGTCCCAACCCATCTCCGCCACCATGAAGTTGATGGTCCCCTTCTTCGGAATCACGTATCCGCCCAGCTCCGTGTCTTCCGTCACCGTGTGCGGCAGCACGAAGTGGCCCGGCGGGTGGCGGCGCAGCCCTCCAGCACCACCGCCTTCAGGTAGCCCATCCTCCGCAAGTCCTCCTCCTGCACCTGCTCCGCCCCTTGTCCCACGACTGATTTGATTTCGTCGTAGAGCCCCTCTTGGATTTCTGGGTACTTGACCAGGTTGGCCACGATCCATTGCAGCGCTGTGGACGTCGTGTCGGTGCCGGCGTCGAGGAACTCCGAGCAGAGGCTCACCATTTCGTCTTCCTCCAGCTTCCTCTTCTCCCCCGGCAGCTCCAGGTCCAGGAGCGTGTCCACGTACGACACAATCCAATCGCCACAATTCTGGTCCTCCTTTGCTTTGTTTAGTTGCTCTCGTTTGGCCTTGGATCGAGCGCTGATGAGCGGGACGAGGACGCGATTCCGATATTCGATGAGCTCGTAGAACTCCTTCCACCGCTTCCGGAACACGAGCTTGCTCACCCGCGGCCAGAAATTGAGCACGTTGAACCGCTGGAAACCCAACAGCAATCGTCGCTGAGCCTCCTCAATCTGCTTAATCTGCTTCTCCTCGAGCCTGTCTCCGAAGCACATGAGGACCAGCAAGCAGAACATGGCGTACTGGAAGTGGTCAACGACGCGGACCATGCCACCTGGCTGGGACTTGAGCTCCGCCACCAGGATGTCGAGGACCCACGCGCGGGCGCGGGAGTAGGAGCGGAGGCGGGAGGGATGGAGGATCTCCGCCGTGAGGTTCCGGCGGAAGAGGCGCCAAGTGGGGCCGTAGGAGGAGGAGCTGACCTCGTACTGGTTGGCGGAGAGGACACGATCCGTGGCGAGGGGCGGCGGGCGGTCGGCGAAGACCGCGCCACGGCGGACGAGGGCCTCGTGGGCGAGGGCCTGGGAGGCGACGAAGACGGCGGGGCGGGGGCCCACGTGGAGGGTGACCATGGGGCCGTGGCGGGCGTGGAGGGAGCGGAGGACGAGCTCGAGCTCCGCGAAGGACGTGCGGAGCCATAGGAAATTGCCGACGACCGGGAAGGCGGAGGGCCCGGCGGGAGGCTCTTCCTCTTGGCGGCGGAGGAGGAGAGGAGGTTGAGGGTAGCTCTGAGGAGGGCGGCGACGGAGAGGGTGACAAGGACGAGGAACCAGAGATCCATCTTTTGCCAAAACGGCTTGGAGTTTTTGAATTGGAACAGATGGAGGATTTGCAGAGGAGAGGTAGCGAATTTTTTTCGTTTAATATAAGATTGGAGATTGGATGATGACCTAGCCAGAGGAAACACAATGGATTGACGTCCTAGTGCTAGTAGTGGATTTTCTCCGGGAAATGATATTTCCGCAATTTGTCCAATTTTATATTTTTATTGGACTAATTCTTTCTGAAAAGCTCATCCTTGATTTCTATAAAAACTTAAAGGCAATGATACCCTCTGCCAAACTATGTAAATAATCAAAAAAGTCTAACTGAACTCTTCCGTTTCTGCCATTTCCTATTTTTCGTGTCTTCATTACGTTACAATCCTCGATTGAAAGGATTTCCTTCATGTAACAATACCATATGTTAATGAATGGTGATTACTTTTCATTCAACGTTGAATATAATTCATGATATACAATTATTTAAGAAAATAAGATGTACTAAGGAATCACATTATCGATTTGAAATTTGGAAAATGTCATTTTACTAAAAAATTTTGAAGGTATTTGTCTAGTTGTATGTGATAGGATTGTGTCTATTATATTCTAATGATGTGAACTTGTAGTTCATTTCTGGGGAAGAAGCATCTTGGTTGGAAAACAGTAGTTAATTCCCCTTAAGATTACTTTGTTCCATTTCTTAGTCATTAAGCTATGTTACATCACATGTCAGCATGCGGATAGAAAATCTTCGTTGATTAGCATCGCGATATCTCTAACTTATAGTAATAAAAAAAAATTCAATGAGCTAATGCTATAAAGTTGACATTTTCCCCAAAAGTTTTGGGCGCTAATTTCGAGGACAAGATTCCAAATTAATTACTAAAGTAAAAAGAGGACGGCTATTTCTATGATATGCATATGCACCATCAAAAATAGGTAATCGTGCCATGAAATGTTGATTGTTGATGTAACGCCCGATATAAATGTGAATTAATCTAATAAGCTTTCATACGCATCCTATTAATTACTAAAGTAAAAAAGGACGGCTATTTCTATGATATGCATATGCACCATCAAAAATAGGTAATCGTGGTACGAAATGTCGATTGTTGATGTAATGCCCGATATAAATGTGAATTAATCTAATAAGCTTTCATACGCATCCTAAGGACAAGTTAATTAGATTACAATAAATCATACATAGATTAACCTAAAGTACATAAACGATACATTTCTATTTTTCATAATTACAAAGGGATAAAAGCCACAAAAAATCATAAACTATACCTACTGTAACACACTTACCCTAATTTTTTTTTTTACACAAAAAACTCCCCAAACTTGTATCCATATGACACATTTACCCAAAAGTTGTACAGTATGACACATTTGCCTCAATTTTTTTTATGACACTAAAAACTCCAAACTTTTTTCGGTAACACATTTACCATATGTCAATTAATGAATGAATTGTTTTTTAACTAACTTGGAAAGCCTGGTGTATCCTAAGAAAATGAGATTTTGAAAAAAGAATTCTCAAATATTACAACAAAATATTCAAAAGGTTCAAAATCCTTACAATAAATCCAATTTGGATTTCAATAAATAAATAAAAAGCGATCTTTTGATTGATTTTCCAAAAGTCAATGAGAGTCTGAGACAGAAACCTCCTAGACTTGCTTATAGAATTCATTTTCAAAGGATTTTCACAAAGTCTATTGGTCGAAGTACTCTTCTAAGGGCTCATTTGATTTAAATTTAAGAAAATGCAAATATCTTTGAGGTAAAGAGATTTTCTTAAATGTTACATCGTTTGGTAAATTATAATCTCAAATAGCATTGAAAAGTAACTTTAGCATAAACACCATTTCGCAAAACTCACATTTGTAATTGGCTTTTGCTATTTTTTTTTTTTAAATTTGAAAATCAAATCCTGCGGCCGGCAGCCAAACGACTAGATTTGGCTGCTGAACTGCCAAATCTGGCGGCCTGAAGTCGCGGAGGCCGATCCGGCCTCCAAATCGCTAGATCTAACCGTTGGATGGCCAAATGCGGCGGCTTGAGGTCGCAACCTCAAGCGGCGTCACCTAGTTCGCGCGAACCAGGCAACGCCATCTGGGGTCGCGTGGACCTAGTTGGCGTCTTCTGGTTCACGCACGCCGGGCGACGCTGCTTGGGTCGTGGGTCATATCACCCCAAGCGGTGGTCACCGGGGATGCACAACCCCCACGCGGCAATGGCGGCTACCGAAGAAGCCCGACTCTCAAGCGGGAAAGATGAAGACGAATGGGGAAGAATATGAACAGTGAACTTGCATTTCCAAAATACCAAATGCTCAAAGCAAGTTTAGACCTGCATTTGGCTTTTAGCATTAAGAATGCTGATATTTGGCCAATGAGCTTTCAAAAATGTTTGCCAAATGCAAAATATTTTCCCTAATGGGCCCCTTGAGAAAGCTAAACCAAATGGGACCTAAGTATAGAAACTCAAAATATTTTGAAAATGAATATTTTAGAGTCGAAAGATCTATTAAAAAGGATTGGACAAAAACAACCTTTATGTTTAACTCTTCAAGACCTAAGAAAATTTGGGTACCAAAAAAAGTTTGAGACTATTCTTTGATTGATGATTACTATAAAAAGGAAGAGCAATGACTCGTTTGATTTGGCTTTGAGGAAATAGCCATGAGAGAATACAAATACCTTTGGAGTGCTTGTTATGCCTTCTAAGTTCTTTAATCTTTTTAGTAATTTATTTAATATTTTAATTATTGTCACATTATTGTTCACCGCCCACGTGATCATCTCTCACGTGTGAAGGGTTTAGGATTAAAATCGACAAAGATTGCACGCAAAACATTTTTGAATTAGAGGAAATATATCAAAATGGCATTAGATTAATCAAACGTAATTAAATCCAAGTAAAATGTATTTTTGCATTTTACTTATGCATTTTACTTATGTGTCTAATTGAACTATAAATAATTAGTGACGACTCCAAGGTATATTAAATTAAGTTGCGATTGGCATTAACTTGAGAGAACCCACATTAAGTGATGGCACCATCTCTTTAATGACCTATTTGCGCTCGCTAGTAATCTAGTAGCTTTTCTTTGATAATTCATCTCGAGAAAAGTTATGACCAGATAAATATAAGTAAAGAACCATGATACTGGGGCGGTTTTTGGACTTCCGTGGAGGACAAGCTTGCTGGCTACTTAAAAAATATAAAATTTCTTAGAACTTTGACTTTGAATGAGGAAATATTAAGTTGATTGAACATCGTATGGAGAATCCTTGTATGACTGTTAATTTTATTGGTATAACTCAGTGCGGAAATCAACGTACGAGAAACTAGAAGATAAATACGCATGGGGAGTCAATGTTAAAGTATTGTATTTTCCAGGTCTTATCCTCAATTTGGACCAGAATATGGACCGTACCTTCGCGCGGTAGCCTGCAATCGAATGTCATTTCTTTTACAAGTTAGCAAATTTCATCTTTAATACGAGGTTTGAGATGACCAATGCTGACGATTATAGACAGATATTATTAGTGCGGCATGCGTGGAGTGGTGAAATTAGCGTTTGGCATGACTTCGTAATCAAAGCGGTGGTTCCAAAAGCTTTCCATCATGCATTTGTCTCTGAGGAATTTTCCCAAACACCTTGAGGGTTCCCGAAGTAAAGAAAGCATAGGCTCACCAGCCGAGTCTAGTTATTTATACATCAGACATAGAGTTTTGTGTGTATTTAAGTGTTTATTTGGACCACTTACATTCTACCAAGTTCAGTTGCCCGAATTCCGGGGACAAATCTGGGCCCTCAAAGGGTTCTTCATCACCACGGTGAACTCCAGCTTCTCCGACAGGTCCACCTCCTCGCCCGCCACGGCTCGCCATTGGAACAGCCACACCAAGTTCGCCACGAAGTACTCCAAGTGCAGTATCGCAAGCCCGGACGCGGGGCAGATCCTCCTCCCCGCCCCAAATGGCATCATCTTAATCTCCCTGCTCCCCGTGATGTCAAAACCGCCCGCTTCTTCCCTGCCATCACCGCCATTCAAGAACCTCTCGGGCTTGAACGCCATCGGGTCCTCCCAGACTTTCGGGTCCCAACCCATCTCCGCCACCATGAAGTTGATGGTCCCCTTCTTCGGAATCACGTATCCGCCCAGCTCCGTGTCTTCCGTCACCGTGTGCGGCAGCACGAAGTGGCCCGGCGGGTGGCGGCGCAGCCCCTCCAGCACCACCGCCTTCAGGTAGCCTATCCTCTGCAAGTCCTCCTCCTGCACCAGCTCCGCCCCTTGTCCCACGACTGATTTGATTTCATCGTAGAGCCTCTCTTGGATTTCTGGGTACTTGACCAGGTTGGCCATGATCCATTGCAGCGCTGTGGACGTCGTGTCGGTGCCGGCGTTGAGGAACTCCGAGCAGAGGCTCACCATTTCCTCTTCCTCCAGCTTCCTCTTCTCCCCCGGCAGCTCCAGGTCCAGGAGCGTGTCCACATACGACACAATCCAATCGCCACAATTCTCGTCCTCCTTGGCTTTGTTTAGTTGCTCTCGCTTGGCCTTGGATCGGGCCCTGATAAGCGGGACGAGGACGCGATTCCGATGTTCGATGAGATCGTAGAACTCCTTCCACCGCTTCGGGAGCAAGAGCTTGCTCACCCGCGGCCAGAAACTGAGCACGCTGAACCGCCGGAAACCCAACAGCAACCGTCGCTGAGCCTCCTCGATCTGCTTAATCTGCTTCTCCTCGAGCCTGTCTCCGAAGCACATGAGGACCAGCAAGCAGAACATGGCGTACTGGAAGTGGTCGACGACGCGGACCACGCCGCCTGGCTGGGACTTGAGCTCCGCCACCAGGATGTCGAGGACCCAGGCGCGGGCGCGGGAGTAGGAGCGCAGGCGGGAGGGATGGAGGATCTCCGCCGTGAGGTTCCGGCGGAGGAGGCGCCAGGTGGGGCCGTAGGAAGAGGAGCTGACGTTGTGCTGGTTGGCGGAGATTAGACGGTCAGTGGGGCGGGGCGGCGGGCGGTCGGCGAAGAGGGCGCCGCGGTGGACGAGGGCCTCGTGAGCGAGGGCCTGGGAGGCGACGAAGACGGCGGGGCGGGGGCCCACGTGGAGGGTGACCATGGGGCCGTGGCGGGCGTGGAGGGAGCGGAGGACGGGCTCGAGCTCCGCGAAGGACGTGCGGAGCCATTGGAAGTTGCCGACGAACGGGAAGGCGAGAGGGCCCGGCGGGAGGCTCTTCCTCTTGGCGGCGGAGGAGGAGGAGAGGAGGTTGAGGGTGGCTTTGAGGAGGGCGGCGACGGAGAGGGTGACGAGGATGATGAACCAGAGATCCATTTTCGCCAGACCGACTTTGAGGATTTGCAGGAGAAAGAGGTGGGGATTGGTTTGTTTCGCATAAGATTGGAGATAAGATAGACTTCGCCGTAACGAAGCGTAATGGGCTTGCCTTCTCTTTTTTTTCCCTCTTTTCCCTCTTCTGTCTATATGGTGAGGAAATGGATTACTTTCTAGTATTGGCCCAATTCTCTTCCAAAAACAGCAGTTTCATCTGGTTTCTCAATTCTAATATCACCACCTTTTTCTGTCTCGTAAAAATACATCAATTTTAGTTCGAGCTGCCGATCTAATCCAAATCTTCTCTCTTTTTATGTTCTCATAAAAAACACTAACTTTATCTCATGGATTAATTTTGGCCCAATTTTTTTTATTTCATAAAATGTATCAAGTTTCAGTCAATATCCAAGTCCAACACTCATCAAGTTTCCGTCGAATACACGTGGAATGACATGTTGAAATGTTTAACTGTATTATGGGAGGGAAATCTAACAAGGGCCGGATTTGGGTATCAATTGAAAGTTATTATTATTTTATGAGTCAAAAAATGTTTGGGTTAAAATTGAAACCTAATCTAAAATTGGTGTTTTTTAATGAGACAAAAAAAAATGTGTAAGTTAAATTTGGGACGCAAGCTAAATTTGATGTTCTTTCATGAGATAAACAAGTTTGAATCAAAATTGAAAACAACTTTAAAATGGTGTTCTTAAAGAGAATCAGGCTTCCTAGTCTTAGTAGCGGATATTATCTGGAAAATGATATTTTCTCATTTAAAAAATCTTTTTCCATAGTTTTCAATTTTTTTTTGGATTAGACTAATTTTCCACCAAAAGTCATCCTTTTTTTTCCTTAAAAATTCTGGAGATATATATAGACAAAATACCATCGACCAAATTAATTAAATTTAATCCCATAGGTTTTTTTTCGAAAGCTACATAATTATAATTGTCCTTTATTTAAAGCATAGATCGTCCAAGACAAACTATATATCCTCTATACAAACAATAAGCTATAGTTTTTAATTCTTTGATTTATTGTTTACTAAAATTAAGTGAATGTCTTTAGTAAGTGCAATTTCTTCGCTTAATTAAAATGGTAATTTTTTTTATTTCAACAATACCTTTTCTCCAGTAAGAACGTAATTGTAAACTACAATTTGTTTTACTTGATCAAATACGTTACCCTTTAAATTCTAAATAACCCATTTATAGATCAGATAAGTTACTATACTTACTTTTCATTGTATTTTAATAATAGATTAGATAGGTACCCCGTGTTTCTCATCTTAGCCTTTTCAAAACAATTTATATTGCAGTATTTTCTAATATACTTTCACTTTATCCAATTTTGAATAGGAAACTTAATAAAATACAAAAGGTTGGGGATGACAAATCTGATAATACTACTGTTGAACGTGGGTCGCAGACAACCTAGAAGAAAAAGGTCACTTTAGACTTCCTTTTTTAAACGAAATAATGTTAGGTGGGGTCTTATAAAAGAAAAATACGTCAATTGATGTGATAGGTTAATAGATTCCATTGAGTATAGCGTTGAATATAAATCACCCAATTATTTTATTTGGGCATGACACTCGGCTTTTGAATATCATACCAAATTAAAATACCCCAACCTATTAATTATGAGCAATCCATCACACTCATTCCATAATCCTAAGAAATTTATATAACCACGGCGTCATTCGACGGAACTCAAATTCGAGATTCATGGCTCTTTAAGAGACGAAGTCTACTAGATTGACTAGATCAATTTCTTGGGAGTTAGGTCATACTTGTTCTAGAGAAAATGGGATTTGAATGCGTGGAATCTCACCTTACACATACAGTAATCCGTGGCTAAAGAGCTGCCAAACGACGTCGCGTTTCATTGGACGGTGGATTCCAGCTCAAGGCTTCTCGCTTTCTATCCTTCGTTTCCGCTTTCCTTCTTCCTCGAGTTTTGAAACGTCTCGTTTTCTTGTTCTCCGCTTTCCTTTTCAAGCCACGATCGATGGGCCAGACGGTGTCGATCTCCCTTTGTCCAGTCTTCCATGTATGATGGTGGCGGGAGCTTGTATTTGTCCCCGGGGACCACGAAAGAAACCATGGAGTTCTTGACAAGAACATCCAGACAAAGTTCAGCAAGAGGTCGAGTGTTCTAGAGTCGAACTGAGAGGCCATGAATTTCGCGCAATAATGCTCAAAAGCTGTTCTGGTTCGACTGTGAGGTTGGTGCATTGATTTGAACTGCACATGACCGCTCGCTTGATACGGGTTTTATGAGCGCAAATGATGTCTCGACTTTCGCAAAACTTAATTTGTGATAAACCTTAATGAGAATATGCCCAACAATTTCACGAGTAGACATAAGGAATGTGAGTTACTAAGTTCGTGTGGAAGAAAACTCTAATTTATAAAAGCCGGATCAGATTTAGTTTGGATTGCAAATAAGTTCCTATCACCTCCTGATGATAACAAATCGTGTTGCGGCCCGACTCTTGATGGTTTATGTGCTACATGTCTCGAATGGACTTTCTTTCATTTCACTTGAATAGAAATTTCAGAGTACCTTCCAAATTCACAGTATTTTTCCTGCAAGAGGATAGAAAAGTCACCGAAAAGCTATGCAACATGTGAAATCTCAACATGGTGTGCACGTATCTCTCATTGACAAAAGAATTGCATCAATTGTCATCCAAGAATCGAAAAATTAGACATTTGTTTTCTGCAAATAGTTGTAAGCAAAAGTGACACTAAAACCCAAAAAATGATGAAAAAATCTTGCAGAAATGTTACTCTAATCAGCCCAGAGCATTATGGAGACATCATGTCATCAAACAATCATACATGTAAGAAATTGTTTTCACGCACTTCAAGGGAATAATTGTCCAAAAAGTCTTAAACATATTATATTCTTGCCAATTTAATTCTAAACATTTTCACATTTTATCAATTAAATCAATTTAGCCAATTTTTACCGGAAATTGTTAACGCAAATGGTTGGCACGAACGTGGCATTTTTTAATGATATCTTAATGATATTTTAATAATTTTTTGAATTTTTTAGGATGTTTTTAGAGAGGACCGCATCAGCAGTTTTCAGCCAAAAATGGCCAGATAGACTAAATTGGCAAAAGGTAAAAAGGTTTAGGACTCAAATGGCAAAATTAAAATATTTAGAATTAAATTGGTAAATGTGCAGTAAGTTTAGGACTTTTTGGACATTCTACCTGAACTTCAAGAGAGCTCTTGATTTTTACAACCGAACTCAGCAAAGCAGATGACAAGAGGACTTCTTATCCCCTTTGTTTCATTGACAAAAGAATCAAATCTAAGATCAGCCTGGGAATTGTTTATCCGAGACAATTCTTGAAAACCAAAAGATACTGACAACTACCCTTGATGGAACTGGACAAATTGCTTCTTTCTTCAGCACTGAGGATTCATATGACCTGGTGATTCTAGTTCGTGCTGGAAAAATCAATGGCAGCACCACAGACAGAAACAAGGCAAGCCATCCCAAGTACATGCCTCCAGCTTCTTGTCCCTGCAGCTACCCCAGCCACAGCTCCCGCAGCCAGGCTATTTACCTGTATAAAGAGAACAGGGGGTCAAGATAATTTCAATTTGACATCGAGCTCTTTACGCATAGCAGAAACAAATTAACCATCACCAACTTTAATGGGCAACAATAAGCTTATTTTTCCCAAGACACTTTCTGAAACAGAGAAACATAAACCATTGAATGTCATCGTACGGCATGTGATCCTATAACCTTCTCTATCACTATTACAACTACAGTTAGCCTCAAACCAATTTGGCTTAAATTAGCAGCAACACAGTCGCAAAAGCAGATGATATCTTCCACCATGATATGAGTATGAGACTTTTCTTGTGTGATCCTCTTATCAAATCATACACTACAAAAATCTTGTACATCTGAAAGAAAAGAAGGGACGCATGAGTCATCTAGAAAGAATACAATGATATGGGAAATCGAGGGAATTTTTGCCCCTCTCACAGTCCAAACCTATTCCCAAGCAAAAGATAGAGGAAAAGATCAAGAACAGACCCAAAATGCATATGCAAAGAGTCGAGATCTTAAAAGTTTCAACAGGGGAAAAATGTACAAACGCCCTAATTTACACACTGTGCTACATCAATATACAACTGGCACAAAGATCTTGTCAGAAGAAATAACTCGGGTGCAACATGATACTATCATGTTTCTGCTTGAAATTTTCCTCCTAGGACACATTTGCCAAAAGGAAACAAAGGAAATTCTCATTTTAAATGGAAAAGCTAGCGTCATGCCCGTTTGGTATGGTGAGATACTAAGAACTATCTGAATCGCAGCTGAAGTTAGATCAGAAAACAAAATTTTGGCCGCTAAGGCCACTATAAGGGTGAGTTTGGAAATACTTTGCATAGAAAATTTTTGAGTGAAGGAGCTGGTTAACCCCTTCAAGCTTGGAGCTTTGGAAAGGCAGGATTTAAGTTCAAAGAACTTCAAAATAATTTTACCAAACACCACAACTTTCAGTTAAACAACTTTAAAGATGCAAAACTGCCAACTTTTCCCAAACTCACCTTAAGATTCATGGCAATATCTGTTAGCCATTGTGGGGGAAAGGAGCTTGTTCTAGTCATGACAAAGCCGTCAATTGATCAACTTTGACTCCACAAGGGGCAGCCATGTCATGACCTCCGGCCATTGATGTCAGATGTTTAGACCACTTGTCAAATGAAACTGACAAATACTCCATATTCATCATTTCATGAGCGTGGTTGACGCTGAATGCACACCTTAAAGCGCTAAAGGCTGTCTCCATTGATGATGTTCATTATATACTTGAAGCTCCACAGCTAGCTTAAAGGCTGGCCAACACAAGAGAATATACTGTATCCACGTTAAAGGATTCATTTCACATGCCTAATAACTACGAGGACCAAGAGCCCTAAAAGGATGCCAAGGGATTTAGAGATCTAGAAAGCAAAAGAGCACTACATGCCGAGTGTTAATCATCACCAAGAGAGACATCATGATATCAATCCAAAGCTACAAAGGTAGCCAAATCCACTTCCCAACCCCGTCCATTCTTTTGCAGATTACTCTGTCTGCAGCTATGTTGCAATATTTAACAAATGATACGAAAATTATCATATGCCTCATGTATGGGAGCATTACTCCTATAACATGTCGGCAAGCCTCTCAAAGAAATCCTTGCGACGACAACAGCAAATGAAGGCCAGATGCTCTCACCAAAACTTTCGAAGTTCCTCTCCAGAAAAATGAATGGTCCAATGCATGAAAATACCAACAGAACTAAAGTTGTCATAACTGCGTAGTTTCTTCAATTTTAATATCAGCTCCAAAACAGGAAAACATGTTGCCACGATACTAACCCAATCATCCCCCCTTCGGTATCTCTGTATTCCACAGCATGTCGCTGTAAAAACTCCAGTAACCAGTCCTAACAAACAAGATTATGAGCATAAGGTTGAGGTTGAAAAATCGAATCTTTTATTCACAGAATCGAAAGAAAATATCAAAATGAGAAGCAGGTTGAAACATGGTCATTAAACTGAAAATGAAATTCCAGCTACTGAAATACGAGCAAGATCAAACTCAATCACCAAGTACAAGGAAAGATAAAGCTAGTCACATGAGAGCATGAATAAGCTAAAGCAGGTATCAAATCAATTTAATTCAGGAGGCTTCCCTCAAGGTCTGCAGAGTTAAAAAAAAAAAAAAAAGGCATGCATCACTCTTCTCCCAGTCTGAAGGATGCGAAAGAGGCATCTAAGTCGAAGAGAGTCCCATTATACATTCATTCATTTTTAGGAATCTTAGTTGACGTATCGAAGTATAACCCTGCGGGACAGCAGACAGTGATCACAACATCCGCATATCTCCTAATCTGATGCAAGCACATCGACCTGCAAGGATGTAGCAATTATGAATGAGGAAAATTTTGCCCCTAAACATTACTCAATGCCACGAGCTTGCAAAAGACAGAAACAATGCTCTTCTCTTCCCATTTCCAGATGAGCAATACAAATGTCAAAAAAAATCCGCAATCTCATTCGTTCAATTCATAAAGAGAACACGATGCTCGTGCCTGTCCAAAATGCAACCGGGGGAATTTTACCGCATTGGAAGCTGAACTTGCCGACCGATTTCACCTGCCAATCCCATCGACACAATTGCATAATAGCCATTGAGCGAAAAGCGAGCTAATACATGACAATAAATTATGATAAATCAACTTCCATACCAAAAAATATGCCCGAGGTATCCCAGAAAAGGCCTGCACAAGATTACCAGAAAAGAGTGAGAGAAGCAAATGGAATGGCGACAAGATGAAATTTTGAAGGCTGCGACAAAATGGGCTCTTAATCGAAGCCATATACACCCAATTTTCGAGCATCGTATTTTTTTTTTTTTTTTGGTCGAAAGGAAATTTTGCATTTCATTCAAGCAAAGTTTGGACAATAGAAGCACTAGCTTCAAAACATAACAAGTTCAAAAGACAAGAGAGGGGATAAAAAACCCAATTAGCTGGAAGGGCCTTTCTTCGGTGGGCCTTGGCAACCCGTCCGCCACTTTGTTGCATTCTCGTCGGCAATGGGCTATTTTCAGATTTGGAAAAGTATTAACACGTGCCTTCACTTCACATATTAACGCATCTACTTCCCAGTTACTTTGCGGTGTACTTTCGACTAGCGCTTTCACCAGTTCAAGATTATCTGACTCCAACTCCATCGGCTTTTCTTCTCTTCCTTCAAAAAACTTTAGGGTTTGTAACACCGCCTGTGCTTCCGCTTGGATCGCTGAAGATACTCGACCGTGCGCGCAAAACCATCAACGAGGACTCCTCGGCTATCTCGCGAGATGCAAGCAACAGCCGCTTCCCTGTTTCTTGAAGAAAGGAGCCATCGACGTTGATTTTTAACATTCCGTGCATCGGGGGAGTCCAAATCTGAGGTGAGCCGTACTTTGGAGAGGTTCCTGTTTGAGTCGAGATGAAAATCAGAGGGTTCCCATTCTGATGTAAGCGCTGCAACGAAGGGTTCCGGGTTTGAGCCAAGCCGAGCGTTGGAGGGGTGGGTCTTTGAGATGAAGCTCTTGCCAAAGACATCCAAATCCGTGATGGGGGTGTCATCTCGCTCCCGATGCGGGCGCTGCAGCAACGGAGTCCATATTTGCGTTGAGCCATGCATCGGAGGAGACGAGATTTGAGGTGCGTCCTGCGGGTATGTCCCAATCGAGCCGGGGGTTAGCATCTGTTCGATGCGGGCGTTGCAGCGAGGGATTCCGAGTTTGCGTCATGATGTGCTCCAGAGGGGTGGGATTCCGAATTTGCATTGTGCTGTGCATCAGAGGAGTGGGGTTTGGGGGCGAGGACTCCATTGAAGCTACCCCGAACTAAGGTGAGAAACCCGGCACCTGTTCTGTTTTGGTCTGTTTTTTCTTCCACCTATTGAAATTTTCTTCCATGGCCATTCTTTGAGGTGATTATGTCTTTGGGAGTTCAACGGTTTTGCTCTAAAACACCAATCGTTGCGTGATTTCCAAATCTGCCATAGCAAGAAGGCTAATCGCTCAAAGGACACTGAGGTATGTTGAAATTTATCTAGCCATTCCTCTATCCAAGTTATCCCTTGACCATCGCTTTGTATTGTTACTACAGCGACTTCCCAAACTTGGTTTGTCCATGGGCAAAGGAGGAAGAGATGCTCTACTGATTCTGGATGTTTGTTGCAAATTGTGCAGATGGCCTCAGGTATAATATGTCTCCGATATAAATTCTCCTTTGTTGCTAATGCATTTTGACAAATTTGCCAAAGAAAAAATCTGATTTTAGGCTAAATTTGTGCTTTCCATATTCTGTTCCACAATGATCGTGGGGCTTGATAGGATGAAGAAGCATGGTTTTGCTTATGATTTTCTCCTTGTGCCTTGAGTTTGTTGTATGCACTCTTGACTGTGAATTGACCTATTTTAGTTGGCTTCCAGACTAGTTTATCCTCTGGAAATTGGGGGTTTAGGTGGATTGCTAGAATTTCCTTACTCACGTCATGGTCGAAAATTTCTCTTACTCTATCCTCCTTCCATGTGGCTGAATCTCTAGTTATAAGTTCCGAAACCCGTAATGGGTCATCTCTATTTGCAGGTCCTCCAATGAAGCCTCTCGATAACCATTGATCATTCCTGATACTGACTTTTTCCCCATTTCCAACAACCCACTGTAATGAGGGACTTATAGCATTTCTTCCCAAGAGTAGACTTTGCCAACCCCACGATGGTCTTGAGCCTTTCTCTACATGTAAAACATCTGTGTGTGGAAAGTATAGTCCTTTGAAAATTTGACTCCAAAGGGAAGTCGGATTCTGAATTAGTCTCCATGCTTGCCGCCCCAATAGTGCCTCGTTAAACTTGATTAGATCTCGAAAGCCTAGCCCACCTTCATCCTTTCTTGCTCTAAGAATATCCCAGTTTTTCCAATGTAAACCTGCCCTGTTTTCACTGTTTTTCCACCAAAAAGCTGCTATTTTCTTTTCAATGGCACGGCAAATAGATAGGGGAATTTTAAAAATGGACATAGCATATTGTGGTAGAGCCTGCACCACAGTTTTAAGTAGAATTTCTTTCCCTGCCTTTGATAAAAAAATTCTCTTTCTAGCCCTCCAGTTTCATATTGACTCGTGCGAGGATCCAGTGAAACATTTGCTTTTTAGATCCACCCCAATCAAAAGGTATCCCGAGGTATTTCCCACTCTTTTCCAACTCTGGTACTCTCATTTCTCTAGTCAAGTTACTCCTCAGTTCTCTTGGACAATCTTTACTAAAGAGCATACCAAACTTGTTCAGATTTATAGCTTGTCCAGACACAAAGCAATATTGGTTTAGGATCATTGCTACATTTTGACACTCGACCAATTTGCCTTCCAAAAACAAGATTAGGTCATCCGCAAATAGTAGATGGGATAGTGATGGGCAGAATCTATTCAGCTTAATACCCTTAATGCTGCCATTTTCCATTTCTCTTTTCAACATCATAGATAGGACGTTTGCCACAATGATGAAAAGGTATGGAGATAGGGGGTCACCTTGTCTTATCCCGCGAGTAGGCTTAAAAGAAGCTGTAGGTTCCCCGTTTACTTTGACGCTGAATGATACTGTTGAGACACATTCCATGATCCAAGAGACCTAAGTATCGCAGAAACCCATTTTCAGCATGCTAGCTTTGAGAAAATCCCATTCCACGCCATCATATGCCTTCTTCATATCTACCTTCAGCACTGCATGAAATTTCTTTTTCCGTTTTCTGATGTGTAGCTGATGAAGCACTTCTTGTACTATTAGGATGTTATCTTGAATTTGTCGCCCATTTACAAATGCACTTTGCTCTGTTGCTATTAAGTCAGGCAGCCACTGTTTTAGTCTGTTCGCCATGATTTTTGAAATGATTTTATAAGCAAAGTTACAAAGACTAATAGGGCGAAACTAATCCAACCTCTCTGGATTGTGCATTTTCGGTATAAGGGTGATATATGTGTGATTCAATTCAGGATTAAGTTTTCCTGAGTTAAAGAAAGATTTGACCTCTCTAACTACTTCTTCTTGAATGTCCTTCCAGTGATGTTGGTAGAATTTTCCGCACAAACCATCTGGTCCAGGAGCTTTGAGAGCACCCAACTGAAAGGTTGCTGCCATAACTTCTTGTAGGGTCACTTCTTCAATCAACACTTGGTTCATCTCCTCTGTTACAAGGTATGGGATTTGGTCAATGACTGGTTGGATATTTCTTTGCCCTGTAGAAGTATAGAGCTCTTTGAAAAAATTGGCTATCATCTCCTTTAATTGTATGGGGTCCCGACACCATTCATTGTGCTCATTTTTCAGCATTACTATTTTGTTTTGTTGACGCCTTTGCACTGTGGTTGCATGAAAATATTTAGAGTTTTTATCCCCCTATCTGAGCCAATTGATCCTGGATCTCATACCTCAATAAGCTTCTTCCTGTCTCCATAGTCTCTCTATCTCCATTTTCAGCCAATTCATTCTGTTTATGTCATAATGTGCATTTGCGTTGTTTGAAATGGCCTGCATCTCTCTTTTCAGCATTGAAATTTGTTTTTCTACATTTCTGAATCTCCTTTTACTCCAAAGCGCTAGCTCTTCAGCCACCTTTTTTAATCTAACCAATATATTTACTTTCTCCCCTCCAAAGGAATTCCAGCTGTCCAATATAATATGTTCATAGTCCTCCTCAGCTACCCAGAAAGCTTCGAATTTAAATTCTCTTTTACGTTTGACTTGTTGAGGAAAAAAGTTTAATAAAATGGGACTGTGATCCGACCCTATAGCTAGCAACGCAATAACTTCCGCAGAAGGGAAAGAAACCCTCCAATCCATACTATACAACACTCGATCCAGCCTCTTCCTAATCAGCTCATCCCCTTCTCTATTGTTTGCCCAAGTATAGGCACAACCCTTGCTTTCTAGGTCCATAAGAGCACAAGCATTTGTAAAATCTTGGAAAGCTTTACACCTGTAGTATTCAGCCACTCTTCCTCCTACAATCTAAGCTAAGCGAGTCAGATGAATCACAACAAACGTGTTCAGCCATCACTTAAGATAATATAAAAAAAGACAAGCGGCACTCAAAAGCGCAGTTTGATTGACTACTTCTATTGCTCTAAATGGGATAGCTAATTCAAAGCATTCTAAAGACCTTCTTTAGAAATGAAATTCATGCATAAAAGAGTATAGCGCAATAGTGCTTCAGACGAATTGGAGCTTCAAGCACGCATTTGGTAAGAGAGAAAAAGAGAGCTACATACGAATAGAAAAAAATGAAGCTCGAAGCAAAATCAATGCGAAAGCGCCTAAAGGGAAAGACAGGCATTGAACAACGCCAAGGTCATAAAGAAATGTAACCAACGTTTATTTCCCATTTGTGAAGCACACTATCCAGTTAGCCCTACCATTCTCGCCTCTGGGATCTCCTGTAAACCCCCATGATGTGGTAAAGGGAGGATATTAGGGGAAGCAGTGAGTGAAGCATCCTTTCTGGCGCGGAAAGGGGGTGAAAGCAATTTCCATGAGAAGGGGAAGGGGAGAGGTGAGGCGGCATATTCTCCAGTGGTACTGGAACTACACTCGAACTGGCTGGCCATCGAAGGTAAAAGGAAAAAAGTCCTCCCACCATTAAGGTAATCTTTAGGGAAAAAAAGCGGCGATGCGGCTATGGTATATGTGTACAAGATGTTGATGAATTCGCTGTACGGAAGATTCGGGATTCAACCAGAAAGGAATGCCATATGTAAAAAGTCATGTATTGCTAAGAGATGGGAGAACTACGGCTCCGTATTCGTAGTTAGTACCATTGAGATCATACAACGGGAGGTTCGAAAGGTTCCATCGATCATGAGAATTAGTCTAACTTTGGTAGAGTGAGCAACAAGGTAGGGCTAGGGTGACCGCCTATAATGGGTTAACAATAGTTATCATTTCTCATGAAAGTAGTTTTCCGGGTCTTTTCGTTGCATTTACTTACAACAAGAAAGAACCACCAGCGTTTGGTGCAGCACCTAATATTTCATTAAAATCCCCAACACATAGCCAAGGGTCTCGATTTAGCCTAGTCATCTGAAAAATTACCTCCCACAGCTGTAATCTTTGCTGACAATCATTCGTTGCATAAACGAAAGTAATGCGCATTCTTTGCTTTGTCTCTTCCAAATTGCATATTAAATCGATAAAAGACATAGTGCTGGATATAATGGAAATGGTAACCTGTTCATTCCAGAAAATTGCTAATCCCCCCGCCACGCCTCTTGGATTTACTGTGAAGCCATTCTGAAACTTTAGTCTTTTCTGCATTCTTTTCACAACATCTTCTCTATTCTTCGTTTCCAATAAACATAGGACCGTAGGCTTTTCTTGAGCTACTAAAGCTCGTAAAGACTGAATTGTCAAGGGGGAGCCTAAACCCTGACAATTCCAGCATATAACTTTCATGTGTAACCCGGTGGCTTATTAGAGCTAGCCACCATAGCCCATTTTTGTGCTTCTTCCCATGTCTGAATAGGCGTCTCCATCAATTGAGTTGTATCTAAGATTTCATTGTTGGATTGCTGCACTTCATAAGGAGAATATCTCTTCTGTTTTTTACTAACATGCGTTTTCATATTTTTGCATATTTTCAGGTTTCGGGCTTCCAGAGATTCTTTACTTGCTAAAGATACTCCTCCACTCTCTCTCAGTTCTTGTGGGGTATTCAGCACATCCATATCCTCTTCCCAAGCCATAGGTTCCTTCATCTTGGCCTTCTCGCGTTCATTTGCCCTACCGGTGCTTATATTCTTCAAATATGTTTGGTTGCCCTTATACACCACGATAGGTGCTGCATCCAGTGGTGTTTTAGGTATGGCTTCTTCTGCTATCAATTCTTCAATCGACTTCCCGTAAAATAGGTCCCAATAAGGGCTAACTTCATTAGCTTCCGCCTTCAACCAAGAGCCAAAGGGCAAGTCTTTCATGTTTTTAAATTTTTCCTCAGTAAAAGGAAACTCCTCACAGTATTGAGAATAATGTCCCAAACGCCCACATGAGTAACAGTAGTGAGGCAATCTTTCATATCTAAAATCCAGCCATAATTTCTTTCCTCTGTTGCTGAAAATCAACCCTGAAATCAGAGGGTTTGAGATGTCTAGCTTGACTCTGGCCTTTCCTATCTTGTAGGATGTATATCCCCTAGATTCAGTCTTAACCTCCTAGACACTACCTATTTCCCCAGCCACTTTTATTATCACCCTCTCCGATATCCATTCAATCGGCAAACCATGTATATGCACCCAAAATTCACAGGTTTTAAAATTGTAACATGCAGGAGGTATATTAGGCTCCCATAGATTTAGCAAGAGTAAGTGATTTGCAAACGACTAGGGACCCTATTGAAAAACCCTATCCCAGTCTGTTTCCAACCAAAATCGGAATTCAAAAATGCCTTGGGCTATAGGGGATATCTCCACATTTTCCATTTTCCATACTCGCCGCATAGTATTCTGAAATGCTTGAATATTTACCTTTGGATTTTGATACAACTGGCCGATTAAAGATAATATGCATTCTTCAATCTTCTCTGGGGATATTTCATCATCTACTGTTGTAATCTTGTTTTTTGGCCACAGCTTTCCCAGTCGCTTGCAGAGGGCAGCAAGACGGACTTCAGATTCTTCCGAGTCTTCCATGGAAAGAGCTTATGACATCTCTGAAAGCAAAGCTGGTTGAAACACAAAGCAGGTCAAAGGAAATGAAGATGGGAGAGGATTAGGGTTTTGTGGGGAGAAGAGGTGGCGATTTTAAGGGGGAAAAGTGATTTTGTGGTAGCTATTGAGTGGGTCAACCATGATCTCTCAATGGAAACAGCGAAATTTGTAAGGGAAAGGTTAGGGTTTTGGATTTCAGTGACTACCCAAAGGTAGAGGGAGCTCTCCTATGAGAGAGAGGAAACTCTCCTGCGAGAGAGTCTGTTGTGTAGACGCCGGTGTTGGACATGGGCGAGCATCGTATGGACCCACACATAATCCCCAGTTTTTTTTTTACGAGAAAGTAGGCTATTATTATTAGGTAAAAGTCGGAGCTAATACAGCATGTGCATCAGTACAAAGTAAATCCAAGAGAGCAGAAGGAGGGTTAGTCACCCAGTTGCTAGGAAGAAAACCAAAATGTTGGGCTTTAGCTACCCAATCAACGACCCTATTCGTATTTCGACTACAATGGGCGAAAGTCAGACCTAAAAGAGTCTCCATTTTGTGTTTGGCCCGGTCCATGAGAGGTTGCAGTGACCAACTTAAAGCAGTTGAGGAGAAAACACTCTCCACCAGCAACCGACGATCAGACATAATTACTATTTCCTTTTTTGAGAAATTTGGGAGTAGCTTAGAAAAAATAAAATCTAGGGTTTCAACCAAAGCGACGGCCTCCGCTTGTTCGGCTGAACTCACCTCGATAAGCTTTGCAAACCCATCTCGGATTTGGCCCAAATAATCCCTGCAGACACAAGCAATAGAAGCCTGAGGTCTGAGGATCGAAGAATGCTCCCATCTTCTCTCTGTTCGGGGCTCCCATCTTCTCTCTGTTCGGGGCATTGCGCAATGCCGGATGTGGGTACGCATAATCCCCAATTCACACCGGCCTGAAAGTGACACGAGAAGACATTGAGAATCAAAACTTCTTTTCTCTTTTGCGATCTATGAATAGAGCTTTCTCTAATCTTAACCTTGCTCGTCACGAGCTGTTCGCGGCAAGGGAAAAAGAAGATCAAGCGAGAGTCGGGAAAGCACTCACTGTGCCGACACGTAAGATGGAATCCACGGCGAGGGAAGGGCAGGGAACGATGTAGCACATAGACCCGGACCTCATGCCCGAGGACCCATTGGGAATTCAGTTTTCCATCCTATACTTTTTTTTTGGTCGAACCATCCTATATTTTATTATGTATCAATCCTTGTCCTTATATTATTTTTCCATACATGGATTAATTACGTTTTTGGTCCGCGTACTTTTAGAGATATCCAATTTCAATCCTAGCTTATTGCCATAAAGACCAAATGAATCCTTGCCCACAACAAGGGCCGAAACAACTAATCCTTGATATTATAAATGGACAAAAGAAATAAATCCTTTCATTATCCTTTGACAAACATTTAAGTACTATTCATCGCTTTTTCATTTGAAATTTGATAAAATATGCCTAACTTAGACAAATTACTCATAGATGTTGCCTGCACGTACAAATTGGTCCAATTGGAATCTTATTAGTATCAATTATACCATTAGCAGTGAAGGCATCCTTATTTCCAGTTCAAGCCCATTTAAATTAGAGCTCACAGCCCATCTTTGCAAATTACAACGTCAAGAGCATAAATTACCCCCATCTATCATAGCATTGATATTGCTGCTGAAAAGGAATTGGCCAAAGAGAAGAAATCATCAATAAAAAAGGTAGAGAGAGATAAATATTATCTTCACTAATTGTAAAAGTCCATCACATAGATACAAAAGGATGTTCTATTAACTTTAACTTTTTTTCTTTTTTACATTTATAGGGACAGACGTCTTCAGGAGTATCTATATTTAAATTTTAAAGTTGCTATAAATTTATTCGTACCTATTTTCACAAACAAAAAATATATTTTACTTTAATGAGAAATTATAATGGGGTTTTTTTGGTTGGCTTAACGCCGAACAAAATAAGTAATTTGCCCTTTTTGAATCTATTTTATAGCATTTGAATTGACAATGTTAAAATAATTTGAAACCCTTCAAAACATGTAATCTTGGACCAGTTACTTGGGGCGCGTTTGGTAATTATTATGTTTCGGGGAACAATTTTTTAACTGAAATAGTGTTTTTTTTTTTTTTGCAAGAATAGAAATGCGTTTGGTAAACTTGTATAATTTTGTTGTTTCTTTTAATATTTCAATATTTTTATTATATTTTTCCTCTTTTTTTTCCTTCTTTCTCCTTTGTGGCCGCTCGCCGGCCAAAAGGAAGAAGAAGGAAAGAAAAGAGAAGAAGAAAAAAGAGAAGAAAAAAGAAGAGAGAGAAAAATTGTTTCTCGGAATTGTTCCTGAGAACAAAAATCAACTTTTTTCTACTTCTTGTTTTTGTTCGAGATCAATTCCTGGGAACAAAAGTTTTACCAAAAATGTTTTTGTTCTTTTTTTGTTCCCCGGAACAAAAGAACAGAAATTTTTGTTCCGGGGAACATAAATATTTTCTAACAAACAGACCCTTGGCATTTTTTTTAATCACGTTTTCTCCAAACTAAGTTTTTTTTTTTATTTCAAAATTCTGCAAAAAGAGCAAAACTCAAAGTTTGTAGAGTATCTAGGATGTCTAGTTAAATGCAAGTCAAATATCAATTTGAAAACAAAAATATAAACAAGAGGCTACACGTAAAGTTTATTCCACTTCATTGCTTATGGTAGAGATTTCAAACTAGGAAGGCGATTGTCATTAATATAATATAATCACCAACCCCGTATGATGAGTGGGGATTAACCGTCCAAACTGGGGTTTGTGATTCATGTCCAGTAATCATATTTGTTTTTCTTTAGACGTTATCATCAAAAGGTTTTTAATGCGGTTACCTCAATAAAACCGGGCAAAAAAATATCAATGTGCATCAGTTTCAAAATAAACACCCTGTGATATTGGATTTAGCCTTTTTTCCGTGAAACTTATTCATGTAGCATCAAAGTTTGCCACCCCTAGTCCAAACACCAGACCATTTCAGATGTCATCACGGTCGGATCAAAATACTACCTCCCTAAAATATTAGGCCAAACACGAGACCAAGGAACATGCGGTGCCCTGCGCCTTCTCAATGAAGGGCAAGGGTCAATAGTAGATGGTCCGGACCCCAACGCTGGCCCCTCATCCTCGGCGTGGGGCAGTGATCGTTAGGGACCAGCGCACGTCCTTTTTGCGATCGATGGGCAAGCGTTCGAGATCGTATTGAGTGATTCAATTCCGCACACCCCCTCAAACAATTCGATTTTGTGCACCGTGCAAAGCAACGATTGAAGCCCATAATGCAAACGGAACATACAATGCCTAACAAATGATACCGCACCAGAGTTCAGTGAAGCACAAACAATTTTTACAGTACAGATCAATAAACTGAGAAAGGTAAAAAGAAAGCAGAGGCCACGTAACGAAAGACACAGGCATATAGTAAATCATCGGGCTGATGCCGTCCATATAATAGAAGGGAAATGAGCTGTTTCCACCAGTTCATTTGCGGCAAGATCACAACAACCACCACCACCCATCTTGTAGAAGCCTCTACTCGAAAACATCTAAAGAGCTACAGCTCGCTCGCAATAGACAATAGCATCGAACTTTTTAATCCCCAAGGCAGATCGTCATCTCAACCTCCACAATCAAGGCTAATAGTGGATTTCGATCGATTAAAAAATTATTTATTGAAAATCGCTAATGGCCGTATGTTAAAGTCCAAGAACTATTCAATCCATCTCAATTCCAGTCCCTAAAGATTATAAATGTACGGCTAAATTAGGAGACTATACTTTTAATTAGTAGGAGAAACCATAACAATACAAAAAGTCAACATATGGATACAAAGCTATATTGCTTTTCTAGGCCAAACTTGACAACTTCACATGCTCATTAATGCATTTCCGGATACGTTGTTATCAAGCGGAGGATTTGGTATCAAAATGGAAATGACTCATCCTAATCATCCCATATAAATAAGAATACCCTCATCGCTTTATTTTTGTACGAAAAGGAGTTTATTTTTTAATTGTCGCGAACTAGAGACGATGACGTTCATTATAATATATCTTCCATTTTCTATGACCAAATTATAATATATAAAGCAATTCGTGTCTCGTGATGAAAGCCTTGATGAGTTGAGAGAATCAATGAAGTTGGAGCAGATTACGTGTTGAAAATACTCTACTAAAGAACACCACAACTTAGATTAAATTGTGCCTAATTAGTAATTATGCCAATTTAAGGAATTAGAGGGGTGCAAAACAAAGAAAGGTGAGCCTACGGGGGACAATTGCAAAAAGTACACGCACCGAGAAAGTGAAATTTGCACACCTCAAAAGTAGCTCCTAACTAATCACTACACTAACTGATTTTTTTTTTGGTAAAGCACTACACTAACTGATTTTTCCAATCGCATTATCGAATTTTTCCTTGAAATCGCTCAAAGCATGAATTTTTCCATTTTTTTTTCCGACCGATCCATTTCGACAAGGATTCAGTACAGTTCTCTCGAAAAATACTGTCGTGGCGCTAACTTCATAATAACGGATCGTCTAGAAGGGTTTGTGAATGAAACTAAAAGAGTTAAATATCATGAAAAAATCTAAATTAATACTTCCAATATAAATTTATTTTCCGTTAATTTTTATTAAATTTTATCATCAAATTATTGAGTTTCACGACACGAGACAATCGACAAGTATACTAATTTAGAGTTTTACTATTTAATTATCATAAGCGTAATACTTTGTGGTTTTTTGTAAAATTAATTTAATTTAATGAAAATTAACAGAGAGTAAATTTATCATAAATGTATCAATTTTAATTTTTTATTAATGAAAAAATAGTTCGGGGATAAATTTTTCATAAATATACCAATTTGGAATTTCTTATGATAGTAATCTAAAATAAAAAATGTAGTGAAAATTATAACATCAAAATTCAGCGACCGGATTCAAATTTACCCTTTAGTAGTGTCTTTTTTTTTTTTTTTTTTTTTTTGTCGGAAAAGAAGGTAGTGAATATTAATACTATCCCGCAAAGAGGGAACCATTACACGAAAAGTCGAGACATAATAAGGAGATTAAGGGTTGAGGAGGATAATTAACCCAATTTGTAGGAAGGGACTTGGCTCGGTGGGCTTTTGCGACCCAATTGGCAACCTTGTTGAACTCCCTCGACTCATAGGAAATAGAAACACCACTCATCTGGGCCAGAAGATTTCTGCAATCATTGACAAGCGCTTGGGCCTGCCATGGGGGCTCATTTCGGCCCAATAAACAGTCAACCAGTGATAAGCTATCGGACGATACGTGCATTTGCAGATCATTACCAGCATAGGGTTCCATCCGCAGATCAGTTCGGTTAGCAAGAAGCAATTCTCTCCCTTCTTCTTTTTTTGCTCAGTCTCTGTTTATTTCGTGGAAAAGTTCAGAGACCTCGAAGCAGTCCCCTTGGCGGGTCGTTTGTTTTGTTATTTCGGTTGGCGTGGCTTGGGGTCTTGTTTGGTGGTGCACCGTACGCGCGGCATGAGGGAATGGAATTTGGGGACGACGGTGAAAACCCGCTGCATATTTTAGTGGCATAGAGTTTGGTCGGATTGGAGATTTGATCATGTGTAGTTTATATGGAATCTTGTTGTCCTCCTTGATCTTTGTCCTGATTTCTGAAGTATATGCTTTCGACAATGAAGCAAGGATCGGCAATCCAATCGGTGAGATGCCGATATTCAATGGATTGATCTGCTTATGAATTTGTCATGGTGTCAAGGTTACTCGTGCTTCAAAGGACCATGCCAGAACATTTCTAAGGACAGACAATACTTTTATTGTCTTGAGTTTTAAAATATTCTTAGCATAAATATAAGTAATGAGTAAATGGAGAGATGCGACTTTGTCCATTAGATTTAGAGTCAATCAACTTTTGTAATGTAAGACTTATTGTATATATAGGAGAGCTATCGCTCTCATTTGTGTGCATTCAAACATGTCAACAATACAAAATATCATCTCTCATGATTTCTCTCTCTAAACTTTCATTCTCTATCATTTGTCCCAGGCATGTGTCAAAGTAAGATCCTCTAGTAACGAAAAACAAAGGCAATTGCCACTTGATTTGTAGACTGGTTTGTAGACTCAAATACGCCAATTCTCTTATGAAACGAAACCCTAAATGTGTCGGGTCAATGACTTTGCATGGTCAATTAGAACTTCATCGGCGTCAATGGCTGAGGCGACGGCCTCAGTCGGAACCCTAAAAGTGCTTCCGCCCTCACGTAGGAGAAGACTTCGAGCTCGAAACGACCACTTAAATGAAAGTGCTTTTTAGTTTTTCTTACCCAAAAAAGAAAAAATTTTCCCTTTCCCCAACTCCTAACCCCCCGCGGGCTAACTTTTAATGGCTGCAGATCGTGCACGAGAAGCGCCCATCCGTCGGATGACCGCCTAATGCTATAAAATTAACATTTTGACAATTTCATGAGTAGAAAGAAGGAATGTGAATTACTGAGTTCGTGTGGAAGAATACTCCGACTTATCAATCAGATTAAGTTTTAGACTGCAGACAAGCTCCTACCACCTCCTGATGACAACAGATCATGTTGCAGTCCCTTTTTGCCGGTTTACGTGCTACATGTCTCGAATGGACTTTCTTTCATTTTTGCTTGTGTGAAAATATCAGAGTACCTTCCAAATTCACAGGATTTTTCCTGCAAGAGGATAAACAAGTCACCAAAAAGCTATGCAGCATAAAAAATCTCAACGTCGTGTGCACGTTTTTCTCATTGACAAAAGAATCGCGTAAATTGTTATTCAAGAATCAAAAAATTATAATTTCGTTTTCTGGAGACAGATGTGGAACAAAAGTGACAAGAGAGCCAAAAGAAGATGCAAAAATCTTGCAGAAATATTACTCTACTCAGCCCAAAGCATTACACAGACATCACCTGTAGCCTGCTCAATCATAAAAAAATCTGTCAAAGCTTCTTTTCAAGTATTCCTACAGGCGGTTGCTCTCCTCCTGCATGAATAGACTGCCCGGGTATCAGACAAGCACCTTTTGCTGGCGCCAAGATGTTTCTCCACGATCAATGCAACTCCAATGCCACCATCTCTGCCCCACCTCTGCATATAGTTCAACATTTTCTGATATTAGCCTTTTATAGATATTGGCTAGAGCAAGTATTTCACATATCTACATGTATGTAACTGAAGAATTATTCCCTCGACTCACCTTCTCATGTTCGGAGATGCTCTTCTGCTTGTCACGTTCATTATATGCTTGCATCTAATCTGCACCACACAGGAAGCAAGGTGAAATTGAGAAAGGGGCAAGTGCAATTGCCCTTTATCAGCTTAGCAAATTCCATTGCATTCTCAGAGATATCTCTCTGCTGTTTTTTTTTTTTTTTTTTTTGGGGGGTTGTGGGGAGAATCTAAGTTACCATGCAATGTACTTTCAGAAATAACATGACTACTTAGGTTCTAATTGCTAATAATCTCCATTTTACAGCAAATATAATTTGCCCACCACCCCATTAGAAGAAAAAGAATGATCATTGCTATGTAGGTTAAGGTTTCTCTCTCCAAATCTGATATAGAAACGCAGTCCACATCAACTTCACATTTGGATGCCGAGCTACCATATTTGAATTAGAAAAGACAAAATGGAATAAAAAACCAAGATAATTGCTCCTAGTGACAATATTTGCTTCTGTTGATTCTTATAGTTCACATGGAAACCTGTTTCAGTAGGAACACAAAAATTCAATGGAAGTGATGAATAGTATGACACTGTTCTGCTCTGCTCTGCTGCATCTTTCTTACACATGAACCAGAATGGTGAATTTTTTTCAACAAATAACTTATAAATAGACAGCACAAAGAGGTTTAAAGATCAGCCATATTTAACATCTAAATCAATTAAAATGGTGAAAGCATATGCCCTTGTGGGAATGACCATTTTTTCATGGGAAGGCTATCAATTTCTGCACCGCCATGCAAATTATAGAATTGGAAAAATAAAAAAGCATATCTGGAAGAACTTGTAAGACTAGGGTGATTAAAAAAATTACAATGGACAAGCTGTTTATGATGGATCGAATCTTCTCAAGATAGAGAGCAGTGTGTCCACACCCACAGTTGTCCACCAAATCCTAAGGCACGATGCAGGAGCTTTCAAAGTTTGATAGATTGAGCATACTACATATGCCGAGGAATTGTTCCTATGATGCATCGTTGGACATGCCTAGCAGATGTAAATAGGAAAAGCATTCAGGAGTCATACCAAAGCGTGATAAGCAAGTTCGACTTATCGAAATGTCAAGAAAGCTTGCCCCTTTGTTCTTTCCCCTGAATACAGAAAATAGAACACTTCCATAAGTAGCTATTGAATCTTGGTATCAATGCAAACTCATGCCAGTTGAGCTATAGAACCACATATACAAACTACAACTTGCACTGGTTTAAAAAATTCCTCTTAACAGAACAAGCAAAAAAAATATAATGAGACAAGAGAACACAAAAATGCAATATAGCAATTTGATATATGGCCTGATTACAAGAAGACGTCCAAGAGTAGCGGGGAGAAGACATTCACACTACACTTGGATTGTGCAAAAAATGAAAGGACTCCCAGTACTCAAGCCTCTATGTACTGTGTTTCTCACAAATTCACTATTTGAGTTATTTTCCTTGCTTGCTTAGCAACTTTGGTGGGCGCTTTTTCTGTGCTTTTTCGCCTGGGGTATTTTGGGTCCTAGTGCCTTTCACCTTTGAGGCTTTGACAACACTAGACCATATAGACAAAGTGATTCAAGGGTACACCGGACTACCAATAATATAAATTTCACCATCAAGTTGACTTGCACGAGAATGAACTGAAACCTAGCATCTCTGGTTCTAGAAAAGTTCAACCCAGCATAATTATGGTGAACAGATGGTACAATCATGTTGGTGTCCTTTGAAAGAAGTACACTGTCAATCAAACTTAGAAATGAACGAAATCTACAAAAATGTTAACAACACAAGCACAAAGCAACTTAATTTTCGAAGGACAATCAGGAGATTTACCTGCATTAGCTCAAGAGTAGGTTGCAATTCAGCCTCCTCATTCCTTCCAATCAAAGATCCTACATCAACCTGTACATGAGATATAAAAAACATCATATATCCTTCAAAAACCACTGCATAGAACAAGCATGCTAAGCAGCAATAACAGAGGAGAGCTGTAAAGTGTGGAACTAACGAATTGTCTGCCTTCCCTTCACCTTTCTCAACCCCTGCATGAGTTAGACCAAACTATGCCCTGGAACCTTGGACGCAGTGGCTTGATCCATCGATTGTCTCAACCTCTCAGCATCGTTAAACCTTCCAGCACCAGCAAAGACATTGTACATAAGCACATAATCCCCTCCATATCCTCTCTCTATCTCCAATATCCTCTTGGTGGCCCGCTCAGCCATCTCAACATCACCATGGAAGCTACAGGCACCTAGAAGTGTCCTCCATATGACAACATTGGCGATCTCTCTAGGAACCTCCAGAGCGACTTTTTCCGCTTCCTTCAGCCTCCCTGCCCTTCCTAGCATGTCTACCAAACTTCCGTAGTGCTTAATGTCTGGCACCAGTTGATAGACGTTAACCATCTTCTCAAAAAATCTTAACCCTTCTTCAACCAACCCTCCATGACTAAAAGCATTCAGAACGCTCAAGAAAGTCACTTGATTCGGCTTCAAACCCCCAATCTCCATTCTGTCAAAACTCCGAGCAGCTTCCTCTCCCATACCATGCATTGCAAATGCAGATATTATTGATGTCCAGGATACCAAATTTTTCCTTGCATCCGTTATCTCCTCGAAGAATTTCCATGCACTCATAATGCATCCACATTTGGAATACAAATCAATAAGGGAATTCGCAACACGAATATCAGATGAATTAAATCCTCTTTTGTCACCATAGCAGTGAGCAGATTGGCAAACTTTCACAGACCCAATGTTGGCAATGGCTGGAAAGATGGTCAGCATAGTTATCTCAGACGGAGCAATACCATCATCCGTAACCATTTTTCTAAACAAATGAATGGCTTCATGAGGCCGATTCGCTCGTGTGTAGCCATCAATTATTGCAGTCCAGGAAACAACAGTCCGCACGGGCATCTCCTCAAAGAGCGAACGAGCAAGGTCAAGGCGACCCCATTTCGTCAAACCACTGATCAAGACGTTCCACGTAACGGGGTTTCTCTCAGGCATACAGTCGAACACTTTTCCCCCCTCACCTACAGACCCACGAGCCACGTACATATAAACCAAAGCCGTCTGCACATAGACATGGGACTCGAAACCCAGCTTCAGAGTCAGCCCATGGAGCTGAACTCCCGGAACGGCGCAGCCCAATCCGACGCAAGAGTTGAGAAGGAAAGTGTACGTGAAGCTATTGAAGGAAACAGAGGAGGAGGCGGAAAGACTGCCGCTTTGGACGTCTTTGTAGAGCAAGAAAGCTTCCAGAGGGAACCGATCGAGAGCGTAACAACGCAGGAGGGCGTTGAAGAGAAGCGTCGCCGTAGACGAGGAAGACTGGTCTCGGAGAAGCAACCCAGAAGCGACGGCGCGACCGTGAACCTGCAGCGCGACCCGGCGGCTCCCGCCGTGCCTCTGCAGCAGAGAGAACAGCCCTTTCTGCAACGCTTCTCGCCTCCGCTCTCGGGGAGTGGAATGGCAGGAGCTCCGGCGGAAGACGAGCGGCGGCGGCGGCGGCGACGGAGGGGGCGTGGGAGCGATCTCGAGCGTTCGTTTGGCTCTTGCGGGTGCCGGGGACGGGGAGCAGAGGAGGGAAAGGAACCTCATTCGAAATGTCGCCCGAGCCGCACGTGCGATGCTGGCGCTGGTAAGAGCCAAGAGGGGCCAATGACGTTTGCGTGCTCTCTTCGAATACATGTGGCTGTCGTTCGTTGTCGCAGCCTTCTGTACCGACTGGCGAAGCAAGTGGATCCATCTTTAGGTGAAAGTCTCGTGGGCAAAATTGATCCCAATCCCATCACGCCCGTCCATTTTGTCTATTTCGGTGGTTCATTTTGTGGGTTCCATGTGCGGATTTCATGCGAATCTCGCTAAAAACGAAAGGGCACGATGGATTTCAAGATAAGAACATGCGACAATAAATGAATTAGATTATCACAAACCTATATCTCACCATATTAGAATTGAAAGTAGCTTGTTCGGGATTCATGTTTAGTGATTGGCTTTAATTTATCACTTCTTTAACAACACGCGTTTTTTTAAATACATGGGACAGCCTAAAATCGCCTCAAGTGTGTCCTAATTTCTCCCATCTAGCTTCTTCAAAGTTTTCAGCATCCCTGATTTCTTGGCTCAAACATTCTTAACATACGCAAAAGGACCTTGATTTGGTAAATTAAATAAACAGCGATTGGAGAGACATATTACAGTGCACGAACATTCTTAACCTATGCAAAAAAAGGCCTTGATTTGGCAAATTAA
Organism: Eucalyptus tenuipes; assembly: GCA_014182365.1. Taxonomy (NCBI): domain Eukaryota; kingdom Viridiplantae; phylum Streptophyta; class Magnoliopsida; order Myrtales; family Myrtaceae; genus Eucalyptus; species Eucalyptus tenuipes. The sequence continues at coordinate 9,264,827 of CM024544.1, read as the reverse complement.
ATAAAGAGCGACTGGAGGGATAAGATCCAGATGACAGATTACAGTGCAACCCGGTACCTAATATTCCCTAGGCTAGAGAAGACAGCACAGCCGTGATTGTCTTGCCGACTGGAACTCTAGCCACAGAGCATCTCAGAGAGAGAGAGAGAGAGAGAGAAGGGATTAAAAAGAATTAAAGGTTGGATTTTTAGAGGCTCTCTCTCTCTCTCTGTGCTAAAACAGAGCAAGATCTTCTCTTTAGGAAGCAAAGCAACCGGTCGCAATACCCATCAAGAGCCGCCGGAGCCAACCACCCCAGAGAGAAGACCCAAGGAACCCAGATGGCGGACGCCCTGTTCTCGAGCCTCTCCGACGACGTCGTCCTCAACATCTTCTCCAAGCTCGAGGACGACCCCCGTCACTGGGCCCGCCTTGCCTGCGTCTGCACCAAGTTCTCCTCCCTGGTCCGCAACGTCTGCTGGAAGGCCAAGTGCTGCGCCAACATCCCCTCCGTCGTCGCCGACCTCGCCGACGCCGCCGACGCCGCCTCCGCCTCCTTGCCCCCCGGCGGTTGGTCCTCCCTCCACAAGCTCGCCGTCTGCTGCCCCGGCCTCCTCCACGCCGGCGTCCTCCTCGAGAACTCCGACTTCGGCCTCGAGCGCGAGCTCGGCCCCAACGAGGATTATCCGAGATCGGATCGCCCCCAACCCGACTCTTCCTCCTCCTCCTCCGCCGTCGCCACCGCCGCCGCCGCCTGTAATCGCCGTGAGAATTCAGAACCCGTCGATAGTTGTTCTTGGTCTCTGTACGATGATCTGTACTTTGATACTGTTTACGATACGTCCGAGTCCCAAAAGGGTGTGCAATTTGGGGATGGGAATGAGGATGAGGATGTGGCTGTGGAAAGAGGTGACGTGAAGGAGGATGGAAATATCAATGTCTGCAAGAGGAGGAAGATTTGGCGGCCGATGCGGTCGCATTTGGCACCCGGGGTTTGGAATTTGTGCCGGGAACAAGGGAATAAGCTGCTTGCGAGCCGGTTCCGAGGGGACTGCCTGTACATCTGCGACTGGCCTGGGTGCGTACACATCGAGGAGAAGAGGAATTACATGCTCTTCCGTGGGGTGTTCAAGAATTTCAAGCGGTCGATGGTTTGGAGGACGATAAACGACGGGAATAGGAGCAAGATCGACTTGAATTGTGCCTTCTGCTCATGCAAGGAGACTTGGGACTTGCACTCTGCCTTCTGCTTGAAGCGGATCTACGGGTTCCATGACGATGGGGAGCCAGTTGTTCGAGCTTATGTCTGTGAGAATGGACATGTCTCTGGGGCGTGGACCGAGTTGCCACTTTATACTTGATGGCAACCGTCCTGTGTCAGTATCTATTCCTGCCTTAATGTCTAAGATATTGTATTGTTGTTTAGCAGTACTTAGCTGATTTATGTTTGCTTGTGTATGATTGATCATGTCTGTTGCAGTTTGATCTTCTTATTGTCAGTTTGATTGGTATGACCAGGCTTCTAGTGTCTGTGGTTTGAATTTATAGCAGCATTGCTGTTGTTTTAAAAGTTGGTGGGTTAATTACAGTGACAATGAGCCTGGAAGTTCTCAATTTTAGTGATGAATGCTCATATGCACACAAATAAGTATAGGCTCTGCTGGTTCGGAAGTTCTACGTTTATTATCACGATCTCACCTCTAATTGTCGATGATTGTTTCTATAGAGTACATGGGTTTTGAAAGGTATGTATTTTCTGCTGAATGTTGTCACTTCCATGTTGTTAACTGAACCTCTGTAGTATGGATAATTTTCACATTACTGCCTTAGCAATTGCGTGTTTTGGTTCAAGGTTGTGATCGGAGAAATGGAAGAAGCTTACAGTATTCTCTGGTACTAGGGAAAAATATTGAGTGTTTCCTGTTTCCTGAATCTAAAAAGAATGCCTCTTAGATATGAATTTGCGCTTACATCCAAGATGAAAGCAGAGAAAAAGAATTACAGTTGTGGGTTGGATTTGTTGTTGGCCAAGGATGGTCTTGCTTCTATGTTCATACTGCTGATTTGCCCGATCTACTGAGTTGTATGCTCTTTTCTAGCTAGAATCAACTGGTGGAGAGCTCACTGCGCAATGAGAAATTTTGATGTGATGGTGTTGCTTTTATGTCCATACTGCTGATTTGCCCGATCTACTGAGTCGTATGCTCTTTTCCTAGCTAGAATCAACTGGTGGAGAGCTCACTGCGCAATGAGAAATTTTGATGTGTTCAAAGGCAATGCCTGCCTAAGGGTTTATAGCTTGACAAATTCAAGTTTCAGAAGATTATGGTTATTAGCTAGGGGTGATTCGGTTCGCTTGTCAACATGGATGGTTTTGTTGGTGATCATAGATTCAACGTCTCTCTTTAGAGGCATACTGCTGGGCTTCTAGCGCATGTGATCTTGGTTATGAAGCTACAGCAGCATTGCACTGTTTTGTGGGAGTTGCATGTTAACTCATTATGATATAATGCGATCTGGGACTTTGCAATGTAAGATTAATGCATGGAGCTACAAAAATAAGGATACGCTTTGCTGCTGCAGAGGTTGTACCTTTGTTGTCACGATTTCCAGTCTGATTCTTGATGATTTTGAGTAAAGATCTGGTGGTTTTTTAAGAAGACGTGTATTTTCTGCTTCCATGTTGTTCAATGAACCCTGTAACTGTAGTGTCTTCACAACATCTTCTTCGCACTCGTCACGGTATATTTCAAGGGGGTGGTTGCAGAGACCGAGGAACTCTGTGCTCTTTGGTGCTTAACTGTTTTGAGCAGATCCGAGGAGGTGGTGCAGCGAATGCCTTGTCGATGTAAGTCTGGTTTTCTTGTTGGCCAAGGATGGTCATGAATAGATGATGTCAAAACAGGTGCTTGGAACTTCTTTCGATTGCTTGTTGCTGCTCTTGAACCTTTCTGTTTTTGCAATCGAGTCCTTGAATGGTTGTGTTTGTTTGTCCAAAGATGATTTTCCTGTTTGAGATGCCGACCTAGCAGTTAAGTTGCTGTTAAATGCAACGCTCGAGCAACAGCGTCATCGACCTTGTTGTTTCATATTGCCTCACAAATGGCGTGGCGATATTGCCTAGCAACTTGCCGGCGATATTGCCTAAAAATTTGCTGGCAAAGGTCGCTCGAGATGACAACAGTGGCAACTCTTGCTGTTGTGTACAAAGCGAGGGAAGGCGCCCCCGCACACGATTAGGAAGGGTGGCAACCTCGCCGGCGCATCTCCAGCGAGGTTGCACCCTTGGCGATTGGAAGCACGGCCGTCATATTTGCTATTATCCCATATAGAAAGGAACATTGCTGAATAAACCAATTTTGAAATAAGAAAAATAATAAAGGGGTCTTTTTTTGTTTTTCGCCAAAATAAAGTATTAAGGAGTATTGAGTATAATTGAAACAATATTAGTCAGTCATATATGCATTTAAGTTCATATTTTAGGGAAAATTTCAAATAAGTGTCTAAAATGCCTTTATTTTCTCAAATACGAGCCTAAAATGGACTTTGTTTCAAATAGTAGTCTAAAGTGGTCAAATTATATTAAATAAGGACTTGAAATTGCTAAATCGTCTCAAATAAAGGCTATTGGCCGGCAGTGACTATTCTAACCATCAAAGAAGGGGTATTTTGGTAAAAAAAAATTGCAATTATATTTTAAAAAAAAAATTCCTTTTCTTTTTTTTTTTTTTTTCCTCTTCCCTCCCTTGGCTACTGCTGTCAATGGCTAGCAAAGGTTGCCCGCCCACCTCAGGCAAGGACGACGCCGTTTGCTATGAAGAGATGCTAAGCAGAAACGGGGAATCCTCCGTCGGAGTTCGTGGGGGCAGAGGCTTCGAGCGTCGAGCGACAGACAGATGCTGCGAGGAGAAGCGCTGAGCGCGTACAGGGCTGTGCTGCGAGCCACGCGGCGGACGTTCGCCGGAGACGCCCTGATGCTGTCGGAGTCGGCGGCGGAGATCCGGGGCAAGTTCGAGGCGAACCGCCACGTCGCCTCCGAGACCGACATCTGCCGCCTCCTCGACGACGCCCGCGAGGCCTCTCGCTTCATCTCCACCATGATCGTCCAGGCCAAGCTCGATTCCAACGGCGCTTACGGTACCGCTCCTCGGCTTTCCCCTCTCGCGACTGTGAATCCCTGATGCGAGCCCCTTCGGTTCTCTTGGCTGTTTTGAATCTCGTTTGGCTGTGCCGTCCACGCGTTCGATAAAATGCTCGTTCGGCCAGTGACTATTCTAACCATCAAATAAGATCCACTTGCTTCGCCAGTCCGTACAGAAGGCTGCGACAACGAACGACAGCTACATATATATTCGAAGAGAGCACGGAAACGGCACTGGCCCCTCTTGGCTCTTACCTGCGCCAGCATCGCACGTGCGGCTCGGGCGACATTTCGAATGAGGTTCCTTTTCCTCCTCTGCTCCACATCCCCGGCACCTGCGAGAGCCAAACGAGCGCTCGAGATCGCTCCCGCGCCCCTCCGACGCCGCCGCTCATCTTCCGCCGGAGCTCCGCCGTTCCAGTCGCTCGAGAGCGGAGGCGAGAAGCGTCGCAGAAACGGCTGCTCTCTCTGTTGCGGAGGCACGGCGGGAGCCGCCGGGTCGCGCTGCAGGTTCACGGTCGCGCCGTCGCTTCTGGGTTGCTTCTCCGAGACCAGTCTTCCTCGTCTACGGCGACGCTTCTCTTCAACGCCCTCCTGCGTTGTTACGCTCTCGATCGGTTCCCTCTAGAAGCTTTCTTGCTTTACAAAGACGTCCAAAGCGGCAGTCTTTCGGCCTCCTCCTCTGTTTCCTTCAATAGCTTCACGTACACTTTCCTTCTCAACTCTTGCGTCGGCTTGGGCTGCACCGTTTCGGGAGTTCAGCTCCATGGGCTGACTCTGAAGCTGGGTTTCGAGTACCATGTCTACGTGCAGATGGCTTTGGTTTATATGTACGTGGCTTGTGGGTCTGTAGGTGAGGGGGAAAAGTGTTCGACTGTATGCCTATTAGAAACCCCGTTACGTGGAACGTCTTGATCAGTGGTTGGACGAAATGGGGTCGCCTTGACCTTGCTTGTTCGCTCTTTGAGGAGATGCCCGTGCGGACTGTTGTTTCCTGGACTGCAATAATTGATGGCTACGCACGAACGAATCGGCCTCATGAAGCCATTCATTTGTTTAGAAAAATGGTTACGGATGATGGTATTGCTCCGTCTGAGATAACTATGCTGACCATCTTTCCAGCCATTGCCAACATTGGGTCTGTGAAAGTTTGCCAATCTGCTCACTGCTATGGTGAGAAAAGAAGATTTAATTCATCTGATATTTGTGTTGTGAATTCCCTTATTGATTTGTATTCCAAATGTGGATGCATTATTAGCGCATGGAAATTCCTTGAGGAGATAACGGATGCAAGGAAAAATTTGGTATCCTGGACATCAATAATATCTGCATTTGCAATGCATGGTACAGGAGAGGCTGCTCAGAGTTTTGACAGAATGGAGATTGGGGGTTTGAAGCCGAATCAAGTGACTTTCTTGAGCGTTCTGAATGCTTTTAGTCATGGAGGGTTGGTTGAAGAAGGGTTAAGATTTTTTGAGAAGATGGTTAATGTCTATCAACTTGTGCCGGACATTAAGCACTATGGAAGTTTGGTAGACATGCTAGGAAGGGCAGGGAGGCTGAAGGAAGCGGAAAAAGTCGCTCTGGAGGTTCCTAGAGAGATTGCCAATGTTGTCATATGGAGGACACTTCTAGGTGCCTGCAGCTTCCATGGTGATGTGGAGATGGCTGAGCGGACCACCAAGAGGATATTGGAGATAGAGAGAGGATATGGAGGGGATTATGTGCTTATGTACAATGTCTTTGCTGGTGCTGGAAGGTTTAACGATGGTGAGAGGTTGAGACAATTGATGGATCAAACTACTGCGTCCAAGATTCCAGGGCATAGTTTGGTCTAACTCATGCAGGGGTTGAGAAAGGTGAAGGCAAGGTAGACAATTCGTTAGGTCCACACTTTACAGCTCTCATGCTCGAGCAACAGTGTCGTCGACCTCATTGTTTCACACGCAATCACAGGAGGGAGAGAGGGAAAGAGGGGGGCGTGAGTTGTCATATTGCCTCGCAAATTGCAGGCGATATTGCCTAGGAACTTGCCGGCGATATTGCCTAAAAATTTAAAAATTTGCTGGCGAAGGTCGCTCGAGATGACGAGAGTGACAACTCTTGCTGTTGTGTACAAAGCGAGGGAAGGCACCCCGCACGTGATTTGAAGGGTGGCAACCTCGCCGGGGCATCTACAGCGAGGTTGCACCCTCGGCGATTGGAAGCACGGCCGTCATATTTGCTATTATCCGACATAGAAAGGAACGTTGCTGAGTAAACCAATTTTGGAATAAAAAAAATAATGAAGGGGTCTTTATTTATTTTTCGCCGAAATAAAGTATTAAGGAGTATTATTGAAACAATATTAGTTAGTCATATATGCATTTAAGTTCATATTAGGGAAAATTTCAAATAAGTGTCTAAAATGCCTTTGTTTTCTCAAATACAATTCTAAAGTGGACTTTGTTTCAAAGAATGACCGAAAGTAGTCAAATCATCTCAAATAAGAATTTTAATGGCTAAATCGTCTCAAATAAAAGTCTTTGGCCAGCCAGTGACTATGCCAACCATAAGAGAATGGGTATTTTGGTAAAAAAAAATTGTTATTATATTTTTTAAAAAAAAATTTTTTTTTTTCTTTCTTTTTTTCCTTTTTTCCTCTTCCCTCCCTCGCTATCACTATCAATGGCCAGCAAAGGTTGCCCGCTCACCTCAGGCAAAGGCGGCCCTCACTTGCAGCCTTCGCTAGCGTCAACTCTTAAGCAAGGGTGGCCCTCATCGAAGCTCGACAACCTTCGTCATGACTGATGGAGAACATTTTAAAAGTAAAAGACGAAAATACAATTTGATCCGAGAGGTTAAACCACATTTTTTAAAGTAAAAGAAGAAAATACCTTTCGATCTGAAGGTTAGGCCTTTTCTTAAAACTGATATAATCACTTCGCATTCTTATTTAAAACAAAATACACTTCAAACTATTATTTGAAAAAATAAAGACACTTCAAGTCCTTATTTAGAATTTTATCCATATTTTATAAAGACACCAAAAGTTATACCTTATGTTAGCATTTCGCATAACATAAAATAAAATAAAACAAACAAACTCGATTTTATTAGAGGTCTTGAGATCTTACTTAGGTGTACATTATAAATAATCGTTTTCGAAAATAAATAATTTTTTATCTAATTATTAAATAAAAGAACACATAAATCAGAGCCGACGACGCCGTTTTGGTATGCAGAGCTACTACCCACAACCGGGAAAGCCTCCGTCGGAGTTCGTTGGGGGCAGAGTCTTCGAGCGTCGAGCGACAGAGAGAGAGATGCTGCGAGGAGAAGCGCTGAGCGCGTACAGGGCTCTGCTGCGAGCCACGCGGCGGACGTTCCCCGGAGACGCCCTGATGCTGTCGGAGTCGGCGGCGGAGATCCGGGGCAAGTTCGAGGCGAACCGCCACGTCGCCTCCGAGGCCGACATCCGCCGCCTCCTCGACGACGCCCGCGAGGCCTCTCGGTTCATCTCCACCATGATCGTCCAGGCCAAGCTCGATTCCAACGGTGCTTACGGTACCGCCTCTCTTTGCTCTCCCCTCTCGCGACTGTTAATCCGTGACGCGAGCCCCTTCGGTTTTCTTCGCTGTTTTAAATCTCGTTTGGTTGTGCCGTCCACCCGTTCGATGAAATGCTCGTGTGGCTCTGGTCATTATCTGTTTACGATCTTCGTTGAATTATACCGTAAACCATAGATTTCGCATCAAATGCTGACTGTTGTTGGATATCGCTTCGGAAGATCGCTCCTTTTGTCTTCGAAATTGATAGAAAACGAGTATGATAGACACTAGGGATGATTTTTCCAATTCGGCCATTCTTACATGTGCAATTCTTCATTTTCTTCGAACTTGTCGATCTTGGGTTCTTTTGAGCATTGGAGTCTTCCACATACACAGAGAACTGCAACGATTTATGAATAGCCAGACAGATTAGCTGCAACAATTACCCGCTCATGGGTCTGTATCTGCTAACATGCAAGACCTTAATAGCTTCCACACACCCACACCTCAATGTTTGCCTTCACCATGTCGGCTACGTGGTTAGGATGCTCTTGGAACTATAGGAGTAATTTCTTTTTCAACAAAAAGCATTCCTCTTATGCTTGATGATATTCCAGAGACAGTGGCTTGTAGCCATTTGGTCTTGGGGATGGTAATGTTTGCTTTACCTGTCCAATGCTAAGATAGAAAGCAAAGAAAATGTAATTAAATGAGCAGAAGAGGAAACAGGAAGACCATTGGAACAATGCAAAGATAGAAAGCACAGATCTTTCATCTGTCATGTTGGTGGGATTCAGTAAAGTTAAACATTTTAAGGGGCACACCCGCCCATCTTCCACTGTGAGCTGGGTAATACATATTTAAAGACTAGAGAGTATCTAGATTTGTTAGAACTAGAGTCTTGGACTTACATGTATGAACTAAGCACAGAAAAACCCAACCTACAGCTACTCAACCCTCTCTTCATCTCTCTCTGGCAGCCACAACCCCACCTCGGATTAGCTTTCCAGCACCGCAGACCCGCCAATCCTCAAGCCACCATGTCAATGATGCCTCTTTGCTCCAGCCAGAGTCATCGAGAGTGCCATTTTTCTGTATCTACCTAGCCCTCAGATTCTAGATCATAGAATGCCTGACAGATTTCAGTTATCAATGAAGACCTCCCACAGAGAGAGAGAGGGAGGGAGGGAGGGAGCAGATCTGGAAAGTAAGGATTTTTATGATTTGGAGATTAGGGGATTTCATGGTTGGTGGATTAGATGTAGTTAAACTATTGCACGAGGGAGGGAGGGAGGGAGTGGATCTGGAGAGTAAGGATTTTTATGATTTGGAGATAGTTGGTGGATTAGATGTATTTGAACTAGTGCATGAGGGAGGATCTGGAGATCTAGGATTTTTATGATTTGGAGACTGGGGGATTTCATGTATAGTGGATTAGATGAACATGAACTATGCATGCTGAGAAGTAGATGTGACGTCCTCTCAAAAAAGGAGTAAACAGAATGTTAAATCATCCCCTAAACTGAGAGGATCCCTGTACTTGATAAAAAAAATTTTAGTGATTGCCATGAGTAATTGGTGAAACAAAGATATGAGTTGAGGACGAGATTTTTCAAATATGATGCTTTAAGTCAGATTCAAAATGCTGAGATTGGCCATTTACCATCTCACAACAGCGGTATTGTTTGCCTATTGACGAGGAATTGTATGGATTGCTCTCTTTGGTATGAATAAAGAAGATTGTAGTACTTGCTTTTGGTATTCTCCCCCTCAATTTGAGCTGAGCAATCCGTATTTGGTGGTCTACTCATTGTTTCTCTCTACTTTTTCTGTGTGATTCTTCTAGTATCTAATCTAAAGTTTGTCCACCCACTCTCCAGAATTAGAAACATTGCAAAGAAAGTGAAGTTTAAAAAGTTGTATATGTGAAAGTGTGACCACTTACTAATTTTTTGTTTGTCGCAGTGGTGAAACCATCCAAAGAGCATGCTGGGGCAACCCTGGAAATTCCTTCGGAAGAACTCTTGCAGAAGAAAGTATAAGGAGAAAGAATTTCATTCTCATAAGGACATTAACACCCAACTTGAATTTTTTAAGGAGATGATATTTAATAAATTTCATGACACTGGAAAATCAATGCAAGTTGTAACCCCTGTATGTTTTGTAGGAGAGCCTTCTCTTTTTGTAGGGCTCGAGTGATTTCAAGAACTTTATGTAGACCCATGGGGCTCGTCTTGTGATGAAGTACTAGCTTGTTTTCCACTGAATGATCGCACTATTGAACCTTACGATTGATGTTTCATAAGATTGCAAGCGCCCTGTTAAACCATTTTGAATAGTGAAGCTTGATGCGGGATGAATTGGGTTTTTTCAGACGTGGCAGCCGCTCCATGCCATTAAATTTGGAGACTGGAGTGGTTAGATGAGCTTCTTTAAGCACGCCAAACGCCCAGACCGGCTCTTCAGATGAGTCACAGGTCCACAACTATAAAGCTCACTGAGCTATAAAACTGGTCCTTTATTGTATGCAAGTTTGATTTGCATTCTCATTCAGAATGTCTGTCACTTCCTACCAGCGGTGACTTCTGTGTGTTCCTTGGCCACACGAGCTATCATATGGTGATGAAGTCTCACAGGCATGAGTTCAAAGTGTAAAAACGACGTGGAGAGTACTGTGTTTTAGCATCTCGGGCAAGCAATCTGTCAGGAAAGTAGCCAACCGTATACCCACAAAAGCATATACTATACTTCATTCGTTACGGAAATGTCACGATTCACCTGTACCTTCTAATATGGAACCTGGCATGTGCTCACCATTATAGCTCGACGGTTTTAGAGTGCCCTGACCAAAAAAAAAAAGGAAAGAAAAACAGAGAAAAGAAAGAGCAACATGACTGATAGCACTGGCCTTCTGAGCGGATTGAGTCACGGATTAGATGCGAATCCGACTTGAACTTACCAGACATATTCACCCGGCGAAATGTTTACCATTGCCTTGACAATGTCATCAATTTTTCGACTTGTTGAATGTTCTCCATTGCCACCCGAACATTTTACCAAGAATAGGAAGTGAAGATTCAATAAAAAGAGCATCGCAATCCATGAGTCGATGCATATCGCTATCACATGTTGCCCACTCGATCTGATTTCATGCTAATATTTCTGGAATTGCAGGCACCTAATATCTCCATATGAAAGAAGATCCTTGACGGATCTCCTTATCCCCAAAGTTCATGAGAAGCTCACCTGCCCATTCACATGTCCATCAGTTATACTTAAACCTGTATCTACTATTTTCAGCTCACCTCCATCTTTCTCTCCCTCCCCCTCTTTATTGCACTCACACACCATGCTCATCCGTTTACAAAACCCATCTGTGAAAAAGTCCCAACTTTCCAGGTAAGCCTTCAGCCCCTTATAAAAAGGATGCACTTTCCTTCCACACAAATATTCAACCTCAAATCACTCATCACACCTCACTCGGCGATACTATACGGTGTTGTCACGCTTTGGTTTCTGCCACAATCAAGACGTGGTCCGAAACCGAATCCGTATAGGATGACAGTGGCCAGCGTGATGAGTAACCTCGTCGCGCTCCTATTGTTGCTTTGGCTCACTAACGTCGCCGCGCGGGGTCGTGGACCCAGCTATGTCCAAGAAGCGTGCAGCGTGACGCAATACCGCGACCTCTGCATCCGGTCGCTGGCATCGTTCTCGAGCAGTGCCAAGAGGAGCCCCAGCAAGTGGGCGAGGGCCGGGGTCTCCGTGACGCTGAGCGAGGTCAAGAACGCCACCCGGTACTTGGAGAAGGTGAACACTTCCAGGTCGTTCAGAGGGAGGAACAGAGCCGCCCTCTCGGACTGCCTGGAGTGCTTCCAGGACGCCATCGACAACCTCCACAAGTCGCTCGGGTTGCTAAGGATGTTGACCAGGAACGACTTCGATGCCCGGATGAGCGATCTCCTGACGTGGATGAGCGCCGCGCTGACCGACGAGGACACCTGCTTGGATGGGTTCGATGGGCAGACGGGAGGCCGAGCGGTGAGGGCGATCCACAACAGGGTCCAGAGGGTCACGTACTACACCAGCAACGCCCTGGCTCTTGCCAACAAGCTTGCATCCACCGGTGAACCTGCCTAAACAGAAACCTGTAAAATCCCGTGAAAAGGTTTATGTTAGTCTTTAAATCATATTGCTCACCTAGAAAAACTAAGCGTAGCTATACATAAAGAGAAATATGGTGACGCGAGGAGGTGGGGTTCGAGAATCGAACTCGGCCTGCTCGAGTTTCATCGTTAGTATGGGGTGGATGGGTGTGCTACGTTAGCATTACCTCGTTCGCAATGTATTGGTAACAGTATCCTTTGCATTAAGTGTTTAGTCCTCTTGACTTGGTAATGCTTTTGCTGAAAGCGCTCGCTATCCATCCCACGCACAAAAGAGAGGAAGGCACTTTTCGCCATGAGATAATGTCGGGACTTTTTGGTGCCAAATTGCGCAACGACGACTATTTGGCCGACAACTCTTTCGTCCATCCAACAGAGAGAGAGCTTTCTAATCCGCAACGTCAAATCCGATTCCGACCCACAGAAATTTGCATCCTATCCTTTTGTCCCTTTCTTCTTCCCTGGGCAGCCCGACGACCGCCGCTTCCTCCGTCGCCACGTTTGCTCCATCTCCTTTACAAGCTCTTCGCCCCCGGCCGCTGTCGTCTGTAATTGGTGTCGTCCCATCCACTGGCTCGATCGTGTTCTCCGTGTCTCTTCCAGTAGGACAGGCGACAACTTTGCGTGTGCAGATTCGCGTTGCGTTCCAAGACCACTCGCAAGCCCAACCAATTTGTATTCCTCAAACATGTAGTAGTTTACCGTCGTTTCACCATTGAATGTCAAATATCGAACGTCTCCACAGATGCATTAAAAGCTCAAAGCTAGGTAACACTTAACGAAAACAATTTTATATGGGCTAGCAACATTTTAAAAAAAATATATATTTTTTAAATTAATTATATTTTTTAAATTTTCATTTTTTTCCAAACAAACATATTGTACAAATGGATATTTGTTTTGCTGAAAACTTCACAATAAAAAAAATTATATTTTTATAGGAGCAGCAGGTCAACCAATGATTGCAAATTACATAAATATCATCACTTGTATCTAAATTGTTAGAAAATTCAATCAAAAGACTTAAATTAATAAGTAGAGGAGACCATGTAAATATAAAGACCACATGAACTGCACGTGGAAATTTGCATACTTGTGTAAAGAATAACTTACTCTAATATCATGTTAGAAAGTCCAATCCAAAAGTTTAAATTAATAGATGAAGAGAGATTACATAAATATAAAAAGCATTTAAAACCTATTGTCAATCAATGGAGGATCATATTTCAACATAAATAACGTCGTAAAAAGTACAAAAACATGCATTTTATGACTACTTTTTTGCCTATAATACAGTAAAAGTGTAGGAAGTAGGCATGATCCATGGACGCATTATGCAGTCGAGCAAGCATGGCTGCTAGTCCGGCAAGCATGGCACTACCCTTGTCACCTTCCTCCTCCCCCCATCCTGTCTCTCTCTCGTTCTTTCTTCATTAGCCTTTATTAGACTTCCAAGGAGAGACAGTAAATTTGATTAGCGCGCGTTTGGTGATATTCAAAGGAAATTTTCCCAAAGTTTAACATCCGCATACGGTGCATATGGTAAAGACGATAGTGATTCGTTTAATATTTATGGGCACGTGAAAGAAGACGATGTATAAGGTGAATCTATTCGGAAGAAAAAACTTTGGCTAATGTAAAATGGGTGAAGGTTTTGTTAAGGTGATTCGGTCGTTCGAATGCTTTCGAGCAATGGGAACGCCTAAGACGATGTGGAAAGAGAGGGCATTGATTACCCGGCGTAGAAGTAGAATTCCCGTGGAAAGACCAAAAAAAAAAAACGCACACGAAGTGCGAAATGGGCAGCACGAGCGACCGTGGATGCGACTGTCCTGAGGGGCTGAAAAAGGTAAAGGAAAACAAAAGAAGTCGAGAGAGAGAGAGAGAGAGAGAGAGAGTGGATGTAACACATCACTGACACCTGCACGGGAAGGGGGAGAGAGAGAGAAAGAGAGGGAGAGTTCTGTTTGGGAGCAGTGGTCGCAGAAATGGCAGAGCCGAAGGTGAAGTCGCCCTCACCCTCGTCTCTTTGTGCCGCGAAACGCGGACTCCTCCACTCTCTCTCTCTCTCTCTCTCTCTCTCTCTATCCTTCACTGGCCACTGCTTTTTCTTCCCCGTTGCTTCGTTTCATCACATACCCCTAAAACCAAACCAGACCCCCACTCTCTCTCTCTCTCTCTCTCTCTCTCTCTCTCTCTTTCTGCTTTCCCTCCCTCCATCGAACCCACTTTCGTTCATTCCCCTTCTTACTTCGTTCCAGATTTCGCACCGATCTCTTGCTTGCGATCTTCATCGACGTTAAGCTGGACATGGGCATCTGCGTAAGGCCCTATTTATTGCTCCTGCAGTCTTTGCTTTCACCACAATTTATGTTTTCCTTTTTTTTCCGAACGTCAGTCCAGTTTCTTTTGCTGCAGTTATGGTTCTGCTCTTCCCTTTCTCCCTTTTTCTTGAAGAAATGAGACGAGTTTGGGAGTTTTGAGAAGAATCTTTTTCCTCGTTTGCCCGTATGCTGTTTCATGCGTGTAGCCTGCATGTGTAATGTGTTGTGTTATAGATGCTCTCATGTCTTGCTCTAACTAGTCTCTTATGTGGTCTCCCAACTGTCTGTACTTGAGCTTCTTCAATATCTCTCTCTCTCTGCGCCAAGAACTTCATGATTAATTCCTGTTTTATTTGGAGGTGCTGATGAATGATGACAGTGCCAGAGTCTTCGAGACGAGAGTGATAGAACTCTAGGAAGAGACAAAAGTTGCAATGATCTTGAAAAACCTCTCGTAGTATTTGTCTGCTATCGGTGGAAAAAAAAAACGAAAAGCTTCCTATTGCGTGAATGATTTACATGTAAATTGCCTAGAGTTCAAGCTGCCAGTGGAAAATTTATTTCTACACACATGATTGATAGAGTAAGTGATTTTCAAGATTAAAGAAACCTTTTTTATTTGTCCAAAGAACAAAAAAGAAGATAAGGGACAATGGATCTTTTCCAAGATAAAGGATTTTCATAAAGAAAGTGTTAGATGAGAATTCGGTCTGTTAAACAATCTTTTTTTCTTTCTTTTGCTCGATAAACAAGTGAGTATCATGAATTTGTTCTTATTGCTGCTCACTAGTAATAACCTATATAATTCCACTTGCTTTTCAGTGTTTTTGGGTTGAGTGAATCCTAACATTCAGGTCACTTATATGTTATACTATGATAATTGATTGCATATTTAACAAATTCAAAGGTGACCGAGTTGTAGAGATGATAGAGAGAACTTCAGAACTATTTTCTGGTACGAATTATAAGGCCTAATAGATCGCAAAGGACATGGAAACCATGTTTAATGCCCTCAACATAGTAAGAATCAGTGAGACCATAAGAAAGATCGATCTTCTGGTAACAGAGCAATGTATTTTTTGATAACCGAAGTGCCTCAAGTTCAATCGGTTTGTATATGCAATAATTCTGAAACCAGTGGAAAAATTCTCTTATTCTGAGACCTGCTTTTTCTTTGTTTGCTCGATTCATCATAAACAATGTCTATTTTGTGTGACGAACTTGTCATCTTCAATGTTGATCAGTGGCTGCCTGTACATTGAGGATTCAACTGCTCTATTAAAGTTATAAGGGATGGCGACTTCGAATGGTGGATATCTTCATGCCAATAACAATCCTCCCGCCCCCTCCCCGACTCTACTTCCTCCATGGCTCTCCAATTCCAACGAGAATCCCACCCTCAGGCCGCCCTCCCCATCTGTCACCCTGAGCCTCTCTCCTTCGACAGTCGCCGCCACTCCAATCCCATGGCTCCAACCCCATGGTTCCTCTTTGACTCTAGCTAACTCCGTCTCTCGTGGGCCTGGCCCCGCCTCTGGAGAGAATGTGCTGTTCTCCGAGCTCGTGGAGTGCTCGAGGGAGCTGGAGGAGGTACAGCGCGCCATGGCGGCCCACAGGAAGGAGGCGGCGTGGGGGATGAGGAGGGCAGAGATGCAGCTGGAGTCAGAGCGGGCCCGGCGGAGGAGGGAGAAAGTGGAGGAGATCGAGGCGAAGATCAGCGCCCTCAGGGAGGAGCAGAAGGTGAGCTTGGAGAGGATTGAAACAGAATACAGGGAGCAGCTGGCGGGTCTTCGGAGGGATGCGGAGACTAAAGAGCAGAAGCTGGCCGACCAGTGGGCTGCGAAGCACGTCCGGCTTTCAAAGTTTGTCGAGCAAATCGGGTACCGGCCAAGGATCGCCGAGCCAAGCGGGCGCTGAGGAAATTTTAAGTACATTAGGCTTGCTTAGCTGCAACACCCCCTCGTCTTTCCATGTCAAAGACACTATTTGATTGTAGTTTGTGATATGGTGATTCCTTTCTTTAGGCTTTGAATTATTGGAAATTGATGCCCGTCCTGACTTCAGGTATGAACCAGTTGCATCTTATTTCAGTCAGAAAGTATCGTGGTGGGCTGTGAAATTGGATGCTTGTCGTGATCCTTATTGATTTGAGGGACGTTTGTACCTTCCCCTGATGCTAGAAGTTGCTAGACGGTGACTTTGCTGGATGACATCATATGCTATAAAATCAGATGAAACTAGCTCATGGCTAAAGGTTCTTTACAATCCTCAAGGCCTCTTGGGGTATGTTTGATAATATTTTTGTTTTGAGAATAATTTTTTTTAAAGTCTTTTTATTTTTATTTTCCGGAGCAATTTCTCAGTAAAAAAATGCATTTTGTAAATACATAAAATTTTTATTCTCAAAATAGAAAAATAATAGGAATGCGTAATAGGAATGTGTTTGGTACGAATTACAAAAAAAATTATAATTTTTTTCTTATTCTTCCTTATTCTTTGCCGTTGATAGTAGCCAACGACTGTTGCCGGCCGACCACCGCCGCTGTTGAGTGTTGCTAATGACCACCGACGTCACCAACTGCCGCCATCGACAGCTATGGTCGACAATCGGTTGGCGACGAGCGTCGATGTCAATGATCATCAACGGCAGTCAACGGTTTGCGATCGATTGGCGGTGGTGGCAACGATCGGCTGATGAGCGATGGCGGTTGGCCGTCGGTGGCAAGCAACAGTGGGGGGGTGGAGATTGGAAAAAGAAAAAAGAAGAAAAGAAGAAAATTAAAAAAAGAAAAAAACTTATTTCTAAGAATTGTTTTTAGGATTAAGAAGTTACTTTTTTCTATTTTTTATTTATGTTTCAAATCTATTCTCCGGCTATTTTTCTATTTCGGAAAGTAGAAAAATTAATTGACATTACCAAACAAAGTTATAGCAGCCAATTGTCGTCATCGGTCGACCGCCATCGCCATCAAGCGTTGCTGATGACCGCCAACGTCGCCACCCGTCACCATCGATAGTGGTGGTTGACAACTAGTTGGTAGTGGCCAACACCGACGACATCGGACGTCGACGGTCATCGGTGACAATCAGTAGCGGCGGTGAGTGGCGACATCAACAATTATTGGTAGCGGTTGACGGTTTGCGATCGGCTAACGGTGGCCGCGACAGTTGGCTAATGAGTGACAGCGGTTGGTCGTCGACGACAAGTGATAATGGGGGATGGCGACTGGCAACTGGCAAAGAAGGAGAAAAAAAAAAAGAAAAGAAAATGAGAAAATAACTTATTTCTAAAAATTGTTCCGAAGATTAAGAAGTCACTTTTTTATACTTTTTCTTTCTGTTTTAAATTAATTCCCCAACTCCTTTTCTATTTCGGAGAGTAGAAAAATTAATTGACGTTACCAAATGGGTTTATGTTCTTTTTTTGTTCCGAGGAACAAAAAACAAAATTTGAGAGAAATAGAAAAGTTACCGAACGGAGTCTTAAGTTCCGTTGCTAATTATAATGAACAACCCACATGCTTGTCTAAGAGCCCACAAAATGGGTCTAAAATCTTAGGGCTGGGCATGGTAACATTTTTGTTTCTCCCAATTTCGTTATTTTATTTCCCGAACAAAAAAAAAAGAATGTAAAACCCATTTGTTTGGTAACTCCAATTTGTTTTTTATTCTCCGAAATAGAAAGTTAGCCCGAGGAATAGATTTGGAGCAAAATGAGAAACAAAAAAAAATTGCTTCTTGTTCCTTGGAACAATTTCTAGAAATAAGCTAATTTTCTTTTTTATTTTTCTTTTATTCCTCTCTCTTGCCGCGGCCACCTCCAACTGCTCGGAGCCACCGCCGACCGCTGCCGCGTCGTGAGCAAGCATAAAAAACGAATAAATACAAAAAAGAAATTGTTGCGTTACCAAACACATTTCTATTCTTTTTTCTATTTCATTAGTAGAAATTTTGTATAGTTATCAAACGCGTTCTTTTACTCATAAATTGTTCTAGGAATAGAAATAGAAAAGAACTATTTTTGAAAAAAAAAAAAAAAAAATCTTCCCACCAGCCAAAAAGCGTTGTCATGCGCACCTTTAATAGCCAATGTGAGATTGCTATGATATAAATGGTTTCATGTCTAGAAAATTTGCCAATGATAATTGATACCCAAAACACCTTTTAAGCACAATTAAGGTTGGACACTAGTTATGCCTTCTAGAAATTAGTTAATGTCACCAGACATGCTGAATCACATTAGATATGGAGTGTCTTAATTTTGTTTTCTTAGCTCTTGATTGAGTGATTGAATAGCATATCCATGAGATGTGATATCTAGTGTGGATCTACTCTTTAGCTAAAGTGTTGGTATAGAATTATAAGTGGCATCTATGGTGTATTTATTTCATGGGAAATAAATAATTTAGAAAATATTTTTCTAAAATAATCACTTATAAGAATGAATGAAAAAAGAAAATCCATCGTTCATGAAAATATGTTATCATTGACTAGTTTAGACAATATAAATAATTACTTTAATGAAAATATTTTTAAAATTATTTATTTTTCATAAAATAAACGGAGTCTGTATGGGCGCGTTTGGTAATGATTCTGTTTCCGAGCGTAAATTCTGATCAAAAATAATTCTTTTTTATTATGTTTCGGGAACATATTATAAGCATTTTAAGCCGTTTGGAAGCGTCCAAAATTTCGATTCTACGGAATAGAATTGTGTTTGTACCGTGCTCATTGATTCTATTCCAAATCAATTTCTTTTAATTTTTAAATAATTTTTTACTTTTTTTTTTTTCCTTTTTTTTTTTCTTTTTTTTTTTTTCTTTTCTTTTTTCATTTTCCTTTTTTTTTTCCTTTTTTTCCTTTCCTTTTTCCTTTTCCTTTTTCCTTTTTCTCCTATTTTTTTTTTCTTCTTTTTGTGGCCGGCGACCTCACCGGAGCGTCGCCGGCCCTCAGCGAGGCCGGCTCTCGTCGACCGAGCCTCATCGATAGTTGGGCGAGGCCGAGCCTCACCGATGGCTAGGCCGGGCCATTCGGGGTTGGGGTTGGGGTTGGGCAAGCCACGCTAGGGTCGGGCAAGGCTCGCCTAGTCATCGGGCGGGCCGGGCGTCGCGAGGCTTGCCCAACCCCGGAGAGGCCGAGCCTCGCCGGTGGCTAGGCTTACCTCGGCGAGCTCGCCGGACCTTGCCCTAGCCTCGGTGAGACTCCGCGAGCTCGGGACCGGCGGGGGCGGCGGACGGGCGGCAGGCGGTGGTGGACGGCGATCGCGAGATGGTGAAAGGGAAGAAGAAGAAGAGTTGTTTTTATTCTCAAATTTGTTAGAACAAAAAACAACTTTTTTTTTATTCTTGATTTACTCCAAATCTGTTCTCGAGAACAAAAATTTTACTAAACGCGATTCTGTTCCAAAACTATTCTCGAGAATAAAAAATCAGAATCGGATACTGTTTGGCACGTTACCAAACAGCCCCTATGTGTCTTAATCTTATTGTATGAAACAGATTTGGTGCACTATATAATGACTATTGGAAGACTGATTTACGTATATACTAGATGATGCGGCGGGCTTTTGGTTGGGTCACGATTGAGGCTCCTCTGATTAAATGCCGCTGTGTCTATCATGGAACGTATTAATCGATCTTTTGACAATGGGGGGACAATGGTCTGAATAATGTACCATAATTAGCGGGCTTCTTTTCACCGCAATCAATGTCGCTCTAATGACGTCTCTCCAAATTCCTTGCCTAACAGCTAAATACAAGTGTGGTCAGGATCAAAAGAGCCTCCTTTCTCCTCTGAAAATGATCTGAATTTAGAAAGGGCTGATGTCGGAATCAACTCTCCACCGACATGTGTCACTCTAATTTTGTATAGGCGACGGGACAGACGCATTCGGCGCCGGCGTTAGTGGAGGCAAACGGTGGGAAATTAGGCGCCTGCCCTGCTTTCATTTCTCCGTTTCGTCAACATGACTTCCGCTGGAGACGTCTCTTCCTAGGGAGGAAGATGGGAATGATCGATGGACACGTTTCTCGAAAGTCGTGTATCGAGTCACCGATGGACCAACTATCGAAGGGCGAGTCTCGTTCAAATGGAATCGCGAACGAAACTGAGGGAATGTAAGCGATGTGGCGCGGGCTTGACACGTGGAAAGCACCGTAAAAGTTAGACACGGAGAAGAACATCGTCTGGTATCCAATCGCTGCTGAATTGAGAGTTCATTCCATTCAAGCCCAGGGACACTTGACCCGAGCCGAATGTCTCCAAATCATGAAGGGAAACCTAGATCGAGTCGCAACTTGGAATTTTTAGAATAACTACTATTTTTACACACAGTTGATGCTTTATGCCATGCCAAAGAAACCCCAGTTAATATCAATTAGAATGAGGAAAAATTCAAAGACCTGCAGCGTCATCACCATCCTTTGTACCTTCCCCTGAAGCTGGAGGTTGGGAGATAGTGACTTGGTGGATGATCTCAAGCTATAAATCAGATGAAACTAGCTCATGACTAGGTTCTCCCAAATCCTCAATGGGCCATTGAAGTCCTGTTGTGGGTTCGATTGAGCCCATATGCTTGTCCATGAGCCCGCCACCAATGGGTTTGGAGGAGAAATTACCCAAAAAAATTTAAGTCTATTACATTTATGTCAATTATGTCACGAACGTTTTAATTTAACTAATTTATTCCTAAACATTTTGACAATTTGCCAATAGAATTCATCCGGGCAATTTTGGACTGAAATCACTGACATGGACGTCAGTTGTCCTACTTGGTATTGCCAGCCCTAAAGTGGATAATTTTTTTATTTTTTTTTAATTCAATTTTTCTAAATTGATTATTTATTTATTACCTTTTATTGGGGCTGCAGCCATCACCTAAGACTAGCCATTAGCAAAGCAAAAAAAAAGATAAAGAAATAAATTTAGAATTTTTTTTTAAATTGTCTACGTTAATGTTGACCACACTACATAGGACGGCCAATGCTAACTAGACTATCATATTAGCATTTTTCAATTAAAATTAATTGGAATAACTACATTGGTAAATCGTCAAAATATTATTAGCTCAAGTGCAATGGGTCTAAATCTTTTTTTGAAATTTTCACAAATTTGAAGAGCCCATGTGAGTTTGCTATGGTTCGAATGGTTTCATGTTTAGGAATTTTGCAGATGATAAACACTAATAAGGATGGACATTAGTTATTTCCTCTATAAAGTAGTTGATGTTACCAAACGTGCTTTAATCTCACCAGATATTGAATGTTTTAATTTTGATTTCTTAGCTCTTGATTGAGTTATCCAATAGCATCTCCATGAAATGTGGCTTTTTTTCTCTTAGCCTAGGGTTTCCGCCCACTCAAGAAGCAATTTCTAGTGACAACAAATATCTTGCGGATCCGTCCTGTTGCCAAAGTTGTTAGTATAGAATCAAGTGGCATTAAGTGTAATTCTTAATTGTCTAGTAGCGAAACGGGTTTGGTCTACTATAATGAACCTAACCAAATTCTTTGATTTACATATATCAGGTGATGCAACGGGTTTCTATTAGGTCTTGATGAGGACTCTTTTGGTTAAATGTCATGTATATTAATCTTTCTTTTGACATTATGTGGGGGGAATTGGTTTGAATAGTAAAACCGTGGATGGCGGGTGTTTTATCACCGCGATGGATGTCATTGCAATGACCTCTCCAAAGTCCATGCCAAACTTCATGCCTAACTGCTGAAATATATAGCGTGGTCACTGGTCAGCCTCGAAGAGCTCCTTTTCCCTCTGGATAATGATGCGAATTGGGAAAGTGCTGATGTGAGAATCAAACTCTCCGCGGACATCCGTCGCTCAAATATTGTATAGGCGACAGGACAAACGCATCAGGCGCGGTCATCAATGGAGGCGAACCATGGGAAGTTAGGTCCCAGCTCTGCTCTCTGTATCGCTTCTCATGCTGTCAAAGGAGAAAATTCCGCAGGGGAAGTCTCTTTCTGGGGGCGGAAATCGGTGGGAATGATCGATGGACGCATTTCTTGAAGGCTATACGTCAAGTCATTTGATGGCTCTTCTAAGGTTAGGAAGCTAATACCAGTGAAAATGACTCCCACATCTCGTGGTGTTTAGCTGTCCGTCTTGTCTCGACCCATCCACGTCCAGGTCCCTTGGGGATGACCATTGGTCGAAAGTCTCGTTCAAAATTGAACCACGAACGAAAGCCAGGGAAGGACATAAATGTATGATGCTTTGTTTAATACGCGGCGCGCATTTATCCAGTCGGACAACTCATGGAGATCATAAATGCATGGCAGCTTTGTTCAACCCACCTTTTTTCAAGAGAATGATTAACATCACAACTTTGTTCCCTCCCCGTCTCGAACGCTCCTTCCCCAGCTTTACCTTCATCTTCTCGCTCTCGCCTCCCCTTCCTCTCCTCAGCGCCTCGCCCTTGCCAGGACCCGCCCAATTTTTTTAAATGAAGTCGCCCTTCATTTATGATTCCCATCTTCAGCTTTTGCAGGTTATTCTTTATTAAATTATGATACTTTGCCACATATGAGATCGTGAGTGGTCCAATTGGATAAATACACTATGTCCGCAGTTGACTTGGCACTTTGATACCATCAAATATTTTCTCTTGACACGAAGAGAATAACATGGAGGTCAGATACAAAGAACAATTATTGTTTTGTGCAGGTCTTGCTATTTAGGCAAATAGCATCAATCCTCATGCTCAACCCGCGAGAGCAAAACAGCCACCCCAGCCGCCGCACTTGAATAACACCGCCGCTACCACCGGACTCAACCTGAGCACCACCGGCATCGTCGCTAGCACGATCTACACCACCACAAACGCATATACCATCATCGCCACCGCATGAACACCATCTCCATGTCCGACCGTGGAGTTGTGACGTCCGATCTAAGGACGAGCAACTTCAACGGGCAGTCTCGAAATCCGTTTGATGGCGAGCCATATAGCAACGACTCTGGAGGTGATGATGGCGGTATGGTGGGCTTGTGTGCGATCACCGCAGAGTTGATGGTTGGCGCTGTGCAAAGGACACCAGATTGCGCCATTCACTTTTGTTACATTAGAGAGTACATCAAAAAGAAGAAAATTTAGAGACCACGATAGAAATAAATCAAAGGAGAGTTGTAACAGCATCACTCCGCTATTTACCCCCGACTCCAAAGTCTTTGACGATGACCAATCTGGAATTGAGAAGAAGCTGTACGGATATTGCCGACCAAGAAGAAATTGTCGCGCGACGTCTTGGACATGAAGACCAAGCCACAAATGACGCACGCCCCACGTACGCCCAGCATGATCGATGTGAAAACTCCTGGACCAAGCCGTGAATGGTTCACATAGCAACCCGCGCTCACGAAGAGGCTGCGTTTGAGAAGGGCTTTCCCATGAGTCTTTCGGACTCTAAAGACCTTGCCAAAATGCTAAGGCATTTGACCATTTTTTCTCTTTTTAAAGTTTTGGGGCAATGCATTATATTTTCAAAGTCCTCTAAAATGCCTTAGCACAAGGTAGGTCTATAGGAACTTTGGGCTTTAGCATTTCAGAAATATTAATGCATTATTTTTTCCTTTTGGTTATGCCATTGCTAAATTTTCTAAATTTCAAACTTGCCCCGCAAATGCCTCACGCAACGCCAGATCTAACTATCGATGAGCTAGATCTAGTGTTAGCGAGTCTCACTTGAGGTCACATGGCCCCAAGTAAGGGTTGCACGGCATCAAGTGAAGGCCGCAAGAGCCAAATTTGGCTCTCTGCTAACTTAGGTGTTTCATCAAAGGCTAGCAAAGGATTTGAGTTCTTTTATAAAAAAAAAAATAATTGCAAAATTCTTGAAATATAATTTGTCAGACAACGTTGAAAGTAAAGTTGCTTTTCAATACAATTTTAAATTATCTTAAATTACACTTTATTGAAGATAATTTGCATTTTGAGAACCCTTTTAATTTAAAATCATTTGCATTTTCTTAAAGGTTTACCTCAAAAGAACCTAATTAAACGCAGCATAAAAGCTTATCAATTTATTCTCTCACGGAATATACTATATCCCTGATCCAGATTTAGTAAATGGGGGCACAAACGACAAAGGCATAACTTCTTATCATACTGACCAAGTACTGAACATGTCCATGTATTAAAGTACATCAATCTCTTCATACTTTCTTCTTGTGGTCTGACGATCTATTCATACTTGAATCCACATAATTGAGAACGGCGATTATGACGGCACTAGAAGTTCTTCCGGGAGAGATACCGAGATACGTCGGAAATCTGGGATTGCAAAGCTCATCGTCTTCCACCGTACGTGTAAGTAAGGAACGGATACACCGATCTGACAACGGCCAGCTACCACAATCAATGGGGAAAAAGTCAACCATTATTCAGCCGACAGTAAGATTTACGTGATAATCCGATCAATAAAAGTGCCCCCTCGTTCGTCGTGAAATAAAAGGGAACGTCGTCAAACGCACGTTCCCTCCCTTGTTCTCTAATTCAGATGATCTGTTGGCGCACCAATCATTTGTGCAATAATGCGCTGCTTGATCATTGAATTACCCGCTGTGTGTTCTTCGGACCGACGGGATTAGATCTACTGATCACGTGGTTTTATGGGGTTGGTGTGGAAACGTGGGAATTGGTAAAGCGCAACCTGGGGGAAGGAGGAGGGTCAACGTCGCTTCTAAAGCAATGCTCCCGCGACGTGCGACTGAAGATGTCGTTCTCTCTCTCTCTCTCTCTCTCTCTGCCACTTGGGGCCGACTCTAAAGACCAGATCGAGGGAGAAGATGACAGATCTTTGCTGTTTAGTCTTCCCGACTGACATGGACAGCAGTGGACTTAGAACTTTAACTTGAGGAGAAAGGTCTAAACAAAGCCAAAACCGGATTGAACCAGGAGAACAAAGATCAGGCCAAAAAACCGTGAAGGAAATAGGATTGGAGCCGAGTTGAGCCGGCCTGTCCTTACATGTTTTTCGAGCAACTGAGGAGGCCTGGAGATTTTACATGAAAATTTCGTAGAATATAAACTAACATCTCCCAAAAAAGAGTATTCAAGTAACCATTTGAGAGTGGGTCTTACTTATACGAATCGCTCGAGAAAATATCATTCTCATTGGATTCTAGACTTGATGCTTTACAAGACGGAACTGTCATGGCACGCAGTGATTGGGTATTGGCCTTCAAGATATATATTCGGTACCATGAGATATATAGAACAATGGACCTTGTTCAAAATTATTGAAAGAAAGAAAGAGGAAAAATTTAGAGACAGGGAAAATATTTAATTGAATGTCTTTGGAGTCTAGTGTCTATTTGTTCGCTTTTCTCCGGTCGATGTCAAAGTCTGATGGGTGGCCCGGGAGGTCATAATAATACGATGTTTTCGGACTTGAGGTGGTCCACCCCCTCCTGTGCAATGCCAATGCTTCCACAAACCAATCATTGTACTATATAATGTCTTACATCAAAAAAATATCATTTTATAATTCCTAGGGCTAGGTTATATTGGCAAGAAAAGTTATAAGCTAATTCCAAAATATACGTCCCAACTTGTCTCTCAACAAAATGAATTCACTCTATTGAAAAAAAGAAAAAAGAAAGAAAGAGGGAGAATGAAATTCACTATCAAATAGGTTGGTCCAGTATCCACCCCATTGATAAATTTCGTGAAATTTGAGGAAATTGAGAGTCATATAAAGTCACAATTTGTGACGCTTTGGTGAAATTCAAATAGGATCAAGCTTAATCCCATCTTAATTGAAGATTAATAAGTTTTTATTAGGTGGACCTTTTCTTTCCCTCTTTTACTTCGCGGCAAGTAGACCCTTGCACAAAATATTGATGGCTGCTCGATCAAGAAGAACACGTGCAAGGTCAAATCCTTTCCTTCGTAGTATGAAAAGGTAATACAATGAATGTGTTGCGAGTATTAGTATATGGTTTGCCTTGTGCTCGAAAAAGTGATGATGACGTAATATACACACTCACAAGACTTTTCATCAAAAGCAGCAACCCTTTTGCATTCTCCCCGTAAAGCGGATTATAATTATTTTATTCCATAAAAAGAAAAGATAAAAGGAAAGCTTCTTGTTATTTAAAAAATCAATTTATATATTTTAAAAACGAAAAAATTCAAACAAAGAAAAGCCAAAAGAGGTCCAAGGGAGAGTGATGATGGACAGGGGTGATCAGTTCCAACTTTCGAGCTGGCCGGTTCCCATCTTAAAACTGAATTTAACTGAATTGATTTACTAGTTTGTGAAATCCCAATGATTTTATTCATGTTTATTTTATTCTTATAGCTGGGAGATTCCCCGCAGTAAAAGAAGAAGATAATTTACTAGTTGGAGTTTGTGTTACAATAACAAAAATAATTAAAAATAAAAAATTTGATCGTCTGTCGATTCGGTTCTTCGTATAACCAGGACCGCCTTGGTTATTCTTGATTCCAAATTTTTGAAATCGGGAATCATCCAGAGTTAGCTAGATTGGTACATTCCAGTTCCCAAATTAGAACAAGACTGATCCACATGTGCCTAATGATGGATTCTAACAAATCGAAATACTCAAAGCGGTGTGCACATCGGCCAAGTCAAATTAATGCAAACGAGCTTCGAAATCACTCCATGCTTTCGCCACCAAGTTAGACAGAACTTTAGGTTTTGGTCGATTGCGATATGGGCAATTGCCGGGGGCGGTTCCTTCGGGGTCACCTACTGGTAGAAAAGGTTCCATTTTTTGTTTATTCTTTATAAACTATCGATCATTATCATTTGACAAAGTAAACCTTGACTTCCATTGAAAGCCACTAAAATTATCATTTTTCCTCTCCCGCTGGATTCCAATCAAAAGCAGACTCATTCACAGGGTGGAGCACTTCAGGAACTGCGCTTAAATTCCAATTTAGAGGAATACCCTAATCGAAGTTCATTCCTACTCTTGCAATCCCGCTTGGCAAAGTCGAAACCTTCAATTAGAATATTGACAAATCTTTCTGTCTAAGCCTGGCGAACCAGTCTACCAGCGTCATCGATTAAAACTAATAATTGGGTAGTTAGAATTGATGATTGGGGGTTGATATCCGATGATGACCAGAGATGGTTAATGCCGCGATGGTGACATACTACCTTAGCCCCATTTCGTTTTTAGCAGGACGTACGACTTTTTTTACAGCGACCGACACGTTAATGAGCATATACTAGGCTCGGTTAACCTAATTTTATTTATTTATTTATATTTTTGGATCGAGATCGATGGGTTGAGAGCCATTAGGAGAGCAAAATTAGGGTGTCCCACGAGCCAAGTAGGTGAGAGATGGGGTCGTTCTTATTGTTTATTGAGAGTGGTTGCACTGAAGTTTTGCTTGCGCAGCCTGATGATGAGGGATGGATGCAAAGCCAAAATCACGATTTTCGTCGGACAGATGGTTAGAGATTAGTTTTGGAAACTTCTATATGGGATGCAAAGCTTGTCGTGGTAATGATATTTTTTGTTAACCTAATTATTATTGTTGTTGTTGTTATTATTATTTAATGTATGTATGGCCAACTTGCGGAACCATGGATTCAACCCATAAGACAATTTCATTATTATTCAAAAGCGATGCTGCCAAACGTGTTTGATTATGACGGACTAATCATCATTATATCGTTATTCCCCTCCCATCGATTTTTTTTTTTTTTAATTTGGTGTCTCAGTTGAACCGAGCGGCCCTCTTTTTGTTTATATTAATGGCATCAATTTTTTTT
Source organism: Eucalyptus tenuipes (assembly GCA_014182365.1). Classification (NCBI taxonomy): domain Eukaryota; kingdom Viridiplantae; phylum Streptophyta; class Magnoliopsida; order Myrtales; family Myrtaceae; genus Eucalyptus; species Eucalyptus tenuipes. The sequence continues at coordinate 9,236,918 of CM024544.1, read as the reverse complement.
TTTTTTATTTCGTAAGAAAGCTTATGCTTTACCACGGTATTTAAAAGTTCTTGAAAGACCATGGCGTTTCTGTTTCCCTCTTAAATCGGTTTAAGAAAACCTGCGGATCCGATTGGGTCAAAATGAAAAAGAAAATTGAACCGAACCCGAAACCCAAAAATATTAATATGATCCTGTTAGAGTAAATATTGGGTTTAACTTTTGTTTTTTTGGCTGGTACCTAAGTTAGACGAAATTTTGCTTATTTGAAGCAAGACGAAATTTTGCTTGTTTGAAGCAAGACAAATTTTGCGTTGAAATGACAAAAAAAGTGTTGACAATACTTATAAGAGTTTTGAGCTCAAAAGTACTCCTTTTCCCCATTTTTTCATTTGAGAATTTTGAGGTCCGAATCTCATGTCAAGACGTCATATAAAGCTCGTGTTGTCCATAACTTTAGCAGTATAGTTTCACCAAGTAGCCCTGTGGAAAAATTTCTTAAATGATCCCGGTGCATGTGAGCTCAATGCATCTAAGTCCCTAATTTCAGTGGGTCTCGCGGGATACTCACATAATGTAAGAAAGGAGATACGCCGGATTCACATGCTCCGTAGCACTCTCGAACATCTCGCCCTTTCGTGATGTTGCGGGTTAGGTTCCGTGACCGCACTTCGATAATTTAGGGAGGGGTTAAAATAGCATGAATGACAGACGGTTGCATAGCTTGAGAAATGAAACTGCTGCTACGTTCAAACGCTTCAACCCGACTGAAGACGGAAGTTCGTCGACAATTCTCATGCGGATCGACTCGCGCAATCGAATCCTCGTCACATGAATCGTGTAAAGGCGATCGCGAGTGCTCTTTTTTTCCTGCCGATAAATGGGTAACGCCTCTAAGAAATCCAATATCTAAAGCTCGTCAGCAAGAAGGCAAGCGTGCCTGGCGATTTGCATTCGTACTTCACGTGACCTTTGTGTTTCCATTCCATTGAGCTTGTATCCCCTTGGAAGGAAAGTGCAGGCAAAAGGGGAATAATCTTCGAAAGAGACCTAAATTTATTATACGTAACAGGACCGACACAAATAATTCTTGTGATTTAAAAAAAAAATGAATTTTTTCATTTTTAATTTTTTAAAAAGAAATTTAAGAAAAATTTTCATATCCGCACTGATCATGCCACGTAGGATGACTGACCAAAATTGACTAAAAAAATTATATTGGAAAAAAGGTCAAAGGTTTTGAACTAAATTGATCAAATTCAAAAGTATAAGATTAGATTGAATATTTGCATAATAAATTTTTAAATTATTTTTAGCAATGAGTGCGCAAACATCTAAGAATGGTGAGAATCTAGTAGGACGAAACCAACCAGAACGTTTCACGAGCGAAAAAAAAAAACCAAGGACGTTCGTTACGTTCCTTCGATTCCCGTCTTTATTATTGTATAGACGCAAAGGGTTTTTGTAGTGTGCGTACCATCTGATGCTCATTGGTATTTTATTTATTTTATTCTTTTCCTCTTTTATTGTCTTTTTATAAAAGGTAATAACATCTCCACAAAATCCATGAAATCAAGTCGATTTTTTGGGTGCGAATATATTGACGTATGCGCATTGCGCACGTAATGAGTAGCGATCAAAGTCACAAATGGGAATAAATACCCCAGTCCCCTCGAAAGCGATTAATGTCAAGTTTCCAATTATGAACTATTACCGAAGAGGGAGGAAGATTCAAACAAAATCTCGAAAAAAGTTAACCATCACCACACCAACACGTCACAGCTCATCCCCCACCCCCAACTTAGAAGCAAACTTTTAACCAAGATGGGCAAATTAAAATTAAAAAAGATCAAAATTAAACGCTTTTTTACTAATAACTCAATAAATCAATTAATTAATTAATTAATCTTCCCACCTTAAAATTTCAACTTTACTAATTAAATCACAACACCGCCACCCCCCACCAAAAAAAAAAAACCAAAATGGGAAAAAGAAATGCAACCGTTTACTTTTCAAAACGTGGCAATGTCGTTTTCCGTAAATAAACCCAACTCCGGCCCTTCTTTACCCGGCCCGAGCTGCTTAAATACGAGGAAGGAGCACCTCCCCGTGCCGCACACTCTTGCCTCAGAACCGCCCCTCGCCGGAGAATAGTTTTCCGGCGAACCCGACCCGACCCGAATACTCTCTCTCTCTCTCTCTCTGTGCAAATCATCCTTCGTTTCTCTCGCTCCGATCTCGGAAGTTTCCGGCCTCCGATCGTCCCTGAGATCGGCACCGGAAGGAAGGGAGGGAGAACAGAGAACGGAGAAAAAGCTCGAAGAAACGAAGACGGACGGGAGCGCGCGAGGAAGAGAGAGAGAGGGAGGGACGGCCGGAATCGGGATGGGGTCGGAGCTGACCTACCGGGGGCACGGCGCGCAGCCGGTGACGGACGCGTACTCGCCGAAGCCCGACAAGCCGTGGCTCCCCGTGGCCCGCGCGATCCGCTACCTGCTCCGGGAGCAGCGCCTCCTCTTCGTCCTCGTCGGCATTGCCATCGCCACCGTCCTCTTCACCGTCTTCCCCGGCGGCACCTCGGGCCGCCCCGGGTACGGATCCGGGCCCTACGACCCGATCCCCGGCGCCCACGTGGCCCACTACGGCGGCGGCTTCGACCGGTTCGAGAGCGAGCGCGCGTTGTACCAGCAGCGCGCCGGGTTCGGGTCGGTGAGCGGGAAGGTGCCCCTCGGCCTGAAGCGGAAGGGGCTGCGGATCGTGGTGACGGGCGGGGCCGGGTTCGTCGGATCGCACCTGGTGGACAGGCTGATGGCCAGGGGCGACAGCGTCATCGTCGTCGACAACTTCTTCACGGGGCGGAAGGAGAACGTGATGCACCACTTCGGGAACCCCCGGTTCGAGCTGATCCGCCACGACGTCGTGGAGCCTCTCCTCCTGGAGGTCGACCAGATCTACCACCTTGCCTGCCCGGCGTCGCCGGTCCACTACAAGTTCAATCCCGTCAAGACCATCATATCCTTTCCAATCTCAACTTTCCCTTTTTCCGTCGATTTACCCTTTTCGAAAGTCTGGATTTTAAATTTTGTTATTTGGGGTCGTCGAATTCTTGCATCTCGGGTGAGTTTGGAGTCCTTGATTCCGTGATCTCACAAGACGAACGTGGTCGGGACGCTGAACATGCTCGGGTTGGCGAAGCGGGTCGGGGCGCGATTCCTGCTGACGAGCACGAGCGAGGTGTACGGAGATCCGCTGCAGCACCCTCAGGTCGAGACTTACTGGGGCAATGTCAATCCCATCGGTACACCCTCTCCTTCTCCCTCTCTCTCTTACATCGGGGTTCTGAGTTCGGCGGCCGTCGAAGCGGCGCATGATTCCAAAGTATTTAGTATTTACCATTCATGCTAATTTTGTCTTTTGGGGCCAATTTACCCATTTGTGCCGATTACGGTTCATCTTTAGCTGATAACGAAGATTTGTCGTAATGAGCTGAATCGAGGGGGGAAGTCATTATGGTCATGAGATTCCTTCTCTGTCCTAAATGGAGAAAAGGGTTCATTACAAGTTCAATTCTTTTTCGTTTGTCTGAACTCTGAATCAACGGCTGTCATAAGGGTCCTAGGTCTCGAGTCGATGGATCTGGTTTCCGAGCTCAACTCTCCATTTGGGAGAGTTGCAATTTCTTTTTAGTCCTTTGAAGAAGTCCCATCTGGGTCTGTCAAAGTTTAACCTGTAGAACATGGTTATTAGTTAAAAGCCTTGAGCTTGACACGGAGAGAGAGAGAGAGAGAGAGGGAGAGATCTGAGAAGGTGTAGGTGGGCCACCTGTGGTCCGAGCGCCAGACGGCCTAGATTAAATCAGGGGGTCAGAGTTGGGGAGGCAGGTGGGGCCAGATGGGGAGAGATCTGACAGAAGTTTGTTTTTGGTTGGTGGGGCGAAACAGGTGTCCGAAGCTGCTACGACGAGGGAAAGCGGACTGCCGAGACGTTGACCATGGACTACCACCGAGGAGCCGGTGTCGAGGTAAAACGATTAAAAAAAAAGAAATTTCTTCTCCTTCGGTCACTGTAGAAAGAAAAATGAAAAAAATGAGGAAATGGGTCCACCCCAGATGTTAATTTTTTGCAAAATTCAGTATAATTTTTTATGGAATTGAGGGAAGATGGGTCCAAATCCAATGCATGTCTCTGTGTGTTTGTGTGTAGGTGAGGATTGCCAGGATCTTCAACACGTACGGCCCTCGCATGTGCATCGATGATGGTCGTGTCGTCAGTAACTTCGTTGCTCAGGTACTACTCTTCTTTTTCCTCCTTTTCCCCCTCTTCCTTTTTGGTTTATTTAATGCGCTGGACAAGTAGAATGAAAAAGTTTCAATTGGGTTCGTGTGAACGCGTATTTTGTTCAGTAAAAGTTGGAGCTTTTTCGGGATCGGCCTTGTTTTTTGGGTTGGAAGCATCGTGGTCGCGTTTGAGAAAGAGAGAGAGAAAGAGTTTGATGCTGATGGGTGTGTGTATTTTGAGCGGAATATGCGTGGAAAATCATGATTTGCGGCCAATGATGCAGGCTTTGAGGAAGGAACCGATGACCGTCTATGGGGACGGGAAGCAGACAAGGAGCTTCCAATACGTTTCTGACCTGGTAAGCACGGGTCATTCTCAGCTTTTAATTTAATCTCATCGATCAACTTGGAATTTTTCTGTGCTGGTATCGGTCAACAAGCTCGACCAGATCTCAAAAGGCACTTTCTTTTATATCTTTCTTTCTTCTTTTCTCTTTTATTTGAATTTTCAAATCTGGTTTGCTGATGAAAGGGAACTGAGAGGGACATTCAGACTGAAAAATAAAAACTGAGACATGCTTGCTTGTCCTTTTTCCCTCACGTGTTTGCCCCATGTAAAAGCCAAGACAAGTAGCGTGCAAGCACATGGCATGTGATTGAATATGTCCAGAATGCGCTATAATTGAGTGTACCCATTAACAAAAACCGTGAAACCGCAGCAGGATGTAAAGTGATTTTCTTTTTTATCATGGAGAATCTGCAAATTTCTTGCATCTTTGTTTCCTTGACCTCGGGCAGTACCTTTTATACTTCATTTTCTGCTTGACTTGGTCTATTGGCACCGAAGCTACATGTGACTTGGTTCACTGCTATGGTTCTATTTGGGCCACTTTTTAGTTTTATAAGGACAACTTTGGACCACATATATTGATGGCTGATCAGATATGGTTAGGTCGTTTTGGCGTTCCATGGTTAGCTAACATTTAGTCGAATGGGTGTTTTCGGCATGCGGTGCCAACCGTACGTTCATAAATGAGGGTGGGGATCTTTGTATTTCTTTCAGCATTATTGACATTCTGAGAAACAAAATTTCTCTGTGTTGCCGGTTATCTGAAGTTATCTGAAGTTATCTTCATACTGTCAAGTGCCTGTGGCATTGGCAGAACAGACACTACGCTACTCTTGAAAAACTTGATCGATAAATTAAGTTAAAATTCCAAAGTGGGCAAAAGATGATGTTTGCTGATGGAAAATTAGTTAGGTGATATGTGGATTTGTTTGCATTGGCATTGCATCTTGATTGCTACTGTATAAAACACGATCGTACCTTATTTATCTACTAACTTAGCAGTATTCTCTCGTTCTGCAATGTGCTGTATGTGACAATAGGTTGAGGGTCTGATGCGTCTGATGGAAGGCGAGCATGTGGGACCTTTCAATCTCGGAAATCCTGGTGAATTCACCATGCTTGAACTTGCTGAGGTAAAGTGAACAATTCTCCTACGACATCCTTAAGGCAATGTTTTCACTACTTATCTGCTCGCAATGTTCACATCAGCTGCAAATGAGATTATGGAAAATCAAATGAGATCCGCTGGTTCTCGAAATGGAACATGACATGATAGTTTTGTCGTTCATACGCTGGCAGGTGGTGAAGGAGACAATCGATCCGAATGCAAAGATCGAATTCAGGCCAAACACAGAGGACGACCCACACAAGAGGAAGCCCGATATCACGAGGGCCAAGGAGTTGCTTGGTTGGGAGCCCAAGGTTGCCCTCCGCAAGGGTCTGCCTCTTATGGTATCAGACTTCAGGCAGCGCGTCTTCGGAGACCACAAGGAAGGAGTCGCATCTGGCAGTTCGTCTTCTTAGGTCGGAGCACATTATACAGTGAAATGAGATGGTAGGGAAGGATCAAGAGAAATCGCTTGGGACGACACACTGGAACTTCCCTGGACCTAGAAATCTTCGGTACCGGCACAGACGGTAGAGAAGCACAAGAGTCTTTTACGTTCTCTATGGAACTAGCTTTTTAGAGGCATAATCTCGATTCAATATATTTACCACCTTTGTAATTTTCATGTTATTATCAACCGTGGACTAATAGAGATGAAGTTTCTAAATTCTTTTTTTTTTTTTTTGTTTTCCCCTCTTTGGCCCTTCCCTTGCGCATCTGAGGAACACCATGATGCAGCTAGTCCTGTATTTCTCTTCAGCTTCAGCAAATATATGACCGAGTTTCCTGTTACTTCTCCATCTTAAATTCTTTCCATCTCGCAACGACCCGAAATAGAATACATAGTTGTCATGCACTTTACAATCTTCTAAGCAGGAAACCTGTTATTGCAACTTGTAACCGAATTCCCACAAAGTTTCAAACTTTAGGAACTCGGCTCGAATGATTAGGAAGCCAGAAGTAACTTCATGGTGTCCCAAAATGAATCGGAGAAGATAACTTTTAGCATGCAACTGATAGAATCAGCCGGATACTGCGAATCCTGCCGTTGATGAGCCTCACTCAACTAAGAGATTCATGCGACCATCTACGAGGATGGTCCCATGTTTGCACCTTACTCGTGCAATTATTAGTCTGTTGACGTTAGGATCCTCCGGCCAAGGGATCAAGTTTCAAGTGAACTGCTATAGCCAAGCCTTGTAAGAAAAAGTGGAAGTTTCAAGTGATTTGCACCAACTTCGTCCAACTTGGGATGCACGAACAAGCCCGCCGGACCAAATTCAATGACATCAGAACCGATGGAAGCACCGAACGATGCCTACTACACAACTTGACAGCAAAAACAACAGACTGATACTAACAAACTAGGATGTATTTGATAAGCATCATATTTTCCAAAATAATTTTTATTCAGAAATAATTTTTTCTGATTCTGTTTCTAGATATTCAAAAGATATTCAAAGGTATTTGACAATGGCACAAATTTTCTATTTCCAAAATAAAAACACATTTTATACTACCCTTAAATTTTTTTAAGGCTTAAAATTTTAAAATAATTTTATGACACTTTTATCTTTTTTTTTTCCTCTCCTCCCTTTAGCAATCATCAGCCACGAGATTGACCCTCACCGATGACTGGCCGCAGGGTTGACCCTCACCGATGACTGGCCGATAACTAGCAAGGCTCAATCTCGCCAGACCTCTGGCAAGAAGGAGAGGAAGAGAAAAAGAAAGAACAGGGGGAAAAAACAATTTGAACTTGATTTTAAAATTGTTCTCAAAAATAATTTTTTTTTATTTCTTGATTCTATTTCAAGATTTTTCCCCAGAAATTTTATTCCAGAGAACAAAAGAATAAAATCAGGCCTTGTTTGTCGCATTGTTTGACATGTTATCAAACAAGGCCCAAGAGTGAAGCTAAGATTACGGAACCATAAACGCAGCCAGAGGAGCTAAAAACAAACAAAGGCACGATATCGAAAATGAGATGATTGAAAGTTTAGAGCGATAAGCATTTCATTGTACATCAGAAAGTCAGAAACTACCAATCTCGTCGCAAGAATTACACCGATGAAAACACTCTCTCCAACACATTAAAAGCACTACTTCAAGGTAATAAAAGTTCAAAAACTACTATCACAGCCGCTGCAGTGCCGGGAGATCAAGAAATATCTGCTAAACCTCATTTTGGATTCCTCAGAACAATGATAACAGAGTCTCCTCGCAGGAACATTTTGCTGATGAACCTATCTTTGTTGACAGGCATGGCTTTCTTCTTACCTTTGCCTGTTTTTGGCACCTGAAATTGATGAACAATAAATGAGTAAATTTAACAGCTTGAAAAGGATAAAACAGATAATAAATTAATTGACAGGGAAAGACAACCTCAGTCCACATCTCCCTAACATTTTCAAGAACCATGTTGCAGTGCCGATCAAAAGCTCTCACGCGACCCAGGAGCTTCTTGTTGTTCCGGCAATTTATGAGCACCTGAAAAGACAATGAATCATCAAAAACTTACTCAAAGCCACATCGGTGCTGCAGGCATCAGATTGATGAATTTTAACTCATTCACTCCAAGAATTTTGTTTGTCGTACAATTAATACAGACTGATGAACGCAAACAGATCTTCAAGGTGCTTCCTAGATCAATAACACCAGGACTTACGTGCACTATATTACCTAGTAATCGGAAACTATCATGATTCTGAAGGACAGTCCTACTTAATCCATGTGCAACTACCACTTACCTTAGCGTACTTCTTGCTGAAAAAAATAAAAGAAAAATGTATTCCAGTCTCAGAAGATTAGGTTCTCTACCATCCTAGTTGTCTCACAAAAGATTCTCCATTAAAATGTTTATGTTTACTGATCAGTACTCCATCATGATTCCGAAGTACAGTCCTCTTACTTAATCCATGTGCAACTACCACTTACCTTAGCATACTTCTTGCTGAAAGAAAAAAAAAATGAAATTGTATTTCAGCCTCACAAGATTAGGTTCTCTACCATCCTAGTTGCTGTACAAAAGATTCTCCATTAAAATGTTTAGCTATGTTTACTTATCAGTACTCCTTACTATCTGGTAAAAAATATCAAGTCTATGAAAACATCACATGTCGATGAAGTACTGACGTGAGGTCACTAAGATATCGTACCTGTGTATTGTTCTTGACACTCATCATCAGCACTGACAGTGGGCCTGTGTTAAATTCCTCTTCCTCATTCTTGGTAGCCTGTACCAGAAGGTATAGATAAGAGCTCAGTCATTATGAAATTATATTCATAATAACAAGTACACCCAAAAGTCAAATCAAACACAAATTTAAAACAACAAATGTAAATACTGAGACGAAACTGTTTTAAGTTTTCCCCTCACAGTGTGCTCAACACCAAACCATCATATCATAACCAAATTCTAGTAACAGCAACAAGTTTTTTAACTCTTTGTCAGGCTGACATCCACACATTCCTTTAAACACTCAGAAGAAGGGGATATTATGAGCTTATGTTTTCTTGCAGATCTCCAGTTATATCCATTAAATGGAATTATAATGCACATACAAATTATCTCACTGGAAAACAGCATGAAGATAAAGCTCATGTATTTCCAACAAGCATTCAATCTGACAAATGTGCAGTTCACAGCACATGAATCCTGTCACGACTCATTATTTACTATTGACATAGATCGCAAAATCGCCTCATAAACAATTTCAGTGCAGAAGCATTTTACAGTAAACAGAAAATCCTTAAAGGATAGCCAGAACAGACAAGTTGAATCAAAAGCATAAGATAACAGAGATTTGTAAGATCACTTACACTGGGATCTTCTTCCATTGCTCTACTGCAAGAGCAGAAAGCAGGAAAAACAATGTGTCAACAACCATCCTTGATTACTACTACAAAATGCACAAAGTAGAAAAAATTTGATAACAAATAGATTACTACCCTCTTGCACAAAAATGCAAAAGATGACAGAGAGGAACATCTATAGTTGACAAAAGATAAGAAACAAGTGAAGGAACCCGAAATCCTAATAAAAGGGGACTTCATTGAGATCATACTACTACAAGAAAAGGCTACTGCTTTCAAAGGAAATTGAGCAAATTGCAGTCATCATATGGGTGTGAATGAAGATCCACTGGAACCAGGAACTGCACAAACCAGACCGAACCGGCCAGTTCTAGGCGATTGCCAAGGGTGGCGGTCTGATTTCCTATTCCAATTTATGGACCTGATGATTTTCGATCTGATTCCCAGCTCCCCCGAGAGAAATCAGAAAGAAAGAAAAGGGGGGGGGGGGGGCACCAGTTTATTTCTTTTTACTTTTATTTTATTTCTTAAAGAACACTTTACTAAATAAACCCTAATCCCTTCTCTGCCTCCTCTTTCCCTCTCGAGTCTTGTCTCTCAACTCATGCCTCTTTCCCTCTCTTTCCTCTCAACTCTCAGTCCCTCTCGGCTCTCGCTCAACTCTCCAACGACGCCACCTTCTCTGACCCGATTTGCATCCCTTTCTCTCAAGCTCAAGCTCGATGCCTCCCTCTTGTGGTCTCATCTCGAGACTGACTCTCCTCCCCTTCTTTATCAACAAAGCAGCAGTTGCTTGCTCTGATTAAGTCCATCCACTAGCTAAGGTCTGGAGACTCAAACAGATGTACAACCCTCAAACCGATGTTTTTTCCCTTCTTTTCTTGTCAATCTTCAGTTTGCATTTCTGGTATCTTTTCCTTAATTTTTGGCTTATGAATGATGAAGTAACTGAAACGAGGTGAACTCATTTGGCGTGAAGCTAAAAATGGTCAAAGTTCTTTGCCTCCAAGAATTGGTCATTTGAATCACAAAAACTAAAACGATCACCACCAGGCATACTCTCCTGCAGTGTTCTTCCTCACTGGTTCCATTTACCCACTAGGGAACCGGACCGGCCCGATTCCAGGACTTGATGGCCCAGTTCCAGGTTCCTAGGTGGAACTGGACTGGACCAGGAACCAATCACCCCTAGTTCATCAATAGGCAGATACCCCCAAATTAGGAATTACAAACAACTAACAAGTGCAACACCCCCAAATCCCTCCCCCATCCCACACAAAAAAAGGAGGAAGAAGCACAAAATCAACCCATCCGTTTAGATTATGGGTTGTTGACAGTTATTGACATGACCTGTCTATGACCCATTTGAATATAATTAGTTAAAAGACTAGTATTTACATATTATTCATGAATGAGATTTTAATTAGCATAACGAGTGTGTAATCTATATATGTTATAAATTAATTACAGGGAAATGTATTGAAAAGTTTCAGGTCGTATTGATGTTTCACCGGTAAGCACACTAATCATTGTTAGGTTTGGTGACCCATTCTAGTATACCCTTACGTAGAATGTTACACAAACACAGCTGGCAAACATGAATTTCCACCCCTAGGAAGAAGATCGGAATCATGACAGCTGACAAATAGGGCAAGTGCCCTCAAAAGAGGAAATCAGCAATATAATTCATTACTGCACATGAAGAACTTTTTAATGCCGCTGACAGAGAACTTCACAGGACAAATGAGATGGCTGACTGGGAATAAAAACTGACACATGGTGGAATGAATTATGCAGGAAAAATATCTTTGAAGTCTTAGTATCCATCTTATTCAACAATATAGGGGACTGGACTGGTTTACTAACGAAATGGACTAATTGATCTGTACCAGGTCAAAAGGAGGTAGGTGCACCCACGTGTATATGTGCTTGCTCAAAACACAAAGTGTCAAGGGATGATGACATTGCAGATTTGACAACAAAGAGAAAAATGAATCCATAGCCTTGAACTTTCAAATTAAGCTTTTGTGGATGGATCCACAAACGAAACTCCGGTTCATGACAAACAAGTAGGAGTCCTCATTCCACCTTCCATTTTTCAATCTATGCACAATAGCTCGTCCATTTCTCGGAAGGTGGCAAGAACTTGGTAAGCAAAGTAAACCTATGATAACCACTAAACAGGGAAAATCAAGTTCTAGAAGACTACTGGACCTCAACACCAGCGATGCACGTTATCGAATGGAGTCACTTTTCACCAATAATTTCACCCCGACAGTGTTCTCTCTAGGCACAGACACACTCTCACCCGCAAATGCATCGGTTCCCAAAACAATTCTTACAATTTCCCACACTAAGCCCCTGGCTACCACGACATTGCTACTCAGTCAAGGCTCTTGAGCAAACAAGAATTTGAAAATAAAGACTAAAAGTTTACAAAACGCAGTAAACTATCCAGTGAAAAAGAACACGCAGCGCCGGCAAATAATTCAATTTAGTCACAGCTCTACGTTCTCAAAAACACGAGCTCCCTGAGCGAAGAAACCATTCGCCGACTGACGGTGCCCTCTCTAAACCCTCGACCGCAAGCGTACTAGGGTTTCAGGCGACAAAACGGCTGCGACGAAAACAATCGAAGATCGCGAAACCGAGACGGAGGAAAAAAGCAGCAGGAACTTCAACGTACCTCATGTTGGCTCAGGAAAACCGAGCGCACCTGCAGAGGAGAGTGGACTGGGAGTTCGGGTTTTTCGACGGCGCGCGAGACTCAACGAAGCTAAAAAAAAAGAAAAAAAAAATCAGATCTTTCGAAACCCAATGGCAAGGCCAAGGTACATACAGAGAGAGAGAGAGAGAGAGAGCTCACCGCCGCAGCTAGGGTTTTGCGCAGAGGATCTTGGGGGAGCTTTCGATCTCCGACGAGGCGGTGGAGAGGATAGGCTACTGCAGCAGAAGAAGAGCGAGCGAGTGCGAAAAGCCCAGGCGAAGAAGAAAATTAAAATCGGAGGGTTTTAGATGCTGTGCACGTGTACGGTGGATGGAGGTAGAAAGTGATGGAATCCGACGGCGGGCAACTGCTCCTACCTTGGAGGGCGAAGCAGGTAATGGGCCCGATTTGGGACGGGTTTGGGCCATTCGAGCCCGGCTCGAAGCAAACGGTTTGAAAAAGTGAATTTCTACCTTTAGCTCATGGCATAAACATTTTATACTATTTAGATGGTAGAAAATCTAAGTAAAGACTGATGGAGTAAATTGCGGATGAGCGTGCGTGGCCGGGTGAATTTTGCTAAGAATGATACGGTACGTGTACTACTGCCACCTTCATTTAACGATTGCCAAACTTTGTTTGAAGGATTTAAAGAATTCAAAGGGTGAGTATATTCGAACGAAAATTTGAGAGAATTCTAAGATTTATGCATTAAGAAAAAGAAAGTAAAGTTCAGAATTGTGTTATTTTCGCCGTTGCTACGAAAGATAACGAGATAACTTGTTCTAATGGGTACTTGAGGTGGATTAACAAGATAGGAATTGAAAGTTATAACCCTTTATTACTAGGAGATGCACACTTTAGCCACAAATTCAATATGTTACCAATTGTGTTCGTCTTGCTACTCTGATTAATCGGGCCACATGGGGGATTGGATCCATTTCCTTAAGGGGTAAAATTTCCGTTTTCCGTTGAATCATCTTATCCACCCATGTAGCAAGAACTAGTGTTTTTAATCCTGGACTTAGCCAAAAATCGGTCCGGCTTCTGATTCGAGGTTAACATGTAAACAAAAGGTCTAGTTAACCCGTTAATCAGTTCTTACCGCTTCGGTTATTTAAAAAAAAAAAAAAACGAATGTTGTAGTCCAAAATAAGCTATCCCACATTCTATCCACCCCAATTTGGTCTAGAGTGCATCACCATAGGTTACGAATTCGATTCCCGAAGAACCGGGAATCTGCGGTTCTTGAGAAAGTGAAGAATCAGCGGTTCTTGAGAAAGTGAAACCAAACTAAGGCGTCTTGAAACCTAGAACCAAGTTGGTTCTCACCAATCCGATTTTCTGATTTTATCGTGAAACCATACTCCATCCTAGTAAAACTCTATTTGCAAGGAAGTGTCATATTGGTCAAACTTTGTAAATTCTGTGTAAACCAGCTACGAAGAATTCATGGTACTTCACCGATGACCCGATAGAACGCTTTCCAAGTTTTCGTCAAGACCATACAACCTCATTATTCGTTAACATCACCAACGAAAGTCAGAGTCGCATTTGGAGGAGCCGGATCGGGTTTCGCACGGAAAACATTTCTGTGAACATCTTTGCAAGTCTCTCTGTCCGAGCACCGGGGTTTCGGACAAAGATCACATGGCGGAGTGCTGGAACGAGCGCCGTCCCTTCAATCCGCACAAGTAACTCCTGTTCCGCTGCCTCTGCTTGCCGTTCATCGTCACAGCTGCCTCCGGCGAGGACGTCGCGAATCTCTCGATGAAGCCGTTGTTGCTCGATGGAAGGACGGGCTTTGCGGGGAAGGAATCCATGTCAGTGTCCGTGTTGCAGCGCCTGTCAAGCCAGGCAATGATGTCGGAGAAGACAATGTCGATGTTGTCATCGGGCTCGCCGGAGGTGAGGCCGTGCCACATGCCCGGGTAGAGCCGGATGGTCTTGTCCCTGCTGCTGGCCTGCTCGTACAAGGCCTTGCTCACTTCCGGGTCCGTCACCACGTCCGCTTCCCCATGCAGCACGAAGAACGGCAGAGTCACCTGCATCGCAAAGAGTCAATCACCAACTCAAATCAAAGCTCGAGCAGCCACAGAGAAGGCAGTTTTGCGCACTCGACATCGCTATTTCAAACCGATATACCACGATATTTTTGTGAGGTTCTCTAAAACCGCAACCTGCGAAAACTCGGGTCTTATCGACATAACGAGAGGTGGACATGTCTACCATTAGGAGTGCATCTTGTTTTCAAAATATCGATTAACATCAGAACGAGTCTGAAAATGTCCTGTTTACAAATTAGACACGAACATATCGAGGTTTCATTCTATATTTCGAAGCCAGAAGTCGATCTATCTAATCAAATGTTGGCTAGCGCCTCCTGGAAATGAATGCACAGAATGTCCGAGTTCAGCGGAAATGATTCTAAACTTTCTGTTTATCTGTTATGGATGACTTAGAAAGAGAGACATACTAAGTATGATGAGACTGCAGCGATATTGAAAATGTTAGATGTTACCTCATGTAAGGTGTCTTCAAGTCTCATGCTGGCTCTGAGCATCTCCAATGCCGTTTTCAGCCGTGGCTTGTCTTGATATATCAACTTGTTGCTTCTCACCTGCGAGCGTCATTGGAATCACAAGCATATGTCACTGCCGATCCGCTCGACCGAACCGAAACAAAAAAAATCAATGAGCAGAAGTGGAAGTAGGCAATGGTATAGACCTGTTCTCGCTTGATAGGGTCCTTGAAGGCGGAATCGATGACATCCTTTGTTGGGACTATCTTCCATTTCGGGATTATCTCTTCCACCCTCGTCAGCAGGTTCACTACCACAGGGTGCGGCTTCACCTTCTCTGATATCTGCACATTTTAATGTCGCCAAAACAAGAGAGGCGTCACCATGTCAGATTGGCCGAATCGATGAGAAGCCCGATGCTTGCATGATTGGATTCGAGTCATAATGGTCATCCACGTGAGCACTTATCGTTACCTTGCACATAGGTGCCACGAGGAGGCCGCCGGTCCAAAAGGCTGGGTCTTTCTTGTGGAGAAGCAGCGCGACAGCTCCTCCCATGGACTCTCCATACAGGAACCTGCTCTTGCCTCTGTACTCATCTTGAGCTGAAACAACGTCACAGATTTTGGCCAAAGTTGAGGAGGACGCATTGCGTTAGACCTCATTCAAACAGAACCGAGTGGTAAGCGATTGTGCCTTTACCGCAAACGGACTTGAAGAAATCGTCGCAGTCATTGACTATGTTCTCAAACTTCTTGATGTAACATCGGGCTCCCATGGAACGGCCGTGACCCTCGTAGTCAATCCCGAACACCCCGTATCCTGCTCTGGCCAATCTCGTTCCGCATTCTACCAATCATTTCACCAAAACCACGCAGAATGGATTGAGCTCCAGAACAGCATCTCCATTTCAGATCACTTGCAGTGTACATTACAATCCACATATCTCCAAACAGAAACGAAAGAGAAAACCACCTATTTAATTAACATCTGCGGTATGCTTTCTTATGCAATCGAATGGCCAAAATATGAGTTTCCTCTGATTTAAGTAGTCGACCAATTTCGTTGCACTGTATTTAACATTGAACTGAATTAGACCAGCCCAGTTCAGCTACATGAATGGCTTAATACAGAAAAACTGTTAACCAGGGAGTGCTTGATTTGTCCACCAGCACCATCCGAATTAGTCTGTACTTACATTTCCATCTCAAAACTCAAGGGGAAACTTTCTTATGCAATTGAACGGCCAAAATACGAGTTTCCTCTGATTTAAGTAGTTGACAAATTTCGTTGCACTGCATTTAACATTGAACTGAATTAGACCAGCCCAGTTCAGCTACATGAATAGCTTAATACAGGAGGTCAGTTAACCAGGGAGTGCTCAATTTGTCCAGCCGCACCATCCCAATTAGTCTGTACTTACGTTTCCATCTCAAAACTCAAGGGGGAACTTCTATAACCGGTCGGCTCGTGAATATGATCATCTTCACGCGACGTTAGACAGAATAAACAGTCCTAGTTAGGTGCGGATCGCTAAGGCCAATTGGGTTCGTCTAAATTATGAGGAAGAGTACAACAGAAAAAGCTATGAATTGGATGGGGCTGATGATGAACAAAGTGACAGAATGATGGCAGGAAAAGTATATAGTCCATTCAATAATGGGATGAGAAAGAACAGGACAACCAGCGCCCATGCTCCATGCCCATGCCCATGCCCATGCCCATGCCCGGGAGACAGGCAGAGCAGGACCAGAAAAAGGATGAGGACTATAAGATGAGGACACCAATCATAGACCCTTCTCGTTTTCACCCTCAAAAGCCCCACCAAACATGCCACACCTCCATGTCCTGAAATCGATGGACATGGGGAAAGAAGATAACATATCCTATCACATCTGTTCGGTTTCGGTGAAGGAGATGTCTGGGGAGATGAACCTAGAAAGGCAGTTTTGAATGCCACATCAGTGGACATCAATCGAGACACGGACGGCGACCGAGGTACATTCGAGAGACGAGTCCTCACCCAGCACGACGCAAGGGACTTGAATGAACCGTAAAAAGTAGGAAAATGAGTCGGTTCCGATAATTGAACCCGATAAAAACGACATATCGACGGGCTTATTGAATAATCGATGGTAACTCAACCTAAGCGTGCACACGCAGATCTTGACTTTTCAATCAGACCTTTCTTTTTGAAGAAATCTAAGAGGCCGATGAGCAATGTGGGTGAACAAACATCGTACGACGGATGGCCAAACCGAAAATTGTGGCCGTGGTGATTAAGGGAGTTGGGCGACAGTCAACAAACCATCCTTTTCTCCAGGAGGAGAAAGGGAGAGTGGTTGGTTCTCCCCTCCCTCTTGACTATGACTAAAGATGGACCCAATTAAGATCGTTGATTCTCGAACCAATTAAGACCAATCGGGTCGCATCGACTATTTTCGAATTTACTATGAACGTTTTTTATTGATAGAGCATTCATTGTGCATAACTATACCCTCATAACTGTAATTCTTTTCCATTTAATTACTTAATAATTGTAGAATACTCGTAAACAAAATTCTTTATTTGCGTACGAATTAAGACATTTTCCTTTGACGTGTCACGGGGTGGGTTGTGGTCTAGTCGAAGCTACAATGGCAGTCCTAGATCATAAAGCAAATCACAGACGAAATGTCTAGATAGAACAAGACAATTTTATTGCGTTCTCCTTTCCGTGGCCATCGAGGTTATTATTATATGTTGATTCTAGCAGGCTTGCCAGGGCTAGGGCTGGTGGTAAACATAGCGACGTGTTCAGACATTCACCGACATCCATCTCCCCTCCGGAGAATCTGTCTCCAGCTAGGACCAAAAGGTCGTGCGCGGAGAACAAGCGCACCAGATTTTTTCTAAGGATCAACAGAGATATGCAGACATGTGGATTGTCTAAACAAAGCTAATCATCAACGGAGAAAGAAAAAGCTCAAGCAGAGAGAGAAGAGGGAAGAAAGTTTCCGTGAGGAAAAGGGAAGAAAGGTGTTCTGATCCGCGACACCATTCACATTAAATTACCTCTCATGAAGCCGCTGCACTCCATGCCATAACCTGCCAAAAACCATTAAATGACACGCCTTTATTTGATCCACTCCATCGAACCCCACCAACCAAATTTCACAGACAAGGCACAAACACAGAGAGAGAGAGAGAGAGAGAGAGAGAGAGAGATACCGTGGCAAATGAAAACCAGTGCTTTCGGGGAGGACGAGCATAGCCACCAGCCACAGGTGAAGAGCTGAACCCCTCTGGCGTTCTCTATGTACTCCTGCACGCGCGCGCGCGCACCACCCCACCACATATCATCACAAACACGACTCGCATCAGCTCACAAAGTTAGTCCCGAAAATGTCAATGTCGCACCACATGGGACACGGTTAAATACAAGAAAACAACGAAGAAAGTCGGCGATGAAGCGGGTATCTATGTATATATTACCTCCTGGTACACAATCTCCTTCATCTTCATGTGCGACCGAGTAACACAGATTATGTCAGCATCCAAAAATCGAGCGGATCGAGCGGCCGATGTAAAATGCAGGGGCGACGAGGACCGAGCTCGGAACTCCGCTCGGAAGGGTCTTGGATGAGCGATTTCAGAGATATCAATGAGTGCTTTTTGGCCCAAGAAGGAAAAGTAAATGGGAACTTTTGGTGAGGTAAAGCTGCTTTTGGAACAGACGCACGCAGGCAGAGAATCTAGAGAGAGAGAGAGAGAGAGAGAGAGAGAAAGGGAAGGTGGTCGGTGTGGAGAAATGGAGAGGGTGGTGGCTCCTGTCGTACCGGGGGAAAGATTATATGAGATTTTGGGTTTGGGGGTCGCGACCGAGCGAAGTCTTAAAAAATCACCTTTCCCGTCCGGTCCCGCCATCCTTATCTCACGTATCCCAACACATATTGGCTCTCTCCATATCTGTCTTGACCTCATTCAACTGGGAAAAAGAAAAGAAGAAAGCAATAGCCACTACCTCAGAATCCTTGCAAAAACTGTTTTATTAAATGAGGTGAGTGTCTGTCATTAGATATTGAAAACGGACCGATAATGAAAACGCTCAATTCGTTGGTAGCAGTAATTTTCATGTTGCAATCGTGCGTCCATTTCTATGCACTGGGAAAATGATATTAAGGATATCGACAATTTTGTACAGTACTTTCGTTCTTGTGTCAGAATTTTTTTGAGTGATCATTTTGATATCACGTCAGTAGAAAAATGATTACTTAGATACATCCAATAATAAGTTCTGACAATTCGTCCTATAAAATTTTTTGTATAAATTGTTAATACCGACATGGCCTTATTATAAAGGGTTAATATTTTGAAAAATCCTAAATTGGTACATCTGTAACAAATTTATCCCAAACTATTTTTTTTACCACCAAAAACCTCAAACCGATATACCTTTAACAAATTTACCTTAAACTGGTACACTTGTGACAAATTTACCCGCTGTTAGTTTTCGTTAAATTTTACTGTCAAATTATTAAGTTAAATGACACGTGACAGTTGATTGATATACAAATTTGGGATTTTACACTCTGTTTGTCACAGTTTACAATTTTTGTGATTTTTTTGTGGTATTATTCCAATTTAGCGGATGGTATATTTGTCACAAATTTACCAGTTTGGGATTTTTTGCAGTCAAATAAATTAGTTTTGGGTAAATTTGTCATAAATGTACCGATTTATGATTTTTATAATTAGTCGGTGTAAATTTGTCACGAATGTATCAATTTAGGGTTTTTCATGATCAAAAAAATAATTTTGGATAAATTTGTCACAGATATACAAGTTTGGGATTTTTAAGGGTATTAACCCTATTATAAAATAGGAAGTCCTAGACTTCCTTTTTATCTCTCTCTAATGCCAAAATAGACCAATCAGGGTCCTGAAAGCTTAAGCTCTCAAGAAGTCACGATTCTTCTCCAATGGGACCAACCCGGTCCAAATCGAAGCTAGAAGCGGTTTTTGCAGCTCCACCTCCACCTTATAAATGCAAGCCATTCCTCCTCCCCCTTTCGACATCACCACCGTCATCTCCTCTTGTTCCCACCGCGGCTCCACCGCCTTCATCGACGCCTCCTCCTTCAGCCTCCACATCCGCTTCCTCGAGCTCTAGCGCTCGTTGACTCCCTTGCCTCCGGTTCCTTATTTACTCTCATCGCTTCATCTTTATTACTATCCACCCTGAAAACCTAGTGTTATATTTTCAATTCCGGAAAAAATGAAATCACACAAATTAAGTAGCATACCTCCATTGCAAGTTTTAGCTACTAATTTTGCCCCAAATCCTCGATTGTGAGTTAGGCTTTGAAGAAGAGGCTGAATTTGTCATAGATCATGGATTGTGAGGCTAGGTTTTGAAGAAGAGGCTGAATTTGAGGTAATCATGCGTCAAACGTCGTTTTTTTTTTTTTTTTTTAACGATGCTGACTTGTTATGCTAGTGAGCCACGTTTGTCAAAAAAAATAAATAGAATATTGCTAGGTCAGATTTTCAATGTCTCAAATGGATGATGGCGCTTAAATAATAATAATAATAATAATAATAATAATAATAATAATAATAATAATAATAATAATTGTTATTATTATTATTTATCAAAATGGCGCTATATGATTCTGAAAAGTTTCGACATTCAAGTGAAAGTCATATAGAGGTTATGGTATTTCTAGTGTCCTTTTCCATGCATGGCAAATAGTGATCTATTTACCACTTGCACGTAATCCCAATTTGCACATGTAGCTTTAACCAACCAGTAGTCATGGTTAATCACAACTGGACCTATAAGTAATAGGTGAAAGAGTATTTAAATATTATATTGCTCTTTCATATAGTAATTTAAACTTTTTAAACAATTAATAGTGGTTCCATAAAATTTTAAAAAGGGAACTCGCCAACTCCTCTATTCAAGTCCATTGGATAATCTCTCCAAGCGATTTTGATGATAACAAAACTTAATCCAAATATCCAATGAAGATGTTTAAGGCTCCGTTCGTTTTGCGAGAAAATAATTTACGGGATAACGTTTTCCGGATTTTTCGACGTTCGTTTCACGGAAAATGAAGTATTGGGGGAAAATATTTTATATGAAAGGAAAAAAATCTTCTAAATTAGAAAAAAATGTTTTCCACTTTTGAAAAGTTGAAAATGTTTTCCATGAAAGGAAAAAAGTCTTCTAAATTAGGGGGAAATGTTTTCCACTTTTGAAAAGTTGAAAACATTTTTCTCACTTGATCTCTCTTATCTCAAACTTCTACAAATCCTCATTTCCCCCTCCCCTTTCTTCTTCTTCTTTTCTTTTTAATTCGAATTATTTTTAAATTTCCTTTTTCTTTTTTAATTCGAATTATTTTAAATTTCCTTTTTTTTTTTCTTTTTCTTTTATTTGTTTCCCATCTTCTTCTTTCTTGGCTAGTTGTCAGTCGTCACTAGGTGAACCTCAAGCTCGTCGATCTGGCGAGCCTCAAGCTTGATGCTCGTGTTCGCCAATCTGGTGAGCGAAAAATATTTTCTTTACCGAATATCGGAAAATATTTTCCGAAATATTTTCAAGTTTTAGCCGAATATAAGAAAATATTGTCATTTTCCTAAAAAATGATTTCTAGGAAAATATTTTCCGGAAATGGCCAATTTTCCGCGAAACGAACGGACGCTAAGTGTGTAAAGGCTCATAATTAAACCATGCAAAGACTAGATTCTGATTCTAAAAGCATTTGAGCCAAATTTCACTAAGTCTGAAAATCTGCAAAAGGAAGGTTGGGAAACCAAATTTCACCA
The DNA here is from genome assembly GCA_014182365.1 of Eucalyptus tenuipes. Lineage (NCBI taxonomy): Eukaryota > Viridiplantae > Streptophyta > Magnoliopsida > Myrtales > Myrtaceae > Eucalyptus > Eucalyptus tenuipes. The sequence goes on along the minus strand of CM024544.1, from coordinate 9,215,348 downwards.
GGTTAGTCTATTGAAAATTACTGCATTTTCTCATTTGATTGCTTAATAGGTGCTCCATGATTGTGCTTTTTAACTAAATCCATAGCTTAATCTATTCGGTTTCATTGCACTATTTTATTAATGATATTAACATTTGCTTTCTATGAAGTTTTTCCTCTCTTTTTCCCCCCTAAACTTCCCCTCCTCTTGTCTTTGATCTTTGCTACTTCATATTCTTTGTATTTTCAACCTTCTATTTTTCATTGCCATTTATTCTCGACTGGAATTAGACAAGAACATCGGTCCTCCTCATTGTGTGATGTCAATTCTTTGACTCATTCTTTAATGGACTTCACTAGAACGATCAAACCGGAAAATGGCGGCACGTAAACTTTCGACTGTTGGGTGGAAATAACTTATTTCGTGTAATAAACATGATGCCTGAAAACCCAACAAAAATCAGCGATTCTCATCAAAGATCCTTGAGTAATTTCACGATTAGTTGTACCAAATCCAATTATATTTGTACTAACAGATCATAGCCAATGCAATGGGGCAAGCAAGGAATATGTTTGTTTCAATGTCATAACTCAATTTGAGCACAAGAGAAGATTGTAATTGATGGCCGGGTGAAAGTCGATTAAGAAAATCAGTCGACAATGATAATGTTATCTAATAAGAACCGACATGATCAACGGTATCAGATGATGCAGCACATATACCTTTCTTGTTCACCGGGTTCATTCAAATGAAGGTCACGCGGGCTAGCTAGTTTGCACATTTTTCAGCATTTGAGTTTTAGTGTAAAGTGCGTTTGGTTCAGCATTTTCAATGGGCTTTCAGCCTCCAAAGTTCCTTAGGGAAATAATAGACCATTTGGCAACTATTTTGAAGGAACTTTCACTTCAAAGTCAATTTTAGGAAGACTGAAAGCTCAATTCTAGTAGAGACTAGCTTTGGGCTTTCGGCATTTGGTTAAATACTAAAACTCTTTTTTTCTTCCAAAAGTATCATCACCAATTTTTCAAAATTCCAATTTCATCATTCATTATTTTTTTTTTCAATTAAAAAAGGACCAAACCCTTCGTTAGACCAATGAAGGGCTACGGTTGCCGGTGAGCCAGATCTGGCACCCGCAGCCATCGGTCGGGTCGCACGACCCTCGCCAAAGGTCGCCCGACATCAGGCGACCTCGACTGACGACCGTTGACACCAAATCTGGCTAACCAGCGATTGTAGCCCTTCGCCAGTCCGACAAAGGGTTTGGTCATTTTTTTTAAAAAAATAATAAATATATAATATATCAAAAGCCTATTACAAATTTTTTTTTTACCAAACACACATACATTCAACTTAAAATCCATTTGCAAAGATATTTTAATCAAACATAATTTGTATTTTCTCAAATAGTTTTAACTTTAAACATTTGCATTACATCCAAAGTCCATTTACAAAGCTATACCAAACGCACCCGTAGTCCTATCGAAGACGCGGAAAAGAGTCGTCTAGATGGACCTGCCAAAGCGCTTATAGACCAATTCCCCCGTCCAATTAGACAAAAAGTACATCCTGTAAATATTGACATCTACAGTCTTGGAATCTAGTGTTTCTTTCTGGGCTCTTTATATCAAATTCGCGAGGGTTACATATCCATGAAAATATCATTTATTTAACGGTCAGTGTCCTCGCATCAAGTGATGTAAATCTGACGTGATGTAGTTCGTAGTGTGAATGCTGCAATCGACCATAATTCTAGGCAGTTCCAACCGCCAGCGAACAAGATAATTTATTGCGACCGATGCACTTTTACTCCTGCTCAACGATCCCCGCTGGCCCTTCTTCATTCCATGGTTCCCCTTCCTCCGTCCATTGGCTAAAGCACGAGTTAACAAGAGAGCACATCCTTTGCAAAGGAAATCCCCAAGTGAAGTGATCAACATAATGCAATGATGTCTGAAATCCATTTCTTGATAATTGGTAAAATGACACAAATAATTCATAAACTTTGATCCAATATATAATATAGTCTTTGAATTGTTAGGGAAAACTCAGAAGCTATGGTGCAATCATAGAGAGGAGAGAAATCTACGGCCTTCACTTTTCCTAGACTTTTACAAATTACAAATGATTAATAAATTTTAGTCTAATATATAACGTGATCTTTGAATTTTTAGACAAAACTCAAAAGCTATGGCATAATCACAAATGGTGGAGAGATCTGCAGCCCTTACTTTTCCTAGACTTTTAATCTACTAGTGTAGTCCCTTATATTGATAAATGTTCAAAGTAGTCCCTAAATCGAAGTTATGGACGTCGCACCTCCTCTCGTAGTCCCTTCCATAAGTGTTCAAAGTGTCACCCGATCATTCGTTGTCATTACCCCTCGCCTCCGCCCCAAACGAGTTGCCTAATCGATGTGATATGTCGAAAAAGTAGAGACTTGTGACATTGAACCATCCTTGGAAGCTCGAGAGCACTCGAGGGTTAAATTACTAAAAAGAAGTTATAAACCTATGCAGTTGTATCAATTCAGTCTCAATTTTTTTTTTTTGGCTAATTAAGTTATAAACATTTTACATTTGTGCCAATTTAGTCGACGCTAAGGTCGAGGCCTAAGGCGAAGCCAATCTCCCTTTTTGCCATGTCGAGGAAATCGATCTCAATGGTGCCCCTAAAGATCTCCTTCTTCTCACGGATCGCGAACGGTCGCGAGAGAGGGAAGGATGATTCGCAGAGACTAGGGTGCAAGAGTTGGAATGTCGGTGAAAAGGGGCGAGCGAGAGTGAGAAGTACAAAAGGATGATGAGAGAGAAAGGGATGGTGAAAAAGGAGGAGGAATGGATGGAGCACGTCCGGCAGGGAGAGAGAGGGAATGGCAAGATTTTAAATAAGGGCTCATGCCTTCCATTAGATGTCTTTAAGAGACTGATATTTTCCAAATGATCACACCGACAAACATTTTCAATCACTTATCATCAAGTAAAGGAAAACTAATCATTTTCTTAGAGAAATCATTTTCTCTTATCATGGAGTTTTTCCCAAACTCATAATTCATATACATGATGTCATAATGTTTGAAAAAACACAATTTTTTTAATTAGCAGTTAATATTTCTTATTTTGTATCAAAGATAGATTCATGTGCATGCCTAGACAGACTTTGGCCTAATGATTTTGTCCCAGCACCAACTAAGCCAAACACACACCATTGCAGTCCTCATTTTGGTTGAAGTTTCATTAATGGTAGGAGACTCCTATCTAGAGGTGGCAAAATGGGTCTTAGACCCATATATAACAATTTCAATCATAAATGAGTCATATATGGATCTTTTCTTTTTTAAAGAAACTAGTTAAACGAGTTTAAAAATTAAAGATTTAAGATAAATAGGTTTTAAATGGTTTGGACTTAGAATCCATTTCCATCTAAAGCCTCACAATCTCTCTCTTCCCTCTTTAACTTTATAAAATTTTTTTTTATAAAAATCGAAATTATATTTATTTTTTATATTTCAATTTTCTTTTCTTTTTTTCTTTTGCTTTTGTCCTTCCTCTTTTTTTTTTTTTTTTTTTTTTTTTTTTTATCTTTCTTCTTCCTCCTTCTTTAGTTAATGGCCGGCACGGCAGCAGGCGGTGACCGGCTAGGCGAGGCTCGAGCCTCGCCGAAGCCTCGCCAAATCCGACGAGCTCGAGCTGGTCGGTCGACGAGGAGAAGGCCTTGCCAGACGTCGACGAGGCTCGAGCCTCATCGATTTGGCGAGCCTTAAGCTCGCCAGTGTGCTGGAGGCTCGCTTGTGGTTGATCACCGGCCATCGTCATGGCCGATGCGGCCTGGCGAAGAAGAAGAAAAAGAAAAGAGAAAAGAAAAAAATTATATTCTTAAAAAATAAAATAAAAATAATGAAAATTAGATTTTAAAAAAAAATAAAAATTAATTAAAAATTCGATTTTTAAAAAATTATAAAAATTGTCAATTAAAATTATATTACATAAAAGTATTTTATTAATACCATTTTTTGAAAAAAATCATAAGAAATAAATTTTCATAAGTTTAGTTAAATGAATCGAATATGAGTCGAGTATTAATCAGATCAGGTATGGGTAAAAAATTTTACACTACGATAAATGGATCATAAACAGGTTAAATTAATTGATTTAGGTCAGACCATTTATGACCCGACCCAATCCACCTATTTAACATGTCTACTCCTATCATGGTGACCATTAGCTGTGGGCCTAATACATTCGTTTAGTGACAGCAGAGGCATACCGAAAGAAGGTATGGCCTTCATTGTTTCTTCATGGAGATGTTTCATCAAATGCGATTCGAACCACTTTCAACACTCGTGCTCTTGCTCAACCTCCAGTTTTCACTCCCATCATTCCTTCGTACAAGTCATACAGAACCACTAAGCCGGAATACGAATTGCGGGTCGATGAAACCACGTGCAGAATGCATGCAGCAGCAGACCAACTTTCTTCTTAAGTTTATGCCAACTCTACCTCAGTTGACTCATTCTTTCTCGCTGATTGAATAGATTGTGTCGTAAAACAATCATAAAGCCACTACGTATACGCGATATTTCATACACAAATAATTGTTTCCCTGCACTTTGAGAAAGTTGATGATTTTTACAGCCAAACTCAGTAAGCAGATGACAAGAGGACTTCTTATCCCCTTCTTTGTTTCATTGCCAAAAGAATCAAATCTAAAATCAGCCTGGGAATTGTTTATCCTAGACAATTCTTGAAAACCAAACGATACAGACAACTACCCTTGGTGGAACTGGAAAAATTGCCTATTTCTTAGGCACCAAGGATTTATCTGACCTGGTGATTCTAGTTTGTTCTGGAAAAATCAGCAGCAGCACTACAGACAGAAACTAGGCCAGCCATCCCAAGCACATGCGTCCAGCTTCTTGTCCCTGCAGAAACAGCTGCTCCAGCCACAGCTCCCGCAACCAGGCCATTTACCTGTATGAAGAGAACAAGAGGTCACTATAATTTCAATCTGACATTGAGCTCTTTCCACAAATAGCATAAAAAAATTAACCATCACCAACTCTAATGGGCAACAATAAGCTTACTTGTCCCAAGACACTTTTTATGACAGAGAAACATAACCCATTAAATGTCATCGTGCTGCATGTGATCCTATAACCTTCTCTATCAGTTTTAGGACTACAGTTAGCCTCGAACCAATCTGGCTCAAATTAGCAGCAACATTTATGCAAAAGCAGATGGTATCTTCCACCATGATACAAATGTAAGACTTTTCTTGTGTAATCCTCTTATCAAATAATACACTACAAAAATTTTGTATATCTGAAGAATAAAAGGGACTGCTGTCTCTTGTAGAAAGAATACAACAATATGGGAAATCCAGGGCATCTTTGCACCTCACTGTCCAAACCTATTCTCAAGCAAAAGATAAAGGAGGAAAAGATAAAGACCAGACCCAAAATGCATATGCAAAGAGTCAAGCAGTTAAAATTTTCAACTGGGGAAAAATGTACAAACACCGAATTTACACATTGTGCTGTCTCAATATATTATATATGACTGGCACGAAGATCTTGTCAGAAGTATTAACTCGGGCGCGACATGAAACTGTCATTTTTCTGCTTCAAATTTTCCTCCTAGACATTTGCAAAAAGGTAAACCAAGGAAATACTCAGATTTAAATGGAAAAGCTAGCATCATGCATTGTTTGGCATGGTGAGATACTAAGAATTAGTATCTGAATTGCAGCAGAAGCTACATCAGAAAAACAAATATTTGGCTGATAAGGCCATTATAGGGGTGAGTTTGGAAATACTTTGCACAGCAAGACTTTTGAGTGAAGGAGCTGGGTGACTGCTTCAAGCCTGGAGCTTTAAAAAGGCAGGATTCAAGCTCAAGGTACTTCAAAATTAATTTACCAAACACCACAATTTTCAATTGAAGGACTTTAGAAGTGCAAAACTGCCAACTTTTCCCAAACTCACCTTAAGATTCATGCCAATATCTGTTAGCCAGTTCTGGGGGAAAGGAGCTTGTTCTAGTCACAACAAACCATTTGATCAATTTACTTTGACTCCACAAGGGGCAGCCATATAATGACCTCCGGCCATTGATGTCAGATGTTTAAACCACTTGTCAAATGAAACTGACAAATACTCCATATTCATGCATTTCATGAGTGCAGTTGACATTGAATGCACACCCTAACGCACTAAAGGTTATCTACATTGATGATGTCCACTATGTCCTTGAAGTTCAACAGCTAGCTCAAAGGCTGCCCAACACAAGGGAATATACTGTATCCACATTAAAGGATTCATTTCACATGCCTAATAACGATAAGGACCAAGAGCCCTAAAATGATGCCAAGGAATTTAGAAAACTAGAAAGCAAAAGAGCACTACATGCCAAGCATTAATCATCACCAAGAAAGACATCATGATATCAATCCAAGGCTACAGAAGGTAGCCAAATCAACTTCCCAACCCTGTCCATTCTTTTGCAGATTACCATCGCAGCTGTGTCACCATACTTAACATACAACACGAAAATCATCATATGCCTCATGTATGGCAGCATAACTCCTATAACACGTTAATAAGTATCTCAAAGAAATCCTTGAAACGACAACAGCAAATGAACACCAGATGCTCTCATCAAAACTTTTGAAGTTCCTCTACAGGAATATGGATCGTCAAATTCATGTAAATACAAACAGAACTTAATTCATAACTGCGTAATTTCTTCAATTTTGATATCAGCTCCAAAACAGGAAAACATGTTGCTATGATACTAACCCAATCATCCCTCCTGCGGTATCTCTGTATTCCACAGCGTGTCACTGTAAAAACTCCAGCAACCAGTCCTAACAAACAAGATTACAAGCATGAGAAAAATCGAATTTTTTATTCACAGAATCAAAAGAAAATGTCAAAATGAGAAGCGAGTCAAGACACGGTCGTTAAACTAATAAGAATCGGCTACTCAAAAGAATATGAGCAAGATCAAATTCAATTACCAAGGACAAGGAAAGATAAAGCTTGTTACATGATAGCATAGATAAGCTAAACCAGGCATCTCATCAATTTAATTCAGGAGGCTTCCCTCAAGGTCTGCAGGGTAAAAGAAGAAAAAAAAGGTATGCATCACTATTTCTTCACTAGTCTGAAAGACACTTTTTTCAAGCAAAGCGACATCTAAATTCAAAGAGAGCTCCATAATACATGTTCGTTCATTTTTAGGAATGCTAAGATGACATATCCAAGTATAACACTGCGGGACAGTAGACTGTGATAACAACATCTGCATATCTCCTAATCTGATGCAATCACGTTGCCTGCAAGAATGCAGCAATTATGCATGAGGAAAATTTTGCCACTAGACACTACTCAATGCCACAAGAGCTTGCAAAAGACAGAAACAATTCTCTTCTCTTCCCATTCACAGAGGAGCTATACAAATGCCGAAAACAATTGGCAATTTCATTCATTCAATTCATAAAGAGAGAGCACGATGTTTGTGCCTGTCCAAAATGCAGTCGCGGGGAATTTTTACCGCATTGGAAGCTGAACTTGCCGACCGATTTTGCCTGCCAATCCGAAAACTGTACAAATCACCATCTTGCGAAAAGCGAGCTAATACATTACATATAAATGACGTTAAAACACAATTCCATACCACAAAGGACGCCCGAGGCATCCCAGAAAGGCCTGCACAAGATAAACCAGAAAAGGTGAGAGAAGCATATGGAAAAACGGCGAAAAGATGAAATTTTGAGGGCTGCAACAAAATGGGTTGTTGATCGAAGCCATGTATACCCCTTTTCCGAGCATCGTATGGACCTATACATAACCCCCAGATCGCACCTGCCTGAAAAAGAGACACGAGAAAGACATCCAGAGTCAAAACCTCATTTTCTCTTCCGCGCGATCAACGAACAGAGCTGCCTCTAATCTAAATCTTGCTCGTCGCGGGCGCCGTTCGCCGGAAGGTGAAAAAGAAGAGCGAGCGATGGTCTGGAAAAACTCACCGTGCCGACGCGGAGGATGGAATCCACGGCGAGGGAGGAGCAGGGAACGGCGTCGCTGAGCTCGTCCTTCATCTCTCATTTTCCTCGGCGCCGCGCGATTCAGCAAAGAGCGACACGGGAGCCGCGCATACAGGGCGGAGTAAGGAAGAGGGTAAGGCTCTAGCTGGGAAGCAACCGCGAGCATGTAAGACGACGACGGCGGCGCCGACGACTCGCCGCCGACAGAAGACCCGGACGGTATGCAGGAGGACCCGGTTATGACTTCGGTTTCGGACTTACATAGGTATATTCTTTTGTCTGTCAATCTTTATATTTCCTGGGGAATTCATTTTTCTTTTTTTTTTTTTACTAGGGGAATTCATTTTTCAATCCAAATTTTTTTTTTTCATTTTGCATTCAATTCTAGTCCTTATACTATTTTCCGACTACTATCGGTTAATTACATATTTGGTCCATGTGCTTTTAGAGATACCCAATCAATCCTAACTTTTTGTCATAATGACCAAATGAATCCTTGCACAAAACAACGGCTGAAATACTAATCCTTGATATTATAGATGGCCAAAAGGAACTAATTCCATCGTTATAATTGAACAAATATTTAGATACGTTCGTGACATTTGCACTTGAAATATAATGAAAATGTCTTATTGAGATATTTTTTTATTTATTTTTGGTGACCGAGGGAACCCCGTAAGCCGACAGCCGGCGGAAAAACCCTGGGCCGACACGTGGAAACCACCACCACGTGCAAACGGGCAAGGCACCAAGTAACGCCGCTAGGATTCGAACTCGTCTCCTTCGTGAGGGAGCGCGAAGCCCGAGCCAACGACGCCACCGGGGCGGGTGGTAGAACTTCTCTTAGGAAAAATAACATTCCCTATTCGCATTTTACAAGAACCACGAGTATAATTTCCCCCGGAGGTCATTACATTGATGTTGTTGCTAATAAAAATTGGCCAAAGAGAAGAAATTGAGAAAGGTAGGAAAAGATAAATATTATTTTCACTAATTATAAGAAATTGATCACATAGATATGAAAGTGTTATGGCAGAAATTATAACAAAATTAAAATTGAGAAGAATAAAAGAATATCAGATTTCATGTGAAAATCCTTGTAAGAAAAATCATGAGAAGAGGAGAAGCAAAATCCATTATAAAAATTAAGGATTAGAAAATGTGGCTCTAAAAAACTTCGATTCTTTCTATCTCAACTTCTTATATATAGGCAATAATCAAATCCAAAGTAGGAAACCTTCTCCAATTATGAAAACCATTCAATTAGGAAACTTATTTAAAATAGGAAAGCGACTTGAATTAGAAACTTTCCTTTTCGGATTCAAACTTGAGACATATCTAACAATCTATATCTTGATTCGACGTTTGGAGTCAAATTACAATTGCTTGGCTTGAATTCTATATAAGCAACAAACAATCTTCTCCTACCTTTCTCATTGTTAATTTTTACTTTTTCCTTTTTACGTTTACAGGGTATAGACATCTTCAAAGATACATCTATTAAAATTTTACAGTTACTCCAAATGTATTCGCAAAATTTTTTTACAGATGAAAGTATGTTTCATTGTGATGGGAAATTATAATGGGGTTTATTTGGTTGGCTTAAAGTTGAACGAACAGGTAATTTGCACTTTTATTTCCCTATTTCGTAACAATGTTAAAATCATTTGAAACCTTTCGGAACATGTAATCGCGGACGAGTCATTTGGCATTTTTTTGTCATATTTTCAATCTTCAAAGTAAGTTTTTTTTCTCCACTTCAAAATTATGTAGAAAAGGCAAAATGTATTTAAAGAAAAGCAGAACCAACAGAATGTCAAAGTTTATGAAGTTCTCGGACTTTTAGTTAAACTAATATCAAATATATATTTGCAAATATAAATATAACAAAAAGCTATAAGTACAGTCTATTCAACCTCATTGCTGATGGTTAAGGCGAGAGATCTCAATCTAGGAAGGTGATTGTCATTAATAAGGTAAAATCACCAGCCTCCTCTGTTGACTGAGGATTAGTTGTCCAAATAAAAATTTGTGATTCATGTCAAGTAATCGTATGTGTTTCGATTAGTCACATCATTTAGGTGTCACCATCAAAAAAGTTCAAATGTGATTTTCAATAAAATCGAGTGAAGATATATCAATGTATACGTCGATTTTCAACTAAATGTATCAAGCTGTGTCGCCTGATATTGAATCAAGCCCCTTTTTCCCCCTTCAATATCTTCGTGTTAATGCAAAGACCATTTTGGATATCGTGACAGTTCGAATCAAAATACTCCATCCTCAAATGTTCGGCGGGACACTAGTCCAAGGGACATGCAGTGCCCTGCCCTTTCTCGTTGAAGGGCGCGGCTCAACAGCAGATGGCCGCGACCCCAGAGCCAGCCTGTCGTCCCTGGCGTGGGACAGGGTCGGGGACCATTGCCCGTGGGCAAGGGTTCGAGATCGTACCGGGTGATTGGATCCTGTACACTTCCTCAAAACCATTCGATTCTGTGCGGTGTGCAGTGTGCACGAAGCCACGTTTGAAACCCGTGATGAATCTGCAGACCGAACACACATTGCCTAACAAATGATATTGCACCAGGAGTTCTGGAAATGCATTTGCAACGTTAGCGGGTGCCTCAGCACAGCAAGACTCGCAAAGCAACTCTCTCCTAAATTCATCGGTGAACGAACGTTTTGGTATTCGTCTTGGGTTATATTGCAGCTTCTTGTGCGAATAATGGTACCTCATCAATTCCAATTCAAGCCCCCTATGCAGGTTACATTACAAGTCTTCACGACAGAAAAGTTGCAGTCTGGAAATCCGAATTATGATCATCTTCCTTTGGAATAATGTGAAGTGAAGATTTTATCATTTAGCAAAAGCTAATAAATAGACAGACCTTGAAGTGAAGCATTAATAATTTTCACAGTATGGATCTATAAACTGGGAAAGATAAAAAGAAAGCAGAGCTCAACCAGGAGTCCCCTGTTTCTGCTCTGTCATCACAAAATGAAAGACACGGACATATTGGAAATTTTTGGGCTCACGGCCGACCATCTATTAAAGGGAAATGATTTCCAGTTTCCACCACTTTATTTGCAGTAAATCACAACAAACAACAGCCACCACCTATCTTGTAGAAGCCTCTAATCAAAAACATCTAAGAGCTACAGCTCGCAATAGTGACAGCATAAAACTTTTTAATCCCCAAAGGAGATCATCATCTCAACCTCCACGACCCTTCTCCGCTCAAACAAGGGCACCTGTGCAAGCCGGAGACCCCTGTGGCACTGGTGAACTGCACTTCTTGGTGACGAATCTGAAATTAACCCAGCAATTGAACAATTTCAGTAAGGCGGTAAGTGTAAAGTTACGACCCTTTCGTCATAAGTTTACCGTTGCAGAAGCATTCAAAATTTGACCGGCGTAGGATCTGTAACACAACTTGGTCTAGACTAGAATTGAGATCTTCCAAGATTGTTACCTGAAGAAATCCCTCCACATCAGCTCATACATCAACCAGTTAGATCCAGTGCTGGATGAGCCACCATCATTGTTCTTGGATGCACCGGAGATTACGCTGTCAATCAAGTAATTCAATTGCAGTGAGTACTCATCATATCACTGAGATTTATCTGAGCTAAGACCACAGCCAAATGAGACAAAAAATTTAATCAGGTTAGACGCTTACTTAGAGGCAGTTTTCTTTAGCTCCTCGAACATGGCACGCGGAGAGATACATCCATTGTTGAGCCACGAAGACATCTTGCTAGAAAAGGTGGCTCCATAGATGTTATTATCGCTCGTCCCCTTGTTCGGCTGTGCTTGGCACTCAGTGGCGAACTTTTTGAGCCTCTGAAGAGCTTCAGTCTCACCTCCTACCATAGAAGGCGCCTTACCACCCTGCATAAATTTAAACGGCTACCATCATGCTGATACCCAAGAAACCAAAATCAAACATAACCAATTCGTTCTAGTGATTACCAAATGATTCATCAAGTACTAATACCAACGTTTACCGATTGACAAATAAAAAATTAAAAACTAACGGACGCTACAGTTAAGCTTCGCGATTGTAGTCATATCCATTTCTATTACATCTTTCTTCAACGCAAGATGACATAAGAAAAGACAAAATGCTCCAGCTCGAATTATATAATCACACAGGCAACAGCCAGAAGATCCAACCGAATATTGCACCCGAGGCATCTACTTCACTCAGCGACACATTACCAGCTACAAGACCTGTTCAAACTAAGCAATTCAAAGACAGAATCTACTCAAAACGGACAATGCAATGGACTGGTCAAGAGGAACGCTACACTGTGCAGAGACCAAGATCAATCTCGACGAACCCGTCAAACGTTTCGAATCGGACATGATGAATTACCGAAATGAGATCGATTTCGCTGAGCAAAAAGAGACAAACCTGAGTCATGGAGGCACTGAGATTCACACCCAGGTCCGTCAAGGTAGGCATCTCGCCGGGCTCCACGTCGCCCCTCTTGGGCAATCCCTTGAGCTGGTCCAAGGCGGCGATGGTCTTCCTCACCTCCACCCCCTGCACCCTCTTGTTGAAGTCGACGTGGGTCGTCGGCATGTCCTCCAGCTTGAACGGCAGGTCGTCGACATGGAAGAGCGTGCTGCCCCAGAAGTACTTGAGCTCCACCCCCTCCTCCTTCATGGCGGCGTCGATCCGCTCCTCCGACTTCACCTCCTCCCGGGACGCCTCGCGGTGGGCGTAGACGGCTTCGGCCCCGACGGCCTTGGCCATTTCGGGAGCACCTCCTCGGGGCGGCCCACCCGGACCACGAGGTCGGAGCCGCGGTCCCGCAGGCTGCGGCGGAGGTCGGAGACGGACTCGAGGACGAAGGAGGCGCGGAAGGGGCCGGTCTTGTCGAACCCGGAGCGGGACTTGCCGTAGTCGCGGGGGTCGAAGCAGTAGACGTTGAGGACGGACATGGACTCGTTGTGGGCGGCGTTGAGGCACTCGTTGTCGTGGACGCGGAGGTCGCTGCGGAACCAGACGATGGAGGCGCGGCGGAGGCCGGCGGCGCCGGAGGGGTCGAGGGGGCGGTGGGGGCCGAGGGTGAGCGGGCTCTGGAGCGGGTTGGCGGAGATGGTGGACTTGAAGGAGATCCTGGAGGGGCGGCGGCGGAGGCGGAGAGGGAGAGGTGGGCGAGGGAGGAGGCCTGGGTGGGGACGCGGGCCCTGGCGGGCTGGGCGGCGGCGAATAAAGACGCGACCTTGGGCTGCTGGAAGAAGTGGGTGGCGGGCTGGGCCGCGGCGAAGAGGGAGAGGGAGGCGGTGGCGAAGGGGGCAGGGGCGGCGACGGCGACGGCGGCGGCGAGCTGCTGGGTCTGCTCCTCGGGGGCGGCGTTCTCCTGGGTTTTCTCGGCGGATTGGCGGCGGAGTCCATGGTGGGCACTGAGGAAATGGACGGAAGGAGATGAGGAGAATGCGAGCGAAATCCGAAGTGAAGGATGGAGGATGGAAAAGAGAGTAGGTGAGATTGGGGTAGCAGATGGGGAGATGGGGAGTGGTTTAATAGGTATTTGCCAAATCCTCTGTCCTTCTTCTATCTCCCTCCACTCGATTTGACCACCTAACCTTTTCTTTCTTGCCCTTCTTCTTTAGCTCCCGGCTGCTCTCCCCTCTTCTCCCTACTAACTTTCAATTCAATGGCTTGGCCCCTTTGGTTTGGTAGGGGCGAGCGACGTAATTGACGGTCGTGCCGGGCGTTAGCGCGAGCGCGTGCGCTGTGTGGTGCGTCCTAGCCCAGGCCGTCGCTTTCTTCGCGCGTGGCTTGCTGACGACGTCCCTAGATAATTGGCCAGAGGATTATGGTAAAAAATTTACCGCTCCTCCCGAGTAAACCGATTCCGACCTAAACCCCGCTGTACAAAGTGTGGAATGACTGAACTTACCGTTGCTCGGGAAAAGGGCCTCCCAGAAGCACACCCTATCCTCAATTCCCGCGCACGCGCACGCCCGCTCAGCCAAAACTCAATTCGAGTTTTGTCCCGACCACCGTCTTGACACCGCTCCAGTGCTGCCACCGCCCACCCCGCCTTGTCCACAGAGAGAGAGAGAGATGCATTGACAACACCACTCGTGAGTAGTTAAGTGCCTGATTTGAATCTCATAGATCCATCCATTCATATTAACTTTGAGGGCCACGCCCATTATAATTTGAGTGGAGACTTACCCAATATAAGATGGATAGGTTTTCGGGGCATATGTCATTGGCGATTAGTCAAGCCACAAAATTCATTAATCTCCATGTTATAAAAAAGAAAACAAAAATCAAGGACTTGTGCACAACCAAAGCCAACTACGTGATGTGGAGCGATATAATCATTCGATAATTAGATCTTACGTATGTGAAAATGAGATCTGGAGACCACTATCTATACCACGGTGTCCTTTTGCAACTCATCCATGTTACAATCTATTGACATTTTTGTACTCTTTTTTTTAAGACGTTGCTCATATTTTCTATGTATATGTGCAACATTAATGGATATCGAATCTTGGATACTCTCTGACTCAACCGTCAATTCCCTTACTAGCAGGGCCACTTGCCTGTTGGCCGTGGTGGCCTTTTGTACTCGTGATGCGTACATTGACAACGTGGGTTTGGCATAAAGGGTAGCCCTCGCCATGCTACTAGATTCTTTCTCGTGCACGATCTTTTCCGATTGCTTCCCGTTGACCATTTGACCATCCGAACTTCCTTCCTTGTACTTCAAGGGCAACCCGCACCTTAAAAATTCGGTAGCCCCCCTCGACGTTAGCTGCGAGGGCGACTGAGAATGACAAATGTACTGAAGGCGCGTTGGCTACACCGCAAAAATGCTTATTATATTGGGAAAAGTAGGTAAGTAGGGACACCTTGACAATATAAAAATAAAATAAAATGAAGGAAATGAGAGGTCATACGCCAATGATGGGGAAATTATTTGTTCTCTCGAAAATACATGGCATAGCAATCCTTGGATATAATTAAGGAAATCATTTCCTAGCAATCTTGATTTATTTTCCTACATCTATGAGATTATTGATATTGTAAATCCAAATCCAAATCCATGAAAAAAAAAAAAAAAGCTACTCTCAAAGATACTAGTTGAGTGATTATAAACACTTGACTTAATTAATATATGACAGATTTTGTTTTCAAATCACCATGCATGGAATAACCATCAGGACCACACTCATCACGAGTGCATATGAAATTAGAAATTTATGTGCATTTTTGGGAACAATTGAGTCCAAGGCTCGAATGTCATGTATTATTAAAAACATTTTAAAAAAATGCATATAGCTTTTAGAAAAAGCATGTGAACTTATTCGTCGAATAACCACTGGGGTTTGCTCCAGTGGCCACCCTTCCAACATGAAAGGGGGAGGTGGGGAGTTCGAATCCCCACCTTCTCAGGGGGGTTTGGGGTGGGGACGATTTAGTTTCAGGAGTGAGTTTCGACTCCCACACCCTGCAAAGAGATAGGGTAAAAGTTTGAGAGTGAGAGTTAGAGTAGGAATAAAGGAGGACGAAAAAAAAAAAAAAAAAAAACTTATTCGTTGAATGAGTATATAACACATCTGTCAAAATGGGTCATAAACCGTTTCTTAACTCATATATGACGATCTGAGTTATTATGTGGTTTAAATAGATCATAAATGTGTTTAAACATAATATAAGTGTTAAATAGATCAAAAATGAATTGTAAACGGATCATAAATGGGTTTATCCAATCACTTTTATGACTCTTTCCTCATTCTCTTTTACCTTTATTCGATTTCACGTTCACTCGCTCCGCATTCTTACCTCGATCTAAATATAAATTTATGTAAGTTGAGTTAAATATTGAAGAATTTAGTAATATAGGTTGGGTCAGGTATATATTGAGTGTAAGTTATTAGATTTATTTTGTTTGGAAATGAGTGGATAATAAATTAAAATGAGTTTATTTAGTTAGGCCATATTCGACTTGACCTGACTTACCCATTTTGATGGGTCTAGTTATAGCAAGATTTAGATTATTTACAAAGCTTGCAACAGGTGTAATTACATTGTGTTTTTAAACTCAGTTCACAGAAAAGGAAAGCCAAGAAAGAAATTTGAGAAAATAAATAATGACTGCACGCGCACATTAGCCTACTAGATTTGTTTCTAGTTGATCACTTGTTAAAAACAGAACGGATGTAGCTGGGGGCAGAGACAAAGTGCCGCATCGCTCGACCGCGCACGAGCGAGACTGCATATATGTTTAGCTCCACGGGAAGTGAGGTTGTCCATACCTCTCATTTTAGCATGCTCGAGGACCTCTCCATGCACTTCACCTCCATCTCTCGAAGCTGCGCTAATTTCACAATTTTCTCGAGAATTTTTTCTTAATTTATCGCTCACATTAGCCTACTAAATGCAAATTTATTTGGATCTGAGCATGTCTATTCCCTCCTCTTTGAGAAGAAAAAATATATAGAGGGGAATTGAGAAGATGATGGACATGTGAGTACCAACACGTTAAAATAAAGAACGCAGTCTTGTCAATCCATTTAGATTTTTAAGTAGGCGGGGTGGCCCCAACGTGGGGGTCAAACTCTATGCAGCTTGTAACCATATACCAAGGATCTAAGCCGAGAACTTTTTCTTAATTTATTGCTTACAAAACGCAATTCTATCGTTAGCTTGGTTCGGTAAAGGGCGCATCGATAATTTCCATCGATGCCAACCCAGTCGGTTCAATCATTCGGCCTAAAGAGCCCGAGAGTACGCTCTGTTCAGACCGTTGCAGCTCGGACCGCACAATCCGTTCGATCCGGTCGGCCCGATTCCATTCATCCACCGGTTCGATGCGCCTCAGCGCCGAAACGACCTCTTGCAGAAGATAGGACGCTCGTCGCCCGCTCGGTGCTCGGGGCAACCAGTACATCGGCTGCGGATCGAACTCGGCTCAAGCGGTCGTCGCAGGAATTCCGCCCCGTAGAGAGGCACGCGTATAGAGAGCCGAACGAGGGGACGATGAGGCTCTCGATTCGGTTCGCCGCGTGACCATGACGAGTGTGGAGCACTTGGTGCGGTTCGGAGTTGCGCCGGCCCTTCCTGTCCGGCCAGCGAAGCTGATGGGCGCTTGTGGCGTTCGAATGAGGGCGAAACTCGGCGGCGAGAGCGACCCATTTCTCCAATCCGCCCTCAATGCCGCGTCTCTTCGTTTCCGAGAGACCCTTCAGCCAGGCAAGTAGATTCCTCTTCGGTCTCATGTTCGGCTAGGCATTTCATCGAACACGGCGAGGGCGTGGTGGCAATGGTGTCGTGAGTTTTGGCCTCTTGCTTTCTCATGGGTATACGCCGGACTTTGAAAAATGAGTGGGAAAATGAAGAGTAAAAGGAATTTCTTGGCCGCGAAGGGAGGTCTCTCTCGCGCGTATGATGTTAAGTAATGGAACAGGATTGGAACGGAGGAAATAAGGATATAAGGCTATAAGAGTGAAAGAAAATGAAATGTAGATTTTCAAATTTATGTTTGGTCTTAATGATGGAAAAACATGATAAATAATAATAGAACCAGAATCGCGATTCCAGTCTAATCTTCATGCCCTTTTTGTGATTGCTAATTGGTCTTTCTTATGTTAATATCTAAGCCTGATTGTTTTCTTTGAATATTGTGGACATTGCCCTTGCAAGCTTGAGATTGACTAATGCTTTTATTTGTAGAGCCTCTTTTTGTCGATCCATATGCCGGTTGTTTTGTCTCTACTGATGATGAAGTGGACATGAAGAAGCAGACACACCATTATTGTCTTGCGACTAAATATATTGATGACAAGTTGCTTCACACTATCAATCGTATTGATGGGCTCAAGCAGGTAAATTTTGCTCATCATGTCAGGACAAACTAAGCAACGGTCGTTATTGGAAAACAATATTGCTTTCTACTTACGCTATGTAGGTTGTTTTGCTAACAGATGGCGTGGATACTCGTCCTTATAGACTTAATTGGCCAAGGTCAACCTTGATATTTGACATATCTCCAGACGAATTATACAAAGAAGCGGCTGAAAAACTTGAAGGTGCCCTTTTTTACTGGATTGGTGGTTTATGAAATTTCAAATTAAAGTTTTGCTGCAAGAGATTTTCTTTTCCGCATTCTTCATTAGCTCCCATATTAATTAGTTTGTGTAAGGATAGGCCATATAATGATTTTTATGCAAAAACACCATGCAATATTCACTTACAAAAGGTTGGTTTAAACTATGAGATTGGTGTGAAGAGTTATATTGTTGGCTTTTGGTTTCCCGCTATCACAAATTCCTAATATATTACAGGGACTTGTCTTTTCTTTATAATCTCCATTGTTTCGAGTTCCAAACTATCAGGTGTTGGGGCTAAAATTTCAAGAAGTTGTTTATTCCATCACATCCCCTTGGCATCATCTAATTTGCAGCAGGCTTTGCACACAAAGGGCTTCAATGGAAGCCGGCCAAGTATATGGGTCGTCCAGGTAATGTTCTCCTTGGAACTGTTCAAGTTGATGACGGGATGGTGGAGTGGAGTAGTGGAATGGATTTAGTTGCTCATTTATGTAAACTCTTGCAGGGCTTGCCTCTTATAAATTTGGCAAGTTTCGAGGATATCTTGTTTGTTGTTAGTAGTATGGCCATGAAGGGTAGCCTTTTCTTGGGAGAATTGCCTCGCTGGCTGGCAGAGACTGGAATCGGAAGAAATGTGAGATTTCTAAGAGGCTGATGCTGGTCTCAGATTTTTTTTATGTGTTTGTGCAAATCATATATCCTACTTTCACAGTTTATATATATAGCTCTGTGAGACACTCAAATGGTAGGGTTTTTCCTGGTTAGTTTGATTCTGGAAAATGGATGGACAAGCTTTTCATGAGCAATGGTTTTCGAGTGGACATAGTTAGCTATGACGAAGTTGCAAGGAACTTAGGCAAGCAATTGACATCGGAAGAATACAGAAAGATACTATTTGTTGCAGAACAGTTGCAATTTTCTGATGCTCAGGTAAGATGGGTTGTCTCCTAGACCAACTTTTCCTCCATCTCCAGCTGTAATATGAGCATTCTCTAGATTTATTTCTCAATATTCGAAGTCAGTATTTTGTGAAAGCACATACACAACAATTAATCGGTGCTTTGTGAGAATTATATTTTGCTTTGATAAGAATATATGCTGCGGATGGTGGTTTAAAAAGCTGGAGGGGCGTGCAAACAGTGTGTTCATTGACTCATTTTGTTAAATCATTGACTCATTTTGTTAAATTACACTGAGCGAACAAATATTTTGGAGAATAGAATAGCATTGAATCATCCATTCCTCTAAAAATGTTGAGTTCTAATCCGACAATAGTCCGATGGTTGCCCTACCATGCATCTTCATAAGGTCACACGTTTTCATTGATATGTTTGGAAAGCTGGCTTCTGATCAGGTCCATAGAATTTATCTTCTATACTTTTGGCAAATATGTGTACGTTCAGTGAACAAATACTTTGTAAACCATCCTGTTTTGCTTTCTTCAGTGCGTAGAGCCTGAGGACCTGAGACAAGAGAATGGTCAATTTTACTATATGAGTGGTTTCCTTGTTTTCATGTCGAGATTTGACTAGATTGTAAATTCTAACTCTGCTGTATTTAACACGCAATGATAGATGGAGACATGGAGGAGAGAATTCCAGAGAGTCGAGGAAGAAGGGGATGAAGAAGGATTCGAGGAACTTTGAGATGCAAAAGCAATCTTAATCCCTTCGCTACTATTAGAAATAGAATGTTTGTTCTTTATCCTTTACTTTTTAATGTGTATGTCAATATACCTTCCTTAACCTTTTGGCTGAGTATGCAGAATATTTTAAGATGTGAAGTGAACAAACACATGGCAGTGTCAAATTTATGTTTCATTGTCCTATGGAAGAAGGCCAATATTCGCATTTGTCATTGAACGGTAGGTTGCGATTGGAAGATCGCCGTTTTAGGGGATTCCTGAGTTCCTCTTATCTCGTTCTGAGCAGATGTTTGCATCTGGTAAAGATTGTCCCTTTTCTCTTTGTGGTTTGAGGCTGAAAATATTTCAGTCTATCGGTGGGAAATAGTCGCATACCACTTTATTTAGCGGATGCGCATATGTTATTCCCTTTGCGGCTTAGTTCCTCGACGGCTTTATCTTTTAGCAATTCACGAGCCAAGGAAGCACATGCTGTATGCTGCCAGAGGATGCGATTTCAAGATAGCACAAGAAGTATGGTTTTGAACTTCCCCTTTTCCAATGGCTTGCTTAAGCATTCTGGGACTAGGCGGGCCTCACGCTGTCCCACAAGATCTAATGGTTGTTGGGAAAGGGGTAAGTTTTCCACTCGAGGAAGGCGGGCAGCAGAGAGAGAGAGAGAGACCCCTTTCTAATAGTAAAAATGGTGGACCTGCCGGGACCGGAGTAGGAGCAACCACCTAACCGGGGAAGAGGGAACGGTAGTTAACCACCAGACCAGAGAAACAATGTCATCCGATCTATATTGCTATATGGAAAGCTTAATTAGATTTCAGTAGAAAAGTGCCACCTGACTTTCAAGAACCAGACACGGCAGTACAGATTCCGGAATCTCTAAAGGCAAGCCAACAAACAAACATACGTCCCACCTAACAAGGAAGCTGAGAGCTTGCCGCTCATGGTACAGACCTAATTTTCAAAGGGCAATCCTAGTCTTCTCGAATCAAATGCAAAAACAAAACCTTTGGTCAGACAGATATTAACAATTTTGTGGCTGAGGATACCTATGATAGATCCTCGGCTGCACTCTTTATTTTATTTTGGGGAAGCAAATCAGTCAAGGGACTCTTGACGTTGAGCTTGAGTCCTCTGCATGCGAATTGCGGTTGCAATGAACCTGCTGGTCACACTAAACATTAGCTGCTCCCACTTCCCTTCTTCGCCGCCGTGATCATAAAAGGGTATTAGAGACTCGATGATGCGCAGCATGTGATGTACATTCATGTAGCCTTCGGAAAGGCAAATGCCATACGACACGAGATATTCTGGTTGGTTTGCGAAAATAATTGACAAGCTAGCGCGTCAATGGATTGATTAGGAGTGTCTCGTGGTTGCATTTGATCATCAAAACTCTTAAAAGGCAGTAGGTAATAGCTGGCGATGGTACGTTGAGGAGGATGAGAAGAAAGAGCGTCGGCATTGGAGTGTGAAGACATATATCCGGTCATGTCCTCAAGTTGATTCCTAAGCCATACATACACGAATACGTACATAGATACTCATGGGCTAGGCCCAATCGGATCGAAGCGTACAGAGCCAGCTGATCAGGATAGCCCATTTCAGTGCCAAGATCTGTGGCCAATCGAACCTTTGCCCAGCCCAAGATGGGCTTGGGCTGATCCCCGAACGCTCAATCTATGTGCAACGACTCGGATCGATCCACGTGAACCCAACCCTTGAAAGAATATTTTCCCTCTTGCAACAGCATACCTCAAAACTGGCGAGCCGAGGCTGTCCCGTGAATTTAGAGCCAAAAATGCTCAGAATTGTGAGGGTTGATGGCTTCCAAATGCGAAAATCGAAACTGTCTTGAACAAGAGAATCATTTTCACACTATAAATGATAGCATGTTTTCTACAATTTTCGAGAACCCTTAATGATTTTGTGTGATGAGATAATATTCAACCTTTGAACTTAGACCCAGATGGTGTGCAAAACTTAAAATAAAAAGTGAAAACTAGGTACGATCCATAACCCATGACACTTGAAAGACTCATGCCTTACTATGGAGATTTGACCTGTTCATAACTTGCACGCATATGTATATCCACAAATTATCCATTTTAGCAATAGCGACTAATGATGACTCTTCCAACATAAATCAAATCTCATACAAACACGACGACCTTAGCGACAAAATATTAGTTTTCTTCTCATCAATAAGTATGCCGCTCAACATTTCTCCAGTGCATGTGTAGTTGCTCTAGGGCTAGCAAAGTAGGACACAATCTCATCACACAACATTGTTTCCCATTTCTGTCTTATTAGACTTTGAACCTGCACGAATGACAATCACATTGTGACACGCTAAAAGAAAGTGCTAGCCCTAAGTTTCTCCTACTATAAGTGGGAAAGTCCAGTCCAGTCTTAGTGGACCGTTGCTACGTAATATACTGGTAAGAATGGGAAAACGTTATAAACCATGTTATGTTTTGAATTGGGCTCAATACCTCTGTTCAAGCTATATTTGATCTGCTTTAGTTTCTGGTATCTGGATACATATAAATATATATTAAAAGAAGGATTTTTTGCTAGGTTCACCACCAGTGTAAAAATTAATTTACACACTTGCTCTCGAATGATTGAAATGTGTGAGAATACGATTACAAAATTGACTCCAAACACGCGTATGATACATCTAATGATAAACTAACCTTCGTTAGCCCGTGCGTAGGAGCCTCCTGGTATGACAGAAGTTGCCCATGAAAAGATTGAGAGAGACTCATACTCTCTCTCTCTCTCTCTTGTAAAGCTCTCATGTATCTGGCGAGATAACTTTGTGGAACAAGGAGTTAGTACTAAGTACTGATTAAACGTCGGGAATTATGCATAGATGACAGGCCTAAAAAAGCTGAAGAAAACAAACATATCATTGTCACTGCACCCTACAATGAACGCCACGGATACCGAAAGGCAGACACCTTACCTAAAACACACGAGATCAGCAAACTCGAACAATCCATTTGTGTCGAAGGGATCGAGTTCGGGATTCGAGTCGCCTAAGGCAGGGAACCCGTGTTGGAGAAGGGGAGCACGTGCAAACAACGCGCCGGCATTCCGAAAGCGAAGGAGCTTTGCGCTTTTGCACGTGCCCTGCTTCTCCAACAAGGAAAGCTACCCGCCTGCAATATACGAGATAGATCTGGTCTCTCGACACTTGGTGTGCGTGCGTGTGGGGTGTGTTCTGTTGCTGATGAGTTATGAGCGACAGAAGGTGAGTATTTATAAGCGGAGAGAGAGAGAGAGAGAGAGAGAGAGAGATCAGGGGTTCTATAAGAGTCATGGATGGGCATGGTAATCGAGTACACGTTATAATGGCGTCGAGGTTGAGAAAACAAAAGGTAAAGAACAGGAAAAGAGAAATATATATTTCCCTCCAAAACCATGCTACACCATCATTCCACAGAGCTAGAGAGAGCTAACCCTCTTAATGCGAGGGGACATCCCAAGACAAGTTAATAAAAATGGAGACCCAACTGGTCCAAAAGCCAACGACACTTGGTCCCTCTCCTTAACGCCCCAAGACAAGCACAAACCTCCGAAGCCCTGGGTTAGATCCATTGCATACAAAACCACAGACATGGGTTGCCAATCTCTACGCTTGAATGCTAGTGTAGGATTTGGAGGAGGGCATAGCTATTAGCGTTGGGAAGTATTTTGTGCGACTGCTGTACCATGGATCGTTAGTAAGACAGAGAGACAAGACTATTCCACCCATATAGGTGAGTTGTCATAATTGCATTCGAATGCTAGTGTAGGATATGGACGAGGGCATTGCTATTAGTGTCGAAAGTGTCTTGTGTGACTGTTGTATCGTGAGTTGTTAGTAAGATAGAGAGACAAACCTATTCCACCCACATATGTGGGTTATCATAATTACATGCGGACGGATTTAGGTGAGTTTCTACGGTTTACTAGCTAATCGATCTGAGCCATGACACAACGGCTTCTCAGTTTCATGAGTCGACTGCATTCATTAAACCGACATATCCTGAGTAGGTTTCAAAACATAAGCATGAAATCAGTTATTGTTCATATGTTGAACATGGAGGTTACAATTCAAGTTCTAGTCCTGAAGATGGCGGTTTGAATTATTGGATCCTTCAAATGAATTGAGATTCGCTTGACGGGAGAAAAGATATCAAATTCTCTCTACGCACTACTAAAACAATGGGGCTAGTTTTGTTGCCTAAAGTCCAAGTTCTATCACCTTCCCGTTCGTGGCGTTTGCTTTGTCACCTTTGCCCAAGGCGGAAAATTTTTCATGGCTCAACATCGATCCCCATTGAAACCCGGGGTCTCTGATCTTGCTGTCCGATTGAACTCGGACCCAGATGATGACATTTCCACGGCATGACATCAATCACACACCAGCGTGGCTGGGAAGTACAACCTTTCACCACAGGGCAAGGAAAGTGGAGGGGGAGAAGGAGAGAATATTAATAATGCAGAGGAGTGCATGAAGACATTGCGTGTTGGGCGTAAAAGGTTCTTGAGTGTGTTGGGATCGTGCTGTGCTTGTGATTCTTGGTGAGAAATAAAGCTAGGAGTATGGAGGGTATGATTCCCTATTCATATAAGTAGAAGTAGGTGTGTGTTCAGCCTCTTTTCCACCCCCAAAAATTTATGGTGGTTTGATCATTTAGAAGACTTCTCCTCCAACATATATCATGCAAGACACTCAGTGTCCCTCCAGCCTAAGGTTGCAAAAGAATGAAGGAAAAAACCAAAACCAAGAAGGTTCCTTCTTTTCGAGTACTTTTCAAGTCACAGATCAAGATGGGTTGCACAGTCTACATAGCTTCATCTCTACACCTCAAGCATTCATCATTATCGATACCACCGGTTAGCAACTTGCCAAAATAAAGCAAACCCAACTTTTTAAGTAATCTAGGGTGTTGAACTGTTTGAGCCTCAAATTACGCGTTTGGTAACTGTTCCCGGGAACAATTTCTGATCAGAAATGATTATTTTTTATTCTGTTCCTATGAACAATTTTTGAGCAAAAGAACGCGTTTAGTAGCTGCACAAAATTTATATTATATTTTTTTTTCAATTACTTTTTTAGATGAGTGTAAATTTGAAATTGAATTCTCATGAACCACTTACCAATATAATTGTCTTCTTATGAGTGAAGAAATCATATTACATTTTATTATATTTTCAATTTCAAAAGAATTCGAATTTAGAATTCTATTCCATTCTAAAATTCTATCAAATCATAGAAATTTTATTGATTTATTATATTTATACTAAGTAATAAAAATATTAACTAATCAAATTTTTATTAAATAGTAAATAATAAACTATGGTATAAACTATACCAATATACCCAAAATATGTAATGAATATAAATATTAAATAATAAATTAAAGTAAAAGATTAAATATGTATTCTATATATAGCAAATATATATTTTAGAATAGAAAGAAATCAAATCATTTTTTTTTAAAAAATTTTTTTAGATAATTTTTTTCCCTTTCTTTCTCGCCCTTCTTCTTCTTCAAGGTGGCTTGTCGTTGGATTGGGATGACTAGTGACTGGCCAAAACCTCACCGAGTGTCGCCAGCCCTCGGCAAGGCCGTGCCACGCCGATCGAGCCTCGTCGGCGGTTGGGTGAGGCTCGGCCGAGCCTTGACCGGCGAGCTTGGCCTTGCCAGATCTGGGCGAGCCTCACTGGTGGCCGAGGGAGGCCCCAGCGAGGCCTGCCTTGCCACTGGTGAGCTCCCGGGACCTCGCCTTAGCCTGGCAAGCCTCCAATGAGCTCGTCAAAGCTCGCCAGACCGGTCGCCGATAATCGGCGGCGGCGGGCGGCGGATGGCGACCGGTGGCAATGGCGGTAGATGAAGAAGAAGAAAATGGCTTGATTCTTAGATTTGTTCCCAAGAATAAGAAGCATTTTTTTTTTATTCTGTTCCAAATCTACTTCCGAGAACAAAAAAATAGAAATTTGTTCTTGAGAACAAAATTTTTACCAAATACCATTCTCGTTCCAAAACTACTCCCAGGAACAAAAAATCAGAATCTAGCAATATTTGGATGGTTACCAAACAGGCCCTTAACAAAGAGGCTGAAAAAGTTTTATTAAATGGCCAAACTAAAAGGAAAAGCTTAACCCTAGCCTTAAATGCACTTTGGTCATTTGCCTTGACTTTCACTGCAATAACATGAGTATTAGTAGATCCGCGTCTGCCTTTTCTTTCCTTTTTTACGCCCCGAATTGATGGCAAACTGTCGTCACCGTTGTCTTGCGGAGGAAGAACATAGATTCTCGGATGATTTCATCATGCAAATCTAGAGACATAAATACGATCGTGCGTACTATGTACGTGCGGGGGTGCGCATAGTAAATGCTTTATTTGGTCACTCAACTCTTCTTTCGCTTTCGCTTATTCAAAATGCTCTCGAGGCTCAATCATGCTCCTCTCCGGCACCTCCACAATTCCACTCCTACTCGATGCGTACCTTTGACTTTAATCGGCTCAAGAACAGCAACCCAACAAAGGGTGATGTACACTCGTATCTTAAAAAACTGGCCATGAAGATCTTCTGCCTGGGCTTATATTCAAAGCATGGCGAGGATGAATAACGACTAAATGCGCTCGTTCTAGGGCTGATGTGGTAGATCGTGTTCAGCATAATCTGTTGCACGAGAGGAAGAATGGTCCTAGAGTTTGCTCATATTGAGCAATAAATGACCCATGTTGAGGTAGATGGCAACTAACATTGTTTGAAAAAGACGATCCAAATGCAATTGACATGACATAGACGAATATATAACCATTAATGCAGAATTCCGTCGGAGTACATTTTCAATTGGCTGTGTCTAGAAGTGATTTTTTTCTGCTATCAGCATCACCTACATCTTTCTACCGTAATTTTGAAGCTAGAGAAAGATATGTCCCTCTGCTTCTTCATTGCCGTCATCGATTCATCATTTTCAGCCAACCCCATGTTTTCAGAAGTCATCACGTTGCCCAGGGCATTGTGATCATGGCGTATCTGCTTAAGGAAGCCCATCTCCTAAAGAAACAGAGTAAGAGACTGCAAAGACCGGAGGCAGGCTATCTTTTGCTTGGCTTTGCCTCTTTTGACCCTCTGTGAAGATCAAAACGAAAGTGATGCCCACACATTGAAATGCTACCAGATCCGGAGAAAGATATAAATTACAAGATGAAAGTTCTAAGAAAAAGCACATACAATTCTTATCGAAACTGATGAAGTATGTTGTGCGGTGATCATGCCACTCGGCAATAACATGTGGTGTCGAAAAGCAAGCTTCAATATTCAAGGGCAAAGTTGGCTGGAATAGATCTCGCAAGGCAATGCAGTAGGTGGCTGTGCCACGTCAGCCGTGTAACCAATACATAAGAGAACAGATTCAAGGAACAAAAGTTTATGAAGTTTACAAAGTGTTACTTAAAGTCTAAAAAGAAGCTGTGGCTGTTAGTTTAGAACTGCAATGATTGTGGTCGCTTTCGAAGATGCAACCTACAACGCCCTTATTATTGCTCACAGTCAACAGATACTTGTGCTTTTCTTGAAATAGGCTATGCCAATCAAACAAAAACCTTAGCTATATACAGAGCTTGATTTGTAGAAATTCTTGAACTTTCCCCGATACACAAGAAATCATGATACATTTTAAGTGAAATATCTGCTCTCATTCAGCAGAAAAGCCATCACTTTCTCTTGACACATACTTGATTATTAACAAGGAACATACAAATTATGCCACTATTTACGTATATTGAAGTTAACTTGAACAACATAACGCATTCTGATCTGGTCAACATTGTAAACTATGTACTCGTTGTAGAGCAAGGCACCCTGCAAGGAACAGAAAGTCCAGAGTGATCATAGAAAATATTCAGTTCGAATTATGTATCAGTACTTATTATTCCTCCAAAAGCATGCAGTACACATACCAGTAACGTAACCTGAAAGAAAAGGCTTGAGCATGTAATTATCTACCTTACGGTCTGATTGCTCCTTTGGCCTCCCTAAGGGAACAACAACACCCTCTTCCAGTGCCTGAGCTTCTGATGGATCCGGTGAAGTGGCACCAACCCCCTTGGTACTGCAATATTGGGAATATTAGGTCAAACCTCAAATACTTTATGTAGTTCTGAATTATCTGGGTCAATTAATTTGAAAGCAATGAGATGATATTGTGGAGTGCAAAAGCAAAATAAGTCGAGAGTGGCAAATATATATGGAACCTGCATATCAGTTTTAACACAGAGAGAGAGAGAGAGAGCACATTAATACGACAAAATTCTCAATCATTAGTGTTTGAAAGGTGAACTTGTTACTGTTTCTGATCTGCAAATCTAATAGGAAATTACTAGTCCGCTCACGCCCCGACCCCCAGCAAGCCACCCATGACCACTAGTTCGACTGCCAAGGGTCTTGGTTGTGGTGTTATTTAGCAAAACACAAAAAGTTTTCTTTTTTATGTTGTCCTTGAGGTATTTGCTTCTATGTGATGTGATTGAAATTATATTCACATTCAAACCTTAGCTTTCCAGCTGGCAACTTGTCGGCATCATACTTCGCATGTAGAAGCTCAACCATGTCACCAAGTGCAACCTGAAGAGCATTTGATAGATTCAGAAAGAGAAAGAAGGAGAGAAGCTATTTGCAGCCACATACATGTTATTCCAGCCAAGAAAAATTGAAAATTTCGAGTCATCTCTTTGTTCATTTTGCCAAAAAATTGTGCCTTCCAGATATGGGAAAAAATTATAAGGATAAGTTATATCTGAAAGCCAGACTTTCCAGTGTATAGATGGTAAAAAAGATACTTTCCCGCAACTAGTTCTCCGTGTAATTAGGTGTCGGAGTTTCTGAAACTGCCAAAAAAAAAGGGTGGTATCCAAAAATAAACTATTACCCAGTTCTCAACAATACATGTAGAAGACTTCTACTCAAATTGCATGCATGAGTACAGACAAGGTTTTACTCATTGAATTTATTCAGCTTCTTCATCACCTCCCAAGCAGCACTCAAGCAGTTAAGCAACCGGCATGCTGCTAAGGTCAATCAGGACAAATACTGATCCTGTGCTTTTAACTCAGGTTTGTTAAGTGCAAACTGTAAAAGGACAAATTTATACCTCACATAAAAGCAGAACACCAGCTGTGGCAGCACTATTGGCATAGCAATAATTAGCACTTTTGGAGAACATATCTGCAAAGTAAACACCTTTCCCAAACATGTAGCCAGTTGCAGGGGCTTCAGGAGGAGCAATTTGCAAGCCTTGTTGTTGCACGGAAATTCCACTCAGTATGTATGGTACTATACATGGTTAGAATTCTCAGAAAAACAGCCAACCATACTCACCTTGGGACAAAATGCCAGTCCAGTTTGTCAGACGAGAACCATGCCACAGAAGCATTCTGTTTGAGGTAGTGGAGAACTGAAAAAGAATTACAGAGTAGTTGTTAGTCAGTTACTTGCACTAGGCACACAATTGCTGAATCATACGTCATTATAAAATCAATTAAAAGAATCTGATGAAAGCTAATATTGCTCTGAGGAATAAATATTCAAGGTCCATGCATGACGACCTTACTGAAGCGTTCAGTTTCCCCTTCTCTTGATACTCGGAATATTTTAACAATATCAACGGTATAACTAGAATGGGTCTTTGCATGGGTGTTGTGCATGTATGTTGCAATCTGCACTTGACACAATACATAAGTGGATCAGATCAGGCAGACATACAGGGTACCGAGGCAATAGCAGGAGCAAATGAACAGTTTCGAGTGCAGAAGACAGAAATCATGCAAGGGAATGATAGAAGTAATCGTTTACAGTAACATTGATACCAGTGAATATTCCTGAGAACCCACTTCAAGTGGCATGAGTTTGCATCCAAGACGTTGATAGCGAGCATACAAGGGATCCTCCTATAAGATGAAAGACATGCAAATCAGCCAAATCGGAATCAGTCAAAAACAACTCAAACAGAAAGAGTACATATATCCACATCTCTGTGAGGAGCTAAAACAAGCAACTGAGATGGTTTAAAAGCAAAAAATAATTGTAAAAAAGCCACTATCAAAATAAGAACCAGCAGACTGCTAATTTATATACTCTGCACTTTTTTTTAATTCTCCTCCTCCTTTCAGAAACAAGGATACAAGATAGTACTGCATTTGCCTTCTTGAAGACTTGTTTTGCTTGCTTAATCCTCTTTTAAAAGGGAAAAAGACAAATAGTTCCAAATAACTATGAAATCAGATCGCACTTATAATTGCCTGGAAGCTGCGCAAACAGGTCCAAGTAACTCAAGAACTTAATTTGCACTTACAATTTTGTAGATACTCTGACAACAATAAAAGAAAACATTTTATAATAAGTGGGTTCACTACATGGTGAATATAGTTCTCAAATTCTTTCCTTAAAGTTTCCATGTATGTCTTCTGCTGCTTTAACCTCCTTCTGCCAATAGCCGCACAGAGATAATCTTCCAATTCCAGAAACTCACCAAAAAAGAAAGAAAAGGAAAGAAATTTTGATGGAAAACCTGTTTCTTTTTTGGGCCAAATCAGCATATAGACAAAGCACAAGCACGATATTCCCGCAAATTCACAAGTATTCAAAATATTATATGAGTGTCCATCTTGAAAACTCTCTACTACAGGATTGACATCTACTTAGCACCTTAAACCTCCTCACCATAAAGGTCAAGAAAAAACACCATCCTTCAATGCCCTGTATGCTTCTGCAGGACACATACTAACATTCACCTACATCACAAAATACAGCGAACCGACCAGCACACGCAGACACTACTAAGGTGTACCTAAATAAGGATTTTTAGTCTACATCCAAACTCGTGTCCCTACACTCAGTTGCAGATTAGTGCAAATTTATAAGTCAGCGAGTAGGAAACCATAAAAATTATACCTCTGTCCCGATATCATCCTTCAACAACTTGGATGCAACCTCTATTTCACCCAGAGCTTCAACCTTCAAAAATTGTAAGCAGCTGAGGATATATCATTTTACTTTTTACAAACGACAGCATAAGGGCACTTCCATAAACAGAAGGTTAAATCTCAAAACGATAAACTGCAGAGAATTTTAACTTGTTAAGGAAAAAAACCAAAACCTCAAACCATTGAGTGTAGGAAGATCATGCGTATATAAGACTCTTTGAAATCACCATGCAAGTGGTATGGTATCACACACGTAAACTGCGCTGACACCATATAAAAAATGCACATGGAACTGAAGAATGAGGTACCACACATGTAATAAACTTAAACAGGGTATGAAGGATGAGAAATGCTGGCTTTAATACTTTGCTACAAAATCCATCTGTGAGCTTATGCCATTAGGTAGAGGGAGGCTACATACATATAATGCCCATTGAGATTTCATATTCAAGCGATGTGGGATAACACAATAGCAACATTAATTTTAAAGTTACTCTAATAAAGGAATTTCACATGGGGTTTAAGTGGTAAAGAACTTCGATCCATGATGCAACGGAAAATCTCATGGAAAGTGACTGAGCGGAAGTCATTTTTTAGGAGTCTATTGTAGAATATACATAAGAGCAACAACATTTGTCTTTCTTCTCTGCCGTTCTCTTCCAAGTTAATTCTTCACAACAATTCCATAGATAACAAACTCATCTTGAACCAAGATGGACAATGGGTGGAACTATGAACATAGCTCTTCCAAACTGTGTAGTAGGAAATTGCATAAGCAAGATCAGCTAAGTATGTATCGCAGAATCAATGGTGTCACAGAGAAACTTCAAACAAATTTGGAAAGAAATGATTTGTGTTCAACCTTTCACTTAGTAATTATTTCATTGAGAAGTATCTAAATTATGGATTATTAGGAGCCATAAATGGATCTAAACTCCTACTGCGAAAATTACTTGTTCAGAAATAAGCATTTGCATCCAACAGAGCTTTACAGAATGTAGACATTCTTAATATATTGAGCTTTTAAAAGAAGATTCTATCTCCTTTGTTTCCAAAAGGATAACATATAAGAGAACCAAACCGAATGGCAGAGATCAGGTCACATGATGAAAACCATAAGGAAACGAGAAAAGAGACAAAGTAGTTGGAAGAAGAGAACCCTTGGCAGCTTCCCTATGGGATCAAAACAGCATAATCAAGATGTCACCAGAAGTATCCAGAAAATTGTTACAAAATAATAAATTACCATTTCCAACTTGCTCTTCAATTTCTGAGGGGTGTCAATGACAAACTCTCCTGCAATTAATATAGCCTCATCAAGCAAATTATCTACCAGTCGGTAAAACTCTAGAAGTGACAATGTATGACAGGAAAAGAAAGAGAAACTCACTCATTTTCTTAAAGCCAAAATCATGAGGTATAACAGTATAAAATTCACTGCCAAAAATAGGGGAAAGAGCGTCAGCTTTGCCAGATGCATAAAAGAAGATGCATTTTGATCCAATAAACAATACTTAAAAAAAAAAAAAAAAAAAAAAAACTCTTCATTCTGTGTGTATATATATATATATATATATATATATATATAGAGAGAGAGAGAGAGAGAGAGAGAGAGAGAGAGATTTTTACCCGCTTAATTGTTTGAGCTTTATCCTATCTGACTGTCCAATCACATCAGCGATCCTTTTTAATACATCATAACCCTGCGGAAGATGAACAATTGCAATGAAAAAAACTAGTGGAGGAGTAGAGTTAAGACCTTTTTTGCAACTAAAAAACTACAATCCCCAAGACAGAGGAAAAGACAACTAGCTCTTCATTTAGAAGATTAATATAATCTTGATACAAAATAAGCAGAGGGATGAATCTCACAGGGAGTGAATGGACAAGAAGCAAGTATTGATTGAATGGATCAGCATCGTCTAGTATATTTAGAGGTATAACTAGGAGTGGAAGTGGAAGTTCTCATAAATTCTAAATTTTCACAATGATATGCTTAATAGTTTGCTGTAGAAAGGTGTGGACAATGAGGCATGCATACAGGTTCCTTGTGCCCTCACAGGCTAGCAAGAAAGCACAAAGCACGTGGTGAAACAGATTTGCATTGCCTATTTGTTCTGAAGCACAGATGCACCTCTCCATGCACCTCACAGCATCAATTTTCAGGTGCACAAGGCAATGAATTTTTTTGTGGCATTGTTCTGGAGACTCCACTCATCAAAATCTCTAACGAAATTTATTCACAAATAGGACCAAATGTGTACACACAATATTACAAGATAATGCCGTGTGGATGAATGACATGTCCTTACTGCAAATAGCACTTTCTCGGACAGAAAACTGGAAGGATTATGATACCAGAACAGTGCAGAATGAAACTTACGGGAGAACACAACTTTAAAGTGGTCTTGCAACCAGTGCACAATATAAATTATCATGCAAAAAATCAAAGAAAGAGGAATGCTTAAATATAAAAAACTTAAAAGACAAAAAGCTGAATTGTAACAAAAGAGAGACTATCCACGGCATTAGTTGTAAACTTGCCTTCAATATCATCGATTTGCTAAGTTTACCAAGAGGCAGCTTTTCCGCATTATATCCTAAAATACAAGAAGATAAACAATTAAACAAACTAAAGATCCAGTAAAAAAGTTACTGAGGAAACAAAGAACCAAACAAAGTAAACTAAACAGCTCGTGATGTATACTTATGATATGAATAAATGGGATAATGTGAGATGTTCTAAGGCATCTATTACACTTAGTTATGAACTGAAAGACATGAAATAATTGAAGAACTGACCTATTTCCATCATTTGCTGTTTCATCATACTGATATTGCATATCAAAGAGAGAAACTTTGCAATACAAGGCTCAAGTTTTGTTTCCCGCAGTTGACTTGTCGTAGTAACAGCAGTCTTGTTAATGACCTGAGAACAATTATGGCATTCGTAGAATATGTTGAAAAGATTAGATGAAAAGTTGAGATCAAGATTTCTTTAATCAATTTTTTGTTCTCGATTCTCCAGCAAACTCTGGTGATCAAATTTCTTTCCCAACTTTTCCTTCTTTTGCACATGGACATAGGGAGACTTGGTTAATGTAGCTGAAAGAACACCGTGCTTTTGGATGCAAATACTCACCTCTTGTTCTTCCTTTCCACCATAGTCCATTTCCAGCCATGTATAGTATTTAGGGTGACAAATGAATTCCTTCCGGTTGAACCAATGATTTCTTGTTTTAGCAAAAAATTTCTGTACAAACTCATTGATGGCGGTTTCTCGTGATGTATAGGCGCCTTGTAGTTTATCTTGACCCTTAATACCAACTCTCCCCCATCTATAATAAACCATGAATGCAGCCTTGTCATCAGATTCTGCAAGCAATTTTATAACCATAAAAATCAAATAGAATTATTAACTTATTGGCAATTGTTTTGTCACAGAGAAACATGACCATGATATAAAAGGAAGCTGTAAGATTGGTCAAGCAAATTATCATGGATTCATTAGGTACTTCAAAAGCATGTAATTCTGGCAAATATGAAGGACAACAAAGTTAGAGCTATGACGTTTCCTCAGGCATAGCTATAAGATCTAATGGTAGTTTGTTCTCTTGATGGCCAAGCACTATATAGACAGAAAAAATTTTACATGCAAATAATGTATTTGTGCAGGTATTTCAATATGTTATCCCCATGCCATATGGCATTTATTAACAAAATAAAGCTCCAGTGGATACGGCGTACTTCCTTTTTACTTCTTTCCCTTTCACTGATTTAGGATATAGACATGGTTAACATTGTCTCAAAGGACATCACTAGCTCCTCCAACTACATATCAGCGGTCGCACCTGCTAGGTACAACCAAAATCAATTTTCTAGAACTCTACCTATATGCAAGAGAATCAAATATGTAAAACCAGAACTCAGGGATGTAACCTAGTAGCTGAATTGCAAAGAACTTGTTATTGTTATCCCACACATTTGTCTGATTCAACACAGCGTCATATACATCATCACCCTGCATTACAAACAATAGAACTGTTCAATATGATCTCATGGCATGTATCCACTTTAGCTACCACAGCGAGTTGAAAGCAAAGGACTTGCCTCGTGTAGAACATGGTAATTCGCCTTTATGTGGTCAGGAAGCCATTGATCTAAAACCGCAACACCCTTTTTGGTTGCAGTAATTATCTTCTCTGTCTTCACTTCATCTGCTGCTGCTTCTTCTTCTTCTTCTTTCACTGCCACGGCCACCACAGCATTGAATGATGAGGGCAAATGAGAAAAGGGAAAGAGAAGAAGAAACAGAATGGGAAGAATGAGAGGCCAAGAAAGAAGCAACACATACACCCGGTCAGTAGAACTAAATCGAACACAAATAAAAGCAAACAACACCATGCATCATTGACTCGCGCGTCCTTCGAATTTCTTCAAAATGTCGCACTACCAGCAAACTGAACCGTTCAAGTATGAAACTTTCTACATCTTAGACCTTCCCCTTTCGCATTTGACGGTTGGAAATGGCAAAAAGACGCCGCTTTTAACAGAAATAAATACACCGCAACAAATTCCGTTCCGATTACCTCCATTTGCAGTCGCCAAGCCTTCCTCTGCATCGCCACAGAGCCTCTCGAGCAGTTCTTTCTTCGACCCAGATGAGGAGACGGCCCGCCTCCGGGCTTCTTCGCGGAGCTGCTGAATGCCCAGTTCGCGAAACTGGTCCAGCGCTCTGAGTTTCGGCGGACCGTCCGAATCCCCGCTCGGGGTGTCCACGTCCCGCTCTCGCTTTCCATTGACGGCCGAATCCACGGAATCCGCCGCTCGCTTGCTCTCTTTGGCGAGAGCCGCGCGGAGTCTCCTCACCAGGGTGGGCCTTGCCCCGGTGGTACTGAGCCCGCGTTGGGTGAGTTCTGCTCTGAGCTCGTCTACTTTGAGGTTCGTGGCCATTCTTTACGGTGGGCGAGAGAGAGAGAGTGTGTGTTTGGAAGTGGAAGGTGAAGAAAGCGGGAGGAAGACGCAGAAGTTTTTAAAGTAGGGAAGAGAGGCTGATGGAAGCCAAACCAAGGTGTGCGAAGCACGATTCTTGGCGGTGTTTTACTCAAGTCTGTCTGCACTCTGCAGGATACAGATTGTGGAGGAAGCTTTCAATTTTTTTGATTTTCCTAATTGCTTCTCTTGATGTGCTGAATAAGTGTAAATGAATACATAGTCATAAATAGATTCCTTAAATTGAGGGTAGAAATTCAAGTTCGAGAGAGGTGAAAGAGATTAAGGGCACGTTTGGTAACGTTTCTATTCTCCGGAATAAATTCTAATAAAAAATGATTTTTTTATTCTACGTTTAGAACAATTTTAAAGATTTTAAATTTGTTTGGAATCGTCCAAAATTTCGATTCTTGAATAGAATTGCATTTGGCACCGTCTTCAAAATTTCTACTACAAATCATTTTTTTTTAATTTTTAAATAATCTTTTTATTTTTTTTTTTTTTTTTCTTTTTTTCCTTTCTTTCTCATATTCTTATTCTTTGAGTGGCAGGTCGCCAGCCAGAGGATGACCAGCGACCGGCCAAACGAGGGTCGGCGACCTCACCGGAGCGTCGCCAGCCCTCGGCGAGGCTCGGCTAAGGGTGAGCGGCCTTGCCCGACCATGGCTTGGCCGAGCCTCGCCGAGGTTGGGTGAGCCTCGCCGAGGCTAGGTGAGCCTTGCCGGGGTTGGGCGAGGCTTGCCTCGCCGGTGGTTGGCTTGCCTTCAACGAGCTCCCCGGACCGGTTGCCGGCGACCAGCAGCGATGGTTGGCGAATGGCGACGGCGGCGGTGGCAGATGAAGAAGAAGGAAGAAGAACAAGAAAAAAAAATGAAAAAGAGAAAGAGAAAATAGGGACTTGATTATAGAATTGCTCCCGGGAACAAGAATTAACTTTTTTTTTATTCTTAATTCTGTTCCAAATCTACTTCTGGGTACAAAAAAATAGAAATTTGTTCTCGGGAACAAAAATTTTACCAAACGCATTTCTATTCAAAATCTACTTTTGGGAACAAAAGAACAAAATTATCACTATTTGGCCGGTTACCAAACAGGCCCTAAGTTATTCGATTTTAAGATGATATGATATCATTGTCGCGACCAATTTTTCGGGGTGTGAACCACCTAGAGCTTGGCTAATGGATTGTTAAGCTTAGACTTAACTCGAGCTCTCCCAAGCCCATATCAATTCGCGACTTAGGTTCAAATTCTTAACATGCAAATGATTTTTCAATTAGTAGTCGCCACTAATCTATTTTTGGTGGGTCGATTAGAAACCCAAGTAAAGTAACGGGTTTACTCCTACGAACCGAGAGATTATGGGTACGGGGACTTGGTTACACTAGATTTCTCTAATGCCCTTTCGGTACCATTTCTTTTTATTTTTCAAAAAACGTTTTTTGCAGGCAGTTTGGATTGATTTTAAATCTATTTCTCTAACATGTGAGGTGATCATGCAGGTGCGCAAACCACCAATTTAACACCCAGATAAACCAATGAATAAATTGCAGGACTTACCTCAAAGCAACGAAAGCATTCGCAATGTTAAATTAAAATCCACATCAACAACCCTAGATATGGTTTCTAATTAACACGCAATTTCTTTTTTTTTTTTTTTTTCACTTAATTGATGAAAATCATGCAATATGCAATGCAATATTAACTAAATGACCTAATTCAAATGACATGCAATTTCTAATTAAATTGACCTAGCAGCAATCGCTAAATGGCATGCATTTCATGAATCTAATCCTAATGACATGCACATGACATTTTCTATTTTCTTTTTCCTTAAAAGAATGCTGTCTATCCTAGAGATTGAGACTAATTTATTCTAAGACAGTTTTTGTATTTTTTATGAAATTCGGAATTAAAAAAATGTGAAAATTATCTAATTAGATCAAGATCTTATTCAATTTGTATTAGGAATTTAGTTGAGCTAAATCCTAACTTAAACTAAAATATTATCTTAACCCAAACAATCCTAAAATGCAATCTATCTAAAAAAAATCTATCTAAACTTAAAATTAATTAGGAAGTAAAATTAAACATGCAATCTTACCCTAATATGCAATAACGTGCAAAAGATGCCCTAATCCTATATGATATATACATGATGTTTTTTTTTTTTTGTTTTTTTATTAATTTCGAAATTAAAATTTAACATGCAAATCAAATAATAATAAAACTAACATTCTATATGCTTTCTTTTTTTGTTTTCTTTTTCATGATTCAAAAATAAAATTCCTATTCTAAATATGCATGATAATAAAAAAACAAACCTAATCCTAATTCGAACATTTTTTGATTTTTTTCTTTTTATTTCGAAAATTCATGATAAATAGAATGTTTTGCCTAAATATGCAAATAACCCTAAAACATGCAATATTCTAACTCAGGCATTTCTCAAGATAAATAAAAATAATCAAGTTCATTCAAAATTACCCCAAAAAGGATATCACATATCATTCAAATCAAGGGATAATATTTCGCTAGTAAAATCGATAAATTGATCTTAAACCTTAAAGATCAAAATATCAATTTTATTCCCACTTAATTAATTATTTCATCTAAAGCCTTATAGATGAAATAAAAAACCCCTGCGCGGTTGCGAATCGGGTGATATATTGAGATTTTCAATTATGCATAGATAGATATTCCAATAAAAGAAAACAACATATAAAGAAATAATAATAAACAAAAAAAATAAAAAATAAAAAGCCTAAACTTGCCTAATAAAGTAAAGTAAAAATACCTAATAAAAATTTTTCTCTTTTTTTTTAAAAAAAGAAAATCTTGGCCGCTGGTTTTGGGGGAAGTCGCCGGCGAGGGTTTCCGGCGAGGACACCGGGAGCGGCGCGACGGTGGCGAGGCAACAAGGAGCGTCGCGGGTCTG
Source organism: Eucalyptus tenuipes (assembly GCA_014182365.1). Classification (NCBI taxonomy): domain Eukaryota; kingdom Viridiplantae; phylum Streptophyta; class Magnoliopsida; order Myrtales; family Myrtaceae; genus Eucalyptus; species Eucalyptus tenuipes. The sequence goes on along the minus strand of CM024544.1, from coordinate 9,176,679 downwards.
GGTGCGGGCGTCGCGGGCGAGGGACTCCAAGCGCGGGCAGAGGCAAGGCGGAGACGGCGTCGGGGCGGCTCAACGAGATCGGCGGGCGGCGTCGCGGGCGGAGCAGGGGCTTCGGATCTCCTGGCGTCGGTCACGAGCAGGGCGGAGAGCAACACTGGGTCGTCGGGTCACTGGATCTGTGGCGTCGGGTCAAAGCTGAGCAGATCTGTACGGAGGAGAAGCGCCGGTTTCGGATTGCAAGTCAGCGAGCGACGGCGGCTGGGCGTAAGGGCTGCAGAGAGCGCTGGGACTCCGGCAGTGGTGCGGCTGCGACGGTGCGGGGAGGCGGATCGGCGGTGGCGCGGCTCGGGGTCGCCGGTGGCTCGGCTACGGAGGTGCGGCTGAGTTGCGGCAGCGGTGGCAGGCGAGACGGCGACGGTGTGGGCAGACGGCGCCGGCGCCGGCGGGCAGAGACACCCCCTACGAGGAAGATGAACAGTCTCGTGGGGGCTTTTCCTCTTTTTTTTTTTTTACTTTTTTTCTCTCTCTTACCTCACTTTTTCACTTTTTGCTTTTTTGTGCTTTTTTCAACGATGGAAAAAGAACCCAAAAGAAAGAGCCCCCTTTCTACTTTGCGCGCGGTGTATTTTTATAGGTCCAAAAAATGTATCCTCACGGCAAATATTTTTTTTCTTTTTTGCTTGCGCACAATATCCCTAAATATGTCGTTAAAATATAGACATCCCGCGCAATATTCCCTTTTATATTTCTCACATATTCTATCCAGAAAAATTCCTTCTTTGCACAAAATACACCCCTTAGTGTATATTACCTAAAAATATGAAAAATCTGAACGGAATATGTGAAAAATCTTCCCTTCACCGGCGGCCTAAAAATAAAAAATAAAAATAAAAATAAAAATAAGATAAAAATAAAATATTTCTAAACTATATGCCATATGTGTTTTTTTTTTTTATTTAATTTAAAAATAAATCCCAAAAATTTAGGTGTCAACAATCATCCCCTGCAATCTAAGTACGGTTGGTTAAAGGTCAAGCTTGGTTTGCAAAAATCTAATGCAATTAGAATTCAGACCTTTTTTTGAGTGCATCAGCAATTTGATCTTTGCTAGAGATGAATCTAACAATGAGAATCTTATGCCCAACTAGTTTCCCAACATAATGAAAATCAATAGCGACATGTTTCGTTCTTGAATGGAAAACTAGATTGCAAGTGAGAGAGATTGCAGAAATGTTATCATACCAGATGATGGGTCGCGTAAGAAGTGGGCAATGCAATTCACGTAATAAGGAGCATAGCCAAACTAATTCAGCTGCAGTGTGAGGTTGATACTGGTACTCAGTTTCAAATGAAGAACCAGCCACCATCGCTTGTTTCTTAGCACTCCAGGAAATGGGATTGGAATCGAAAACATAAAACCCACGAGTAGAACGTCGATCAATGGGATAGCTTGTCCATTCGGCGTCGCAGTAGATAGTGAGCTAGTGTTGGCCTGAATAAAGTTTGTGCATGATCGTGCCTTACAAATAACGCGAAATGCATTTGACTACCACAAGATGATCATCAGTAGGAGACTTTAGGAATTGGCAAACTTAATTGACAGTAAAAAAAAATGTCAATACACATCAAAGTAACGTATTGCAGCACTTTAACAAGACTCTGATAAAGAGTAAGATCTGATAGTTAAAGGCCATCACCTTGGCCAAGTTTTTGAGATACAACAAGCATTAAGACTGGGTTACATCCATCCATACTTACACGCTCTTGAACATCCATAAATATACTTTGACTGATTGAGTTGTATGCCTTAGGAATTATGTGTTATCTGAACATCAAGAAAATAAGAAAGAGGTCCAAGGTCCTTCATGCGGAAATGATGGCCAAGATATGAGACTAACTACTATAATGCTAAAGTATCACTATGGGTGAGTATAATATCATCAACATACAAGAGAAGATATATAGTTATATGTCGTTGGTAAAAAATGAATAGTGATGGATCGGAGTTGGAGACAGTGAATCCAAAATCATAGAGTTTTGAATTAAACATTTCATATCAAGCTCGAGGGGCTTGACGGAGGCCATAAATGGATTTTTTCATGTGACAGATATGATTAGGTTTGCTCAAATCAACATAGCCTAGAAGATGGGATATGAACACCGTTTCTTGCAAATCATCATATAAAAATGCACATTCCACATCTAATTGTTGAAGTGACCAATTATAAGAGACTGCAAGAGATAAAATAGACCACGAGACTGAAGGTCTCAACAAAATCAACACCTGAATGCTGAAGGAAGCCCTAAGTAATGAGGCGAGCCTTGTAGTGACTAATAGAGCCATCCGAATTTTGTTTAACTCAAAATATCCATTTGCAAGCCACTACGTTCATATTAGGATCATAAGTGATCACACATCATGTTTGTTGTTCTTGAAAAGACGTAAATTCTTAATAGAGTGCTTAACCGTTTGGGAGTAACATGTTGATTTGGAGATATAATTAATGGTAAGTGCAAGCAGAAGTGGGTGAAGGGTGTGGGCAAAGACCTTTCGTTTGGTAATATAAGACTTAGACTTTGTTTGCATTAGGTGAGTGGAAGAAGGAATGATAGGTTGATTATCAATAGTTGGAGGAAGGATTGGCTATAGGTCTGGAAGATAGGTCTGGTAGTTAATGATGAAGGCATTAGAGAGGTGTTGTTGGATATGAAAACGATCTATGAAGTGGTGGAAGGACTACAATTAACATACTCGGTTTAAATGACTTCAAAGAAATCGAGACTATAAGGTGGAAGATAGGAAGAATGAGTGGGAGTAAGGAAACTTTTATCAAAGATGACATGATGAGAAATATATAGTCAACCGAATGAAAGATCCATACAACGATACCCTTTATGACTAGAGTTATAAAATAACGGAGGGTTGATCAAAATTGCAATTTGTTAGCATTGTAAGGTTGAAGCCATGGGAAGCAAAGAGAACCAAAGGTTCGCAAGTGTGAATAATCAAGAGAGGTATGAAATAAAGCTTGATTTGGGGAGCAAATGTGATTTTGAAATATGGACATGTGGCTAATCAAGTAAATGGCTGTGATGAAGGCTTCTAGCCAAAATTTGGGACGCATGTGCATGGGCCATCATAGCTAAGCCAATTTCGATTATGTGGCGATGCTTGCGGTCTAAAACATCATTTTATTCTGGTGTGTGGGGCTAAAAATATTCATGTGTAATGCCATGTGATTGATAAAAATTGTTGAAGGTATTACTTATGAATTTGTCACTACTATTTGAGCGAAATATGGTAATGGTGTGTTGCAAAAGATTTTCAACTTACTTCTTAAAACAGACAAAGATGTCATAAAAGTCATATTTTTATTTCATAGGAAATAACTAGGAATATTTGGAAAAATCATCGATAAAGAGAACATAATGAGAATAACTAGAACTAAATAATGTGGAACAACGCCCCATACATCACAATGTAATAATTCTAGAGGACAACTAGAGGAAGAATGAGACTTAGAATAATGTAGCTTGCTAACATAAAGAGCAAATGCATAAGCTCAATTTATTGGAAATAGAAACGACTGAGAAAATGGCCAGTTGAATGTCATGAAAGAAGTGGCCGAGACAAGCGGGTCAATGATCCGGGGTGATGGAGGAACTGTAATGAGCCTTTGGAATGGTGGATGATCTTGGAGCGCGAACTGGGTACAAGCCGTTCTCAATCGACCCTTGATATAGTATCCTCCCCATGGCCCAATCCTTAATACAAAAACTAGAGACATCGAAGTTAAAGAGACAATCGTTATCTTTGGAAAAGTAATAAACAGAGAGTAAATTGTGTGAAATTGTGGGATGGTGAAATATAAATTTGAGGTGGAGAGATGATGAAGAGGATGGGATTGTGATGGAACCAATATGTGCAATGGGCATACCATGGTAATTACCTATCTCAACGGTGTCATTATCATCATAAGTAGTTGAAATTTGGAGATTTTTGAGCTCTAGGGTAAAATGATGAGTGGCTCTGGTGTTGGGTGGAGTAGAGGCAGTGTCTGTCATCCTTACAAGTTTTTCCAATGGATGGCGGCCTTGCTAGGTGTTGTCCACTCGATGATAACAATTGATGATGGTATGACTCATACAATTGCAAATCTTACATTATGAACGAATAACCAAATTTTGAGATTTTTGTTGACCTTGGGATGATGGTCGTTGTTGCACCGATCCAGAGGAGGTAGAGGACTACTAGCATGGAGGAAATGTATTATTAGGCTTAGGAGGATCGAAAGCCACCGATGCAGTAAGACTGAATTGAAACCACGGTTGGTGTATCCTCAATCAAATAGAGATCATCATAGATTAACAATGTATGAAGTTCTTCAATAGATAGGGACGATGTCCTAGTGCGAATATGAACCGAGAAATAGAATTGTAGCTATGATGATGGCAGCTTATCGAAGATGCGAATAAGCAAATCATCCTCACTTATGGGAGAGCCACAGGCTGCCAACTGGTAAAAGATAACTTTATATTGCTGAAGATAATCAGTCATAGATTGAGTACCCTTCTTAAGTTGAGTAAGCAGCGATTTGAGGGACATCACATTAGTAGGTGCCATAGAGGCATAATTTTTTACTAAGTAAATCCCATACTTGCTTTGTGAAAGTAAATCTGACAATCTACTGAGGAGCAGAGTCGCTTAATGTGGCATTGATCCAGGATAATAGTTGTTGGTCTTTTTCAAACCAAGTTAGATATGTGGGGTCATCAAACGATGGTGGAGGAATAGAACCATTAACATGATGCATTAAGCGATGACCACACAAAATAGGTGTGCAGGAGATAGTTTGAGGAATTTAAGGGTGCGTTTGTTTGTGTTTCTGTTCTTTTTTTGTTCCAAAGAACAGAAATCCAGGAACAGAAATAGAAAAACTATTTACGTTCCGGGAACGATTTTTGAACAAAAGAACGCGTTTGGTAAACTTATTCTGAAATAAAAAAAGAACAGAAACATGTTTGGTAAATTTGTGTTCATTTTTTGTTTCTTTTTATTTTTTAATATTTTTCATTTTATTTTTCATTTTTTTTTTCTTTCTTTTTCTTTTTTTCTTCTTTTGGCCGGTCGCCGGCCTCGGCCATGGCCGGCGACCGGCACGACGAGGGCCGGCGGCCTCTCCGGGGACCGGCAAGGTCGCCAGCCCCCGACGGCGGAGGCCGGCAATCGGCCAAAGAAAAAAGAAGAAGAAAAGAAGAAAAAGAAGAAGAAGAAGAAGAGAAGAGTGGAGAGAGAAAATTTGTTCCCAAAAAGTTGTTCCAGAAACAAGAAACAACTTTTTTTTGTTTCTTGTTTCTGTTCTTTTTTTGTTCCCGAGAACAAAAAAACAGATTTGGAACAAAAACGCAAAAAAACGCATTTCTATTCTTTTTTTGTTTCGGGAACAAAAAAGAAAATCTGTTCATAAACGAAATGAGAAACACAAACAAACAAGCCCTAATTTGATTGGGATGAGGCTGGAAATGTTCCAAATCATAATAGGTGGGGACTGAATTGGGGAATTAAGGGTGCATTTGGGAAAATTTTTGGGAAAGCTTTTAAAGAAATGCAAAGACCTTTGGTTTAAAGTGTTTTGATAAAATGCAAAAATTATTTGATAAACTATAATTGAAAAGTGCCTTGAGAAGCAACTTTGGGGAAATGTCGTTTGGTAAACGCGTATTTGAGAAGTCCTTTAGCGCGACCAATTTAAGTTTTTAAGTTTTTATTTTTTTAAATTGAAAATAAAAATAATGACTTTTTTTTTAATATATTTTCACACTTGAGATGTAATGTAAAAGAGATATATTAACAAATTCATAAGTTAAAAAATACATCAAAGTGAACTTTTTCTCAATGGAGAAAAAGAGTAATTTCATTATAATAAACATGATTACATATGCATCGAAGAAAGAAATAGGTTTTCATTGAAAATTACAAGCATATTTAAGTATTTACTAAACTCATTACTATTTAATCATGTAAACGCGCCATGTCAGAAAATAAAATTATCATTAGAAGTATCGGCTCCATATTATCAAGGTCAACTGAATATCCATAATTGGAATCCAAATATGCTCTTACCAAATGTCTACATTGATGGAGTTTCATCGTATATAATTTTGCAAAGTCATTGTTGCTATAACAATTTTTACTTGCTTTTCAAATGGAAAACTTGGCATATACTTTAGAATCTTTCACTTCTTCTTCAACACACCAAAAGCTCGCTCAATTTTCGATTGTAACAAAAAATGAGCATGATTGAATACCACTCGATAGCCTGTAGGGGCAGGACCTTGTTGAAATTCTGACAAATGATATCTAACTTTTTTGTATGGTCCCAAATAACCCGTTGGATTTGGATATCCAGTATCTACTAAATAATATTTACCTGCACAAACATAATAGAAATATAATCAACATAGACCATATTAATACATATTAATGTACAAAACCATTAATTAACAAACCTGGAGGAGGATGAGGATATTGCACATCACGTCTCCCTCAGTTTTGATAGAAAATATGAGTATCATATGCTTGTCCCTCCCAACCAGCCCAAACATAAATGAATTCCATATTGAAATTACACACCGCTAAGATATTTTGAGTTGGTGTACATTTTCGACCAATAAAACGAATTTGATCTTTTGTAGGTATCACCGCTGGGATATGAGTGCTATCAATAGCTCCAATACAATCTTAAAACAAAAATGCAAATATTATTGTAGAATCAAAATTTGCATTTAGCTCTTTTTTCCTATTATAAAATCGAAATATACCTTAAAATATGGATAAAATCTTCGATTACTTTTTATCTTCTCTAGAACATCTTTAAATTGACAATTAGCTGGTTGGATCAAATCTTTTCTCATTTCACGTACTTTGGGTGCGTTTGGGAGTAGCCTTGAGAAGCTACTTTGAAGCCCCAAAGATCCTTGGGCTAAGGATGGGGTGTTTAGCAAAAAATTTTCAAACCCCATTTGCAAAATGTCAACCTTCTCAGCATGCTGAGGAGGGACTAAATAAAAACTTTTCTTACCAAATTATCCTCATTGTTTTTTCATTTTTTCGGTTTTGTCCTCACTATTCATCATCTTCTTCTTCTTCTTCCGCGAGCGGTCACCGGCGAAGGGTAGGCAGTCGTCGGCGACCGTTGCCCAGACGATTGTCATCAGGGGGTGGCACGACCGACGTCGGGGGGTGGCGCAACCGCTGCACCATCTGGGTCGCGGTGAGGTCTAGGTCGCCGCGACCCAAATCTAGGGCAGCGAGGTCCTCCCATGACCTTGAAGCCCCAGATCTAGGTCATGGCGGGGTCGCCGGAGGTCAAGGCTGCGTCGCACGACCTCGCCGCCCTAGATCCGGGGTCGCCGGAGGTCACGACGGCATCGCGCGACCTTGCCGCCCCAGATCCGGGGTCGTCGGAGGTCGCCCAACCTTGGGCGGCCTTTGCCGGTGGTCTTCGGGGGTCGCCCGATCCTGGGCGGCCTTTGCTGGTGGTCTTTGGGGGTCGCTCGACCCTGGGCAGCCCTCCCCAGTCGTCTCCGGGGCTGCCTGAGTTAAATGTCGGCCGCCAGCGACAAATTTCGATCGTCGGCGACCGCTTGCCCTTATCGGTTAATTTTTTTTATTTTTCTTTTGATAATTTTTTTTTATCATAAAAGTCCTTTGTAAATGTAATTCCCCCAAACACCATTTTGCTCAAAGGTACTTCGCAATGGACTTTTAAATTGTAATTTACCAAACACAATTTGCATTCTGAAAAGTCCCATCAAGCTAAAGTCCTTTGCATTTTCCCAATGTCTTTCCCCAAAAGTCTAACTAAACGCACCCTTTGTCTAATATTAAGCTAAAATACATACTTATGGTTTCTCCGGAGTGTTGAAGCACTCTTGTGTTAACTTATTATCTATATCAGGTCCTAAAATATGAAGAAATATTCCAAGCATTTATATAACATCAATATTCCTAATTCCTTCAAGACCATAGCGTGTTACTAAATCATGCATTAAATTATTGAATACAATTTTATCCATTCTAAATATTTGATAACACTTTATTGGATTAGCATATTTACCTATCAACTCTCCTAATAATGCATTTCTTGTATATGATGATGTCCTATAAGGTTTTTGTGACTGTATATTGCCTGATAAACGATTGTTGTTTCAGTAATTTCTTACAATTTTGTTACTTTAAATAGATATGGAAAATTCTCTTGAAAGAGAAATCCATGAAAAAGAGGACGATAAATATTGGCATTAAAAGAACATAAACTAAAAACACAGGTCTTACATTAAAACATAATTTAAAAAAAAAAGTTTACAAGTAGTGCAAATAACAAATCCAAAATAAGTCTTACATTAAAACATAGATTAATATGAAAGAGCTTAAACAAGTAACTAGTATCCTAGCAACGACTATTATGCTCTTCTAACTTATACTTCAGCTACTCAACTTTTTCTTCATCTCCATCCAAGTTCATAAAACTCTGTCTGTTGTCTTTCTTTTCAGAAAGATGAGAGAGTCCAAAGAAGAAGAACTTTCTATCTTACTTAATCTCAAGTATGGTTTTCAATATTTGCATAATTTCTTTGTAAGGATCAAACTCCCTTGCAACCGATGTTGCATTGCTCCTACTTTCAACTGCTGAACAAAGTCTGTCGATTTACGATGCTAACTTAGCAGGTCCGGTCAATTTTTTCCCCTTTCCTCGAGCTTGCTTCATTGAACTTTGTACCGTTCTTTTATGGCTCTTACTTTGACTTGGTTGGACATTCGTTTCACCTACATCACACTCTAAAGTATCATCAATAGATTCTGCATAACCACCAATATAAGCTTGTGTGGCCTCAAGATTCTTAGTATTGCATAAACCTTGTGTAGAATTCCAAGTAACACTTTCACTAGCAAAAGTACCTTGGAACATTCAGTCCAACAAAACTTCAATATCCAGATGTATGTCTTTCGTTCGAAAGACTCGAAGCTTAGGATTGGCCTGTTATAATAAGATATTTTCATGAGTTGTATCATAATAGATAAACTTACAATAGGATTGGCCAGTTATAATAAGATATTTTCATGAGTTGTATCATAATAGATAAACTTACAAAAAAAATGTGACAAAAGAAGAGATAAACACCTGAATCTTTCTCTCCCACCATTCATCACTCCCATCAATGGTTTTCTTCCTTGGATCCCATCCTAGTCTTGTTTTCTTTTGAACTAATTACTTCCATCTTTTCCATTCTTCCTTTAAGTTGTCTCACTGACTCTTCATTTGATTTTTATCGTATTTTTTGCCCCTCAGCCCCTCAAACTTGTTAATTATAACCGTCCATCCGTCTCTTTTGTTTCTCGTATGACGATTGCCTTTTTAAATTTATTCAATGCACAATTGACAAAAAGTTTCTACATCTTTCGGGCTCCAATATGCCTTTTTTTGATGAACTCCCCATCTTCCAATAAAATAAACACGAACACATTGGCAATATGAAAACAAATGAGATTTAACTAATGACCTAATTCCCTATAGATGAATAAACACATAAGTATATAGACAGAACTATGCATAGCACAAAAAATTCTAACACCTGAATTCCTTTATTTTGGAGCTATTTTGAGTAATGTAAAGTCCAGTTGAAGGACTTATCAGCTCTTGCACTAATGAGACTGATCACCTTAAAGATTTACATAACTATGCTTCTTCCGCGAAAGTGGCTACAAGCATTTCAAGTTAGAAGACGCCCAATAAGCCAACATCATATCCCAAATAAAAGACAGGGATGATAGTACTCCCAAAAGTACCAAAAAAGGGAGCCGAAAAGGTCAATCTCATCCTTATTTAATACTTGCTAAAAGGCCATTATAACTTACATAAAAAACATTTGCTAGACTGAACAAACCTTTGGGATAAGGAAATGTATCCAATTTCTTTTAAAATCAATTCCCTACATGATGCTCGGCATGACAACATATGAAAAGCAAGAATCTTCTCGCTGATTGCTTCTTTAAGAGCAACTATGAGGTCAAACAACAGCAAGAGAAGAAGCAATGATTGTACCCATGTGGTTGTGTTTTGGTAAAATCTAGAGATATGACAAAAGGACACAACACAGTTTGGCAAACACTACACAAATAACTCCTTAGACAATGAAAACTATAGATGGACATAAAACAAATTCAAATATATAGATTCCCAAACTGTCAATACAGGAGCCGTGACCTAGAGTTTTTAAAGCATTGTAATTAAGAGAAGAATTGGATCGTTAAAAACTCAAAAGTGAAAAGACTAGTTAAATTTCAAGCATTCATCCTGCGAAACGGCAAGCTTCTTATTTTTTTCCCACCCATAAGAATATAATTTTTTTTTGTTTTTTGTTTTTTTGCTCTTTTTAAATTATGTTTCCTAAGTAGGATGAGGATGTAGTAGAGCCATATGTAGTCTTGCATATGATTGCTTGATTTTGGCAAGACGATTTACTGGTAAGAAATTAATTGGCCCTGCACATATTTACAGGCCCCTAATGTACAAAGAAGCAGAGTGTCTGCAAATTAAAATTTTGTTAAACCATTCGGCTATAGTGGTCTCTCTCCCATCTATATCTGGAGGATTCTCTAACAAACCTTGAAATTTCGCTCGATTTTCATCTCCCCGGTCCTCTCACTCTCTCTCAAAAAGTTTCTATTACTCAAGCATTGATATATATACTCATCAAGCATGGCATCGAAAGTATCATTCACGAAATCACCACACGCTTAACAATCACAACTAGAAAAAGCATAATAAGAAGGAATCAAATCGAAAGAACTTGGATTTAGGGTGAGATGAGCAACTAGGTTCTCAGCGAAGAGGGAGGCGAAGACAAGAGAGCCCAACGACTTGATTCAATGAAGAAAGCAAACACCAAGAGAGAGGCAAGCATTGGCGACTGATGAGCGAAGACGGAAGATGACCAAACAGTGACTAGATAGGTAAGCAATGAAGAGCAACGAAACCAAAGGCGCAGCAAAACTAGAGGCAACTTCCAGAGGAGCATAATGAGAAGATGGCTTTCGAGTTGTATGAGGGAGCTCAGTTTGATGACGATTCTTGGTGTGTGCGCGTGGATTTGAGAGAGAAGAAGAAGGTGAGAACTTTGGGATAGCTAGGTGGGTCAAGAAGGGAAAAGGCAAAAGCATGTGCAGATCATCTAGGGTTTTCAGGTAAAGGGTTAAACTTGGAATTTCATTAAGTTATGAGGCAACTATGGCAATTGTACAAAATTCATTAATGGTAGCCCAGCTTAACAAGAATGATGAAATGCCCAAGGCAGGTGCCCAAGGGAGCGTCATCCCCTTGCCTTGGGCATTTCAGCCTTCAAAAGGCTTACTTTCTTTAAAGGGTATTTACAAAAAAAAAAAAATTGCCGAACACTCATTTTTAGCCCAAAGGGCTTTGGAGGTTGAAAGTGGCTTGGAAAAGCCATATCCAAACACAGCCTAACAGCGCCAGTAGCCTCATAATTGAAGGGAGCCATGAAGAAGAAGAAGCAAGATCATAGGTAATGATATTCCATAAAGATTGTAAACGAAACTTTAAGGTTACGTTTGGTTGTCTAGATTTTTAACTAACATAGAACTGAATAAGATATGATATGAAATCTTGAAATTTTGTTATATGCTATCCATTATTTAGTGTTTATAATCATAAACTCATATATATTTACATTATATCATATAAATTTATTTGATATAAACGACATATTAATATAAATGAACAAATGATAAAAATCTCTCGTGACACTCTTACTTATTTTTTTTATTCGCTTATTTTATTTTATTTTCCTCTCTTTTCATTAATTTCTTTATATTAGTACAATTCACTATTTGATAAAATTTATGAGAGAATGATGGAAGGCCAAGAAAGAAATAAATGAAATATAATTTTAATTTTATCATTTTAAAAAGTTTGTCATTTGAGAAAAATAACTTTTTCATTATGGATTTTAGAAATCTCATTTACCTTTATAATACTTTCTCCATGGGATAAGTTTATTCGGTCTATATCCCCTTATATCTTACTTTATCCTGTTTTGAGTAAGCACCATATACTAATAGGATAAATCTTGTTCTATCTTAAATTTTATTCTAATTGCCAAACACAGCCTAACTTTTTTTGATTTTCCATATTGCTACTATTGATGTACAGAATGAGTTTAAATAGATACATAGTTATATGATAAGAGTAAAACTGATTCCTTAAATTCAGGAAAGAATCCTTAAATTCAGGAAAGAAATTAAAATTCAAAAATTTAAAATTTTGAGAGAGGCAGAAGAGATATGGATTTGAGGACGATATGTTAACACGGGAGAACCTACAGAGCCTACGGATCATCCTCAGACAAGAAGCCCAACAAAGGAAAAGAGGCCGAATCGAAATCAAGAAGGTCTCGAGTTGAGGTCCTTTTCCTATGCACTCCAAAAGGGTCCGCCTCCCATTTCGGCCTTACCTAAACAACACGTACTTTCTAACCTGCTAGAACGTTTTCATCGACCTCCTGCAATTTTTTTTTTTTATCAAAGGGGTTTCAATAGGACATTGTCATTAACTGCTATGTTTTCAGGCAAGTACGACATTAAGGATCGAGCTCTCCGTCCTGGTCTCGTGACAGCCCTCCTGCTCCTGATAAGCTGGATTCCCTGTCCATCGCTCCATCGCTATCGAGCTTAATCCATCCACGTTTGGGTGTTCTCCATGCTCAAGCTTTCCTCGTCTTGGGTTTTATTTCTAGCAGCCTTCCCTCCCTTTAAACGAAAGGAACTCACCTTCTCTGACAGACATAATTGAAATGAGATGATTAGAACAAGGTAGAACATCAAGAACCCATTCTACTGCGGTGGATCCAAAGGACCGCTGACCCCCTGTACAGAAGATGCAAAGCCCATGGGGGTTCTAGGTCTTGGGCTCCAGCTGGGGAAATTCCTGCAATTGGATTTGATCCAGTTAAAACAGTCCTCGCTAAACAAGGCAAAATATGCCAGATAGGTGGACAGACTAGTGATGAATCAATTCAAATGGAACTCTTAATCGGTAATTCACTGGCAAACTCCATTGAGACTCATACACTAGCGGTAATGACATAAATGATTGTGTAACACAGTCCTTAAATTTTTAATTTATTCAATATGATTCTTGAATTATAACTCAATGTGTAATGTAATTCCTAAATTTTTTGTACTTATCCAGCTTAGTCCATAAATCATATAAAAATGTTCAATGTTATCTTTTCATTAATTCAAATTCAGTTGAACTTGTACTAAAAATTCGTTGATCATTATGAATAAATTAAAAGTTCGGGACCATAGTACACATTATGTTACATTAAAAAAGAAAAGAAGAAGAAAAAAACTATGTTAAACAAATTAAAAGTTTAGAGACTACGTTGCATATTTGGTCAAAGTTTAAAAATCATTTATGTCGTTTTCTCTAATTTATAAGGATGCAAGCTCATTATCACGTCATCCCACAATCTTCCGGCACATCTGATGAAGTTAAATATTCCTCATCTTAAAACAATTGTATTCACACCGAAAAAGTTAGTCATGCGAACCGAGGGCACTTATTGAATATACTTTCGGAATCGGTGGACTTTCCAAAATAGTAATCGCACACGACACGTACGAGAGCTGTTGGTAAATTTCTTTATTCAATTGACAAAATCCCCCCAATACAAATCGAAATCACAAAATTGTTGTTTATTATCACTTGTGGCAGACGCACGCGGGCGCAGAGGGGTGACCCTTCCGTAGGCAAGCCGGCCATCGCGAAATGGAATAAAATAAAATGAAAAATAATTATTGCATGATCTCTGTGGTTGGGAGCTGCGCAAGCTCTCCAAAGCATCACCGGCGAGAGGAAAAAAACAAAACAAGAAAGACAAAAGAAAGAAAAAGAAAAGGTGTCTAATGCATTTTAGAAAAACAAAACAAAATGAACAAAAAATAAAAAAATTACGAATTGCGGCGATCAGAAATCAAGCGACGAATCTCAAACGGCGCCGCCGGTTTCCGACCATTTTCTTCTGTTTCCGGATCCCAAAACCTTGGGATGGCCGTTCGAAAATCATCAACGGACACTCGGTTCGAGAGATAACAGAGGTTTGCCGATTCTAAAAAGTGCAATAATATCGTTGACTTATTATTTAGTCATTTTTTGGAGCTGAGTAAGTCCCTTAGACTGTTTTGTCTGAATTTTAGAACGTGAAACTCAAGTGTATTCTTTCCTAGATGGGGAAGGAAAAAACTTAGACCAAGAAACTTGGGGGTAACTTCCTGTCCCTCTCGAACCAAGCATCCGTTAAAGAATTTCGAATGGCAATGCTAAGGTTCCGGGATTCAGAAACGGAAGAAAATGGTCGGGTTCTATAAAGTGCAAGAATATCATTGATGTATTATTTAGTCCTTCTTGCAAGTGAGCGAGCATCCCAATCATCAAGACAAGAGCAATCGGTTTTTGGAATCCCAAATAAGCTCGCGTCGATAAGTACATATTTTCCGTGAAATCTAACATCGAGATTTTGTTGTAGGAAGTTGGCAGTATGTGTTTAGGCCTAACGGTTTTCGTATTCTATGTTTGAATCTAATACTTTCGTGAAATGACATGTTATAGAAATAACATGTCTGCATCATGAACTTCAAACTCGAAATCAGTATTCTTATGGAGATTATGCAACACATTTGAAATCAGTGTGAACTATAAAAAACATTTGCGAAAATGTCTTAAGAGTATATGACTGCATTTTAGATTTAGCGAAAAGTGTGGTGTTGACATGATAACTGACGTGTCAACATGGACACAAACACATTTTTAAGCCCGTCATAATCAGTTTAGAGCTATTATATATTTGCATATAAATGGATTGGTTCACTTACAACATGAAGTCATCAATCTTTTTTCTTTAGGTATCGATATGATTAGGGGTGAGTATCTAGATTGATGGAAAGCTACCTAGTTCCAGATTTCAGAATATGCGGGGTAGGTTTCAAGTTCAAAAAATTGAGAATTTGCTTCAATAGGTAGGTTCTAAATTCTAAGTAGTTGGAACCTGAAACCTAAAATAAATTTTTATGTTTTTTTTTTTAACAAACGATCTTATGCTATTCCATGACATCACTAGTTTGAGCTTCTATTTTTACGGCTAAGACTTTAACTTTATTAATTTTTCATATTCTTCGTGTGTTTAAATAAAAATTGTGGTCAGTGAATTATAATAATAAGTGGTGGTCATTAAAATTAATGATTTATTGCAATCATTCAATTAAAATTACAAGTGGAATCTAACTAGAACCAAGAAATGACCTTGGAACCTATAATAGTGTAGGTTTCGGGTTTCAAGATATGTAGGTTCCAGATTTCAAAAAATAAGGAATCTATCCTAGTCGGTAGTTTCTATGTTACAAGTGGAACTTGTACAAAACTTGAAATCGCCCACCTCTATTGTTGAACATAAATTTATTTGTTAATTTATTTTGGCAATTTGGGCCCCGCACGTGCGTGAATGCAATTTTTTTTTTTTCATTTTCTGAATATTTGCATAGCTCGCAAGAGGAAAGGGTGCAAGATCACACGTGAACACACGACCAGGACGGCCGGGAAAGAGACAGTTCCAGCTCGAACGTCGAGCTAAAACGATGCGGACGTGACCGCGGGAGGGCGACCCCGGCATCGCGCGGCGCTCATTGGCTCCCGCGGCCGGCTTGTCAAGTTGGGCGAAAAAAAGGCAGAGAGCCAGACGTAATCCCAGTTGCCGCGTCAAGTTGGCAACAAGCTGTGATCCGGACATCATCCCAATTGCCTTCTTCTCTCTCCGTTTTAGTCATCCATCCATACAAACAAACTATTAGAATAATCCATATTTATAAAATGATTTTCTCACGAGAACTTTGAAGGTACGTGTTCAACACCCATTTAAGAAAAAAAAAATAGTAATTTTTTGGTTGCCTCGCCTTCCTCGTGTTACGTGTGATTGATGCTTTACTGATCGAAATATTTTCTTCATTAAAATACCTGATTGGTGTTCGGGAAACACTAAAATCCCCTACAAAAAAGAAAAAAAAAAAACCCTTGATTGTCCTATCTTTTACCATCTTGTTGAAATGTATTGTAATAAATCAAAATCTTATTGCTCTCTAAGAAGATCGAGACGATACTCATGTTGCAAGCTGTGATCCGGACATCATCCCAATTGCCTTCTTCTCTCTCCTATTTTAATTTTCCATCTACCCATGCCCATATTTATAAAATGATTTGTCTAATGAGAGCTCCCAATGTACTTATTCAATACCCAATTTAAAAAAAAATAGTAATTTATTTATGCATTGCTTTCCTCATGTTGCTTACAATTGATGCTTTACAAATCGATATATTTTCTCAGTAATTGTTCCTAACAGATGTTCGGGAAACACCCAAATCCCTTACAAAAGAATGTCCTCGATTATCCTATCTTTTGTCATTTTGTTAAAATGTATTGTAATAAATCAAAGTCTTATCGCTCTCTAAGAAGATCGAGCTCAATGGATAAATTAGTATATTGTGATGTCATAATATAGCACTCAATAAGGAAGCACAAGTTCTTATACACCATTCACGTGATTACCATCCCTTATATTCCAAAAATGAGTACATGTAATATCTTTTACTTAAATATGTTAATTCACATCTTTCTTTTTTTTGGTCAGTAAATGTTAATTCACATTTTTATTAGACCTGTTATGTGCTTATTATGAACATGATTAATTTTGAATACTACATGTTTTCATAAAGTCATTACACAAGACGTGAGAATAAATATTAAAAATCGCAAAGTTTTCTAAACCGATGATTATGCACAATACAAGCACAATAGCCGCAACGGAAATGGCAATTTTTTTAATTAATAGCTTAACGGGTGCCCAGGACACTGGGTCGGTGAAACCCACGAAAGCGTTCAAATCATTACATGTTTTTCTGTTTTGTTTCGTAATCCTAAATTAAGGGGGGACGCGAAAGGCAATTTTCCGCTTTCCCTGGAGACCTTCCAGAACGCGGGAGCGTCTCCGCCGCCGCGATCCTTCTATTGCTGCACGACACGCGTGCGGCCGCGAAGCTTTGCTTATGAATCACGGAGGACTTTCACAGGAGCCGGAGGGGACGCCGTCAATGCCTCGCGAAGGAGGAAAGCTCGTTTCACGTGCTCGGATGGGGACAGGCCTACGAACGAGTCAACTTCTCGTGCGAGTCTTTCGGACCGCGCTGATTCGACTCGACCGGAAGCTTCTGCTTTCCTCCGCTCTGCTTTTCCAGCAACGTGAATGCTCCCTCAAATGATGATGATTGATGATGGACAGTGACATCCTCCGCGTGAGACTTGCTTTCTAGACGGAATGCTCGTTTTTTTTTTCACTGAGAAAGAGCATATTTGGGTGAATTATGTAAAAGAAGTCCGGTTAATAAGTGGCCATAACGTGTTGGTTAATCTAACTGAAATTAAATATCGCACTTTCAAAGACAAATTTAAATTGTAAAATATCGTACATTTTAGTTTAGATGGTAGAGTCTAGATTTTTCGAAACACTTTTGACCGGACTTAAACGAATATTCGACGAGAGGTTTCTTGACTCTTATGGTTCAACAGTTTTGAGAACAAAAAATATTAAAAATCGATAAGATTCTTTTTTTTTCCTAGCGGCTCGTAGAGCTAGAACCATGTCCATTCACAATTCGCATAGTACAAGGAAAAAAAAAAGAGGTATATATTTTTTTTATATTTTCCCAGATTTCTTCCTTTTGAAGTTGCTCCATTCGAGATCAATGTGAACGAATTAAAAAAAAAAAAAATTCCATAGGACGGCTCTAAGTAATCATCACAAGGTGGCCAAGCAGAAGAGCCGTCTTTGACCTGGCCCCAGCCTGTGGACCTTCTTTCTCCGTCCCTTCACTCCTTCACTGTCTCTCTCTTTCTCTCTCTCTCTCACGTATACATCTCATCACCTCTCTATATATATAGCCCAAACCTCCTCTCTCTCCAATCCATCTGAGACGCAGAGACCAAGAAACTCTTTCTACGGCACCGTCGAGAAACAGCAGAGAAAACCCCCTCTTTCCCTTCGATTCTTTGTGCAACCGTCAAATCAATGGCTCGCTCGCTCTCGACCGCCAAGCTTTTCTCGGTCGCCCTCGTCGACGGCATCTCCGCCTCCATCGCTAGGTTCTTCCCGTTTTCTAGCGCCCCAGTCCTGGTTTCAGATGACGGGTCTCCGTTTTCTTCTCGTAAAACAGGGTTAAACAGAGCGTTCTTGTTCCTCCGTTTCCTTCCGCTTTGTTTCTACGTTGAATTGAAACGGCGGTCGATAAAGTTTCGATCTTTTCCTCGTGTTCGTTTGAATGTTTATCTTGCCTAACCGCATGACGTGATTCACGTGCAGACGCGGGTACGCGGAGGCATCGCAGGGAGTTGCTTCGAGCTTCACCGTGATGTCGAACAAAACAGGGGAGGAGATGGCCAGATCCACCGAGAGGGTCTCGTGGGTGCCCGACCCGAAGACCGGGTACTACAGGCCGGAGAACCGCGCCGACGAGATCGACGTGGCCGAGCTGCGCGCGCTGCTCTTGAAGAACAAGAACTGAGCCCCCCCTTACAATAAGTGATCGTAATTTATCTCCCTGATTCGATCGCGACTGTAGCGGGGTTCTTCCCGCGATATGATTCGACTGGATTGGAAGGGGGGATCTGCATCCCCTCTCCGCTGTCTTAGGAAATTGTTAGTGATTTATTGCCCCGAACAAGTCATTATTATGAACTGCTTTGTTTAAGGCAAATACAACATCAAGGATTGAGCTCTCCGTCATGGTCTCGCGACAGTTATCCTGTTAATTCCTAGCCAGATTCCTTCCCATTAAACGAAAAGAACTCGCCTGCTTTGATTGACAAAATTGAAATTAGATGATTAGAACGAGGTAAAATATCGAAAACCATTCCATTACGGTTGATCCGGAGAACCCATGACCTCCCCAGAGAAGAAGATACAAGTCCGTGGGGGTTCTCGGTCTTGGGTAGGTGGACGGACAGAGATAAATCGATTCGAAAGTAGCTCTTAATCGATGAATGTCGTGGGTAAGTGGTAATTAAAAATGATAATCGATGAATGTCGTGGGTCGGTGGTAATTAAAAATGATGTAACCTAGCTATGGCGTCATCCAGACACACCACTACCTAGCGAAGGTTTTGAACCAAGATTTCTAAAAGGATGTGATAGGGTATTAGTATGTCCGACACATAATCTAAATGTGAAAATTTATCCTCTAAAAAGGGAAATTTGGAATGAATTGATCGTAATTTATAAGATTTTGTTATTTCTTTCCTTTCTAAGGATGCGAAGAATCGAAGAATTATAGATAAATGTCCAAAAAGAACTTAATTGTGTGAACCGAAAACTCAACATTACTATCATAAAAATTATAAACCCTTATGGGCACCCTAATATTCTTGTAAAATTTATAGTCGGACAGTTAAAGAATAGAGTTTTATTCAGCCAAAGAAAGATAATGGAAAGTTGGCCAAAATGAGCACTAAATACTTTTCGAGAGATCTCCTCCAAATCATTGGTATGGCTATCGAAATCGTGAGCATCAGCATGTAGGTTCCAGATCCAAGTGGTAGTATCAGGGCCCTTAGCTATTGTTCTTGAGAAATGACCCGGTTTGGCCCATTCCTCGAAAGAAGTTTTTATGGGATCCCTATCTACCAAAATTTTGACTTCTGGTTCCGGCGAACGAATAATCATTGAGTCCTCCTCTTTCCAATTGAATAAGTACCTTGTGTCAGAATTGAGAAATTCTATGGCTTGAATCTTTAGTATTCAAGAAAATGATCTAATTCTCTAGAAAGAATCAATCTAAACCCTCTAATTGTTTTTGCTAGACCATCATATTTTCCTGGGTAACCGATAAATACTTCTGCTACCAAAAAGGGTTGGGATAAGAAAAGCTCAATTTTTCGTGCTCTTGCTATCTACACATGGTTAATAAATACAAACTTTATTACTATGTTACGCCCTTCAATCGCATTCTACTAAAAAAATAAAATAAAGTAAAATAAAAGTATCTCTCTTTTATGCGAATCATTTGTTGAATAATAGAATATATGAAAAAGTTCAGTGCTAATAAAAAAGCAACTCTATATTTTTGATGATTATAATGTCTTTATATCATCGAATAGATTAAATCTGAATCCATTTGAAAATGTAAAAAAAAAAAAATTGAATTGACTCCTTCAATCTCGATGATTAAATAATAATAGATTATTATTATTTTGAGTATGCTACTATGGTAAAATCGGTAGACATGCTGCTCTTAGGAAGCAGTGCTAGAGCATCTCGGTTAGAGTTCAAAAGAGAAGAGTCCTTGACCCGCAACAGATAGAGGATGATTTATTTAATCACATAGTTTGGGCTCCTAGAATATGGCGCCCCTGGGGCTTTCTATTTGATTGTATCAAAAGGCCCAAGTCATTGGGATTTCCCTACTGGGTCAGGTCATTTCAAGGTAAGCAAACAATTTATGATAAAAAAAGATACGAGGTTTCACTTTTTTTTTAATATGTTTTATCGGGTGGGGATTTTTATTTTCCTTATCGATAAAATTATCTGTCATAACATAATAAATAATAAAATTACAAACAATTTTTTTTCTTAGACAAGATGTTCAGTTCAGGCCAATATCGATTAGTTTTCTCCTAAATAAAATTCTTTACAATACAAAAAACCAACCTAAGGCCTAAGGGTTAATAGAAAGCTCTACAAACAGTTAAATAAATTTTTTTTTATTCGAATCTAAGAGAAATTCTAGAGAATGTTTGCTATCTTGAAATTTTCTTGTCTTTCCCAAATGTTAAAGGAAAAAAAAAAAATTGGGTCAAAAGAAAATGCCATTTTGGAGTTTTATCAACAATTTGCTTGTGTAAGTGGAGATTCGGTATTTTCTGAATCCTTATGTAAGGAATTATGGAAAAAAATTCTTTCAACAAAGATGTGAATTAGGAAGGATTAGTTGACGAAATATGAATCGGAGACTAATCTTGATATACCTCAGAACAATACATTTTTGTTACCGCGTGATATATTGGCAGCTGTGGATCATTTGATTGGAATGAAATTCGGAATGGGTGCACTTGATGATATGAATCATTTGAAAAATAAGTGTATTCATTCTATAGCAAAATGAAAAAAAACAAAAAAAAGAAAAATAAGAGAAATCCAATACCTGTTGGGAATGAAATTCGACTATTTTATTTGTATCTCTTTTCACATCCAAATGGAGAGATGAATTAATGTATTTTTTGTTGACCAATTCAAGGTAAAAAATAGGGTTGCTCCCTTGGTAAAACTAGGATAAAGTTGAGCCAAAAGATCCTAATTCAAGATAAATTCATGAGGAAGTGGGATCTCTTTAGGATCTACTTTAGTATTTAAATAATACCACTTTTCCTACCTGTATAGAATAGAACATGTCGAGCCAAATCTTCTTCATATAAAACCTACTTGATTTAGATCAAGAAAATTGTACGGTTTTATGAAACTGTGTTATGGCTTGAATCTGTATTCAATCCTATTTCCGATAGGAGTAGTTAAGAATTGAATCCAATTTTTTCTATTATTTTCATATCCGTAATAGTGCAAAATGAAGGCTCGGCTCCAAGTTATTCAAGAATAGTAGAATAGTGGCGTTGAGTTTATTGATCCTTTGTCTTAGGATTAGTCGGTTCTATTTCTTAATGGGAGCAAGTCTATATTAAGATTTATATATATATTTATTTTATACAGTACAACTTGTTACATTCCAATAAATTACAATAAGAATAATAGATCATATGGTAGAAAGTTCTACCAAACTATCGAATCTCATAGAAATATACTGCTAAAGTGGTGCATTCTACTAAGTTAGATAGCTAGGCGACATATAAATTTTGTGAAAATGTGTCATAAAAGTATATAAAGGCATTTTAAATTTAGTTAAAAGTGTGGGAGCGGCATGATAACTACCATGCTAATATGCACACCTAGATATTTTTACTGTCATAAACAATTTAAGCTATTATATATTTACATATAAATGGATCGATTCACCCGTGATATGAAGCCACCAGTCTTCAGCCACCAGCCTTTTACTTTTTTCTTTAGGTATCGATACGATTAGGCTCGACGTGAGCATACTTAATCCTGTCTGCCGTCGAAAGTTGACCATGTTAATTGAAAACACGACGCCAAGCGAAACGCCACCAAAATGATGTCGCTTTTTGTCGAAGCAGACAACAGCGTAGACGGGGCTCGACCGACGCAATCATCATGCACGTCGCTGTCATTAGCCATGTCAGAAGCCAACGTAATCATTTGTTTTTAGTGTAGTTCGGACAATGAGATTATTTTTGCTGGTGCGGATTTTTGTTTATTAATTTATATATTTTAATGGATGGCCTGCTTTGGGCGTGTGAATGTGGGCAACCGTCAATTTTTCTTTTTCGTGATTTATTTGGTAAAATCTCTCGACGTGGAAAAGGCGCAAAGCAGGCATAAGCACGAGCAGCAACGCAGACGCGACCGCGGGAGGTGATCTGCATTGGCTCTGCCCGAGGCTAGTCAAGTTGGCAAAAAAGCTGTGATCCAAAAGAACCACCGGTGAATGACTTGTAATAATAAATAATGATAATTAAAATTGATGATTTATTATAAATATTCTATTAATAATATAGATAGAACCTAAATAGAATTTCGAACCGACTTTAAAATTTATGACAATGTAGATTTCAAGTCTTTGGACATACAAAATAGGTTCTAGATTCCAAAATTTGATAAACATGTTCAAAATAATAGGTTTCAGGTAAAACCTGAAAGTTAGAACTATTTATCCCTATTACTGTATGGGTATTTATTTATTAATTTATTTCGACAATTTGACCCTAGTAGGCACGTGCAAATGCAAGTGTGCAACCATCGATTTTTTTATCATTTTGCGAATTCTCACAAAGCTCGCAAAGTGAAAAGGTGCGAGATCAGACGTCAACGTGCAAGTGAGACGGCCCGGAATGAGAGAATTTCCTCTTGAACATCAAGCCAAAATGACATGGACGTGACCGCCTGAGGCGAACTGGCATCGCGCCGAGCTCATTGGCTCCCTCGGCCGAGTTGTCAAGTTGGGCAAAAAGCTGCATCAAGTTGGCCACAAGCTTTGATCCGGATATCATCCCAATTGCTTTCCCTCTCTGTTTAGGTTTAATTTTCCATATCCATATTTATAAAATGATTTTCTAACTAGAATTCTGGAGGTATTTGTTCAACGCCCATTTAAGAAAAAAAAAAAATAGTAATGTTTTTATGCATCGCCTTCGACGTATTATGTTCAACGGATGCTTCATAAATTGAAATATTATCTCATTAAATATATTCGGGAAACATGAAATCTCTTACAAAAATTGTCCTCGATTGTACTATCTTTTATCATCGTGTTGAGATATATTATAATAAATCAACGTCTTATTGCTCTCTAAGAAGATCAAAATAGTACATATGTCATTAGTCAATGGATAAATTAGGCCATGTCTGATTCTATTATTTTATTCCCAAAACAAAAAATATATATAAATTCATTTGATAAATTTTTTGCTTTCGGAAGTAGATTTCGAACAGAATTAAGAAATAAAAAAAAAAAAAACTACTTCTTTATTTCGAAGAGCAACTTCGGAAACAAGACCACTGTCTTTTTTTCTCTTTTATTTCTTATTTTCCTTTTCTTCTTCTTCTTCCTTTCATTGGTTGCTCACGATAAGCTAGACGAGGGTCAGTGACCTTGCCAGAACCTCATTGGCCGAGCCTTGCTAATGGTTGGGCAAGGTTAAGCTTGCCTAGCCATCGACAAGACTCAACCTCATCGGGCCCTTGTGAGGGGTGGCCTTACCTTGGCCAAGCACGCTGGCCTCGCAGTGGCATTGGCGAGGTTTAGTGGCCAAACGAGCTCGACTTTACTAGATTTGAGCAAGACCAACCTCGCCTAGCCAAGGCGAGGCTTGGGCCGACGAGGTTGCTGGTGATGGTGGAGGCCAACAACTGGCTAAAGGAAGAAAAGATTAAACAAAAAAGGAAAAAAAGTAATAAAAATATTTTAAAAATTAAAAGAAATTATAAGTCACAAAAGACTTTGAGTGTCATAACAATTGCATTTCTATCTCAAAAATAAAAATTTTGAATAGCTACCACACATCTTCAAATACTCAGAAACTCGTCTAAGGAATGAAATCATAAAAAACCCTTTCTGAGCAGAAATTATTCTAGGAACCAAATGGTTACTGTTAAGAATAGCAACGCATGACTCATTCAAATTGAATTTGCTAATGCTTTTATCATTTAGTTATTGTTGTAGTTATTCTTTGTAATGGACTAATTCAAAATATTTAAATTAGTCCATTCATATCTCATGTAATTATTATTGTATTTATTATTGTAATGGACTAATTTAAAATTCAATATATTTATTAAATTAGTCCATGTAATTATTGTAATACTTAGTACATAAACTCTATAAATACAAATGTTATTCTAGAGTTAAAGGATAAGCGAAACTCATACTCAAACTCGAGTCTATTTTTACAAATAATATCTTTGACTTAAATATGCCAAAACTTATGCTAAAGAGACGTGTTATATGCTCATCATGAACGTGCTTAATCTAATATTGAAAACCATGAAGTTTCCTAAAAAAATGATTATGCATAACAGGGGTGTGTAAAAGAATCAGAAATTACCCAAAACTGGACCGGAACCGATAGTTCTCAATGGAGTCAATTCAGCTCTCGATTCCAATTTATTAGAATTAGTGAGTATTGGTCTAGTTCTCGATTTTAGGTGTGGAATCATCCATTCGCCCATCCGAACCAAACCGGTAATATATAAATATATATTAATTTTTAAGAAAATTTTTGACCAAAAAACTATTTGAGAAAAATGAAAACCCTAAAACCCCTAATTTGGAACTTAACACTCATTAACTTAGTACTTGTCTTGACTCACTCTCATCTTGTTTGAGTCACCTCTCTATCTTTTACCAACGGCCTCTACTCTTAAGCTCAACATTTATTAACTCATGATCTTGACTCTCAACTTTCAATATGAGTTCAATCTTTTTACTAATATTGCAATTACAAATATGAAAGTTTTTTTTTTTTTTTTTTTTGGCTTTACTTTGACTAGCTAGAAAATGTTTTACTAAGTACGTGAAGCTTGATGGGATCGGTTCCATGGACCCAATGAGGAACCGGATTAAACTACGGTCCAGTTCTTGAGTGAATTTACAGAATCAACGGATTGTTCCTGGTTCAATTTTTTTCAGAGCCAATTCTTAATGGGTAGTTCTCGATTTTAGAGTAAAAACTGTCCATTCAAGCATACTCATCCTTAATGTATAATGCGATGACAATAGCTGCAATGGAAATTGTAAATTCTTTTAATCCGTTGGTTAATTGGTACCCTGGACACTCGGCCGGTGAAACCCACGAAAGCATTCAAATCATCACAATGTTTTTCTGTTTTGTTTCGTAATCCTAAATTAACAAGCGGACGTGAAACGCATTGTTTTGTCGCTTTTAACTCGAGACCTTCCAGAACGCGGGAGCGTCTTCGCCGCCGCGATCCTTCTCTTGCTGCTCGACACGCGTGCGCCCGCGATCCCCGCTGGCTCCACCCTATCAACAGCCGCGAATTACTTTCTTTTATGAATTACAGAGGATTTTCACGGGAGCCGGAAGGAACGCCGTTAATTCCTCGCGAAGGAGGAAAGCTCGCTTCACGTGCTCGACTGGGGACAGGCCTAAGAACGAGTCAACTTCTCGTGCGAGTCCTTTAGGACCGCGCTGACTTGACTCGAGCAGAAGCTTCTGCTTTCCTCCGCTCTGCTTTTCCGGCAACGTGAAGACTCTCTCGTCTGATGATTCTTGCTGATATACAATGACATCCTCCGCCTTGACTTGTTTTCTAGACGGATTGGTCCATTGTTATTTTTTGTTTTACTGAAAAAGAGCATATTTTGGGTAAACTATGCAAAAGAAAGTCCCGTTGACAAGTGTCTATAAAACGTTAGTCAAGTTAATTAAAATTGAAGATCTTGCTTAAGATATCATATATTTTAGTTAACACTCACTTACTTAAGATAGTAAAGTTTAAATTGACTTAATGAGTATTCAACAAGAGATTTTCTAACTTTATTGGTCTGATAGTTTGAAAACAAAAAATATTGAAAACTAATATGATGCGTATGTTTTTTTCCTAGCAGTTGTAGAGCCAGAACAATGTCCATTCACAATTTGCATGGTATAAGGAAAAACAGAGAGGTATATATTTTTTTTATATTTTCCCATGTATCTTCCTTTTGAAGTAGCTCGATTCTAGATCAATGTGAACGAGTAAAAGAAAGAAGAAGAAAAATTCCACAGGACGGCTGGACGTAATCATCACCAAGTGGCCAAGCACAAAAGCCGTCTTTGACCTGGCCCCAACCTATGGACCTTCCTTCTCCGTCCCTTCGCTCCTTCACAGCGCCTCCCTCTCTCTCTCTCTCTCTCTCTCTCTCTCACCACCTCTGTATATATAGCCCCAACCCTCTTCTCTCTCCAAACCCATCTTAAACGCAGAGAGTGAGAGTTTCAGAAGCCAAGAAAGAGCTTCCCTCTCTCGCTTCCGTAGGAAAGAGGACTCTTTCAACGGCAGTGTCGAGAAACAGCTGAGCAAACTCCTCTTTCTCTTCGATTCTTTGTGCAACCGTCATAACAATGGCTCGCTCGCTCTCGAACGTCAAGCTTTTCTCAGCCGCCCTCGTCGACGGCATCTCCGCCTCCATCGCCAGGTACTTCGCGTTTTCTCGCCGTCCCCTCCTCGTTTCAGATGACGGGTCTCTGTTTTCTTCTCGAAAAAAAAAAGGGTTGAACAGAGCGTTCTTGTTCCTCCGTTTCCTTCCCCTTTGTTTCTTGCGTCGAATCGAAACGGCGTTCGACGAAGTTTCGATCTTTTCCTTGTGTTCGTTTGAATGTTTATCTTGCCTAACCGCGCGACGTGATTCCCGTGCAGACGAGGGTATGCGGCAGCATCTCAAGGAGTTGCTTCGAGCTTGGCGAAAACAGGGGCGACCAGGAGCACCGTGATGTCGAAGAAAACAGGGGAGGAGATGGCTAGATCCACCGAGAGGGTCTCGTGGGTGCCCGACCCGAAGACCGGGTACTACAGGCCCGAGAACCGCGCCGACGAGATCGACGTGGCTGAGCTGCGCGCGATGCTCTTGAAGAACAAGAACTGAGCCCACCTAACGATGACTGATCTTAATCGATCTCCTGATTCGATCGCGATTGTGGCGAGGTTCGTCCCGCGATATTGATTCGATTGGATTGGAAGGGGGAATCTGCATCCCCTCTCCACTTTCTTAGGAAATTGTTAGTAATCTATTGCCCCGAACTAAGAGATTATTATGAATTGCTTTGCTTAAGACTATCGACTTTAATCCAACCATGTTGGGATGTTTTCTATGCTCCAGCTTTCCTCGGCTTGATTTTAAGTTCTAGCAGCCTCCCCTCCGTTTTAAACGAAAGGAACTCGCATGCTCGATCGACAAAGTTGAAATTAGATGATCAGAACAAAGTAATATCGAAAACCATTCTATTGCGGTGGATCCGAAGAACCCATGACCGGCTCTAGAGAAGATACAAAGCCCACGGGGGTTCTTTCTCGGTATTGGGTAGGTGGACAGACAGAGATAAATCAATTCGAAAGTAGCTCTTAATCGATGATTGTCATACGTTATTGGTAATTGAAAATGATATAAACTGGCTATGGCGTCATTCGAACATCCCACAACTCTTTGGCGCGTCCTACTAAGTTAAATAGCCACGCCGCGTATAATTTTCATGAATTTGTGCCTTAAAAGTATATAAAGATATTTTAAATTTTACTAAAAGGGACGGGCCTCATTTAGAGCTATTATGTATTTACATAAAAAAATCGATTGATTCACTCATGACATGAAGTCACCGATCTTTTTTATTTAGGTATCGGTACAGTTAGGCTCGATGTGAAAGATAATTGGGTCGATGGTCGAAAGTCGTCTGTGTTAATTGAACGAGCCGAAACGCTACTAAAATGATACCATGCTTTTAGTTGAAGTCGACAACGGCATCGACGGGCCTCGACCGAGCGTTCATCATGCACGTCGCCGTCATTAGCATGTCGGAAGCCAGCATAATCATTTTATTTATTTATTTATTTTGGAATATGGCCTGCGTGGAGGTGTGAATGGGGGCAACCATCAATTTTTCTTTTTTCGTGAATTTTTTGGCAAAAGCTCGCGAGGGGGAAAAGGCGCAGATCAGATATGAACACGAGCAGAAGCGCAGAAGTGACCATGGGAGGGGAACCAGCCTCGCTCTGCGCTCATTGGCTCCACCGGCGGTTCGTCGAGTTGGCGAAAAGCTGTGACCCGTAAACATCCCAGGTGCGTCCAGTTGGCAAAAGCTGGGACTAAGATGGATCCCAAATGCTTCTCTCCGTTTGATTAAGAAATAATTATATAAATAATTCCTAAATTTCGATTCAAAATATAAAGTCGTCTTTAAATTTTTAATTTGTTGATATGATTCATAAATTTTTTGTAAATATTCAATCTAATTTATGCACTATCTCAATATATCCAACATCGTCTCTAAATTTGAATTAATGGCTGCATGATGTTGAATATTTTTATGTAACTTAGAGATTAAATTAAATATATACTAAAAAATTTAAGAGTTATGTTAAATAAATTAAAAGTTTAAGAACGATATAACACATCGAGAGTTCATGAATTATTTTTTTATTTTAAAAAAAATGATTTGGTAATGAGAGCACTAAAGCACTTATCCAACACTCGTTCAAGATATAATAGTAATTGTAAATTCATTGTCTTTCTTGTGCTATGTGCAATGGATGTGCTGCAAATCAAAACATTTTCTCATTATATATAATTAACAAGTGTTCGGGAAGCACTCATTAACAAAAACCCTTTATGAAAATATTCTCAATTGTCTTTTTTAATTATTTTTTTCGAAACATATTATTATACACGAAAGTCTTACCACTTGCTAGGAAGATAAAAACAGCGCATGTCACTCATCGATGGATACATTTATGTGTAAGTATATTGTGAAGTGATAATATTGCACTCCACAAAGAAAGTGCGAGTTCATACACACCATTATTGTCCATGATATCCGAAAAACGAGTAAATATAATATCTCTTACTTGAATTTCTCAATAAACATCCCCAAGAGACCTGTTACATGCTCATTATGAACATGCTTAATTTTGAAAATTGTAATTTTTTTCAATTAATTGCTTAATGAGTACCCAGGACAATCTCGGTCGGCGAAACCTAAAAAGAAAGTAATGATTCCGTCACATATAATGCCCCGAAGAATCATTACATGTTTTTTTTTCTCTTTTTTTTTC
Source organism: Eucalyptus tenuipes (assembly GCA_014182365.1). Lineage (NCBI taxonomy): Eukaryota > Viridiplantae > Streptophyta > Magnoliopsida > Myrtales > Myrtaceae > Eucalyptus > Eucalyptus tenuipes. The sequence continues at coordinate 9,147,104 of CM024544.1, read as the reverse complement.
GCTTGGTAATCCTAAATTAACGTTGGACGTGAAAAGCATTTTGCTTTGACGAGGCGCGGGTGGTCGGGGCGGGGACCATCCGGAACACGGTAGCGTCTTCGCCGACGCCGCCATCCTTCTAATTTCTGCTCGACGCGTGTGCCGCCACGATCCCCACCCATCGACGTCGCTTTCGTTTTTGCCAATTCACAGGAGTCGGAGGCAACGCCGTGGATTCCTCGTGAAGAAAGAGCTCGTTTTCACGTGCTCGGATGGTGACCGGAGAGCGAGTCGGCTTGTCCAGACACCCGTCCATTTGATTAGCTCGGCCGAACCTTCTGTCATCCCCTTGCTTCCAGAAACATGATGTAAGACTCCCGAACGATAATGCTCATTGCATTCTCCACGAAACCTCCCAAGAAAAAGTTGGTCCTCAAGAGCAAACGAACTAGATTTACACTCCCTTCTTTTCGCGAAAAATTTAATTTTTGAAAAAATTATTTTTAAGAAAATATAATTATTTTTTGGTATTTGATCGAAACATGAAAAAAGCAGAAAATATTTTCCGCTGTTTGCCAAGGAAAATTTTCCGTTGATTGGTGAGCGGTGAGCCAGATCAACAAGTCTGGAGCCTTAGCTCGCCGCCAATTGGGCAGTGGAATTAAAAAAAAAAAAAAAAAGAAAAGAAAAAGAAAGATGGAAATGTTAACATGCGTGTCAGGAAAAAGTGAGTGAGGAAAATGTTTTCCTTTTCTCACAAATGGAAAATATTTTCCCCTATCTTAAAAGACTTTTTTTCCTTTATGAAAAATGTTTTCCTTAACTAATTCATTTTTTGTGAAATGAATATCGAAAAATTTGAAAATCGTTTTTCTGAAAGTTATTTTTTGTGGAACGAATAGAGTCCTAATGACATTTCTCAAGACACTATTGAAATTGCAAGTATTGTACCTCTCAGTTAGGTCGAATTACTCAAGATATTTATAGTTTATAATTTTGAAAGCACGTTTAAAAGAGTCTTTGTTGGACAGATGAAGATGCCAGATTGTCCTAATTCCAATATAGTAGGAAATCTAACTGGATTATGTGATAGTCGTATCTACCAAATCAATTACTATAACTCATTGTATTGCTCTCTATTTATTGATAATGAATCCTCTTCAAAGGAAATGAGATATTCACCACCGTGAATGTAAGATTCCAACGAATTGTATTCTCGCTCGCTCGAACCAAGTTAACCGTTGAGTGTCCGTCTTCTCCTTTTATATATCTTCTATACGTGATCATCATTAAAACATTGATATATCTTCTGTACATGATCATCATTAAAACATGGTATTAGAGCAAGACACGATCCTAAGATCGCTCCATTGTCAATGCTACCTTTTGTCTGTTGGCAATTGAGAATCCGAGTTCTTTATTGTTGTTGCAACAGCACGTTGCCAGCAGCCCATTGTGAATTTTTTTATTTTCCTGTGTTGGCACCCTTCAACAAAATGGAGTAGCTAAATAGAAAAATTGTCACATACTTGAAGTGACAATAGTTCTGTTATTTCATGGTAACTTTCTCAAGACATATTGATCTTATGTAGTGTTCATTAGTTGCTACTTGATTAATTGTCTCTCCATTAAGATCTTATGCTACAAATCTCCAATGGAGGCGACCACTGAATATTTCATATTTTCAATTATTTGGGAGCGTTTGTTTTATGCACTCTCAAGGGAAAAACTTGATCCCATGCTCGCAAGTGTGTTTTTAATAGTTACTTCTCTGTCAACAAGGGGTATAAATGTTTTGATCTATTTAGTAAGAAGATTTTCATCTCCCGTAATGATGTCTTTGATGAGACTCACATGTCTTTTCTAGTAGGGATCAACTACAAAGGGAGAATAGTGATACTGAATTAGAATATAATGGGTTCAATGTTTAAGTTGCTCCCTTGCCGATTGTGATTGATCGCATTAATGATAATATTAGCGATCTTGCTATTACTCCAAAGCAAGTGAATGAAATTGTTGAGATAGAAGAGCCTACACTTGCTTCCCCCGCTCCTACTTTTATAGGACCTTTCGGGTTTCACAGCCATCAACTAAACTTCTGACTTCACCACTTATCATTCTACTTGATTTCCTATACAGGATTATATTCGATACAATAAAGTTTCGCCTACTTTCCATGCTTTTTTGTTAGCTTTTGATGCTCAGAAAGAAGAGTGCAACACTCGATAAAGATCGTACTTGGGATACGATATATGTTCTTTTCCTTAGCACAAGTGGTGTGGAACCGTGCTCAAACGCTATTCACATAGTAAAAGTGAAAGGGCACAAACATGATCACAAATCTATATGTCCACACAATCCCTAACATGGTTGAGTAATAAATAGTTACCCCATAATTGCAACAAAAAATTTCATTGAGTATATGAGAAAACATACCCCACCTAAAAATTTTTTCCAATTATTTATCATGTCTATTAATCTTTTTAGCTAAAAAATCTAAAAATTATAAAGAAGGTGCCACGCTAGCCTGCATATATTTTTTTCCTTTAGTAGGGCAACCTTGGGCATGCTTGGATACGACCTCAAGAGGTTCGAGCTTGTAGCATGCCCAAAGTCCACTTAATGAGCAGGCCAAAGTTTTATTTTTGGAGACCACTTCACGCATTTGCATCACTTATCGTTACATCTTTATTTAAGAAAACGCAATTTTTGTCTTTGAAAGATGCCTATTCCAAATTCTAAATTCTCTTACCTGCCCAAAACACTCAAAATCCATTAAAAACCACAATAACCCAAACCCTAAGCAAAATATCCAAATGAATTTGCAAGGCAGAGATAATTTTGTCTTTTCGATACGGCCTTTAACTTAGAACCATGTGAATAATATATATATATAGGCTGAGTCAAAAATTGAGATATTTTTTTTTTCATATTTTCCCAAATATCTTTCTTTTTCTTTTTCAAAAATATCTTCCTTTTGAAGTGCCTTTTACTTAGAACCATGTGAATAATATATATCTAAAAAAATAGGCTGAGTCAAAAAATTGAGATATTTTTTTTTTCATATTTTCCCAAATATCTTCCTTTTGAATTGCTCCATTTCAGATCAATACGAACGAATTAAAGAAATAAGAAAAACTTCATAAAACGGGTCGACGTAGTCATCACCAAGTGGCCAAGCAGAAAAGGCGTCTTTGACATGGCCCCTACCTCTGTGGACCTCCTTTCTCCGTCCCTTCGCCCCTTCACGAACGCGTCTCTCTCTCTCTCTCTCTCATCCGTCGTCCCCCACCACCTCTTTATATACAAGCCCATCGCCTCCTCTGTCTCTCCAACCCATCTCAAACGCAGAGATAGAGAGAGAGAGAGAGAGAGAGAGCTTCCAGAAACCAAGAAGGAGCTTTCCCTCTCTCCTTCAGCAGCGTCGAGAAGCAGCAGCAGAGGAAACCACCCCCTCTTTCTCTCGTCGATTCCTTTGCGCAACCTTCATAGCAATGGCTCGCTCGCTCTCGAACGCCAAGCTTTTCTCGGCCGTCCTCGTCGACGGCTTCTCCGCCTCCTTCGCCAGGTACTTCCCGTTTCCTCGCCTCCCCCTTCTCGTTTCAGACGATGGTTCGTTCTATGTTTTCTACCCGGAAAAAACAGGGGTTGGCAGAGCGTTCTTGTTCCTCCGTTCCCTTCCCCTTCTTTTCTAAACGGGTTCGATAAAGTTTCCATCTTTAACCTCGTGTTTGTTCGCGTGTTTATTTTGCTTAACCGCTCGACGTGATTCTTGTTCAGGCGCGGGTACGCGGCGGCGTCGCAAGGGGTTGCCTCGAGCTTCGCGAAAACAGGGGCGACCAGGAGCGCCGTGATGTCGAAGAAGACAGGGGAGGAGACGGCCAGACCCACCGAGCGCGTCTCGTGGGTGCCCGACCCGAAGACCGGGTACTACAGACCCGAGAACCGCGCGGAGGAGATCGACGTGGCCGAGCTGCGCGCGGCGCTCCTGAAGAACAAGAACTGAGCCTCCCCATGATTGGTCTCCCAGATTCGATCGTGATTGCGGCGACGCCATCGTTTCCGGACGCGTTCGTCCCCGCGATATGACTCGACCGGACTGGAAGCGGGGACCTGCATCCCCTCTCCTCTGTTCTAGGAAAGTAATCGTATTGTACCCTGAATTTCCGTTATTGATGGGAATACATATTGGATTTGCTATTCTGCGTTTTAATATCATGCGTGTTTTATGTTCAAATAATGACGTCTCAAACTAACCTGAGACGATCTCGTGATAAATCTTCAAAAACGCTTGATTCTCTTTCATCGATTCGATTACACCTTACGTCGGTACAACCTTATACATGCCCCAAAAGACAAAATCACCTGGAGGGTCACCTTCAAGAACATCTAATTCCACACCAACGTAAGAAAAATCCAAAATTTATGACGACCATTAAAATCCGAAATAGCATCTTTCGTGCACGACGCTGGCCAACCAATCTCGACGCGGCAATGGAAGTTTTAACTCGGTCCGGGATTCGGGGCATTGGTGGGACGACGAAGGGTTAAGGGAGATGCTTAGAACTTTCTTGTGGGATTATCAATTAACTATTGATTTTAAATAACACATAATTTTCCAAGATTAGATTGATTCCGAAAACGCAATGATTTTAATTCTTCTTTTAAAATAACTCGTGGCGGCAAATCATAAATGAAAATCATAAATGACAAGATCGTGCGATGGATATGTAGCATTAAAGTCGTATTATTAATGAAATTTTGCTCATCCGGGACTCGCGACCAACTTGTCGTTTCCTTTCGGAACAAGAACCTAACCTGATGGACATAATCAATTAAGCTTTGTTCCTGAGGAATTCTTTAATGGAGGTAAGGGCTAGATAATGCCAAGTCACGTAGGTAGGTCCAATCGAATTATTAGACTGTGCCAAGGGACCTCCAATCAAAAGCAAGAACATATTTTTTTAATTATATATGACCATTGTGACGTAACCAATCGATTGTTTTATTTGTGAATACCAAACAACATTGTGGCTTTTGAATTATTAAAGGTCCTATCGCCTCAGCTTCTTCATCGGTTTTTTGCCACGAGTTGCATTAGGTGAGCAAAGAAAGGCATTCTAGCTTAGATCAGAAATACATGCGATTGTCGACGTGTCCATCCAAGAGAAGCACGCCTGAGATTGTTCAAATTGTACCGACAAAGCTTGAGACGAAAATCTAAACAGGTACAACCCCCAATCATCGACTTGAGAGGGAAATACCTCGACATGTGCACGAGGGAATTTCAGATTTTACTAAGTAAAATACTTTTATCCCGCTAAGTTAAATTATCACGCGTTGGTAAACGTTGGATGAACTTTTCGAAGCACGGCATTAGGGACTTCTTTAATACGATTGGCATTGATTACTCTTTCCAAAAAGAACTTTAGAAGGGAAGCTGCGACTTGTGTGCGTCCCTCAATTCGAGTCCGTTCGTAGTTGATAATGAGAGTGTGCCGAAAGCGTCCTCCACTACCCTCCACAGAAATCGCTTGTTTATTTGGAGGTGAAGAAATTGCCCACGCCACCCGATAACTTCGCAGACTAAAAGATGAACCTAGCTATCTTGTGGAATAAGCGTCTAATTATGAGCAAACCCAACCTTTCTTCTTCATCTTTTCTTTTTCTAGGATTAGCAGATAGAAATTAGGTCTTAGGTCAATTATTCGATTAAAAAGGCCATCATTAAAGTATTTAATAGAGTTTAAATGCTATTTATATATGTGTGGCATCTTTCCATTTGTCGAGCTAAGCTTTTGGGTTTGACATTTTAGTATGACATAAGAGTCAAGTCGCACCCAAGTTTATCTTGTGTGTGTAGCTCTGTTCATCAAATTCCACTCGTCAGTCTTAATCCAGCTTGCACGTGAAAAAGGGATGGTAATGTACCTGGCATCACTTGCTTAACCAGGCTGAAAAGCCAATCTACCTCTGGCCATCGGTAGAAGCTTTCTAGATCGGGTATCTAACAGTGATGTTCTCCTCCGATTCGGGTAAGGGAAAACTGCCTCCAACCGTACCTCAATCAAGAGATGGTAGGAGGGGATTTTCTTGGATCCGGAGGAGGAAAAGATGGGTAGATGAGTGGTGAGAAGATGAAGCGAATCCAACCACACGATGAACAGAACTCATCACCATCCATCCTTGTTTGCCTTTTGTTTGCTTTTGTTAAAATGTGTACTCGCCACGTTGTATTATTCTTCGCCCAAAACTTCGTTGCTTGTTTTAGAATTGCCGGCGAGGCAGTGTCGAGTCATTCAAAACTACAAAGAGCGCGTGTAGTTCTGTCCTTGCTTGACGTGAACCTGAGATGCGATGACTTGTCTCGAGTTCCTCTCAAGTAAGAAAAGGCAAAGATGGGGACGTTTCTTTTCAACTGGTGAGTTCGGCTCCCACGCTTCGCAAAAAAACAGAACAAAAGTTCGAGAAAGAGAAAGGCGAATTAAAGTAGGATAGATCAAAATTTGCCTTGAGTTCCTCTCGTATAAGAAAACGCAAAGATGAGGACGTTTTCTTTCAGGTAGTGGGTTCGACTCTCATGTTTCGTAAAGAGACAGGACAAAAGTTCGAGAAAGAAAGAGACGAGTTAAAATAGGACATGTCCTAAAAAAATAAAAAAATCTGTCCAATTTGATGACAGATGCCAACTAAAATTTATAATTCAAAGGAACTAGCAAGATTCACCATAAAGGCACAAAAGGAGCTGACTAGACACAAGGGTAAAGGGATGAATCGACGCAAATTGCACGCAATGCATCTATTAGTACGGCTTTTACAATCATGGACGGAGTTGACCATGAAATTTTTATTCAAATGCATCTGGAGAAAAGGATAAGCATCGAAGACAACATTATTTTTTGAGACTGGCTGTTCTAAGAGACGTATTAAAATGGGGGAATAATGCCTGCGTAGGAGACCAGCACTGGCCTATTAATAAAAATATCCCTGTTGTTAGCATTTGGAATATGCATACCTAACTTAGAACGTCACATTTCTCGTGTGCGACACATGAAGTTGTCCCCAGGGGAATCATGTTCGGAGTTGGGTCTAAAAGGTCTTAAAATTATTATACCACAATTAATTCAGTTCTAAACTTTTCAATTATGTAAATTTTTTATTCTAATTATGCCAATTTAGTCATTCTTGTTAATTTTGGTTGAAAATTATTGATATCGATGCTAGCAAGTCTACAACTTTGGTCCAATGACTTCGACATGCACGCAAGCGTGAGTCTTTCACTTTGACTCGTAAACGTCAAGAGCTTTTGGAAGCATCAAATGTAAAAAACGTGAAGAACATGTTTTTACTTTCGTGAGCAGAGACGAGAGAATAACTTTCCTAGGTGGCTGTCCTTTAAAGTCCGGGAATGGTTTTGTTAGGTCATGATTTGAAAATTGAAAGCACCTTCCACCGACGAAGACTTACCAATTAGATTACCACCAACAGTTCGCCCCATCGACTGCTCTGCTGTACTGGTGTGCTATTTCCATGTAGCGCGCTCGTCTTCGAACATCTTAAATGATGATTCCCCAGTCGTGGTCACTATGAAATGAAGGCGACGCATCATAAATTCAACTGACAACAGTAGTACGATGTTGCGGAATTGGGTTCCCGTCGCTTTGTTTACAGAAACAGCACGAGGGAAACAAGTGGTATGCAAGAAACGTTCAAGACGAATTTTGAACCAGTGGAAAGTTGGGCGGACGAGGTGGACAATAGCTAGAAGATGAAGTGCTACGTTGCTCAGAAACAGCAAAAACGAATGACGATCCGCAATACTGCTATGTTGGGAACAGAGGCCAGAAAGATTGAAAGGTGGAGGGGTTGACGCTAGGTGTAAATTCAAACTTCCTCTCCATACCATTCTCATGAAAATTTTGCAATATTCTTATTTTCTACACCATCTTTCATTCTCCATCTTTATCATCGGCACCCTCATCGGCACAAAAAAAATTAAAAAAAAAGCAAAATAAAAATTTAGAAAAAATATTAAAATATTATAAAAAATTATTCACTTCAAAGGGCCATGTTGTGTACGGTGGCTAATATTCATGTCAATGATTTTTAGTATTAGCAAAAATTAGCCGGATGGACTCAATCGGAAAAGTATGAAAAAGTTTAAGACTCAATTAATAAAGATGAAAAGTTGAAGACTGATTTAGCAAAATTGTAATATATTTAGGGTTTTTTTAGATAATTTTCCTAATCTTAAATAATGCAGTGTTGTGATTGGTACCTAGTATTCAAGTCGTATTAATGAAGCTGCTGACTCGAACTTGCAACAGGTTGTCGTTACCTTTCGGAACAAGTACCTACCCAACGACCATCCTGTGGATTTCTTCAATAGAGATCCGGCACTAGATATGCTAAGTCACATATTTTGGTCCATTATTGTGCTAAGGGACCTCCAATAAACTGCAAGAATATATTCTCAGCGATGTAGTCAATCGATTTTATTGCTCGTGCACATCAAACGACTCGGCATATGCATTTTTAAAGGTCTTTGCGTCTTGTAGGTTCTTTGTCATGGGGTACATTAGATGCACAAAATACACTCTAGTTCCATAGTAGTACATACATGTAAATTTGGTGTGTCAATCTGAGAAAGGCCTGTCTACGGTGTAAGAGAAGAAGAGTTATTTCAATTTTACCAAGAAAACTCCTAAACTAAAATTTGAATACTTGTTGTTTCTTCTAGACAAATATTTTTTGACCGGTATTGCGCGAATATTTCATTCTAGGAAATGGTATCCCCAATCATCAATTTGAAGAGAATTGCGCTTGATACAAACACGATAAATTTTTAGGTTTTTCTTCAAAGCACAACATCTTTGTCCATGCAAATTAATCTTGTGATGTTGTGCGAACTTTTAAATTCTCTTTTGAATTGAAATGTCGCGATCGACTCGAGCAGATACGAGAATGAAAAAATAAAAATAAAAATCTTTTTGTTACGTCTTTATTATGAGTGGGATGAGTAGTCTTTCCACAAAGAAGGTCAGAAGAGAAGCTGCGACTTGTCTTCGTCTTCATTTTGGGTCCGTTCGGAGTTTGACGATGAAAGTGTGTGCCGAAAGCGTCCTCCAGTTCCACTACCCTCTTCACAGAAACCCCCCTTTTTATTTGCGGTGAAGAAGTTGCCTACGCCACCGGCTTATTTTCAAATTAAAATATAAATCTACTCATCTTGTGGAATAAGTGTGTAAGTATGACTAAAACCAAATTTTTATACGCTATTTCTCTATATATAATCTTGCTACACCTATCGATTTAAGTTTTTAGGTTGGATATGATATCAAAATGAGATTTTGGCTTGGTTTATTTGGTGTGCACGGCCTTGTTCATGAAAAATTCCTCCCGTCTTTTCTTAATCCAACTTGCACGTGAAAGAGGCTGTACTAGCGATTAACCCAAGTAATCATGCTTCAACCATGGATATGGTAGGATTGGATTTTCTTAGATCCGGGGAGAAAAAAATGGTCAGATGGATGGTGAGAAAGTGAAGAGAATTCAACCACACAATCAAGAGGATTCACCGCCATCATCGCCTATCAATTTCCTGTATGCTTTTTGTTTGCTTGTCAAATTTATATTTTCCATGTTATTATTCTACGCCAAAATATCGTTCCTTGTTTTATAATGCCGACGAGGCAGTGCTGTCGTCATACAGAATCACGAAAGATTACAAGTAATCATTTCATTTTATCTTTTTGCTTTTTGTGACGTGGACTTGGAGCTAAGATGCGATGAATCGTTTCGAGTTCGCTCATATAAAAGAGGAAGAGACTTAATTTTATAGTGCAAAGATGGTGACGTCAAAGTGTCGTTTGGGAGGAGCCAAGTTTCACTCCAACACATCCATAAATAATTAGAAAGATCTAGCCCGATTTGATTTTTGTGGCGCCAGATTTGATGAGTTCGTATGACAGCAGGGCAGTGCATTTGGGAGAGCTTTGAAGAAATATAAAGCCATCTCCAAAAACATTTTTGACTCAAGTTGTATTCACTGATAGCAAAAAGCGTTTGGATCATTTATTTGTTTGCGTATCATTTATAGAGCAATTTTGGGGTAAAAAAAGAAGAGAGGCAAAACTGAGAGAGCATGACTACTGTGCAAGCATTGGCCGCGACCATCAGCTAGGCGAGTCTCGACCTCGACGAGTGTCAACGCATTACCAGGTGAGCCTTGACCTTGCCTAGCGTTCATGCTTGTGACAAGTGAGCCTTAATTTGAGCAAGCCTCGATCTTGTCGACCACGGATCCCCAATGAATGATGGATGGTGCCCAAAGTACTTAAATCGTAGTATTTCCCAAATGTTGGGTGGGAATGCATTTGGTTTAGGAACCTTGAAAATGCTAAACTTTGGCTTAAAGGCCTTTGAAATTGAGTTAGCAAATATCTCAACTTTAGCACAGGGACCTTTAGAGTCACAAGAACATTTACATGAACTAAAATCACTTTTATCAAACACCTGCTCTTAAGTTTTCATGTTTGGTTCATAACGTGTCTCGTAAGGGTCAAAAGGAACTAATTAGATGCTTGCCCTAAGAGACGAACCGACAAAGATGCACGGAATAATCCATGTATCTATTAGTTTATATAATTTGCCAACTATGAACGGAGATGACCCATATATTTCTATTCCAATGCATCGAGAGAAAGGATAAGCATTGACGATAACATTATTTTTTTGTTCGACCAGCTGTATAGAGAGACGTTTTAAGATGGCAATAATGCCTGCGTAAGTAAGAGACCAGCACCGGCCTATAAATAGTATTTCTATTATTAGGATCTGGAATATGCATACCTACTTACAACGCCAGATTCCACGTACGTGACTCATGAAGTTGGCCCGGAGGAAACTTTGTCGACCCAGATTCATGAACTTGGTGCGATCACAATCGCCGATCTATTCATATTCATTGGCGGGGCTTATCAAGGATTTGCATCATCAGTGATTGTGATTGATGTAGTCCCGAGTTCTGAAATGAAACAGCCGACATCTTGCGACACGTGGAGTATCCTTGAAGTCGCTGTCAATTGTAGCATTGTGGACAGAGGGATGCCTAAATGACAAGGGGTCGAGGGCTTTGGTCCGATGACTTCAATATGCACGCATGCCTGTGCACGACGCGGTTCCCCTTTCTACGTTTTCATCGGTTGTAAACTATTTTGTTTCAATTCAAGTTGTAAACTTCAAAGTGCTTTTGAAAGCACCAACTGTAAAAACGTGAAGAATATGTTTTCGAAACGAGAGATGAGAATAGCTTTCCTAGGTGGTTGTCCTTTTAGGTCCGATAACAGGTCTTGTTAGGACATGATCTGAAAGAATCTTCCGCCGAAGAACTAATTAACAGTTATCTGCATCCGCTGCTGTGCATAGGTGCTACTGTCATGGCCTTGCTTAGGGGGATTCTAGGACCACCTGCTAGTTTTCGTCTGAGTCATGATTAACAAGACCCGTAGGCAGTGCACCTGTCCTGGCAAATCTTATGCTATGACTCGCGGTTAACTACGAAATGCAGGCGATGCTTCATATATTCGACTGATAAGTGTTAAGTCACGGAAGTGTTCAACTGATAAGTATGAAGTCACGGAATTAGGTTTCGCCGCTTTGTTTCCAGAAACAGCATTAGGGAAACAAGTAGAGTATACAAGAAACATTCGAGACAAATCGTGGAACGATGAAAGCTGGGCAGACGAGGTGGACAATCACATGAAGTTGAAGAATCTGTACGTCGCTCAGAAACTGCCATTATAGTAGCGAATCAGTCTGCCCTGGACCCTAGAGTTCTTCGTTTCATCAAGATTCATTGAATGTCATTGCGCCAGATAACTGATCCAAGGAGGATGAAAGCCAACACATTCATTAAACCGCTCCTTCATACCACTCTCAGGAAAATTGTTATATACTCCTTATTCTGTACATCTGCTTTAATCCTCCATGTTTCCCTGGTTTCCTGAACGGAGCCAACAGTTGGGAGGATCGAGTTAGAATGTCATTTGATGTAACCAACTAGCATTTAGTACACGACTCTCTTATGATGCAGTTCCTCCCGTTTTCTTCATTATTTGTGAAGAGCATGTTCTCTAACACTACTCGGCCCACTCAACTTTACATAGGCCTTTCATTAAAATTTTCACACGTAGACATCTATCTAACTAAACTCATGCGCACCAGAAATAAAACCCAAAACACCATTCCCATCGACCCACTCTCTCTCTCTTCAATCTCTCTCTTCCACACTGTCAATCAAGCAGCCCCCACATGCCAAAACCGCCACCTCCGATCACCGCCAATGCCAGAGCATCCACCAGTTACACAGCTTCTGTTCACTGCCAGCCACCGCTTGACTCCATAGTTACTCTCTTTGGTTTACTGTTCATTCCATCAACAGGTAGCCTTCTGTCTCTTATAATTAGCTTGATTGTTGATGGTGGTCGACAATTGACAAACTTGCTAAGGCCAGATCTAGCTTGTCCACGTCAGCCAGCTGGATCTGGTGTCACCATCAAGCTTGATGGCAACCACCTTCGTAAACACACTTAAAGGCCACAGCAAAGATGTTAGCTGACTTAGAGCACGTTTGATAAAAATTGCTTTAGGAAATAGATTCGATAAGAAATGATTTTTTTTATTACATTAAACAATTTCTAAGCATTTTAAGCCGTTTAGAATCGTCCAAAATTTATGATTACGGAATAGAATTACATTTGATACTTGTGCGCATTGATTCGATTGTTCCAAATCAATTTCTTTTAATTTTTAAAATTTATTTACTTATTTAATTTTTCTTTATTCCTTTTTTCTTTTTTTTTTTTTTTTTTTTTTTTTTTTCCTTTTTCTCCTATTATTCTTCATCTTCTTCTTGTGGCCGATCGCCGGAAGGTCGCGGCCCTCGTTGAGGCTCGGCTCGGCGAGCCTCGTCGGGCCGGGCGGCCCTCGCACAACCCCCGGCGACCTCACGGACCGATTGCCGGAGACCGGTGGTGGGCAGCGGCCGACAGTGGCGGACAGCAACCGCGAGATGGCGATCGATGAAGAAGAAGAAAAGAGAAGAAGAAAAAGAGTTGGTTTTGATTATTAAATTTGTTTTCGGAACAAGAATTAACTTTTTTTTTATTCGTGATTCTGTTCTAAATCTACTTCCCGGAACAAAAAAATATAAATTTGTTCTCGGGTACAAAAATTTTACCAAACGCGATTCTGTTCCCAAACTGCTCTAGGAACAAAAGATCAGAATCAGATACTGTTTGAATGGTTACCAAACAGGCACTTAACCTCATAGGAGGAAGTGTTGCTTACACAAAGAAATAAGCACTAATAATTTTCTAGTTATGACATGTTCACAAATTTGCAGTTCTACAATCTAAGGAAGCACGTGTGGATTACAAAAGGAGGAGAACAGTGATCGCTGAGACGGACTGACAGAGAGAGGAAAGGGTGGCTGCAGGTTGGACTCGTGGACGTTGGTGGCAAGGTGGAGAAATAGAAACTATGACGGTGGCTTGACTGTAGAGGTGAGGGAAGAGAGAGAGAGAGAGAAGGGTCGGATCAAAGATTTGCTAAATTCGGTATGGACCCCAATTTGAACAGCAGTTTCCACGTTCAAATGAAGGAGATCAGATGCCGGTTGATGACACAACGGCAACTCCATTTCATAATACCCTTCCCTTACGGTCAATGATACTATAATAGTACTTAACAAGCAACGCCACTCACGAATAAAAGTCGAGTGGACCAAACAAAATCGAAGATGAGTCGTACTTTTGGCGGAATACCTTAATACATCAACAGCTATGATGTCCAGAAAAATACTCACATATGCCAAAGTAAGAACCTTCAAGCTTGGGGTCATGCTCGATGCATGCCCTCTATCAGTAGGTCAAAGAATTTTTTATTTTGATTTTGTTTCGGGTTTTTTTTTTTTTTTTTTTTTTTGGTTTTTGGGGGGGGTTTGGGGTGGTGGGGGAATGGGGATGAGATGGACAATGATCTTGCAAAGCGAATTTGCGACGAAAGGAGGCAAATACACGAATAATCAACAGCAATAAGAGAAGCCACTAAAGATATAAAAAAAAAGTCAAGACAAAGGATAAGAGTGGGAAATTCAAGGAAAAAAGATAAAGCATATGAGTCTCATATTCGACCAAACAAATGTAATTCTGTACGGAATGTACGTTTAAACATCGCTTCACAGAAGCGAGAATACCGGTGGTGTGGGACAGATGCTTTCCATTCAGCCAAATTTGAGGATGAATGAAAGTTGCATCTTCATTAAATGATTTCTAAATCGTTCTTTTTCCTCTTTTAATTTCTATTTCCGGCAAAGAATTATTATAGATGCTCCAAGAATATGAGAAAAGCAGCCAGTCAGCAGGTATCCTCTTTGGCCTTCTGAGTAGCATCAAATATTTTGACACTACCTGGTGAAGATAGCAATTGATACAGAATAATATACAGAGAGCGAGATTTATTACGACCAAAATAAAAGATGACTAACTAGGGGCAAAAAGCCTTGAGCATAAATCAACATCAGCTCCATTTATCTCGTAGATCAACTAATAATATGTCAATGGCCTACACTTTGCATCATTATGAGTATCATCATGAAGTAGTGCTTCTGGTCACGTACTTCCTTGATTTCTTTCACAGACAATTCTGCTAATAACAAGAAACTATATCTAGAATGCTTATCCTTTTCTAACTTTCCAGCACTCTTCATTGCTCAGGCTTATTTTTTCTGGGTGTTTCAGTGAACATGACTAATGCTATTCTCAGTGAAGTACTAAGATGCAAATTAGATAAAGCTAGCGAGAATTTTTTTAAAAGTTGCTTCAGTTCTCAAATGCAAAGTAAATTGTTAGTTACACAACTTCATTAACCTTCATGACTGAAGACATTCAGCTTAATCTAATCAGCCAGCCTATCTCTAGGATATCTTTCATAGGAGAGCACAGGTAAGCCATCTCATGCCAAAAAGAGAGCATGCCAGGAACTATGACCTTGAACCAACCCAAATATTAAAGGCTACTCTCTCCACTTCTAATTCTGCTCAAATCATAGACACCCATGGACTTCTGAATAATGGTGGCCCTGGCAACTCAAAGCATTTTGTCAGACCGACTTCACCCAATGCTGCCTAACAAACAGGGGAGTCATTCAGATGAATCAGGAGAATAAAACATGCGCTGCCAATTGATCCAAAATGTGACAAGTCCATGATTTACATCTTTGTGACCGCCTGAGGCATGCAACGCTTTTGGTCATTGAAGGTGCCTGAACCACAACAACTAAGTCCAAATATATTTCCGAATTCTTTTCCTCTTCTAGAAAGATTCAACAACGCTCATTATGCACTAAATGATTGGTCAAAAAGTAATTCTTTGTGGGTTCTTCAAGTCAAATTCCAAGGCTTCATCCTACATCCAACCGAGATGAACACAAGGGTGATAACATTGCATGGTCAATCCTCGATCAAGCAACATCTTGTGTACATTTAAAGGTTTACTGGCTTAAGTAAGCTGAAAGCTACAGTATAAGAAACTCTCAATGTTACGGCTACAGCCCTGCAGATGACCATCATTTGCCTTTTAGCTAGATTAAGGAAGTTGCATGCCACGGTATAAGAGTCTCAGCATTCTTCCCCTGCTATAGCCCTGCAGGGGATGACAACTAGAAGGCAAGGTCAACTATCTGTATCACAAAATTCAAGAGGCCAAGCTTCCAAAAACACTTCAACTGAATAAATGAAATGTCTCATTACTTTGGCATTTCCAAGAGAAGTTAAGTTTACTATTTCTCAATGGGGCAGCTGTATTGTAATAGGGACATAATATAGGCAATCTTATAAAGTTTGCTAATTCAGGAACCATCTACTCCCTCACAACTCATACAGCATCATTATGCACTCTCCAGCTGATCATGGTCATCATTCGAAGTTCAATATTGGGTTAAGCACTACAACTGTCACACAGTTTTCCATCCAAAAAGAGCCAAAGGGGCCAAATGATCTCCCTGGAGCATAACATCAGAGCATGCCATTTAGAGAATGTGAGAATAAGAATTGCAAGATCAGATATGGTCAACGTGAATCTCATTGGCAACATAAAATAGTCCCATCATCGTCCTGTCATTGCCAGGATCTCTAAGATTACAAGTTCTTGCTCATTTCGAGCGCTCAATGTCTATGTTTCAACACAAGAACACTACATGAAGTTTGGTAAGAAAACCTTCAGGGAATGTGAAGCCCTAAAAATTAGGAAAATACATCCTGAAATCAAATGATATATGTGCTCAAAATCCACAGATCAGTCAAAAACTTTCGCTTTCTTTTCTGATTAGGTTCTCTGTGGCATACATAAGGTAGATCCTCTACTGACTAAAGCTGGAACTGTCTCAGTTTAACAGTGTGGATATCAATTAGCAGGACCATAACTTGACTAAATACAGTAGTAAGAATCATTATGTCTAAAAACCAGATCCAAGCAGTCATCTAGTTCATCAGGAGCTCTATTTCTTGGATTCATCCAAAGAGATTTTGTCTCCTTAAAAAAAAAAGTTTCGAGATAAGCACAAGGAAAGTGACTATATAACTTCACAGTAGAGGTGCCCGTATCACATTTCATACCAGATTGTCATCAGTCGTCAAGTGCATATGAACTTTCATGCCGCCAAAGGACATTAAGTAAAGTCTCGCAATAGAAGTACAAGGGTAGAATTTATATAACTTCGTCAGTCTGATCAAACGCACTGTAATAGAGAATATTATCATTGCCAATCAATGGCAAGCTAGTATCAGGTGATAAACAATGGCGAATATTCCACACACAACCCATTTCAGATTATAATCTTCGTTTCATCTCAACGAACAGTTCAAGAATCGATCCGCGCAACGTGATTGAAACCACACCTGCAAGTCCAAGGCTTTAGTTCCAACCTATCGTCAGTGTTTGTAATTCAACCACCAATCTACTCAATTTGATCCGTTCTATTCTTTATTGAGTGCACTGTGTACCGAAAAGCATGAATCGAATCAACTCATCACAATACATCAGCAACAAGCAGCCACCAGTCACCACCAACCAGTAAAAGCATTTCGAATTCCAATGGCGATCTATCCGTTTCAATCATCCAATCCAAGAAAGGAACAAAAGGAAGGAAAGAGAAACGGTATCATCTCCACCTACCGAGCAAAGCCCTAAATCGAAGAAGCCAGGCCCTTGATCCTGATCTTCCTCGCGCCGCCGCCGACGCAATCGAACCCGCACCCGCACTGCGGGGACTCGTAGAAGTTGTCGATGCCGAAGGAGGCCGAGGCGATCCCGACGGAGAAGTAGAGCTCCTCACCGACCCGCTCGACCTCGATGATGTTGAGCCAGAGGAAGAGCACCTTGACGCTGACCCCGGTGAGGCTGGCGAGCCTGTTCGGGGAGATGTACCCGCCGATCGTGGACTTGTAGCGGAGCTGGTACGACCCCTGGAGGGAGAAGCTGCAGGCGCCGCCCAGGTAGGCGAGGAACCGCCCCGTGGCAGGGTCCAGCTCGTACCCGGTCACGCCCTGCGGGAGGATGCCCTCCGGGAAGTTGTACCCCTCGAGGGCCTCGTATGCCGACGGGCTGTCGTCGCCTCCGTCGCCGTCGCTGGTGAGGGCGAGAGGGTAAGACGGCGGCGGCGGCGGCGAAGCAGAGGAGGAGGAGGAGGTGGGAGAGGGAGAGGATGAGAGAGGGAGACATGGCGGCGTTTTTTCTTCGTGTGGAGTTTGCGACGGCTCTGGTTTGTCTGGCCTGTGCGGGGAGCGAGTAAGAGAGACAGAGAATTTGTACGAGATGGGGACGACGACGACGACGACGACGATGGCGACGAGTGACGATGATTGGGTTTTGTCTGGTCGAGGTTCTTGTAAGCGGCAGCGAATGGCGGTGGGCTGGACCGCGGCGGGGCAATGGATTTTGTACACGTACGTTACTTCCTTTTGGTCCCGTCGAACGTGGAATACGACCGCGTTCTGTCGCGCACGTGTCGAAGTGGGGGCACGCACCGCTGCATGAGGCGGGGGAAAGGCTCCTTTGTCACCGTTTTTTTATGAGAGAAGATGTTGAGCGGCTCGCGAGTGTCAATGTTAGCCGCTAATGTAGCGTGCATCTATTCTTTTTTATGTTAAGGGTGAAGATTGGTCCAAGGCCGACTTTAGGTTGAATCTCGACCAGCCCAATCCCGGTTTTAGCTTGGCTTTTAGGAGAATCGGGTCGGTCTTTGATCATGAAAATGCCGGAAGTTATATTGTGCAGGTTGGTCATGCCCTTGGACGGAGGATGTGTGAGGAGCGAGAGAGATGAGACGCAGAATTTGTACGAGGTGGGGACAACGACGATGGTGGTGATGATTGTGAATTGTCTGGTCTAGCTTGCCATAGCGGATGATGGTGGGTTGGATTGGGTGGGGGAGGGCGATGAATTTTGTGCGTGCTATGTCGAATTTGAGTTGAGCTCGGTGGGGATGGGCAAATAGCTATGTATATTTTTAAGTGGACAAAGAAAGAGAGCCTCCTTCGTCACATTTTTTATGAGAAAATACTAAGCAGTTTGTGAGCGCAAAATTGATCAATTACTAATGGATTACTCATTGTTCACGTAATTTTGTGACTATACTTTTTTAGCCATGTTAATATCAAAACAATGTGTGGCACTCAAACGTACCTTGATGAATGATTTCGTATTAAAGATAATGGCCCATTCAAGTACTTTTTAGGAACTGGAGTGAGGACGACTTCAAGGTTATTTTTGTGCTAAAGAAATTATATACTTGATATCCAATCGAAATGCGACATGCTAGCAGCTAATCGACGAATTTTCTAGTGGAGTAGCAACACTTGTTAGCTATAACAACTGGACTTGCCACGAC
Organism: Eucalyptus tenuipes; assembly: GCA_014182365.1. NCBI lineage: Eukaryota > Viridiplantae > Streptophyta > Magnoliopsida > Myrtales > Myrtaceae > Eucalyptus > Eucalyptus tenuipes. The sequence goes on along the minus strand of CM024544.1, from coordinate 9,128,177 downwards.
AAACCTAGATCGCTATCGTCGATTAGTGGACATCTATTTCATATCCCTGTCACTTAGCCTGAATTATGTTATTCTATCCACATACTTTCCCAGTTCTTGTAGAAATCGAAGGAGTGGCAGTGGTAAGCCGTTATACGAGTTCTTTGATATTTCAAGAAAAACTCAGGATAAGGGATTCCGTTATTAATAATCACTTCGCTTCATTTGATTGTCTTTTGTGATTTCAATTGGCAAGTTGCCTGATCACTCAATGATTAGCTACAAATTACTTAGTCATGCTTAGTGGTTGTCCCGCCTCTTAGAGAATCAAGAAGCTAACCACAATTTCTCGATAATTGAAGCTAAATATTGTGTTATGAAAACAGATACTAGTGAATTGATTTGGTTGTGCAATTTACCTACATCTCTCGGGGTATTACATGACAAACCAATGAGTCTTTATTGCGACAACCAGGCTACCTTACACATTGTAGCAAACCTAGTTTTTCGCAAATGAACAAAACATATTGAGATTGGATGCCTCTTTGTTTGTGAACATGTACAGTCGGGTACCATTAAAACCAAGAACACACCCATTAGACTTCAAAGGGCAGATATTTTTATTAGGGCATTGAGTTGAGATTGATTTATGTTTTGCATAAGCAAGTTGGGCATTTGTGATCTTCATGCACTAACTTGATGGGGAGTGTTACAAAAGATTTGCTAAAGATTCACATTCTATTTTTTTTTTTTTAATATTTGGCGTACCTCTTATGTTTATTTAGGATATACTTTTGTTTTTAATTAACATAACATGTGATAAAGTGTAGTTTGTTTGCTCAAGCTTGAGTTTTTTCTTGTCTATTCTAAAATTCCACTCCATGATAAAATTGAATAACATTGAAAAAACTTAAGTGCATAAAGGTTTTGAAATGGATATCCAATCCTTGCCAAGATAATAGTTAAATGTGTGTTTAGTAATCATTATGTTCTCGGTAATAATTTTTGTTAATAAATAATTTTTTTCTTATTTTGTTCTCTAGATGAGTTTCTGAATATTCAAACGTATTTGGTAACTACATAAAATTTATATTCCCGAAATAAATAAATAAATAAATAAAAGGAACGTATTTGGTACGATTCTTAAATTTTTTTATAAGTAGAATTTCTTTTAATTTTTTAATAATTTTTAAAGATTTTTCCTTTTTTTCTTTCTTTTTACCTTTTCTTCAACTTTCTCCTCTGGCCGATCCCCGGGCCTCGGCAATGGCCAACGATCAGCCAGAGACAAAAGCCAGCGACCCCATTGACCTTGTCTTTGGCTGACAACTTGTTTGTAGAATTATTCCCGGATCGTAGAATTTTGTACGCATGCTTGACTTCATTTACTTCTTGCCGAACGTGGAATACGACGAGTGCCGTGTCAAATTCGAATTGAGCTCGGTGGGGATGGGCAAACAACTATGTATATTTTAAAGCGGAAAAAGAAAAGAGAGCCTCCTGTATCACATTTTTTATGAGAAAATATTAAGCAGTTTGCGAGCACAAAATTGATCAATTACTAGTGGATTACTCGTTGTTCATATAATTTTGTGATGGTACTTTTTTAGCCATGTTAATATCAAAACAATGTGCAGTGCTCAAATGTACTTTGATGAATGATTTCGTATTAAAGATATTGGCTGATTGAAGTACTTTTTGTGAATTGGAGTGAGGACGACTTCAGCGTTATTATTGTGCTAAAGAAATTATATACTTGATATCCAATCGAAATGCGACATGCTAGCAACTAATCGACGTATTTTCTAGTGGAGTAGCAACGCTTGTTAGCTATAGCGACTGGACTTGCCATGACAAACCTAAGTTGCTATCGTCGATTAGTGGACATCTACTTCATATCACTATCACTTGGTTTGAATTATGTTATTATATCCACATACTTTCCCAGTTTTTGAAGAAATCAAAGGAGCGGCAGTGGTAAGCCGTCATACAAGTTCTTTGATATTTCAAGAAAAACTCGGGATAAAGGATTCTGTTAGTAGTCCTAATTTCGCTTCATTTGACCGCCTTTTGTGATTTCGATTGGGCAAGTTGCCCGATAACTCAACGAATAGTTACAAATTACTTAGTCATGCTCAGTGGTTGTCCTACGTCTTAGGGAATCAAGAAGCAGACCACAATTTCTCAATAATTGAAGTTGAATATCGCGCTAAGGAAACTAATACTAGTGAACTAATTTGGTTGTGCACTTTACTTGCATCTCTCGAGGTATTTCACCACAAACCAATGAGTCTTTACTACGACAACCAAGCTACCTTAAACATTTTAGTAAACCTAGTATTTCGCAAATGAACAAAACATATTGAGATTAAATGCCTCTTTGTTTGTGACCATGTACAGTTGGGCACCATTAAAACCAAGAACATACCCATTAGACTTCAAAGGGCAGATATATTTATTAGGGCATTGAGTTGAGATCAATTTACATTTTGCATAAGCAAGTTGGGCATTTGTGATCTTCATGCGCTAACTTGAGGGGGAGTGTTAAAAAATATTTGCTAAAGATTCACATTCTTTTTTTTTAAATATTTGGTGTACCTCTTATGTTTAGTTAGGATATACTTTTTATTTTTAATTAACATAATATTTGATAAAGCCTAGTTTGTTTGCTCAAGTTTGAGTTTTTTCTTGTCTATTCTAAAATTCCATCTGATGATAAAATTGAATAACATTGAGAAAACTCAAGTGCATAAAGGTTTCGAAATGGATATCCAATCGTCACCATGATAGTAGTTGAAGGCATGTTTAGTAACCATTATGTTCTCGCTAACAATTTTTGTTTGATTTTGTTTTCTAAATGAGTTTCTAAGCATTCGAACGTGTTTGGTAATTATACAAAATTTATATTTTTGAAATAATAAAAAAAGAATAGAAATGCATTTGGTACGATCTTCAAATTTTTTTATGACGTAAAATTTCTCTTAATTTTTAAATAATTTTCTAAGATTTTTCCTTTCTTTTTTTCCTTATCTTCTTCTTCCTTCTCTAGCCGGTCGCTGAGCCTTGACAATGGCCGGCGACCAGCTAGAGACAAGAGCCAGCGACCTCGCTGGCCTCTTTTTTGGCCGACGACTTGTTTTTAGAATTATTCTCGGTTCGCAGAAATAACTTTTCTTCACCTCTTGATTATGTTTCAAATTTATTCTCTGGCCACTTATCTGTCCCTAGGAATAGAAAAATTAGTTAATGGTACCAAATTGATTTTTTTTTTCAAGGAATAAAAGTACATAAATAGCTAATATTTGATCGGTTAGCAATCAAGGCCTAAATACTCCTCCCGTCTAGTCCGAGTATTCCAATGCGACAATGGGGGTAAGGACGATTACCACTTGGTCAACCTTCGCCAGGACAATCTTTGTAGTGATTCGTACCAATGGCTCCACCGCCCTAGGATTGGACTTCATCCAAACAACGGTATCTAAAATAAAAAAATCCACGATTGATCCACTCCACAGGCCTCTCAAACCTAGCCACATGTGGTACGATGATCAATTGCACAATGATTCAGTCCCCAAGACGCCCAGAAAGCTTCAAAGGAGAAAGCCAACCCAACTTCGAGACACGAACAACTTTTCCCCGACATTTTTGACAATCTATATGTACACCGGAAAAATTAACCCAAGCCCGAAACTTACAAAATGAAAGAAAAGAAAAAGGAAAAACATACGTTTTGCAAGGACAAGAACGTATTCTAGAAATTCCTCGTGATGCCAAGAAGCAGCTAAAAAGTTGCTTTACGCCATTAAGAGACCGTCGACATACTAGGCCAACGCAGCCCTTCCCACATTTCAATTATTCCATAAGATCTTGAAACATCTCTCTTTATTTACCCTAGGATGAGGCCCAAGAGGGCTTCTTGACTCTGAACTTCCTCGTCTTCCCCACGCTATCGCAATCGAACCCGCATCCGCAAGTCGGGCACTCGTCAAAGTTGCTCACCGGGAAGTCTGCAGACGCTATCCCGACGGAGAACTCCAGCTCATCGCCATCGCGGACCACCTTGACAATGCTGAGCCAAAAGAACCACACCTTCACCTTGATCCCGCTCAGGCTCGAGAGCTCGTCCGTGGATATGATCCCAGTGACCGTCGAGCTGTACTTGAGCTCATAGGAGTCAATCGAGAAGGTGCACGTCCCATTGAGGTACACTGTGAACTCGCCGGTAGAGCTGTCCAGCTCGTAGCTGAGGATGCCGTTGGGGAGGAGGCCGATGGGGAAGTCATATTCCTCGAGGACCTCGTAGGCGGTCAGCGAGTTGTTGGCAATGGTGGAGGAATGTGATGGTGGGGTTGAGAAGATCAAGAGGATGGCGAAGATGAGGATTGGATGGACATGGAGATGGAGATGTTTTGGGAGGGACATGGTTGATGTGTTCTATGGTTTGGAGATGATGCGAAGCTATCTTCTCTGTGTGTCGATTTAAAGAGGAGTGACATCTTTTGACCGTTTGGTTTTGAGAGGCAGGTGGTAGAGAAACTATATAGTTTTTTTTTTCTTTTTGGTCGGTTAACTATATAGTTGAGTCTGGTTGAAGTAGATGACATGGGGATTATGGAAGTGGATAATGGCATATTCCCCAAGAGTGGACCTACTTGAAGTTGCCATCTTAACAGATCTGTATATCTTTTATGTACTCGGGCTGATGTACATACGAATCATGGTTGAGGTTCTGAATGTGCCAATTTGATGCCCTTTGTAAGGTCAGTTGAATCATAGACCAGTTATTGAGTCTTGGTTATGACTTAGATAGGTTAGCATTTTCGATGCCAAGTCTTCATAAGAAGCATAGTTTCCAATCATGGAATATTTCTCATTGTTCTAAAGATGGAGATACCAAACCTTTTTTAACATTCTATCTCATTTCGCTTTTATGCTCAATGTCGCCGTGGAAGACTTCTGCATGAGACTAGGAGAGGATAAAGAGGAACAAACTCTCGGAGGATGGATGTCAATGGATAGAGAAGCAAAGTTAAAGAATGAATTCGAAATCATGACACAATGGATCGACTTAACCCCGAGCTCTTCCAAGTACAGATCATGAAATTGCCCATGACACAACAATAGTCAATCACTCCAAGCCGCAATACGATCAGTGAACTTGAAGCAATTTACATTGAACGAGATGCTATGTACAAAGAAGGGATTCAACCACAGCAAATTCTCAACTCATACACTTTATTTTTGGACAAACAGCAGATCATGAGATGGTCGACAGGTAGAAAGTGATAACAATTAAATAGATCCCTCAGAACAACCTTGTCGTAATCTGCACAATTTTCACCAAAAGCCAAGAAACATGACCCACGCATCCTATGAAAAGAACACTAAGCATGAAGCAAGTATCAGAGCAGTGGCTTTAAAATCGATGCTGAAGACATACATCCAATCCATGGCGCGGAACATGAGAACCAACTGCTCTTAAGTGCCATAAAGCAACCACCCTGTTGGTGTGTTAAGTGTATCTTTCCCAAAGATTTTCCTAGAAGAATGACAATTGGCCGCTTAACCACTCCCATCTTTCTTGTCTACTTTAGGAGTGACATCTCTCTCTCTCTCTCTCTCTCTAACATGAGCTAGGCAGTTTGGAAAAGATGAGTTTAGGTTAGATGCAAAAAGAAAATTTCATCTCACAGAATCTTAGGAAAAAAGAAAAAAACAGCAACACCAGCGGGTCCAGAACTGAGGGCACCGTGCCAGTTTTGTCCCATGAGATGGAGGAGTCCTATCTGTAAATCGGTACGAGCTACTCCCGTCCAGGCTAGAATTTAGGGTATGCATGTTTTGGAAGCTTGCGGATGCCTCTTGAATGGAGTAGACAAGGGATTTAATCAGTCATGGACAACCGGGTTAATTAGTTTCTCCAAATGATAAAAGACGGCAAGACTGGCCAGCATTGCTTTCAGCTAAGGAATGAACCAAGAATAATCTGACAATTAAACACTGGAAGCACCCTTCTGGAAGACAGATTTTGAATAAATTCATTGATCGTCCTACAGATGTTTGCGAGGCATAGATTTACAGAAATCAAGGATCAGAAAACTCAAAGCCCCATACAAATGCACCCGTGCTCACAGAGAGAGAGAGAGAGGGAGAGAGAGGGAGAGAGAGGTTCATAAAAGTTCATATATTCTCGACTTGAAGGTATGCACTTCCTTTATAAAGAATGGGTGAATCCTCATATAGGTAGTATCCGAATATATGAAAATGGATGATTTCATGTCAGCATGAGAAGGCCAAGGTCACAGGGATTGAAAAAAAATAGCTGAGACACCCACCTTCACAGAGGGCATAGTATATGTAGCAGCAAATACACAGCCTTTTATTTACTTTTCTTCTCGACACTATATAAGAGGGGAAACAAGCTTGCTAGTCTTGACAATTAAGATGTCCTTGAAGAAACGAGCCTTAAGGATAAGGCCTTAACTCAAAACGGTCTCTAGGGATACCTCAATATACCATGCTGGAATGGTAAAAATATCCATCTTATTGTATTCAGTTGTGCAAGCAACGGATTTGCATGCAGAGCATTGTGAAAGAGAAGGTAAAACCTCAAGTCAGTTTCCTACCAAAAAGTTTACTTTTCCATCTGATCTAACCTCCAAATTTCCAACTGGAAAAACTTAATTGACTTCAGTAGTCTCTGATCTGGACATATGCTTCCTCATGGTATGATGTTGTGCAATACATACTGGGGCTCCCAGAGTAATTGAATCCATAAAACTTTCATTGGTAAAAAATAATTGAAACATTAATAACTCTAACTTGTCCTATATTGTGAAGAACCAGAAGTTTATGGTTGCATAGCTCTCAGCAGAACCCACCTCATTTATTTATCCCTAATATGCTAGTTCTACAGACATATCACCGTATATTTCCTACCTCAGAATGCTCTCTGAGATAATGGGGGTTTAGCCAGCACATGCTACCATAGATGAATCTAGCAGACCATGGTTCATAATACATGGAAGTCCATGATTAAGGTCTATGCAAGCAGAAGCCACCTAATGGATCGAATCCTGTTTCTTCCAAAGTGACCAATCATTCTTCACATTTTATACATGGCAAGTGACGGATGTTTATTAAGCCAAAAATAGTTCCAGACAACCAAAAGGATTATATCGTGCAAAATAAGAGGATCATCATAAAGAAGACAATGCAAAAAAAAGACAAATCAATCCCGACACAGCGAAGAGATCACAAGTACTAAGAGAGAGGAGAGTTTCTTCTCTTAATCAGTATTGTGGTTGAGAGAGCCAAGGAATAAGCTGATAATTGATAATGTTTCTACCATATGAATAAAGAGTTATAACCAGATTTAAGGTTCAATGATGGTCTATGTTGAAAGAACGATGTTGCATCTACTCATAGGTGATTTATCAAGAGCAGCATCAGTTCTCCAAAGGATGCTGGAAGCACACAATTGAAAGATGCTCTTATAATTAAAAGAATTGATACAACTCATGCAAGTGAGACAATTATACGGCCAAAAAGAACTTATGAAACTATTGATACAAGAAACAGAAAAACCTGAAGGACCTTTACCACTACCAATAACAGAAATGATTTTCTACAAAGTAAATAGAATGCAATCGACAGAGACAATTCAGAATAAGGAAATATCACAAGCAGAGTCATGTCTGAATCAATTGACATCCTTTAGTCTTCTTATTAATGCATCAAGAGATTTCTTTTTCGGATTTTGCTTGGTTCCTCTTGTTGTAAAGGAAGAGAAATACCTATCTGAAGGATCTCTCAACTTTTCTGAGATGGTTACCACTTTCCTGTAGTCCAAATTGTTGTAACTCCTCTCCCGAATGACAGGATTCAAGAAATTCTCTGGATGATTGCTTAGAAGCAAATTGATCATCTGCCTCGACTCAGCTAGTGCTGTTTTCAGCTGGTTTGCTTCCTCCTCCGAGAAAAGTGGAGCTTGATTATCGGCAAAAGATTCTAGTAATCGTACATCCACATCAATCCCCATGATTGCATTAACATTAAACCTTTTCACTGACTCACCAAACAAGGCACCGATTATCATCTCCGAAATGTGAGATAGGACATCTTGTAATTCTCTCTTGAGAACATTAGCAGGCAATATCTGCTGTGCGGTAGAAACCAGAGTCTCCAGATAAATAATCACCTCATTTACATACTCGTTCCCACTTTGCGGAGGATCATCAGCCATCCAATTCACATTCTCAATTAATGACATGAACCCATCAACCTTTTGTTTAAGCAACCCAGACAGCATTTCCTCTGCTGCAGCACGGCACTTAATCAGAGGAAACTGCCTCCGACTCCTCTCAACCATTCTCAGAGGAACGCCCGAAAGCTGTGCCGCATGACGGGAGAAGAAATCACAAGCACGCTCAAATACGGCCATATTAGCGGCAATTTGCATCGCCTGCGAAACCCCAAGGGAGGACGTATTTATTATTTTCAATAGAGCTCCATCCAGGACCTCACCCAAGAGCCTGTCTAGATACTTCTTGACCACGTCATAAAAATCCAACTGCCCTCCGTAAGACAAGAAACTCACAGAATCTTCAATAAAAGACCTCACGATACGGCAACAATCTGGCACAGTTGATGAAAATGGCGCAACATAGGGAAATGCCGGTACAATATCTGAAGCTTGCAACTGAAAAGAAAGCACATTCATCGAATACTCATATTCTTTCCTCATCAACATCTGATCAAACTTATCGGCAGCAAGCGCTTCAGTGATCTGCTTTCGGCAATCGGACAGCAATAACTCGTGGTACTTATCCCTATGCTTACTCAATACATCGAGCAACGAATCGACCAGGTATCCATATCTCCGCAAAGTCACCCCCAACAAGCTCACATAATCCTTTATCAACAAAAGATGATTCGCCGTCTGCATCCTAGAAAACTGATCCTCCAGAACCGAACACATCTTACTGACCGCGGTCTCCCACAGATTCTCGACTTCCATTTTCGAGATCAACCCGCCGCCGGTCCTCATAATACGATCCTCGACAATGAAAAATCCGGCGATCTGCGCGAAAAAGGTCTGGTGCGATTCGAGGAACGGAGTCATGGACGATACCTGGAAATCCGACGTCAATTGAAGCTTCCTGTTCTCGAAATAATACTGCTTGAACCGATCCTCGAGCCCTAGAGTCTGGTGAATATGATAAGCTCGGTAAAGCGCGGTCAAATCGAAACCGGAGAATCCATTCTCGGACTTTCCATCACTCTCGCTCCCGACGCTGAGCACATCGTCGTCGTCCTCCTCTTGCAGGGCATAAACGCAGTCTCTCAAGCTGAGCCTACTCTGCTCCTCAGCCTGCCTCTGCTTAATCCTAAGATCTTCCTCTCGCTGCCTCGCGGCGGAAGCCTGGCCGATCGCTAATTGACCTAGGTTCCTGCTGACCACGCGGATCTCGACGAGCCAGTCGCCGAACTCCTTGCTCACCTTCCGCTCGATGTAGGATCGAATCTCGGGGATCTTCTTCTCGAGCATGATCCTGACGGTGGAAGACGGGGTCTTGTCGAGGAACTGGGCCTCGAGGGCGTCGACGCACTTCAGGGCCATGTAGAAGTTGCCGCCGGAGAGGTGGAGGTTGGCGCGGGAGCAGAGATCCATGAGGCCGATGCAGGAGGCGACGGAGGCGAGGGCGAGGTCGATGTTGGCGGAGATGGTGCGGGCCTCGAGGAAGGCGTCAAGGGAGTTGAGGAGCGGGAGGGCGACGGACTGGAGGGTGGAGTTGGAGCGGGAGAGGGCGGACTTGAGGGAGTCGACGTCGGAGAGGAGGGATCGGAGGTCGTCGACGGCGAGGATGAAGTCCTGGTAGTGGGCCTTGCAGACCTCCTCGATCTCGGACTCCTTGGCGCGGGCGAAGTGGCGGAGGTGGTGGAGGAGGGAGTCGGGCTTGCCGGAGGCGAAGGCCCGGCGGATGAAGGGACCGAGGTCCTCGTTGTTGCAGATGGCGGAGGAGAGGAGGAGCTGGTCCTGCTTATCGGCGGAGTCGCCGCCGTCCGCCGCCGCCGCGGCGGCCACCTTGCGCCGCGGCTTGGTGGCGGACTGCATCGTCGTCTTCTACCACTTCAACGCCGTGTCTGAGAGTCTCTCTCTCTCTCTCTCTCTCTTCTGGGGAGCGACGAGGAGAGAGAAAAAGGGGAAGTTTTTTTTTCTGGTTATTAGGACATGGGTTGGATGTGATTTGACCAAAATGATACTCGAATGCGGCGATCTTGGGTCATATGAGGATGGGTAGAGTGGTAATTTCGACGTGGGTGGACGCATCCGGCGTGGAAGTGGGGGTGCCGGTTGACTCAAAGAGGGAGAAGAGTCGGGCGTCGGCGGCGGCGGCGAAGACACCGGAGTTGTCCGGAGGCGGACATGAGCTGGAATTGGATCTACGCTATACCAGCCTTAAGAATTACTGATTTGAAGCTACTCTCGGTTGCCCGTTACTTCCATCCTAAAATCGGAAATCGGAGACCACCCACTCGTTCTTTAAACTCATTTGAAAACCGATCGAAATGTCCCTATTTCAAATTAGGCGTGAGACTTTAGAGTGAGTAACGAGATTGGAGGCTAGAGGTGACAGATGACGAGAGCGAGAGAAGAATCGATGAGGTCGGAAACCACTAAGAGTGAGAGAGGGAAGTAAGGCCACGAGACGAGTGAGGTGAGAGATGAAGAGGAAATTAGGATTTTAATCTAAAGAGTTAAAATTTAATTAAAATTTAAAAGTTCAAAAAAATTACATATACATATATACATACGTGTGTACTGGTATGAGTAAATGGTTCCACATCTAATATTGAGAATCAGACCAATACTCATCCTTTTGGTCATTCAAAGAATCAATAAGTCTTTGATGTGGCATTCTTGTCATTGGAAATAAAGACAAGCTTAATTATTCCAAATAATAAGAAAGCCTTCTCGACTTTGGGCACGGAGGGGGAGAGAGAGAGCGTTCGGTTGTTCTCGTCCACACCATGGAATCCGCGTCAAGTCCGTTGGCCGCGACCTTGGGCACGGAGATCGCAATCTCAATCGTGATCGAGTTACGACATTGTGAACCGACGAAGAATGGAAATGTTTCCACTGCTGTGTCTGAAATAGGAATCATGAAATCTCATCGTGTAAGTCGAGTTCGCGGCTGTGATAAGGCCTGATCATGAGCGTAACAACTCGACTAGTTCACACCCACCAAACCAGACACATGCTTTAAATAGGTCCAGGCGAGAGTATATCCTCTTCGGCTCAGGCCCACCAATTCAAGCTTGATCAAGCCTGACCACATCCTATCATTGTGGCCCAACCTAATTATTGCAAGAACATGACAGGTGCTTTTGTCTTACGCGAAAATAAATGATTTGTAATTTTTTTTTCAAATAAGTGCTTGTATCGTTTATAAAAATATCATTTTGTGAAATTATTCAGACAAAAAATGTTCTCAATAATGCAAATATTTCTCATTCGACTGATTATTTTAATTGATATAATTGATCATTTTTGGGAACTTATTTTACTAAAATATTCATTTCTCGTAAAAAATAAATAGATCCTGTTTATATATGATTTTTCTTTTCACGTCAATATTTTGGTTTTCCTTATTTACAATCTATGCAAATAATTCGTCCACATATAATGATAAGATATATTAACCTTTTCTTCTTGCTACCACTTTGTTACATTTTAGAAATGCGTTACTTTGGTATTTAATCTAACCTAATCTTTTAGATAAAAGCAGCTACCTCGATCTTTCGGCTTGTGTTGGTGTCGGATAGACACAATTTGAATAATTTATGTAAAGGATCATCCACATTATATTCAAGCTCTTTATTAATAAAATAATCTTGTTTGAGTTTACGTACTCAAACTTGATTCGCGTTGATATAATTATTATAATAGGTTGACGACGACGCAGACATCACTTCGGAACGAATTCAACGACAAGATGGTGGATTTGACATTTTCGATAAAAGAAAAAATTCAAAAATGTTTTGAGCAAGTTTCCTAGTTCAGGTTATTCCCGATAAACGTTGTTAATTTTTCCAAGGACTTGCGGGGTGCAGCCAACTTGCACATTGAGTTGACCAATCTAAACTGCGTTATAGAACAACTGTTCGAATCTTTTATTCTTGCACGATTCCATTTCATTTTATTCGAATCTACCGCAGAAATTTCATGATGCTCATCGCATCGTGGACCACGATGGGAGGAGGGTTCCGCATTCAGCGGGGACAAGTGCAATTACAGAGTCCCCTGTCGCACTTCCCCACCGTGCATTTGAAGTAGTCGCAGAATTTCACGCAATCCTGAGGGCCGGCGCAAGGGTGTGCTCGGAAATCGTTGGCCGCAGAAAGTCCGGGGCTCGGCAAGCAGGAGCAGATCTGCCTCCGGCAGAAACCCTTGTCCGTGTCCGTGGGGCATTGAAGTACGCAGTCGTCGTCCGATCTGCACTTGCCTCGAGAGCTTGGAACGACTGTCGAATGTCAATGCACGAAAAAGTGAATACGACATGGCTACGGTGTAGAGAGAGAGAGAGAGAGAGAGAGAGAGAGACTGACATACTACGACGAGCAGCACCGCGACTACGCACGTCAACTGGCGAGAACTCTTCTTCTCCATGTCTCTCGTGCGTTGTACAGGAGCTGAGAACCAGTCGTAAGATGAGCAGCGCTTTGATCGGTATATATAGTAGCTTCGCAGTGCATGCACCATCAGATCACGACGCCAATGTAGGAAAACTTGCAAAGGCCTCATAATCGAAGGAAAACTCCAACTCATCGCCCATAGAGCCCAGTCTCGCATTTATCAACCTGCCAGTTATCACTTGAATTGCATACTCTTTAATTGGCAAGCTCTCCATAAGTTGTTTATGGAAGGAGCTTTTACCAATTTTATGCATCGGCGATTAACTATCCCTTATTAATGATGTAAGCTTGGTACTAGCTCTTCTTTTTTCTTAAATTATCTAAAAAGTCATAAATCTATTGTATTTGTATTTATTCAGTTTTAAACTTCTCAGTTATGTCAATTTAATCCTAAACATTTTCACGATTTAACAATTGAGTACATACATCCAATTTGGACTGAAAATCAAGAATGTAGATACTAGCCGTCCTAGGAGGCATGATCAAAGCTGATATGAACAATTTTTTAATTTTTTAAAATATTTTTAAAATTTATTATAATATTCTTTTCTTTTTTTTTTTTTTTTCCATTGTGGTCGGTGAGGTTGTAAGGCAGAGCAGATGTTGCCCGTGGCTGCAATGGCCTTGCCCAAATTTAGACGAGGCCAAGCAAGGGTTGTGACCCTTGTTGGCAGTTAGCAAGGGTTTCTCGGCCCTCACCTTGTGGCCGACAAACTTCAATGATCGTTGTTGGCCATGGTGGGGGAAAAAAGGAGAAGGAAAGAAAAAAAAAATGAAAGGAAAAAGAAAAGAAAAATAAATAAAAATTCAAAAAATTATTAAAATTGTTCTATCTCATGTAAGACGACCGGCATTCACATTAGTAATTTCTGCCATAATTGATTAAATAGACTTAATTGGCAAAATGTGAAAAAGTTTCGGATTAAATTAGGACAATAAAAAGTTTAGGATTGAATTGATATAGATGCAATAAGTTTAGAGCTTTTTGTTTTGTGGTAATTTTCCCCTTTTTTCTTTATAGGTGAGTTAGAAATTTCATTTCAAGGAGAGGACTAATCTTCACTATAATTCTTTAATTACTAGAGAAGCTCTAACCAAAATGTGTGAAAAACTACCTAGTATTCTTTTGGTTCGTGTACATGTATGTTTCGATTTGAATCATATTTCATACATAATAAAAAGATTCACGGTCTATGAATGATTCTTTTAAGTGGGAAGAAAATATGTCAACAATTATTAAGTAATTAATGTTATGTTCTTGCACTTAAAAGTACGACGATAATCAGTTTTATGTTGATTTTGTTTGTCTATAGGAGCTACATTTTCATAACTCTATAAATGGGCATCAAACTTTATCGTTATGTGGGACAAAATGAAATGACAATATTTGTTATCGACTTGTTTTTGAATCCGTTGAGAAATTTAATGGGCCAGAAGCTATTATTTAGGCCAAAATGGTCTAACGTAACCTAAAAATCTTGAATCACATGCATTTAGATGTTATAGATTATGAACAAACATAGATAAGGCTCTTCGGTATAAATAGACTTTGGCTTACACGAGTCTCTAATAAGATCCATCAATTAGTCCGGGAGAGCCCAACTAACCCACCCGATACAAATTCGTATAATAATTAGGTAACATCTATGGTCCCGAGTAGGATCTTAAATGGCTCCAGCCATAGTTGAGCTTGGACCTCGGAGTCCTCGTGATGCAAAGCAAGAAGGGGGTTTTCCCACCGCTCGGAAAGAAAAAGATATGGGGTAATTAGGGCAATAAATTATGCAGTATCGATACCTTGAAATACTAAGATTAGGTAACATCTTCGTTCTTTTCTTTCGAACTAAATGGCCACCGTTGAATTATTGTTTTCCCAAGAATGTCCACATCTTGGGGGTTTGGAGAAGTCACATCGCATGATTTCGACCGCTTTCACCAAACCAAAGGGGAACATCTACAAGTTGGGAGGTCTTCGAGACACGAGATTGCTAGCGTACATGCCCTAAAAGGCTGTGCCCGTCCATATCAAAGTCCCACGGAGGGAGGGCGAGTCCCGCGTCCTATGCTGGATTTTCCCACAACCATTCGCTCCTCTCTCTTTTTTTTTTAAGCTCCAGAAGATACAAAATATAATTGTAAATACACTTATAATAATCAATAACCTCTCTAGGGATAGTCGTAATCCAAGCGAGCCTCTGAAACGATCCTTCTCTTTAGGCACTCTTCATCGCGACTTTCTCCGACTCTATCCCTGTAAGCTACAAAATCAATCCAAGCACCAAAAAGGACAAAAGATGAAACACAGAGGCGAGCCACATAAGAAGAAAATAAGGAAGGAAAAAGGGAGACGAACTTTATAAAAATGTATTGTTGATTCTTACATTTGAGAGATCAGTTGCTTCTTTAACCAGGTTTGCAGTCGCCGCGGAGCCATCAGCCCCTGGTTTTCCACACACCCAAAACAGCCAAGACAAGTTCGAAGAACAACTACGCGAGTTTGTGCGGTACTTGTAAAAATATGAGGGAGAACACAATAAGAGGTGAAAGTAGTAAGCTTTAAACCTTGTGCAGCAGTCGACAAGGGACGAGCGGATGAGAGGCAGGAAAGAAGACGGGGAAAATAGAGACAATTCAACTTCTTCGATAGGGTATTGAGCTTTATCGCAAAGCCTTTCCTATCAAAACTGTAAAGCTTTCTGACAAACTATTTCCTCTGCAGGGGTTCGATATCTGTCAGAAGCTTTGCGATAGAAGCTCAATACCCGATCAACAAAGTTGCCCAGAACAAAGCGAACCCGAGATCGGCCTTCATTTCTCCTCGCGTTTATCTTCAGTCCTTTCAGGGGCCTTGATCGGTGCAGGAACATGTGCACCAGACAGAGAGAGAGAGAGAGAGAGAGAGAGAGGAACCGGGACAAGGATTAAAACTAACAAAAAGATGTGAGGAAGTTGAGAAGAGATGTTGGTGTATTTATTTGATGGAGTCCACGCCAATCCAACAGATGGGAAGAATATAAAAATAGGTACGACCTGTGTAGACATGGAACGGCTCAAGAATCATTCAGCCACGAGCGAGTAGGGACAAGAAGAGAGAAGACAAGACCCAGCTCCAGAAAGTCCATGCCATACAACCACCGAAACTTCGATCCCACTTCTTTTGTCCACGACTTATCACGTTCCCATTACAGAACAACAGCAACAAACTCTCTCTCTCTCTCTCTCTCTCTCTCTCTCTCTAATCTTGGCATGCAGCTCATATCTTCTGTATTTTTTTAGTCGGTACATGCAGCTCATATCTGCCATGCACTTCTTTTTGTACTTTCTTTTCCGACTTCGCAAGGTACATATCTGACTGAAGTTTGCAGAAATTGAACTACTTTATCAGATTTTAAGTTATTACATGTACTCGGTTTACCGTAATTTGCCGTGGCTTGTACTTTGTCCCTACTGAAGCTGTTTAATCAAGCTGTATTTCATGGCCACTGTTTCATCTTCATGTGCATCAGAAAGAGTTTCAATTGTACGAGGTCGTCATTGACGTGTGGTGGGACATGGGGAGTGGTGGTGGGACGCGAAACAGGCCAACCTTAAAGTTGGTCAAAGGCCGAAAGTTGATTTGCATCTCCGGACTTTCTTGTCCAGCTCTAGCTTTCTTCTAGAATAGGCGAGCCAGCATTTTTATGTCAACGAGGGGACTAATCTTGGCCAACGAACGCGGGTTGAAACCTTAGAGAATATTTTTTCATATATACATACACATGCACGTTTCGATTTTAATAGTACTTCATCTCTAATCAAACATTATTTAGTAATAATTTAGTGGAAATATGTATCGATAATTCTTATAGTTGGTCATCGAACTCTATCAAGTTGTGGGGGCAAATTGGAAAAAATATTCACTATTAACATAGTTGTGCAAAATTTTTGATAAATTTAGCGGGCTACAAGTAAACTTTTTTAAGCCAAAATGGATTATTACAACCTAAAAACCTCAAACCATGCATTTTAATGTTTTAGATTACAAATGAACGTGGGGACAAGAATGTTCTCACTCCTTCACATATAGACCCATCCCAGGTCACAATATCGTATTAAGCACTTTGATATAAATTGGACTCGTACTTGCACGAGTCTCTCATTATCAATAATAAATGTGCAAATTTTTTAATTTTGATACGATATCGGTTGGCATGCATATATACCAAAAGATTGATTAATGCACTGTGACATCGTACGTCTAAATAATGGTTTTTTCCCTTTTCCATTTTCCTTCCCCGAAAATGGTTGTTAAAGTTGGTAGCTAACTACTTTGTGAGGTTCTCTCGTCCATCTACCGAGAATTTTGGTTTGGACCAAGAGTTTCACACACGATGCGGCCATTGACGTTGGCTGAAATTTGTACATGTGGATAGAGCCTTGAAATCTCATTCGTAATCCATGTCCACTTGATTCATGATTGGCTGACCTTTAGGGATTCTTTATTCCGACATCACCTCGAGGTTGCTACCTTCTCCTGTATAACAGGAAAGGACTCGTACGATGACTAAAGGTACAACATAGATATTGGGTTATTTCTTTTACTGTGACGATACAATCAAAGGGGCGAGCACTTGCACCGGTCCTAGGTTGGACCAGGCCAGTTCTAGGTGGTTTCTGTGGGAACTGGTTCGGGAATAATTGGTATGGTTTCCAATTATCGATATAGAATTAAACCGAAGAATTCAGACTGGACTGAAATAACATTCATATTGCTTATGCTTGGCTTGATGCACCTAATTCTCTCATATTTTTAGTTTACCTCTTTGTACTCTCCCCTCATTATTTAAATCTAGAATCGATGGGGTTGCTTCAAAGCTTAGATCTACAATTAACGGGACTGATGAGGTCACGGCCTCTTCGAAGCTTAGATCTCGAACCGACAATGCATGAGGGATGAGTATCTCCTCCTCAAAGCTTTAGATGACGAAATCCAGATTTTGAATCACCATATCTCGGTCCGTGACGCCCTTTGAATCATCAAGCATGTTAAGCAGAATGTTGGGGATTCGCTTTGCCTCCGGCGAGCTAAGATCTGAGTTGACCGAGTCGAGATTTGGCCTAGAGCCTTAGCTACGGTCTTCTTCAACGAGCGCTTCGAGCCTCTTTTACGATCTTCTTCGAACTCGTGCATTCCTTCGCAGCACTGTGCAGTGTTGTGTATTGCGAAATGGTGTTCTAATGTCTGAAATGTTTCATAAGGCCGCCTTCCACAACCTCCCACCCATCACCCCTCTCAGGCCAACAATAAATGGCCCAATTCCCATGTCGATTCCAGGCCGGTTCAATTCTAGTCTAGTTCTAGAATCCTCCGATTTAGTTCCTAGTTTTAGGTTAGAAACCGCCCCACTCTAGAATCAGTTACTCCTAATCAAATCACATTATATGTGTACACTTTTGGCCTAGTAATTTTGGGAGGTTCTTACTTTTAGTCTTTATCCATTATTTGGTTTCAACTTTAAACCTTATACTATTCTCCAGCCATAATACAAGTCTTTTGGTCAACATTACCAATCAAATTATGTTTGGAAATTGTTGAGTCAAGTTTGGCCATTGAAACGTGGCGTCTTGTTCTAGTTAAAAATTGGCCCACTTTAGAATCAATGACGTCTAATCAAATCACATTATGTATATAAACTTTTGGTCTAGTAATTTTGGGAGGTTCTTACTTTTGGTCTTTATTCATTTTAATTTCAACTTTAAACCTTATACTCCATAATATAAGTCTTTCGGTCAACATTACCAACCAAATTATGTCTGAAATTGTTGAGTCAAGTTTGGCTATTGACACATGACATCTACGCATAAAAATTTCTAAAATAAAATTACACTTTTGGTCCCTTACTTTTGAGAAAATATTAAGTATAACTCTGATGGCAACTCAGGAAAAAAAATTAGTCCTTTCATCTTGTGACATATGTCGCACGCAGGCCCACTGTTAGTCACTTTGTACCCCCTCTCCCTTCTGATGAGAAAATATTGGGTAGGTTAAGCACTCCACGTAGGCGAAATGGAAAACCATACAAAATTCGACATGTGTCATCCATGTGTAATTCGGATCCCACGTTCAGCAATTCACTCAATCTCCCATAGACCTGGCCCACCTCTCTACACACACTCTGACGCTCTCTCTCCTCTACTCTCCTCTGCAGACCGTCTCTCTCTCTCTCTCTCTCTCTCTCTCTCTCTCTCCTCGTTCTCCGTTCCATTGTGGGGAGAACAAAATCGCAGAGGGTTCAGAGGAAAAAATAAAGGTTCAGCCCCTTCCCCTCCGCCGGTTGCTTCCATTGCCCCCACCCCGATGCCAACGTTGCCGACGCTCCTCCGCCTCCCTCTCACGACGTCCGCTCTGCTCTCGCTCTCTTTCTCTCCCCCCTCCGCGAAGTCGTGCCTCTTTTCCAGCGAAGTGCGACGCCGATGGCCCTCCACCTCCGCCTCTGTCGGTTGCCTCCATCAGTCCTGACTCCGATGCTGACGCAACTTCCGCCTCCGCCTCCGCCTTCACCTACACCCCCGAACCTAACGTCGACATCGATGCCCCTCCGCCTCCCTCTCGCGACCTATAAAGTACCGACACTCTTCAAGAGCCTTCGTGTTGTGTCGGACACTTCGACACATGTTTGACACTAGGTCAACACGTGTCGGAACATTTGACACCTAGTCAACTTTCCCGACACTCTCCGACACTCGAGTCGGAATTCTGACATACGAGTTTCCGACACGTGATTTCGATATCGATGTTAATTTTAAAAATTCAATAAATGAGAGGTCAATATATATATATATAAAAATAAAACATAATAATAAAAATAATAAGTAGAGAAAGAAGAAAAACCTAATATTCTTTTCTCTTCTGACTCCCACTTCTCGTGATACATAAATTCACCCCTTAAGTTTTTTTTCTCCTCTTCCAACATGTCTAACATGCCAGTCTAGAATATGAATCGCTTGTTTTTTCTTCAAATTTTTGAATTATTGAAATAGAGTTGAATTTGTCAAATTGAAACAATGAATGATATTAATAAATAGCGGATTAATGTTTTTAGTATAAATTCATTCTAGGCTTTTTAAATTAATTATTTATTTATGAATTTGATTCAAATTAATTTGATTGAAATAATCATAAAAATGATTTTATTATTTATATATGAAAAATATATTAAATATACATCGTGTCCCAACGTGTCAGAATTCTCTATTTTTTGAGAAACAACATGTCGGCGTATAGTGTCATGTCGTGTCGCGTGTCGCATGTCAGTGTCGATGCTACTTAGCTCGCGACCTCCAGTCCGCTCTCTCTTTCCTTCGCAAAGTCGTGCCTCTCTTCCAGCGAACCGCAACGTTGATGCCCCTTCGCCGGTTGCATCCGTCACCCCCGACTTCAAAACCAACGCCCCTCCGCCGGTTCCCTCCATTGCCCCCGACTCCGACACCAACGTCGACACCTCCATCTCCGCCTCCACCCCTGACGCCTCCGCCTCCGCCTTCTCCCCTGACGCCGATGTCGATGCCCCTTCGCCTCCCTCTCGTGACCTCTGCTCCGCTCTCTCTCTCTTTCCTCTGCGAAGCGCCCCTGCTGGCCAACCCCGACACCGACGACCCCCTGCTCGCGTCAGAGTGTGTGTAGAGAGGTGGGCCAAGTCTATGGGAGAGAGAGCAGAGGAGGGGCAAGAGCAAAATTTTAAATTGTTGAATGTGGGACCCGAATTACACGTGGACAACATGTGTCGAATTTTGTATTGTTTTCCATTTCATCTACATGGAGTGTTTAACCTACCCAATATTTTCTCCCTTCCTCATCGTCTTGCCCCTCTCTTCCCTCTCTTCCCTCTCTTCTTTTTTCTTTTTCTTTTTTCCTTCTTCTTCTTCCTTTCGCACCGACGAGACGACAACAGATGTACGTCCCCTTTCACCACCACCTCACCTCGTCTTAGTCCTCTGTCATTGAGCTCAAACTCGCCGGTGAACTTGAGCCTCAAATTTTGGATCTAAGGTCGAGTGAGCCCTAGATTTGTGATCCAGAGTTCGGCCTGACCTTAAATCTGGGTTAAGTCGAGGTTGGCCAGGGTCGGCGTAGGCAACGGACCAAGTGGAGGTGAAGGCGGCAGCGAACCCGAAGCTTGGGGTAGCCTTGGCCGCTCTAATTTCGAGTTCAGCCTCAAGCTCATGGCAACTGGTGGCCTGACCTTTGAACTCCCGTCCGTGGCCATCACAGTCGAGGACACGGATTAGGGCTTGAGCCAAGAGCATGATGTCAAAGCAGCCATGTGAGCACGAGCTCGCGACCATGGTTGCTATATCTGAGCTCACGACCTCGGTTACTCGAGGTCGAGCTTCGTGGCCATGGCGGCTGCGAGTTCTGGGCTTGAGCTTCGCGGCCGTGGACGTGAGAAAAAAGAAGAAAAACAAGTGCAGCAGAGGAGAGGGAAGAAGAAGAGAGGCAAGAGAGGGGCGGGACGGTGAAGGAATGGCCCCTGCGTTTGCGACGCGTGTCGCAAGGCGAATGGACTAATTTCTTTTTGAGTTGGCATCATTGCTGCACTTAATATTTTCTCCCTTATAGGGACGACTCATTTGGTCAAAATGTGCTTTGTTTTAGTGACAAAGTTAGTCCTTGTATTATTTTTTAATCGAAAACTTAACTAATTCCATCACATTTCGAAAAAAGAAAGGAAAAGTAGATATCGAGAATCGGATTCGGAATTGGGCCGACCTCAGACCAGCCGATTCCGGTCCGGCATTCGGGAATCGGGCTAGCCGGGATTTTCGAACAATGTATCCCACCTATCGTCCGAGAGTCGTTAGGCCAAAACTCCGTGAAAAAAGCTTTGGAAGATGAAATTATAGTCAAAGGAGGATTAATTTAGCGCGCGGAGGGAGCGGATGTCTGGCAGACAAAGGACGGTGGAGCGGCGGTCGACCGCATCCTGCTGTAACTGGCTGGCGTATCTCTCCTCCTCCAAACCATCCACCTCGATTCAGCCCAACTCATGCAAACCGTACGCAAACCATGTTTTGTTCCTCCAAACAGCTTAACCACAACCCCATCTCTACATTATCACTCCCCAAACCCTCCTTTCTCCTCACACCCACCAACCGTTCGACGAAACTCCCCCACCGAAGGGAGGGAAACAGAGGAATAACACGGACACCATGAAGATGTCCTCGCTCTTCGCCTCTCTCTTGCCCCTGGCTCTCTGCCTCGCCCTCCTCGGCCACAGTGGCGTCGCCGCTAACGGCGGTCACCACGCTGGTCACCCCGCTGCCGCCACCGTCGCCGCCAACGCCACCACCGCTGCCAATGCCTCCACCACCAACCTCGTGGACGAGGTCTGCGCAAAGTTGAACCGCAAGGACCTGTGCCTCTCGAGCCTCCAGTCTGTCCCGGAGGTCGGCTCGGCCACCGACATCGGCGTCCTCGCCATCGCCGCTCTCCGCTTTGCGACCACCAACGCCAGCGACACGTCGGCGCACATCCAGGGCCTGCTCAACGACACCACGCTCGCGCCCGATGTCCAGCAGGGGCTCAGCGACTGCGCCGACCACTACGTAGATGCGGTTGAGCAGCTCGATGACTCGGTCGCTGCGCTGACCGTGAAGGCATATGGCGACGTGCACACGTGGGTGAAGACGGCCATAGCAGATGCTGACGCTTGTGAGGCTGTGTTCCAGCAGGTGGCGACTGGGCAGGACCTCTTGTCTCATAGGAACCTGATCTTCCGGCAGCTGTGCAACAACGCCTTGGGCATCGTCAAGCTCCTGAAGGCTTGAATGGAGGTTGGAATGAGCCTCTCTTTTTATTCTTTAAATTCGTAACGAATCTCTTATATACAGTTGGCTCTTGTTGTGACTCATGATTGAGATTGGCCGAGCTCATTCTGCATGCGATTCATGTTCTTGAATTTCATGTAATGGGAAGATCGAAATACGTCGTGATTTGGGAACAAGGGTAGCTCTTTCCATCTTATCAACAACATGTCGAATCATTAGGTCTTACTCCGTAAGATTATTAGAGTATGTCGGATCTTGTGCAAGCGGCGAGAATAATAATATGCTTTACGAGAAAAGTTTCCATCTTCGGTTTAGTCCTGATCGTCCTCGACGACTATAGAAATAGGAAAAAAAAAACACCTTGTTATATTACTCAGCATGTGGATCCTAAATCTCTTCGGACCTCTTGCTGGAAATCGATTCCTAAAATTAAAACAAGAACAAAAGAATAATTGCTATCAAAACGAGCTAACCCTAACACAACTTGGAAAGTTACTCCCTCAAACTTACAACGTGAGTTGCTCCCTCTAAGACAATTGCTTGTCCAGCAGCAAACTAAGAATAATTAGGTGTAGAAGTCTTCTTCATCTGCCGCGTTAGTTCATTCATCCAGGGAAGAAGTTTGATCCGCCGAAATCCGGTTCCTTGTCTGAGCTAATCACATGGTATCCAGGCCAAGTAACTCGGTTCGTGATGTTGGAGCCAGGTCCGGTATTATTGTGTTCTGCATAGTAGAGTGTGCTCAGCGCAAAATCAGTCCCATTCCAATCGTGCCAACCCGCAGGGTGAATCAGACTGTCCATGAATGTATGCATGTAAACCGTCCTCGAGTAGTCCTTCCACGGCCGCCCTAGATATGTCTCCACAGAGTAATTGCTCTTGGCCAGGTCATCGGCAGCTCTGATGGTGCAATTTCGGAAGTAGATGCCTGTTTCCTCGTCCCCATTGGACCTTGCTTGAGCGGTTATGGCATTGTACTGACCTTTTTTGGGGAGGCGAGGGTATACGTTGCACTTCTCAAAGACCGCGTTTGCATCTCCAAAGATGAAGTCAACCGTGCCGTAGATGTCGCACTCTCTATAGGATTGCCTGAAGAAGTGCGTAAAGAGTGTATCTTGGTACCCCTCGAAGCTGCACCGGTAAAATGTGGACCGGTCACCACTATTCCGGACAGCCACGGCTTGTCCCTTCTCCGGCCCTGCTGTGTTCCGGAAGGTCATGTCCATTGCAATAAAATGGGGTGCCTCCACGGCTGTCACAAAACAGTGCGAGATTCTGAATAAATTCTCTGTTACCATAGTAGAAACATCATTGCAAACAAACGGAAAAGGAAGACTTGTAATTCATATATTTAAGAGCTTCCTTACTAAATGTTGGACTGCTTAAAATACTCCATCCATCATGGGCGTTGCGATCTCCAGTGATCACAGTTCGATTGATGCCTTCTCCGACCATCACAAGGTTCTTCTTGTTCGAGTTGACATAAACGTACTCGTGATAGATGCCCGCAGTTATGTAGATCAAGAAGTAGCCATTGGATCCATCAACGTTATTAGGAGCCGCCCCGACGGCCTCATTTATGCTGGTGAAGTTCCCGCTTCCGTCCTTTTTCACCACCACTATGTCGTGGATCAGCACTGTATTATGTTGACCAGCGGCGAAAATATGCTTCTTGCTTAGAGACGCATAAAAAGCACGCGTTAGGCTTGACATGTTCAATGAGACCTGGCTGAGTCTAAGAGGCATTAGTGTGCTCTCAGAGTATCGCGTGGCCGCTTCGCCCTTCCTCGAGGACCAACCTTTGTTGAACAGCGCCAAGGAAGCACTGTGCAACTTGGTGTCCTCTGAAAGGCGAACAGGCAGACCGCCCTTGATCCTCGAGCCGGCCACCGCCCACTGGAGACCATCCGAGCAGGTCTCCTGATTGGTCAGGACGGCACTAAGCAGGGTCTGAACATCATCCACTTCTTTGGCTGGGAGCTCCCTGGCCTTGTCATCGACCAGTTTGGAAGATTTGAGAAGGAACTCCACGTTCAGCACCGCAACATGGCGGCAATCCTCGAGGGCACGGGCCTCCGGGACTGTCAGGTGTGCCCGCACTCTCAAGAGATGCTCATCGACCAGGGAGAGAAACCTGCACGCTCGGGAGAGCGATCTCTGCATGAAGTAGCGGCCGAAGTGGCGGATGTCGCCGGTGGCATTAGCGTCAGGCAGCATGGATAGGCAGAAGGCAGGGTCGGGTGTGGAGTTGCATGCGGTTTCCCCCGAGACGAGGCTGGTGTTCCTTGCATGGATATCGTCATCTTCTAGGGCAAGAGAGTTGGAGGATGAAAAAAGAAAAGGAAGAAGAAGAAGAAGGAGAGCAAGGAAGGCTTGTGGCTTCGACATGTTGGAAGAGAAGGTGGTGATGGATAGCGAGGCATCCATGGGTTTCTGACAAACTTATATGAATGTAAGGTTTTGAGCGAGACAGAGACGAGGAGTGTAGTAGTGAGATACAAACTTCAATTCCTCAGCACTTCCGCTCCACGTGATTATCCTTAACCGAGTGAAATTATCATCAGTTTGTTAAGTGTATTTCAAATTGTCCTAATCGTAATCCTTTAGTATCCATGTCCTTATCAGCTCAATTCCAAACAAGTTTAAACTTTGGGAACTCTATCCGTATATTCCTGATATGTTAAAAGACTTGAATGGTAGATATCCATTAATTTTAATTTTCATAAAGTTCATTAGGATCATGTCGTTTTTTAAATCCTAATGATAACAGAGACAAGGAGCCTGAGAAACTGTAGTCAAATACAAAATCCGGTTCCTTAGTACCGCTGCTCCATGTAATAATCCTTAACTGAGTTAAATTATCATTAATTTTTTTTGTGTATCCAAGTTGCGCTGATCCTTCCAGAATTTTGAGGATGCATTGAGTTATCAACTGAATCCTGACAGGTTTGGAACCTTTAGGACTCTAATTGTAGATTCCTTAGATGTCAAAACAATCGAGTATTAGGTATTCATTTATTTTAATATAAAAAATAAAAATTATTGAGATCCACTTCTTACCCAATCATGGCGATGAAAGAGACGAGAAGCCTTAGAAGTTGTAGTAAAATACACACTCCGATGGTACGGCTGCTCCTTGAGATAATCCTTAACAGAGTGAAATTATAATCAATTTGTTTTTTTTATCAAAATTGTCTCGATCCTTTTTAGGATCCACGTACACATCAGCCGAATTCTAACAAGTTCGAAATTTTTGAGATTTTATTTGTAGATTCCTAGGACATTGAAACAGTCGAGTGTTAGGTATCCTTTTATTCTAATATCATAAAATTCGTTATAGATCAAGTTCTTATTCAATCCCGGTGATAACATAGACAAGGAGGCTAGGAAGTTGTAGTAAGATTCGAACCCCAATTCGTTAGTCCTGCTACACGCGATAATCCTTAATTGAGTGAAATTATCATTATTCTGTTTCGTGTATCTACGTACTTATCAGCTGAATTTTAACAAGTTTGGAACTTTTGGGACTCTATTTCTAGATCCCCGAGTCGTTGAAACAGTCGAATGTTACTTACAATTATTTTAATTAAACTAATTTTTTATACTCGATGATTGAATGAGTGGATAAACACGTAACATTTTTTAGATATGTCTCAATTTAGATTTACGAGATCTTAGTATTAGATAATCCGATAGCTTACATGTTTATGAATGTGCAATAATTTAAGTGACCCGTTTTATTAGATCAAGTTAATATTATTGAATCATAGAACGTCGGTCTTTTTAGGCTGGATAAGCAAGTACTCGTTTCATTGCATATCGATTAGTCATGTTCATCATTTTATAGAAACCCTTGTCGGCGGGATTGAACAATTCGTTCTTCTGACTTCTATTGAGTATTGTTCAACCAATTGACCAACCATGTGAGTTAATCATTCAAAGTGGGCCATTTTATCACCTTGAGCAGTCTGACCAAATGCTGATATTGATCATTGCTAATTGTTGTTGTTGTCTCAATCCCTTTCAGAGCTTCTCGATTGGTATTTGCAATAGTGTCAGCATTGTGCTGTTAGCCTGTGCATAATGTACAGCCATTGTGGAAGGATTCCCTTTGCGTTTCTTTCTACCTCGCCTTGGCAATCAATTCGGAGGATACCAATTAACTCCTCACAATAAATCTTCTCGTGCCCAATCTTCCCACAATGATGACTTCTAGGTTTTTCGAACCATGCTTTCCTTGGCCCTGCTCTTCCAACCAAGAAAGTAGCACCCTCAATCTTCTTTTTTCTCCCCCGGACAATTCATAGTTGGCACTCCTCCTGAGTGGTCATAGAATAAACCTTACCGAGGGACAGAAGTGACTTGATATTGAGAATTTGAGAATGAATATTCCTACAAGTCTTAGCATTGAGGCCCATGAGAAACTAGTGGAATATGTCCACTTCCTTCTTCTCCGCATACTTCTTTGCTGCAGTAAAGGTACATTCTGGGACATCATCATAATCATCGAGTTCATCCATAAGGCCTTCAATTTGGTGCAGTATTCCACCATTGAGAGTCCTCCTTGCTGTAGAAGCCCAAACTCGATTTTCATCTCATGGATGCGAGGTCTGTCACCTTGAGCGAATCTCTCCTTCAACTCATCCCATCTTACTTTTGCTTCTTTTGCGTACTCCACATTTCCTTGTGGACTCCTGTCAAGGGAATTGAAAATTCATAAAACTATCATGGAAAACATTAAATTCGGGTGTTGTTGGATCTAGCTTCTCCAATGATTCATCAATAAATCATCATCGATAAATCTGAGTTTATTTTTCACCCGTAATGCCTGTCTCACCGCCTTCAACTATATGCGTAGTTATCTTGGGCCAGCATGCATGAAATGAGCACACTTCTAGGATTGTCAGAGGCGTTGAGATAATATGGTGAGGAAGCATCGATCACCTTCTTTGCAGATGCTTCCGTAGCCTCTTCTGTAGTTATATTGCAAACAATGCAGATCAAATTGTTTAGCATATTTAAGCTCTCTAACTTTGACACCATGAGATAAATCATAATTTGCTTGTAATGCTTAATGTATAGTACAAATATTTATACAACATATTGCTTAACCGAAAAGAGAAAGAAAATATCTATGAAAAATCTCTAGTTAATGATAAAAAATAAACCAAATATTATGCTAACTAATAAAAAGAGGAGTAGATCCTAATAGATAATATGAGATACGCTAAATATTAGAAAAACATAATGTAATGTTTAGCAAATCTCCTGTAATGGAACATTTAATCATCTCTAATCAAGAAGATCGTATCCTTTTATTGCACATTGAAAACAAATAACAAGAATGAAAGAACAATTGTAGATTATTTGTCATCAACACTTACAAGAGTCCATTTTTCCTTGTCTAGTTTTCTCCTTTCGAAACAAATTCGTTTTGAACTCCATTTTGGAGTCGCACAGTTATATCAACCCGCTCGTATAAGGCACGCCCGTCTGAGGCAACCAGTTGTCCCCGAGCAAGAAGCTCGAGACCGTGAAGTTTGCTGCATCCGTGGCGTTGATGACATGGTACCCAGGCCACGTGACTCGGTTCGTGGTGTTCGATCCGGGCCCGGTATTGTTATACTCGGCATAATATAGAGTAGTTAGCGCGAAGTCCCCATCCCAGATTTGCCATCCGGCGGGATTTATCAAACTATCCATGAAGCTTTGCATGTACACTGTCCTCGAGTACTGCTTCCAAGGCCTACCTAGATATGTCTGCACAGAGGTATTGCTTGAGGCCAGGTCGTCGGCTGCTCGGATGGTGCAATTGTGAATGGACGTGCCTGTGTTTTGGTTCACGTCCGTCCGCCCCTGGGCGGTGATCATGTTGGACTGGCCGCTTATCGGGAGGCGAGGGTAGAGGTTGCAGTTCTGGAAGACGACGGCTGCGTTGCCAAAGATGAAGTCGACCGTGCCATAAACATCGCACTCTCGATAAAACTGCCTTAAAGAGTGTGCGTAAAGAGTGTCTTGGTACGCCTCGAAGCTGCAACTGTAGAACACCGACAGGTCAGCCGCACTACGGACGGCCACGGCCTGGAACTTCTGTGCTCCAGCTGTGTTCCGGAAGGTTATGTTTACTGCCACAAAATTCGGTGCTACCACGGCTGCAATAGCAATTATGAATACGTGAGATCGATCTCCATCGTTATGATAGAGTTTCAAGATGAGACTGGACGAACAAAGAAATTTCATGAAATTAATAATAATTTCTTCTTTCGTTATATGGGCCCGAAAATAAGCTCTGGCACATTGAAATGTTGTTGCATGCTTTAGGAAAATGTATAGAATATCCTAATTATTGATTTTTGACAAAAAAAAAATAATGCTTCATATAATGGGTATGCTAATTAAATCTTAGGCTCTGTTTGTGTGGCGAAAAATGACTGATTTAGAAAATATTTTCTAAAAATAATCACTTATATCATTTTAAAAAATGAGAAAGAACAAAAAAATTCATCATTTGTACAAATATTTAGATACAAATTGTTATTGATAATGAAACTACTTTTTTTAACTAGTTATTTTAAATGATACACACAATTATTTTTAAAAAATATTTTTTAAATTATTCATTTTTTTTGGAAATAAACGGTGTCTTAATCAGCCTTTATCGAATCCAATTGTGGAGACATGTCAGTTTTTTATTTTCTTTTTTGTTTTCTTTTTTTAGACATGTCAGTTAAGGCAGCAGAATTCGAACTATTTAGTTGGTGAACCACCCAATACATTAATAATGAGTTCCCTGTCCCGCTTCCCACTATGGAAAGATCTAAATGGGGATCCCAATAAACCATCATGAAACTTCAAATTCCATTTTTCTATGTTCTTATTAGGTAGAAGGAAAAGTCATTAATATCCAATTGATCAGATAAATATATAGAACGTGCATTACGCTAAGGTTGTAGAGAATCCACACGCAAAATTTAGCCTTACCAAATGTTGCGGAGCTAAACGTGGTCCAACCATCGGCCACGCTCCGGTTGCCGGTGATCACTGTCTGGTTGATGCCATCTCCGATCATCATGAGATACCTCTTGTTATTGGCAATGGACACATACTCCTCGTAAACGCCAGCGGTCACATATATTAAGAAGTACCCGTTTGTGCCGTCAGTGTTATTTGGAGCTGCCATGACCGCGTCATTAATAGTTGTGAAGTTCCAGGTCCCATCTTGGCTTACCACCACGATGTCACTAACCATGACCGGATCATCCTCGCTCGACTGAAGGAGCGTCCTCCTTGTCACCGAGTCATAAATTTGTCGCGTTCGACTCGACATCATGAATGACATGTGGCCATTCTGGAACGGCAGCTGCCGGCTCTTTGGCTGCCATGCGCTGGCACCACCCTTGCCCTGCTTCTTCTTCGGGAGCCAGGCCCTTGTGTAGAGCGCAAGTGAGACGCTATACAGCTTGGTATCGTTGGCAAGCGGGACGGAGAGGCTGTTTTTCACGCTCCATGCCGAGGCAGTCGACTGGAGGCCATCGAGGCACGTCATCCCATTGGTCAAAATTGCACTAAGTAGGGTTTGAACATCGTCAGCCTTGAGCATCGGGAGGGCCGAGCTCGTTGCGTTGACGGCCTGGAAGGAGTTGAGGAGGAACTCGAGGTTGAGTGAGGCAAGGAGGTGGCAGTCCTCAAGGGCGCGGACAGCGGATATCGTTAGGGATGCCTGCCGGGTAAGGTACTTGTCGACCAGGGCCAGGAACTTGCGGGCCTGCAAGAGGGACTTGTGCATAGCGGCGCGGCCGTAGTAGTAGATGTCGCCAGTATCATTGCTTGGCAGGTTGGATCTGCAAATGGAAGGGTACGGAGTGGAATTGCATATTGTCCCGGTCGAGATGAGGCTGGTTGAGGCAACATTGGCATCCGCAAAACCTAGAGATGCCAAGAACGGCAGAACAAGAAGGAGAGGTAAGAGCACGAGAATGGGTGAGCTCGCCATTGCTGGAAAAAGAGATGGCCTAGAGGGTTGTGATTAATGGTGGATTGGGTTTAATTTCGTTGGCTTTTATAGAGAGAGAGAGAGAGAGAGAGGACGTATTGTGATTGCTTGCTGGAGAATTTTTGAAGTCAACTGGAACGGAATTTAGAGAAAAAGTACGTAGATCCCGAGCTAGCTTTCAATGCAAAATTTTAGGACGAAGAAAGATAGAAGTCAAGTGGGTGCGTGGGTCTTTGCTTATTCCTTATTTTACATGGTTTTACCAGAAGAAATAACGTATCTGTATGAGTTCTTTGCGTTGATGTCCACGTAAGTAGGAGATTTACAGCTGTTTAATAAATGCTCGGACAAGAAAAAGCAACTCGAACTCACTATCATTCCCTAGGTTTCGAGGAGGAGTATTTAGACGAGTTAAAAAAGGATTCATCAAGATCTTTCGAGAGCTTGCTTGCAAGGATTTTACTTTTCATAGCGGGCACAGGGCATGAAAACAATTTCTACCAACACTATTCAAAAAAGGAAATGTATGCATATTCAAATTTCGTAATTACACTTGCGATTTTTTAAATGATATCAAGTGCCTTTTTAAATTACTTTATGAAGGATTTATTATATTACTTCATATCTAACATAAGCGAAAAATTGATTTATTCACCCAGTTACTTCATAATGGGATAAATAATTTTTTGTGACATGATTGTTTCATCAAAGTGAAAATAAGGATTGTGACTCTCTTAAATTAGAGACTAATTGCGCATGCTCAAGTCACCTAGACTACTTGGTCGACAACATTGCCCAGACTCCTTTGCCATCATCGACTCATCGCCACTAAAGTGTCAACGGGAGTCTTTAAGCTACATCTCTAAATGAGAGCAGTAAGAAATGATGACTAAAAATTTTGTTTGATGAATTATTTATTGAGGTGACTATGTGGTGTTGTTAGGAGAAAAAAATCCCACATAAGGGATGCGACATATAGTGGAGAGATTAATATATCCTAGTCAGCCTGTACCTTAATGCCTTCAATTTTTGAATAGAAGTGCATTTAACTGGACATGGTGTTGAGCTCTAGCTTGGACTTCCTATTGTTGATCTTCCTATTCAAAGGCATTGGGCTTATCAAAACTTATGCTTTTTCAATATGTTAGGCTCAAACATGTGTAGGTTGTGTTTGGTAATTATTTCAAGTAAAGAATATTGAATGTGACTTCCTATTGAGGTGGTGGATTGTGTATTAGGGCTTTCCACTAAACTTGACACGTGAGAGGGAGATTATCAAATGCAGTGTGAGGATATTATGTGAAAGAAGTCTCATAGCGTTGATATATGATAAGGTGAAACAGTTAAAATATCCTAATTAGTCTGTAATTTATTAGCGTAAATTAGATTTTCTTTGGAAAAAGGTATCATATATTCCTGTACGTCCTGACATTCGTTATCAACTTCAGGGGGCTCTAATTCCCCGCTGCAACTCATTGACTGCAAGTGCTAGTGAAAAGGGCAAAAAAGGACAAATAATTGGAGCCAATGAAGGCGAAGCCTTGTAATTACAACACTATCCTAATCCATAAAATAATTAAAGCGAGATTTAGAATAGTACAATATATTGATCTAAGACGTGTACGACTTGCACTGGAGGATGGAAGAATAAACACTTATTTGAAATAATCGTAAAAAAACATCGTTAATTACTCTCGTCACATCTTTAAAAAGAAATGCAGTGGAGTTTGAATATAGTGCTCTTTAGGATCTTGTTAAGATTTTTAAATCTGTTTTGAAACTTAAAATTTATTATTCAAAACAAGTGACCACATTAATATGTGTCTTCTTTCATTTTCAAAATGTCTTACAATGTTGTTGTTTCCAGTTTTAGGTAATTCAATTTGTGTCCTAAAATCACATATTTACAAGACCCTTTACTAAAACAGTAATAACCGCGTTAATTGTAAAGTTCACATACTAGAAATAAATCTCAAATTATTAGCAAGTATTGTGAACTTGTACGGACATTCTTAAAAAAATTTCCTATGAATAATACGTCACAAGATTCAAAATAACTTTCACATGCACCCAAAAGCACCACATGCTTTCAAAAAATTTTGGGGAGCCAGAAATCTCTCGAGAAGTGGGGAAATCTATATGCACTTGCCTAATTTGTTTATTTTATATTTGCTATAGGCGCATGTGGAAAAGGACCTCGTACATAAAAATTGTTAGAATAATATGTTTTTAAGTATGCAGATGTGATCCGCAAGCATCTAGGAATTCTTGTTGGCCTACTTGCAATCTCCCGTTTAGGGTACGTCGAGTTGGATGATTACAAACTCGTCAAGTCAATGCGGATGCAAGCATTCTATCGTTGGTAGAGCACCGCAAGCTGCCGTACGTTAGCTCGTGCTCTATCCAGCCACTTGGACATTTTCTAGCCCCACCATCTCAGCCTTAGTGTGCGAAGCAAAGTGAAACTCTACATAGACGCAAACGTTTTGTTGCGGAGCAATTTGAGGAAGTGAAATTGTAAACGGGGCACCATGTCGATCGATTTGTTTGGGGCTTCTTCTGGTGCAATTCTATGTGTAAGTGAAACCAGGGTATAAGTAATGCTCGTCCTGTGGGATGTTTCCTGGTTTAGGGATAAATGGGATGTCTCGTGTGTCAAGGGTTTGCTCGTCAAAGGTGGACTTCCTCGTCAGTAAAAATGCTGCTAATTTTATCTTGGAAGGATCGATATTCGGTAACACCCTTTACGATGAAGTTTAGCGAGCCGACCCGAACATTGCATTGCAACGTCAAAAAAAGAAAAGAAAAGGAGACGAGTAATTTCACCTCAAAGCAAAAAGTAAAGTAGATTCGAGCCTACTCAACTTATTGTGAGTTCTCTATTGAAAGATTAACACTTGATGAGTCGGATCACGTTAGAAAATTACATAAAATTTTTCACAGGACCCTAGCTTATCCACCTCTATCACTTCCTCACTCTCCTAGACCAGCCACCTCTGCTACCTCTTGCCATACGCACCACCGTTGCCAGCAAAACCAGCGTTGTCCGCCGCCGGCATCTTTACAACCACCACTGCCATTGACTCCCCGACCACCAATATCAGCATCTCCATCTATAATTTTCAACTTGTAGCGCAACATTTATTTCTGATCAACGATTACATGTAATGAATAACATTACTAAGTTGCAACTACTCAAATCATAATTCTCCTGAGACATCGAAATCTTGGAACCATAGTTAAAAATGTTATCGTGAACTTTAATTAATTATAATAAAATCCTGAAGTCATTAGTATCGGTTGAGAGATTGACATATAAAGCATTGCGAAAGTTCTCATATGGACATCATATGAATGAAACATTCAAGTCATGCAATCATGGCTTAAAAGTTTGTAGAATCCCTAGGAGCAAACTTTCTTACCTCGAAATCATTCTTAATCCTTTGTCAACACACCTATGCCTTCTTTAATCCTATTAACCTCCCCTAGATACTCTCATTGGGTGGAAGCTAGCAAGAGTGCCAACTTAGGGTTTTATGAGGGAAATATTGTAAAAAGTCCTAAATTTATTATACGGTGATCAATTCAATTATAAACATTTCAATTATGGTAATTTAATCTTAAATCTTTTGGTGTTTGCCAATTTGCTCCTAAACCTATTAACGATTCACCAATTTAATTAGTTTAGATAATTTTGACAAAAAAATCATTGACCTCACGGTTAAGTTAGTATTGGCTATCCACATTGCGCGATCGGCACTAACATGGAATTTTTTATTTTTTTTCTAATTTTTTTTCTAATTTGGTCTTTTCCTTTTTTTTTTTTTTTTTTTATCCCTTTCCCCTCCACTAGCCACTGTCGGCGCTTGTTGGCCTTTGCCGGCCTTGGGTGAAGGCCATCGTCACAAGCCTTGGGGAGGGAAGCTCATGCCTAGGCTTGCAACGGTACCCGTCGCTGGATTTGGCAAAGGCTACCCTTGCCACGAGTCAGCGAGGAGGGTTGTTGAGGGCCCAGGTGTGGTGTCCTTGCCAAGGTCGGCGAGGGTGGCCCTTGCTTGAGCCAACGGCCTCTGCTGACCATTGATGAGGCTAGGTGATGGCCTGTAGTGGGAAAAACAAAAAAAGAAAAAAGGAATAGTAAAAAGAAAAGAAAAGGAAAAAATAAGATAAAAAACCAGAAAATTGTATTATTTCGGTTGACCCAGAGAGTTTTAAAATGCAAATTGTATCAACAATATAGAGAAGAAAAAAAAAGGAGTTCTAAGACTATACATAATTCAAATAATCCGCCGAACAAAGTCAAAAGTCGTATGCATTTGTTTCTTCGTGACTCAATGTTCGATTTCCAATGCGTAAGAAGGTGTAAAAGTTAGGCGCAAATTGCGGTTAATACATATTATATTATATCCAGGAATGGATCTCACGACAAAACATCTTTCATCAAAAGTCGTTGTTCGTTTTTTATTAAGAAGACAAATTTTGTGGAGATTTTGGCCAGGCAATATCAAAGGTGAATAAGAATATCACGGACTTTTCTTTAAATCAAACCACACACCCGTGCTAAAATTTCATCCAAGTCATGGCTTGAAAATACAATCTCTTCAATGTAGCTGAACATAAATGAACTGCGTTGGAAATTAATCGATGACATGATTTAAAGGTGCAAAGATGTTACTTCTAGAATTTAATCGACGACGTTACACTCAGGATAAATATAAACTTGGAAATCTAATCGACAACGTAAATATGAAAACTACAACTAAAAAATATGTCAAAATTTAATTGATGACGCGAGTTTGTAAACTAAAAGTACAATGCAAAAAGGTAAAAATGACCAAAAGATGGTAGATTTGCCTATTTGTGTGTTAGTGGAGGGGTCTCTAGTAGACAAACGATGGTATTTAAAGTAATTGTGCCATAAAAATCTGAGCAGTTTTCCTATGATTGTTGCCATGTTCCCTCATCTTCGAAAATCTTGTGCCCTAGTCTCATGATGCTATGATCTTGCCACCAAGCAGTTACTCCTTTAAAATCGTGTTCTAATTGTTCCACGATTTCTATTGATTCATTCTCTAGTGACTTCAAATCCATAGCTGCATCTTGACACCCTTTATACATACAACTTCCTCCTAATGTCTCAATTGTTAATCCATTACCCTTATTACTCAATAGTCTCGTCGAGTATTATTAACCATCCATCGTCATATATCAATAACTTATTAGTAGTAGTCATCGATGTGCATTACTATTGATAATGATCCTCGTGGTCATTGATAATGGGTCATGTGCTTAATAATACTCTACACTCTAGTCATGTCCTTATCCATAGTGATGAACTGACTATGGTGCAAACATATTTATGATATAAAATAAATCGAAATTTGACATCTTTAAGGTTTGGCCTTCGGTATAGAGGCTTGAAACAGGTTGGCGAGGTTTTTATTAGCAGGTGGCTTCGGTGCCGGTTCAAGCATAAATTACCGACTCCTCTTAATTAATGTGTCATCCCTACAATACATGGATTTAATCCTAATGTTTCTCTTTCCTCCTCTTACCAACAAAGTCTTAAGCTTATTGCAATTTTTACAATTCCGTCCTAAATCTTTTATTCATTGTCAATTTAGTCTTAAATTTTTTGTAATTGTACTAATTCAGTCATCTAGCCAATTTTGACTGGTTGATGCTGACGTGGATGCTAGTCGGCGTTGGCCTTCCGATCGATGTTGATGTGGATAATCTTTTAATAATATTTTATTTTTTGAATTTTTTTCTTTTTTTTTTCTTTCTTTTTTTCTTCACTTTCTCCTCCTTCCTCTAGCCTATCACCACTGGCAACTGGCCAGAGGCAAGGCCGGTGAGGTCTCTCGCTAGCCTCAGGGAAGCCTGGCTATGGTACCTTGCCGACTTTAGGGAAGCTTGGCTATGGTTTGGTGACCTCGCCCAGGCCGCTTGCTAAATCTGGCAACCTCGCCAGATATCACAAGGTTGAAGGGCATGACTTCATGCAACCTCTAGCTTGGGCGAGCCTTGCCGACCATGGTCAAGGTTGAGCTTCGCCAGATCTGGCGGGGCCTCACCATCGTTTTGCCAATGCTCAACTTTGGCCGGCAATGGAAGGAGGAAGGAGGGAGAAGGAAGAAGGAGAAAAAAAAAGAAAGAGAAATAAAAACAAAAGAATAAAGAATAAAGATAATATCATTATAATATTATTCACATCAATATCGGTCGACGTTCACGTCAGCGCCGACCGGCCAAAATTAGCCAAATGGACTGAATTAGCAAAAAAAGAAAAAAGGTCATCACTAGATAGAAAAGAAAAATTGCCATAGATTTAGAATTATTTTGATAATTTTCCCCTCCTACGAAAGCATCATGATTTGTCAGTGCTAATAAAAATTTGTTCGATTGAATCTTGTCTTCAATAATATGTGACTAAAATTAGTTCCTCTGAGCTCACATGACAAGAATTAAAAGTAATTATAATTATTTGGAAAAATTACCAAAAAAATTCTAAACTTATTGCAATTGTGTTAATTCGACCCTAAACCTTTTTTTGCGCCAATTTAGTTCTAAACTTTTGGCATTTGTGCCAATTCGATCTATCTGACCAATTTTGACCAGTCGATGCTAACTTGGACATTGGCCATCCGGCTAATGTTGACGTTGTATTTTTTTAATTTTTTCTTTTTCTTTCTTCTTTCCTTTCTAATTTTTTTCCCACAAGGGCTGGCAAGAGTCGCAGCCCTTACCCATGGTTGGTGAGGCCATGGAGGCCTTTGCTTGCTGCCGATGAGGACTTGGCGATGCAAGTGAAGCAACCATGGTCTCGCACTAGATTGCGAGGCTGGCCACGCCTTGTATTTGGGCATGAGGCCAGCCTCTTTGGCCACTGTGAGAAAAAAAAAAAAGAAAAAAGAAAGAGAAGAAAGACGAAGAGAAGGAAAATAAAAATTCAAAAAAAATTATTTAAAAATTGCTATCTTAGCGTTGGCCAAATGATCGATGTCTGCATAAGCGCCGACTGACCAAAATTGGTCGGATGGACTAAATTAGTATAAATGCGAAAATTTTAGGATTGAATTAATACAATTGCAATATGTTTAAAAAAAATTTGCTAATTTTCCTGTAATTGCTTAAAAAACGTAAATACCCAAAAGGTGCGAGTTTATGTCTCAAGAACACCAAGGTGCCAATTGTTCATCTGATGCTTCGTACTTCGTGCTCTCGACTACCTCAAAGCATCCTGACACATTGCCTCAATCAACACGGTTCATGAATCGCCATCATCACGAATCGTATATCTATGGATCGCTGCTCTTTGAATCTTGCCGGTTTATTCGGCCAAGATTTGATTTTATCTCCTCTGTTTGCGATCTTAAATCCTTATCCTATAGTGGTCTAAAGCCTTGGCCTCCCGAATTCGCTTGTCCTCAACCTTGTCGCTTCCTTGGCTCCCAAGCCTCCTAGATATGCTTCTGCCAATTACGTTTTTAAGTTCCACAGCTGGCGAGACAACGAGCACGACAGCAATTGCTATTTTGACTTCAAAACCTTCTCGAGGGGTATATTGACGACGTTGTTATCGGTCCTTGTTTCAAGCAACATTTTTAGATTCCTATGATCCTCCGTTGTTGTTCCCCTTGTCCACGTGAAGAGAAATTTCATTGCCAAAAGCCTTCTATCATAGACGTCTGAAATGTCTAATCCCAGCGATTCAAGAGATTTCCTTCTTTCGGTGTAGAATTTTGGGAGTGGTATCTGAGGATAAATTCCAATGATCGAATGCTGCGTACCTGGGGGTAGGCTGGCATTGCTGCAGCACTTCAGATTAGTTGCTTTGACTGGGATCTGAATCTGGGCCTTTTCGGCGCTGCAATTAGCTTTCGGTCTCCATCAGCCAACTGTTTCTTTTTCCCTTGACATAAATGTCGATCACTCTCCTAGATGTTTATGTTATAGCAAGTTTTCTTCCTTTGCACACCCGTAAGAGACATTGGTCCGCCCAAACATCTTAAATTCATTAATAATGGTGCTCTTTCCCGTGGCAACTTTCTAATCAAATTTTGTCGAACGTCTGGTATGATCTCCGATGTCAAGCATGCAACCTTTTTGTTGTTCTGGCTGTCCAAGTACTTTTTCTTTCACCCTCTCTTAATTATCCAGAGATCTCCTTGGTATTGCCTCCAGCTTAACAGAAGGTACGTCGACTGCCTTAGGCCCACTTATTCTCGCTGCTCTGTATAGAGGTATTTACACATCCCTCTTTGGCTATGCATCTAAAGGGGTCGGCACCTTGGGATTGCTTTGTATTTTCCATCATTCTTCTCTAATCAGGTCTTTGCTCTGTTTCGACATGATAGATTGAATCTTCAACCTCACCTTCGTGAGTCTGTTGGTTGTCAATTGCTAAGTCATTCACCTTTGCCTGTCCCAAGGGGTATCTCCGCATTCAAACATTTTCTTCAGATGTTGTTTTTGTTCGATTCAGATTATTTTGTTTTTTGCACTTTCAGTTCTCCTAGCTACACTCGTATCTATTACTTTATCTCTTGAAGAAGTTCTATAGATTTCTGGATCGATGTACTCATTCATGTTGAATTTACATTAAGATTATCAAAGAAGGAAATTCTTCTAAGGATTTGAGATATACTCTCCCCAAGCAATTCGGATTGACTTAGGGTGTGCGTATACTAGTTTCATATTCGCTGGAATCCGCCTTCATGACTAGGCATAGTATAGACCAAACTGATAACGAGTCATTTGATTGCTGTTTTGAAATCACCAGATTGCTTCACGCTTGATATTTCATTTTTGCCTTCAGAACTCGAGGAAGTGTGAGGAAAATGAACATTGGGACAAATTGAAGTATACAAGGCAAGGTGGTTATCTTTCTGAGTCTTCCCCTTACCCTTGTTTGAGAATGTGGGGGAGTCTTTGGGCTCCTCCGTCAAAGCTAAAGTTGTTCTTGAACATGCCGCAAGGATATTACGCTCCGAGATCACCAGCTCCAGTAGTGTTGCGTCTGAATCCTCGTTAGCATCTGTCATTACTGATGAAATAGTCAAAGGCTAAACGGACTGAATTTCTTGAATTCTCTCAAGGTGGCTTTCTGTTGATTGCAAATTATCCAATAATCACCAAGAGTTAAGGCTTTAGCCAATGAACTAGGTGGTGGTGAAATCCAGTTCTCAAAGTCTCCCAGGTTCAGGAAAGAATGTGAAGATTTCCTGACTGGCTTTCTCCTTAGGGTAGAGACTTATCAACTAAATTGTGACAGAATCGCCGTTCTTGTAGTCTCGGAGAGAGATTATTGATATCCTCATAATACTCTGATGAAGGTCAACCAAAATGCCCTGCAGAATCTAGTGAATGAACGGGCTGACCTTGACGCTGAAATCCATTGCTCGTCTCGCTCATTCGACGACAT
The DNA here is from genome assembly GCA_014182365.1 of Eucalyptus tenuipes. Lineage (NCBI taxonomy): Eukaryota > Viridiplantae > Streptophyta > Magnoliopsida > Myrtales > Myrtaceae > Eucalyptus > Eucalyptus tenuipes. Next base: position 9,088,272 of record CM024544.1, on the reverse strand, counting down.
ACCCTGAAAATTTTTCACTCCTCACCTCAAAATTCTAACTCAATGGCACCTAAAGCTCCATCACGAAGCACCCGTAGACCCATTGGAACGCGAAAATCAACTTGTGCTGCCACCGATCTCTCTCGCGCTCCTAGAGGTTCGTTTGAAATTGATCTTACTCAAAACCCTGAGGGGTCGACAGAAGTCGCAGCAAGCCAAGATACTTCCTCGACGTAAAGGATGGAAGTCACAAGAGGTTTGGCCACTGCCAGCACCATGCAAGTCCCACCTACTGAAAGGAGGACTCCTACTGCTCGGACTCTTGAATCCCATTTAGTAGGATACTTCCTCGAGTTAATGTGGATTTTTTATTTTTATTTTTTTTTTGCAATTTTTTTTTTTAAAATCTGACTTTTAGTATTTATTTTTATTTCTTTTTTCCATTGTAACCGGCAACGACTTACCCTAGGCAAGGCCCCAACAACCCTCTCCAGCCACATTAGAAAAAAAAATGAAAAATGAAAAATTCAGATTTGTTTTTTTAAAAGAAAAGAGTCCAAGTGAGAGCTAATCGTGTCACCTAAAACGGTTGGCAATCACGTCAGCTAAATCTAGCCAAAATTGATTGAAAAAACTATATTAACATATCATTAAAAGATTTATGAATAAATTGATTAAATTGAAAGGTTTATAGTTGAATTGTCGTAAGTACAATAAATTTATAACTTTTCAATAATTTCCTCGATATCCATTTTCATTTAAATAAGACCAGCTTTCTAGACAAAATTGAATGGGGGATGAGCACATGCTACTCCTGAAATGAGTATGAATTTACTGGTCATTAGATTCTCACGTATCATAGCATCCAATACCTAGCATCTTCATGGCTGAACATTGATTCAATTAGACCCATCCTCCTCGATCAAATCGATAACTATTAAAAGTTTATTGAAACTATGTAGGCCCCTGGCATGAAATCCTGCGTTATGACCAATTGACTATAGACAATGTGTCTTCGAACTGGTGTTAAAGTTAGGCCCATTCCATTTTATATTCAGAGGAAAATGGATATGAGTGGACTTGGAGTTTTAAATTGGCGTGCAATCCACCAAGGCACTTGACTCCGGTTAGAGGCGGAGCACAAATCGACCGACGCCTCTTTGATTCGTGAATCGTCATCACGTCTTCGTGTACGATGTATAATACGTTTTGCACGATATGATAATTAATCATCTATATTCAAGAAGATCGTATCCTTTATTGCACATTAAAAACAAATAACAAGAATGAAAGAACAAATGCAGCTAATTTGTCATCTCCACTTAGGAGAGAGTCCTTTTTCACTGTCCTTTCCTTTCAAAATAGACCCATTCAACCTCCATTTTGGAGCGGGACGGTTATATCAGCCCGCCCGTATAAGGTACGCCCGTTTGAGGCAACCAAGCGTCCCCGAGCAAGAAGCTCGACACCGTGAAGTTGGCTGCGTCCGTGGCGTTGATCACGTGGTACCCGGGCCACGTGACCCGGTTCGTGGTGTTTGATCCGGGCCCAGTATTATTGTACTCCGCATAATATAGAGTGCTCAGAGCGAAGTCCCCACTCCAAATTTGCCACCCGGCAGGATTTATCAAATTATCCATGAAGCTTTGCATGTACACTGTCCTTGAATATTGCTTCCACGGCCTCCCTAGATACGTTTGCACAGAGGTATTGCTTGAGGCTAGGTCGTCGGCCGCCCTGATGGTGCAGTTGTGAATGGATGTGCCCGTGTTCTGGTTCACGTCGGTTCGGCCTTGGGCAGTGATCATGTTCGATTGGCCGCTCAATGGGAGGCGAGGGTAGAGGTTGCAGTTTTGGAAGACGACGGCCGCGTTGCCAAAGATGAAGTCAACCGTGCCGTAGACATCACACTCTCGATAAAACTGCCTCATAGAGTGCGTGTAAAGAGTGTCTTGATACGCCTCGAAGCTGCAGCTGTAGAACGCCGATAGGTCAGCTCCACTACGGACGGCTACGGCCTGGCTCTTCGCCGGACCGGCAGTGTTTTGAAAGGTTATGTTTACTGCCACGAAATTCGGTGCCACCACAGCTGCAATAGTGATAATGGGTTCATGATGTCAGTCATTATTATAATGGAATTCGAAGGGACTGGACGAAAGAAATTTGATGAAATTTATGATAACAAGCTCTTGATTTTTTTTTTTATGGGCCTGAAAATAAGCTCCAGCATATTGAATGCCTTTACATGCTTTAAGATAAAGCATACAATCAAAATCATTCTTGTAATTGATATTTGACAAAGAACAATGCTCCATTTAATGGATATACTGATCGAATCCTAGTATAAATCATACCAAATGCCAATAGCGGACACATGTCATTTAAGGCAGCAAAAGTCAAAATTGATTTAGTTGGTGAACCGCCCTATAGCTTAATGAGTTCCCTGTCCCGTTTCCAGCCGTGGAAAGTTCTAAATAAGGAACCCAATATATATTAATATGAAACTTCGAATCTTATTTATCAAATATTTATTTGGTAGAGAAATTCCGATCATTTATATGCAATTAATTAATATAGTGCTTATGTAAGGCTAAAATTACGGAAAATCCATATGCAAAGTGCAGTCTTACCGAATGTTGCGGAGTTGAACGTGGTCCACCCATCGGCTACACTTCGGTTGCCGGTGATCACCGTCTGGTTGATGCCGTCTCCGATCATCATGAGATACATTTTGTTCTTGGCAATGGACACATACTCCTCGTAAATACCGGCAGTCACATATATCAAGAAGTAACCGCCTGTGCCGTTGGTGTTGTTTGGAGCCGCCGCAACCGCCGCATTGATGGTTGTGAAGTTCCCGGTCCCATCCTGGCTCACCACCACGATATCGCTGACCAAGACAGAATTGTAGTTGCTTAACTGGAGGAGTGTCCTTCTCGTCACCGATTCGTAGATTCCTCGTGTTCTACTGGACATCGTGAACGACATGCGTCCATTCTGGAACGGCAATCGCCGGCTCTTCGGCTGCCCCGCGCCAGCGCCACCATTGCCCTTCTTGTTCTGCGGGACCCAGCCTCTCATGACGAGTGCAAGCGAGACGCTATTCAGCTTCGTGTCATTGGCAAGCGGCACGGAGAGGTCGTTCTTCCCGCTCCACGCAGAGGCAGTCGACTGGAGGCCATCGAAGCAGGTCATCTGATTGGTCAAAATAGCACTAAGTAAGGTTTGGACGTCTTCGGCCTTGAGAATCGAGAGGGTCGAGCTTGTTGCGTTGATGGCCTGGAAGGAGCTGAGGAGGAAGTCGAGGTTGAGCGAGGCGAGAAAGCGGCAGTCCTCAAGGGCGCGGACGACAGAAATTGTGAGGGAGTCCTGCCGGGCGAGGTACTTGTCAACCAGGGCGAGGAACATGCGAGCCCGTGAGAAGGACTTGCTCATGAAAAAGCGGCCATAATGGTAGATGTCGCCAGTGTCGTTGCTTGGCAGGTAGGACCGGCAAATGGAAGGGTAAGGAGTGGACATGCACATGGTCTCGGTCGAGGCAGTGTTGGCACCTGCGAAACCTAGAGAGGCCAAGAATGGAAGAGCAAGAAGGAGAGGGAACAGCACGGAAGTGGGCGTGCTTGCCATTGCTGGAAGAAGAGATGGTTTAGAGGGTTGTGATATATGGTGGATTAGGTTTAGTTTCCTTGGCTTTTGTAGAAAGAGACGGGGAGAGAGATGGTCGACTTCGTATTGTGATTGCTAGCTGGAGAATATTTTGAAGTCAACTGGAACGGAATTCAGAGAAAAAGCACTTGGATCTCGAGCTAGCTTTCAATGCAAAATTTTAGGACACGAAGAGAGATAGAAGTCTGGTGGGTGCGCGGGTCTTTGTTTATTCCTTAGTTTATATGGTTTTATCAGAATAAACAACGTATCTGTATGAGTTCTTTGTGTTGATGTCAACGTAAGTAGGAGATGTATAGCGTGTTATTGAATGCTCGGACAAGAAAAAGCAACTCGAACTCACTATCATTCCCAGAGTGAGGATAAGGATTGATATTCTCTTAGGTTGCCAGGCTCTTTTGCCGTTATGGCCTCATTGACACTGGATACCTCTCTTCCTAAGACGTGAGACCCATAAACACGTTGCTCTCTCTCCCTCCCAAACCCCACCCCCGCGGCGACCTCCCCCCGAACACACAAACACACCAAATTAATTTCCCAATTTAGGTTCAACAAGATGATTGACATAGCAAATTTTGTATCTATGAATTATCTATTGAGGTGACCATGTGAGGGTGTCAGCTAAAAGAAAATCATACATTGGGGATGTGGCGTATAGTGAAGAGATTCATATATTATAGTCGGTCGGTAACTTAATGGATTAATTTTTTTTAGTAAAAGTGCATTTAACTACACATGTTCATAGATTTTAATTTGAACTCTTTGTCGTTGGTCTCCCTAATTAAAGGTCGGACTTATAAATTGTTGGTTTTTCAATAGGTTAGACTCAAACATGTGTGGGGTGGGTTTAGTGATTAACTCAAAGAATGAATCTTGAATGTGACTCTCTATTGAGGTGGCGGATGGTGTGTTCTGGCTTTCCACTAAACTGAACACATAAGAAGGAGATTATCAAGGTGCATGTGTATGAGGATATTAAGCGAAATAAGTTTCACATCATGAATGTATTGTAAAGTGAAATAGTGAAAATATCAAAATTGATCAATAACTTATTAACTTAAATTTGATTATCTTTTCATGAAAAATGAAATTATCATATTTTTGCTATGCCTCATAACAATTGTCATCAACTTCATGGGGCTCAAATTCACGGTTGCAACTCATTGACTTCAAATGCTAATGAAAGGGAAAACAAGGACAAATAATTGGAGCCAATCCTTGCAATTAGACCACTCATCTAATCCGTAAAATAATTAAAGTGAGATTTTGAATAATACAAAACCTTGATCTAAGACATGTGCAATTTGAATTGGTGGATGAAAATAGGGGTGAGCATAGGTTTAGAATAGAATCAAGAACCTGACCGAACTAGTCATAGAAATAGACCTGGTTCTAGATTTCCGCGATTATCACTTTGATTATTGATTTCAAAAAAGTGAAACCGGTACTATGTAGTTCAGTTTCCGGTTCCTAATTCCTAGGTAAGAACCGGGAACCGAAGTAAAAAAGAACATTGTATACAAAAAGTGATATAACAACATTTATTTCTATTTTTTATTAAGACAAAAGTAACAAAGGTACCCTTATTTTGTGAAGTTTGATCTCTTCTAAAGACAAAACAATTATAACATTGACATCGCAAGAGCTATTCTTTTGAAAGAGAAAAAAAACAAAAAATTTGCGTATTTTTTTCTTTGGTCTAAAGAAAAAATTCACGTACTTGACATGTGATAATATGTTCATATGGATGCAGATGTGATCCGTGAGCATCTAGGAATTCATATCGGCCTACTCGCAATCATCCTTTTAGGGTAAGTCGAGGTGGATAATTGCTCACTTTTCAAGTCAATGCGGATGCAAGCATTTTCACGTGAAGGCCGCCGGACATTAGCTCGTGCTGTGTCCGTCCACTTGGGCATTTTTTAGCTAAGTTCTAGCCCCACCATCTAAGCCTTAGTATGCGGAGCAAAGTGATAGACGCAAACGTTATGATGCGTGCGATTTGAGGAAGTGAAATTGTAGACATGGCACCATGTCGTTCGATTTGTTTGGGGTTCTTCTGGTGCAATTTTACGTGGGAGCCAAATTAGGGGCTATAAGTAATGCTCATCCTATGGGGTGTTTCCTGGTTTAGGGAAAAGTGGAATGTTTCATGTGTCAAGGGTTTGCTCATCAAGGGTGGACTTCCTCGTCGCTAGATATGCTGCTAACTTTATCTTGGAAGGATTGGTTTTTCATACCCTTTTTAGATGACGTTTAGCTAACTTACCCAAACATTACATTGCAATGTCAAGGAGAGAGAGAGAGGAGAAGGGGGGGAGAGAGAGAGAGAGAGAGAGAGAGAGAGATGGGAAATTCACCTTAAAGCAAAAAAGTGAGAGGTCTAAATTTACTTAACTTTTGAAAAGATTGACACATGACAACAAGTCTCACGTTAAAAAATTACATGAGAATTTTCACAAAACCCTTATTCATCTACCTCTCTCACCTCCTCATTCTCCTAGACCAGCCACCACCGACATGTCTTGCCATAGCCACTTCTGCCGTTGGTAAAACCAGTGTTGTCCATTACTGGCATCTCTACAATTACCACTGCCATTGACTCCCCAACCACTCACATCATTGTAAGAAGTGTTTTATCTACCTATGATTTTCACCTCACAGCAAACCATTTCCTTCTGATCAACAAATGCGCGTATGGATAGCATAACTAACTTGCAAATACTCAAATCATAATTCTTGCACAACATTGAAATCCTAAAGCCATATTTAAAAAGATTTTCTCAAGCATTTTAACTAATTATAATCGTATAATCTTTAAAATCATCAATATCGGTTTAGAGATTGATTAATAAAGTAATGCAACGATTCTCTATATGGATTTTCATATGAATTAAACATTCAAGTTATTCATGGCTTCAAAGTTTTTGGAATCTCTAGGACCAAACTTTTCTGACCTCGATATCATTCTTAATCATTTGTCAACATACTTATGCCTTCTTTAACCTATTGACCTCCCCCAGAGGCTCCCATTGGGTGGAAACTTATCCAGAATGCCAAATCAGGGTTTCATCAGCGTATAAAACAAGTAGGAAACCGCGAAGTTCTAGATGGAAACATGTGCAGCAGAAGAGACGAAGATTCCTTGTTCTACTCTCGAACCGTCACCGAGAGTTGAATGAGATCTAAAGAACAGAACAAGAGAAAATTATTGCAATGGGTAAGAGGTAAGAGTTGGCCTGGACCCATTTTGTGACTCAAATTTAATGAGTCCAATTCGATACGGATAACTCTCTCTCTCTCTCTTTTTTTTTTTTTTTTTTTTTTTTAAATGGGCTAAAATGGATCGAGAAAAACTGAAGCGTGAGAAACAAATAAAAAATGAATCCCTTGTAGAGACCCATAATTTAATCCATTTCTTCAAAACCCACGTTGACGTGGCTTCCTTTCGCATCACTTCGTCTTTATTCCTTCTTCTTCACCGAGAGTAACGAACACGGAGGAGGAATCGGTTCTGCGAGCCGCGACTTCACTTCGTCTCCGTTTATCCTCGCCGTGACCAAAAGCTTCGAAGGCTTGAACCTCAGTTGAAGATCCAAAGTGCTCAGATCTCCTTCTTCACCGCCCACCGTGCCTTCATCGCAAGAGCCCAGTCCTTGCCACCGCCGAAGTACGGCGGGTTTGTGTACACGAAGCTTGGGAAAAGTGTTAAAAAAAAGTCCTAAACCTTTTTTTATTGCCAATTAAGTCATAAACCTTTTTATGTTGTGTAAATTCAGTTCTTTCCGGCTAATTTTGACCGGATTTTGCTGACTGGACGCCGGCCGGCTGACGTGGCACGATTAGCGTTGACGTGGATAAATTTTAATAATATTTTCTTTTTCTTTTTTTTTTCTTTCTTTTTTTCTTTTTCTTTTTCCTTCTTCTTATTCTTCCTCCAGCCGGTGCCTCGACCTTGCCGGCCACCTCGCCAATGGCCGCGAGGGTGGTGAGGCTCGCCCTCGCCGGATCTGGCGAGGGTCGAGCCTCGCCCATGGCCAACGAGGGGGAGCCCCGCCAGCTCGGCGCGAGGCCGCCCTCGCGGCTGCCTAGGCCTTGAGCTGGCCTCACGCTTGGTTGGCGGGGCTCACCCTCGCCGCCTAGGCCTCGAGGGCTGCCTCGCACCGAGCGGGCGAGGCTCACCCTTACCGAATCGGCAAGGTCGAGCCTTGCCGACCATGGGCGAGGCTCCACCCTCGCCGGATCCGGCGAGGGCGAGCCTCGCCGCCCAACGAGAGGCCGCCCTCACGGCCACCGGCGAGGTCGGCCTCGACCTCGTCAACCGTCACCTCGGCCAGTAGCCGAGGTTCGGCGGCCGGCTGGAGGAAGAAGGAGCAGATGGAAAAAGAAAAAGAAAAAGAAAAATATTAAAATTCAAAAATATTAAAATATTATTAAAAGTTGTCCACGTCAGCGCCGATCAGGCCACGTCAGTCGGCCGGCATTCAGTCAGCAAAATCTTGCTAAAATTGGCTAGAAATGACTGAATTGGCACAACATAAAAAATTTATGACTTAATTGACACAAAAAAAGAATTTAGGACGAAATTGGCACAAATATAAAAGGTTTAGGACTTTTTTTAATACTTTTCCCACGAAGCTTCGAGTCTTCTTGAGCACCATCGTGATCGAAGCCTTCCTGGACCCGGTCTGCCCGGCAGCAGGGACGCGTGGGAGCCCTTGACGCAAGCAGTCACTTACTACGGACCTCGCATTTGGCTCGTCATCCACCTCCTCCCTCTGATAGCTCTAATCTCTTCCGTTGTAGTTGATTTTGCGTTTTCATTACCAACGAGGGAAGGGTTAGGATAAGGTTCTTGTCAGGCAACGTTTGGCCGAGTCATTTAGTGGAATCTTGTTTACTCAATACGCAAAGTAGACAGCGGGGAAATCGATAAGTTTGGCTAATTTTTCATGTCTCGCTGAGGTCAAACTCAATTTGATTTCGTCATCTGGATATAGAATATAATAGTATAGGATAGGATAATAAACCTGACATGTGTTTTTATATGGAATTGTTTTTCAAAATGTCTTAAATCTATTGTATGACAACCAATTCAATCATAAACCTTTTGATAACATACCAATTTGTTTCTAAACCTTTTGATTATACCAATTTAGTCCTAAAACGTTAAACGATTTGTCAAACTAGTCCTATGTCTTTCAATGAATTGTCAATTTAGTCTTTCTAGTTAATTTTGGCCGGCCATCACTAACGTGCCGGCCTAGTCAGCGCTAGGCATCCTATGTGGGGTGACCGGTGTTGACGTGGACAATTTTTTAATTTTTAAATATCTGAATTTTTTAATTGCTTATTTAATTTTATCCCCCCCCTCCTTTTTTATTAATCTCTTCAAGAAATCACGGCCTGTACTTTTCAATTGAAATAGATCAAATCAGTTAAATGAGTCATTATAAGTTGGACCATTTTTAACTTGATCATTCCATATGAGAGTTGTAGGTAAAAGTAATAGGCATATCCTTGGCCATTACTATTTCGGCTGAGCCTGAGAGTTTTCAAATGCAAATTGTTATAGATGAAGCCAAATATTCATTTTTAGGGGCTTTTTTGTCTTTTCTATTAGATTTACTTTTAAGTTAAAAGTGATACCTTTATATTAGCGATGGTAAGACTCTAGCCGTCAAGACACTGAAAAAGAAAATAGAGAGAAGAAAAAAATGAGTTTTTTTTTTCTTTTTGAGGGTTTTCAATCTTTTTATGCCCTGATCTTGAGAGAAGATCATCGTTATATTCCAACTTTTTTCGAAGTCTAGTGAATTCGCAAAGTGCCTCTACTCGGAGACGTAACCCAGGTTTGGGTGAACTTCGTTAACAAATTTTCTGGCGTGTTCTTATGATTCTGTTATTTTATTATTATATTATGCCTGGTGAATTGTTTGCGAGCGTTATTTTTCTGGAATGAACGTGCGATTTCGTAACACAAATTACATTGACAAACAGAGAAAAGAAAAAAAAAATAATGGGAGCTCCAAGCCCTTATATTATTCAAATAATCCGCCTAACAAAGTCAAAGTCGTACGCATTTGTATCTCCTTCACTCAAAGCTCCATTCCAAACACGTAAGAAGGTAAAAATTAGAAGCAAATTACGATTAATACAATATTAATATTATAAAATGAAATTCGATATCTTTAAGCTTTGGCTTTTGGAATAGAGGCTTGAAATGGGTTGGTGAGGTTTCTACTATTAAGTGGCGTCGGTGCCGGCCCAGGCATACACCACACCGATTCCTCTTGACTAAAATAAATGGATTTAACTCTATTGTTTCTCTTCCCACCAATGGGAGAGTCATGATTTGTCAGTGTTGATGAAAATTTCGATCGAATCTTGTCTCAACCCTTCAAGATAAGGACCATGATCTTCAAGAATATGTGACTAAAATTAATTCCTCTAAGCTCACATGACAAGATTGGTGTGATCCTAGATCCACAATTTTCCCGACTATGGATAGAATCATTGAGAGAGAGAGATGTCGGTATATTTGACAACTTGTCTAATTAATAGTAGTTTGGCTCATGCGAGAAATGATGGTTTTTGATAGATAATTTTTACATCTCACTGCCTTTATAGAGGATAAATGATGAGGATTTACAAGTTTTAACCTCAGGAACTGATCAAGTCTAGATCAATTGTGAGATTTGAATGGGTAACCTCCGGAGATTTTGAGTTGGAAATATCCCATCACACAACCAATTGCACGACTTAGGGATTTAAGATATATATCTTCTTTTAATCAAAATTTTATAATAAATTCCTTTATTTATTTTTTTCCCCAAAATAGTAGATTCATTTTAAATTATGTCAATTTCACTTATTCTAAAATTTCCTGCTCATCTCCGACTTAAATCAGACATGCTTAAAGCTTGATTCGACTTATTGCCATGACATTGACTCTTCTACGGCTGAAAACTTTGAGCATCTTTCAATTCAATCTCAAGAGTATGCATAAATCCAAAAGTTACCAACTACCAATTATCTAGAAGTAGGCACCAAATGAACATTGAAACTTTAATCTCCATGTCAACCATGACAGACTTTTGAACATCTTATTTCTATGCGGTACACCAATATGGTTCGACGACCTCCATCTACTAGATTTGATTGAAATTCACGTCAAATGAACTTAATTAAAAAAATTCATACAAAGTTTTTAAGTGGAACTCGATAAACTTAGAGCTTATGATATATTTTAATTTCATTGGATTTGGTTTATTGGAATTTTAGGTTCCCACGTTAGGAATTTAGTTAATTATATCTCTTTATTAGCTAACTAATTAGATTCTAATGATCTAGATAATATCGGAGAAATTTAGTTAATTTCTTGAACGACTTTCTCATTATTATTATTTTTAATTACAAGGAGTAATGTAGTAAGATACAAAATCCAATCCCTCAATAATTCATAACCGAGTGTAATTGTCAGTTTATGACTTTTTTTTTTTTTATAATTTCCCCAGTATCCATTTTATTTAAATAAACCAGCTGTCTATACAAAATAATTGAATTGGAGGGGGGGTGTAAACGCGTGCAACTTCTATCATTAGATTCTTGTGCAACAAAGCATCCAATAACTAACATCTTTATGACTGCACGCTGATTTAATTAGACCCATCCTACTCGATCAAGTCAATAACCATCAAAAGTCAATTGAAACTGTAGACGTTATATTTTTGAATTGGGGTTAAAGTTACGCCCATTCTATTTTATATTCAGGTGAACATGGATATGAGCTGATTTGGAGTTTTGAAAAGGCGTGCAATGCACCGAGGCTCTTGACTCCAGTTAGAGGCAGAGCACAAATCCACCGACACCTCTTTGATTCGTGAGTCGTCATCACGTCTTCGTGTACGATGCATAATATGTTATGCATGAGATGACAATTAATCATCTATATTCAAGAAGATCATATCCTTTATCGCCCATTGAAAAACAAATAACAAGAATGAAAGAACACATCTAGCTAATTTGTCATCTCCACTTAGGAGAGAGTCCTTTTTCACTATCCTTTCCTTTCAAAATAGATCCATTCAACCTCCATATCGGGGCAGGACGGTTATAACAGCCCGCCTTTGTAAGGCACGCCCGTTGGAGGCAACCAAGCGTTCCCGAGCAAGAATCTCGACACCGTGAAGTTGGCTGCGTCCGTGGCGTTGTTTACGTGGTACCCACGCCACGTGACCCGATTCGTGGTGTTTGATCCGAACCCGGTATTGTTATACTCTGCATAATACAGAGTGCTCAGCGCGAAGTTCCCACTTCAAATTTGGCACCCGGCAGGATTTATCAGACTATCCATGAAGCTTTGCATGCACACTGTACTTGAGTATTGCTTCCACGGCCTCCCTAGATATGTCTGCACAGAGATATTGCTTGAGGCCAGGTCATCGGCGGCCCCGATGGAGCAGTTGTGAATGGATGTGCCCGTGTTCTGGTTCACATCCGTTCGGCCTTGGGCAGTGATAGTTCCATCTTGATGGTTTAGCGGGTTGTGATGAGTTCTTTGTGTTGATGTCAACGTAAGTGGGAGATGTACAGCGTGTTAATGAATGCTTGGACAAGAAAAAGCAACTCGAACTCACTATCATTCCCAAAGTGAGGATAAGGATTGATATTCTCTTAGATTAGAGGCTAGCCGCACAGGTTCAGGTCGCCCAAGATTACTTGTTCGACAACATTGGCCAGGCTCTTTTGCCGTCATCGCCTCATTGCTACTCTCTCCCTAAGACGTGAGACCCATGAACACGTTGCTCTCTCTCTCTCTCTCCCTCTCTTTTTTTCTCTCCCTCCCTCCCTCTCTCTCTCCCATTCATTTGCCAAAGTGCCTAAGTAGGTTTAGGTTCAACCGTGGATGGGATTCTTTACGTTACATCTCTAAATAAGAGCAATAAGAAATGATGACATGGTAAATTTTGTTTTGATGAATCATTTGTTGAGGTGACCGTATGAAGGAGGTAAAAGAAATCATGCTTCGGGGATGCAGCGTATAATAGAGAGATTAATATATTCTAGTCATCCGGTAGCTAATTGACTTAATTATTTTAGTAAAATTGCGTTTAACTAGACATATTAATGGGCTCCAGTTTGAACTCTCCATGGTTAATCTCCCTAGTTAAAGGTATTAGGCTTATCAAAATTGGTGGTCTTTCAATGGGTTAGACTCAAACATGTGTGGGTTGTGTTTAGTGATTATCTCAAGGAATGGATCAAATGTGACTCTCTATCAAGGTGACGAATGGTGTGTTTTGGCTTTTCACTAAACTTGACACATAAGAAGGAGATTATCAAGGTACATATGTATGAGGATATTAGGCGAAATAAGTCTCACATCATTGATGTATTGTGCAGCGAAATAATTAAAATATCATAATTGCTTCATTACTTATTAGCTTAAATTTGATTATCTCTTCAAATGAAAGTATCATATTTTTGTTGTGCCTCCTAACAAAATGTCATCATCTTCAAGGGGCTCAAATTCCCAGTTGCAACTCACTGACTGCAAGTGCTAATGAAAGGGCAAATAAGGACAAATAATAGGAGCCAATCCTTGCAAGTACATCACTCATCTAATCCATGAAACAATTTAAATGAGATTTTGAATAGTACAAAATTTGATCTAAGACATGTACAACTTGGATTGGCGGATGAAAATAAGAGGGAGCATGAGTTCATAATAGAATCGAAAACCAACCCGAATCAGTCATAGAAATAGACCCGGTTATAGGTTTCCATGGTTACTAGTCTAGTTCTTGATTTCAAAAAAGTGAAACCGATACTATGCAGTTCCTGGTTACCACTTCCTAAGTAAGAATCGGGAACCAAAGTAGAAAAGAACATTGTATATAAAAAAGTGATATAACAACCTTTATTTCTATTTTATTAAGAGAAAAGCAACAAAGAGTACCCTTGAATAAAATTCACGAGTATTCCAAATTCATTTTGCGAACTTTGATCTTTTTATAGACAGAACAATTATAACATCAACATTACAAGAGCTATTATTTCGAAAGAGTAAACAAAAAATTCGTGAACTTGACATGTGGTAATTTGTTCATATGGATGCAGATGTGACCCGCGAGCATCTGGGAGTTCTCATTGGCCTTCTTACAATCTTCCTTTTAGGGTAAGTCGAGGTGGATAGATGCTTACTTTTCAAGTCAATGCGGATGCAAGCATTCTCACGTGAAAGCTGCCGTACATTAGCTCGTGCTGTATCCGTCCACTTGGGCAATTTTTAGCTAATTTCTAGCCCCGCCATCTGAGCCTTGGAATGCGAAGCAAAGTGAAACTCTGCATAGACGCAAACGTTATGTTGCGTGCGATTTGAGGGAGTGAAACTGCAGACACGGCACCATGTCGTCCGATTTGTTTGGGGTTCTTCTGGTGCAAGTGTAGGTGTGAGCCAAACAAGGGCCTATAAGTAATGCTCATCCTATGAGGTGTTTCCTGGTTTAGGGATGAGTGGTATGTTTCATGTGTCTAGGGTTTGCTTATCAAAGGTGGACTTCCTCGTCGCTAGATATGCTGCTAAGTTTATTTTGGAAGGATCGATTTTTCGTACTCTTTTTAGATGATGTCTAGCGAACTTACCCAAACATTACATTGCAATGTCAATTAAAATAAAATGAGAGATGCAAAAAAGTGAGAGGTCTAAATTTACTTAACTTTTGGTGATTCCTTTATTAAAAGATTGACACATGACAATAAGTCTCACATTTAAAAATTACATAAGGATTTTCACAAGACCCTTATTCATCCACCTCTCTCACTTCCTCATCCTCTTAAGACCAGCCACCACCAACATGTCTTGCCAAAGCCATTACCGCCGTCGGCAAAACCAGTGTTGTCCACTACTGGCATCTCTACAATTACCACCGTCATTGACTCCCCAACCACTCGCGTCATTGTAAGAATCGTTATATCTACTCATGGTTTTCGCATCGCAACAATTATTTCTAATCAACAATTGCATGTATGGATAACATAACTAACTTGCAAATACTCGAATCATAATTCTTGCAGGACATCGAAATCGTGGAGCTACATTTAAAAATGTTTTCTTGAGCATTTTAATTAGTTGTAATCATATAATCTTTAAATAATCAATATGGATTTAGAGATTGATTTATATAGTGACGCGGGGATTCTCTATATGGACATTCAAGTTATGCAATCATGGCTTAAAAGTTTGTGGAAACTCTAGGACCAAACTTTCTGTACTCGATATCATTCTTAATCATTTGTCAACATACTTATGCCTTCTTTATTCCTATTGACCTCCCCCAGGGGCTCCCATTGGGTGGAAGCTACCCAGAATGCCGAATTAGGGTTTCATCAGCGTACAAAACAAGTAGGAAACCTCGAAGTCCAAGACGGAAACATGTGCATTAGAGGAGACGAAGATTCCTTGTTCTTCTCTCGAACCGCCACCTAGAGTTGAATGAGACCTGAAGAACAGAACAAGAGAAAATAATTGCAATAGGTACGAGGTAAGGGTTGGGCCGGACCCATTTTTCAAATGGGCTAAAATAGATTGAGAAAAACTTAAGCCTAAAAAACAAATCAAAGATGAATCCATGTTTTAATCAATTTCTTCAAAACCCGCTTCACCCTCGATGCCATCCCAAGCTTGGCTTCCTTTCGCATCACTTCGTCTTCATTTCCTTCTTCATCGAGGGCAACGAACACGGAGGAAGAATCGGTTCTGCGAGACTTCACTTCGTCTCCGTTTCTCCTCGCTGTGACCAAAAGCTTCACCGGCTTGAACCTCAGTTGAAGATCCAAAGTGCTCGGATCTCCTTCTTCGCTGTCCACCATGCCCTCGTCGCAAGAGCCCAGTCCTTGCTGCCCCCAAAGTACGACGGGTTTGCGTACATGCAGCACCGAGTCCACTTGAGCACCATTGTGATCGAAGCCTTCTCGGACGCGGTTTGCCCGGACAGCCGGGATGCATGGGAGCCCTTGACGCAAGTAGTCGATTACTATGGACCTCGCGTTTGGCTCGTCGTCCACCTCCTCCCTTGATGGCTTAAATCTCTTTCGCTGTAGTTGATTTGGCGTTTTCATTACCAATGAGAGGAGACTTAGGATAAGGATTTTGTCTGGCAATGTTTGGTCTAGTCATTTAGTGGAATCTTTGTTTACTCAATACGCAAAGCAGACAGCGTGGAAACGATAAGTTCGGCTGATAGTAACGCTTATGTTTTGCTGAGGTCAAACTCAATTTGATTTCCTTACATGAATATGGAATTTAATAGGATAGGATAGGATAGGATAAGAAACTTGACATATTTTTGTTATATGAAAAACTGATTTAAAAAGTCCTAAACCTATCGTACAACATTTAATTCAGTCTTAAACCTTTCAATTTTACCATTTTAGTCCTAAACCTTATGATAACTTGCTAATTCAGTCATAAATCTTTCGATTGTGTTAATTTAGTTCTAAATCTTTAAACGATTCATCAAACTAGTCTTAAATCTTTTAATGAGTTGTCAATTTAGTCATTTCGACTAATTTTAGCCAATATCGCTAACTTGGCGGCCTAATCAGCACCAGTCATTCTATGTCATGCAGCTAATGCTAACGTGGACAACTTTTAAATTTCAAAAAAATCCAATTTTTTCTTGTTTATTAATTTTTTTAAAGATATTGCAGCCCATGCTGCTTTTGTTGAATTAGATCAAAACGAATTAAATGGGTCGACCATTTTCAACTCCATCCTCCCATTTGAGAGTCGTAGGTAAGAGTAAGCAGATCCTTGATCATTACTATTTTGGCTGGCCCAGAGAGTTTTCAAATACAAATTGCATCGGCAAATAGAGAGAAGGAAAAAAAATTGTAATGGGAGTTCCAAGACCTTAAATTATTCTAATAATCCGCCTAACAAAGTCAAAGTCGTACGCATTTATATCTCCTTCGATCAAAGCTCCATTCCAAACACGTAAGAAGGTAAAAGTTAGAAGCAAATCACGATTAATACAGTATAAATATATATTATAAAATGAAATTCGATATCTTTGAGCTTTGGTCTTTGGAATAGAGGCTTGAAATAGGTCGGTGAGGTTTCTACTATTAAGTGGCTTCGGTGCCGATCCAAGCATAAACCACATCGATTCCTCTTAATTGAAAGTGTCTTGACTAAAATAAAAGGATTTAACTCTAACGTTTCTCTTCCCTCCTATGGGAGAGTCATGATTTGTCAGTGTCAACGAAAATTGGTTCGATCGAATCTTGTCTCAACCCTTCAAGATAGGGACCATGATCTTCAAGAATATATGAATAAATTTGAATGGCTAATCTCTAGAGATTTTGAGTTGGAAATTTCCCATCACACAACCAATTGTGCCAGCCTTGGGGATTTAAGATATATATCTTCTTTTAATCAAATTTTTATAATAAATTCCTTTATTTATTTTATTTTTCGCCCCAAAATAGTAATTTCATTTTAAATTATGTCAATTTCACTTATTCTAAAATTTCCTGCTCATCCCCGACATAGATCAAACATGCTTAAAGCTTCATTCGACATTTTGCCGTGACATTGAATCTTCTATGGTTGAAAACTTTGGACGTCTTTCAATTCAATCTCAAGAGTATGCATAAATCCAAAAGTTACCAACTAACTATTATCTAGAAATAGGTACCAAATGGACTTTGAAACTCCAATCTCCATGTCTCCCCTGAATAACTTTTGAACATCTTTTTTCTACACAGTACACCGAAATAGTCCGACGACCTCCATCTAGTAGATTTGATCAAAAATGGCGTCAAATGAACTTAATTTAAAAAATCCATACAAAGTTTTGAAGTGGAACTCGATAAGCTTAGAAATTACAATTTAGCTTAATTTCTTCAGATTCTGTTCATTGGAATTTTAGGTTCCCATTTTAGGGATCTGGTTAATTTGATCGCTTTATTGGCTAATTAATTAGATCCTATTATCTAGATAATATCGAAGAAATTTAGTTTTTTTTAGACAGCATTCTCGTCATTATTATCTTTAATTACAAGGAGTAGTGTATTAAGATACAAACTCCAATGGCTTGTTAATCCATAACCGAGTGCTATTATATTATCCGTTTATGACTTTTATTTTGTAATTTCCCCGATATCCGTTTTATTTAAATAATCCAGCTGTCTATACAAAATAATTGAATTAGGGAAGAGGGGGAGGGGGGGAATGAACACGTGCTACTTCTGAAATATGATGAAAGTTCTGGTCATTAAATTCTTGTGTATCAGAGCATCCAATAAGTCAAAAACTAACATCTTCATGACTGCACGCTGATATAATTATACCCATCCAACTCGATCAAGTCAACAACTATCAAAACTTAATTCAAACTATATTCATTATATTTTCGAATTGGTGTTAAAGTCAGGTCAATTCCATTTTATAATCAGGTGAACATGGATATGAGCAGACTTGGAGTATTGAAAAGGCATGCAATCCACCGACGCCTCTTTGATTCGTGAATCGTCACCACGTCTTCCGGTACGATATTCAATATGTTATATATGAGATAACAATTAATTATCTATATTCAACAAGATCATATCCTTTATTGCACATTGAAAACAAATAACAAGAATGAAAGAAAAAATGTAGCTAATTTGTCGTCTCCACTTAGGAGAGAGTCCTTTTTCGCTGTGTTTTCCTTTCAATATAGATTCATTTAACCTCCATTTTGGAGCGGGGCTGTTATATCAACCCGCTTGTGTAAGATACGCCCGTTTGAGGTAACCAGTCGTCCCCAACCAAGAAGCTCGACACCGTGAAGTTGGCCGCGTCCGTGGCGTTGATCACGTGGTACCCTGGCCACGTGACCCGGTTCGTGGTGTTCGATCCGGGCCCGGTATTGTTATACTCCGCGTAGTATAGAGTGCTCAATGCGAAATCCCCGTCCCAAATTTGCCACCCGGCGGGATTTATCAGGCTACCCATGAAGCTTTGCATGTACACTGTCCTTGAGTACAGCTTCCACGGCCTCCCTAAATACGTCTGCACAGAGGTATTGCTCGAGGCAAGGTCGTCGGCTGCCCTGATGATGCAGTTTTGAATGGTTGTACCGGTGTTCTGGTTCACGTCCGTTCGGCCTTGGGCGGTGATCATGTTTGATTGGCCGCTCATCGGGAGGCGGGGGTAGAGGTTGCAATTCTGGAAGACGACAGCTGCATTGCCAAAGATGAAGTCAACCGTGCCATAGATATCACACTCCCGATAAAACTGCCTTAGAGAGTGCGTGTAGAGAGTGTCCTGATACGCCTCAAAGCTGCAGCTATAGAACACCGAGAAGTCGGCTCCACTTCGAACGGCCACGGCCTGGTGCTTCTCCGGACCGGCCGTGTTCCGAAAGGTCATGTTTACCGCCATGAAATTTGGTGCCACGACGGCTGCAATAGTGATAATGAATTCATGACATTGATTCTTATTGATGTAATAAAATTTGAAGAAGAGACTGCAGGAACTAAGAAATTCTACGAAATATGATAATAAGCCCTTTCTTTTTTATGGGCCTGAAAATAACCTCCAGCATATTGAATGCCTTTACATGCTTTAAGATAAAGTATACAATCATAAACATACTTGTAATTGATATTTGACAAAGAACAATGCTCCATTTAATGGATATACTAATTAAATCCTAGTATAAATCCTATCAAATGCCAATAGCGGAGACATGTCAATTAAGGCAGCAAAATCCAAAAGTAATTTAGTTGTTGAACCGCCCTATAGCTTAATAATGAGTTCGTTGTCTCGTTTCCCGCCATGGAAAGTTCTAAATAAGTAACCCAATTTATTATTATGAAACTTCGAATCTATTTGATTAAATTATTATTAGGTAGAAAGATCCATATACAATTAATTATGTACGAATATAGCATGTACGTAACGCTAAGCTTGCAGAAAATCCATACGCAAAGTGAGGTCTTACCGAATGTTGCGGAGTTGAACGTGGTCCACCCATCAACTACACTCCGATTGCCGGTGATGACCGTTTGGTTGATACCGTCTCCGATCATCATGAGATACTTCTTATTCTTGGCAATGGACACATACTCCTCATAAACACCAGCGGTCACGTATATCAAGAAGTATCCGCTCTGGCCGTTAGTGTTGTTCGGAGCTGCCGCGACCGCGTCGTTGATGGTTGTGAAGTTCCCGGTCCCGTCTTGGCTCACCACCACGATGTCGCTTACCGAGACTGAATCGTCCCCGCTGGACTGGAGGAGCGTCCTCCTTGTCACCGATTCGTAAATCCCACGTGTTCGACTTGACATCGTGAACGACATACGGCCATTCTGGAACGGCAGTTGCCGGCTCTTTGGCTGCCATGCACGAGCACCGCCATTGCCCTTCTTCTTTTTCGGGACCCAGCCCCTCGTGAAGAGTGCAAGCGAGACACTGTACAGCTTCGTGTCATTGGCAAGCGGCACGGAGAGGCCATTCTTCACGCTCCATGCAGAGGCAGTCGACTGGAGGCCATCGAGGCACGTCATCTGATTAGTCAAAATAGCACTAAGTATGGTTTGAACGTCGTCGGCCTTGAGAATCGGGAGGGCTGAGCTCGTTGCGTTTACGGCCTGGAAGGAATTGAGGAGGAAGTCGAGGTTGAGGGAGGCGAGGAAGCGGCAGTCCTCAAGGGCGCGGACGGCAGAAATGGTGAGGGAGGCTTGCCGGGCTAGGTACCTGTCAACCAGGTCGAGGAACTTGCGGGCCTGCGACAGGGACTTGCGCACGGAGGCGCGGCCAAAATAGTAGATGTCGCCAGTATCATTGCTCGGCAGGTTGGACCGGCAAATGGAAGGGTAAGGAGTGTACGTGCATATCGTCCCGGTCGAGACGAGGCTGGTCGAGGCAGTGTCGGCACCCGCGAAACCTAGAGAGGCCAAGAATGGAAGAACAAGAAGGAGAGGGAACAGCACGAAAGTGGGCGTGCTTGCCATTGCTGGAAGAAGAGATGGTTTAGAGGGTTGTGATGAATGGTGGATTAGGTTTAGTTTCCATGGCTTTTATAGAGAGAGATGGTCGTCTTCGTATTGTGATTGCTAGCTGGAGAACTTTTTGAAGTCAACCACGGAACGGTATTCAGAGAAAAAGCGCGTCGATCTCGAGCTAGCTTTCAATGCAAAATTTCGGAGACGAAGAAAGATAGAAGTCAAGTGGGCGCGCGGGTCTTTGTCTATTCCTTAGTTTCTATGGCTTTACCAGAAGAAACAACGTATCTGTATGAGTTCTTTGTGTTCATGTTAACGGAAGTAGGAGATGTACAGCGTCAATAAATATTCGGACAAGAAAAAGCAACTCGAACTCACCATCATTCCCAAGCTTACATCTATATACTAGGTTTCCGGGAGGTGATTTTAGACACGAGAGTTAAAAAAGGATCCATCTTGATACTTTCGAGGGCTTTGCTTGCAAGTACTATACTTTTCATAGCGTGCACGAGGAGCGGAAAACAATACCTGCCAATACTATTCAAATAAGGAAAATGTCATATTCATTTTTCGTCATTGCACTCGCCATTTTTCAAATGATAACCAGAATTTTCTTTTAAAATTGTTTTGTGAAGGATTAATTATACTTCCGTTATATCTAACATAAGTGAAAGATTAATGTATTCGCCTAGTTGCTTCCTAATGGGATAAATAAATTTTCATGACATGAGTGTTTCGTCAAAGTGAAAATACGGATTGAGATTCTCTTAAATTAGCTGCTAGCCACACATGTTCATGTCGCCTAGACTACTTCTTCGACAACATTGCCTAGGCTTCTTTGCCCTCATTGTATCATTGCCCCTAGACGTGAGACCCATGAACATCTCTCTCTCTTATATTTCCCAAAGTGCCTGGCAAGCTTTAGGTTGAACTGTGAGGGGAGCCTCTACGTTGCATCTCTAAATGAGAGCAGTAAAAAATGATGACAGAGTAAACTTTGTTAGATGAAGGCGTGCATGCGGGGGTGTCAGGCAAAAGAAATCCCACGTCAAGAGTGCGGCATATAGTGGAGAGATTAATAAATCCCAATCGAGCAATAATTAATAACATAAATTTTTTAGTAAAAATGCGTCTAACTGGTCATGTTAATGGGCTCCAATTTAAACTCCCTCTCATTCATCTCCCTAATCAAAGAGGTTTTTCGATGGGTTAGGTTCAAACATGTGTGGGTTGCGTTTAGTGATTATCTCAAGAAAGGAATCTTGAATGTGACTCTCTATCAAGATTGCAGATGATTGACACAGAAGAATGAGATTATTTAAAAGTGCATGTACGAAGGTATTAGATCGAATAAGTCTCATATCATTAATGTATTGTAAGATGAAATAGTTAAAATATCCTAATTAGTCTCTAATTTATTAGCGTAAAATAGATTCTCTTTTCGAATCAAGGTATCGTATTTTTATGGTCGTCCTAAGAATTGTTATCAACTTCATGGGCTCAACTTCCCTGTTGCAACACATTGATTGCAAGCTAATAATAAGGGCAAAAAAGGACAAACGATCGGAGTCAATGAAGGCGAAGCCTTACAATTACAGCACTCACCGAATCCATAAAATAATTAAAGCGAGATTTTGCATAGTACAAAATCTCGATCTAAGATATGGACGACTTGAACTGGAAGATGGAAGAGTAAATGCTTGTTGAAATAATCGTAAAAAACTATCATTAAATACTCTAATAATATACATATAACCTCTCTATAAAGGTTCGTGAGCCGCGCAAATTGTGTAGTAAAGGTCGGCCATGGTGGCCATGACCGCCAAAAGATCAAAGGTCATTTAACGTCAATCTGGCCTTGTGTTGGCGCGGCAACCATCGCCGGCCTCAGTTTTATTGTAACAAGTGATAAAGATAATCGTGGATTTGATATGTTGAGAATATTCGAAATGAAGAGTAAAGACGGAGGAATTTTCTTAAAGTAATGGAAAAGTGGATTTGTTAAGATCTATTGGCAGCACCGTCACTGGATTTGTGCGCAATGGAGTCCACAAAATCCAAAACGGGGAGAGGCCCACAATTCGCGTTAAAATAAAAAGAAATGGGGCAGAGTTTGAATATGTTATCTGTCATCTTAGTACGCATTAAAATGGAGCGTCCGAGAAACCGACATCCAGCATATAGTATGATTAACAAAGATTTTGTTAACTAGTGTCGAATGAGAACTAATCAATATATACAGTGCTCTTTGGAAACTTGTTGAGTTTTTTTTTTTTTTTTGTAAATTTAAAATTTATTATTGGAAACAAGTGACTTTCTTAAAAAGTGTATTCTTCCATTTTCAAAATGTCTTAAAAATGTGTTATTCCTCATTTTAGGTAATTGAATTGGTGTCCTAAAATCACTTGTTAACAAGATCTTTATAATGATAATATATTGTAAAGTTCACATTTTATAAAAATCTCAAATGATTAATAAGTATTGTGAACTTGCATGGACATTCTTTAAAATTTTTCATATGAACAATGTATCGCAAGATTTGAAACAATTTTCAAATGCACCAAAAGCACCAATACTTTTAAAAAATGTTGGGGAGCCAGAAATCTCTCGAGAAGGGCGGAAATTTATATACACTCGCCAAATTAGTATATTTAACATTTACTATAGATACTTGTAGAAAAAATATCGTGTAAAAATAGTGATATAATAACATTTTTTTTCATTTTTTTATTAAGATAAAAGCAACAAAGAGTACGATTAAATAAAATTCACAAGGAGAGTATTTCAAATTCAGTTCGTGAAGTTTGATCTAATTTAAAGACAAAACAATTATAACATCGACATTGCAAGAGTTACTCTTTTGAAAGAGTAAAGGAAAAATTCACAAACTTGACCATGCAGATGTGATCCGTCAGCATTCGGGGTAGGTCGAGTTGGATAATTGCACCCTTGTCAAGTCAACGTGGATGCAAGCGTTCTCTCGTTTGACTAAGAACAACGAAAGCGCGTGAAAGCTGCCATATATGAGCTCGTGTTGTATACGTCCACTTGGGAATTTGTTAGCTGATTTCAAGCCCCACCATCTAAGTCTTAGTATGAGAAGCAAAGTGAAACTCTACATAGATGCAAACGTTATGTCACGGGGCGGTTTGAGGATTTAGGGTTCAGAGTTTTAGGGCATGTCAATCAATTAGTTTGAGGTTCTTCTGGTGCAGTTGTGTGTGCGAGTCAAACAAGGTGCTATAAAGTAATATTCATCCTATGGGATGTCT
Organism: Eucalyptus tenuipes; assembly: GCA_014182365.1. NCBI lineage: Eukaryota > Viridiplantae > Streptophyta > Magnoliopsida > Myrtales > Myrtaceae > Eucalyptus > Eucalyptus tenuipes. The sequence continues at coordinate 9,064,357 of CM024544.1, read as the reverse complement.
CCTGGCTTAGATGTAAGGGGGATGTTTCTAATGTCTAGGGTTTGCTCATCGAAGGTGGAATTCCTCGTCACTAAATATGCCGCTAACTTTATATTGGAAGGATCAGTTTTTGACACCCTTTTAAGATGATGTTTAGCTAGCTTACCTAAACATTGCATTGCAACGTCAGGAAGGAAAAGAAAAATGAGAGATGGGTAAATTCACTTCAAGGAAAAAAAAATATAAGATTGGTCTGAATCTACTCAACTTTTGGTGAATCCTCACGTTGAAAAACTACATAGACATTTCCACATAGCCCTCATTCATCCACCCCTCTCCCTTCCTTATCCTCCTAGATTAGCCACCACTGCTATGGCATAACCATTACCGTCACCAGCAATACCAGTGTCGTCCATTGCTGGCATCTCTACAATTATCACTGCCATTGACTCCCCAACCACCATGTTGGTGTGAGTATTAGCATATCTACCTATGGTTTTCACCTTACAGTGCAACAATTATTTTTAATCTACAAATACGTGTGTATATAACATAACTAACTTGCAAGTATGTGAATCATAATTCCGGTTCGACAGTGGAATCTTAGAGCCATATTAGAAAATGTTACTTCATGCATTTTAACTAATTATAACCATACAATTCTAAAATCATCAATATCGGTATAGAGATTTGACGGGAAAAGTACCAAAAAACTTGTAAACCTATTACATTAGTACCAATTCAATTTTAAACATCTCAATTGGACCAATTAAGTTCTAAACACTTTCGCATTTATACCAATTTGATCATCCAGTCAATATTGACCGAGGGGTGGTGACGTGGACGTCAATCGGTGCCAGTTGTTCGACTAATGAAAACATAGAGATTTTTTTAATAAATTTTTATTTTTTCAATTTTTTTTATTAATTTTTTTTTTCTTTTATCTCTTCTTCCTTCTTGGACTTTCCCCACAGTGGCCGATGAGGCTCACCAACCGAAACCTCATGAGCCACTGGACGAGGGCGGCAAAGCCCTAGCCAATCGCCAATAAGGGTTGCGGCCCTCACCTAGCCTCACTAGGGGTGAGCATGGTCCGGGTTGGTCCGGGCCACCCCTTAATCCTAGGACCAACCCGTACAATGTCGATCCTCAATTTTTAGGACCGAGGACCGACCCTATTGAGCCTGGGACCAAGGACCGGACCGACCCAATGGGTTCGGTCCGGTTCCAGGGTCAACCCAAGACCGATCGATAATTTTTTTCATCTTGTTTTTTATACTCCCTAAAAAAGTAAACCTACAAATTCAAATTACACATCCATCGACAATGCGGCATTGTGCAACTAAACTATAAATATCAATACATATTCAGCAATTATAAGATGACACAATAATGGAAATTTCGTACCTCATCGAGATATGGGACAAGATGGAAAGTTCTTGTAATCATCTATCTTTAATATTCATAACACTATATGCAAAATTAAAGAACAAAGAAGACAGAATGGAAGAGAACGTACTTTGGGGAAGGACGCCATGAGGAGATTTACGGCGTAAACCTCGCACCGTTTTGGACGTCGCGAGTCCGTGACTGTGAGGACTCCTTGGTCCTCACGGTGAAGAACATACTGGACTATGGAGGAGGACACCGTGAAGACCTTGACGGCGTAAACTTCACGCCTTTTGGATGCCGTCTGTCCATGACTGTGAGCCTGAGAAGTCAACATCTTTAACATCATTTTACTTAGTTTTTTTTTTTTTTTTGAACAGACATTTTACTTAAGTTTGAATATATAAGAGAATTATAAATAATATAATATAACATAATATAATATAATATACAGGGTTGGTCCGGGTTGGACCAATCCAAAACTCTCAGGACCGAGGACCAACCCGCACAGTGTTGGTCTTGGAATTTCAAGGACCAAGGACCGACCTAGTCCTCTTGGGAACCGGACCAGAACCGGCAGGGTTGGGCCAGTCTAGGGTTGACCCTAGACCGTTTCTCACCCCTAAGCCTCACCCAGGGTTGTGAGCGAGTAGCTTCGCCCAGGGTTTGCCTAAGCCTTGGTGAAGGCCACCGTGGCCTCACCAACCATAGCCAAGACCAACTTTGCCCATGACAAGGCCAGGGCGAGGCTAGCCTCCCTCAAATCTAGGCGAAGCTGCCTTGCACGCGACCTTGGGCGAAGGCCGCAACCTTCGCTGGTCACCGACAAGAGCTTCATGGCCCCCTCCCAGTGGCTGGCAACCTCGCCAGAGGCTAGCCGGCCACAATGCGGAAATTTTAAGGAGGAAGAGGAGAAAAAAGAAAAGGAAAAAAAAAAGATTAATAAAAAATAAAAATAAAATTATTTTAAAAATTGTCATGTTAGCGTTAGTGTTACTAACCGACATCCATGTCGGCGGCCGACCAAATTTGGTCAAATAGACTGAATTAGTACCAATATGAAAAATGTCCATAACTGAATTGATTCAATTGAAAGATTTATGATTGAATTGGTACTAATGTAATAAATTTATGACATTTTTTATACTTTATTTGCGATTTGACTTATGAAGCAATGCGGTGACTTTCTATACGGATATCATATGAACAAAACATTCCAGTTATGCAATCATGACTTAAAAGTTTGTGAAATCTCTAGGACCAAACTTTCTGACCTCGAAATCATTCTTAGTCATTTGTCAATATACTTATGCCTTCTTTAATCCTATTAACCTCCCCCGGAGACTCCCATTGGGTGGAAGCTAGCCGGAATGCCAACCTAGGGTTTCATCAGCGTATAAAACAAGTTGGAAATCTCGGAGTTCAACGCGGAAACATGTGCAGCCCTTGACCGTTCTGGTGTCGAACCATCACCGAGAGTTGAAAGAGATCTAAAGAAGAGACCAAGACAAAATTATTGCAATGGACAGGGGTAACACGCAGACCCTTGACCGTTCCTAATTTCGGTTGACCCAGAGAGTTTTCAAATGCCAATTGCATCGACAAGTAGAGAGAAAAGAAAAAATAAATAAAAAAATATATATATATAATGGGCGTTCCAAGACTATATTAATCTAATCATCTGCCTAACAAAATCAAAGTCGTACGCCTTTATATCTCCTTGACTTTTCGATTCCAAACACGTAAGAAGGTAAACATTAGGCGCAAAATGCGATTAAACATTAGGTTCAAAATAAGATTAATCCAATAAATATAAAATGAAAATCGATATCTTTGAGCTTTGGACTTTGGAATAGAGGCTTGGAGCAGGTTGGCGAGGTTCCTATTATTAGGTGGCTTTGGTGCGGCGGTCCAAGAATAAAACCACCGACACCTCTTAATTTAAGTGTCTTGACTAAAATAGATGCATTTAATCCTACGTTTCTTATCTATATATAATTTTTTTTAGTTTTCTTCTATGGAGGGTCATGTTTGTCAGATCTGGCGGAAATTTGTTCGATCGAATCTTGTCTCAACCCTTGAAGATAAGGACCAAGATCTTCAAAAATATGTGATTAAAATTGGTTTCCTCTGAGCTCACATTACATGATTATTGTAATCCTGGATCTATAATTTTCCTGACTATGGATTGATTTGTCAAAAGAGAAATGTTGGTATATTTGACGACTTGTCTAATTAATAGTATTTTAGTTTGGTTCGCGCAAGTAATTGTGGTTTTGACAAAGCATCTTTACATCTCACTGTCCTTGTACAAGATAAATGATGAGGATTTCTGAGTTTTAACCCCATGAACGAATCATGTTTAGGTCAATTAGTAAGATCTGAACGGATAACCACAAGAATTCTTGAGCTGGAAATTCCCTACTACACAATCAATTGCGCTAGTCCTTGGGATAGAATATTCATCTATCTTCTTTTAATAAAATTTTCTTAATAAATTCCTTTATTTCTATTTCGCTTGAAAATAGTAGATTCATATAAATTATGTCAATTTCACTTATTCTTAGATTTCCTGCTCATCTCCAAGATGGATCGGACATGCTTAAAGGTTGACTTGACTTTTTGCCGTGACATAGACTCCTTTGTGGCCGAAAACTTTGAACGTCTTTCAAATCAATCTCAAGAGTATGCATAAATCCAAAAGCTACCAACTACAAATCATCTAGAAATTGGTACTACCTCCGACATCCATGTCCCCCATTCGAGACCTCTGAGCATCTTTTTTTATGCTGTACACCGACATGGTCCGGTGACCCATCTAGTAGATTTGATCGAGATCGTTATGGAAGAAACTTAGTTACTTTTTGTATTTTAAGAGAATGCATACAAAGTTCTGAAGTGAAACATAATAAGCTTAGAGATTATGATTTGGTTTAATTTCGTTGGATTTAGTTTATTCAAATTTTAGATTACTATCTTAGGGATTTAGGTAATTTATCTTTTCAGTAGTTAACTAATTAGATTCTATGATCTAGATAATATTGAAGAAATTTAGTTACTTTTTGAACAACTTTCTCATTATTTTTAATTAGAAAATCTATAGGATTTTTGGGTTATTTATATTCGTGTTACTCTTCTTTTTTTTTTTTTAAAGATACTATTTTGAAAATTGATAAAATTGATAGCACTTCTCTAAATTGCACTCCATGTATTTGGAGTTTCACTCGAGTTGTGAATAGCTATTCGTATTTACTTGTTTTTACCGTGTCACATCATATCAAAGTCGCGGGACAACCATCTTGTCAACGAAAATTGGCAGGTGTGGGCTCTTTGATAGTAATCTTAGTGTTTCGCAACAAATAATGGAACGACGACCGAATGCGACCAACTATTTCTTTGGAAGACCGAACATAATGACGTCTCAGTTTGAAGCTCTTGGCTCAAAAAGAGCATATTAAGGTAACAAAGTGGGTGCCGTGTGGGAGTTAGGCTCGCTGCCAACCGTTCTCTAAACTTGCTCCAATGGTGTGGGACAATCATGGTCGAGATTCACTCGGATGAATACGATCTTTACCGGAATAGGCCAGATTACGTTTGAAAAAACTTCCCTGGTAATCCCAATGGCTGCGCTAATTGGGGGACCTATGGGGATCGACGGCTACGGCATTTGTGATTTGCTCTCGAGGCGTGACACATACCATAGATGTGATGATCGGCATGTTGGAGATGTTTGTGGAGATTACGGGCAAGATCATGACTATTATCAAGAATCGTATAAGTTTCATCGTGTCATTAAATATTGAGTTTGAGAAATCTTAAGGATTAGTTGGTAGAAGTGGATTGATTTTTTATGATTTAGGTATTTTGAGGAGAAAATTATCCCATCAATTTTGAGAAAGTCAATTCGATCCTAAACTTTTCAACTTTGACTATTTAGTCCTAAATTTTTAGCGAAATTTTCAGTGTAGTCATTTTGGCCAATGGTCAACCTCAAAAGAGGTTTTCTTAGGTGATGAGAGCCACAACGATTATCAAGCAGGTTAGAGGGCTTCACCCAAGCGATGTGGGTGCATTGCATAGCAGCAAACAAGGATCAGCATATACCCAACTCTACCTTAACTTGGCTCCGATACTAATTTGGGGGGTCTCAACCTCAAAAGACGTCTTGTGAGGTGAGGGGAGCCGCAACGGTTATCAAGCACGTCAGAGAGTTTTTCCCAAGCAATGTAGGACTGACTTGCATAGCAGCGGATAGGGATCAACATACATTGCCGATAATGATTGGACTAATATGTTAGCGATTTCCAGCAAAAATTAACCGGAATGATTACATTTAAATTTTGCTAAAAAAAATTAAGATTAAATTGACAAAATTAAAAAGTTTATGATTGAATTGACATTTGTATAATAAGTTTAGAATTGATTGAATAATTTCTCTAAAGGTAAAAATGGAGGCATATGAGTTGAATGTTGTTGGATTGTTGTTATAGATTATTTTATTTTATTTTAGGATCTATTAAGTTAGATGAGGTAATTGCAGTGAATTTTCTTAATCTAGCCGCCGGTGAAATTGGTGATGGAGTCGGAAATCGTGATGAGAATATTCCTAGTTCATAAGAGAACTTTCAAAAATTTAGTCAGAACTTTCATGAGATTGGAAGCTGCAAAACTTTGGCTAACGATGGGTTTCTTTATCCCTGCACATTCTGAAGATCCAATCAAAGCTTTCGATTTCGAATGTTTCCAAGAAGCGCCATTTCGAACGTCGGGGAAGGCGGGGATAGATATGTTTTATCGCGAAGCACTTCAGCATTCGAGGAAGAGTTTTCGCCAACGTGGCGAGCATGGAGCAAAGAAGGCCCATCACAGCCTCGTTCAATTGGGCTGTCAATCACTCCATGTCATGCGGACGAGGTCCCGTCTTGAGCTATCGGAGATCATCTACTCCTCGTCCGACAAATCCCAAGTGAAGACTTGGAATATCGGCAATGTCCTGGACCAGGTGGTCCGTCCGTGTGACCCGCGAGCGTGAAACGACAGCCCGTTTTCTTGCACGGTCCAGTAACGACGGCTGGACCTTCCCCATCACGGCCCAGAGAGAGGATACGATTCCACGCGCGACGGTCGAAGCAATGATTTTGCATGGGACCATCACGAATGGTCGACACCAAACGGACCGAAAAGAGCAAAGGTCGTATTCAATTGAGGCCTGTCAAAGCGCAATAGCGCAAAAAAAGGAATGGAAGAAAAAGGCGACGGATGGAAAAAGGGCGAAAAGGGTCGTTGTCCTGTCGGTGGCATGAGTGGATAGCGTAGCGTCCTTCGAGAAATTAATGGTCAGTGGTATGGCAACCCTACATAGTTGGTTTCGTGGTAACACAAATAGATAATAGATGTGCACGTGGTTAGTATAATTTTGAGTCAATCATGCAAACAATTTCATTTGCGTGGTATGTAATTGATACGTAATCAATGAGATTTTCATGCAAATTATTATTTACTCGGGTTAAAGTTGGATTCTTTGTCATACAACTAGTCATAATAAAGATTTGATGTCGATTGTGATGCAGCTCTATCCTCTAGGTGCGGCAGTGAGCAATTTGCTAATCTATCATTGGTCTTGTTAGTTAAAGATGTTGTAAGATTTATGAGACTACTACTGATTATTCTAAAAGTTAGGTCCATAGGTGGAGAGAAATTATATATATAATATAAACCCTTATTTTAACATATTCTCTTAGGGGCAAGTAGCACGTGGAATTTGACTAATAAGGATCGCGCAAGAAGGATAAAGCCTAACTCAGATACAATCCCTAACCCAAAAATTTTAGTTATCATGTGAAGGTGCGATAAATGCTTAAATAATTTTACAGGTCGGATTGATCACCAGTATTAATTTTGCGGATCCCACGTGGGCAGCAGCAGACCTAATTCATGATCACATCCTGGCAAGAAAACTCGACCCGTTCCATATATGCAGATTCAAGTACAGAGCGAAGAAACGGCTAAATGAAGTCAAATCGCAACGAAAGTTTGTTGAGAAGTAGGTGATTGTCATTTGCCCAAAGTCGTCCTTTCTTTATACTCCACATATGCAGATCCATAAAGATGCATTGCTGGATTTTGTCTTCCCAATGAGAAGACACGAAACACTGTACTTCGTGGTGCTTCATTACTATCCTCTGCAGACTATATAAGACATGAGAAACAATGTGGTTAGGTTGCAGCAGACAGTGACATTAAACAAATCTCCTCCGGAGGTTGTCCTGATACCAGATCTAGAGGAGAAAGCCCTCGCTGAAGTCTCATATCTAATGACAAAGTGTCTAAGCAAGAGGATGAGTTAAACCAGTTAACAACAGGTTTCCCAATTCGTCTAGACCCAGCTATTTTCGCTTACGGAACTCGTCAAGTCACATTTTAAGAATTTAGGTTAATATCACAAAAAATTTCATACTAATATATTTGTCATCAATTTATCGCAAATTAATTTAATTTTTTATCAAAAAATTCAAATTGATATACTTACAACAAATTAGCCAAAAAACCCAAAAATGGCACATTTATTAAAAATTTACCTTTTGTTGTTTCATGTTGAAATTGAATTAACATCACGGAAAATCACAAACTGAAAATTCTAAATTGGTACATTCATCAATCATCGTATGTTATCCAACTTAACAATCTAATGATAAAATTTAATGGACATTAACGAATGGTAATTTATCACAGATATACTAATTTAATATTTTTTAATTAATTTTAAATAAATTTATTATAGTTATATCAGTATGAGATTATTCATTATATTAACTACACCTATTTCAAAAGTTAAAAAGCGATGCGCCGTGAATTCTCATGAATATTACTCCTTTCGAACTTATCGACGTCCTTTCGAGTTCGGGAAGTGACACACGTCTCGAGAGCTCGTGCACTTGCATAAAGTAGTTCCCCCTTCGTCGCCATTTTCAAACCATTAACAGTCTCTCCCACGCTCAAACGAGAAAACCGAGGCTTAACACTCTCCACCATGCACAGTCTCCGGCCACACCTCCTCCTCCTCCTCCTCAACCTCCTCGCCGCCGCCGCCTCCGCCTCCGCAGGAAGCCCGGAAACCACCACGCATTTCCACACCCGCCGCCACCTCCAAGTCGCGCACTCCACCTGCCAAGGCACTCTCTACCCGGACCTCTGCGTCTCCACCCTCGCCTCCTTCCCCGACCTCGCCTCCAAGTCCGTCCCGGAGATCATCTCCTCCACCGTCAACCTCACCGCCGCCCAGGCCCGGTCCGCCTCCTCCAGCTGCTCCGCCCTCGAGCGGCACCTCGCCACCAAGCTCGGCCCCCTCGAGCGCCGCGCCCTCGACGACTGCCTCGAGCTCCTCGCCCGCACCGTCGACGAGTTCGGCAAGGCCATCTCCGACCTCTCCAGCAAGAATGGCCCGACCGCCCCGGCGGCGCACTTCCACGACCTCCAGACGCTCCTGAGCGGCGCCATGACGAACCAGTACACGTGCCTCGACGGCTTCGCGTACAGCAAGCAGAAAGTGCGGGACGCGATCCAGAGTAACCTCTTCAACATCTCCCGCCACGTCAGCAACTCGCTGGTCATGCTCAAGAAGCTGCCCGGCGTGAAGGGGGGGCCGTCCGGCTCGCCCGCCGCGGCGGCGGCGGCGGGGGAGGTCTTTCCGGAGTACGGCAGGATGAGGAACGGCTTCCCGGCGTGGCTGTCGCCCAAGGACAGGAGGTTGCTGCAGGCTCCAGTGAGCGCGATAAGCTACAATGTGAGCGTGGCGCAGGACGGGACGGGAAATTTCACCACCGTCAGCGCGGCGGTGGACGCCGCCCCAAATGCCAGCACCACCAGGTGGGGGCGTCTGCCGACACTGTGGAGTTAGTGCAGTGGCTTAATTATTTTTAACCCTCATTCTTTCTTACAGCAACAGGACGAACCAAAATCGACAAAATAGCATAAGTAAATTAATCTGGCATACTTACTTTCAGTCATCGAATGTGCCCTGCTTATCTAAATAGTAAATATGTAGTCTGACCGATCATTTCGGATGCCAATTTTTATAAATATATATTCTGCGTCACTATATATTGAAGTGCATCGACTAGAAAGCTAGCCTACTCTATTAGCTGTTATCAATTATCTGATTAAAGGACCATATTAAAATTCTCTATTAGCCATTGTCAATTAGTTAAATCACAACTTGGTTTTGATGAAATGATAGCATTCACCACTTACTGAAGTTTCCTTTGTGGGTCGTTTTCCCTTGATTGGGAAACACTTTTCAGGTTTGTGATATACATAAAAGCAGGGTCCTACTTCGAGAATGTGGAGGTAATTAGCAAGAAGACGAAGATCATGTTTCTGGGGGACGGCATCGGGAAGACGTGGATCAAGGGCAACCGGAACGTGGTCGACGGCTGGACCACCTTCCGATCTGCCACTGTTGGTGAGTCACAAAAATCATTGAAAGAATTATTTCATTTGGTTCACCCTCGCTAACTTTACTCCTCATATCCCATGCAATAAATCGCTTTGTCATAAAGCTATGAATAACATAATTTTTTCGGGTTGTCACCATGAGTGGCTCCATTTGAACATTTTATAAACAAACGGACGTGATTTATAGATTTGGTGCGATATGATATCAATTTTTGCTGGAATTAGGTTCATGATGTTTGACTAAACATGAATTGAGAGTGATATGCGTCGGACCACACGGCGTTCCTAGGATTTTGGATTATCTTAGATTAGAACTTTAGGAGTGCAGCCGAGACCATAATTGGGGCCCGTGTCGGCACGAGGCTCGACTCTGTCATGTTGTTGCCCTCGTTTTGGGGGCCTGTAGAGCAGTTCGAGTTCCCGTGAGCACCTTAAATTCTCTCTCGACTGAGGAAGAGGTTGCGTTTGACATTTAAGCAATTCAACGGGAGCTTTTTCTAACATCATTTAGAAGAGATTTCCGTAGAAAAACCACACCATGTCCTTTTCCATTGGTCATAGACAGATTGGCCCGCGAGATATTAAATAATATAATCACAGAGTGACAATTGTCAAAAGGTGATTAGCGTGGGTGGCATGGGGACGCGTCTGGAGTGCCCCAGTCCACCCGCCGCGTTTGTAGGGTCACAGAAAGATTGAAGAATTCTGCATAGGATGCTCTTTGGGAGCATGTATAAATGCGAAGCAGCTAAGCAGCGGTGCTGACAAGAGATCTGAAATCTTCCTTAGAAATCATGGCCTATAAGAATTGACTTCTCCTTTCATGTTGCCACCACGTGTGGCGTACGTCGGGCAAGGGTCTGGCTCGTTTCTCCTTTTTTTGGAAAAAACTCGACAAGGAGAGTCCAAGACCGTGATAGAACGAGAAAATAACTTTGCCCTGGCACGTTTTCGTTCCTGATTGAAGAAAGCTTTAATGGGTTATCAGCATGGACATTACTGACATTCATTTTTAGTTTGTATGTAGATAATTTTAAAAACCTTTAAAAGTAAATCCTCTTGTGATACGGATAGTTTTGAATTTTTCATAATCAACATAAATAATATAATAAATTTCCATTTGGTTTGAGTAAAAAAATATTATTTCAGTTTTACGCGTATTTAAAGCATGAATTTTATAATAATAAGTCTGAAACGTTATTTGGACTGAACACTAATTTTTGATGATGCTCTTTTCTCATTTCGTCTTACCTAGTATCTGAAAACTTAATTGTATTCCTTGATCCATGCAAATGAAGTTAAATGTGAAGTTGGGATATTTAAATTGGTTTAATGTTATGTTTTCATGGATACCTCGTTTTTTTAATATATATTTTTTCCATTATTGATCAATTAACTAAGTTGGTAATGCTTAATATTATCGTTATCGGAACTCGGGATTGAAATTTAAAGTCAACTTTGCTAGAAATCGCACCCCCCTCAACTTTCTGTCTCCCTCACTTAAAAGAAGAATCAGCATTTTGCATATAGATCCCTAATATAATTAGGAAATTAAGGCAGAGTGTTTTGCACGTATGATTAGGGTCCTCATCTGCAGCTGGTCCAAGCGAAGCTGATCGAATCTTAATTGCACATGGGTGCGGTCCAGTTCTTGATGGTTGATTTGGATAGGTACTTTTTTTCACAAAAATTCAAACAGACGACAGGATATGGGGCGCGTCCTGGACATCATCGTCACGCCAAATCGTCGTCGACTCTCTAGGAAATTCCTGTGACTTTGACAAAGCTTCACGAAATGAATAAAGATTAGTAAATCCAGGCCAATGTTTTCAAAAGGTCGAACGCTTTTTTCCTCGGTACGGGCAAAAGGAAATTTAGCCTTTGCAAGTTTGACATGTGGAGAAGCGCTGCATTTGCATGTGATTATGTTCTAAAAGTCCCTATGTTGCAGTGTTCCCTAAGCAAAGCCCTAAAGACGAGATAAAAGACAATGTTGCGTTTGGGAAAGATCGATGTCTGCGAGTAAATCGTCGCTACCCATGTGAATCTGCTTAATTAAACTCTAGTTGTCTGCTTTGTTTTACGTCCTTCAGCTAATATTGCGGATGCTTATGAACGTTAACACCCTTGTTGGCGATTAGAGAGGCAAGAGAACCTGACAACTGACGAAAAAAACATAACTCTAACGTGGGATTGGTTGTGAAGGTGAGCCTAAATTCACGGATCAGCGGCTAAATGCATGTGACTTGGGAAAACAAAACAAGAAGGTTCTTTAATGATTGAAAAAGCAGAGGTTTTCTTTTTACTTAGAGCTTTTCCGTTCCAAAACTCGACGCTTAGTTGGTGTTGTGATAGATTGTACAACTGGTGGAGGGGTGACACCCGCTGTGTTTTTTGGACCATTCTCATTAAAAGTAGTGTTAGGTGCATAGCTTGAGGGAGACATCATTTTGAGGATGATGCTGATCAAAGGTTCCTTGGAGGATTAGACGGCATGAGAGCGATTATCTGAACTAAAGTATATGCGAAAGTCACATCTATGGTTTCTCGTCGAGTAAGCCTTTCAGTTGCATACTGCTATGCTATGTCATTTAGGAGTATAGATTATGAAGCTGACATAAGTTCATCATGCCTGTCATCTCAACATCATTCTTAAACTTTGACCCTCTTTTTACTTTTTCCTTTTTCCTCAGCTGCGGTCGGGAGTGCATTCATAGCGAAGGGCATATCATTCGAGAACTATGCCGGTCCGAGCAAGCACCAGGCCGTGGCCTTCCGGAGCGGCTCCGACCTCTCTGCCTTCTACAATTGCAGCTTCATTGGCTACCAAGACACGCTCTATGTCCACTCCCTCCGCCAATTCTATCGTGAGTGTGACATTTACGGCACGGTCGACTTCATCTTTGGGAATGCGGCTGTGGTCTTCCAAAATTGCAACTTGTACGCACGCAAGCCGAATGAGAACCAGAAGAACATATTCACAGCGCAGGGGAGGGAAGACCCCAACCAAAACACAGGGATCTCGATCCTTAACTGCAAGGTTGCGGCAGCGGCGGACCTAATCCCTGTGAAGTCCTCGTTCAAAACATACCTAGGTCGCCCATGGAAGGAGTACTCCAGGACGGTCTACATGTTGTCGAATATCGAAGACGTGGTGGACCCTGCCGGGTGGTTGGAATGGAACGGGACGTTCGCATTGAGCACGTTGTACTATGGAGAATACCGGAACCAAGGGCCAGGTTCGAACACGAGTGCCAGAGTAACATGGCCTGGTTATAAAGTCCTTACCAATGTCACAGAGGCTACTCAGTTCACGGTCTCGTCCTTTATACAAGGAAATGACTGGCTCAATGGTACGAGCATTCCTTATTATCTTGGTTTGAATTGAGGGGAATTGTAATTCTTAGACGCGTCTATGTGTCAATTGATTTTTATTATGTGCTCTCGAAAGGTATGCAGATAAGGATATTGTAGAGATCCTCTGCCCGCAGAAAAATTTCTATGTTAATCCAAGGTCAATTTGAAATTCAATAAAAAAGTTAAATTCATTGAGAATGGAGTGGTTGTCAAAATATTTGTAGTAATTTGTGTGTATGTGTCTGAACTGTTTTTCGGACTAAAAGTTGAAGAAGGAACAAGAGCAACTTTGGGCTTAGCAAAGACCGACCCGAGTTCAGCCCAGTCCAATTCGGTTCACGCCAAACTATTGCTTTTAGGCCGGGCCTTTGGTATTCAGGCCTAAAGACACGAGGCTCAATAAGTTTGGGCCGGTCTAAGCCCGGTCCGAGCAGCCTAGCCTAATTATCTAGCTTGTTAGGTGCACGTAAGGTGGTCCAAAGCAGAATTGCGTCCTAGGCCTAGCCTAGACGTGCGTAATCTCATCCTTGGATGAAAATAATCGACAACAAAATATGCTTTAGGTTTATAAACCGTGTGTATTTAATTTTAAAGAATGTAAAGAATATAGAATTTGGGAATTGGTAGCTCCAAATTTAATTTTAATTATACAACAGATGAAAGCTTGCCCATGCACGGTGCAAACTCTAACATATAGGAAGATGATATGAGGGATTTTACTTGAAATTGGCCTTTCAATTGCAGAGCGTATGCAAAATCACAATCACAGTCAATCGGGCATTACACAGTCCCTACCAAGGGGGGACGAAGCAAAGGGTGGCAAGAGTGAAAGAGAGAGTCGGAGTGACGTTGATCCCAACGAAGCCCACGATTTCCGAAAAGAAAAGCACTAAAAAAAAAAAGATTTAGAATTGAAAAGGCAAAGAAACAAAGCAAACTAGAGGAAGTCCTTATTTTTCAGGCACAAAACATTTCCCCCATGTTTACTCCAAGGATGCTCATGTATACCACAACTTACGAAGCACAAAAAAGGTTTATTGCTACAGTACATAAGATAAGTTTGAAGCTTCTCCATTAAATTCAACTAACGAGACCCAAATCAATTCCACTTGATGGGTGTGATTCAATGACCTAGCGCAAGAAATCTAGAGAAAGCAATTCAAACCACTGAAACCAGTATATTCAGCAACTAAACAATTGAAAAGTACCTTGAAAATATATCAGCTATGGCTGCATCAAGTTCCCGTTGCTTGGTCTTTGCAGGCACCGGTTACACATCATTCACCACTAAGTAGCTAGATGCCAGGAAAACGTGGTTGACAATGTTTAACGACTGAGTGCTCGCACTTACTCTGTTCGATAAGAACACATTATGTAAGTAAACGTGGAGTCAAATCGCATGCTCAGTTAAATCGATTTTGTCATTTTGAAATGTGATCGTATACAACAATATTTCTGACTAACGTCCAGTTCATTTTCATCACTAGAAAGTTGTTTATTCCATGTTACATTTTGAGGAAAATATGATCTGGTTCCTCATCATCCGGTAGCGTAGAATGAGTCGTACTAAAAATGAATAATCTTATTTACTTTTACTTAGAAAACTTAGCCCAACTCTCTCTTTCTCTTTCCGATCACGCTGCTTAATTATATCTCGTCTAAATCGTTTAATGGGACATATATTTTGGTCAAATTGTTGGACAAAGACACACATTTCGAAAGTCGTACTATATATTCTATACTTGTTCGTTTCATTCATGCATTTAATCTGCTAGAGGATGGTAACTGAGATTAAATGTGCTCCCGACTAGCCCTGATCCACGGGCATATTGAATCAACCAATTCAGTTTTTTGAAATCAGATAATCTTGTGTAATCAGAAAGTCTAAATTTTAACCCATGAAAGATCTTATGTAAATAGGAAGGTATGTCGCTTGGAGCGAGACCACATACAATGAGAAATGATGTTCGGTTTCACAAAAATGATGTTCACCATTTATATAGATATGATGATGTTGGGATGAATGTCCGCAAACTTAACTTTTCGAAAATTACAGGGTTATCAACCTTAGAAATGAACGCCTTAACGAGAAGAGGCCCCTTGTTACTTGATCTGCATATCTGATACACGTTGATCAGAGAAGAGCTCGTCCTTCTCCAAGCATGCACGAATTTGCTTCCCAAAGACCAGGGCAAATGTTCGTACACCTGAACGTCTTCCCAATTCAAACATCACATCAAGATGTACGGCATAAACATATAAGCATTTATAATCATACAAAGATGCATGAAGTACGTGCAATTGGGAGATCCAGATCAATCATGTTCCTGAATTCGTTCATACAAATGTGATCAATCATGTTCCTGAATTCGTTCATACAAATGTCATGCCCTTGGTAAGCATTATTAACCTTTCCATCTGACTTACTGTATTAAATAAATCGTTCACATAACGCATGGGTGATCTAAATTACATTAATTTATTCATGGGTTTTTTTTCAAAGAGTTCACATTATGAAAATCGTTCGATTTAAACAAAGGAATAACCAACTTTTAGAGGCACTGACTTTTCCCGTAATATTTATGATCATTGTTTTGAAAATTGAACATTATCTCACTAATTATAGTTTGAAGACTCAAGAACATGATCATCATATATTGCTTTAGGTAAATTAACAAGATGCAGAATTTATGTTTCTATGTAATATTGGTTAAAGTGGGAAGTGGAAAGACTATATTCATTGAATCAAATATAACTATCCTCTTCATTATATATCCGGTAACCATTTGTGTGAGAGAGAGAAAATAGGAGATCGACACTGACGACCGAGAAACTTAGGAATGCAACTTCTATACTTTAATAATGACGCATGAATCAAACTTCTTTCTATCATTTTTCTCTTTTACTAAGGATTCATTTATTTTGTGGACCATGAATGATTTTAAAAAAAAAAATTCCTAAAAATGATCGATTGTATTATTTACAAAAATAAATACCCAAGAAATATTTTTATCATCTATAAAAATATTTAGATATAAATTATTATTGGTGATGAAATTTTTTTTCACTGACTAATTATTTTAAGTCATACAAAAGATTATATTTAGGAAAATGTTTCCGGAATTGTATTTTTCCCATAAAACAAACAGAGTCTAAGTGAAAGATAACTTATTGTTGGGATACTCTTACATCAGTTGTGGAAGGGGCAGGTGATGAATTTATCAGTGTAAGGGAAAATCTCACCTCTTGAGCTAATTTTTGGGATGAGAGAGGCCCAAGACCGTCCAACACTAATATCAGAGTTCGGGCTACCAAAAAGTCTGGACCCAATAGTCACTCAAAGAGGGTTGTTGCGGCCTCTAACCTAAGCACAATGTGTGAGGGGGTGATTGTTGGAGTAATCCCACATCAATTGTGGAATGAGCATATGGTGAGTTTATAAGTGTGAGCAAAAGTCTCACATCTTGAGCCAGTTTTTGGAGCGAGAGAAGCTCAAGACCACTCAACACTCAAGCCATAGGATCTAGTGTGGACAATCTTCCCTATGCCTTACGGTGCCATGATGAGTTTCAATTGTTGTTTTGAGGCAATGAATCTTATTCCGGTAGTTAAGATTTGTCGAGAGACATGGGAGAGGACGTTCCATTAGTAAGAAAGAGATCAAGTAACTCATGAAGATCCATTCACTATGCATTAATTTATTATCTAATACGCTCTTCGTCACATCCCTTATTCTCTCCCTCTTAAAATAGCCATAACACCGGATACGATGAAAGACAATTGAAAAATGCTAGCATTACACTTTGTCAAAGGTGGAACAAGGCATTTCTTCTCCGATCCTTGAGTGTCGCATATATTTTCATTAGTCAACACTCGATACACCCAAATGTTCACATCAAAGTAACGCTTCTCCCTCTAAGTTGGGGTCACGTCCATGCCCTCACTCGATGAGTAAGCATCCAAGCAAAGCGAGAGAGCTTTGAGTTGGCGTTGTTCCAATTTTTGCTTGAGTAGTTGCTCAATGTACTTGGTCGTGTCCGTCAAGTTGGCTTGTAATAGCTTGAGCCAGATGAGCCCTAGTCGCTCGAGATCTGCGCCGTTGCTCTTTGGGTTTGACCCAATAGACTTTACGCAGAAAGCGAAGTTATAGTTTGGGTCACTGTCTGCAAGCTTCTTGCAAGTGTTCTGAACAATGTCCTTTGCGGATTGGACACGGTGGAAAATGAGGAAAAGGATCAAGAAGAGGGAAGAGATTGAGAATGCACGATTCATTTCCTTATCATGAAAATGGGAGATTATAACAAAAAAATTTATGAAGACAGCGTATATGTATTGATAGATCACACAGGACTAGTTATGTTATATACTGACACAAGTTCATTTGATGTATATGCCAAACCGAATTTGATTTGATTCTTTCACCTATTCATATTCATATCGCCTTTATTCAATTGCGAGATGATTTGGATATCTGGTAATTATAGCTGCGCATTTAAGTGTAATCTAGGAGGCTTTTTGGCTCCAGTTTCAACGCGCAAAAGACTCCTTTATTTAGGTATCCCCATTTCTTCATCCCCTCAAAATTTTGTAAGTGCAATTAATGCCTTTAATGACCCTTGAAATTGCAAATTCAATAGCGAGCACATATCGTTGCCGTTAATAGCGATCCCTCTTACATTATGTTACAAGAGCTATTAGTGCTTTTAAAATTTCTATTTATGTTTTACAATAATTAAAATATGCTTTGGTCTAATAAATAGTAATTGTATCGTTTTGGATTAAGAAATGGAGTATATTCTGTGATATCGAGGAAACGTTCTACTTTTGTTAGTTCTACCTAGCCAGATATTTATTTTAAATATTTGAATTTCCATATTATGGAGCAATAAAGTAACAAGAAGTATAACTAGCATATGAGACAGGACAAACATTGTTTAGTGAGAATACTCTTAATAAACAATTGTAATTTGGCTCAGCCAACTTAATAAACTGAA
Organism: Eucalyptus tenuipes; assembly: GCA_014182365.1. NCBI lineage: Eukaryota > Viridiplantae > Streptophyta > Magnoliopsida > Myrtales > Myrtaceae > Eucalyptus > Eucalyptus tenuipes. Next base: position 9,046,184 of record CM024544.1, on the reverse strand, counting down.
AGCAAGTCACATCAATTTATTTCCTAAATGAAAGCAAAAATTAATGTAGTCATAGGCACTTATTAATGAAGGAAAATTGTCAAAAAGTTTTTAATTTATTGCACTTGAATGGTTTATGACTGAACCAAACTGGCTAAAATGCAATAAATTTAGTATTTTTAAATAATTCTTCATGATTTATGACAATGGCTCGAGGCTACCTGAGCTTATGACGATGGCTTGGAGCGACGATGTGGTGGTGGCAAAGCGCGGGGAGCAGCTGCAATAGTGACTTGCTTGTGGTGGAGCCGATTGCCTGTGTGTTCATGAGTTAATCCGTGCTTGCTAGGTTCTTGGATTAGAGAGAGAGAGAGAGAGAGAGAGATTGCTAGCTAGCTAAGGGAAAAACGGAAAAAGGGAAAAAGGAGAAATGGAAAATCATGAGATTAATTAAGTGGCAAGGGCGAGTTTGCTAGCTAGGGCAAAATGGAATCACGGAAAACGGAGAAATGACAAATCGGGAGATTAACTAACTGGCAAGGGCCTCTGTATACTTTCCGCTCATCAACAGATGATTGCAAATTCGATTCTTGTCATGGGGAACTCGGCTTAGCGGTGTGTTGTTCTGTTAGTTCCCCTTGAGGTGGCCAGGTAATTATAGTTGTGCGCCTGAGTTTTGGAAGAAGAAAAAGAAAAGAAAAGCAAAAACAGAAATTAATCTAGCCATTGAATGAGTCTAATGATGAGGTGTCAATCTTTTAGAGGGTAAATTTAAGACGTAAATTCATCCTTAATATAGAGGATACCACTCCACCATTAAAAGTGGCCATTTATCATCATCCAAGAAGTAATAAATCCACCGCATATATTGCTGCCCTCTGCATCAGATTCAATTGTTTTCTTCTTCTTTTTTCCCTTTTTTTTCCATGCCAAATCGATTTTCTTAAAGTGTTGAACACAACTACATTTTTTATGAGGCTGATAGTTCACTGATTCTACCCTCCTTCAAGAAGAAATAATAAACTGATGTATGCGTGTTGTGAAATTTGAATTGCAAAAGAAAAACAATAGAAACTTTAGGACTAGAATTAATTATGACGGGATATGTTCGAATATCGGTTAATGGTTGCTGACGATGTGTTGATGCTGCTAATTTCTAAGCCTTTTCTTCGAGAGTTTGCTTATCATATGAATAGTAAGAGGTATAATACAAAGGTTTTTAAACTTTGATGTTCCAAGTAAATTGACACAATTGTGTTTGTTGTTTAAACAAGACCACAAACTCAATTGTCTAGCATCCATTCAAAATAGGATTTCTATCAAGAACACCCTCTCATATATATCATATCATAAACTTTCTAAATATATTGACTTTATAAATTTCGGAAAGCATCCGTAAATTACTTCATGGCGATTGTTGGCATTTTACTTCATCACAATTGTGGGCAATGCTGGTTTGTGTACACCTTTTCCCGTCCTAGATGATCTTTGGGAGGACGTTTCCATGACATTGTTTTGGATTTATCGTGTCCTCAACGTCTTTTGGACTCAGTTTTTATGGTGATTGACCTATCAAAATAAAAGGATCTTTCAATCACATGAACATAATATAAAATTAATATAATATAGCGTACTCGAATCAAACATAGCCATTATTAATCCAACGAGTGAGAAGATATCTTCCCGTGGGTATAAATCTTTACCACTCTCATCTATAATCCTTATGATGAGTGTGTATTTGTTCTCTTTTCAATTTTGTGGAAATATTGGAAGCATGGTGATGGAATACATTCATTCTCTACCGAAAAAAGATCTTATATAGAAGGAGTGATAGAACTGATCCTAGATTTGTCAAATCTCAACCTTCTATCAAAGTTTAAGATATGAATTATACATGTCTAATTAAATGTCAAAAATATATTTTCCACGATATGTTTTACTAAATTAGGCATATATCAAATATTAGATAGTAGACCTAATAAGGCACATTAATGGGTTGGACCTTGTCAAGTCCAACATGACCGGCTCTCCGAGATGGTTCGTCTCATCCCGTGCAAGAAGACGCCAGATGTGACCACATGTCGCAAAGCTATCTTTCTCAGAAATTGTGTGGTCGCACGGGGGTTCCTAAATCGATCGCTTCGAACTGTGACTCCGAGTTCCTCAGTCGTTTTTGGCAAAGTCCGTGGCACTTATTTGGCTGCGTGTTGAATTTTGGCAGCATAGGACATGCACAGACCGACAAACGAACTGAGGTAGCGAACCACTCTTTCGGTAATCTGATTCGGAGTAGATGTGGAGATAAGCAGTCGGATTTTGTTTTAGCTCGGGCAGAATTTGCATCTAACGGCGCAGTTCGTTCTTCTACGGAGAGATCATCCTTCTCTGTTAGCAAAGGCATAGTGTGTTTGAAGTTGGCGATGATATTGTAGTTTTTTTTCTGCGGAAGGAGCATTTTCCAGTAGGGTAGCACAGTAGATTACAGCTGAAGAAGTACGAATGATCAAAATCAAGCTAAAGATTAATGACAATGCCGACATAGTTGATTTGCCAACTTCCCGCAGCTCTTCGACGCAGTTGCAGAGAAATTTAGGCTGGAGTTTTCAAGAAGATATCAACTTTTGATGAATATCCAAGAACAGATATTTAAATAAAGTTTTTGATACCTTTTTTAATATAGTTCGGTTAATTGAAAACTTCTGTTTTTCAAGGATAGGAAGTTTACTTTGCTGCTATAATAAGTTATGGATTAGATCTTCTATCCTATTTAAGTTATGCTTTTCCCTACCATATTAAGAACACATTTCTTCTTTATCTTTAATCAATGTATATTCGAGAGAGAATTGATCAGTTTCGCGTAAAGTTACATGTCTGCAAATCACCACCGTCTCGCTACCTCATCAACGTTCTATAGAATCTAATTGAATATCAACTCATAACAGTGGGTTAAAATAAATTTAATGGTTGCACCAAATTAATGTCATAGCCATAACCACAGAATTTACATCCACTCGTTCTTTATCCTAACAACTCAATTGTGAATTCATATATAAAACCCTTTGACTTATCTTATACATACATTTAGCATTTCTATAGAATTTCTTGGTGACGTTAACTTTTTTTTGCAAATACATATATATAAACATAAATATTTCTACTTTACCAAAAAAAAAACATAAATATTTCTATATATAGAGAATGTAACTAAAAATATATGAGATAGAGAAACGCAATCGCATAGCTTTTATTCCTATCAAAATCAGCTAATAATATAAAGTATCTCACTCATTATACTCACTATTAGGGTAATCATAACCCCAAAATAATAATAGTCACATCCCTAATAGTGTTCATTTAAGAACAGAGAGAATCCCAAGTTCAATTCTAGACAATCCATCAATGTCCGGGTCCGGTTTTGCCAAGGGTCGGGTCTGCCAAATTTGAGACTCGCACGCACCCACGTTGGTCAACACCCCGGACACCCAAGTTTGGACCATGTCGTAGCTGTTTGCCTTGTAAGCTGGGATCGTGCCTCTCGAGGGCTGGACTGATCCAGAATAGAGCCCCGACCAGCACGAGACGGCGCTCTTCACAGAAGGGTCCAACGGTTGCTGCAACAGCTTATCCATATAGTTGATCGCGCCGGTGATGTTAGCTTGTACCAGCTTGAGCGCCATTAGGCCTAGCCCGTCGACGTCACCGTCTGGCTCCCGGGTTCCGACCCAAGAGAACCCACACAGAAGTCGAGGCTCACTTTCGGGTCTCCGGCCACGACCTGCAGGCAAGTGTCCTGAACGACGTCCTCGGAACGAAAATGGTGCAAGACAAGGAGAAGGATGAGGCAGAGACAAGCAGTGGAGAATGCACGACCCATTTTGATATTTCTCGTGTGGTTTTCTTAGGGGGACAAATGTATCGGTATTTATAGATCAAAGGATTTGATCATTCACGAGAAAATTTGGGAAATTCAATCCTTGGATTAGACGACCGATTTCGTAGATGTAGCATTTGCTATGTAGTTACTTGACATTCCTATATTATCTGACATTGTATATGTACTAATATAATTGTGATTTAGATATTTAACAATCTATTGTTATGAATTCTAGTGTAAAGAAGAGCGCATCCCTATTAGAGACAATTAAAGATATGAACACATCTTTCGTGTCATCTTTAATTTTTCATACGTCTCAAAATTGTACGCTACTGCATCGTCGATTGATCCCGATTCATCTTAATATCCCAATGTATTATCTCCCCTAAAAATGATCCAGTAAGCGTTTAAGGTAAATTATCGAGATGCTGCCACCTTTTGAAAAATCGACTAATCAAAGCATATAATTGGCAAAATATATGGGAAAGCAGATGGAGGTTTCTGTAATTTCTTTAAAAAAAACCACAGTTCTTTCCATAGTTATAAGCTATAGAGGTGGAGACAAATGGAGTGAGTGCAAATAAAAAGATCGGTTGATATCAAGTATGTCCATGAACCTATATTTATATCTATATTTAATAAGAATATCTATGAACACATCCCCTCAAGCACGAGCCTTGGTGATCCGATCGGCTCACCTAAGCCTGCGAAAAGGCCGAAGTGAAATTGGGTGGGTTCGAGCAACGGTCTCGTTAGGAAATAAAACCCGGCTTGTTCATGCCACGGCACGGTCCCGAAGGAAAAAAATTTCCCCGATTCGTCCTTTTCACTATTCCGTGAATATATCTTCTTCCGCCTTCCTTCCTCTGCATCTCAAGCTCAAGCAAGCTTATGCATGAATGAACCTCACAATCCCGTTCAAATTCGATAACTTGCGCCCTGCAAATGTAGATGCTTGCAAGCGCTTGCGGCTAGGGGTGTACATGGTCCGGGCAGGCGGTTTCCAACCTAGAACTGGGAACCACCCGCTAAGGACCGGTTCCAAAAAATTGGAACCGGGATTCACCCGGGAACCGGACCATCCGGTTCCTGGGTGGATCCATGGAACCGATCTTAACGCAAAACAACTTTGGTTTCGACCGAAATTGCTAGTTTTTCGCCCAACCTATTCTTCTTCCCAACCTATTCTTCTTCTCCTCCTCCTGCAACCTTGCTTCTTCGCATGCTCGCTTTTTGCCCACTCATTGCTCGGCGTTTTGTCAAGGACTTAAGGTGCGCTTTGGACTTTTTAGCTTATGGACCTCTCCATTTGGTTTAACTGGAGATTACCTAGCCCTGCTTCTTCGCGATCTTGACTTAATTTTTTTAGTTATTTGATTTGGGTTTATTAATTAGTAATTTTAATTTTTTAATATTAAAATTTAATATATTATTTTAATATATCTGTCCGGTCCAGTTGGGCGGATCCACCCATCGAGAGATAAAGAAAAATCTACATTTGCAACTCTGAGCGCACGGCCCGGATCAGCCCGAAAGCCCTGCTCGTCATCGATCCAGGACAAATCACAAATCTTCGCTTCAGTCTAGGATCTCCGGCCCGGCCCAAGCTGAGCCCTAGCAGGTGATGAAGCATCGGGCAGGGGACGGCGGCACATGTTAGAGTTTTGAACTGAACTGGTGCGAGCCAGTGTGGGGGAGGATTATGGAAGTCAGTGTCAGTGCCTCAGAGCCTCCATTTTGGACTTTCAATTGAAACTACGGAAAACTCAATAATGATGATTGATGAGTAAAAGCGGAGGAAGAGACGGACCGCATAGGATTCCCTTCTTTTTAGGAAGAACGCAAATCACGGGCATGCACCTTCCCTCGGACATCGTGAAACGAATGCCGATACCGCCTATGGCCGCACGGACAAAAGCGAAAACCTAGTAGGGAAGAGATATTAGAGTTTGGGGCTATTTCGAGTAAAGACACTGGAGGGGGTAATGCCAATTTCGACGCTACGCGGAATCTGCTTGTCTCGCTAGATTTCAGATGGTGCTGTGGAATCGCTCGTTAGGTACATAGCGAGAGAAAGGATTCGCTTTCGAAATAATGGCTACTCATGAAGTTTTCCGTGGTTAGCTATTGAATAATTACATGAGGAAATGGAGAATGCTAGTTCTACTGAGAAACCCTACTAACCTGCTTTAACGGAAGGACGTGGTGAGCTTTAGTTGGGCATCAAAACATAATGACATAAATGACTCCCGAACTTTAGTCAAATGTGCAGTATGATCTATAAATTTTTAATTTATTCAATGTGGTTTTTGAATTATAACCCAATGTACAATATAGTCCTAAACTTTTGATTTGTTGAACATTTTCATATAATTCAGTGATTAAGTTGAACGTGTATCAAAAGTCTCAAAATTCCATTTCTAAGTAAGAAGAAAGGGCTGAAACGTAGGGCTTAGAGACTCTTCTCCCCAACTCTGGCAGAACGAACTACATTGCACATTTAATCAAAGTTTAGCGACTATATTACATATGCTACAGTTCATTGATTATTTGTGTCATTTTTCCTTGTTACTTTATTGCTTTCTTTAGACACATCCAATAAAAATAAAATATCATACCACTAAAAAGAAACATCGATCATCGTTGCCTCATTTCAAGATGAGCTTAATTTTAGCCATAATTTAAGCTTTACCTTTTACCTCAAGTCAAAGTACACAGGGCTGCTTCATTAAGTCAAATTGGAGTTGAAAATCCAAGTCTGGTGGGGCTAGACTTGGATTGTCACGCTGTTTCCGACGACAAAAGGAAAAGAGACATTTAATGGTTAAAGGGTTCAGAATATCAAGAGTATAATTTTTTGGAAGCTTACATCCTTGATGGTAAATCCCCAATTCGTTTTTTTCTTTTCCTTTCTTTTGAATGATTCATTATCCTTTGTAGAGCAAATGACGGATTACGGTAATTGATTTGGTAACTACAACTATCACACAATCCAATCAGATCTTTTGATATAATGGGATTGGGATGATCTAGCATTCTTATTGTTCCAACATGTACATTGACTCTTTAGTCACTTGAATATACTTTGAGCTTACTCTCTATTAATATCATAAAGGCGGATTATAAGACATGCAAGCTAGCCCAAATCAAAGATAAATGAGCGAGAGACGGTGCCAAAGTTTCGGCCCTTGTCGGACTGAACTCTTGTTTTTCATCGAGCAAAGACTTTCCTCTTGTCAAAAGATGGATTCGATGAATTAATTACCTTCCGAGAAACACAAATCACCCAAAAGTTTTCCCTCTGAAATACCTTTTCAAGATGATTTTGTGGGGGAGGAAAATCATATATATTTAATATGTGATATATTCATTTGGATCAAAATCATGTCAATCTGTCTCTCTCTATTATTGGGTGAGGGAATGTGGTTTTTCTTGTGCTGCCAGTTCGAATTGTCAGCTTTTTTCTCACTCCATTTTGATGAATAAATGTCTCTCTCTCCCTCCCTCTCTCTCTCCACAACTGGATAACAGATGATGGGGGAAGAGGAAGAAGGAGGAACATGTGCATATGCTCTCGTGCATGTGCTGCGAAATCAGAGAGGTCACATGCCCATATGACCACCAGGCCACGCTCCCTCAAAGGAAAAAAGCACCACCATCGCCATCATCATCGACCTTTCACCCTCACCCAAAAGCCATCTTCTTCTCCGCCTCACGCATTTATAAATCGCGATTTATCGAAACCCTCTTTGTTTCAAGCATGAAATTATTATACTACGCCTTCAATCATGCAGTTTCTGCGTGTTTTCCTGGCGTTGCTTTTCATGCTTTTGGGGCCCCTCCCTCCTTTTCAACGCGACTCGGGTCCTCTTTGTCCCCTCTTTATAAGGACCGAGCGGGCACTTTCTCCACGAGCTCTCCTGCATCGCACCGATCGCTAATTATTGAGAATTTCACGGTGTTTCAATATACTTAAAAAGAGTACTGATTTGCAAAGTTATGTTGGAGTGATTTGAGGTGTCTAAGAGAAATGAGTGGACAACTTTATCCTAACTCGCCCTATCTTTGTTGGGCAATCTTTAAAGAGCAGTGGAGGGCACTACGCTTGCTGGATATTCTTCTTTTCTATAAATTTTTCCTTCAGACCTCATTAACATAGGAGATCGTACTACATTACTTTATAATCCATCAATTGTCCTTGTATTCGATCGCCAAGAAGTAAAGTCGAATGGAACATGACATGACTAATCCCCAAAAATTCTCAGAGAGAAAGCTTTATTTGGAAAATACAAACACATTAAACCAAATCTTAGTTGCAAGCCATCCTTTTGCTTTGTTCAGGCTAAGGCTCCATTTGGTAACGTTTTTATTGTTTTCCAGTTTTTGTTATTTTGTTCTTCAGAATAAAAAAAAAAAGAATAAAAATCCGTTTATAACGTCAATTAATTTTTCTATTCCCAAAAATAGAAAAGTGGCTAGAGAATGGATTTAAAATATAAATAAAAAGTAGAAAAAAAGTAACTTTTTGTTTTCAAAAACAATTGTTAGAAATAAGTTATTTTCTCCTTTCTTTTTTTTTTTCTTTTTTTCTTTTCTTCTTTTTTGCTGCCTACCACCCCTTGTTCGCTTAGGCCACCGGCCGGTTGATTGCCATCGCCGCCGCTCACGGGCCGGGGGGATCACCACCAGCCAACCACCCTTGTCGGCGGTCGGTGATTTGCTGTCGATCGCCGACTACTGCCGCCGCTAATGGTCTCCTGCAGCGGTCGATGGTGGCGAGTCGCAGTCAGCGACGATCGGGTGGTGGTGGTTGGTGATGGTCGATGGGTGCAAGCGACGGTGGCAGTAAGGAAGAATAAGAAGAAAAAAAATTAAAAGAAATGAGGGAAAATTTCAAAATAGGACCCGAAGTGCCATATTTTTCTCAAATAAGGGTCCAAAGTGAACATTGTTTCAAATAGGGACTCGAAATGCCATCATTTTCTCAAATAAGGGCCTAAAGTGGATGTTGTTTCAAATGAGGACCTAAAGTGGTCATGTTTCTTTCAAATAAGGACGACTTTTCGGCAATCAAGGGTATTTTCGTCTTTTTCCATTTTTAGCCTTTTTTTCTTTCCTCTTTTTTTTTTTTTGTTTTTGGTTCTTCTTCTTCCTCTTCGCTAGTGGCTGGCCGACCACCCCTCTGTGGGCATCGCCGATGGTCGGCCAGCCATTGGCAAAGAGGAAGAAGAAGAAAAAAAAAGAGGAAAGAAGAAAAGCCGAAAAATGGCAAAAGACGAAAATACCCTTGATTGCCGAAAAGTCGGTCCTTATTTGAAATAAACATAACCACTTTAGATCATCATTTAAAACAATATCCACTTCAGGCTCTTATTTGAGAAAGTGATGACACTTTGGGTCCCTATTTGAAATAATGTTCACTTCGGACCCTTATTTGAGAAAAGATGGCACTTCAGGTCCTATTTTGGAATTTTTCCAAGAAATTATACATTACAAAAAAATTCGTGAATCGTATCAAACGCATTCCTGTCTTTTTCCATTTTATGAATAAAAATTTTGTCTGATTATCAAACGCGTTCTTTTACTGAAAAATTGTTTTAAGGAATATAAATAGAAAATGACTAATTCTGAAAAGAAATTATCTTCCAAAACAAAAGTGTTATCAAACTGACTCCAAATATGAAGGAAAGTCCACTATTGCCAAGATCGCTTTCCGAGACAACAATAACCTAGGACTACCAACATATGCAGGTCGAGTTGGATAGGTATCATAGGCAACCATGACAATGACTCACGGTTCTGCCAATGCTTGCACTGCTACAGGAGCATCATCTTCGTCTTCTATTTGGTGTTTTTTAAAATACGGTTCCTATTCACGCTGGATAAACGAAAGTTATCACCCACGCCCCTCATGCACGGGTAGGTGATCTATGCGGCATCTTATTCAGGCGAGCAAAGCACACCATAGCATGTATTGTATGCAAGATCGGTCCCCCATCAACCAAAATAAATTTTACAGGAGGAAGATAGTCTAGAAAATGTACTTACCTTATCACCAAAAAAAGCAAAAAAAAAAAAAAGAGAGACTAAGAGCAGACTCCGATTTCTTCCCTTCTACATTACGGTTTGCAAAGTTGAGATTTGCAAGGCTAACGATCAAAGTTCCTTTACCCATGCCCATTGATAAAAGAGCTCCATTCCAAGAGGACTTCCACGGATAGATGGACCGTATGTGGCGAATAAGTTTCACAGCTTTCCTCGATCGCCGCGAGATTTTTCAGCATCGAGCCCATCTCTGTGTTGACCAACCGTCCCCGACAAACGACCACGTCAAGAGCTTATTTGCCAGCTTTCTCTAATACCGATATTTGGCATCGTGCTTTCTTTTCTTTTTTTAACATTTTTAAGTCGCATTGCTTCTTTCATTTAAGCTCCGCGATAAGTGGAGAGCAATTTCTCTTCTTCTTTACTGAAAAGAGGATGGTCCTGGCAAAAAACTTTAGGCCATGGATCGGGCTCTGAGAAACTCATTGTCCATGGACCATTTTCAGGTTATGGAATCATCGCAAGATTTCTACTTTATTTACTATTTGCAGAAGCGTGAAGATCAGCTTTCCCAATTGACTGACATGACGAAGGTAATATAGTAGTTTATAAAACATTACTAGATTTTCCTTATCCTTTTATTCGGAGAAACGCTTATGAAGAAAACTTGAGAACTGTTTCGAGGAGAGATCAAGTTAAGGAAGACTCTAGTAAATGTTCACGCAAATAATACAGTCTATAAATGCCCAAATAATAACCACGACATATGTAGCCAGAGGAGAAAAGCAATCAATCTCAGTGCCCTCTAAGCGGTAGTTGAAGTCAGGTTTCCTAACTCCTAGTCGGCTATAATCTCCTTGGTGCATAGCAAGATTGAAAACCCCTCGCTCCGTTTTTAAACCTTTATGGCCGCACCACTGTACAAGTGCTTGCAATATTGCTTTAGAGTAAAGGCGTGATGGACCAATAACGAAAGTAATATATTTACACAAGTGCAACCTATCCAAAAATTCATGAGAGAAAAACTGCGGCCCCTTTTGGTTTTTCCCTAGCCAACATTACTTTGTATGGAGGACTGTCTTTTACACCTCTCATGTCGTTCATTATTACATCGACATCAATAAAACGTGAATTTCCATGTGATGGCCGCTTAGCTCCTGCTGTGCAATTAATGCCCCTTGGAATGTCATTCTCTCTGGGGCAAGGGCAAACCCTAGACACCCATTTTTCCGAACTGTGCAGCAGGGCATTGGCCTAGAGAAAAAAAAAAACATTTTAAAATTGCATCTTTCACCTTCATCTGCAATAAATTCTGAACTTGCCCCCGGATAATCTTTTTCAATACGGGAATCGAAAAAGTCCCATTTTACTAAGCCCAAAAGACCCTGTTGCTGTTGGAGAATGTGGCCTTAATTATTGTTTTGCTCTGTAACAGAGCGGGAAGAAGTTATATCGAAGCAGCTTTTCCTTCTCACTTTATAAATAGTGAAGGTGGTTGCTCTGTGCACTCTTGCAGGCTGGTCGTTGGTTGGTTGGTCTGGGGCTTCTCTCTGATTTCCTTTCCTTTCTTTTTATTTTTTTTGGTATTCCCTTCAATGGCGCTTGTCTTCCTCCGCTCCTTCACTCTGCTCCTGCTGCTTTCTTGCTTCTCTGCTTCTCTGTTTCTCTGCAATGCCTATTACCCGTTGAGGCACCGCCACCAGCACCATCCTCGCTTCGCCAGCCACAACTACAGGGATGCTCTCACCAAGTCCATCCTCTTCTTCGAAGGGCAGAGATCCGGGAGGCTCCCTCGCAGCCAGAGGGTCACTTGGAGGAGAGACTCTGGCCTCTCGGACGGGTCTGCTGCCAATGTACGTCCTTTAAAGATCTCATTTTTCTTCAGTGTTGTTCCTCTGCTGTGTTGGTTCTCTTGCTTTTTGCTCTTTCCCGTCTTGCTGTGTGAACAAAAATGGAAATGTCGAGTTTCTTTTGCTCATTTCCGGTGTGCGTGGATGGGGAAAAAATGCAGGTGGATTTGGTGGGAGGGTACTATGATGCAGGAGACAATGTGAAATTTGGGTTCCCCATGGCGTTCACCACCACAATGCTCTCGTGGAGTGTGATTGAGTTTGGTGGGTTGATGAAGGGAGAGTTGGGGAATGCCAAGGAAGCCATTCGCTGGGCCACTGACTATCTCCTCAAAGCCACTGCTCGTCCGGACACCATCTACGTCCAGGTCTGTACGGCATTCTCTTCTTTTCTTCAGCACTCACCATTTTTTCCTTTGTGGGGTGACACTCGAGCGAAAGAAGTTCAATGTGCTTTAATGGAGGAAAGAGTGAAAAGAAAAAGTGCATTTCTTGCTGCTACTATGCATCTGCATCATCTGCTTTCAACAAGTTTTTGGTTTTTTTTTTTTTGATGGAGAGGACCCAAAATGGAAACACATAAGAGGGGCTGATGGGTTTTGGGTTTTTCGGCCTCGTTTTTGTTCTTGCTAAGGTGGGTGACGCTAACAAGGACCACAAATGTTGGGAGAGACCAGAGGACATGGACACGCCGAGGAGCGTGTACAAGGTAGACAGGAACAACCCTGGCTCTGATGTGGCCGGTGAAACAGCCGCTGCTCTTGCCGCTGCCTCGTTGGTCTTCAGGAGGAGTGACCCCGCTTACTCCAGATTCTTAGTCAGGAGGGCCATCAGGGTAAGCAATGATCCCCATTAATCCCAGTCTAAATTTTAAAGAAAAGGACAAGTTGATGGATAAGTACCTCTTTAATCATTCCTGGAGAATTTCAAATCCACCAGATTTTCGAGTTTGCTGATAAGTACAGAGGATCTTACAGCAATGGGCTGAAGGATGTTGTGTGCCCCTTTTATTGCTCGTTCTCTGGTTACCAGGTGAATTTCTTTACATTCCCTCCAAAGAAGAATTTTTGCTCCATTTGGCACCACCAAATAGAAAAATTAGATTTTTTTCTTTGCAGTTCTGCAAGTAATGCCAAATTACTGAACAAATGATTGACATGTTCAGCCAAAAATAACAAAGTTTTGGTGTTTGCAAAAATAAAAATAAAAAATGGAGCAGGATGAGTTGTTGTGGGCAGCTGCTTGGCTGCATAAGGCCACAAAGAACCTAGCTTTTCTCAACTACATTCAAGTGAACGGACAGACCCTTGGAGCAGCTGAGTATGACAACACCTTTGGTTGGGACAATAAGCATGCCGGTGCTAGGATTCTGCTCTCCAAGGTGAGTGTCCCCCATGTCGGGACTATTCTCTTCCGGTTCCATCGTCTCTCGGCGTTCCGTGCGGCGATTATGTGATTTTCGCTTCCTTGACAAAATCCTCGTTTTTGGTGTGAATTTTTCAGGCGTTCTTAGTGCAGAATGTGCAGACCCTCCATGACTACAAGGGCCACGCAGATAATTTCATCTGCTCTGTCATACCGGGGGCTTCTTCCGCTCAATACACCCCAGGTAAAAACTCTCTCGCTCTCTATCAAAATCATAACTTGTCTTTTATCTGTAACGGCTAGTCATGATGATTTTGGATACTTGCGGTGGACACATGTATAGGCGGTCTTCTGTTCAAGATGAGCGATGACAACATGCAGTATGTGACCTCCACTGCCTTCTTGCTCGTGACATACGCCAAGTACTTAACCAAGGCGCAGGTGTTCGTCAACTGCGGCGGCACCACCTTCACTCCGAGCAGACTCCGTGGCATAGCCAAGAAACAGGTAAAAGAAGGAGAGGAAAACCTTCTTTTCTACACAACCCATTTTTCACACATTAAAATCGAAGCAAACTGAGAAAATAGATAAATAAATGACCTCACATTTCTCTTGTAGTTTTCAATTCATAGAACTTTTTCCATGAACGATGTTAGAAAACGGATCTTCCAGTCTTAATAATTGGATTTAGACAATCGTCAATTAGTGTGACTTAATATTTACCGTGTGTTAAATTTATAGGTGGACTATCTACTTGGGGACAACCCCTTGAGAATGTCCTACATGGTGGGGTACGGGCCACGGTACCCGCAGAGGGTCCACCACAGGGGTTCGTCCCTTCCTTCGGTCGCCTCCCATCCGGCGAAGATCCAGTGCTCATCGGGCTTCAATTTCATGAACTCGGAGTCGCCCAACCCGAACATCCATGTGGGCGCCGTGGTGGGCGGGCCGGACCAGCATGACCGGTTCCCAGATCAACGGTCTGATTATGAGCAGTCCGAGCCATCTACTTACATGAACGCACCCCTGGTCGGCGCGCTGGCTTATCTAGCCCACTCTTTTGGGCAGCTCTAGGCTTGGTGGCCCAGAGCACTCTCTTTTTCCCTTCTTGTTGTATTTTAGTTTGGAAGTCGAGATTAGTAGAGGGGTCCTGAAAAGGTGCGACGGGGTTGAAGAGACACGGCCAAAAATTAGAAAAGGGTCGAGTCGACCCTCGCGCCTTTGAAACACGCCAGTGGTTAAGGTGTAGATATAGGTGGATTTAGATCTTTCAAATGAGGAAGATGATGCTGCGTCGTGTTGGGTTGAGTCCAGGTTTCGTGCCAGGAACGGCGTTCCTATTGAAAGGAGAAAAGGGTCGCGACCGTCTTGGTTAATGAAATGATGTAACTGGCTCTGTTTTTTTAAGAGGGTTTGTTACTCTTTTGTGGTTTTTGGAACTTGCAATCATGTCCTCTAGTGCCTCAACACATGGCACACCTTGGCTCTCTCTCTCTCTCTCTCTCTTCTCTCACGTTATGCTTTTCCCAGACAAATGGAAATGATCCAATAAGATATCTGACAAGTGGCACTAAGTGAAAATGAGGCGCCTAGCGGTAGAGTTTCTTGCCAAGCCAACGAACTGAATTTCTCTACCATCACAAGATCAGATGGCCTCCTAACGAGGAAGAGACTCTGTATTTTGATTCATGTTGTGATCACCTTGTCAAACGTGTGACCAACGAAGGCAAACACGTGACCAACAACGTATTGTTCAAATTAGGGACCAATCCAACCCAGCTAGTCTTTGATCCTTTTTCAAGGGAATGAGGCCAGTCCTTAGTCCTAAGATCCCTGAACTTTTGCACTGTGTGGATTGATTCTTGATAATAATACTCTAGGGTTGATTTAATCCAGATCAATTATGTATATATTATATATAAGAGTGTGCGTGTGATAAAATTTTATCTACTATAAACCCTTGCACCTCTAATTCTGTTCTTTTTTATGTGGTTTTACCATGTAAATCAGAAAATAGAATTCGACCAAAAAAAGGGAAAAATAGATATCCTCTTCACTTGCCTCAACCTCCCTCGCTGCTTGCCTCTAGCCTCCCCTCACTCGCCTCACGAGCACAGCTTCGCTCGCCTCTCTTGGCCTGCCTTCTGAATTTATGTCGTTACCTTACCTTAAATTTATATTTGATATGCATCAATGTTCATAATTTAGTTGTTCAATGTCATATTGTTAAAAGATTTGTAATTCTATCCTTTCAAGGAATATAAAAAATGAAATAAAAATCAATTGGTTAGTCTCAAGTTGACCTTGAAACTGGTTAGTCCAATCCTTAATCTCAAACTCAATAGGATTGGTCTTGATCCAAAAATTGAGGACCAACATAGGTGTTGGACCGGTTCAACTCGGACCTTTCTCATTTCCAATTTAGATAGCTAGAAAGTTTGTATATTCTCTTGTAATTATGATTTTGAGTCTTGTCGGAATCAACTGGGAAGCAAATTACCAAATGCACTAACTCAATGTGAAGAAATGTGCCACTCAATTTGTTCTGAGTGGAGGACTGGTGAAGATACGCAAAAATTGAACACATGAAATAGGGAAATACTTTCTTAATAAAATGTGTGGATTGCTTGCTCACGCACTCGGAGTTTAATTTTCGACTGGATATAGACTCCAGAAACTACTAGAATGTGTTGATCGAATGCTAACTCGTGTCACTCTTGACGGTTGAACTTGGGAGTGAAATGACATGGCGGTAAAATCTTTCCCACGTTGAAGGAACAAGCAAAACGAAAGGACGAGGAGAGAAACTCAGGCTTGGGGCATCCAAGGTAGCTGATAAAACTGAAGGGGACAGGGGGATAACATCGGGAGTGAATATACTATTATCGCACCTGGGAAAACATAAATTATGTTACATGTCGCTGTTCGAGTCTAACGAGTAGTTGACCGTTGATGTGTGAGAGAGAGAGAGAGAGAGAGAGAGGGAGGGAGCTCAACACGTGACCAGCCTCATGACCCGTCTTGTATGCCGCCTTGAGCAGTCAAAAAGCTGGGGTTTCTGCAGGCTTGCAACAGTGAAGCGTCAGGGGCTCCTTAAAAGCAGAGGAGAAGGAGTCGCTCGTTCGAGATGAGGCACATGGTCCAGCAGAATAGATTAGGTCGAGTAGCCCACAGACATTCCCCCATTGACTCGGACTCACGACTCGCTCGTCAGGCGTTAACCGATGGGGAAATCTTAAACCCTTCATCAGAAAGTGCAAATAATCCTCCTAAACCTCAATTTAGTTCAATCAAATCTCAACCCTTTGCTAAAAAGCATACTCAAAAAGCAACTCCTAAAACTTACTCTGAAAAATGCTACTCCAATAGATCGCGCGCGAGATACGCAAATCTGGGAATTGTTTATGAAAAGACTCAAAGGATATGATCGAATTTGGGACTCAATTGCGTTTTGCTTTAAGTTTGAGGATGCACTTTTTCAAACTAAGCATATGCAAAATAAGAGAACAGCTTGCAAAATCTAGTCATGTGGACACACACTGGGGTAATGGTGCTTTTCATTAGAGGTTACTTCATATATGATCTTTAATAGAGTTCAATAATCCAGAGGTCATTTTATATTTGACCTTGTTAAGATACCGGCAATTCGGCATCTTAGGTTTGGAACTCATGATGCATATACATTACTGTCACGAGACTACCACAACCGCACCATCAACCATTCTTCGCTCGTGACCATAGTGACAACCTCGCTGCAGAATTATTTTATGGATACCAACCATCATATCAAGAGCGCAAATGAACTCTGGCCCTCAATTATTCAATACGGCATGCTCATGCTTCTGCATTGGAGTGAAAGACGGAAATATTTACATGGTGAATGCCCGTGCGACAACCCTCGAGTTTGGTGATGCCGCCAGATCAATGGTCTTCGGTTGCCACGGGAACAGTTTTCACCTGAAACAAAGCAAGCACAAAGCATTAGGAAACGATTGAAACTTACCCTTTCTTCGCAAGCTTTCTTCCTCGTTTAGAGAAGAAAAGTAGGGAGATTAACCTACATGCTTGCATTCAGGAATTAAGAAATTGATTGACATGGCAATTGAGACAGAAATGTCTTAGTCTTGTTGAAAATTTGATCATGTTCAGCTTACAGCGAGAGGGAATAACAATTTGCCTATTGAAAACAAAAACCTTTTACCATCAGTGTTGTTTCCATTTTCCACCTCACATATCTAGTACAAAATATAGTTGATATGTCATATTGGGACTAATTCTACCAAATCTTCACATTGACGACTGTAATTGCACTTGTAGGGAATAAATAAAGCCCTCATGTAGAAATTTTGTCTGATCAAAGCCTGACATCTGAACAAAATTATCAGGCAAAACTGCTGAATCATGCAAAGAACAAAACTAAACGGCAAAAGACTGGAGACAAAATACTCAGACATGATCTTTCTGACTGTGATGTTAAACTAATAGATACGAAAACAATCCGTTGTCAAATTGCTAGCGGAAGTAAGATCGATTCATTTTAACAAAGCAAGGTGGGATGAAAAATATATGATAGATATGCTATCTCAGTTTCCCAAACCTAAACCCAGGTGCCAACTATAATTTTCCCCTTTTTCTCGGCCAAGCATTATATCATCTATCTTCATCATTGTATTTCAGCATTAAGTTACCAGTATAAAGTGTTGTTATCCAAGATATATGCAGATCAGCTCAGGACCCTCGTTTGCATTGAAAGATTGAAATATGAGGATGAACCTAAATTGAAATGGTGACAAAAATACCCAGCATGACGAGAATTATCTTCCAGCAACTTACCAATTCCCTGAATTTAAGAATGTAAAACATCTCAAGATATCGCCGGGTCTCACGCCTCTCGAGCTTTGAAACATACTTCCAGAAGCCATAAACCCCGGCCAGTGTCATCAGCCTCTCTGAATAAATCTTCCAGGTGTACCTATAGTGTAAAAAGTCCATGTAATTAAGCATCAGAGAATGCATGTCCAAAACAATCACTTCAGCAAGAATGTGTCCACAAAAATCTGACAAATCCCAGAATGATTCGAGATTTGGATAAACAAACCGTTATAGCAGAAGCTACTACTCTCCTGACCTTTCATATATCCTCTGAAGTCCAGCATCAGAGATTTTAGTCCAGTGATTGGGGTCCTTTTTACATTGCTCAAAGAAATCTGCCAATAGGGCAGCAGCCTGGTCAGGATGATATGGATCAATATGAAATCCTGATACACCGTGTTCAATTATCTCTGCTGGACCACCATGACAAGTGGCAAATGTTGGAAGGCCGCATGTCATAGCCTCAACAACAGTAAGTCCAAAAGCTTCATAAAAAGCCGGCTACAAACAGGAAAAAGAGTTAGAAGCGAAAAGGCACTATAATCCATGAGACTAAATGTTCATAGTGCAAGTTCACAATCCACCTGAACAAAAACACCTTTTGTGTCTGCTATATAGCGGTAAAGCTCTCCATTACGTGCCCGATTTGTTTGGGCCGCAATCCAACGAAATTGACCATCCAAATTGTATTTCTTCATCAGTTCATGCATCTTTTCGATTTCTGCTATCTCTTCTCTGTCCTTCGACTTCTTCACATCAATGTAACCAGCCACCACTACAAGATTTGCTAGTTCCCTCAATTTTGAATTCTTAGCATAGCATTCAACCAGCCCTGACATATTCTTCACTTTGTCCAGCCTTGCCATGGAAAAGATCATGGGCTTGGACCGATCAGACAATGATCCTCTGCGGCAATTCAATCAAGTGATGTAATTAGCAACCTATTATATTTCTCTTGTCAAGAAAGGCAATAGAAAAACAAATTTCTGGCGACCATTTTTCTATTACCACAAAAAATGAGTTTGCATTTATCTAGTTAGAGCAATATCTGTCCTCCTAATATTAACAAGAAAAAGTGCATAACCTAACAACCAGATTACAAATGATATTTTGACTCTGAACTTCGAGGCATGGAACTGGGCTTTTATACCCTGGTTACTCATTTATTTTGAGAATACAGATGTTCTCCTAGAATAACATAGCTAGCTATGACCAAAAAGTATATAGTTTCTGAAATTAACAATCACACATGACGTCGAGTTATAGCATTTCTAATGCGACTGCAATTATCTTGACTGAATGAGGGCAAGAGGCTTCAGGTTAAAAGACAAATTAAGAACATAAATAAGACTCACATGTGCTCATCATTTTGTTCAGGATCATATAGCAACTTTTCTATTGATCCATGCAAAGCTGTGAGTCTCTTCTGCTTTTCAGAGTAGGGGAAATAGATGCACATATCTGCCCCAGGAGAGACAATGTTGAACTTCGGATCAAAAACATCAATCCCATGAACAACTCTGTACAGCCCTGGAAGAGTGAAAGCAGTGTGACTCTCATACTGCCCAACAGTATTTTTCCTGAGGGAAGAGCGAAGTAGTCAGAAACAATGGAGAAAGTGAGACAACAAAAGTATAGGAAATCCATAATTAGCGTCCAAACGCAACTATACAATTCCAATTCCCAAGTGCACAATGGTTCCCAGGATACAGAACTACATAAAGTTTTGCACAATCGCTATAACCGCCTAAGAGAATCCAACATAATCCAACATGTTAATGAGAATTAAAACCACTGCACATTCTACAAGTCAAAACCACTTTTCAGGTGGAACTCTGCTCATGATTCCCCGATAAAAGTACACATTTCTCTGTTGTATACTTGAATCATTTCACTGCCAAAGACATTTCCATGCAGCCTGACCCATGACAGTATTGTCAACAGCTTAAATCATGTATTTATTGTAACAATGGTTGAGAGCTGACAAAAATTTTGCAGATACTTGATGTCCACATATTGAAGGACTTATAAACAACATAAAATATTATTGTGGAGAATCCATTTTTTCACTACCATAGAATGGGAGCTTTATACGATACCGGTAATACTATAAGGAATTACAATATTCTAGCCGGTTACCACTTGGGAAATATATTTATGGGGTTCCATTTCTCCAAGAAAGAATCAAAAGCTTTATATGCTCAGCTAAATCTGGATGCAAGTCAACAAATTGCACCTCTAACTAAATATATACAATCTCCAATTAAAATAGAAGCTTCTAACAAAATTCATCCTGCTGCCTGATATACAAATGAAACTAAGATCCCTCAATCAGGAATTTGCATGTCCAACGTTGATAATCTCTAATCCTATTCCTGTTGCTCAGGAAAACTTTCTACTACATAAAATCCAAAGGCACTGAGATTAGACAATAAACGAGGGTCTCAATGACTGGAAAAGGACAGATCTACCTCACCTATCCATTAAGATAAGGAACTGGCTTACAGGGAAAAAACAAGAAGGAAATTTGTTTTCTCCTTAACCAATTGTTTTTGCTTTTTTCCTTGATTGGATAATTTAATATAATTTGGGTAATAATTTTTCTTCCTTTTAAGAAGATCAACTTATGAAGCACTTTCAGTTAATAATGAACGATTTTCAGAATTTAAAGGTTGCTTAATCTTAAGATCACAAGTATCTGTAGGATTAACATTTTCAACTTCAATCATATCAATTTTCAAATTCAATCCAACTTTTGCACAAGTATCTGTAGGATCACAAGTATCTTTTTCAGCTTTAACCAGCATGCACGTTAGTGGCCACGCAAATTGATCACATTCAGAAGCAACCTATTCATATTTATCATATGTCAGATAACTATGTGGTGAGCAACATACTACTACATGCACGATGACATCCAACCGTCTTTTTTTTTTTTTTTTTTTTGGGGGGTGGGGGGAGGGGGAGCATTCAAGTGGTATTCAGGTCAGCTTTTGAGCAACTTGACTGGCCTTCCAACCCCGGCAATCTTACGATGTAAGTAATGTAACCAATCTACAATGAACAATTATTGTATTCAAGAAAAGGAAAACTTACGTTCCTGCAATCTCTTGGTACGTGCTGGTGATGATAAAGTCCGCATTATTCATGGCTAGTAAGTCAGCAGTAAATTGACATGAAAAGTGGTACTTCTCATCAAACTTTTTCCAGTATATGTCAGAGTCCGGATATTTTGTCTTCTCCAAAGCATGTGCTATGGTGCACTGCATACATGAAATGAGGTAACAATTATAGTTCAATGAGACTAGTATAACAGCAGAAGTTGCTAAAATAAAGAAGTAAATGGGAAAATTGCTAACCTGTGTGACTCCCATTTTATAAGCCAATAATGAAGCAACAAGATTACCATCACTATAGTTCCCAATTATAAAATCAGGAAAGCCTTGTAACTCGGCTGTAATTTCATGTGCTGCATCCTGTTCAAAATCAAACAAACATTAACAGGGGCTCTCCAGAAAACTTCCATTTCTAATCAAACGAATTCACTATCTCAGATTCACATAATCAGAAATGGTGCCACCCAGGCACACCCAATTGCTGAACGAATAGCATTTCGTTCTATCACATGAATGACTAAGAGTATTGACTGTCTAAAAATTGAAGGATTGAAAAAATTATAGAAGGATGAGAAACAGCGCCAGTGACGACCATAACAGTGAGTCAGTGACTAAATATTCAAATGGTCTACCAAATAGGCATGGAATACAATTGGTGGAATAATATTCATGTAGTACACAGTTCTGCAATAATTAAAGATATCCAATAATGCAGAATTTACTTGGCAGCTCTGCAATCGAAATGACAGTTTAATAAAGTCCATGTTATTTGAATGAACTACCAGTCAGCCAACAATCAGCTGTATGAACATAGATGCCAAGTCTTGCAATTGAAAGATCGTCAAAATGTACAGCCAGGTAATGTAAGGGAGAAACTGAGAGAAAGTTGACTGCTAGTGGTTGAGAAAGGAAGCATCAATACTCACGTTTCAAGAACAATTAATGGTAATATAAAGTGTAAACCAGAAATCAAAGGAAACAAAAGTTCTGTCAGGATATCTGCAGTATTAAAATATATCTTTGGAAACATTAGTATGAACGTGAAGAAGTATTTAAGTAATCCTGCAAAATTTACCATGGCAAATGTCTCCAGATACGGCCACACATCAAACCGAGAGATCCATTTACGCAGAATTCCTTGATCAGATCTGAAAGGAACTCGTAAGATATAACTATGTTCTGTTCCACTAACTCTTTCAAGCCGCTGATTACAGGTGGTTCCCTTTGAATCAGGAATTAGCCTAGTAACCTAGTAAACAGAGAAAAACATATGTAAAGAGCGAAGGACGATCCACTCAATTTATAAGATACATCTAAAGGAACTTACAATAAGGATTTTGGGAGCTATATCCAGCCCCTGCTTCTGTATCCTCAGTAACATTTCATTCTCCAAGGCACGAACTTGATCCAGTATGTAAACAACCTACATTCAGGACAAATTGGATAACTATAAAGAAAGATGCTCCTTATAACAATTAAAGAAAATACTATTTTGTCTTTAGTCATATATATATAAAGATATATGAGCAAATCCAGAGGAATTTACAAGATCACCAAGCACTCTTGCACTCGTGACTGAAATAATCTACAAGCTCTATTTGCCAAAATGAACAAACAATCACCTGCCCACCGGTGTCTGGTAAACCCAACACATTTGCTTGCCCAAAGTATCCATGTGGAGACAAAATGACAACGTTAAACACCATAGGTATCCTCCCAAGAAATGTTTCTAGAGTAGAGGGATCAGGAGCCTGGAGTATATCCAATAGGAGATGAATCATTTCTAGTACCCTCTCTGCAGTATCACCCCACCCCTCTCAAATCCCATACCTTGTAACCTGCATAAATTTAAAGTGGAGAAGGCAAGATACATAGCATTAGAATTTAGAAGTATTTCTGCCAACTTGGTTTATATTCATAAGATAACCAAGTCAAGAAGTGTACATATATTCAAATTCAGAGTATGGTGTATCAGTTGGCAGCTTAGAAAGATCTTCTTCTGCTTTAGCCAAAGCAGACTGAAGCCTCGATATGCTCGGTATTCTATCATTCAGCATCAGTGTCTGCATAGAAAGCATAGTCAAAGTGGATCACTGCCAAAAACATATAGCAAGACAAAGAATTGAGACTCCAATTGGGCGAAGAGAAGGAATGGACAATGACTGCGATTGTACATCTCCAATCTGACTCAATAGCAGCAGTATGACTTAATACTGACTAGTAATATTATCACAACAGCAGATAATTCCATTCCAACAAATTTCTCTCCTGTGGACTTACATGGCCTTTATACTTGTGTGCTCGAAGAAAATTAAGTAATGGCTCCAAACAGTCTTTGTTGCGGAACATAATGGACGAAAGATGACGATTGAGAAATTGAACACCATTTCCAATGGATGAAGACCGATTTGGGCGGGGAAAAGATGCATTGAATGGCTCAAAATCAAGCTCAAGAACAAAACTGTCTTCAGACCTATCAAATGTGAGGAAGAAATAAGTTTAAAGATACTAGATTCACCGTTCAATCAACTCAGAGCCCAGTTGTATGTGTCTATGTTTACAAAGAATATTCGAGGTGCTTACTTGCCATCCACAAGTTCTTCCTTGAATCCCAGATACTCTGAAACAGTCAGTTGCTCTACACTCAGTTCATGGACATTAACGCGGACATATTCCCAGACACCAGGCCTTGGACGAACTGCTATAGCCACGAAAGGAGGCAAAACTATGGCTTCCTACCATCAGTATCATATATATTATACATTTAGAATGTAATAGAGAAAACAAAAGCAAAAGTAGTCATTCGAATAAAAAAGTGTCACAAAAGGCAAAACAACAAAGATTTCAGGCCTCGAGGTATGAAAACAACTAATTTCTAGGTGTGGTCTTTGGTTGGTTCATCCACCACTGACCAGAAGGAAGCGTGTCAATACTCAGTCTTGACATATTCATCAGAATAAGCTCTCGTAGCCAAAACTTGAGATAAGCAAAACACACTTGAAAAGGTTTTGGCATACTTCAAAGTTCATACACCACCTAAAAGGAGAGAAGCAGGCACCAGGGACATGCAAAAGATGAAAGTTCAAAAGGTTTGTGGTGTTCAGTGTCATCATGAAAGTTCTAATCCATCTTCTGTAATGAGAACCAAGTAAGAAAGAAATTCAATGTCTTTGGTAATAATGTAATTTCTTTAGTTGTCATTGACAAAAGGTTCCCTGAGACAAAATCAAAATGCTTTTTCCATTTCTGATGGTTTGCATCTAGTTCAACTCTGCAGTCGCAATACTTAACGTGGTTTTCAAATCATACTGGATCATTGATGGTGAAGTTACAAGGCCCTTGCTATATAGGCTCTCAACACTTATCAAACAACCGTGGTGAAGAACAACCCCTCTCAATCAACAATCAGACAGATCTCTTACTCTTAGGAAGCCAACAATCAGCTTCCGATTATTCTTACTCAAGAATTGAAAAAAAAAAATCAAATTTTGAAAAAGAAATACACACAAAATTAGTAAGTTGCACGTTCAATAGCAGAGAAATTCAAATATAATGCTTAACGTGAACACTTTTGACGATAATTTCCTGGCTGGCGAAACAATTATAATCTTCACCGGCATAAACTGGAGCCAATAGACAAACCTGTGCTGATTTCAAGACCTCACTGAAGGGGCCATCGCTGAGAGAGCTCTTCCCTTCGTCCTCGCCGATGATGTTCTCGAGCTCGTCCAGCAAATGATGCGGCTGCAGAATCCCCTTCCCCTGAGCCACATACCTTCGCGAACAAAATACGTCAAAAAATTAGACCATCGTTCTCAAAACAAGCCGAGAAAGCCACTCTCCCGAGAAACGAAGCTCTGATTTTTCCAACAGGACAGCATCGGCGCTCTCGCTCTGTCTTGATCCAAGGAAACAGAGGAACACAAGAACGAGAAAAACTCGGATCAACCTCAACATTTCAAAAAAAAAAAAAAAGGTTTCTACTTCCACCTAGTTTCCTCCCCTCTGGCGTCGTAATTTCACCGTAACCGAACAGAACCGAGTTCACGATGAAACAAGCTTCAAGCGAGAGGAAACCCAACAACGAAAAGAAATTAAAAAGGGGGAGGAGGACGAAAAACCTGGAGAGAAGAGAGACGAGCTCGTTCCTGTGACCGGCGAGAGTGTCCTCGACCCGGTCCCTCATGCTCGGAATTCGACCCAGTTTCGGAGCCGCCATGACGGAACACGCCGAGTTTCAGTCACCTTCGAACCTTCCCTCAAGCTGATCGACGAACAGAGCAGAAACCCAAGAATTCTCGACCCCTGCCGACGACGGGAGAGAGGTATATATATACACGTGCTTATCCGGGGTCTCGAAGCAGAGTGCGTGGGAGAGCGCGAACCGGGCAATGCGTCGAGCGACGAGAGAGGGCAAGGGAATAAGTAGTGGCGGGATTGGACTCGTGGAGCTCTGCCAATGGCGACGTCTGCTTTGGGAGCACGAAGCGAGTGGGGACAAAAGTTGGGGACCCCTTCTTGGTGCTAAGCACGCTCTGCAAGTGGGGCTGCGGGAGAGAGAGAGCGAGAAAACAGGGTGGCGTGATTGATTGGGAACAGAGCAAACCAGGGAAGTGGAAA
This sequence comes from Eucalyptus tenuipes, assembly GCA_014182365.1. Lineage (NCBI taxonomy): Eukaryota > Viridiplantae > Streptophyta > Magnoliopsida > Myrtales > Myrtaceae > Eucalyptus > Eucalyptus tenuipes. Next base: position 9,020,463 of record CM024544.1, on the reverse strand, counting down.
GAGATGGAGAGAGAGACAGAGAGAACGAGAAAACAGGGGGACACTTGGCGGTTGGCGCTTCCGGTTTCCTCTTCGTATACCTTAGAAAAAGTTTGAGGTGACGGGCACAAAATAAATCGAAACGTCATGCGACCAATTATCGAATAAACTTCAGGATGACATCTCCGTGATTAATGATTTGAGTCCACATCAATTCGCATAAATTCGTATAGATCGTACAACCATTTCCAAAAAGCGGTGCAAAAAGTTTATTAGGGAAGAATGGAATTGGATTTTGAGGCGTAATTTGTTAAGGAATTGTGCATTTTATTAATATTTCCATTGGCATGTCAAGGCATTTGCTTAAGCATTTGTCATGCAAGATTATTTTATATCATCTTGAATTCATATTATTTATTAGTATCAAGTTAAGTGATAAGATAATCTTCTACCTTAAATTTAAAAATTTCATTTACTGAATTTCGACTCGCTTTCTTTTTTTTTTTTTTTTTCCCAAATTCATAAGATGATCTCTTTGGATGCGAAGATTGAGCGGAATAGGTGATGTCGGAGGCCATTGACCCTTAAATTGGATGGCAGTTTGGTTAATGTATGGGCTTGATTTTGGATTAGTATGGGAATAATAGTGCTAATTGACCCGACCTTCTTCCCAAGACTATGTGTTATGTCATGTTTTGCTTAATGTTGTAACAAATTAGAAGCTACTGATGTTATCATAAAGAAGATGCATATGTATATCATTAAACTCTTGCAATCTCTCATGGGGGATGTGTCGATCTTTTTTTTTTTTTTTTTTTTTTTTTGTACAGGTTGGCTTTTGAGCAAAGAAGTAATGTGGACTCGTGTGTTTTTTATTTTGCTTGAAAAATGGAGTAAAGTTGTAAAACTAATATTTAATTTATATAAAGAAGCATAAGTTCAGTAACTATACTAGTGAAATTTTCATTGTAAGGGAAGTTTTAATGTTTGATTATGCTTAAACATGCTAATAGTTAAGAGAGGATATAATTATAAAGGAGATGTGTTGATGTGGCATTGTTGGAAGTCACACATCCTATGTGGCACGACCAGTATTGACACGAACAAGTTTTTTTTTTAAAATAATTTTACTAGATTTTTTCTTTTTTCCATTTTGTATTTTCTTTATTTTTATTGAGGTTCGGGAGGACTCTCGGCCAACCCTACTAAGCAAGGGTGTCGCTGGCCCTTTTCATGGCTAAGGAGGACGTGCGAGTCCTCACTCATATTCGGTGGGAGTGAGTATGGGTTTAAGATAGAATTAGAAATTGAACCGAACCGATCATAAGAACCAATTCAGTTTCAGGTTCTCGGTTACCAGTTCCAAAAAAAGTAGAACTGGTATTGTGCAGTTTGATTCTTGGTTCCTAGGTAAGAATCAAATTGGAAATCGAAGAACTAGATTGAGAATCGGGAACTGGGAACAAACGAACCATGTGTTTTGAACTTTTTAGTATTTTTTTTTTATGTAAATTGTTTATCTCTTATGGATTGTAACTATTCATAAATATGGATTTTTGTTATAGCGCTCTTTCATTCTACTTAACAAAAAATGAAAAAAAAATAAAAATTGGCCGACTCTTGGGTAAACCCTAGAATTGACCCTAGAATCGATTGACATGGTAAGTTTTACATTCCAAGTTATACAAGATAGGTTCCAAATTCAAAAAACAAGGGAACTGATTCCAACTAGGACTTAGACCAATCTTGGAACTGCTCAGTCATAATATCTAGTGAGCGTCGTGATGCCCAAGGTAAATTTGGGCCAGCGAGGTGTCCTAGCCCTCACCTATTGCTAAGGCCACGGACCAATGGAGGAAAATAAGAAAAAAAGAAAATAAATAAATAAAAAAATGAAAATTTGTAAAAATTGTCCATACCAGCACCGCCATGTCATAGAGAAGAGCTAGCATCCTGTCAATGATTTGTGACCAAAACTAGCTGGAAGGGAGTACTACATTCATAAATCATCAAAAAATGTAAATCTGAATTGGCTCAATTGAAGGGTTTATGAGTGAATTAGCATTTGTATAATAGTTTTAAGACTTTTTTAGTCATTTTTTCCAGTGAAAATAAGAGGGAGAAATTGTGTTTGGGCCTTTGAGGCCCATTTGAGTTCTTTTTTACCCAATTAGTGGACTTGGCCCAAAATTTCAAGCTTGAACAATAGGGGTGTGCAAGACAGATTGTCCAAATTGGAAAATACTTGAATTGGACTGGAATGTCAAGTTTGATTCAGTTCCCACTAGTGTCGGTCCAGTTCCCAACTCCTAAAAGTGGAACTAGTGTCCGAGCAATCCGATTCCCAATTGTTCTGTTTCCAATTCCAAGGAAGAATCGGACCGGGTTGACTATATATACTTTTTTAATTTCTTCAAAAAATAAAAGTGACCAGTTTTTTTTTTTTAATAACACAATGCATCAAATAGTAGGAAAAAAAGTGAGCGGTTTGATTGGACCAGATCGGGAATCGATCTCCTCTATTGAACAAGGCCAATACCCAGACAATGGCAAGGAAAAAGGGCTGTTGTGCATGAGCGAGAGAGGAATCAAGGGATCAATTATTTTTCGAGGTGACACAACTCGATAAAAGCAAATGCATAAATTGATCATGGGAAAAGATCGATTAAAGTTCCTAAAGAAAGGATCGTGATTGTGTGGGTAACAACGTTAATGACAACAATTGGTGGATGCAATGGAAACAAAAAAAAACGAGTTGCAACTTGAAAAAGGCATGCCCAAATCGAGCACAAACTACTCACATAAAGATATTTCTCTAGATTTTCTATGTTATTCAAATGAGACAAAATTAAATTATGCGTAAGTAAAAGTGCATACTTATATGCAAAAAATGCTAACCCTTGACTTAATACTCAATAGAATAAGGAAAAAAAGAAGAAGAAGAAATAATGAAATAATGAGAATATAAATATATATATATATATATATATATATATATATATCATAGCAATGCCCCCTCCCCCAAAAAAAACCAACTAAATTCTAGTAGGGGCGAGCATCAATTTAGGTTGACCCTCGACCGGCCCGACCCAATCGATCCTAGTTTGGTTCTTAGGGGGATTGGGCTGATCCCTAATATGAGACTATTGGAATCTATCTTGTGCCGGTTGGTCTCTAATCTTGAAACTTTAGGGTTGGTCTAACCCCAACTAATGTTGTAGTTATCTATTTTTTTAATCCAAACCCTTAGTATATAACTATAAGTGCCCCTAATTTGCCTTTGTCTTTTCCTCTCTCAATCTTACTCTCTCACAATCTCTGATTATCGTGGAAATCGTGCATTTCCATCTCTTCGAGGGCAATCTCTTCATTTTCTTTCTACTTATTTGAACTGAGTGATCGATTTCTCTTCCCCTTCCCTTCTCGATCCTCTACTTTTTATTATTTATTTTATTTTACGTGTTCATTTTCTATGTTTTGTTATGGTTTGCAAGTGAAGATTTCTATTATCACCTCATCTTAGATTTATATTTGATTTGTACCATTGTTCACCGTTTGATTGCTTACTAATGTATTGTCGATGGATATATAATTTTAAAGAGTATATTTGTCCATATTAATACAAAAAATGAAAAAGAAGAAGAAGAATTGATTGGTTCTAGATTAACATTATAATCGAACTAGACCCACAGGGTGGGTCCAGTCCTCAGTCCTCGACTCAATAGGATTAATCTCCGGTCTCAAAAATTAGGGACCGACACTATGAGGATTGGTTCGTGGGTTAGTTGCTACATCGGCCTAAGTCGGACCATGCTCAACCTTAAATTCTATGATATCTTCCAATTAAAGATGAGATAACATTAAAATTCAAGAACTTAAGACAATGGAAACAATAAATTTTGATATTTTTTACTAAATCTTAAATTAAGTCAATCAAGGAAGAAAACATCAAATTCTAAAATATTAAAATATATCTATTGAACAAAAGCCATAAATGCAAATTTGAGGTGTCAACATTATACTCTCTTTGTTGGAAAAAATTCAATCTCGAGTTTTAAGCTTTTAGATAAATTTTAAGCTATGTTAGGAATTTAGACAAAATTTTCTTACTTTAATAGTTTTAAAAGTAAATATTTGAAACAAACTTCAAGATCAATCTATCAATTGATTATTTAAATAATAAATGTTAGATCTAATGTTATTCTATTATCTTCAATTCTTTCCCCAATTTGTGTTTACCTTCGGGTCAACATGAGAGGGGCTTTTTTCTAGAAATATCATTGCATCATCGTGGGAAACATTCTCACCTTAAAATTCTTACTTAAGCTTGAAATCCTCCAATTCTCGAAAAAGAAATTGAAAAACTTTGATTTTTGTTCTTGAAACTCCACAACAACCTTATTAGTAGAAACCTTAATGGTATCAATCTCTTTTTGGTGGTCATTATTGGGGATATCATAGGACAGATCTATTTCCAAGTTAGATCAATCATTAATTCTAAAAAATCACTAAAAATTATTCAAAAAATCTTAAATCTATTGTATGATAGCAATTTAGTAATAAGTCTTTTGACTATTTCATATTTCGATCAATTTTGGTCGGAAACACTAACTCGCCACGGCATTAGTCCACATTAAACTCATTTGTTGACCAACGTTGATTGATTGTTGACTGGTTCAATCAAACCAATCCAACCAATTTTGGGACATTTTTCAACTAGTTCTTGGGGATTTTTAACTAGTTCCTATTGTGTTTTGATATCTTAAGTCTATTTTTGGCCTTATTTGCTCCATATCTGCTATTCAAGTATTAGTTTCTTCACAAACCTTATACAAATTGTTGTGTGCAAGCTAGTAAAGTGCATATAATGGATGATTGTAAAGTAAGCATTGTCACTGACGTGGTCATACAACATTCAATTATTATCGATTATTATCGATTACGACCTAAGCATCCTATTGAGTGGAACAAACAACCTTAAAGTCGAGGTTCACATGCATGTCCATTAGCCATAATTGGTACCATAGATTCTTTTTCCTCTGGATTGTTTGTTACTTTATTCATCTTGAAGGATCTTCATTCCTTTTTTCAGGAGTCCAATACTTTTGGCTACTCCATCCCTTGTACTTCTATTATATCTATTGCATTATGTAATTTTAATTATAAGTTTTTTTATTCCACTCGCTACAATCACATGACTTCACATTGCAATCCGTTTTAGTCAAAATCCTTCACTTTGCATGAACCGACTAATCAACAACAGGTAATTTACAAATGTAAGTTAGCCATACAAGACATATCTCAACAACCACATTATCCTTGCCTAACATGTTTTTTTATTCTCAAACTCTCATTTATTGGATTTCCATAGGCCAAATTTGTGAAGTTCATTTCTGTTTTTATGATTATCATGTGCAGGATCCACAAACTGGACAGACCATTGGGATAGGCAGTATAATACACCTCTTTGAGCTTGTTTGCTTAAATATTCTCAACTCTTTAATCAGGTGTGCTGCAACAATATCATTTGAAACTAGCATTCTCAATTAGAATATGATTCTTCCTTTAGATTAAGATCTTTGATTTCAAGTACTTATTTAGGTTATGTTGATAATAAATATTTTGATATCTTGCCTTGTTAGTTGGGAAGACATCATGGCTCGCCATTCGCTCTTAGTGAATTTATCTCCTACGCTCTTTTTAAACTAATTCACTCTAATATTTGGGGACCATCTCCTATGAGGAGTTCTTGCTATTATGTAATATTTATGGATGATCATTCTCATAATACTAGACCTTATCATACGAAAAAATTATCTGAACCTACTTGTATTTACCACGATTTTGTTACCATAATAAAAACACAATTTTCTCAAATATCAATTTTTTAATTGATAATTCTACGAAATATAGAGACATCAAATTTCTTAGAATTCTCATCCAAAATGGTACTATCATTCATTGCTTTTGTCCAAGCACTTCCCAACAAAAAGTTAGAGCGGAATGTAAACTTATACATATTTTAGATGTTACAAGCACCCTTTTAGTCTCCACCTCTTGTCTAGAATAGTCTTCTTTTGAGAGGCTTGCCTAACATATACTATCAACCGCACTTCGTCATTCATCAAAGGTAACAATTCTTAAGCTATTATGTAATCATAGCTTTTGTTATTATGTAATCTTTGTGGATGACCATTCTTGTTATACTAGGCTTTATCATACAAAAAATCGATTAGAACATACTTTTATTTACTGCGATTTTGTTGCCATGATAAAAATACATTTTCTCAAAACAACAAGTTTTTTTTTTTCTTTTACCAATAATGCCACGAAATATAGAGACAACAAATTTCTTTGAATTATTTCTTGAAATGATACTATCATTCATTGTTTTTGTCCAAGCACTTCCCAACAAAATGGGCAAGCAAAATGTAAACATACACATATTTTAGATGTCACAAAGTACTCTTTTAGTCTCCGCATCTTGTCTAGAACAATTTTTTTTTTTGGAAGAGACTTACCTAGCATACACTATCAATCATACTCCGTCACCTACTATAGGTAACATTTCTCCTTATTAACGCTTGTATGGTAATGTCCCTAGTTATAGTCTTCCTAGACATGAATGCACGAAGTTGGAACCTCATGCCTATTTATGTCCCTTCCATGAGTATGAAATTAAGCACAAAGGGTATAGGCAATGGAATCCTATCTCTAGCCGTCTTTTTGTGTCTGATTATTTATCTTTTAGGAATACATCTTTTAATCCTTTCCAATTATCCCTTTTTGTGAATTTATTCCTAGAAGATCTTATACATCTATCTACTTATGAGTCATCCTCTCCAAACTTGTTCTCTTTTGATTTTGATTCGAGTCCTTCTAGCAATACAACCATGGCTTTTGACATGTTTGTCTCATATGCAAATTCTCCACCCGCGGACATTCCCTCCTCTTCGTCTCTTGTTCCACTATGATAAGCCAACCTTCTCTTCATCTTCGTTTGTTACCCTAGCGTTGCTTCCCTTTCTAAACCTCGCACATATTGAGAGGCTAGCATTAATCCTCTTTAGCAACAAGTAATAATAGATGAGTTACAGGCTTTAGACAAATCTCATATATGGGATTTAGAAAATTTGCCTCCTGATAATCCTCACCTTTTGTGGCAACCATCATACTAGTTACAGCCCCTCAAGTGTTTTGATATCCTCTTTACTTGAATCCAACGTTTTCAAATAAACTGAACGCCAATTATTTAGGGTAACTTGAATAGGATCATCAAACGGTTCGCCCCAACCTTGATTTCTTCCCTGCGCCACTTTTTTGTCCACACTCAGGTTTTTCCTAGGTCTAAGACAAAAGTCGATTTGCAATCGGGTCCTTAGTCCGGGACATTCCCACCGATTTTTTGCTCCACGTTCTGTTGAGATGCTTTTAGACAAAGAACAACCCTTCAAAGCCTATACCTCTAATCTTTATTGGCAAGATGGTTTTCGCTATTGCCGTTGTTTTCGAACATTGCATCCCCATTATCTACCATTCTATTGTACCAATTGACGTAGTGAAAACGAAAAGCATGTAACTCAACTCAGAATTGCAGAGCACACGAATGAAACGCACAAAGAGAAATCTCTTGGTCTTCTATATCTATACAAGGGCAGATGAATTAAATGAAGGTAAAGCACCTATTATTATGTGTATAACTTAACCCTAAGAAATAATACATCTTTCAATCAAAGATGAGATGCCTTCACAAATTTAAAAGCTCAACGTCACGGAAACAACAAAATAAATTACCCTATACAAATGAAAATCCTAAACTAAATTAAAGATTAAAAAAAAAACTAAAATCCTAAATTCGTGAATGAAAGACGTAAATCCAAACTTGAGGTGCCCGCATCAATGGCCATATCTGCCGACCATACTTAAGATAGTATACAAGTTATTTGAAACGCTGAACACACATAAAACGAACCGTGACAATCGACAAGACAAACGGGAGGTTCATAAGCAATTATTTGAAACGTTGAACACACATAAAGCGAACCATGGCAATTGACAAGACAAACGGGAGGTTCATAAGCAATTTGATGCTGACTTGCTTCTCTCACTTGATTGAAAACCGATGCCATCCTTTACATCGTTAAATGAATTTATTCCTTTGGCAATCATCCTACTTGCCTTTCGATTATATTAATTTGTTTACGAATAAGTTCTTACTTACTTTCCAAATTTATATTATCCGATTCTTTGCATGATCAGGTCTCACTTTCTTCCAAGCCCTTTCCCGCCTGTCGTTCCATGATGGGAGCCTTCTGTGTGCCGCCGCTGGTCCAATGACGAGGAGTCCAGGACTTTGTCTGGTTTTCATGATTTGGAAGCATCGTGAATTTGTTTAATGTCACCCTTATCCCTTATGCTTGGCATAGGAAATGTGAAGGAATAGGTGAAGATTGGCCAAAGACCAAAGGGGTTTATGGATCAATGATTTTAGATTAGAGAGGAACAAGAACCACCTGAGGATTTCTCATTAAAGTTAAGTGCATTGTAACTTCCTCATTATTTTTAACAGTCATTGACAAACCTTTGGGACCTAAGCCAGCAACGCCTAGATGATCACCGAGCGGGTCCCTTTGTAGGATTGTGATAAGCCTTGACTTGGTGTCTAGCCCGTCTACCATATAAAAGAAAATATAAACTATCTTTTTCAGGCTAGAGAGGCCTGCCTAGGACCACATCCAGCCGGGTCAAGTTTGGTACATGGATGCCTTACTCAGGCGTGCCAAATCAGTCTTCCAACCTCTTTGGTTCGTGTAGATTATTAGTCATTTTACCCATAATCAAGTCTACAATGATCTCCCTCACCGAGTCCGTTAATATCCTCTTCCCACTAGTTTTGCTCGATACAACTGAAAACTCTTCAAGTCTTTCTCTCTTTTAAGTCATTCCATCAAAATACATTGGAGTTTTTGTTTGCATCTTTGGAAAATGAATAATTTATGGGATTTTTATTTGGTCGGTCATAATTTGTGAGATTAGTGGGGTAAATTATGGGTGCCAAATATAAAATTTATTCTATATGTATACCTTTTATGATGTACTTGTAACTAATTAATTAATATCCGGTTTTTTAAAAACAGAAATCATCGGAAGAGCTTGGGTGATGTGTCGATATGTTCATTGCAAGTTAAAGCAACCATATGAGAGTTCCTTCAGAATTTAAAATGTAAATTACTTACCATGGGAGATCCAAAGACTTAATCTAATCTCTGCTTTCCCAAGATCAGAGTAAAATAACAAAACCCCCAATAAGTGCATCACTTTATTAGTACAAAATTGGGAACCCTTCCATCATCATTTGACTTTTGAATGCATGAAAAGATGAAAAGTCCCCCCATCTGAACATCTAATCCATCTAACCTTGGCAGTTTTCATGTGGCTCGTGAAAGGCTCCGTGATGCGTCCATGGACATGAATGCACCTAATAAATCTTATCCTATCTGCAGCCTATGATGTACCTTTGATATCTATTTCTATGATCTACTCATAATCCATATCCACCATCCATAATATCCGCCAATCATGCGTATCCCATATTTCCTTGATCTAAATCTAAATGCAATCTCATAAAGGAATAGTTGAATTTTGTCTCACTTATTGAGTATTTCAAAATCATCCTTGATTCAAATAATAGGTGGGGGCTGCCCAATGTGCGGAGCTCTCGTGATGTGCAAGATCCAAAGAAGGAACACTGATTTAATTATCTCATCAACAATTCTTTCGGAGTTCAAACCTTGTGAACTTGTCAAGAATGAGAAATTATCCAATCACATTTCACGCTCGAAGCAAGAGCATCCGTTAACTAAATCATATTAGTATTGCCAAGATGGATATGACACGTGTTGCACGCACCGTATTATTTAAAAGAAATCTCTTTTTTTGGTTCACGACCTGAATTAGCAAAAAGTTATGTGCTATTTTTCTTGAAGACAACATACTCAAATTCTGAAATTATAAAGAAAATATTGAGAACAAAAAATCGCAAATTACTTTAAAAAGGTAAAAACCAAACTATTCGGAATCTTTCATAAAACAATGCGTTTGTCGGATCAAACGAGTCATTCATCTAAAGTTTTTTACAAATTCATGGGAAAAGTGGATCCAAGGAGAACATCCTTTTGAAACTCAAAAAGAAAAGAGGCTCCAACTATAGGCATCCAATGAAAGGCAATTTTCTGGTACCGCCGAACTGTTAGCATTAGCTGCCCAAACATAACTGGCCTTAGCAAAAAAACCAGTGGCAATTCAATCGATCTAACTCACTCAAAAAGTTCTCTAAGGAGGGGTAATTTTGAGTCGATTTGAACTTCGATTCTGCAGAAAATGTCTCCCACAAGCTCAACTATTCTTCAATGATAGATAATTTCTTTGTCCAGCATTGGACGTGGAATGATTGAGGCGAGGAGGTAAAGATTTCATGTTGAAAACTGTAGCTGCCCGATCCATTTTGGCTATGATTATGCGGAATAAAAGGTCAGATATTGGTTTGGTTAAGAAAGTCTTAAAAGACCGGAGCATTAAACTTCGATTGCGACATCATACCTATCCCGCATGATCTATCTTATCCACATTTGAGATATTTCCCAAGGCAAAAAGACAAAGTGCGCTTCGTGGAGCCCATCAAGAGAAGGCGGAGCAAGAGAATATGTGCGCGCATTATCCCTTATTCCTCTAGCTATGCTTGAGCTTTCTAAAAGAGAACTAGATCCCCAGATTATTTTATGGTCGGCTCCAGATAGAAATTCACTCGGCCACTTTGGGCCTTTGGGTCCGGCCCGTAGAAAAAATCTCGGTTGGTTCGGGTGCATGTGAGCACCTTTGGATTCGGCGAGACTAGCGGGGATCCACCTGATCCAAGGGTGGCCAGGCTATCCAGCACATTATAATCAGATCATGCACATATGTATCCCGTTCCAAGGAACCGTCCCTGAACAAAGTCATGTGATTGCACATGTCGGGCAGGTGAGTGCAGTCATACACACTACCGCCGAAAGTGCATTCCAATACACTTTGGTTATATGCCTCATTAATATGTATGGATTTGGATCATTGTATTATTAATTATTCAGATACTAAAGTGCGTACATGCTTCCAAAATCTTCCATTCTCTGTGAGAAAATTTCAATAGTTCAACGCAGCCACTATGCCTCTAACTTCTAAATACCTCGTAGAAACTTGTTTTGATAGAATCTTCCTTCAATTTGGGTGATAATAACAAAAGTGCCAAGTACATTTGCTCGATGTTGAGTTTGGCGTATTAATTGTTTACCAAATATTTAAATTTTTTAAATAAACCTAATGTGGTTATTTAATTAAATTGGGTATCATGTCATATATTTGTTATAGATGAAATTTGCCAGCTCAATGGTGAGCCGGCAAAAATTATGACGTGAAACGCCACATCATTCTTTTCTTTCAAATCAGCAAATAAAAGGAGGAGCGTTGTCATTCACTTTAGGTCTCTTTTGGTTTCATGAAAGGGGAAGCTCAAATAAATTTCCATTTCGAGTAATCACGTTCCTAAAATGAGATTCCTTTTTAATTGAGCTACCATTTTGCGTATCAAATTATATGTGAATGGATAGCTTAAAGTTAGCTCTGAATTGAGATGCTTGTACTTTCTTTATTCTTCTCCACTTACCTTTTTCACCTTTTCCATTGTTCTTCTTGCATGGTGCCCATTAAATCCGGCAAAAATTTGTCCAAAACCGATAACCCGTCTAACCTCTCTGGGAAGAATAGGTATGGATTTTTTTTTTCCAACCAGCAAAAACAACCGACTCCACTCTACCAGGAGCAGAAACTTTCGAATTAGGTCGAGTCAACCTGACATGACCAAAAACTCGAACGATCCCCATTATGCTTGAATTGGAGTTGGAAATTTGGAACAGTCAAAATTATACAATTTTCAGTCTTGTTAATCATAATTAGGGGTGTGCAAAGGAACCGAGACCCACCCAAACCGTCCGAACCGGACCGAAATCGCTTAGAACCGGTGGTTCTTAAGGGAACCGGTCCGGTTCCTAATTCCATAGGTGAATCTACCCACCCAAACCGAATCGGTTATATTATAATAATATATTAATTTTTAATATTAAAAAATCTCCAGACACTTCCTAAGATCCCTAATAGCTTCCTTTCTTCTTTCCATCGTCGTCTTCACGTTTGCTAACTCAAGAAGCATCACATGCTGCACGGGTCTAATGTCCTCCACTCGAGAGTCTGGAGTCCAGACTCCTCTTCCTCTAGCTTAGCCAGCATCCTATTAGATCTATTCAAATACCCCAAACTATCACTAAACCTCGTCAACATGTAATTAGCAGAACCCATCAACTGCAAAGCCATGGCAACAAGCAAGCTGGGCTTCGCAACGACGGAAATTTGCATAAACCCTTGTAGAACCCTCAGGCGGACAAGGTTTTTACTAGGAAAATGAAAAAAATAAAAATGAAAAAAGGTTGCTAGCTCTTGTTCCGATTCTGGGTGGTTGCTACTCCATTGACTATTAAAGACTAGTTCCATGGATCCACCGGGAATCGGATCGGACCGACGGTCCAGTTCTTGGGTGAATCCATGCAACTAACGAATGGTTCCCGATACAATTTTTCGGAACTAGTATTTAGTAGGTGGTTACCGGTTTTAGGCCAGGAACCGCCCGCCCGGACCATGCACACCCCTAATCATAATTGCATGATAAAAAAAAAAGTGATTTATACAATTCACTATATTAGATGAATGATGGGAAACTAATTTAAATAAAAATAGATATGCTAAAACTCTGCCATTAAATTTGCTGGCTAAGTGATGTGATGGGTTTTTGTTGGGTGCTCAAAATGGACCTACTTGCTTAGAGAACTACTTCAGATGGTATTTAAGTAAACTAATTTACTAGATAAGTCATAGTATTTTAGAACTGGTCAAATGATATAAAACTTGGTACAATATTACCTTTCAACGACACTCTTATTGATATATGGTTTTAGACTGTCTTGTTTAAATTTTTTATCTTTTCTGATTGTGTGGATTGTAAAAGTTAGTAAATTTATAGTTTTTCGTTATTATTACGCATCCAGCAAATTAGTTCTGCAATTATTTAGAAGCTATCATTAATTTGCGATTGGTTGTTTAGAAGCTATCATAAGTAAATGTGTAGTTATTGATTTGGTAAATTTATTTATTACATGAAATAATTAAATTCTAAATAAATGGCTCATTTTTCGAAGAAAAAGAAAAGTTCAACCCAATTTTAAAAAGGATCTATTATGGTTTGGATGATTCGATTTATGACACCGGCCAGTGTTAGACCCTAACCCGGACTAATCCGAACCAACCACCCCCCACAAACCAAAAAATTGCTAGGTCTGGATAATTGTGTGTCTTGCCGCTATATTCGCTCCACAAACAAGATGATATGGTCACGTTACCCATGTCTTTCGTCACGCGTGCACGTAACCTTGAGATCAGAAGGGCTATGTCTTGTTCCCTTCAACGCATAAAGAAGACTAGATAGATATCAACGAATTTGTTCTGCGAAACGGTGCTTGCCACCGAAAGGTAAAACCAATGCATAAATCTCTTATCTCTTCAGGTTCTTCATCACCCTCGCCTTTTCCTTTTTGAATTATTGCCTTATTTCCACAGAAGTTGGAGGTATAAAAAGGGCCAGGGGGGTTTGGTTCTTCACCACATAGAAGCAGCACAAAGAACACAGCCTCATAGATAGCACGAGGTATCAGAGCAGCAAGTACTTATCATGGCTCATTCACACGAACTTGCCAAAATTGCAGAGGAAGCCTTCGCCATTTTAGAAGAGAGCATCGCCAAGAAGAAGGTTAGGCAACCCCTGATTCCTCGAGCACCTCCCCAGAAGCCCATGGATTGCTTCGAGGCGGCTAAAGCGTATGGTGGCATGCTAATGGTGGATTTTCGCGGCAAGAACTTCTTGGCGGCACCGCCACCACTGCCACGGCGCTCTCCTCTCCCATTAGCTAGGTTCAACTAAGTATGAAATACGTATTTTGTATATGTATTGTGGACAATATGTATAACTCTATATAGCTAATCCTAAGAGTTGCTGCAGACCTGGGATTAACGTTGATACCCCCCTCTTAAGGTTTATCGCACTTTGGATGTCTTAAAAAGCTCCACTGTAATTGTATAGTAATTAAGCGCAGTAATACATCTTAATTATGTTGGACTATATAATGTTTAATGTCTCTCTTAGGCAAAAGGTGCTCATGATGCGACATACTCTCAGATTTAATTTGCCAAATGGCATTACAACGAGCGCCTAGCCTTGATCGCTCAAGACACTTTCTGGGTGAATTTTTTAATTTGATCATGTGAAATGTCACATGCTCGTTCCTTCTTCTTCTATTTTTCAAAATTTTTGTCTTGTGCTCTATCTCCACCTCAGTTTTTGGAGTTGCTGGCATGACACCTGACTAATTAGTTCATGAAAAATATGTTAATTGTGTACCGAAATGGATCTATTAGAATCGAAACTTCAAATGGATTAAATATGGATGTATCTTGTGCATATAATAAATTATTCTCAAGAAAGGTGACAAGATGATCAAAGTAAGTTACGAACTTTGTGATCAAGTTGGCGAGTCTTGCATCTTCATTTTAGCCACTCAATTCTAAACCTTTTGCAATTGTGCCAATTCAGTCTATTTGACTAATTTTGGTTGGCCGGCGCTAGTCGTCCGGTTGATGCTAATATGAAAAATATTTTAATAATATTTTATTTTTTCGAATTTTTTTTATTGATTTTTCTTTTTTTCTCTACTTTCTTTTTCTATCTCTCTTTGTCCTTCATCTCCTCCTCCTTCCTCTAGCTGGTGGTGATTGGCCAAAGGCGAGCATTGGCGAGGTCAATCTTGTTGTGCAATGGCAAGCCTTGCCCATCAATGGTGAGGCTACGACCTATCCATGACCGTTGAGGCTCACCCAAACTAGGGGTTGCAGCCTTCTACCTCGCAAGGTCACACCCTTCGACTTCGAGCCTCTGGGAAGGCTCAACCCTCGCTAGCCTAGTGGGTGGCTTAAGCAAGGTTGCTCAGCCACGGCCATGCTTTCCTGAGGCCAGTGAGGTCCCTCGCTGGCCTTGCCTTTGGCCAACTGCCAATGACGATCAACAGGAGGAAGGAGGAGAAAGTGAAGGAAAAAGAAAGAGAAAAAGAGAAAAAATTAATAAAAATTTTGGAAAAAATAAAATTTTATTAAAATATTGTTCACGTCAACATCGGTTGAATGGATTGAATTGAAAGGTTTATAACCAAATGGCTAAAAAAATATTTAGGACTGAATTGGAAAAGTTGCAATATGTTTATGATTTTTTTAATAATTTTTTCAACGAATTTCTGCGGCATGCTTATGGCATACCTACTTGTTTAAAGATCTACTTCACATGGTTTCTAAGTAAACTAATTTACTGGATAAGTCGTAGTATTTCTAGAATTGGTCAAATAATATAAAACTCGGTACAATATTATCTTTCAATGACATTTCTTAAAGAACTATGGTCTTAGACTGTCTTGTTTAAAATTTTTATTTTATCTAATTATATGGATTGCAAAATTTAGTTAATTTCTAGTTATTTGTTATCATTACGTGCCTAGCAACCTAGTTATGCAGTTATTTAGAAGCTATCATAAATTTGTGATCGGTTGTTTGGACGCTATCACAAGTAAATTTTCTAGTTATTGATTTGGTGAAGTTATTTATTACCCGAAATATTTACATCCTAAATGTATGGGTGATTTTTTGAAGAAAAAAGGATCTAGTATGGCTTCAGTGGTTCGATTTATGAAACTGGCCAGTGTTAGACCCCAGCCTGGACTCGTCCAAACCCACCCAATTGCTAGGTCTGGACCGTGCATACAGTGGATGATTCTGAATCTTGCCCTTATATTCTCTCCACAAACAAGATAATGTGGTCACATTACCCACGTCATTGGTCACTCATGCCCCTTGAGATCAGAAGAGATATGCCTTTTCCCTTAAAAGGAATAAAGAAGACCAGATGGATATCAACGAATTTGTTCTGCCAAACGTGGCTTGCCACCAAAGGTAAAACCAATGCATAAATCTCTTATCTCTTCAGGTTCTTCATCACCCTCGCCTTTTCCCTTCTGAATTATTGCCTTCTTTCCAGAGAAGTTGGACGTATAAAAAGGGCCACGGGCGGGTTTGTTCTTCACTGCATAGAAGCAGCACAAAGAACACAGCCTCATAGATAGATCACTAGCTAAGTCGCCAGTTTAGCACGAGGAATCAGAGCACTTATCATGGCTCATGCACGCAAACTTGCCCAAATTGAAGAGGAAGCCTTCGCCATGTTAGAAGAGGGCGTGGCCAAGAAGATGGCTAGGCAACCCCTGATTCCTCAAGCCCCTCCCCAGAAGCCCATGGATTGCTTTGAGGCGGCTAAAGCGTATGGCGGCTTGCTAATGGTTGATTTTCATGGCAAGAACTTCTCGCCGCCGCCGCCGCCGCCGCCGCGGCGCTCTTCCCTCCCATTAGATAGGTTCGACTAAGTATGAAGTACTTATCATGTATATGTATTGTGAACAATATGTATAACTCTATATAGCTAGTCCTAAGAGTTGCTGCGGACCTGGGATTAGCGTCGATACCCTTCACTTAAGGGTTATCGCACTCTGGATGTCTTAAGAAGCTCCACAGTAATACTACAGTAATTAAGTGCAGTAATAAATTTTAATTATGTTAGACTAACGTCTCTCTTAGGCAAAAGGTGCTCATGATGCGACATACTCTCAGATTTAATTTGCCAAATGGTTTAACAATGAGCGTCTAGCCTTTATCGTTCGCTCAAGAGACTTTATGGATGATTTTCGTTCCTTCTTCTTCTATTTTTCAAAATTTTATCTTGTGCTCTCTCTCCACCTCAGTTTTTGGAGTTGCTGGCATGATATGCGACTAACTAGTTTATAAAAAATATGTTAATGGTGTATCAAAATGAAATGGAATCAGATTCGACGGTTTGGATGGATTAAATATGAATGCGTTGCATATAATAAACTATTTTTCATGGAAGGTAAAAAGACGAACAAAAGTAAGTTACAAATTCTGTGATCGAGCTAGCGAATCCAGCATCTTCTCTTCATTCTGACAAGCTCTTTTTTTTTTTGGCTTAATTTTATTCCAGAAAATGAGTGGTTGACGGTCCGTTATTTTCCAGAAGAGTGATGACTAGCTCATCCGGTCACAAAATTCTTCACATTCAACAAGCGTATCCTCAGATAAACAATACAATCATATTCATCACAAACCTGCTGAAAAACTGATTTCATTAACACGTTCTTCATTATGTGTTACCACAAGTATAATCAGCATAAAAAATTATTAGATCTGCATCTATTCAATTATTTAGATAACAATATTATCCACTATATTATGTGTTAAGTATAATTGTATTCAATGAAGATGGTACTGTGTATGCATATTTTTTTCAACAATAATCTTTTATACAGATATCAAGCAAGACGGTCCTATTGCATTTTGTAGGGTGATGGTTCGTTATTGACCGCGCAACTATTGCCTAAGAACCTGATAACTTGCTCTTTTGGTCCCAAGGAAGTTGTGGCCTTCTAAAACACTATAGCCTCCAGATGGTTGTTTAGTTTTAGGTTACGCTTAATTAAACAAAAATCCTTAATGATCATGGCCAATACACCTACGTAAGAATACTATATTATTTTAGTTAAAGTTTAACTCAATTAACACTTTGTGAAATGTAATTACGATGATGTCCATTGTCAATAACGTGTCTCATTTTATATCATCAATAGAACATTTCGCAGCATAATATGTGAGATCATCATTTAATTACATGAACTGCAATTTATGAAATCCGTTTATCTTATTTTATATTTTTTGAAATTGAAAATTAAAAACATTTCTCTCGCCCTTCAGAATAATTCTTCATATGTGATTACTACGTTTCCTTGAAATTGTCTCGTACGAATAGACTTATATGGATGTTAAGTTGTTGAGTTAAACTAAGCTATTCAAATATAGCATAAAATGCGTACAATCTTCCACTAATTTATCTTAGTCAAATATCGCAACGAAGTGGATTTGGGAGGTCGACCTTATTTCAAACTTGAAATAATCCTAAACGAAAATTGAGCCTATCCCAGATTCGAGTTGGGTTTTCAAATAGGAATCCCAAAGACATCCTACTCTAAAATGCAGAAGCCTAAAACTTAATTTATATTTGATGTATATGTTGAATAAATAAATATCAACTCAAAAGCAAATTATTACTGAAATGATTTATCGCTCAGTAATTCAACACCCGAAAATCAATTATATCCTCGTCAAAAAGATATTAGACAGCACTTTTGCAAATAAATGGAAGTTCCAAATGATGGTTAGTCAAGGTGCTGAGGAGATACGGATAAAACTATAATTTTTTCTAGAGAGGAACAAAAGCAATCAATGATTCCATATTTGCTCATTGTCTCTTTATTCTGTAGGTTCCGGTTGCCAATTATATCTCAATGGAAATGCGTGGTAAAAAAGGCACCATTATTTGCAAGGAATAACAGTGCGGTTAGCTTAACAGCACTCTTTTAATAACTATCATGTGTCTAAAAGTACCGTCCCGCAATATTCTTGGAGAACATACTGCAATTACTTGGTATCCATTCAAGTAAGTGAATAAAAATTAGGCCTTAAAAAAGAGCTTATCAAAACGGAGAAGATGCTGGATCGCAAGTTTGATCGCGGAGTTTTTAACTTGTGGTGGTCTTGTGACCTTCCTTGAGAAATAGTTTATTATATGCATTAAATGCATCCATATTTGATCCATCTGAACAGTCAAATATTTCGGTATATCCTTAAGATATTTTTCATAAACTAATTAGTCATGCATCGTGCCAGCAACTCCAAAAACTGAGGTGGAGAGAGTGCGCAAAACAAAAATTTTGCTTTAAAAAATAGGAACGAGCACTTGACATTTCATGTGATCAAATTAAACAATTACCCAGAAAGTGTCTTCTATGATCAAGGCTAGACGCTCATTGTTAAATCATTTGGCAAATTAGATATGAGAGTACATCACGGCATGAGCACCTTTTGCCTACGAGAGACATTGAACATTACATAGCATAATCTTATTGAGATATAATAGTACACTTAATTACTATACAATTACAGTGGAGCTTCTTAAGACATCCAAACTGTGATAACCCTTAAGTGAAAGGTACTGATGCTAATCCCAGGTGTGCAGCAACTCTCAGGACTAGCTATATAGAGTTATATATATTGTCCCTAATGGACATACATGATATGTAGTTCATACTTAGTCAAACCTAGCTAGCTTAGGAAAGCGCAGCGGTGGTGGTGGGGGCGGCGGGAACTTCTTGCGGCGAAAATCCACTTTTAGCATGCCGCCATACGCTCTAGCTGCCTCGAAGCAATCCATGGGCTTCTGGGGAGGAGCTTGAGGAATCAGGGGTTGCCTAACCATCTCCTTGGCCACGCCCTCCTCTAACATGGCGAAGGCTTCCTCTGCAATTTTGGCAAGTTCCCGTGAATGAGCCATTATAAGTGCTCTGTCACGTCGTGCTAAACTAGCGACTTAGTGAGAGATCTATCTATGAGGCTGTGTTCCTTGTGCTGCTTCTAAGTGGTGAAGAACGAAATCCCCCGTGGCCCTTTTTATGCCTCCCAACTTCTCCGGAAAAAAAAGGCAATAATTCAGAAGGGAAAAGGTAAGGGCGACGAAGAACCTGAAGAGATAAAAGAGATGCATCGGTTTTCCCTTTCGGTGGCAAGCCGTGTTTCGTAGAACAAATTCGTAGACATCTATACGAGTCTTCTTTATGCTTTGAAGGTGCAACACATTTCTTTTGATCTCAAGGGTTACGTGCATGAGTGACGAAAGACATGGGTAATGTGACCACATGATCTTGTTTGTGGAGGGAACATAGGGGCGAGATTCACAATCACCCACTGTATGCGCAGTCTAGACCTAGTAATTGGGCGGGCTTGGACGAGTCCAGGTTCGTGTCTAACACTGAGCCCATGTCATATATCAAATCATCAAGCCATATCAGATCCTTTTGAAGGTGGATTGATCTTTCTTTTACCTTATCATTTTTCTTCGAAAAATGAGCCATAAATTTAGAGTGTAAATATTTCATATAATAAATAACTTCACCAAATAAACAACTAGAAAATTTACTTATGATAGCGTTTAAACAACCTATCGCAAATTTTTGATAGCTTCTAAATAACTATAGAACTAATTTGCTAGACACGTAATAATAACAAATAACCAGAAATTTAATTATTTGACAATTCATATATTTAGAAAAAATAAAAACTTTAAGCAAGACAATTTAAAATCATATTTCGATAAGGAGTGTTATTGAAAGGTAATATTGTACCAAGTTTTATATTAGTTGACCAGTTCTAAAAGTACCACAACTTATCTAACAAGTTAGTTTACGTAGAAACCATTTGAAGTAGTTCTTTAAGCAAGTAGGTCCATTTAAAGCACCCAACAAAATTTTGCTACATCACTTAGCAAGCAAGTTAATTCGATGAGTTTGAACATATCTAGCATTATTTATATTAGTTTTGAGTCTTTCATCTAATATTTTAAATTGTAAAAATTACGTATTTTGTTTCGGTTATCATGCAATTATGATTTTTTTCAGAATGTAATTATGATTAACAAGATTGAATATTGTATACTTTTGATCATTCCAAATTTCCAACTCGAGTTTTTGGTCATGTCAGGTCAACTCGACTTAATTTGAAAGTTTCTGCTTCTGATCGAATGGACTCGATTTTTTCATGGGTTAAAAAAAAAATCATACCTAATCTTCAGAGAGACATTAGATGGATAGGGGGTAATCAGTTTCCGATCTAGTCCGGTTTCAAAGTGGAATTGGGAACCTGATCAAGAGGACCGATTTCCAATTTTGGGAACGTTGGATTGGACTATTCAGTCCTAGAATTGGGAATCATACCGCATTGTCGATTCCGGTCTAATCCAATGGAATTGGCCACTTTTTTTTTTTTTTTTTTTGGCTCCCTACTAAAGGGTGGCCATGCATAACAAGAAAGAGTGACAAATTTTAAGTTATTATTGAAGCGATGATGAGTGAAGAGTTATTGTGCTGTAACTTATAATACCATTAAACAAGCTAGTATTTAGTTCACTTTTTACTAATTTTTTTGAAGAAATAATGAAAAAAAGTATTTGTAGTTGGTTCAATTCCTAGTTCCATGAGGGAATCGGCGGTTTCATTCTTAGGAATTTGGAATCGGACCGACACTCCCAAGGATTAAACCACACTAGCTAGTCCGGTCCAAACAATTTTCAGTTTAAACAGTTCATTTTGCAAACCCCTATGAAAGAAGTTGAAGAGAATAAAGAAAGAGAAAATATCGAGACTCAAGACATAGAGCTTTGGGAATTTTGTGTGTATTGTCTTCATTGAATAATTTGATGTACAACCCTAATAATTATATACAAGATGTATGTATGAAAGGAAGTTAGAGATCCTACGAATCAATCTAATCTAGATCTAATCTTTAATTGATCTGTACAAAATTGTAATTGGATCAAATCCTCTATCAAATATTAAAAGATACGCCGCATATCTTCCAACACTCCCCCTCAAGCTGGTGGCTTGTAGATGTCCAAGACGCCTAGCTTGCTCAATAGATATGCGTGCTATCTTTGATACAAAGGTTTGGTGAAAATGTTCGCAGGCTACTCTATTGTCCCAATTCCTCTTGTTTCAATTACTCCTAGAATTTTGTCTCGTGTAAAATGACAATCCACTTCTATATGTTTGGTTCTCTCGTGCACTATAGGATTTGTTGCAAATTTGAGCCGCATCATTATCGCAGAATAGCTTTGTTGCCCCTTGTACTTGTACTCCGAGATCTTTAAGAAGACCTCGTATCCACACTATTTGATAGGTAGTTTTGGCCATAACTCGATATTCGGCTTCAGCTGAAGATAGAGACACAGTTGGTTGCTTCTTGGTCTTCCATGAGAGTAATGATTCTCCCAATTTGATGTAATATCCAATAACATATCTTCGACTCATTGGACAAGTCGCATAATCTGCATCGCAATATGCCATCATTCCATGTTGCATATTCTGGATAGGAGTATCCCAAGTCCCAGACACTTCTTTAGATATTTGACGACCTTCAAGGCAGCATTCAGATGTGATTGCTTCGGACTGTGCATGAACTGACTAAGTGTTTGTACCGCATAAGAAATGTCGGGTCTGGTCATCGTCAGATATATAAGTTTTCTGACGAGCCTTTGATAGCTTGAAGGATCTTCAAGTGTGGAATCATCATCCTGAAGCATTCCCTTGTCATAATCTGCGGTAGTCAACTTAGTGTTTTGTTCAATGGGAATAACAGCTAGCTTGCATCTTGATAGACCTGCTTATGATATAATCTCCAATATAAATTTCCACTTACTGAGGGAAATCCCTTGGTCAGATCGAGCAATTTCAATACCAAGGAAATACTTAGGTGCTCCTAAGTCCTTAATATGGAAGGTGGATGCGAGATATTCCTTAAAGTTTTCTATGGCGTTTTATAATTTCCCATAATAAGGATGTCATCAACATATATCATCAAATAAATAGATGACATACCTTTAGTCTGCGTGAATAAGGCATAATCATATTTGGATTGCTTGAAACCTGTTATTGCAAGAGCATTTGCAAATTTTGCGTACCACTGCCTGGAAGCTTGTTTCAACCCATAAAGGGATTTACGGAGGCGACACACTTTATTCACCCCCTGTCTCCGTAAGCCCTGATGAATATCCATATAGGTTTCTTCGTCCAAATCACCGTGAAGAAAGGCATTGTGCATGTCCATTTGATGTAGAGGCCAGTCGTGAATAGTAGCAACTGTCAAGAAAGATCGGACTGTGACATCTTTAGCTATAGGAGAGAATGTCTCATGATAGTCAAATCCTTCTCGCTGAGTGAATCCTTTTGTCACCAATCTTGCCTTGTATCTTTCAATAGAGCCATTGGCACGATATTTAATTTTGTAAACACATCTGCAGCCAATTGGTTTACGATTTGGTGGCAGCAAAACTAGATCCCAGGTCTTATTATCAATCAAAGCCTGTAATTCTGCTTCCATGGCCTTTTGCCATTGTGGATCAACAAATGCCTCATTATAGCTAGATGGTTCCCTATCTTCTGACAGGCGACTAACATAACATCTATGTTCCGGTAATAGTTTATGAAAGGAAACATAAGATGAGATTGGATATTGATACCTGGTGAATTGAGAGTGGCACACACATAATCCTTTGTCCAGGTTGGAGGTCGTGTAGCCTGACCAAAATGTTGGAGGTCGTGTAGCCCGACCAAAACGTCTTGGAGGATCAACTTTTGGAGGGGAAGATGTTGTCTCTCTGGATGACGTTGGTAAAATATCTTGGATTTCTTCATCAGCAGAGGAATCTTCCATTGAATTCCCTACAATATTCTCTGAAGTCTAATTCTCATCCGAAATAGGTGCTGCTGCTGGGATACTCATAGGCATAGAAGGAATATTGGTCGGTGTTGCTAATGGTATATAATCAAGATCTTGATATGTTTCCTTATCAGATAAAGAAGTACGAGGAATAGTGATTATACCTGAATCTCCATGTGATGATATATGTTCACTAAATGGAAAAACATTTTCGTGAAAGATAACATCTCTACTTACCAAGAATTCCTTTGTAGATAGCACAAGAACACGATACCCTTTCTATAGATTGGGATATCCCATGAATACGCAACGTCGAACACGAGGACTCATCTTGTCCCGAGGGCCCACTATGGCGACATAACATAAACATCCAAAAACTTTGAGATGTTTCAGCTCCGGCTTTTTTCCAAATAGTAGTTCAAAAGGCGTTCGCCCATTGAGTACCCGGAGTAGGCATGCGGTTGATAAGATAAGCCGCTGTAATAACACAATCTCCCAAATATTCCTCTGGAGCTGATGCTTGGAATTTCAGGGCTCGAGCGACTTCCAAAAGGTGACGATGTTTCGCTCGACTACTCCATTCTATTGTGGTGTATAGACACAAGAGCTTTCATGTTGGATGCCATGAGATGAAAATAATGAAGAGCAATCATGGGTTGAAGAATTCCCTTCCGTTATTAGTACGGATCCGCTAAATGGATTTTCTCAATTGATTTTTGGAGAGTGCAATGAATGTCTTTAAATGAGAATAAACTTGGCTTTTCGACTGCATTAAGAAAATCCATGTTGCACGAGAATAATCATCTACTATTGTGAGAAAGTAACGAGACCCATCATGATTTATTGTATGATAAGAGCCTCAAACATCCACATGAATTAACGAGAAAATCTCACTAGCACGAGTGCTCCCAAAAGGAAAAGGGGTACGTGACTGTTTCGCAAGAGGACATATGGAACATTAGGATAAGGAAAGAATGTACTGTGACCCATTCTCAAGTGCATAATGAAGTTCTTATTATTGGTAGTCAAATTACACAATGATGGTTTATTGAAAGAAGTGCAAGATAAATTGAACTTACTTGAAAAGTTTGTCCAGAAAAGTAGTCATTCAGAATGACTACCCAAGCCCATGAGTCTGCCAATTGAAAGGGCCTAAAAGAAGCATGTGTCAGCATCAAAGAATACCCGACATGAATTTTCCTTGCATACTTTTGACACATAGATGAGATTAAATTGGAACTCTGGGACATAAAAGATGTTTTGAAGGGTAATTTGAGGGCTGAGATTGACTGTTCCTGTCACATTCACATGAGTAATATTTCCATTTGGTAATTGTACGGAAATAGGAAAATTCAACCAATCGTTTATACTTGAGAAATATCCTTTGTCACATATAATGTGATTGCTTGCCTTTGAATCAATAATCCATGCCTTCCTTGAAATGAAATTAATCAAGCAATGTGTGATACCCGAAAAACTCCCTCCTTTGTTGGAAGTATCCAACTTTTGCAATGCCTGCATCAGCTGTTGATAGGGGTGAGCAGTTCCCGGTTCCTTACAGGTTCCACTTGGAACCCGGAACCTACCCTCGGGTACGGGTTCCTCATTTTTGGAATCTGGAACCTACCCGTCGAGAACCAAGAACCCGGAACCTACCCCGTCACGGGGTTCGGTCGGTTCCAGGTTCCAACGGGTTCCAACGGGTTCTTTGTTTTTTTTTTTTTTTTTTCATTTTTAGTTAAAAAAAATGGAAACGAATGCAGCAATAATAAACAAACTTGTCATTCATCAAAGAGAATATAACACAAACAGAAAACATCATTGTAGAAGCAATAATAAACAAAATGTTTTTAGTTTTTACACTCATGAAAATCTGGTTCTTAGAACTTCTTATAGCATCGCATTAGCATCATCAGGCGGTGGAAGCTCTCTCGGTAAAATTGAGTCTCTGTGAGATAGAAGGGAATGTCATGATCATCTATCATGAGACATTGACTTAAAAAATCTGAACAGAAATCAATTAAAACAAAACATCGAGCGAGAACACCCGCAACACCGCATTAGTCCTCGATCTTTGCAAGAAGTGTTAGGCGGGGCAAACAATGGCCAAATCGCACATATAATATGTCTATGGAAAGCTTGAGAAGTCTACTACAAATCTCCAGAAGACATTAAATCCTAATAACATCCTATACCAGCTTAGTCCAGTTAAAACAGAACATCGTAAGTCGAACGGCAAATCAATCTAAAACTGCTGCAGAATTGATGATTTCAAAGGTGTTTTTCAGCGACCAAACGACATCCACTATGGGCGTGTGACATATCAAATCGAAGCTCTAGAAGTGTATTTTTTTATGTCTAGAAGGGCTCGAGGTGAAAAAACCTCATTTAGCACTTCGTTTCAGCCAAAACAGTAAGTCCATCACAAAGGTGCGAAATTGCAGATTAATACAAATCAAGCTCAATCAACCTCAAGTTCATGATCATTGATCGTCAATCCACAGAAAATCATCCAACAACATCATCAATCACCAGACTTAAGCATATTATGTAAATCTAAAGTCGAATCCTAAGCCCAATCGGTTAAGCCATTCTCTAACTCATCGGATTCTATTGGATGTCCTACCCATGAACCTAGCAAATTTCAATGTCGAAGTTGGTCTCGGTGACCGGGGAGAAAGAAACGAGTCTTAGTTTGTCGCCCGATTCAGGTAAAACTTGCTTAACACCAATAATGAATAGGCTTCAATCAAATATATGCAACCGAGCAAAGAACAGGACTCACAATAAGCGCCAAGAGAACCCTTTTTCCCCACGATCCGGGCAGCTTAGATTTCAATTCTTTTCTGCTCTGTATGGGGAATAGGAATTACGTTTGAGCGGTGAGGCGAGCGAGGGGTGATGGCGTCCAGCAACGGTGTTGAGGGAGGTCCGGCGATGGCGAGCACGCGGCGACGGTGCCTCGACGGCGACGAAGGCACGAGTCTCACGGCACCAACGGCGGCATGAACGACGCAATGTGAAGACGGCGGCGGTTGCGGCTCAACCCACGGCCAAGGGGGAAGAGCTCGGTTCGGGCGGAGGTGGTGACGGTTCGAAGCAACGACGGCCGGACGGCCGGCAGCGGCGGCAAGAGGTGGTGACGGTGGCTTGGGGACGGCGGCGGTGCCTCACGGTGGTACGGATGGCGAGACAGCTAGTTGGGCTCAACGGCGAGACGGCTCGTCGGACGAGCAGTGGGTGGTGGGGGTTCGGTGGCCAAGAGGTGGTGGTGAGTAGGGCGTGGGGCGGCGATGTGGTGGTGGGTGAAGCGCGGCCGGCGAGAGGAAGGAAGAAGAAGAAGAAGAAGAAGAGAAGAAGAAGGGGGTTTCGGCCGAGAGAGGGGGAAAGAGAAGAGAGAGAGAGAGAGAGGAAAAGAAAAAGTTGGGGGCGGAAGTGACGTGAGGAGGAAAAAGGGGGAAAAAGAGAGAGAAAAAGAAAGGGAGGGAAAGGGGGAAGATTGAACGAAGGGGGAATCACGTGGGGGGCTTAGGGTTTTTTTTTTTTTTTTTTACTTGGCCGGTTCCGGTTCCTATGGGAACCTGAACCGAACCGGAACCGCCGGTTCCCGAAAAGAGAACCAGAACCGGAACCGGTCCCCTTAGAACCGGAACCGAACCGAAACCTCTAGTTCGGTTCTCCGGTTCCGGTTCTACCCGGAACCACGCTCACCCCTAGCTGCCGATATTGACCATATGAGATAGGTTGGTCGGCATTCTGGCTTGTAGGTCCGGTCACTTGGTAAGCGTTGAGAATTTTTTTTTTCCTTTTCTTCGGGCTTTCCATGTAATTTCAACACCTGTCAATCATATGATTAGAACGTTTGCAATAATCATAAAACATTTTACCGTTTCCTTTAAAATTGGATCCGGAATTCTTTGATGACGTGGCGAAGATCGACCATCCATTCCTTTAGCCGCGGACTCATATTCGTCGTCCGATCCATCTACGATCTCGGATCCGTGCAGGCCGTTCGATCCTCGCGCTCGATTTGGGCCATCAGATCCTCGCGCCCAATCTGGGTCGTTCATTCCATCCTTTTTTAGGGATCGAAAGTTTGCCCCTCCAAACCCTATGGCGCCTCTCTTCTCTTTCTCTCGACTTGGGGTTCTAGCAGAACCATCGTGCCGTTCGCCGCGAGCTGCGAGGGCGATACTGTCGCTGCTCCTCGCGTGTTCCGGCGACGCAAGCCATTGGCTCTCCTCCTGTACAGCCAGCTGGAAAATTCGTCCGATTGGAGGTACTGGATCCATGGCTAGAATCTGTGAATGAAAGGTAATGTAAGATTCGTTAAAAATCAGCAAGAAACGGGTAGTCTTCTCCCTTTCTTTGATGGATTTGTACTGCTTGAGTGTTGATTTTGGTCCCTCGAGTTTTCTTCGACCGCTTCCAGCTCGTTCCATAATGACGATAACTTGTTGAAGCAAGCCGTGACTGTCATGTTCCCCTGTTTAAGCTCGCTAAGTTCCTGCATAAGGGAGAAATTTTTGCTTAAGCCGGTTTACCGTACATCTTCTTAATATTTTCCCACGTGTTTTGAGCATCCTCTATGGGTGGAAGTCCGGCCGCGACTTCTGGAGATATGCAGTTTTCGATCCAAGTTCGGACAAGTTGATTGCACTTCCTCCAGTGTCGGACTAGGCGCTCATCCAAGGGAACAGCGATGGTTCCATCGAGGAACCCGTCTTTATCTTTCGTCACCAATGCGCACCGGAGCTCCTACGACCACCCGGAGTAATTCTCGGCCGGTCGGCCTATTGGCGATTAGCTGCGGTTCTGGGTTCGTCGACGGTGGAGACGAACGGGGGGTTGCCGTGATTGTAGCCGTCCGGTGAAAACCGCAATGGGTACAATAAAAATCTGGGTGAAAATCCCGGGTAGGGATTCGTTCCCATACCCGGATTATTCGACCCGGTTCCATAACCCACATTGAAAACGGTCAGATATGAATTTGTTCCATTACTCGGTCCATCTGATCCACTTGCTTGCCCCGCAGTTGCTCCATCCGACCTGATGGTTGTGCTTGCCCCGTTTACGTCTGGTGGGCTGCCGTCGGGTTGGAAGGAGGCCCATTGGCCCTGAATCCATGGCAATGATGCATTCGGGCTTGCCCAAACAATCATGGGTTGGGCTGCATCTGAAAAGGCAGCCACTAGTAAGGATGACCCATCATTGGTTGGCTCGGAATGGGCTGAACCGAGAAGGGTTGCCCCAGATTTGTCTGAGCCAGAAGAGATTGACCATCTTGGGCTCGAGCAAGCTGTTCTTGAGATATGGCGACATCAACAGTGGAGGTGGCATCCCGGCTTTCTGCAAGTTGCACTGGATTTCCTTCTTGTGGATGTTCACCAGAGGCTGAAGGTAAGTTGTTTGTCATGGTTATGAAAAAAATTGCTGAGATGTCGAGTCTTGTATGCATGACTGAAGAATCTTGGCAGGGACAAGATGAAAGAAGCAGAAGCAATGTCAGAAGCTTTTACTGCTCTGATACCATGAAAGAAGTTGAAGAGAATAAAGAAAGAGAAAATATCGAGACTGAAGACGTAGAGCTTTGGGAATTTTATGTGTATTGTCTTCAATGAATAATCTGATGTACAGCCCTGATAGTTATAATACAAGATGTATGTATGAAAGAAAGTTAGAGATCCTACGAATCAATCTAATTTAGATCTAATCTTTAATTGATCTGTACAAAATCGTAATCAGATCAAATCCTCTATTGAATATTAAAAGATACGCCGTATATCTTCCAACACCCTAAGATGGATTATCATGTTCAGGCTCATTTTTTCCAGATTTAATATTCACCTTCCAATAAGAACAGCTGAAAAAGTGAAAAAGGTAAGTGAAGAAGAATAAAGAATGTGCGGGCATCTCAGTTCAAAGCTAGCCTTTTGCAATCCAACCACGTAAGATCTAGTACATGAAGTCGTTACTCAATTAAACGGGAATCTCATAATTGAAGTGGGAATATATTTGGGAATAATAAATAACAAAAATAAAAAGAAATGACAAGGTGTTTCACGTCATAATGTTTGCCTAATTACCATTGTGCTGGCAATTTTCATCCACAAAAAGTACATGAGATGGTACTTTATTTAATAAAATGACCACATTGAGTTTTTTCAAAAAGTCAAAATATTTAATTGAAAAATTATATGCCAAATCGGACATCAAGCAATTGTAAATGTATTTATAGTGGCTCCACTGAATTATTAAAATTTTCTTGCGGAACATGGATAGTATAAGGAAGTGAAATATATGCAAGTGTTTTGATCTCGCAAATTAGGTACATTAGTATTTGGACAAGTACTACTACATTGATCCTAGTGTGACTGCACTCACCAGTCCAACATGTGCAATCGCATGACTTTGTTTTGGGACGGACCCAACGGAATGAGAGACGGACTTCCGTGCTCCTTTGGGGATTTAATCCATTTTGGTTTTGCATCTCTTTAATTAGTCGCATTCTAAGCTTGAAACTTGACCGATTGTAGCAATTACACACTAAATGCTCGTGAAGCTCTGCCTTTTTTGACCGAACTATGTCATGATTACCGGTGCATTGCATATTGGAAAAAGGAACATGCTAAGTTCAATTTGGAAGGCAATCATCTACAGTGCCGTATTAGGGAACTTAATTAACATCAAACACGAGATGATTTTTTTTTTTGTCTCGGCTTTATAATTAGGGTCTATGAAGTGTTGGCCGATTTATGTGATACATGCAATCATCTACAGTGCTGTGTTAGCAGAAAACTATTTATGTCTTTCAATTCTTGTTGACTTAATGTTAAATAAAATTCAGGGCGACAATGAGATTTCATAGAAATAATTGTGATTGATAAAAAGAAATGAGTAATACAGCAAGTTTTTAGGGTTTCTTTTTTGTCAAAAGTTATGAGGGTATTTACATTCTTGTATTTTATACTATTTTTGTGATGAGTTATCTTTTAAAGTCCAGTTTGTTTGGTATAACCGTCACGAGAAAAGAAATCACTAATTCGTTATCATCACATCGTTAATTGATGTGGCGGGTGTTTTTTTGCTCACATTATCTCATAAATTGACACTTGTCTCTAGTGTCACGTCAGCAACTAATATGAAACATTAAAAAAATTAGAAAACTTGCTATTTATGAGTTGATTTGGCACTATAAACACATGTCGGTTTATGAATTGGTGTGAGCAAAAACATACTCACCACATCAACTAATGATGGGATAAAATCATATTTTTGAATATATTCTCATGACGGTCACATCAAACATATTGGACCTTCAAAGACGACTCATCTAAAAAAGACTAAAGGTAAGAATGTAAATACCAAGAACATACTCTTCGTATTACTCAATTATTTTAATTAATCACAATTATTTCTGTCAAAATCTCAATATCGCCTTGAGTTTTATTAGCCTTGCAAACCAATTGTCAATTCTTCTATAGTGAAACTTGTAGCTGACATGCGACCGGTATTTTAAAATATAATGGCGACCGCTGTGCTTGCATCGTGCACAACAAGATTGTAGCGGGACGTAGAGAATAAGTAGTTTTTTGTTTTAGTAAGTTCACTTGATATATACATACTTTGAGAGAACTCAAAATAATTAGTTGGAAAATCTGGGCACATAAATATGAGCCAACACAAGGGTCAGTGATGCTCCTCAATTGAATAAGCCCTACACGTTGCGGGAAATATCGCAACCATCAATTCCGAATAAAAAAAGTTAACGAGACTTATATAAACATTGATATTGATAGGTTGTGATTGTTCATAGAGAAAGAACTTGCTCCAGAGGTTCCTAGAATTTCTTCTGGGACTAAAAGAGAAGTGGAAAGGACAACATAAAAGGGGAAGAAACACTTCATTGACGCTTCTTTCTACCATGAAGTATCTCATTTAGCAGGTAGCAAATGCCAACCCAGGGAAAGCGATAAACAAAATTAACTCGCGTTTAATGTTAATTAAATCAACAAGAAAGGCAGGTCAAAGCAGAAAAGATTTATTGACTATGGATATCACGTAAATCGGCCAACACTAATATAAAGTCTTCCAGTTTTTAAATAGCTTTTTATGTTACTTTCCTCCCGAATTGAAAGGTTCTTGATGTTTAATGCAACAGCAATCATGACATAGTTTGGTCAAAAAAGGTGAAGTTTCATTAAGTACCATTTAGCACATAATTTTTTTAATTAAATATCTCGATTTTTTGAAGTAAACTCAATGTGGTCATTTTACTATATTAAGTACCATGTCATGCATTTTTCGTAGATGAAACTTGCCAGCTCAATGGTAATTAGGCAAAAATTAAAACGTGAAATACCGTATCATTTCATTTCTTTTTATCAAATTTAGTTCCATGACGAGGGATTCTCAAAATATTCCCATTTCAAAAATGAGATTCCTTTTTAATTGAGTAACGACTTCATGTAGCAGATCTTATGTAGTTGGATTGCTCATTGCTAGCTCTGAACTGAGATGCCCGCACATTCTCTATTCTTCTTCACTTACCTTTTTCACTTTCTTCATTGTCCTCGTTGCCCAATGAATATTAAATCTGGCAAAAATGAGCCCAATCCGATAATCTACCTAAAGGTATAATTTCTTTTTTTTGAGCCATAAAAAAACCGAGTTCACTCGACCTGGACTAAGAAACTTTCGAATCAGGTCAAGTCAACCTGACATGAACAATGCAAAGAATATTTTCCCTACTATACTTGAATCGTAGTTAAAAATTTGAAATGGTAAAAAATATACAATGTTCAGTTTTCTTTTCATAATGCGCAATATGCAAAAGGATTAATACCTTGAAAAACCCTAAATTAATACACGTGTGACAAAATTTACTCCAAACCATTTTTTTGACCATCAAAAACCCCAAACTAGTACACCTGTGACAAATTTATCCCGACTGACCATAAAAACTCTAAACTAATATATTTATAAAAATTTATCCCAAAATAATTTATTCAACCCCTGAAAATCTCAAACTGGTACATTTGTAACAAATATACCCCCATGCTAAATTGGACTAATACCACAAAAATCACAAAAATTGTAAATTGTGACAAACGGAGAGTAAAATCCCAAATTAGTATATCAATCAACTGTCACGTGCCATTTAATTTAATAATTTCACAGTAAAATTTAACGGAAAACTAACAGAGGATAAATTTGTCACAAGTGTAGCAGTTTGGGGTAAATTTGTCAAAGGTGTACCGGTTTAGGGTCTTTGATAGTCAAAAAATTAGTTTGGGGTAAATTTGTCACAAGTGTACCAGTTTGGGGTTTTTAAGGATATTAACCCTATGCAAAAATAAAATTTTATTTTATACCCTTTACTATATTAGATGAACGGCTCAAAAATAATTTAATTAATGCTAGATATGCTAAAACTCATCCACTAAAATTTGCTTGCTGAGTCTTGTAACGGATTTGTGTTGGGTGCTCAAAATGGATCTTCTTGCTTAAGAACTGCTTAAGATTGTCTCTTAGTAAACTAATTTACTAGACGAGTCGTATGTTTTTTTTTTTTAATAGAATTGGTCGAATAATACAGTACTTGGTACAATATTAGCTCTCAAAGACACTGCTTATCGAAATATAGTTTAACTCTGTTTTGCTAGCTAAAATTGTTCTTTTTAAATTATATGGATTGTGAAAGTTATTAAATTTCGAGTTGTTTGTTATTGTTACGTGTTCAGCAAATTAATTCTGCAGTTATTCAGAAGCTACCATAGATTTGCTACCAATAACTAATTTCCTAGTTGATTCGGGGAAGTCATTTATTACATGAAACATTTTCATATTAAATACATATGACTCACTTTTCGAAGAAGTTTAAACAGGGTAAAAAAAGGTCGACCCGATTTCAAAAGGACCGGGTATGGCTTCAATGCCTCGATTTATGTCATAGAACCCGAACCTGGACTCGTGCAAAACCCGCCCAATTGCTAGGTCTAGACTGCGCATCCAGTGAATGATTGCGAATCTTGTCCCCATATTCCCTCCACGGACAAGATCACATGGTCACGTTGCCCGGATTCTTGGTCACTCATGCACGTAACCCCTTGAGATCAGAAGAAATATGTCTTGTACCCTTGAACGCGTAAAGAAGACTAGATAGATATCATCGAATTTGTTCTAATAAGCGTCGCTTTCCACCGAAAGGTGAAATCAATGCGTATCTCTTATCTCTTCGGGTTCTTCATCACCCTCACCTTTCCCTTTTGAATTATTGCCTTCTTTCCAGAGAAGTCGGAGCTATAAAAAGGGCCAGGGGGTGTTTCGTTCTTCGCCACATAGAAGCAGCACAAAGAACACAGCCTCATAGATAGATCACTCACCAAGTCGCTAGTTTAGCACTAGGTGACAGCGCACTTTATCATGGCTCATTCGCGCGAACTCGTCAAAATTGCAGAGGAAGCCTTCACCATGTTGGAAGAGGGCTTGGCCAAGAAGATGGTTAGGCAAACCCTGACTCCTCAAGCCCCTCCCCAGAAGCCCATGAATTCCATCGAGGCGGCTAGAGCGTACGGTGGCATGCTAACGGTGGATTTTCGCAGCAAGAAGATCTCCCCACCGCCGCCGCGCTTTCCTAAGCTCCGCTAGCTAGGTTTGACTATGTATGAACTACATATCATGTATATCCATTAGGGACAATATATATAACTCTATATAGCTAGTCCTAAGAGTTGTTGTAGACCTGGGATTAGCATCAGTACCTTTCACTTAAGGGCAGTTTGGATGTCTTAAGAAGCTCCACTGTAATTGTGTAGTTATTAAGTGAATTAATATATCTCAATAAGGTTATGCTATGTAATGTTCGATATCTCTCTTAGGTAAAGAGTGCTGCGATGCTATATATTCTCATATGTAATTGGCCAAGTGGTTTAGGAACGAAAGTCTAATTTGTTCGCTCCTGATTTTTTTTTTTTTCAAAATCGTTATCTTG
Source organism: Eucalyptus tenuipes (assembly GCA_014182365.1). Lineage (NCBI taxonomy): Eukaryota > Viridiplantae > Streptophyta > Magnoliopsida > Myrtales > Myrtaceae > Eucalyptus > Eucalyptus tenuipes. Next base: position 8,985,923 of record CM024544.1, on the reverse strand, counting down.
CGCTTGTTCTGCACCACAGTTGTTGAAGTTGCTGGCATGATGCCTCGTCAAATGTCAATGGAGAGTTCCACGAATTGGGAAGATGAAAAACAATGACGCATCAGAATGGATCCATCATGACATATTGGTCAAAAAAGCAAAGCTTCGTGAACATTCTGTGTAATTGTTACAATTTGGTGAAGTTTCAAGTTTAATATGGACCTAATATCCTTTAAAAAAATCAAATTTTAGATCAAATCTCAATTCAAATCTAAACTCTTTTTATCTCACAAAAAAACTTTCAAATTTAGGTTCAATCCCAATTATACCCTAAACTTTTTTTGTTCCATAAAAAAGGCTGGATCCCAATCTACCTAAACATTTTTTTGCCTTATAAAAAACCATCAATTTTTACTTGAGTCTCATATCCACCCTCAGTAACTCTCAATTCAAAAATTTTCTTGATAACTGAGAAATAAAAAACTCCCAAGCGCAAGCTATTTGAGCATCTTGAGGGTGAGCTGTCCAACCGCGAGACATGGAAGACTCTTGAGTGCAAGAGATTGAATATTGAGGGCAAAATTGATGATATTTGAGTGAGATTATAGTAAGACTCTCTTCAAAATAAGAGCAATTGAAGAAGGCCAACCCTAATTGCTCTAGTTTTTAATCAAATTTCAAATCCAAGAAGGCATCAATTAGGCTCATGTGGAAATTCATCTCCAAAAGACAGTCTCTTTGATCTGAAATTTAGGAAAAAACTAGAGCAATGACACGGAAATGCCACATCACTAAGGATGATTTTGGATGGACTATTAATGGGAGAAAATATGAGACTCAAGTAAACGTTAGTGGTTTTTTGCGAGATAAAAAGAATTAGGATAGAACTGTGACATGAAAAAAAAGTTGAGGATTTATTATGAGACAAAAAAATGTTCATTGGTAGAATCAGGTTGAGGGTTTTTCGGCATATTAGGCTGCTTAAAATGAGACTGATCAAGAAAAACTTTTGGAGGAGTTCCGAAACCAAAATGGAACCAAATTCCAAGTCTGTTGATGAAGAGTGAATCAAATTAAGCTCAGGAAATGTAGAGAATGAGGTTGAGCGAGAGCAAAACAATATCAACGGAGGGACTGGTTTTCTGCCTTAATTAAGTTTTTAGTTCAATTATTTTCCTATTTAGAAAATGGCGGTTATGGATTAACTAAGCCATTCGTCTCTCTGCACTGCTAAACAGGGTGGGAAAGAAGTTCCAGGATTTATCCGCTGAATAGTCGTTCGCCCTCATTTTGCCATACATAGAACAAGCCGTAACAAGAAAAAGAAAGACCTGAAACCAAGCGAGGTTATAAAAACATGAAGACTCGCCTCAATTCGCCTCAAGAAGCCTCGGGCTTGTGCATCTTCAGTTTTTCCTGGGAGAGTTGAGAAGAAAACTGGAGTACGACGCCCTCATTAAGGTCATAATGGGCACCTCAGGAGGAATCACCGCGGGCAGAGCCATGGCACTAGGGCTGGCTTTGCTTGCTTGCTTGGTGACTGGAGGTGAGTCTCGAGGCCCCCTTTACAGCGAGATCGGGGCTGCCCGTCGTGGCCTTGTCGAAACCAGTGCTGCAGTTTTTGACGTCACTCAATACGGCGCAAAGGCTGATGGAAAGACCGACAACTCATTGGTGAGCTGATTGAAACATCTCGCGGGAACAAAAATAGGGTTTATTCTTCGTGTTTTCTATAGGTCAAGAAAGTGTAGTTTTGCCTGAATTATGGATCTTGCACGGATGAAAGACTGTTTCAATAGTCTGGTGTTAGGCTTGATAATTTTAGCGTCCATAACCCGATGGTTTCTATCGGAAATGACCTATGCTGGCCCGTCTATTCTATAATAGAGAACTTCATATGAGCATGTTGATGTCGAATGATAGTCGACAATGCCTTCCATGCATCATATGATGGATAGCCGAAATTTACTTGATTCTCAGAAGGTGTTTCTAAAACTTTTCCAGGATCATCCAATTCCCATTGACAGACTGTAACAAATGGAACTCGACATATTTGCACTCAATCTCATGCAGGCATTCATAAAGGCATGGAACGCAGCTTGCCACAATAGCGGACCTGCCAAACTGGTGATCCCAACGGGGACATTCCTGTCCGGACCGGTGGTGTTTCAGGGGCCGTGTGAGGGTTCGAACCCAATCACTATCGAAGTTAACGGCACCATAATAGCAAGCACTGATATCAGCGAATATTCTGAGGATGGGTGGTTCTGGTTCGAGCTGATCGATGGCTTGGTCCTCAAAGGAGGAATTTTCGATGGGCAAGGCCAGACCGCATGGCCATACAACGATTGCAAGCACAACAAAGATTGCCAGCATCTCCCCGTGGTAAGTCAAATGTCTTACGACCATTTTCGGGAAAAAGAAGAGAAGCATAATGAGAACAAGACAGTATTGTGAGCAGGATTTTAATGATAACTTGTGTCTTATATTTGCTAACCCGAATCACCGACGGTTTTGCGCTTCTCTTTCGTGCAGTCGCTCAAGTTTAACAAAGTGAAAAACACCGTCGTAGATGGGGTGACTTCACTAAACAGCAAGGGCTTCCATTTTTCCCTAACGCTCTCAGAGAACTTCACCGGCGTCAACCTCAACATATCAGCTCCAGATGAAAGCCCAAACACCGATGGAATCCATTTGAGCAGTTCTGATCGCATCAACATCTCGAGTAGCGTCATTGCGACCGGTGATGATTGCCTCGGAATTATCCAAGGCGCCACGAATGTCTCTGTCACTGATATTACCTGCGGCCCAGGTCACGGAATCAGGTAATTGAACGGCAAACTCAATTTCAGGGTACTCATGGCGGCCCAAATTATCAAACATTTAACAGTGGTTTAAGCGGAAACGATATCAATACATTAATCATGAGGCATAGTGTCCAAATGGGATTTTTACTTACAGAAAAGTACTACGACAAGATGGAATATCAAACTAGGGCTTTTTTAAAATGCTGGTTACATAAGTGAAGGTTTATTAATAAAATCCTCGAAGTAAATTTCTACTTCATAAATCTCTAAATTGTTGAATCTAACATGACATGGTTTTGCCGCCAGCATCGGCAGCCTCGGCAAGTATCCTGACGAAAAGGACGTGATCGGCGTGCATGTGAGGAACGCCACATTGACGAACACCACAAACGGGGTCCGAATCAAGGCCTTCCCAGGAGACAGGAAGCTTCTCGCTTCGGACATTATCTTTGAAGACATCGTCCTGAATTACGTGAAGAACCCGATCATCATCGACCAGAAGTACGGCTCCCGCAAGGCCACAAAGGTAATCAACCTCCCTCATCAATGACTCCTGCGCTCCCCGTTCTCTCCGTTATCTCACTGACGCGCGCGTTTCATATTTTGGATCAGCCATCGAGTGTGAAGGTGAGCGACGTGCACTTCAAGAACATCAGAGGGACCACGGTCTCGGAAGTGGCGGTCTTGCTGCAGTGCAGCTCGTCAAACCCATGCGAACAGGTTGAACTGTCCAACATCGACTTGTCTTTCGCCGGGGATGTGTCGGGGAGCAAGAACGTGACGTCGTTGTGCGAGAACACGAAGCCTACCTTCATCGGCACGCAGAACCCACCAGCTTGTCTGTAGTTTGTGCCTCTGCGCTTGTGCTGAGATTAGCAATGGATAAGCCATTGCATTGCCTCTTTTAGATTATAACTAAGAGGACACCTCTGCAGAAAGCAAGGATAAAATAAGAATAGAGAGAGAGAGAGAGATAACCGGAGCTTACCGCCACATGAATCCATGTGTGCTTTGAGTGAGCGCGATATAGATGAAGTAGCTACAGATGACAGTAAATGCTATTTGGCATACGCATTTCTTCTTCGCTTTTGCAGACATCTTCTCTCGACTCCATCCTGGAATTTATGCATTGATGCGGAACTTTATAACTTGTTCCTATTGTCCAATAAGAAAACACATGAATATTATATTGGATTATGTAAATATGAAATCAAATGAACATAATTTGGACCCATAGATGATTCATAACTGGTTAATAGTTATTTAATTAAAGTTGAAGTATTTAAACTGGAGTATGACAAGTTTTTTACACATGTATAATTCGGTTCCCTCCAAAAGAACGAGTATTTCTCCATAAATTAAGTAATCGTGCGAGAGACTGAAGTTTTTCCGAAAATCATGTATGTACATATGCTATATATAAAAGTACAAGTATTCCACTAAGAGCTCCCATTCTCACTTTGGATGAATTAACAATAGTTTCTCTTACTAAAAGGATTCATACATGTATTATGGATAAGTAATATAGAATCTTAATTAGCAGAACTTGACACATTCAGTGTTCGATTTGATTCTATTGGAACTTCAATAATTTTGTAGCACAAGTTAAGAGCCATAGTTTACTATAGGAAGGACATTCAGTTTTAAGAAAGTTTGATGCATCTTAGGTCAAATCCATGATCTTGTGATTTTTCTAATTTTCTTATTATCGTGTTCATTTTAATTCTAGTAGAATCTCAAAAAGTTTGTTTATAAAATATTGATTTTCTATTTGGTCCATACATATACTTAAATAAAAGAAAACGTGGTTGTGCTTGATTCTTAAAAAAAAAAGAAAAATCAACTAAAGATGCATTTTAAGAATGGAAGCTGTTTAACTCTTCCTAATTAAGCTCTCATCATCTGCGGGCAAATAATTAATTTTTTTCTTGCACATGAACTTCTTTTTTACCATATTACAAACTAATACTTTTCCACTATTTTACTTAGATCAGATAATCACCATTGTTCAATTCTGTAATGTTAAATTTTGACTTTTCAACGAGAGACCGAATTGATTGTTGGGAATAGGGCATATACCCACCCGAACCATAACACAGAGAAAATATTGAGTAGGAGTGGGATTCCGCCATGTGAAAGTTCCACTCCATTTATCGGGTGACACGTGTCACTTGAGGAGGATGACCTCGGATTTGACGTCACTACACCTTCTTATTTCCAATCCAAGGTCACCTCTTTTCATTGCAATTTGAGAGAGAGATCAGTGGTGAGCAGCGGCGGCTTTTGGGTTCAGTGGCGAAGACGGGGAGATGGCCTGAGTTGAACTTTGAGTTTTGGACTGGGGAAGAAGCAAGGCAAAAAGAGTGAAGAACAAAAATAGAAAAGGAAAGGAAAAAATAAGACGAGGATAGATCTCATTCTCCGTCATTGAAAATAAATGTGTTAATGTGTCAAGTATCTAAGAGTTAAAAATAAAGTCAAAAAGAATTTACCCTTCAAATATAGAGAATCGCAATCCATCATATGTTCACCAATAAGAGAAATCTACAAAAAAATGTATCATCTATCTCTTATATATATACACACATACTTTAAAGCACATGTAACTAAAATTAACTAGAAGTTTATTCTTTCAGAGTCTTCCTAATCGCTCAAAAATTTTTAAATAAAAGAAAGCTTAACTTGAAATATATTTATTTTATGTATTTCTCTAGAATAATTACCCAGAATATCAGAATTTTAGAGTTGACCTCTTCTCATCAAATTTCTTGCATGGATTTGCTAAATAGTTTATGAAAGATAATGGGTTTTTTGCTCCACAAAAATATAATTTGAGGTTCAAGGCAAAGGAAAATCCTAGATGCTACTTACCCAAAAAAAAAAAAAATTAAAGAAAAAGTTGTAGATGCTATCCCGTGGCAAAGGTATATTCTTACCAAGGCGGCCGAAATCGAAAGCAAAGGCATCCTCCCACGAGTAGATTCCATTCCACTTGCAAATCTTCAAGAACAAAAGAACAAAAGAGCATTATTCCCTCATAATTCCACCTAACTTTCTCCTAAACTTAATTAAAATACCTCTTCTAGTCTTTCTTTTTTGTATAAAAATTGCTGGACACGTTGGGAGATCCAGGAAAAGAGTTGACTATTCCAATCGGCACCGTTCACGTGAAGCTTTTCATTGGCGGACGACAAAGGCACAAAAGATCTTGACGTGGGTACTCTCACCAGCGTCTAGGAATCCCGACCAAAGTGCAATTAAAGATATGATTGAGCAACAACTTTTAGGTTTGAACTTCCTAAGATATAGGCACTTACGTTATATATTGCTCCGATGTTAATACTCCACGGTACCGATTACACGCAGATGATGATTAAGCCTATTGATGTCGGACGCCTAAGAGTGATCCATCTGTATATTAATGTCCTATTACGTAATCTCCGATGTCTATACTTTATATGTGAATCGCGAACGAAGGGCTTGGCCTTTATTTGATTTTTTCCATCGTAAATTGTTTCCAGGACTATCGCTCATTTTCTAGAGTTCATTTTCATGCACGCCAATGTCGCCCACATACAAGGTATCTTCAGTGAAAGCCCATTATTCTTCGGTTTTAGTGCAAAGAAATGACTATGACATGGTATAACCAAGTAAAATTGGTGCTTTATGATGGATCAGGTGCCTTGCATGTTATTAAAGGTAAATAGACTTGGATTGATCTTGGTATGTCGAGTATTATTTTGGCACGATTCTTGACCATAACTTACTTGGTCATTTTCTCGATCATTATGTTCAACAATAAGTTGTTTAGCAGAAAGCGCCGTCTCATCTCATGCAATAGCCAAGCATACCCTAAAGTTATGTTTAATCATATGGACTATTTTATTAGATAGGATAAGGTATGATTGGATGAGGACATGATTTCTAATATCTTATACAACATTTGAAAAATATACAGATATTTAAGGTGGATTAAATGTTGACTGTTTAAACTGATTGAATTTTGATGTAATAGCTCTCGCCACTGGCAATCTCCTGACGTAACGATTCTCAACATTAGCAAATCCCATCTCGCTCTTCATCTCCTCCTCCTTTTTCTTCTGCCACATTGAATGTTGATTGTTTAGGTCTTTAAACCCTCGCAGACGTTTAAGCTGCCACCATCGTGCAAAATCTTTAGCCACCACCAAACCCTCCTCCATCTTCATCGCCCGCCTGCAATTTTCAACAATCACCAGTCCAGTCACTGCCTCTACCCTCACAACCAATGCCGAGGTTGAAGCCCATCAAACGAAGGTGCGGCGGATTGTGCAACAAAGGTGCATGTGACATAGGGGAATGATAGATGTTGCATCATATCTGGCTCTGGAAGGGGACGACGATCGGTGCTTCAAATTTTGGCCACAAAGCTCCTCTATGGTCGAGGTCAAGTCAAGCTCAGCCATGGAGGAGTTCTAGATCTGAGCATGGAGCTCCTCTGAGGCTGAGATCGAGTCAAGCTTGTCACCATAACGAGCCTTGTTGATGGCAATGGGATTAAGCTCAATGGGAGACGATGGGAGGCGGCGAAGGCTATGGGTGGTGGCCATGAATAGGAAGAGGGGATAGAGAAGAGAGCGAGTATGGTATATATCATGTTCACCTTTATCTACTCATTATATGAGATTAATTTACCCAAGTTATATCCTTATTATATTCGATTTTATCATGTTTTAGACAACAGCCAAATACATGATAGAGAGGACACCTAACATAGTACTTTTATACTGTCTATCAAACATAGTTTAAGATTTCTGAAAACAGTAATTATGACTCAAATTGAATATTCCATAGAACCACGACGGATGCCAAATTGTAATTCCAATGATTATAAAAATAATTGGATCTAGACCTCTTCGTCTCTCATTTGTCAAGACAACATTTGTAGGCCGACAACATGATTGGCTGAGCCAATCATGATGTTGAAAAGTTCGATAGTTAATGTCATATAAAATTCCCCCACGCACATGAACTGAAAGTTTTCGATGTTGAAAAAAAATGGGAAAAAAAAAAATACAATCAATACACGACGAAAGCTACCGAACTCATAGGCGCATTCATAGTGGAAAAAGAGGACGACAGAGATCATTTTCAAGAAGATTAGTGCACCTACGCTTAGCTCCTTTCATTTCATTCGATCAAATAAACAAAAAGCGACATGGTAGGTGAGTTTCTCAATTTGCCTCGATTTTGCTGGCTAAGCAATTTGCCTCCATTAGTTTTAGGCCCCTTCTCCAGCACATTTGGCTGATAATCAAGGACTAAAACTATTTATTGTGATTATAGAAGTTCGAAGGCCCAGATCCTCTTTATCCAAGAATTTCATTTAGCTTCCATCTATTTTGAGGAAAATAAAATTAGCCAATGAAAAATACATGAAAATATTTTTTACTGATTCATTTTAGTAAATGATATAAATGATCATTTTTAGGAAAAAAAATTTCAAATTTATCATTTTTCGCGAAATAAATGGAAACTTAGACTCATTTAGATAAGATCAATTCACGAAAAATAGCAAGTGGAATTCATAATCTAATATTAGGAAAGAAAAATGAGACAAATGGAAAGAAAAATCGAAATTATGGGATTTGTTACCAAAAAACCACGAACCAATCAACTATGGTAATAAATCCAGCTAGTCCAGACATGGCACGGTTGGTCAGGCTCAGGCCATCCCGGTAGAAAATGCCTGTTGACCTCAAACATCACATCCCACATAAAAAACAACTTTTCTGTACAACAAAAAGAGAAAAAGAAAAATTTACAAAAATTACATTATTACATATTTTCCAAATTTAACTAAGGGGTTAAAACATACGCCACAAATCTCATATTCGATTGATAATATCTCGCTCAACCTAATTTCATGATTATCCACGTCTTCACTACTTATTTTTCCATGCATATGACGCGATACTATACATGCATTCATTATAGAATCTTTTTGAACACTTAAAATGGCCATTTTTTTTACCGGACAAAATGGGAAAATATATACACATGTGGCATGTATTTCTCAAACCCGGACACGATCAATAAAAATTGTTCATTCATTCAAGCTAATTTAAGGCCTCGTCCTCATTTCGATCCACCCTACTTACATCCTAATGCATGCGTAGGGATAATAATTTACATCGCATTCATGAAAAAAATTAGTTGAGCCGAAAAATTTGAATATTATGGCATTTTCCCCGTGTGTGTATAGATGTATATATATATTACGCAGAAAGCCAGCAAAAAGGGGAAAATGCAAATATCTTTTATCTGGCATTTGTGTGGCGCTGGCTAAACCCAATCCCCCCCTCCTCCTTCTTCCCCCACTGCGTATTATCTCTTTCACTCTCCTCCTCCTCCTCCTCCTCCAAAATTCGAGCTCCCTCTTCGCTCCCAAAAATCCGAACTTTCGAACCCCTCGATTCTCGTTGATCGGCCATCTCGCCGGCCGCCTCCGCCGCCGCCGCCGCCGCCGCCGCTTCGGTTATCTCGAGCTGTCTGCGCCTTCGATAGTTTCGGTTGTATCTTTCTCTTTTTTTTTTTTTTTTGGGGGGGGAGGGTTTGGCGCTGTCGATTCGGCCCGTCCTCATGTTCGATTCTCCCCCGAGGCCCGCCCGCTCAGATGCTGCTTCGTAGATTATGGCTTCCGCTGCGTCAATGTCCGGTACGCGTCGCGATTTCCATTTCGCACCGCCATTTCCGGTCTGTTTTTTACCGTGAATTTTAGATGTACGGAGGGGTTGGTGCTTTTGGAGTGGTTCTGTTGGTTCTTGAGAGCTGAGGAATCGCGATTTCGGATTGTTTTGATCGGCAAACGCGTTAAAATTCGGTTCTTTGATGCTGAACTGGGCGTGAGCAATACGTGCGGCATTGCCAAGAGAATTATTCTGTTTTGCTGGCTTGATTTTGGGACTCATTTGTTGACGAATTACGTCTTTTCTGGTGGCGTTTGAATGAAAGTTTTTTTTTTTTTTCTTTTTGTGGGGATTTTGCAGTGTCAGTGGAGTGTGTGAATGTATGTAAGCTGGCGAAAGGAGATGGGAGTGGGAGATACGACTGCAGCGCGCTCTCGTGCGCTTGGAAGGCGCCACGGGTCCTATCGGGCTTCCTCGCGAGCACGGCGCATCCTCCTCAATGTTCGTCATCCTCTATTGTACAGATTGGGAGGCGGAATCGGGGAAAATCCGTAAGTGTTTGTGCTTATGATGCTATAGGTTTTGTATTTTCCAGCCTGAAGGGTTTCGTCGCATTAATAATCCGCTTTGGATAATATTCCGGGCCGTTAATTTGTTTGTTTCGGTTTTCTGTTTCTCTGTTGTCGTTTTTTGATGAACCTAGTTAGAGTTCCTGTGATCATCACTTTAAAGTTCCACTTAAATAATTATTGTGTGAATTTCTTTCCTCTAAAAGAAGGATTTCAGCTTAGAGGTTTCTTAAGTGCGCGATATGACAGCTTGGCCTGAATGGGCATATGATTGCAATCATGCATATGATGATTTTCATGCTCATTTATTTGATTCACATTCCTTTCCAGATGATTTTTTGCATTATCCACGCCTTTAATGCTTGAGGTCATGTTTACTCCTTGACAAGTTTGCATGACCATATGGGGGACATGAAGTGTCTAGTAAGACCTTGTCGGAAAAAGTACAAAAAAGTTTTTCCCGTATTTTAAGGCTCTTTTTTTAGTGTTTCTAGAAGGTAATAATTATTTCAGCTTGCATAATGGGCAGTTATGAGCTTATGAGTATTGAAATTCATTGCATAATGCGGAAACCCTGAAGAAAAAAACATTTCCATGAATTCACACTAACATTGCACAGTCATCATAGAGAAGAAGGCAAGTTTCATGATCTTGTTATCACGTAGCATACCACTTTGGTCTGTTCAATGTAGAAACATTGTGTATTAAGGACAATATATATTCCTGACCTAATTTATTCTTGCAATATCATAAGATAAAAATTCGAGGGCTAGTGGGTTTACTTGACCTAAGTACCAGAATGGATAGTGGTTTCCCCTTGGTTGTGACAGAAAGAAAACCTAGAAATATCAATACAAGCCATACATACGGCGAAACTAGATATGTGTAAGGAAATGAAAACTTAATACGAACAAATGGAATTACTTCTGGATTCCGGAATAAAGAATTAAATCCGTAGTGGTAATCCATTCTTTCCGAGATGCAAAAGGTCTTCACTTCAATTTTTACCTTTTAGGCTTCTCCCCTTCCCTTAATTGCATATCAAAAAGAGAAATCTTATAGGGAGCTTTTTCTGAATAATTTTTAATTTTTTCCCTCTTTTACATCCCCTTTCCCACCCTGCATAAGGCACCTGTAATTGCTTCGTCACACTTTTGCTGGGATAAGCCTTATCATGATATTATTGCACTTTGAGCATTTATGTCGTAGTTGCTTGTTTCCTAAGTTAACCAGATGCAGGCACAAAAACTTACGGTGCTACTTTGTGTTTGTCCTTTCTCCAGAAATATGAAGCCCTCTACACAGGGGATTGTTACTCCTCCAATATTCCCGATCTTTTAATCTTTGGAAGATTTTCTAGACCATCTTATGTTGCATTTACAAAATGGCGTTCTTATTGTTCTTCATCAGGCTGCTCAGATACCTTCAATGATGCTTCTCCTGAAAGTTTGTGGGAGGTAGGAACTAGGAACTATATAGTTGAATCTGGAAGCATTTCTGCTGCTGGAAAGTAGAGTTTAAGTTATGTGTTTCTATAATTTGTTTTATGCATTGCCTCAGTATTTAAAGCCAACTATTTCGTATCTTTCACCGAAAGAGATGGAATTGGTCCACAATGCTCTTAAGGTAAACCTTTTTCTCTGCTGGAATTTTGGTTTGCTTGTCATATATATTTGTATTGAAATAGTGGTTGAAGACATTGGGTGTTTTCTGTTGGGCACAGCTGGCTTTTAAGGCTCATGATGGCCAGAAAAGACGCAGTGGAGAACCATTTATAATTCATCCTGTTGAAGTGGCACGGATTCTCGGAGAACTTGTGAGTTGTGGACAAGCTTCTATAGATTGCCATGGTAGCGATGGTAACCTATTCTTTCAATATACTCATAATTTAAATGTTTCAGGAGTTAGACTGGGAGTCTATTGCGGCTGGTCTGCTCCATGACACTGTGGAGGATACAAACGTTGTTACCTTTGAAAGTATAGAAGATGAATTTGGTGCTACCGTGCGCCACATCGTTGAAGGCGAGACAAAGGTGCCCCATACATTTGATTATAGTAATTAATTGCATCCATTTTCTTTCATTAATGGAATTTCCTTTTTTCTTTCCCTTAAAACAACTCATTAGTTGCTTGGCATCCATCTATCTCCAATGGTTGTCCTTGTCATCTTAGGTGTCAAAATTGGGAAAGCTGAAATGTAAGAATGAAAACAGCGAAGCCCAAGATGTTAAGGCTGATGACCTGCGGCAGATGTTCTTGGCTATGACAGCGGAGGTGATCTTTTATCATAGTCCTAGCCAACTACTATCTTTAATTAACCTACATGGCAAATAAGCTATCGCTTTTGCAGGTCCGAGTCATTATTGTCAAGTTAGCCGACAGACTACACAACATGCGGACACTATCACACATGCCTCCTCGTAAGCAGGTAGGTTTTGTTTCAGTAAGACTTGCATAATATTGACTGCTTAGTCATGCCATTTCTCACATTATTGTTGTACTTGCAGTCCAGCATTGCCTTGGAAACTTTGCAGGTTTTCGCTCCTTTGGCAAAGTTGCTTGGCATGTATCAAATCAAGGTAAACAAGGCTTCATTTGTGCTTCGGGTTTATTTTTATGGCTTGTCTTTAATTATGGTGCTCCTGATAGATTGCATACTTTTCAGAAATGTTGGATTCCAGTTTCAAAACATGTTCCCTTTACATGCTTTACAGATCTTCGTTATTGATACAATCTTATGAGCATCTTACTAGTTTTCCCTTTACACTTGCTTAGTTTAAATGTTGATTACTGCGGTACCACCTGCAGTTTCAGCTTCTCGCCTTCTCTTATTGTGGTTGGATCCACAAATCAACTTTACTGTGTTACTGAATTAGATGAGTGTCATATGCATGGTGTCCGTCATAGTGTTTACATCATCTTTGTCTCTAAATTTGGGAGTTGCGAGCAAAAGTATACAAATTATAAATTCAGATCCTTGTTATTTTTGTTGTATAGATATACATGGATCTCTGGGAAACCTTTTCAATAGTTCAGGATGGAGTAACTTTTCTTCAAGACCTTGTCGTTATATGTATTATTTGTAGGTTTTCAGTAGATTGCATAGCTACCAAGTAATAATGTCAAGTCCTAAAAGCAAGCGCCGTTTGGAATTTCATTGCTGTCCTTTAAGTTATATGGAGAGTTTCAGGTCTTTAAGATTTTCTTTTTCTTTTTGGTCATGTCATTTAGAATTCTGATATTTGGTGATTACTGTTGCAGTCTGAGCTAGAAAATCTGTCATTTATGTACACAAATGCTGAAGATTATGCTAAGGTCAAACGAAGGATTGCGGACCTGTACAAGGAACATGAGACGGAGATCGTAGAGGTAATAAGATCTTTACTTGACAAAATATAGATAGATTATTATTTTGCTTTTCATTAAGCTGCCCACAATGACCAGCAGTTGGGAGTTGACTACTGAATACTAGTTTAACTGTTATCTGAGTTCTATAGAGATATCACATCATTCCCTCTTATCAATTTTCAGGCAAACAAAATTTTGATGAAGAAGATAGAGGATGATCAGTTTCTAGATCTGATGACAGTGAAAACTGAAGTTCGATCTGCATGTAAGGAGCCCTACAGGTGAAGCCCCAATTCTTATCCTGTTTTACATGTCTTGTTTTGTTTTGTTGCTGATTTTTTTTATTTTTTTTAAGTCAATGTCTTGCAAGGTATTAAGACTCTAGTCAAGTGATGTACTTGTCAGAAGGTTTGTCTTTGCTTATTTTGGCAGTGCTTTCTGATCAGTATATTATAAAATATGCTGCATCATATGTTGTGGGTGGAGATTTTGCGTAATTTGGCATGCATTATGCAGTATTGTGTTCAAGTGGGTCTGTTGGTGGTGGGCTATGGAGTGGAGTTTCATTGTTGTCTGAGAGATTGCTTTCAATTCTGATCCTAATATCATTTTTAAGGTCGGGTCACAGTACATAGTTCAAGAAAAGTTTAGCATTGTTAGTCTTATTGCCTATCATATACTTTGATTAGGGAGATTGGTCATTTGGTTGCCAACTTGGCAATATTGTTCATAAAGTATTAAAATATCATAGTGAGGGAACCTCAATTTAGTCTGAGCTAGAGTATCTGATTTCAAAGGGCTATGATGGGTAGTGTAATCGATGGCAAATGGGTTGGGCTACTATGCTACATGAGGGTCTGCACTGGAGCTGTGTGCTGCTTGCCAGCATGGCAAGACCCACAATTGGTCATGTGTGGGCTGACCTATGGGCGAGCAAGGCAATGCCCTTGTTAACACCCCATATGAGTCAGCCTGTGAGCCCACCTTGTAACACCACATTTTTATGTTGGCTGAAGCATGCGTGGGCCCCTTAAGTGCCAGCATGACACTATAGTGAGATGGCCCAAGACAGCACAAATGCCATCATAAGGAATCTAAGCATTTTTGCTTTTGTGCACTCAAGGTCTAATGACAAGCACTTGTAAGTTTGTATCCCTTTTCATGTGCTTGTCTACACTTTGTGTCGAAGAACAGTAGAAGAATCCTCATATACACACTTTCATACTTTCATTGATAAGTACGGATAATTCTTGGGTGGAGTCTTTTAAAATTTTTGTTGTTTGTATGCAGTATATATAAGTCTGTGCTGAAATCTAAAGGTTCAATCAACGAGATCAATCAAATAGCACAGGTTTGTGATATCATTATAAAACTGAATTAGCCATTATAAGTTGCTTCTGATTCTGCTTTTCCTGTATGTTTGTTCTTCCGTTTATAAACAGCTCCGCATCATCATAAAACCGAAACAATGCGTTGGGGTTGGGCCTCTATGTAGTCCACATCAGGCAACTCTCTCTCCTTCCATGTTGTTAAATGGAGGATTTGATTACTCCTATTTTTTATTGGTGCAAATACCTCATTCTCATGGCAGTGCCTTTGCAGATCTGCTATCATGTTCTCGGTTTGGTCCATGGAATCTGGACCCCCATCCCTCGAGCTGTGTGTAGCTTTTCCTTCGTTAAATATCATAATGTTGTTAGTCATTATGTATTTTTATTTATTATTATTATTTGTCACAGATGAAAGACTATATTGCGACTCCAAAACCTAATGGCTATCAAAGCCTCCATACTACCGTCATTCCATTTTTGTATGAAAGCATGTTCCGAGTAGAAGTTCAGGTACTATATGGTTCACCGTATGCCTTGTTCCTGTTGGCTTTATTTTCTGGTTTCCCTTTTTAAATATTTTTCAAACAAGTTTGTGTTTTAACTTTTTGGTCCATAAACAAGTTCATGTTTGCTTTTTCCTTTTTAACTGTTTAGTAGTCCCTGGCAGATAGTCTAGTGAATTTGTTGATTCATTTATTTGGCTATTAGTTTGCTGTAAGTCCATACATTACAGGCTGAGTAAAAATTCTATTTGCAGATTCGAACTGAAGAGATGGATCTCATAGCAGAAAGGGGGATTGCTGCTCATTACAGTGGAAGAGGGTGTGTTACTGGCCTAGTCGGACATGTGATGCCTAACGGTAGAGGATCAAGAGGAAAGGCTGTCTGTCTCAACAATGCAAACATCGCACTGAGGGTATGACATGGTGTTTCCGGTTTCCTTCCTTATTTGGGTATTTTGCTGTTGTTCTTTGGGGTATCTTTCAGGCAGACTCTTGAAGCTTCCACATGGTGATGCTATGAGTGTGCCAATGAAGTGTTTCTTTTTCTTTTCAGATTGGTTGGCTTAATGCTATAAGAGAATGGCAAGAAGAATTTGTAGGCAACATGAGCTCTAGAGAATTTGTTGACACTGTTACCAGAGATCTGCTAGGGAGTCGTGTTTTTGTGTTTACACCTAGAGGAGAGGTGAGAAGTCTATTGATTACTATGTTAAAATTGCCTTTCTTCTGGACTTGAATTTATTATTATTGCTCCACAGATTAAAAATCTGCCTAAAGGTGCAACTGTTATTGACTATGCGTATATGATCCATACCGAAATAGGCAACAAGATGGTTGCTGCAAAGGTAAAGTCATCATATGCTGGTGCTGTAGGATGTTCTTGAATTTTGGCTATTGATATTAATCAATGAGTCCAGTAAATAAATGTGTGCCCTTGGCAGGTGAATGGAAATCTTGTTTCTCCTTCGCGTGTACTTGCAAATGCCGAAGTCGTAGAGATAATTACTTATAATGTAAGTACTCTTAATTCTGTATGGAGAAACTGAATTTTTTATAGTTTTTATTTTGAGGGCCTCGAGATGTCCGCTCTGTATGAAGAGATAACTGTTAGCAAACTCAGCTCTCAAAACCTTGAATTTGTCATCTGTTGAACTGGGAAAATTTTGAAAGTTATCCATTAAAGAGCTTTTATTATACTGGTAGAGGTTGCCCAGTACGCCATGCTTCATAATCATTCCTTTCAGCTTTATGCTAACTACTTTTAGTTTCAAGTTCCATGGACACTTCCTTGGTATGTTGAAACTGCACCTGATTTCATAAATGGGGCACATGTTCTTAGTTCCTTGTCGTAATGGGCTAGTTTGTCTTTTTGGAGTATTTGAGTGTCAAAAGCCTGTTCAATAAAACATCATTTTCTTGCTTTGCTAGGCTCTCTCTAGCAAATCTGCTTTCCAGAGGCACAAGCAATGGTTGCAGCATGCGAAGACACGTAGTGCCAGACACAAGATTATGAAGGTAATATACATTTATGTAGGCATGGCTGCTATTTGGATCAAGCTTGTGTGGATATGTTAATTACCATTGTCGTGTGATCTAAAATAAGTTTTTCTTTAGTTCTTAAGGGAGCAAGCAGCGCTTTCTGCTGCTGAAATAACAGCGGACACTCTAAATGATTTCATCGCTGAATCTGAAGAAGGGGGTGTTCCCAAGCATCCCAAGGAGAACAAGCCAATATGGGACAGGGTTCTCATGAGTGTAATGGGAATGCCTTCTTCAGGCTGTAATGAAGATGTTGTCCACCTTCAAAGTGGTGGTGATGGGGTCCCCAAAGTGAATGGAAAGCATCACAAGCATGTTCAGCATGTCAGTTTGATGGGTAAAGGTGAGTCATTATTTCAAGGAAATGGTGTTGCCAAGATGATACAAGCCAACATACCTTTATACAAGGAAGTCTTGCCTGGCTTAGAAAGTTGGCAGGCTAGCAAGATTGCCTCTTGGCACAATCTAGAAGGGCACTCCATCCAGTGGTTTTGCGTGGTATGCATAGATCGTAGAGGTAGTTTTCTTTCTTTGGTGTAACCATCACTTCCAGTACTACTTTTCAGTCATTCCTTAGTGATTGCTGTTTGGTTTGGTTGAATTAAAGGCTATAATAACACTCTATAATGAAGACTTAGCCAAAAGAAGGGAGAAGAAGAAACAACATTCGTGACAGTTATTTGATAATCTTTATGTATGTGTATGAAGAGGATTCAGATACAAATAGACAATTGGTTGAGAGTCACTTGGAAATTATGGACCAAGGAAGCTACTTATGATAGGGAACTGGTTAATGTGGAAGCAGTTATTCTGAACAAAACAAATGCAATACTTCTGACTTTTTCACTATGTCATTTATGTGCTTATTCGGGTGGTGGATAGAGGGCCTTAGTGGTAAACCTTGTATGAGGAAAAATGTCTAATCTTAATGGATAAAATTAACAGGGATGATGGCCGAG
Source organism: Eucalyptus tenuipes (assembly GCA_014182365.1). NCBI lineage: Eukaryota > Viridiplantae > Streptophyta > Magnoliopsida > Myrtales > Myrtaceae > Eucalyptus > Eucalyptus tenuipes. The sequence continues at coordinate 8,968,220 of CM024544.1, read as the reverse complement.
GTTACAACAGCACTATCAGCTGTGGGCATTACCATATGTTCTTGTGTGGTAAGATTTTGAGATTTGGTCATTTTCTAGTTAACAATGTCATTTGCAATTTGTAACCTTCCTGTTTATGCAGGCTGAGATCGATAGAGGTAGGGGTATGGCTGTCATGATGTTTCACGTCGAAGCAAATATCGAGAGCCTGGTATGATATTGCATCATTCCTCTTTATTCTCTATAGTTGACCTCTTTTATGCGGTGAATGTGTCACATCCTTGACTTGACTACTTGTTCCTCAGGTCAATGCTTGCTCGAGCATAGATCTAATCCTTGGGGTATTGGGATGGTCTACAGGATGCAGTTGGCCATGTTCAGTCGATACCAATCATTTTCTTGAATGCTAACGAATGAATAGATGTGTCAAGTTAACTAGTTCGCCCGGCTATTGGAGCTTTGGGTGTAAAGTTTTGTCCTCGCAGAATAGAAATTCTGGAGTCTCTTGGAATTCTGTATTTAGCTAGTTTCTCATTTGTTGCACAGGTTGATCTCAATAAGGTGGCGGTAGCATGCAGAAAATAGTCTGGTTTCAGGGCAATGTATATAAGAAGAGCTATAGGGTTAAGGAGGTATACACCTGTAAAGGTACTTGGGAGAGAGAGACATCTATACAGAGGTTACACAATTTTATGGTATATAGATCAATTTTTTTCATTCAACAATTTGATGTTTTACTCTTTTGCCGACGTGTACTGGCTTTGCTCTCTTATTTATACCTTCCTTTTTGCGTATGTCTCTCTTCACCCATTGGGTTTTACCTATTTACGTTAGAAATTCAACAGAGGCAACCGATCCTACTACTGCTGGAGTTCTCAGGTGTTTCTCATTCCGTTACAATCTACTGATTATAGTTAGCAGACGAAACATAATGTGCCGATGTCATGGATAATTGGAACTCTAGTTTGCTTGTGCATCAGTGTAATGAATACTGCGGCCACTTGACTTCGTCATGCCTCATGAGGCATCCAATAATAGCTTGCGAAGATGGGGATAGGCAAGTTCTAGTTTATACTTGCAGAGACGATCGATGGAAAATCAAATACAATGGATAATCCTAGATAGATGCCATGTTCGACCGCAAACGATGACTATGTCCCACCAAAATACTAAGGAAAAGAAAACGAGAGAAACTTTATCGGATGCTTACAGGTGCTGCTGCATCTGTGAGGACACCTCCGAGGAAGTTGAAACAATGGATTGCTGTGAGAATAACGATGTTTGAAAACTGTTCTGAGTTGTGTACTGTCGCGATGAGACTACGGGTGTTTCTTCTCCAGGTAAACGAAAGATGTGCGCGCATGTTTAACCTCCCGTTGTGTAATATTTATCCAATGTTAACATTATTGTCCCGCATCGAGTTCAGTATTCAGCAGGACTGATTCTTATTGGAGATTCGATAAGACAGAGCAAAAGATCGGAATGCTTGAATTAAAAGTCTCAATTCCTCTCGACTGATCAGCGACTGTGAGAACTTTATTTGACAGAGAGATCACCTCTGTTCATTGCAGAACTCCTGATGCTGCTACTGTGAACTAGGAGAGACAGCATAATCAACAGCAGCAGGACACACCAAATCCAGATTGACGGCGGCCTCACGAAGCGTGTTGTTTGATGAATGCCTGCGAAAGGCTCCTCCAATCCATGTTTGGGTAGAGCTGTTAAGTCTCCGGGGTTTTCACTATCATCTCCGACATTATCTTCCCCCCCTTCTTCATGGATGATGGAATCGTTCTCTTGCTTGTTGATCTTTGTCGTGTCTACCTGATCCTCAATAATAGTCTTCGCTGCCCTTTCGATCATTTCCAATGGCCATATTGCCTCGTTGTTTAATTCAAGACACGAGTCCCCTGATTCTTTGGAGCTTCCTCGACTTCTTCTGCTTGTTCATCGCCACCACCATCTTGTTCTTCTTCCCCAGAATCCGCCGATTCATCCTCTTCTGCCATCAGCTCCTCTTGAGCTGCATGATCAAAGGCATCAACCTCACTCGATGCGTGAATAATTTGCTTCTCCAGATGGTTTTCTGTGTTTTCATTCCAGTCATCGGTGGCTAGAGCAGGATCTTGCGTAGCTGGTGGCGAGCCATCTTCGACCATGGAATAATCACTGAAGGACGCGACGCTCTCTGTTTTTGCACCATCGGAAAAGACAGTCTCTTGATGAGGCACTTTCTCCTCATCCCTTTCGATAGCAGGCTTTTCCTCCTGAATTAAATTGATCCGATGATTTTACATTGATTATTATGTTCGTGAAATTGTGACTTAAAATGCTCGAAAAAAGAAACAAATTACTGCACAAAGTGCGTCTACTTTGCACTATTGTAATTAAACTATCAGAATCTGTGCACTAGTTACTCCATTGAATTCTCCTTGACCATTGCTTTAATAAGAACAGATGCAGATATGAATCCTAAAAAGAAAGTTCTTTCTGTTTTTACCAAAGGATTGTTCTTCCATTTTGAATCACGACGTTCAGAAAGTTTCTAAATGATCAGGAATGGTATCTCACCGATGTCGAACTCTGACCCGACGCAGAATCAGAGTAGTCCAAGTGAGCTAACTCCGTCTTCGACGATCCACCATCACTTCCGCCTATGCAACTGCAGATCAACCACCAAATATGTTATAATCACGGGAAACTCGATATTCCAATCACTTAAGGCAAAATCCGTAATTCCAAGTCTCACCATGAGGAGTTACGCGGTGTAAGAGGACTAGTGGGAGAACTCTGATCCTGAAGAACGATGCGAAGGCCTCCATTTTCCTCACCTTCTCCTCCTTCCCCTTCTTCAGCCGCCTCGACCATACGCTTCTCGGGTCCACAGGGGCACCGGCTCGAGACCCTCTTCTTGGCTCTGACCGTGAAGAGGGCCATCAAGCTCGCGATCGCCAGAGTCCCTCCCCACGCAAGAACCCCTTCAATCCTAACGCCATCACCGCCGACTCTCAGGCACGCTGTCCTCTTCCGATCCCCAGTTTCTCTACCCTTATGCAACTCCGTCATCGCACGTGTGCTTGAAGTATTGTGTTACTACAGGTTCCTAGGAAATCTGGCATCCCCAGGTTGTTCTGTTCAATCCATATTTCTGTTCTTGTTGCTAGTTTGATGAATAAAGAGGTGGAAGATGATGGGTAGTCAAAGCAGTGCAGCATCTCTCGGAGGTTGAAGCGGACGTGTGTGTTTATTTTGGACACATCTGTTGCTTTGGGATTGCAGGGATGATTCTTTTCCTCGTGCTTAAATTAAAGATAAGCCAGACATCTTGCATGCACCCCCGTTCGTTACGTTGCGTTCGCTTTTGAACGAGTACTCCCTTTCGAGAATCACGTGAATACGTGCCCTTGATCCCCACGGGATCTTCACGTGCATTTTTTTCCTCGTCGGTTCGAAAAGGAATTTCATGGGATGCTCGTAGGCTTTTTTGATTCCACGAAGCAATCGGATCTTGGACTTGAGGGAAAAAAAAGGCATCATTTTGTAAACTTTCCAGGCTCACGGATGTCGCGCGGCACAGGCAAAAGTTACTTACGATACTTGGTGGATATACTTACTTCGACGCCCTTGGCTGCATGTGAGACCAAGATTTGGCTGGCCAATATATGTGTGCGCTCTAGATTCCCTGAAGTAAAATCACACTTGAAGAATTTCGTAAGGAACGGCTCTGAGAGACGTTACGAGGATATCAAATAGTATACGAGGCTTTGTGTCCTTGGATCCAGGAGAGATAACCCAGGTTCTGGTCCTCCGAGTCTTGTACCAAGACTCATAAACCAGAGCCAATGAATCATCACGCCATGAAACTCCTCTGAACAGAAAGAAGGATTTTAGACTCCATATTACAATGTCTGCAACATAAGGCACAAGTAGCCATTTGATTCTCTTGTAGAGGTTGGCAAATCATGTAGCCATGATTCATTACTTAATCACTTTGCACTGACTATATAAAATACAAGTAAAACGAAAAAATGAAAGGCATCCAAATCTCCAGAACCGACAGGAAGAAATTACTGCTTATAGTACTTCAATCTCGGGGAAAAACAATTCATACCCATATCGAAGATCCACTTTGTGTAGGATTTCTGGTTGTTCACCTTCGATTGTAAATTATATCTCGTGGAGAAAAACTTCACATCCTTCCCCCCGGTCTTGTGTCTCCACCCTAGATGCCTTGAATCGATTAAAAAGCAGCTACATACACAAAAACTAGTAAAATACATCAATTTATTCCGTCTAAAGTCACACCATCTATCATAATGATAAACCAAATGATAGAACATTCAGAAGCAGGGATATTTAGTAAATTACATAGAAGTGTTGCTAATCAAATTGACACTTTTCATCCGAGTAAATTATAACCAATGCTCCATAAGTGAAAGAATGTGGAAAGTTCCTAGCCCTGAAATGAACCATGGACATTTAAGAAAGAAAAGCATTGACCAAGAACTATCCTTATAAATCACTATATTTGATATTTACTTGGATCTCCATTATTTACCCTTCTTTGCAGAATGACGAATCATCAGAAGCGGACGCATGAGAAGCAGACTTCTAGCTGCAAAAAACGCATGTATTATTGTAGACAGAATGCAGGAACTCGACAGTTTTATCACTGATTTTCACCTTCCCGTGCAAGTGCTAACAGTAAATGACTAATGAAATTTTTTATGTCCTTACATTTCTTCCAAAAAATACATCAATACTCACCACCAAAATAAGGTCTGAATTAATTACACAGAAAAAAACACTAAAGATTTTCAGACAATTATCGGTATAAGGTAGAAAGTTTATCAGCTCTCCATTCGATTTTTTTTTTTTTTTTTAGCGCATCCCTTGGCGCAAATAATGAATGCAATCGGGATGTCCTCTGCGAAGGCCAAATCAGTCAGCAGTCCATACATCCACTTTCTGGGGAAATCTTCCACAAGGTACAATGGAAAGGCATGGCCTATTAATTGAGGTTATTAAAAGATAGTTTTCATCTGGGGAGAGGTCGATTGACGTACGTACAGCCGGAGGGCCAATTTCCTTAGCTTTACCATCCTAAGTTAACCAATAGAAATTGAGACGAGGCGTAGTAATCAAATAAATCTTCGTCATCTTGAAATGTTCTAACCTGAATGACATTCTTCTGCTCATTCGACTGGATTTTGGACCACCAGGAGGCAAGAGTTTTCTCGGCGGTTATCCACGGCCCAAGGGCATTGTGCAAGTTACTAAGGGGAGTTATTTATCGAAACAAATTTGTCAAAAACAGCATTTAGGCATATCTCAGGTGACTCAAACAAAGGTTTGGCTTTCCCTGTTTCCACATCAGCAACCCAAAGCTGAAGCTTGCTACTGCTATTTTGCTCCCTCATCAAATCGAATGCTGACGGACAAATATTTACCATCATTTGACGAGGTGACAATGTTAATCTTTGCACCATCAGGAAATCCATATACTTCTTTTTTCTAGGCCTCATTTACCATTAGGCAATAATTGATAAATCCCTATTATTGACACCTAAATTTTGACGACTAAATTAGATATTTCTTATTGCATATAAAAATTAGCGATCAACCTTGACCTCAAGGAAAAATATAAATTTAAAATTGCATATACTTATTAGGAGCCTATTGCATTATCATTAGACCAGCGGTAGATAGAGTTGAGCGAATAGTTTTGAGTTTGATTAAATTAATTGGACTAAGCCCATGATGATAACCAAATAGGCCAGACCCTAGACTCTTAAAAAAAATAGCCAAAATCTTTCAAAAAAACTGGAAAGATTGTTAATTGAATCACAAGATTTTTGGGTCACATAAAACACAATCGGCACGATCTTCGCGATGGACGATTGACTGGGGAACAAAGTCAATTTCCATGGTCATAGACAAGGAAAAGAAAAGTGGGGTGGATTATTTTATGATTCTCATCGCTTCATATATTAGCGTTGACCATGCAAAAGTCATGGTGAGAAAAACTTCTTCAAAGATACATATATTCAGTTTTCTTTAAGGAAAGATCGACAAGATTGACGATGAGAAAAACTTCCGCTTCCGCTTCTGTGATGCGAGAAAACGTGGTCATCAAGGGGAGCATAGCGAGTGAAGAGAAAGCTTTGGGAGGAGTCTCGGCCGACCCTCCTACGTCCGGGCCCCTTCATTGGCGCCGCCCTTTGCTGTTCTGTGACCCGGCTGCTGCCCACCGCTGCTTCCCCGTCGTCCCCGCCGCTGCACCAACGGCGATCTGCCTTGCCGCGATCCCTTCCGACGACGAAGTAACTGTAAAGTCCCGGCCTTGTCGATTCATCCTTGCTGGGTTGCCAAGCTAGAGGGGATTCGGATCAGGACCTTCTTTAGGTGGTGGTAGATCACTCGGATAAAGTCGAGCGGCGAGAACTTGGTCTTCGAGGTCGGTGGCGTCATCGCAAAGTAGCCCTCCAAGAATTTCAACGAGGCCTCTGCTTGCGAAGGAGGAAAGCAAGCTTCTTCTTGAGGTTAGGGTTTCGATCCTTTGTTTTGATCTGGTATTTCTTACGGATCGATGATGCGCCGTTTCGTCGGTTGGTTGGATTGATGGGAGTCAGAGATTGTTCATCGCGACTTGATTGCTGCCTGATCTGTAATATTCAAATGTTATTTGTTTTTTTCGTTGAGCTTTCTTGTTAACGGGGAAGGTTGAAGGCATAATGTTGTGGTATTCCCCCCCCCCCCCCCAAAAAAAAAAAAAAAAAAGTCTTTTAATCGAGTTTCCAATGCATGGGTGATTGTTGCTTGTCCACGTTATTTAAATTAGATGTTATCCTGGAAAACGACATTATCGATTAAGGGACTGGAAATTATTATCGAGGAATCACTTGATATTGAATTTTTGTTCGAATGTATGTGTTTTTATTTTTTACTCGTCAAGGATAGAGTAATTGGTATGGTAAAAGTTGTTGGTCTATAATGGGCGACGACATACGTAATGACTGCCACGTTGATTACATATATTCGGTTGCATAGAGGGGCTATTCCGGGTAATTGAATGGATAGACACGTGCATATGCACATACATCATGTCCGATGGAATTGGCAGTGGGGTGGGTAAAATCCTCGTCTCCTCTGCCGCCTGAAGAGAGAGTGATTACTGCTTTAATCTTTCAAGACATAAAATAATATAGTACATTCTGATTGACATTTTTTTTATGTATTAAACTGTATTCTTTCGGCGGTTGTGCTATTTTATTGCTTTGATTAGCTTAGTTCTGGGTTTCCATCTTGTGGTGGTTTGTCTAGGCCTGAGTTTTGTTTATTTTCCATTTTTTGACTTCTAGCTGTGTGAGGTGTTTCAATTTCTGCTCAGGAAGTTTCAATTCGAAAGCTTCCTCGACAATTTTTTTTTTTTTAGTAAGACGAAGTCCAAGCCAAAAAGTTTCTCTCTTTCGTTTGATGATATAGGAGGGTCACCAGAAATTGGTATGGATTTTACTGGAATAAATTATAGGCTCTGGTTGATTGTACATGTGGAAATGAAAATGAGGCAATGCTTCCTTCAGTCTCATGATTCCCTCACTTGAGGTAAATTGCAACGTCATGGACACCCACTCGGTCGTTCCATATTTTAGTGGTCGAACCCGACAATGCAAGCACTTGGATGTCTGCTTCATTGTGGAGATAGAGGCTCTGCATGATTTGGAGCGATCTAGGTGGGGTGAAATTCTCATTTGCCTCTTTTCAAATGCTTGCTGGTTTTTGAGGTTTAAAGGTTTTGGTGCTAGTTATTGTTGTTTGCATTTGTGAAGATGAATAACAGTAGCTTGAAGCTACGAGACAAGGAAATTGATTTCTTGAAGCTCTTCATCTCTTGCATTTGTGACGGTGATTTGATCTTGATTTGCTAATACGTTGATCATGCTTGCATACATATAGTCATGTGTGGAGGAATTAAACTGAATTTGCGGTGGTTTCTTGTTGAATTATTCACTCTAATGCCTTAAGCGCATTGAACTCTGACTCTGACTGGACATATGCTGGCCGTTATCAATCGGATGTGAATTTGAATGAATTGGGTTTAGTTTGATTATTCTCGTACATGGTTAGTTTGATTATTCTCTTACATGCTCATGATTATGGGTACTATCTGATCTCTTTTCTAGGGTTCAAAGCATGCTTAAAAATCACTGGCAATGCACAATTTGTTTTACATTTGCCTGTCGGACAGTTGCTTGGCTTTATTGGACGACCTTCATTGAACATGAATTCTGACGAATTTGGCTTAATATGAAGACTATTTTACTTGTCTGTATATAGAGGCTCACATTTCAGTAGCTTTTGGTACTCTTAAGCGTGTTTAGATTCTTTTTTAAGTTCCAGTTAAGGAATGTGCTTACTGGGTGTTTCTGGACCACCCATACTAGCAATGTGCGACACTGTGCAAAGCACAGGTCGACTTTGTGGTGGGTATTACACCCATCCCTCTACTTTTACTGGGGTGGGCGGCTACTATACCGGCCTATCAGTTCTTCAAACACCTCTTACGAGGTGCGATGAAGTTTACCCTTCCCACTTGAAGGGCCCCTTAGTTCCTGAGTGAAATATTTTCTTCCAATACTCCCCCGTTGTTTTACATCCCAAAGTTCATATGAAGCAGTTTTAGGAGTTACTTGGCTCCAAGTCTCACAAGTGTTAAACTAGCCACTATATTTCTTGAGGCATGGGAGCATCCGTGCTAGCAATGTGATCTAATATATGCTGTTAAAATTATAAGCAATAAATACTGTGTTGCACCCATAATTGACATGTTGTGTGTTTAGTTTTTTGAACTTTAAAGTAGCGTTTGCGTGCATCCACTCACGTGCTTGAAAGTAAGAGTGTCTCTGTGCAAACAGATTCATAAGTTGTAGAAGAAGAAGAGAAGGAAAGAAAGAAAAAAAAAATAAAAACTCAATTTAAAAAAATTACTTGGGTCCAAGTCTCACAAGTGTTAAACTAGCCACTATATTTCTTGAGGTGTGGGAGCATCCGTGCTCGCAATGTGATCTAATATATGTTGTTAAAATTATAAGCAATAAATACTTTGTTGCACCCATTATTGACATGTTGTGTGTTTAGTTTTTTGAACTTTAAAGTGGCGTTTGCGTGCATCCACTCACGTGCTTGCAAGTTAAGAGTGTCTCTGTGCAAACAAATTCATAAGTTGTAGAAGAAGAAGAGAAGGAAAGAAAGAAAAAAATTAAAAACTCAATTTAAAAAAAAAATAAAAGAAAAAAGAAAAAGAAAACATAATACTAAAATGAAAATGTGTTTGGTGAAAGAAAGTGATGTGCATTTCCCCACTTTAAAGGTTTTTTTTTTTTTTTTCTAATAGTGGAAAACATTTTTATTGACTAAATAATTTTACGTGAAACAAATATCAGAAAATCTGGAAAACGTTTTCCAAAAAGTTATTTTTTATTAAATGAACAAAACCTAAGTAGTTGAGAAACTTCTCGGTAGATGTTCCTTTGGGAATGTAACCGACACCTTCTATGTTTGGGGATTGAGATTACCAAGAGACAATAGTCATTGTAATGAATGATAATTTCAATTGTAAATAGAGATACATCCAATTGAGATGAGATGGGGAAAAGCAATTGCTTAAAGATGGAACTATGTCCATCAATCCAATCCCCTAACTGAACATCGAGGGGAATGGGACAAGCCAGTTAAAGAAAATCAACAGTGATGATAGCCTAACCTTTGTTATTGGTGATCCCATAAATTAGTTCCATATGGGTGATAATAAGTCATTTGTTGATCTAGTGATGTACTATTAAAAATTATTGTCCCTTCTAAGGTAAGAATAGTTCAAAATTACATGGAAAAAAAGGTTGAGCTAAGCTCTTAATGAATTTCATAGCTATTATTGGTAATTTATTAAACTAAAGACTTGATAGGATCACTTATTTAAGTGTGGAGTGGGGCTTGCTCTTATGAGAATTATTATGAGAATTATTGGAGATACAGCAAAAATAGTAAAAGAAAAAGGGGGAAAAAAGTGAGTATCTCAAACAAAGAAATGAACAAGCCACGAAAGATACCATCCAAGGCTACGGCAATTTCATTTACGAAGCTACATGAACATATCTCAAAGATATATAAATATTTTTCTAAAACAATAATTCTTTAATTTGGTATCTTCATTAATCTCTTCGAAAAAGTCATATATAATCTATCATAAGCCCCAAACATTTAATTAGATTTAATTTGGGTCTCCTCCTAAAAATAACTGTTTCATTATCTTAATCATGAATGCAACATTCAATTCACTCACATAATAAATTTTGAATAAAAAAATCGAGCAAAAGTCACAGGATTTATCAAAATGATAAATTCACAATGCTATCACATTGACGAGGAATAATACTTGTTGATTATCTCATAGTAGATGACACCCGAAGTCTTCGTGAGGTGAATTCTTGACTGATGCAACGCCATCAAACTTGAGTCTCTTCATGAGGCGAACTGACACAATGTGATGTCATTGGATTTGAGATTTAATCCCGCGGTTGTTAGATTTTTGAATACATTATCATATTTAAAAATGTATTTGTATATATAATACATGAATTAGGTTACTGCTAGCGCATATTTGTTTAATATTAAAAATAAATTTTGTAAGGAAGAACATGAGATAGCAAAGATGCATATTATAGTGTATTTATTTGGGCACGACTTTGCACAAGTATTGGAGTTCTTAATGGACTTGGGTTGGATGTTGTTGTTAACCTTGGAATAACTAAATGTGTCTATTGGTACCTATGTTAATTGACACTATTTTAGTCAATTATTGATGTATCTAACATCTAAAAATATAACAATTCTGAAAATTTAGGTATTCCTGCATAGTTGATAATTCTTATCATACTATCGGCACATGGGCTGTCATAATTTTGATTTATGGGTCTAGTTATATAATCAACACTACCCATCCAGATGTATATTCCTTCATCTACAAAGCTATATAAACATATCTCAAAAGTTAAAAAAAAAAAAAATCATCCTAAGACTATATATATTTTTTTAATTTTAATTATGACTCATCATGCATTCATAATGCATATCTTTGTATCTTCATCGGTCCCTCTAGTTTTCGATAGCGAGTTAATGTATTCAGAAAAGTTAACTATTGGGGTTTGTCCTAGTGGCCATCATTTCAATATGGAAGGGGGAGGTGGGGGTTTCGAATCTCCACCTTCTCATGAGGGATTGAGGTAGGGGCGATTTAATTTCAAATGTGGGTTTGGACTCCCATGCCTTGCAATGAGGTATGACAAAAGTCCGGGAATGAGAGTTAAAGTAGGAATAAAGTAGGACCGACAAAAAAAAAATGTCTTCGGAAAAGTTATATATAATCTATCATAAACCCTAAACACTTAATGAAACATAATTTAGGCCGTATCCAATTATATAATCCCAGAAATAATTATTCCATTCTCCTAATCATGAGTACAGCATTCAATTCACTCGCATAATGCAATTTGAATATAAAAAGTCGAGCAAATGTCAAAGCTTAGTAATGGTCAAAATCAAAATGATAAATACAAAATACCAACACATTGACGAGGAACGATACGTTTTGAATATTTCCTAAGAGATGTCGCTAGGAGTTTCTGAGAGGCAAATTGACATAATGCGATGCCATCAAACTGGAGTCTTCATGAGACAAATTGACATAATATGCCGTCAAAAAATGCATTTGTATACATTACACATATAAATTAGCTTACTATCCGCACAAATTTGTTTAGCATCAAAATTTTTTTTTTTATAGGGAAGAAGGTGAAAGTTTAAATAATTTTTTTCTCGCAAAATTTATATTTAATACTAAATTAATCTATGGGGGCAGTATGATAATAAATATGTATAATATATACAAATACATTTTTTGAACATGCATAAATAGTCATAAATCTAACAACTGCAAGATTAAAGCTCATGTTCAATTATATCACATTGTGTCGGTTAGCCTAGTGGAGACACGAGTTTAATGACTTTGCATTGTGTCAATTCACCTCACGGAGACTTTAGGCGTCATTTCTTAGTGGTGACGGCGACCCCGGCCATCCCTCCCCTCTCCATCGCCGGCCTTTCCTAAGAAGCAAAGCAACGAGGGCTCGGCCTTCACCGCCTCCTTCGACCCCCTCTTTTTTTTTTTTTTTTAAGTTTTTAAATTTTAAGTTTTTTTAGAATATTTTAAATAAATTTAGTTTTAAATTTAATTTAATTAATTTTTGTATTAATTATTTACACATCACAGACAAAACGACGTCATTTTTGTATTTTCTCGCCACGTCGCCGTGCAAAACGACGCCATTTAGCACTCACCTCGCCGGAAAATTGCCACGTCAGCAATTTGGCCGGATTTTGATCGGAGTGGCACTTAAGTGATCCATTTTACTCCGATTTTGGCACTTAAGTGTACCTTTCTAAAATTTTGGCACTTAAGTGTCTCTCCGTGCCAAAGTTTGGCACTTAGGCCGATACCAGCCTTACATTATTGGCCATGTATCTCTTCCACTTTAGTATTGACTTTACGATTTTGAAATTACAATTAACCTTACTAACAGATTACTCACACCACTCTTAAACAATATCTTACATTTTCAAACACTTTTTCATCAACAATTTGATTATAAATTTTTGAAAATATTTGGTTGTGTTGTTTTGCCTTTAGTAATGACATACAATTTGCATAAGTTTTTATTCCCTTCTACTCAATATGTGTTCTTGAGATATTATCTATTGCATGTTGGTTAGATTACAAAACTAGAAGCATGTACATTTCAAGACATGTTCATTTAATTGAAAATATTTTTTCATTCGCCACACTTGGTTCATAGCCTTTTGAAATATCCTCACTATCATATCTTGGGCTGACGATCTCCATGGTTGTTATGTCCTCCATGCAAACCATAGTGTTAATGATAGTATCGTATCTTCTACCCCACCTTCTAGCACCTCCTCACTGACCTTTGAAAAACCATCACCGACATAATTAAATACTAATATTGCTTTGACGTCTAATACATTGATTTATCATCTAATACTGGTACATGTTCTAATGAGGCTTTTTAAGGATGCGTTTGATAACCATTCTATTCCTAAGAATAATTTTTATTAGAAATGATTTTTTTATTTCTGTTTTCGGGAACAATTTCTACACATTTGAAATTATTTGGTAACTACCCAAAATATCTAGTTCCGTAATAGAATTAGTTTTGGTACCATTTTCAAAATTTCTAATTCAAACCATTTTCTTTTAATTTTTTAATAATTTCATTAATTTTCTTTTCTTTCTTTCTCTTCTTCTTCAAACTTTGGTCGATCGCCGGCCTCGGGATGACTGCTGACCGGCAAGACGAGGGTAGGCGATCTCGTCGAAGCATTGTCAGGCCTCGTGCCTTGTCGGCCGAGCCTTGGTTATGTGAGAAGTCTCGCCCAGATCTGGTAAGGCCAAGTTCGCCCAAATCTGGTGAGGCCGAGCTCGCCTAGATCTGGTAAGGCCAAGTTCGCCCAAATATGGTGAGGCCGAGCTCGCCCAATTGCTAGCGAGGTCGAGCTCACAATGACTCGATGAGGTTGAGCCCCGCAAGCATTTAGGTGAGCTTGGCCTAGCTAGATTTGGCGAGGTCGACACTTGCTTGGCTAGGCAAGGCTCATCGGTGGCCGAGGGAGGCTTGAGTAAGGCTTGCCGGTGGTTGGGCGAGCTTTTGACATGCTCGCTAGACCTCACCCAACCGGTTGTCAATGATCGATGGCTGGTGGATGGTAGTAGCGACAGTGGCCAACAGCAGCAATGGTGGAAGAAGAAGAGAGAAGGAAGAACAAAAGAAGAAGAAAAAAGAGAAAAAATAAATTTAGGCTTACTTGATTTTGAAATTGTTCCTTGAAACAAAGAAAAACATTTTCTTACTCATTGATTCCGTTCCAAATCTATTCCTGAGAACAAATTGATTTTTAGGAATAAAAAATTTACCAAATGAATTTTTGTTTCAAATCTATTCTTGAGAACAAAAGAGTAGAATTTGTTACTAATTAACAAGTTGCCAAACACGCCTTTCGATGCCTTCCCATAATAGGCTATTGTTATACCTTCACAACCGATTTATCAAAAAGCAATAATCCATTCAATGTGGCTATATCAAAACCCAAACCCCAATACTAAATATCCATCACTAAATGTGAACTTGACTACTATAAACTCTAAAGAAAAGCCAAAGTGCTTCATTGAAGTTAATAAACATGAAAAATGGAGAAACATGATGCTTCAAGAATTTAATGCTTTGTTGCGTAATGAAACATAGGTTTTGGTTCCATTGAATCCTAAAGCAAATGCCGTGGGTTCAAATGGGTTTATCAAGTCAAGACACATCGAGATGGTTCGATAGATCGGTACAAATCATGTTTGGTAGCTAGGGGCTACAATCAGTAAGAGGGCATCGACTATATGGACATGTTTAGTCCCATTATTAAAGCAATCAATGTCCATATAGTTATTTCATTGGTTCTAATAAAGAATTGGAAACCGGCAATGGGATGTTAGCAATGTATTTTCAAATGGTAACTTGACTAAAAAAGTCTACATGGCCCAACTTTGGGGCTTCATTAATAAAGAAAGCTCAAACCATATATGCAAGCTATAAAACTCCTCATACGAATTGAAACAAGCACCGTGGGCTTGGTTTCAACAGTTGAGCATCTTTTTAAAATCACTAGGATTCATTGAATCAAAAACCGATCATTCCCTCTTTATACTACATTGGCCCGATTTCTTCATTTTCATGCTCATCTATGTTGACGACAATATTACTATAAGGACCAATCCGGCATTTATTCCAAGCACCATTAATTGCTTAAACAAGGAGTTCTTTTAAGGGAATTGGGCGAACTTAATTATCTTCCTAGGAATTGAGGTGCTCAAAACATCTATCAAGACTCCTAGTGTCACAAAAGAAATATGTTACAGATCTCCTCCATCGAGCCAAAAAGGACAATGCTAAACCAATTCATACGCCCATGGCTACTAATACCAGTTTAATCAATCAAGGTAAGCCATTTAAAGACGTCGCAAGAGCTCTTTAGCATGCCATTCTAGCTCAGCTAGATATCTCTTATGTGGTAAACAAAGTCTGCCAGTTCTTGAAAGAACCAACAAAAGACCATTGAAGTGTTGTGAAATGGATCCTACGCTATTTGAAGGAAACTGTTTTGCATGAATTACTCATCAGTTCCCAATCCACTACAAAACTCCATACATACAGACTAAAATTAGACTCAAAAACATATATATATATATACCCGTATAACTAGTGTTCCTGAATTATTACATGAAGGGACTCATCTCCACATATGTATTAATAGCCTCCCATAAAGTTCTGTCCTCATTCTATACAAAGAAAGAGGCATAGGCACAATGCCCATTGTTAGCACTCATTCATAAGTAAGAAGAAGCAACTTCAGAAGACACAAGGTCAAGTCAAACTAGAAATACTCCTAAGAATCCAACCATTGTCCTATCTGAGAGCCAAAAGGTGTGAGTGTCCTGTTGTAAGCTTCAGATCAAGCTGCTCCGCAACAGAATAAGTGAGGGGCGTGTGCAAGGTGGTCTGCAGTCATAAATGCTCCATACCAGTGTCCTCCAATAGCAATTTTGTTTGGATTAGCAACCTTAATCAGTAAATGATATAAATGAAACCTGTCAAAATAATCTCATTCATAAGAATTGTGTGGATTGAAAAGAGAAGAGGAGCTCACTCCGCGACGAATGACTTCCTCCACAGCAGCCCCTGCACTCGCAACCGATTGATCCACATACCTGACAAACGAATTGTGCCAAAACATAGATACATATAAATAATATAGAGTTATTAATAGCACAGTTTTTTGGTTAAAGTCTAGGAGCCTACTTGAGGTGGCTCAGGCTTTTTGGCTATGGCAATTTCCGATTAAAATTGATCCGATGGACTACATTGACAAAACACAAAAAGTTTAGAACTTAATTAGCAAAATTGAAAATTTAGAATTGAATGAGCAAAAATTCAATAAATTAAGGACTTTTTGAATAATTTTTTCTAATAGATACTATACATCTTTTAGCCTCCAATCTATTGATAGATTTAATTATCATTTCCTTTTTTTCTCTTCTTTTGAGTATTATAGCATACACTGCAGTGTTAAAGGAATTTCCACAAATGGACTAATCTGCTCTCAATTTGATGGTTAACGAAGGAGTGTGCACTTAAAAACTCTAAAATCAAGAGTGAATAAAGACCGTTTGCGTGAACTTGGTTCTCATGTACGGGTCAATTTGGCTCATGTTACCTCTGTCGATCCATTAGTATATATTGAAATCATTAATGTGAAGGGTAAAGCATGCATATTGATCAAAACGACATCAGTTTGGTTGATTGTTACAATCACGTCAATTGAAAGCAATAACAAGTGGGGCAGATCACGCGAGACGCCAAGTGGAGCAAAAACTATCCTCGCAGACGAAAAACAATGAAAAAAGAAAGCAAGAGATCAGCACGTGCAATGTTTTTTAGGGGTTCGATGAGAGAGAAGACGTCATCAGTGTGACATCGCTCTAAATTGGAGGCATATCCAAAGTGAGATCGGACGATGAGGACATCAAGACCGTGGTCAAATCAACAACCCCCTTTAGATCTTTAGATTCTTCATGTTCTTGCCCTAATTTTTTAATGCCCTATTTGGCAAAGTTAACCAAGTTGGAATGGTTAGACCCAAAAAAAGAAAGGCCAAGTTGGCATGGGACAGATACTGGGACATGGACATGGCCACCAGTTTAAGATCCAATGTGCTCTTGAAAACTCGGTTCGATTTTAACGGTTTCGGAGATACTACCACCGCAACGCAAAATTGACCTTCCCTTGTTTTCAATTCTTCGATTCTTTATGCGTGACAGGCTTGTGCCAGATTATTAAAAAAAGAAAGACGAAGAGAAAAAACAAAGCCCACGTGCATTATACGACATGAAAGTAAATGTATCTAAGTCGAGAATCATATATTTGAGGAAGAATGACTCAAATGGTTTTCAAATTTCGATTCAATGTATAATGTGATTCCTAATTTATTTATTTATTTAATATAATTCATTCACTTTGATTCAATATACAATATCGTGCCACATGCTTAAAGTAATATATAAACTATATGAAAATGTTCATAGTATTCTTGAACTTTAATTTAGCTACTAATTTAATTTTTTTTTTTTTTTTTTTAAATTAGGGAGCTTGTGCGCGATTGTGGCGAACACGTCTTTCCTCTCATGCAAGACGCGGAGCCACACGCGCGAAATTCGCACTGGAGCGAGCAAAAGAGGGCTGGAGAGAGACCGCAAGCAGAAAATTTCAGGGTCAATTTACCGGAATGCGAATGGGCCACGCGATCCGACATTTGACCGTTTCAATTTTAGGCGTTTCGCGGCCCTAAGGAGATCTCATTGGTCAAGTCGCATAATCGAAATTTCAATGATGCCCCCACCGCCACCGCAATGACCGGCTTTTTGGTGTGTACCTCCATCATTGACAGCTCCGCAAGCGTGGTCGAATGCGCGCCGCCTTTTCTACGTTTGACTTTGAGCGCGACACGTCACTTGCTCAATTTGGCGGCGCTTCGAAATTACCATTTTGCACCCCATTTGGATAAACGAGTAACGATTAGACTCCACTTTTCCAGTAATCACTTTAGGTTTTCGATGTAGCCTAGCGAAGGAAAGAAGAGAAATCGAAAACGCATTCCTCAACCGGATAAACTTTTAAGGACAAATGCACTAGTACTGGCCCCTAATTTTTATTTTTTCAATTTTATTTTAGCCTAGGTCGTAAAGTTCGTTTTTAGCCAACTGGGTTATTGAATTTTAGACCTTCCATCAAACAAAAGGACAATAATGCTCACATGGCCTGCATACAGGGATGGCTAGTGTGAAAATCTCTCCCCTCAAATTATTGATTTCACAATAGAAACTATCACTCCTTGATTAACCAAACATCGCAATCCTTGGGGTTTGATGTCCGACGGATGATTCTGTGCCGAGAAAGGAGTGTGAAATTGATGATTGGGTTTTACCATCGAAGAAACTAATTTATTGATCAAAGAAAGAGTGAAGGTTTGATTAGTTAAAGGAAACGAACGAATGAAATGACCATAAATTAATATGATTAGTTGCAAAAATTCATAAGTAAAACTATCTGATCGTGACATTTAACAAGTCTTGGTACAAGCTCGTTGAAAGCCCACCGTAGGTTGAACTTTTTTTTTTTTTGGTCGAAAAGTAGGTTGAACTTTAGAATGTGGCATTAGAGCTAATTTCTTCACATCCCTCATAATTAATCATTCTACACTAGAATCTTAATTGACCATATTCTTACTTTCTCTCTCCGTGAAAGTGTGTCTAAACGTGAGACTTTGGTTACATGCGCACTTATGATGGACGATATAAGCATGCAATATCTTCCCATTTGACAAACCGGACATTTAAGTTGGAATTTTTAAATAATTATTTTTTTGTGAGATATTCCGAAAACTAGTCAGAATTTATGCTAATTTATGAGATATGTGTATCTTCGATGCGTTATGCCACATTAACGTGCGAAGAAACAAGTTAGTCATAAATGCAAAGTTTCAAATTTCGAAGTTTTGAGATGCAGAGTGCGATTGATGATTACTTGAAGCTGTGCCTGTAATATTCATATTTTTACCTTGAGAATCGTTATTTTAGTCCATCTTAGAAGTCAAAAGTTAATTTATCGTGTCTGAATTTGGAAGTCACTTATGTCACGCATGACATCATGATTTAGTAAAAGACCAACATATTCCTAACTGTTTCTAGCTTGGCATCCTCATTAGTCATTCGACACGGTCCCACAAGAATTTCATCAGTCATGAAACTTAAATCTTTTATTATTATTATTATTATTATTATTATTATTATTATTATTAAGTCCTTCGCTTATTCTTGTTTTCAAAATGCTTATTCTTGTTTTGCCAAAAATTAAAAAATTCTTGGGCATCATACATATTATTATTGTTGTTGTTTTGTCGTCGTCGTCGTCTCATTTGACTCCAAATTCCATCGCCGGCTTCGTGCCATGCAAAATCCGGGCTTGCATGGATACATCACAAGCTCAATTTTCAATCCGTCAGTAAGGGCAAAGTAGTCGGCCTCTGTTAGTCCTCCTTGGCATGGGCAAGGAACGTGCCCAAATTGAAGCATTAGGGTTAAAAACTGGAGTTGCTAAGCATGTTATTCTTCATTCCATGGGACGCCATTTCACCATGGATTTCATCTTCGAGTATATTTTATGTGAGATCGGCAAGTACTTTCGGACAAAAAAAAAAAAAATGTTACTTGGTGGAACTAAAAAAGTGAAAATGAAAAATGAATTTTCTGCTGGTTTAATTTTTATGGACCTAGTGTTAATTTTTTGTTTTAATAGATCAGGTTATCAGGACTAGCTTCCGCACATGTCGACTAGTTTATCTCCATGGGCAATGTTAAGGATGCACTCCTCCACATAGACTTAGAGGCATTCGCGATTCCACTCTTGAGACATGTCTCCAATAAAGTCCGAACCAATATCACAAGAAAAGAAATGGCCTATCTTGCTATCTAAATCAATACCTTATTATTGTGAGAGTATTAGATACATAGTACGAAATGTCGTAAGTAACGTTCAACCACTTACTCACATTAAAGTCAAATGGCCTTTTCACATGAGATAGTAAATAAAGTGTGTAAAAAATTAACTCCCACATGACTTAAATTTGTAATCTTATAAGAGATTAATGATGTGTTTGTTTGGCAAAAAATAATGATTTGGAGAATATTTTTTAAAAATGATATATTATATCAGTAACAAATATGAATGAACAAAATAAAAATAATATTCTTTATTCACTAATTACACCGAGCGATATAATTGATTATTTTTAAAAATATATTGGACACATGAGCGACTCATTTATTATTACGTCGAAAGCCGCAAAATTTTTTCTTTAAAAAAAAAATGTAATACTAGAGGGAAAGAAAGTTGGCCTTACTTGCCAGCCACGAAATATGAAGCGACAGTACAAATCCAAATTTCTATTGGGTCGTAACTGTACTATTCCAATGTTAAAATGGCAAAAAGAAAAGGGTGGAACGCAAGGAAAGTTCCGATTCCATTCCCCTTGCCCCTCCCTACAAAAACCCCCATACCGCCCGCTTCATGCTCCACCGCATTCCTTAAACCCTCCCTTCAAAACCCTTTCTCCACATCACCATCTTCTCCTTCCTCTCCTTCTCCTTCCATCGCTCCCCTTCCCTAAACCACAAGCAAACATTCTCCGACAACTCTGTTCCGTGTTCGTCTGTATTTGCAGCTGTTCATTCTCCCGCGAAAGTTGAGGCTCCGACAATGTGTGGCGGCGCTATCATCGCTGACTTCATCCCCCGGAACCGACGCCGCGTCACCTCCTCCGACCTCTGGCCCGACCCCTGTTCCTCAAGCCCTCCAACGGCCTCGACGACCCGCTCCCCCGAAACAACACCCCTGCCCCGCCTCAGGTACTGCTCTGTTCCTTCGTTTTCTTGCGGTCGGTTGTTGGCGGAAATTCGAGTCGGGTTCTGATTGGGGAATTTCGTCGAACAGGTGGCGCGCAGGAAGAGAAGGCCCCGAAGAAGCCGCGGAAGAACCTGTACCGTGGGATCCGGCAGCGCCCGTGGGGCAAGTGGGCGGCGGAGATCCGCGACCCGAGGAAGGGCGTCCGGGTCTGGCTCGGGACGTTCAACACCGCCGAGGAGGCCGCGAGGGCTTACGACCGGGAGGCCCGTAAGATCCGCGGCAAGAAGGCCAAGGTCAATTTCCCCAACGAGGACGACGCCTTCTCCACCATCCCGCCGGCTGACCAGACCCAGCACCACCCCCAGGTCCCCAACTACCCTCCTCTGTATCAAGCCAACTGGAACAACGACGGGGCACCCGCCAAAACTCTGGACTTGGCCTTCGCTTACGACCTGAACCAGATGGGGCATTTCCCCGCGAACTGCTACGCCCCGATCCACGCCGAGCCCGTGGCCATATCCAGCGAAGAGATATCCGGGTCGGGCTCGGAGGACACGCACGCGTCGTCGACGGCCGCGCTGCTGGGCGCCAACTATGGCGCCGGCGCCGGCGCCGAAGCGAAGGTGAAGGCGGAGGGGGAGGGGGGAAGAAGAAAGAGGAGGAAGAGGAGAGCGAGGTGCAGAAGCTGTCGGAGGAGCTCCTGGCGTTCGAGAACTACATGAAGTTCTACCAGATTCCCTACCTGGACGGCCAGTCCGCCGCCGCGCCGCCGAATCCCGCTCAGGATAGCGTCGTGGGCGAGCTCTGGACCTTCGACGACGACAACGCCTCCGGCGTAACCGCCGAGGCTCCGGCCGCTCTCTGATCGCGTCGTTTTTGGGGCGCCTATTAGAATCTTTTTTTCCTATTTTGCCCTTTTATTTTCTTTATTTTCTTTATTTATATTTAGAACCTGTGTCGATCGGGTGGGAGGTGGGATTTGATGGTCGTGGTTGCTGATCGGAACTCCTTTTTCGTTTTTGTGAACAAAGTACAACCTCTTACCTTGTAATAAAATTGCGATTAGTCTCGTGCAGCAGCTGTCGTGCAAAGCTAATCTTAATTTTCTCGAAGTGATTTCGTGGTCATGACACGAGCCATGCCATAACCATGTTAGTGATCCAGCAGAGATGAGCAGTTAAAAAAAAATAAAAAGGCGGGAAAAAGCCAGGGAATATCGGGAGAGGGGCAAAAGGGTCGAATCGGGGCGACAAATTTTGGGTCCGAACCCGAAAAAGGTTAGGTGACATCGAATTCCACGCCGATGGAGAAAACGGGATGCGGCCGCTGGTTTTCGGGGCGTCGAGGCGGAGGCGGTTACTGGTTACCGACTTGACGCGGCGGGCCGCGGTTTATCTTCCGGTGGGCGGCGCACGCTGGTTTTGGTTCGGGAGGTTCCGGCTCGCACGGGGCGCGTGCTTGATTTCAACGGCCCCTTTTGGGGGTTGTACTGCTTGCTCGTACGCTTTCGGTCACGAGATTGGGATGAGGATTTCTCTTGGATCGTACACTTTCATTCACGTGCCGCTTGCGTGGAATTCATTATATTAGATTATATATATGCATATATATATTTCCATTTTTGGTCGAGGGAATTCATTATATGAAGTTAGGACAAAAAATGCAAGGATGTTCATAATAATATTTAAACCAATATAGTTATAGAAATATAATATTTCAAAATGGATGATTTTCATGATCTCGCATGGACATGAGAAAAAGATTGAGGAGAAAGTTACGATTATTAGCTCGAATTTTTTTTTTTTATCACAAGTTAATGAGAAAATTTCAAATAAGGGTTTGAAATATTCTCATTTTTTTTTTAAATAAAAGCCTAAAATGGATATTGTTTTAAATAAGGGCATGAAGCATGTAGTGGCCATTGCGGCTTCAAATGAAGATTAATCTGTTGGTCACTTAGATCAATGGGCATTTTTTTTGTCAAAATATAATTTTAAATTTAAATTATTTTTTTTTATCTTTTTCTCTTTTCTTTCGTTTTTCTAACAGGTGCTCGCGAGGGCCAAGAGACCCTTGCTAGTTACTAGCGAGGGTCATGGTCCTCGCCATATCTAGACGAAGGTCACCTCGTCGCCTCGCCTGCTACCTCACCCAAGCCCTCAGCGGCTACGAGCGAGGCATCCCTTGCTTATGGATGGCGAGGGTGGCCCTTGCTAGATCGAGTGAGGGCGACCCTCGCCTAGCCCACTCCAATGGCCGGCCATCACTTGAGATCGATCATCGACGAAGAAGACAACTAGAAAAAAGAAAAAAAGAAAGAAAAAAAATTCAAAAAAGGTAAAGGACAAAAATGCCATTGATCAACTGGGGGGTCAAGCCCTTCTTTGAAACTAAATAGTCATTTTAGGCTCTTATTTGAAATAAAATTCACTTCAAGTCTTTATTTAAAAAAAATGAGAGTATTTCATGCCCTTATTTGGAATTTTCCCAAAGATAATTGTGAGGATTAAATTTATATATTAAAAGTGAATAGTAAAAATTTAATAAAAATTCCCTTAATGGTATTAAAGATAGATGATAATTTTTTAACCCGAAAATCTTTTGATAATACTTTAGAATTTAACTAGAAAGTCAATGAGCAACTATTTTCCGTTAAAATATTGGAACAAATACAATCCGATTTAACTTTGCTTGATACTGAACACCTTGATCTTGGGTGGCTGACCAAAGCATCATTAGAAGCTGTCTACTTTTTCTTTTGTTGCTTTAGTACTTGCTTTTAGGTAGGCCTGTTTCCACCCAATCTGTGACTTGGTACACACCTTTTATTATTGGACAAACCGAAATAACCTTCTATGTTATGAGACGATATCAATCATCCATTCGTCCTAATTTTCTCTCCCATCTCTTTTATTCACCTTCTGTGTTTATTATTGACCGGTTAAAACATCCATTTGGTCCATAATATCTTACTTTGCTTTTACTTGCCTCATCGCCCGTTGCCTGGCCAGATGCCCATTTTTTACGAAGGAAAGAAGATGGAAGAGCCAATGGTGGTGGTGGGGAAAAAAATATGAGAGAGGAAAAAGTATGCTTATTTAGGCTTTGTTTGTTTATTAAAAAATGAATAATTTGAAAAATATTTCCTAAATAAAATCACTTATATCACTTGGAATAATTACGTGATGAAAAATGTTTTCATTATCGATAGTAATTTATATTTAAATATTTTGGTGAGCAATAAAAATATTATTTGTTTATCTATATTTATAAACAATATCAATAATCATTGTCAAGAAAATATTTTTCAAATCACTCATTTTCAAGAAAACATTTTTATTTTCCAGCATTTGATTTGTTTGGGAAAATGAGTCAATTAAAGATATTTTCCTAATTAATGGAAAATTTTTCTTATCAAAATATGACTGAGTATTGATGCTTGAACCTCTGCACTTAGAAACAAGAACCCAATACTTGTTCTTAGGCTTATGACAACACGCTTAGGTCCTCGGCACCCTTGGGTCCACCAAGGCTAGGCCCAAGACTCTATCGCCAAAGCCTAAGTCCATCGAGGCCGGGCTTGGGACACCAATGCCCATGCCTAGGATGCTAGGCTCGGTAATATCAAGGCCGAGCCCAAGTCCATTCCAATTTTTTTTTTTTTTAAAAATAAATTTAATTTTTAAATATTTTTTTATTATTTCCTTTCTCTTTCCTTTTCCTTCGCTAGTTATTGGGCCTTGGCAATAGCTAGCAATCTTCCACAAAGTGGGCTGTGCAAGGCTCAACATTGCCTGAGGCTAGCGAGGTTAGCCCTTGCCTATGGCCTATCGCTGAGACTTGACACCTAGCCAAAGAAGAAGGAAAAAGAAAAGAAAAAGATGAAAAAATTCATTAAAAATTTATAGAAATTGTCAATGTTTACACAACTATAGCTTGTAGGACGCCAGTGTCCATGTAAGTTATTTCCAACTGAATGAGTTTTCCTTTGGCAAACGATGAAAAATATTTTCCGGTTTATTTTCAAGTTTTAGCCAAACGTTGGAAAATATTATTATTTTCCTGGAAAATAATTTCTTGAAAAAGTCTTTCCTAAAAAAATGTCACATTTTTTGCGAAACAAATGGAGCCTTGGGGATTAATTACTTTTCCAATTCAATTTTATCTCAGTCAGTTAACAATAAAAATAGAATGTGACGAATACGGATGGGAGAGATCAAAGGAGGGTGAATGGGCGATTGATCTTGCTTCCCAACATTTGGTCAATCGATAGCAAAGCATGCGAGTTAAGTTAAATAGGGGTGAAAATAGTGCCGTCGTTTACATGTTTTCCAATTAAGGAAACAAAAGGGTCGTTCGGACACTTCTGAAAAGTCGAAATAAACAATTCTCATTTAACCTCACGTAACGAATAGCCTCGTTACTCGCTCGTAGGCCCAATGCGAAAACCGATTTCCCCATTCAAGCCCGCTTCAGAAACCAATCCGGCTCGGGCCGTGATGCGTAGGCCCATAAGGTCAAGCCCAATGAAAAATCGGATCCAGACCCAACCCGGCAGGAGCAACCCTAGGGCAGAACGCCATTTCGGGGAGGGACGACGAAGTATAAAATCCTAGACCTCCGCTGTTACCTCCATCTTCCACTGGCGGCCGCTTAGAGAGATCGGAGGAGGAGGAGGAGGAGAGATGGTGTCGCTGAAGCTCCAGAAGCGCCTCGCGGCTAGCGTGCTGAAGTGCGGCAGAGGGAAGGTGTGGCTGGACCCCAATGAAGTCAACGAGATCTCCATGGCCAACTCCCGTAACGCCTCCTCCTCGCCTTTCTCCTTTCTCCTTTCTCCTTTCTCCTTTCTCGTTCTCGATGGTTTCCGCCGGTTTTTTTAATCGATTTCGATCTTTATTCACTGCTCATATTAGCTAAGGCGAATCAAAAAAAGAACTTGTCGGATAAGGAGGCTGAAACTTTGTTAGGCATCATGAGGCGGTCGTGTTGTGGTATTTCGTCGCTGTTCAGGCCTTTTAGGATTGCTTCGCGAGGGGAATTCAGCAGCTTGCTAAGGATTAATGGGGATTAATGGGTGGTTTACCGTTTCATAGTTGAGCTGAGCTTTCGAGCTCGTTGTCTGGCGAGAAGAAAGACTTAGGAGTGTAATACGATGATGTCTTTCGGCGGCGTTGTTTACGGACGATGGTTAAATTTGGGTGAGATGGGCTGTTGAGGCCAAAATGTTGAATCGCATTTTGGCCTGTGGAGTGTCATGGGGATGGAAATGGCGAGACGATTTTGTCCTCTAGTGGCATGGCTCTTGTTCATAAGAGCTTGATCTTACCCTTCTGGGGGACTGTTTCGGTTGCTACGTGATGGCGAAATACTTCTATGTGATGGTCAATTTAACGTCCAATAGGGATAGGGACAGGCTGCATTTCGTGATTTAAGCAAATTTCATGTTTTGTTGCTTCTTGTTGTGAAATCTGGAGCAAGTTCATTTTCTTATGTAGTAATTTTGCCATTTCATCGCTTGTACGAGTTACTTTTGTCTTTAGGGTGTCTTGAGTCTCTTAGTTGTGAGCACCTGTATCGTGGTATTATCATTTCTATAATGGAATCTGTTGCTTTTAGTAGGTTCGTTTTAATTGATATTACGAGATTGTGTGCGTAGGGCAAAATATCAGGAAGCTGGTCAAGGATGGGTTTGTCATCAGAAAGCCAACGAAGATCCACTCTCGGTCTCGTGCTCGCCGAATGAAGGAGGCCAAGAGAAAGGGCCGTCACTCTGGATATGGTAATTTTTACTTCAGCCTTCGACTAGAATGTGACAATATGACTGATGTCGTCGATCATTTTCTATAAAACATAAGTCTCTCTCTACTTTCGTTTTGACATGGTAATGTTGTCTTGCAGGTAAGCGCAAGGGTACAAGGGAGGCTAGGCTGCCAACCAAAATCCTCTGGATGAGGAGGATGCGTGTATTGAGGCGCTTACTCCGCAAGTACAGAGAATCTAAGAAAATTGACAAGCACATGTACCATGATATGTACATGAGGGTGAAGGGTAATGTGTTCAAAAACAAGCGTGTGCTGATGGAAAGCATTCATAAGTCCAAGGCTGAGAAAGCAAGAGAGAAAACCCTATCTGACCAGTTTGAGGCTAAGAGGGCTAAGAATAAGGCAAGCAGAGAGAGAAAATTTGCAAGAAGGGAGGAAAGATTGGCCCAGGTGGGTTTCAGAGCTGAGTCTTTTGGTGTTTTGATGTGAAAAAATCGTGTCCTATGGTGAAATGACTATTTAGTTTATGCAGTTACTCTTTGGACGAGTGCTTCTCTGTTTTTTGCCATTTTTCACAATAATATGTAGCATGTCACGGTAATTTGATGGTTTTTCCTTAAATATGTTCAGGGACCTGGTGAAAAACCAGCACCACCTGCTGCCGCACCTGTTGCTGAGTAAGTGTAATTTTTCTGTGCATTCTTGTGTGATCAGGTCTTCTCCTTCAAAATTGATAAGGGAACCTTTTCTCTTTGGCATGCAGAGCTCCCAAGAAGGCAAAGAAGTGAGATCCATGATGAGCAGAAATGTAGTAGGTGAAAGTTAGTGGATCAATGCTGGTTTGAGCGATCTTGTTAGATCAATTTTGTTGACTGACTCTTTTCACAAAGTTGTTACTTTACATAGCAGAAGAAAGAGGATTATGAAAAATCCAGGATCAATGTTGGAGTTTGTTTCTTAATTCAGTGGCTTGTGTTTCGTTCTTCTCTTGTCGTATTGTTGCATGAGGTGGCTATGTGCACCTCTTACTGATTGCATGTTCTTCTCGCTGCCATGGGTGCCTTGTGCAACTAAACTGCTGGTTCTGTGAGGTCCGTACCGGTATCCTCAACTTGCATGAACCTTAGTCCAATATACTTGTTTTATATATATATGACTTGTTGGTAATATCTTTATCTAGGTAAAACCATATTGCCCAATTTCAAGCTGAATGAGTTGAATGTGTCTTATGATATCTCAAGTGAAGCATGCTCTGTTGGTGAATTTTATTACACAGATGAAATTCAAAGTAAACTTCTAATCAATTGTAACAAGCTTTTTCCTTTATCAGGTGTTAGCGTGGCTCACTTTGCTAACTTGCCTGGGGAGCTACCATGTAGCTTTTTCGGATGCATAATTCAATTTATTCCTATCCTACCATTTTAAATGTTTGTTAGGAGCCGCTCATTGCCTGATTGTACCAGCTCAAATGATCACTCAGAACTTTAATGAAAGACAGTTAGCAAAGCAAGTATATTATGCTTGTGGAGTAAAGGGCAGGGAGTTTCTATTGCTTGCCATGCGGGATTCTGCGCGTTCGAGTTAGAATGTTCTTGCTTGATCTTGCACATTAGAGAATTAGCTGACCTCAAACTTTCATGCCACCAGTTTGATCGTTCATGGTAAGCAGTAATATTGTTATGGCAGGAAATCCAGAGTCGAAAGGCATCAGCGATATTGTCATGGCAGATTGTATCCATGAAAATATGGGAAGGACATACAATCAGTAAAACAGTTATAGCAATTACCACTTGCGATTGTGAGATTAAAACTTGACAGGTCCTGCATGTTTAAGAGAGGCAAATGCGCCCAACAAGAATACTTATACAATTCTGTGCAGAAACTTTAATTACAACACTTAGGTTGCTTTTGATTTGCATGTAAGTGCTAAGACTTTTTATGCATTTATACGATCGCTAAGAAAGGAATAACCCACTGAGTAAGTAAGAGCTGTCAATCTCTCGGAATGACTCTCAAGCAGAGTGTAATTTTATGTAAAAAATAAGTAAGATATTAAAAAAAGTACTGATGCCACAATTCAAAGAGGGCATCATCATCCCCAGGTTGAAAAGGAACTCTTTATTCAGGGATCGAAAAGTTTCTAGGATACAACACGCTCATTGTAGGCCTCCTTATTACCTCCGTTAACTAGTGTTAATAAAACAAATCTCAAGAGAAGCAGAGATGAAGAGAACCTTATCAACTGCCAGTGTCACTAGCAAGAGCTTAAGACCAATTGATAGAATAACGCCGCATAATAATGTTCTTTATTTTATAATCCCATAAGCCCTTCATCCGTTATAGGGGCAGACAAAAATGCCGGAAAATTATTGTAACAATAGCTAATCTTCCGTTAGCCAATAATATCGATTGTCTTGAGAATCTATAGTTCTTTTCAACCAGATGGTCCAATCATTTTTTCAGGTACAACAAGATTGTCGAACTCTTCACTTGTAAGAAGTTTAAGTTTCAGAGCAGCTTCCTGAGAAAAAAGATGAGAAAAAAAGAAAGTATAGTTTTAGATAGGATCAAACAACTAATACATTTACCAAATGAGAAGCAAGTAGGCGACAACACATTCATGGCAGGCAACATTGCACTCTTTTTACGACACAATATTTGGAGGCTCCCCCATGGCACCTATTTTCAAGACTACAGGATACCTCCTAAAAGAAAATGTTATTTCTGGACATGGATATGCAAATCCCATAGTCACGTAACATGCTTGTGGCCCATTAGCCGCTAGACCAACCCAAGGGTTGGCAACAAGCGTATCTTCTCGACAAAAAAAATACACCACACTGTGGATCTGCCTTCCAAGCCAGTCAAATATATTCCCTTCTTCCATGAGTAATGGAAAATTATTAGATGCAATGCAACTCGTGCAGTCATTCAAAATTCAACAAAGGACACGCTAAGATAACCACATTTTCATGCTTTAGGTTTAAAAATACCCCATGCTAGTCGACAGAAACTATGAAAAAAATAAAAAAGTTACGATATTCTAGGTGACTTGGATCGTTTTATTGCTCATTTCCTTATAGCTCAAGCTCTGAAAAATTGATGTGTAAACAATTTGTACTTGCCCCGCATGAATTAAAGCAAAGAAAAGCCAATTATTTTCATCTAATAAATCTTTCTATTTTCTAAGTCAATGATTATATAAAATAACATAATCACGATGTAAATATACAGCTACACCAAATATAGTTGTTTAAGTGTGGAATAATACTAACCGTTTACATTGGGTTGGGTCGGCAAATCAAAGTCAAATAACACACTAGACCATATTGAAAAGCCTAAATGTTCAGTTTGATCTTCTTTTCTTTTTCTCTACAACCTTATTGTTTAGCATAAAGAGTTACAGCCAAGCTGACTGTAAAGGCTTTCCATTCAAGTCTACAATGTACTAAACCTAAGTAAATATAGAATCAAGGAACTCACCTTCAAAGTAGATCCCTCCTTGTGGGCTTTCTTGGCAACCGCAGCAGCATTATCATACCCAATTTTCTGGAAAGACCAGAATCGTTTGCTTTCAAAAACTTCTTTCTTTAATATGAAAATAAAAAGTGGAGAATAGATATACTGAAAGTTATTATTAAAATACGGCAAGAGGGTCGACACTTACGGGGTTCAAGGATGTGACGAGCATTAACGACTGCAAGGCCCACAAAGGACAAATAATCAGCTATAGATTCCAATAAGCCAGAAATTATATCCATATACTATAAAAAGTAGCTCAGCTGACCTCATGCAGTAACTTTGAAATTCTTTCCCTATTAGCTTGAATTCCTTGGACGCAATTCTTGTCAAAGGAAGAACAGGCATCCCCCAATAGTCTTAGCGACTGTAGGTAAAAGGAAGAGCAAAAACGCAAGATGAGTCAATGTGGTGATGTAGCAAATATTAACCATAGACCACAACTTCAACGAAAGGTTGAGCATCAATAAATAACAAACTTATTGAAGCTAAAGATGCATGTAAAAGGTTCTTGTGCTATGTTGTTAAGAAAATGATCTGTCTTGTTTTCATTAAGTGTAATCATTGAATACTAGTTTATATTCGTTTGTATACCGAAACATCTTTTTGCTTGTTTATCCTCACGTAACAATAATTTCCAGAACTTCCAAACATGATCAAACCAAATGCTTCACATATTTTGAAAAATTTCAAGGCCCGCTACCATTTCTAACTATAGCGATCAAGTAGCAAAGAGCAGCATTGCTGCTTCATTATTTGGCTCATAAATCAAGGATATACACTTTAAACAATGACAAAATGCAAGACGAGGAGCGCACTTGTAAGAGACCACTAGCAATCATTGGCTTGAAAACATTCAGCTCAAATTGGCCATTTGATCCGCCCACTGTAATGGCTAAATTATTTCCCATAACCTGCAAAAGATATTATGTGCTGATTATTTTTCAATTTAGAGATGCTCATCGACTAAATGGAGTGACCAGAGGACACTCCTCGACTCCGTAACTTAAGAGATAATAAAATTTGACTCTAGCATATTAACTACTCTCAAATTGGCTTGAGAGAGATTGGAATTGAAGGTAAAATTCTTACCCGTGCACAGACCATGGTAAGAGCCTCACACTGGGTAGGGTTGACTTTCCCCTGCAATAGAATAGGTTCAGTGAAGTGATGTGGAGTAGCTTTGTCAACTTAAGGTTCTAAGACCCAAGCTACTGGTTGCTTCAACTTGCAATAGTAGTTACGATATCGTCTTTACCGGCATAATACTGCTGCCAGGCTCATTTTCCGGAAGAATAAGTTCACCAAGGCCACAACGGGGACCACTGTGTTAAGCACAAAACATGTGAACAAAATACAACGGAAAAGGAATGGTAATGATAGAAGGTAATAACTCTTGCTCTGGTGGTGAACTGACCTTCCCAAAAAACGAATGTCATTAGCAATCTTCATGAGAGAAGTAGCTACAGTGTTAAGGGCACCACTGGTCTCCACAAAAGCATCATGTGCAGCCTGGTCAGCACATAGAGGAGGGTATAAATTTCTTTTTCTTATATGATTGAAAAAGATTACACATGGTCACTTAGTTATCTCCCTACTACACGGAAGAGAGAACAAGAGAGAAAAAAAAGTGTAAGGAACAAGGCATGGGTAACAAAAGCATTACCAGGGCTTCAAACTTGTTTTCTGCAGTGACAAAAGGTAAACTAGTTTCCTTAGCTACTGCTGCAGCTAACTTTACATCAAACCTGCACAAGAGTATCTTCAATTGGTGATGCGTCGAACAAAAGCCCCCAACTGTCACTATTGTCTAAGAATCACTAAAGTAAACTTGAAACATATCTAGAGAGAGCAGCCTCAAATAACCTATCTACGATTGGCCATATCATGCTTCCTCATTTCAGGCGGTCAGCCCAAGTTGCTAAAGTTATAATTGAATCACCCGAATGCTAACACGTAAGCATTGATGAGAACCAGAAATGTAAAGCAGAGCCATGACCATTATATCATGGGTGCCACACATTGAGGTGAGATTGAAGAGATTATGTTAGGATAAACCTACCCTTTCTTTGTATTCAGACCGGTACCTACAGCAGTACCACCTTGTGCAAGCTGCTCAAACCTCAACTGTCAGAACTCTGAAAATAAGGAACATTGAGAGCAAGAACATATGTATCTCCTACGAACCTGGTACATACGAGGTAGAGTGCAGTTGACACGGTCAATTCCATACTTAACCTGCAATAGGAACATTCTGGATGAATTGCATGCTCTATGTTGTCACATAAACTATCATGCTTTTGTACAACCAGAAATATGAACAATTAATTTTTCCATTATTTGGTTGCCAATAGATATAGAGGCTCTCGGAGCCACTGGCTAATAATCAAGCGGGCATCCAAGTACATACATAACAGACTACAACTAAGCATGCAGGATTTGGAACTTAATATCGGTGCTTCCTGAAGTGCAGACTTAAATTTGTGCTGCCACTAGACTACAGCAGAAAGGAAAGCTTACTTGGGTACAATAGCCACTAAACTCTTGCCCCACTGTCAAAGGAGTTGCATCCTGAGTGTGAGTTCGTCCAATCTTGACAATATCCTTAAATTCGATGGACTGTTAAGGAAAAAGAAGGAAAATGATCTAATTGATTGTAATAGAGGTACGCATTGCATGTTACAAAATCATGCACTAGCATCATCTTTAAGATAATGAAGTCTCCGGAGAAAACGGGCGCAAGAACTATTAGAGAAACACACAAATAGCCAACGCACATGCACAAATGTGCATGGTGAACAAACAAAAGTGCAGTGGGTGAGTGTGTGCAGAATCTTTCAGCATAGTCACGTTAATTACAAACTCCATTGAAGGAAGAAACAACATGACCTAAAGAAAGCTCAGTGTCATTGCACACAAATAAGCACTACATATCATATGAGTTCAAACACTGTACTTGTGAAGCTTGTCCCATGTGTATATCACATGTTGCTTAGGCTAATGAATACGGGAAGCAAAAAAATCCACATGAACCTAGGATTTTTCACAATGTGAGATAGTGCATAGGGATCTTTCCTCCGCACAGTCTTATGCATGAGCATAACTTGGAAATTCTTTAAAAGAATTGGCATCGACAATCTAAAAGAGACAAAATAAAGGTATATAGTTTAAAAAGAAGAACAATAAAGTTTACTTGAAGATTGAAGGTGTCATGTACAAAAGGGCCAAAATAATCTCGAATGGTGAAACATCCGGTGCTGAAAGAAAGAAAGCTGCATTAACCTAGAGTATTTCCATATCCTTCGAAGCAAAAATACCAAATGATGTAAACACAAAGCATTGCTAAGGGAGCACTTCAACAATTATCCAACCTTTGATATAGAATAAAGAATTGTTTTAGGTCTTAACAATTATCAAACCTTCGAGTGAAGAGAAGAATGCAAGTTCCCCAGACTTGGCAATAGTCTTGAATTTATTTCCATTGCAGCCGCAATATGCATCACCTATAATATGAGAAATACCATAACGCATTTGTTTGAGAACAAACTTTCTAGTTCTTTATTCTCTTATAGACGATATAGAGTTCACATCAATACATGCGCCGGATCCGATCCCTTTTTAGGCTTAAAAGAAGGGGGAGAAAACGATCAAGGATGACACTTTGAATCAAGTGACAGAGGTATTTCAGGTGATGAAGAAAACAAGGCTTACAGTTGGGAAAGTGTCGTTAGAAGATTGAGAACGGTTCACATGATCATTTGGGTGCACAGACTTTTCTCCACGCTTACGGCCAAGGATTTCAGCTGCTCTGTTTGCAATCACCTACAATAGCCCATGAATTGAAAAACATAAATCATTAGGAAAAGAAATCATCTAGCGATTACCATCATCCTGCTTCGACATTCTCATGGAATAACAAATCAAACCGCCCTTATTCCCCTTCCAGAAAAAGAAAACTCCAAATCCCTCACTTCGAAGTTCATAAGGATTGTCGCGAGACCATGATTCTCTCGTACAAAATAGGACTTCCCATTAGCATGAAGGATGCCAGATAAAAATATGAGCAACCCAAACGAGAAACATGGCAACAATGTTTCAGTGGCAATCCGCATAGGCATTAGCATATTGTAGTGAAAAGCACAAGGCCTTAGAAGCCTTGTTGTATACATATAATTGTACTCACCTCATTGGCATTCATGTTACTTTGAGTGCCACTGCCAGTCTGCCATATGACAAGGGGAAAATGATCATTCAACTTTCCCTCAGCTACTTCTTCAGCTGCTTGCATTATGGCTTCTCCTATGGAAGGATCGAGACCGTATTCCATGTTAACCTGAGAATTATAGCATTGACGCAATCAATTACCTTCTACAACGTGTTTTTTAAATAAATATGACATACGATGCTGATGACAATTAAATAGACGTATGGAATGTGAATAACACATCCTGCTTCATAATAGTTTCAACTGATTTTCCAAGATAATACAGCTTCAAAGTTCAAGACATTAATTATTAGATATAAGAATGCCATTTCCTTTTTTGTGATTATGGCTTTGTGCGTTTTGCGAAAAATATGACATTTCTGGAAAATATTTTCTAGGAAGGTATTTTTCAGAAAAATATAATTATTTTCCAATATTTGGGTGAAATCTGAAAATGAAGTGAAAAATATTTTCCGGTGCTCGATAAGGGACATATTTTCCTCCATACACTCTTTTTAATAATAATAATAATTAATAATAATAATAATAATAATAATAATAATAATATTATTATTATTATTATTATTTTTTTAAAAAAGAGATTTTTCATTATTTTTAATTTTAAAAAATCGATTTTCAATTATTTTATCTAAAAAAATCAATTTTCAATTATTTTATTTCAAAAAAATTGATTATTAAATTATTTTTCTTTTTCTTTTCTTTAATTTCCTCTTCTTCTTTAGCCGATTGTTGGCTGCGGCGACGATCACAGGTGAGCCTCAAGCACACCAATGAGCACGGGGCTTGCCCACCTCTAGCGAGCTTAGGCTTGTCGCTCAATGAGCGAGGGCCACTGGCCTCGAGCCTTAAGCTCGACGCTTTTGCTTGTTGATTTGGTGAGTGGCGAGCCTAAGCTTGCTAGAGATGGGCGAGCCCAAGGTTCACCTATGGCTAGTCGCCACCGGCGACCGGATGAGAAAGAAGAGGAGAAAAAAAAAAAAAAAAATAATTGAAATTTTAGAATAATAAAAAATTTTAAAAAAGAAAGAAGTGTGGGCTTGTAGGAGTGTAAGATAAGAAAAAGTAAGCGAGGAAAATGTTTTTCATTTTTCAAAAGTGAAAAATATTTTTCTTTATTTTAGAATACTTTTTTCCTTTCATGGAAAATATTTTTTCCAAGTAATTCCTTTATTGTGAACCGAATGCCGGAAAATTCGAAGAACATTTTTTGGAAAATTATTTTTCATGAAACAAACGAAACTTACATGGAGTAGAGCAAAAAGCGGTAAGCTAAAGTGTAACTATTGGGTTCACTAGCGTCGAAACAGCACGACGGTATGGTACAAAACGAGAAAGGGCCTAAAAATGACAAGTCCAATTTGCATGAGAAAATATTAGGTACCCAAATGATAGAACATTAGGCATAGCCATACAAAGTAATCCCGCAACGAATTCACCAGAAAAGCCAAAAAGGGATCAGTCGAAGAACACGACCTTGGCAGCACACTTCTTCAGGACGCCGAAAGCTCGAATAATCGGCTCGGGCATCCGCTCCCGCTCGCCTCCGATGTCGAAATTCTGCAGCGACCTCTGCGTCTGCGCTCCCCACAATCTACACACGAAAAACAAACCATCAACTTCGAAACGTTCAAAGCAGCCAGACGAATGCCCCGAGCTTCATCGATTCTCGGTTGC
Organism: Eucalyptus tenuipes; assembly: GCA_014182365.1. NCBI lineage: Eukaryota > Viridiplantae > Streptophyta > Magnoliopsida > Myrtales > Myrtaceae > Eucalyptus > Eucalyptus tenuipes. The sequence goes on along the minus strand of CM024544.1, from coordinate 8,932,428 downwards.
GCGCACAAAAATACGCGCTTCGGACAATGGCCGAAACACACTTTCACAGTATCGTCGAGAGGTGATAAGAACTAGCAAAGACAAAAGGGTAAGGGACGAACTTGTCCGCGGGAACGAGGATGGGTCCAAAAGTGTCTCTTTCCTCCCGGAAACCAGTCAGACCACAAGCACCGGTGGCGCCCGATCCGCTTGAGAGACCCATATGACCACAACGAGTGAGCGAGCGAGCAAGCGAGAGAGAGGGTTTAAGTGTTCATTCACGGTTTAAGTGTTCATTCATGTGGATTTATTGAGAAGTTCAGGTGCCCAAATTCCTGGACGAATCTGAGCCCTCGAGGGCTTCTTCATCACGATGACGGGGGAGAGAGAGACAGAGACAGACAGACTTGACGAACTTGAGGTGGACCGGAGGAAGTCAGAGCTTTTTCCCGGAAAATGTGAAAACGATAGGGATGGAGATGCGGGGAGAAGAAGAAGAGAGGCGAATCAGAGGAGAGCGCTGAGGTAAGGCAGAGGAAGTCAATGCTTTTTCCCCGGAAGATGTGAAAACGATGGGGAAGGAGACGTGAGGAAGAAGAAGAAGAGAGGCGAACCAGAGCACGAGGGAAGGGACGGCAGCAGAGAGAGAAAAATGTTTAGGTGTATTTAGATTTCCAAGGAAAATTACTTTTTTTTTTATATTTTAAATAGTGATCTTTTTGTCTAATTTTCCAAAGTAGAATATACATTCAATCATTTATTTGCAGTACAGCAAAAGTTAGTGATAATTCTTACATGGAATGAATCATGTTAGTAAAATACTCGTTATTTTGTACGGGACTTACGTACGGGACTTTCAATAAGACTTTCGTCTTCCATACATAGAGAAAAGCACTCCATCTTTTGCAGGAAACCAAATTATGCACGCATAAAACTCATCCCGTATTATGCTCAGCAAAAATATTTTGATTTTATTTAGCCGGCTAGTGATGTGACATGCCGTCGAGAGTCATTTATATATATGGTTGATTTTAATATAGTTTGACTTTATAAATATAATATTTGTGTGTTTTCCAAAACTAGTAATGGGATGCAATAGTTAAGTAAGGCGAATCTATAGAATTCATGTCATTTAAATAATTTTAGGATAATGAATGATGTAATAATATGTAATGTCCTAGAACGTCTAGCGTGATACCTTTTATTTTTTTACTCAAATATTTATTATGAACATGCGGGAGCACATTAGAACAATCACAATATCCTATGTCAAACAATCACACGAGCTTAATAAAATACATATGCGTCTTCTTTATATTTATTAATATTATAATATAACGTCCAAGCAAAACACAAAATACTTAACTCTTGAGAAGGGTTAGCCGGCTAATGATGTCAATGTGGAGAGTCATTTGTATATATGATTTATTTTAATATAGTTTGACTTTATAAATATAATATTTTTGTGTTTTCCAAAACTAGTAATGGGATATAATAGTTAAGTAAGGTGAATCTATAGAATTCATGTCATTTAAATAATTCTAGGATAATGAGTGATGTAATAATATGGAATGTTCTACCACCGCCCTCAGTGGCGCAGCTAGCTCGGTCTCTCTCCCCCTCACGAAGGGGAGAAGTTCGAATCCCAAAGGTGGCGTTAGGGATTCTTACCTGGAGTACTGTGGTGGTGGGTCTTGCGGTCGCTCCCGGGGTTTGCTCGCCGGCCGTCGGCTACGGGACCCCCGGGTCACCAAAAAAAAAAAAAAATAATAATAATAATATGGAATGTTCTACCTTTTATTTTTTTCCTCAAATATTTATTATGAGCATGCGGGAGCACATTAAAACATTCACAATATCCTATATCAAACAATCACATGAGCTTAATAAAATATATATGCATCTTCTTTATATTTATAATAATATTATAATAAAATGTCCAAGCAAAACATAAAACACTTAACTCCTGAGAAGGGTTTGGCCGGCCAATAATGTGAATGTGGAGAATCATATATATATGATCGATTTTAACATAGTTTGACTTTATAAATATAATATTTTTGTGTGATTTCCCATTATATAGTACAAAACTAGTAATGAGATTCAATAATTAAGTAAGATGTTTCTATAGAATTTGTGTCTTTTAAATAGTTCTAAGATCATGTGTGATGTTCCAGAACATCACGCGTGACACATATTTTTTTATTGAAATATTTATTATGAGCATGTGGAAGCACATTAAAGTGTTCACAATATATTATATCAAACAATCACGCGAGTTTAACAAAATATGGCATATTCTTTTTATTAACACTATTATTATGAAACAACATCCAAGCACAAAATACAAAATTCCTGAGAAGATTTGTGTGTCGCCTCAAATATGTCATGGCTAATGCATTTACTAAAGTCTTTTTACTTCTTTTTTTAAACATGTAGAAGCATGTACGATTAAAGAACACCTATGACATATACAAATTCAAAGGAATATATGCAGAAGTGCAAACTTGGCAATCTCATTTCATTTCTACAAATATATATTTCAGATGATAAGTTGGGGTAGACTAAGGGACAAGCAAAAGATACCACTACTTTGCATTACACCCAAAAGCTCTAGAAGTTGCATCGTCTTGACTTGGATACTACGTATGTACTATGTTGTTTGTCTCTCCCCCACAATAAGTCTAAAATCTTGGTTTGGTCTTCCCAAAATGCTGCTAATATGAGAAATAATAAACAACCACGTGTGAGCACAAAACTCAGCAAGCAAACTTTTGTAACTTGTCTATACCATATAAGTCAATAACAGAACATATGAGAAAGTTTAAATATAAAAGACAAAATATTATTATGATATCAACTTACCTGAGAACCTTTCTCAAAATCAGGATAGCAAATGGAAAACATTCTCTCTAAAAATAATAACAGTAAAGCTTAAATCAAACCTGGAGATGCAGTTGATTATCTTTACTATGAATTGACTGTGATTATCTTCCTAGGAGTCTCGTTACCCACGGGGCATCTCACACCCATCTGGCATTGTGAGGACAGCTGGGGGAACCGTATTACACCCCTTAGGCTTCTAGAGGAATCGAGTTACCCCTCCAGGCATCCCTATTAGCACCCGAGACATCGTCGTCCTAAAAGATCGATGGCATTTATAAAATTATATACTCCTACTATGGTGTAGTAATTCAATAATTCAATTTAAAAATGTCATCCACTAAGTTAATGTACAAGAATAGTTCAGTGTCCACCATCAACTATTCTTGATAAGTTAGAGAAGGGCACGTGGAGTGCCATAACTTGGCAAAAGGGACACTTAAGTGCCATAATTTACGAAAGTGACACTTAAATGCCAAAATCGAAGAAAAATTGATCACTTGAGTGCCACTCCGGCCAAAATCCGGCCAAAACGCCGACTTGTCAATTTTCCGGCGAAGTGAGTACAAAATGGTGTCGTTTTGATGCTGACGTGATAAAAAATTAATATAAAAATTAATTAAATTTAATTTAAAACTAAATTTATTTAAAAATTAAAATTTTAAAAATTTAAAAAAAATTAAAAAATAAAAAAAAAAGGGAAAGGGAGGCGGCTCGCCGGAAGGGTGGCGATGGAGGGGGAGGGTCTTCCGGGGTCGGCGGGCCGGAGGGGGCGAGGGTCGGCGAGGGCCGGCGAGCCCTTGCCCGGATCCGGCGAGGGTCGGCGGCCCTCACCCGGCCGGACCAAGGGCCGCCGCCCATTGGGGTCGCCCCGGCGGTGATGGCCCTTGGTCCGGCTGGGTGAGGGTCGCCGACCCTCGTCGCCCGGGCCGGGTTGCCGACCCTTGGCTAGGGCCGGGCGACCAGTCGACGCTCCCCCTCCGTTGATGGCCCTTCCCGACACCGCCGCACCCTCAGCCGCCTCCCCCCTTTTCTTTTCTTTTTTCTTTTTAAATTTTTAATATTTTAAAAAATATTATTTTAAATATTTTTAAATAAATTTAATTAATTTTTACAATTTTTTTACTACGTCAACACCAAAACGATGCCGTTTTTGCATTATTTGGCCACGTCAACGTGCAAAACGGCATCGTTTTGCACACACTTCACCGAAAATTGCGCACGTTAGTCTTTTGGTCGGATTTTGGTTGGAGCGACACTTAAGTGATCCATTTCTCTTCGAATGTGACACTAAAGTTATGGCACTTAAATGTCCCTTTGTTCCAAGTTATGGCACTTGAAGAGATCTTTTGCCTATTAGAGAAGTGATACAAAACAGTTAGTCGGTAGTACCAAATCAAAAGATGGGTTATAAAAATGAGTTTATTCAAAATCCAAAATCAATAGTGAAAGGGGCAGTTCGCTCGTCTGTAGAAATCACTAGAGATTACCAAGTTCGTTCCAAAAATTATGAAACTTTAATACGATATAGGTAGACTCCGGGGAATGTTTTCATGAAGAACTCAAAACCCGGTTCAGCTTGTACAGTCTCAATAATTTTACATAAATCAGGTCAAAATAGGGTAGATTTCCGTAATAAAATAGATACGAAAATGAGCATTTCGAACGCCTAATTGAGTTAAAAAATTATGGAAAAATTTCACGTTATAGTTTAGGATGTGATCTAAAATTTCATGAAGGAACTAGTCCTAATCTTTTGTCAAAAATCTGTAGAAAATAAAAACTGAGTAAAGGTTCGAAAATTGTCTATGAAAGCATTTTTGAACCCATATGGTTTTCCAAATATATTTTGAACGTACGAAGTCCAAAAATTTTGAAATTAAAGTATGTCATTGTTGACATCTAAATTTTGGTGACCCAGTCATTTATTTATTGCATAAAAATTAAGGATTAATTTTTAACCCCTAAACAAAATTATTAGAATTAAATTGCATAACATATAGTTTTAGGAACATATTTTTATTTTATTCGCATTTGCATTTGACCGACTGACGATAGATGAGCATTAATTTTCTAATATTCAATGATATGATGAGAGATTTCTCATATATTCAGGCAATATACACACGGGATATTTTCTTGAGCAGAAAGAAATGTTTTGGAATGGAATATTAGAAAAATATAAAAAAGAATATTGCGCGTGAGTGCGTGAGTGCATATATGTCGACGATAACATTCAGGAGGCTATATGAGAGCAAAAGTTGATTGAAAAATGAAATAAAATATGCTACAAAAACCTAATTCCTTCCCTTATAAAAAGGTTGTGCGTCTACAGAGACGGGGGCTTTTCTTCAGTTTTGGGGCCAAAAATCAACATAAAAAGGGAGAAAAAGTTCTTTTCATTTTTGGGGGAAGTCAAAACAAAAGGGTTTTTTTTTTGGTTTTCTGAAAGTACAGCAGAGAGAAGAGACAGAGAGAGGAGATGTGAGACAGAGAGAGAGAGAAAGAAAAAAAAAAAAATCAAAAAGGAGAGGAAGAAGAAGGAGCTAGCCCCGAACAACGCCGCAGCTTCTGCTCCGCCGTGCCTCCGCCTGTTGTCCTCTGCGCCGGTCGCCACTGCTTCTGCTCCGCTCGCCTTCCGCTCGCGACCTAGCGCCCGACGCCCGCACCTAAGCCCGTCGTCGACGCTGCAGCACCCGAGACCCCCTCGCCCGCCATCGCCGCTTTGCAGCCGTTCCGAGCCTCTCGCTACGCGACCTGCAGCACCCGCGAGCCGGTCGCCACGCCTCTGACTTTGCTCCGCCGCACCTCCGCGTCCCTGCACTCGCCGCCGTTGCTGCCGACGCCAGCAGCCGCGCCTCGGCGCGAGCTTGAGCCAATCACCGCGCCCCCGAAGCTCCACCCTACCTTCGCCTAACTCTGCCGGCATCAGTGGTCAAGCTCCTTGCCGCGCGACCTGAACACCCGCCATCGCTGTTGCCGGCCACCGTCGCTCGCCTGCGCTTCCCTCTGCCCGAGCGCAGTTGGCCCGAGCGTCGCCCCCGCTGCCTTGCTTTCCTCTGCCCGCTGTTGGTCCACCCCGTTGCCCCTCGCCAGAGCTCCGAATGCTGGTGCCCCTCAAGCCCGTGCCACCCCAGCTGTGAGCCACGCCGAGCCTCCATCGTGATTCACAAGCCGCCGTTCAACGTCCAAATTTGAATTTGGAAGCCGATATTCAAAATAGGTAAAAAATTTATCTATTTTAATTTTCGAAAATTTTGTTTCCTTATTTGATTTATTCGTTGATGCACATGACTGAAATTCTTGATATGCTGAAATATCCGTAATCTCGAGTAGCCTTATAAATTGGGAAATCTTTCTAATTTCACAACGTGCATATGCGCTCGAAATACGACTCGCAATCGTGTGGAAAAATCGCCAATCCGATCTCACGCTCGAGATACGATTTGTGATTTTGTTTAAAATTGGCCAATCCAATCTTATGCGCGAGATACGATTCGTCAATTTATTAGGTTTGAATATCATCATATCTTGCCTAATTTGCCGTTGTGTTGTTTGAATCGATTTTTTTTTTTTTTCCGTAAAAGAAAACCCAAAAAATATATTTAAGTTAGATTAAGTTCATGTTAGAATATCACCTATTTTAGGGTAGTTTGCATGTTTAAGATTAGGAAATTTATTTATTTCGAATTTCTTAAATAAAAATAACAAAAACATTAATTTAGGATGTTAGACTTTCTTTTTATTAATTTAAATTGCACGTTTAATTATTTGACAATTTTAATTTCGAATTTTATAAAAAAAAAACCTAGAATTAGGGCATTCTTTGCACGTCATTGCATATTAGGATAAGATTGCATGTTTAATTTTATTCTATATAACCTTTCTAATTTATTATAAGTTTAGATAATTTTTCCTAGATAGATTGCATTTTAGGTTAGGGATTACCTAGTTAAGATGACATTCTACTTTAAATTAGGGTTTGACCTAATCTAATTCCTAATATAAATTGGATGATATCTTAATCTAGATAAAATACCAAAAAAACTGCCTTAAAATAAATTAGTTTCTTTATTTAGGATAGATTGCATGCTTATTTAGAGAAAACACAAAAAAATACTATACTTATGTCATATAGTTTAGGTCATATTGCTATGTCATGTCACTTTATGTTAGATTAGTAGCATGCATTGCATGAAGCAAACAAGTGAAAATAAAAATTAAGTGACTGCATGTTAGTTAGAAAATCATATCTAGGATTGTTGATGTGAATCGTGATCTAACGTTGTAGATGCTTTCGTTGCTATGAGGTGAGTTTTGTAATTTATTTATTGCACTATTTGGGTGTTAAATTGGTGGTTTGCGTACCCGTATGATCACCTAACATGTTAGGGAAATAAATTAAAATTAATTCAAGCTGCCTGCAAAATACTTTTTCAAAAATAAAAGAGAAATGTACCGAAAAAACGTTAGAGAAATTTAACGTAATCAAGTCTCTGAACTCACAATCTCTGATTCACAGAAGTAAAGTAAATCTTCCGTTACTTTGTTTGGGTTTCTAACTGACCCACCAAAAATAGATTAGTGGCGACTTATAATTAAAAAATCACTTGCATTCTAAATACTTGAACCAAGTCGCGAATTGGTATGAGCTTGGATGAGCTTGGAAGAGCTCGTGCTAAGTTTAACACTTAGTAATCCATTAGCCAAACCCTAGATGGTGCACCTGAGCTTAGGTCGCGACAGTCATAAAACAAGGTATAATGGGTAACTTAGTAAAGAAAGTCTCATTAAATTCATATCACCAAAACCAGTATAAAATTGGCAAAATTACTACTTATAGTAAATCGAACCAAAAGGAACCATAACCTCATATTCGTCCACGACTCGTGCCATTTAAGCTCAAATCAGTGGAAATATCAGCATCCAGCATTTCAACAATGCATCAGCAAACTCAATGAACCATAATTTCAGCTATATGTTTTTCAAAATCATGACTAACACAACTAGGCACAAAATCATTCAAGACGACTACAATTTGAGAAATTCGACCTCGACATGCAGCAATCAACCTACATAGCATAAAAAGGAAGGAAATTTACTTGCAACACAAATATTCCAAAACTGTTGATGAACATAATCAAGCATGAATTTGATCAAGGTGACTAAAACTCGAGGAAATCAATTTTGATGTACGAAAATTAACCTACGTAGCATAAATGGGTAGTAATCCACTTGCCTTGAGCTTTCAGAACGCTTGACGTAATTTGACGACTAGCCAATGAGGCCACGGGATGGTGTGTGGGTTGCTTGAGCTGAGGAGGTGTCGTTGACGAAGGTTGAACGGGTGGCGGGTCATGGCGTCGAGCGACAAGGAAGGGAACGAAGCTGTGAGGGTTCGATGAGGATGAAAATTCAGTGAAGATGCTAGTGCAATGAAGAGGGCCGTGAGGTGAGGGAAAAGGAGGGAGCGGTCTCTTTTTTGCACTTCGGCTTCCCCTACTTCCACCACCTTGGCTGAGATGAGTCAACCATTATGGCTAAGTAGAGTTGAAATTTTTAACTAAGTGGCGTGGTTGCATGAATTTAAGTTAATCTTAAACTGCCACCTTATCACCACTAGTGGCTGAGTTTCAGTCTTCTCTCCACCGGCTTTGAAATTGCCTTGGTCAAAGGTCTTCAACTTGTGGCAGCCCAGGGAGATGACAGGTAGAGATAAACATGGATTTTGATGGGTAAACCTCATTTACTTCTTCGACAGCTCATAGACATGGTCAATCTTTAAGGCCACGTTAATCCTGCTCGTGGTATCTCATGAAGAAGCGGCTGGTGAGGCGGTGGACAAGGTAGTGGGTCGAGTTGTCGTGGGCAGCGGAGACACGGCGATAGGGTGGTGCGGTGGAGACACGATGAGGCATAGTGGTTTGGTGAGATGAAAACGGTGGCAATGATGATGGCTTGGTATTCAAGGCCACTAGGTTCTATTGAGCAATGACCTGGATGTTATAAGTTTGGGTCACCTAACTTCAACACAATACTCCTGCACCAAAAATCCTACCTATAAGAAAGTCATCGACATGTGGCCGTCGCCGTCGAAACCCCTCAACAGTCCAATTATCTCACTTATGATATTCAGGTACTGCACGACAAATTAATGGGGAATTCATTCTAAAAGTCCTACGTCGACCTATACAGTGGAGGTACAGTTAGTATATAGTACAACTGATTCGGGTACAAACATGTCTTCATAAACATAGTCAAAATGCATAAGAGCTCCAAAAAGTAGCGGGGGTTTACATGTCTGAAAAATAAAGGAGTGAGCTAAAGCCTAATAAATGAAATCCCTAAGTCCAAGATAGGAGATCATCTCACTACTCAGCTTAGTACATGTAAAGCTCAACATCCATCTACATACAAATCAATTGTGAGAATTAATTGAAGAAATGGATATATTAATTTATCTAGTGTGTTATATCGATGGAAATCATGAATAATATCACCATGAGGGTATTCACTTGAATGCAAGTAAATGACATAATACATTGTGATGCATGATTATCACCGATTAGTACATTCATAGTCATGTATTCACATGGTCATGCATCATATCAATTATTTCATTTGATTTTATCTCATTTCGACTCCCAAGGCATCCCAGCCCTAGGGCATTCCCCACACCCGGGACATCTCCACTCTGAGGCATCCCGAACACTCCTGGGGCATTCCGACTCTACGGGGCATCTCAACTCTAAGGCATTTCGACTCTACGGGGCACCCTAATTCTAGGGCATCATCCCCCACCAATATATGGGCGATGGAACACAATATAATGATTTCCATATATAATCATATACAACATTTATTTATTATTCTTTTCATAGTCGCTTGAAAAGACAACATTCCGTACACGACATTATCTTATGTGAATCATTGCCAAAATACAATCACCATTTATTTTTCGTGCATCACGTACAAAAGGAGTAACTTATGTCTTTTCATTTCTTATGCAAGTAATCATAAAGTTCTTAGAAAATCGGCAACGTGAACATCAATAGTCCAAATAATCAATAAAGTGAGCAATCCACAACTCGATGTGCACATTGAAAACCCAAATAATCAACAACGATTAACGAGTAAATTGGTTACTTAGCTGAATTACAATAATATCACTTTTTAGTCTAATCGCTCCATCTTCACTTTTTATACTACCGAATCTCATGGAAATCGATTAATAACAGCCTTGTTATGTAGAAACTCATCTATTCAAATCATATGAACACAACAATTCAACATGAAATCATTATAACTTTCTCGAACCTAATATCAAGTTCAAATTACAATTGTCAATTATCAAACAACCAAGTCAAGAGTACTAAGTAGATCATTCTAATTTAGTTCTTAGGATTTCATTGACCTTGAAAATGACTCGATAACAAAACAAATAAAATTGAAAATCAACAATTCTTTTTCTTTTCTTTAAATGATGAAACCCAAGAGTAAAAAGTAGTATGGCTCATTAACTCACCTCGTCCACACCTGAAAGATTTAAGATAGAAACACAAGTACGGGACCTTTGCTTTTACTCATGGGATTCGAAAACAAAAGATCAAAGAAGAAAGTTGGTATTTGGAAGTTAGTGGAGTGGGATTCTCATTTTGAAACTTGAAGACCCACTTATTCGACCAAGATAATACTCAAGAGTTATTAAGAAGGAGGAACAAACATAATTGTTTTAAAATCATTAGACCTACAAATACGAGGGTTTGTGTGTTCCAATATGCTTCAAGTGGCTCTCAATAAGTTGCTAGAGTGCAAATGGTTTAATAAGATTCACTACAAGAAGATATCTTGGGAGGGCTCCTTCTTGGCCAAGTAACAAGCATGAGTCATGAGGGCATTTAATGACAAAATATAAAATTGTCGATATAAGGTACGACCTCAAGCTAATCTAGACTCAATGTCATAAAAAGAATGTGGTTAAAGATGATTGGTGGAAAAATGAGAGAGAGGGAGAGCTACTTCTTGGCAAAGTAAAAATGAATGGATAATGATGTACTAAATGATATCAATACTAAGCTAGGTTCAATGTCTCTAGGAACATGTGGGTTAATATGATTGGTAGAAAATGAGGAGAGACGTGTACAATTTAGAGAATGCCTAATGGCTGAACCATGGGCTTCTAAATACACACACATACATATATATATATATGGAAATCAATGTCCATTCGAATCACTGATAAATCCCAAAATATGATGAACCCACAAAAATTATTAGTGAACAATACTGAATGCTAGGAAAATTGAAATCCAATAAAGCTAAACTTGAAAATTTCAAATGTGAAATTTGAAGTCTATCCGTCCACATCTTCAATTAATATAGTAGTAAATCAATCTTCGTCTCATTACACCATCAACGCACACATCGACCTTTATTGATTTAAATTTAACGCATTCGGACTCCGGCCAATTACATCATAAAATATCGTCCTAAATATTATTACCGGACATAGAAAAGAAAAAAATCCGGACGTCACATAATGGGTAAACTTTGCTTATTTGTAATATTTAATGATAACATTCATTTATGATTCTATTGTAATAACGCCCAACTTGTTCGACGTACTTTTAAGAAAAATTACCATATATTCTGTATAATATCCCAAACAATATAAATTTCATACATACATGTGTAGTAATTACAAAGAGATATTCTTCTCGCATCCAAATTTGCCATCTCTTCCTCCTCCTACCCAACTCCTCAACCGCAAAACTAGGGCTTTTTTTGAATGGAGAAAAATTTTCTTGTTTTAAAAAATAATATAGCATCTCATATCCAAAAAATTTTCTGTCAATATATGTTTGGCATTCTGACCCAAAGGTATAGGTGTGTGTACATATATCCTATTATATCATTCATTTGGGAGTGGCTAGAGATTTGCGCATTGAGAGCTCTTCGCAATTGGCCACTACGTGTTTGCACCTCCTAAGAGAGGCACAGCTCCTGTCAAACAACAGAGAGCCAACTATACAGATTATAAAGCCAAATGGACAAGTCTCAGGCACCGAATTACGTAGCCAGACAGCATATTAAGGGCAAAGGATTCCTCCATCTAGCACACAGCAGCTCACTATCAATTCCAGCAGCTCAATATCAATTCCACGTTACACTGAATTATCCTCCTTTAACGTGTAGAACATCATGAAGTATGCTATCGGGAACACATTCCGTGCGAGTTTCAGCAGTATTTTCCACGAGCCTTACCTTTTAGTATCAGCACTAACCAAGCAAATTCTTCATCCCAGCCTCTAATGTCTCGGTTATATAGCCCTGCAGATTCAGCTAATGGCTCCATATGCACTTTGGAAATTAACACTAACGAATAAACTGTTATATGGTTGTCATTAATAGGGGTGTGCAACGGAAACCGCTCGAATCGGGACCGGACCGGACCGGCCGGTTTTGGGTGGTTCCCATGGTTGGCAGTCCGGTTCCCGGTTCCTAATCTTGGAACCGGCGGCCGGTTGGTCCGGTTCCCGGTTCCAAGGTGGGAACCGGACCAACCGGACCGGTTTTTTTTTTTTTTATATAATTTATATACTTATAATATGTAAACACATATAATATATGAATATTATATATGAAACTTATTGCAATAGGATTTGCAATTGAGGTAACAACCTCTTATGTGGCCAAAAGACCACCAAAGCTCTTGTTGTTACTGTTTATTTATAGAGAAACTTACTTGTTAGTTTTATCTTCCACTCGATGTGGGATAAGGCTCTAGGAGTTCCTCATGCTCACACTCTCTCTCTTGCTCCCCTCACTTGCAAATGACAAGGCACTTCAAGCCTCAAAGAGTCCCACATCGACTAAACATTCAAAGCATAGAAGAGAGATTGTCTATAAAACCTAAGCCAAGCACAACTTTTAATCAAATTGTTCGTGGCTTTTATGCTTAAAATTAACCGTGAAACACATGAACTATGATTAATATTCACGCAAGTGAAGTTTGAATATTTTGCATGTGGAAACATGTGTGAGTAGTTTTATTAGATCGTTCGGAAACCGAATTGGATTGATCAGTCTAAAGCATGGTCGTTCTTTAGTGAATGGTCGTTCTTGAGTGAAAAAAGAAATAGCTTATTCTATTGGACCGGACCAGACCGGAACCGATGGTCCTAGGACCGGACCGGAACCGATGGTCCCGGCCGGTTCCCGGTCCTAGGACCAAACGGTTCGGTCCACGGTTCCCAAAATTGGGAACCGGTACTCTCGGTCCGGTTCCCGGTTCCACCTTGGAACCGGATCGAATCGGGAATCGATCACTCCTAGTCATTAACACCAGTAGCCCTTCTCTTGATTCTGTCATAAGTTTGCAGTTTGCCAAAATAGCCAACCAAGTGATAGATCCAAATTCAGGCACAGTTGGTCTACACCAAACTAGTCTAAGCTATAAAACGAGTGCCGGACACCTGGAGTGCCAAAACTTGGTATGGAGGGACACTTAAGTGCCAAAAGTTAGGAAGTGACACTTAAGTGCCAAAATCGGAGCAAAATGGATCACTTAAGTGCCAATCCGGCCAAAATGCTGACGTAGTGATTTTCCAGCGAAATAAGTGCAAAACGGCGTTGTTTTGCACGCTGACATGGCTAGAAAATGCAAAACGACATCGTTTTTTTCTTTGACGTGGTAAATAATTAATTTAAAAATTAATTAAATTAAATTTATTTAAAACATTTTTAAAAAATTAAAAATTAAAATAATTTATTTAAAAAGGGGGAGGGAGGCGGGCGAGGGTCGAGCCCTCACCGTCGCCGGAAGGCCCCGACGGACGGGGGGAGGGTTGATGGGGTCACCAGCCCCCGGCATTGGGCAAGGGCTCGCAGACCCTCGCCGCCCCCCCGTCGCCGGGAAGGGTCGACGACGGTGGGGGAGCGTTGACCGGGGTCATTGGGCCCTAGCCAAGGGCCGGTGACACCGGCCGACCCTCCTCCCTCCGTCGCCGGCCTTTCCGGTGGTGGCGACGAGGGCTCGGCCCTCGCCCGCCACCCTTCCCCCTTTTTTTTTTTTTTTTTTTTAATATTTGTATTTGTATTTTAAATGTTTTAAATAAATTTAGTTTTAATTTAGTTTTGTTAATTTTTATATTGATTTTTTAACTACGTCAGCACTAAAATAATGTTGTTTTTGCATTGTCTAAGCACGTCAGCATGCAAAACAACGTCATTTTGCACTTATTTCGCCGGAAAATCACTACGTCAATATTTTAGCTGGATTTTGGCCCGATTGGCACTTAAATTATCCATTTTGTTCCAATTTTGGCACTTAAGTGTCACTTTCCTAACTTTTAGCACTTAAGTGTCCCTCCATGCCAAGTTTTGGCACTTGCGCCGTACTTCTCTCGCTATAAAACTATGGTCTCCCTATTTCTAACCGACTTCCAAGCTTCTTTGAGAGCGCATATGTCATTTGTAGAGCTAGTAAAGATCACATGGTCATTTTCACCAGTGTGAATAGCAACCAAACACTTTGACCTTACAAGTGGCCAGAATCAATCCTTGCCTTGAATCAACCTGGATACAAGCATCAAGGGCAGCACCATACTTAGGGCCTGTTTGGTAACCATCCAAACAGTACCAAATTCTGATTTTTTGTTATCGAGAGTAATTTTGGAATAAATCGCGTTTGATACAATTTTTGTTCCCGGGAACAAATTTCTATTTTTTTGTTCCCGGAAGTAGATTTGAAACAGAATCAAGAATAAAAAAAAAGTAGATTCTTGTTCCCGGGAACAAATTTAAGAATCAAGCCTTTGCTTCTTCTTCTTCCATTTTCTCTTCTTCTTTTTCCCTTCTCTTCTTCTTCTTCTACTGCCATCACCCGATTACTGTCTGTTGTCGTCAGTCGTCTGCCGCCCGCCACCGCCGCCTGTTGCCGGCAACCGGTCCGGCGAGCTCACCAGAGGCTTGCTAGGCCAGGGCGAGGTCTGGTGAGCTCGTCGGAGGCAAGCCCAGCCACCGGCAAGGCCGAGCCTCGCCGAAGGCCGGGCGGAGGCCTCACCCAACCCCCGGTGGCCAAGCGGGGCTCGCTCAGCCTCGGCGAGGCCCGCTTGGCCACCCGGTGAGGCTGGCCCGGCGAGGCCTACTTGGCCACCGGTGAGGCTCGGCCAATGAGGGCAGGCCTCGCCAAGGGTCAACAACGCTTCGGTGAGGTCACCGGCCACTTGAAGAAGAAGAATAAGAGAGAAAGAAAAAAAAAAAAAAAAAGGAAAAAATTAAAAAATATATTTAAAAATTAAAAGAAATTGATTTGGAACAAAATTAATGAGCACATACCAAACACAATTCTATTCTAGAATAAAAAATTTTGGACAGTTAACCAAATGGTTTAAAATGCATAGAAATTGTTCCCGAGAACAAAATAAAAAAGAATAATTTCTGATAAAAAATTGTTCTCGGGAATAGAATCGTTATCAAACGCGCCCTTAATCCTACCAGAGCATGCTTCTGGAGGAGTCCGCAATCATGCCATCAGTTGCCTTTGCTCATTGGTTGATGATGGGCCTAGCCTTAGCATGTTTCTCTCATTTTTCTACTGTCCATGTAAGAGACACATTCTACGGGCAAAACATGGTTTTCGTTTTTTTTTCCCAAAGCATGAGAAAGAGTCCAAATGAATCTCCTCTTGTAACATTCTCTCGAAATGCGGAGTTCTCTCCTACCGCTATGGTAGTTTCTTCTCACTTTAAACCCTAATCAGTCGGTTTCGACACTTCGCTATCCCACATACACTTCTGATCTTCTTTCCCTGTTCTGTTTCTCATCTGATTTTGGAATGACTCTCGACTAATCCCCATAAATTTCTTCTTTCCCATCAACAAAGAACAGATTTCCCCAAATTTCCTCTGTTCTAGGGCACGCTGTGTGGATGATGTTGTAACTCACGGATTCCACTGAGCAATCCGTCCGCACCAAATTCTCCTCAATTGCATTGAGCTTCCTCCCCATTCCTCAATTTGCATGGCGAAGCTGGTGGTTGCTCCACCTTATACCAACCTTTCAATTGAGCGCAAGTTTCCTCGAAGGATGACTTTCCTTCATGCGTAACTCAGTAAGCTTGACTGCCTTGGCATTGTTATCTCATGGAACCCCACCAACAGGAAGACAATTCGAGACTTGCGGCTCTTTGTAACAGAATGGGGCGTCACTGGTCTGCACAACAAATCGACGATTGGAATGAAGCTCCGCCCTTGGAAAAAGTTGAAGAATGCAAAATGATTTTAGTCAGTAAAATCCTATCGAACCCCTCTATAAACTTTCCGGCTTTT
Organism: Eucalyptus tenuipes; assembly: GCA_014182365.1. Classification (NCBI taxonomy): domain Eukaryota; kingdom Viridiplantae; phylum Streptophyta; class Magnoliopsida; order Myrtales; family Myrtaceae; genus Eucalyptus; species Eucalyptus tenuipes. The sequence goes on along the minus strand of CM024544.1, from coordinate 8,916,235 downwards.
CAAAATACCTTGAAGCGCGCATGGCAAACTGACAAAGTTGATATTTCCCAACGTGAAGTGGGCATATATGTAGCGAAATTTCAGACTGAAGAAGACAAACAGAGGGTATTAAAGGAGGATCCTTGGCTGTTCTCTAGTAATTTAGTTATTTTTAAGCCTTGAATAGCCAACACGCCTTTACATTGCTATGATTTCTCTACTTGTGTTTTATGGATGCAAGTATTTGGCTTACCACTAGAATGGTGTTCGGAGGACATGATTGCAAAGGCTGTGCGACATGTGGGTCGTGTCATTGAGGTTAAGCTGGAAAATAAAGATGGGATGACCCTTAGAGCAGGTCGTGCTTGGGTTGAGCTAAATCTAAAGGATCCCTTGAAAATAGGATAGCTAATACGAATATCAACGAAAGCCATATGGCTTGACTTCCGTTATGAGCGTCTACCACATTTCTGTTACTCTTGTGGTATCATAGGACACTATGCTATGTACTGCCAGGATATTCCTTTTACTGAGGCAAAGATGGAAGGTAAAGAGAAAATGGTTTTTGGCCAATGGTTGTGAGCTAAGGTAAAAGAACACAGTCTGTATTGGCTAACCTTTTATGCGAGGCCAGACATAGCTAAGGATGAAGTCATACCAGAAACCCCACCTTCCTCCACCCATCTCCAGCGACCAGCTCTTCCAACAATCCTGCCCACTGACACCCCAAACAAGCAAAACCTTCAGCCAGTACTTATACAAGGGGAATCATCTGCTGGTGCTTCATTCATACCACCTGCAAAGATGAAAAAGACTCAGCAAGGACCACAGTCCAGCTATGACATTTATACAGGGCATCTCAAACGAATAGCTTTGGGTAGTGCGATACAACCGCCTGATCAACAACTTAACAAAGCACTTCCCCAACCCACTCCTTTTCCTGATGTGGTAATCCCTGCTCCTGTATAGAAAAATGAACTTTAGCATCAGGAACCGAGCCTCCCCTCGCAGGAAGCTGAGAACCACCAGAACTTCTACAAAAGCAGTAATAGCAAAGAAAGTTAGACGATATAATCCTTATGAGTCAAGGATGAACATATCAGAATCTCTTGATGAATCGCAGCTAATGGACACACCCATTTTACCGGCTGCAGAGGACGAGACATGGGCTTTGGTGGCTGGCCCTCAACAGCCACCACAAGACAAATGAAGCTACTATGCTGGAACTGTCAAGGGCTTGGCTCTCCCCTAACAGTTCGTGCTCTAAAGGCCTCAATGGCCAAAGAAAAGCCTGATTTACTCTTTTTGATGGAGATCAAGAATCAAGAGGAGGTTATCCTTAAGCTTAAACAACGTCTGAAATTCAGAAATTCCCATGTGCTCGATCCTGTTGGACTTGCTGGCGGACTAGCTATGCTATGGCATGACGACATTGCAATCCACATAGAGCGAGCCTCTCAGCACTTTTTTGACACAACCTGCACGGATATTCGATTGGGGACTCTTATGCGTCTAACTTGTGTCCACACTCCAGCAACTTATTAGTTTCGCCAACAGCTATGGACGAATCTTCGACAAATAGCTTATTCAAATACTCTACCCTAGGTGTGTGCCGTGACTTTAATGAAGTTATTTTTCATTGGGAAAAGGTGGGCAGATGGGTGGCTGAACCTCATCGAATGCATTCCTTTAGAGAAGTATTACACGATTGTTCTCTAATGGACATGGACAGCAAGGGTTGCGCCTTCACCTGGATGAATAATCGTGTTGGTGATGACCTAGTCAAAGAATGGTTGGACAGAGTTTTGTGTACTATGGAGTGGCGGCTCACTTACCCTAAGGCTGAGGTGTATGCACTTCCACCCGTGGGCTTTGATCATAGCCCTGTTTTACTGACTACTGATGCCTTACCAAGCAGACAACATAAAAGATTTATATTTGAGGGCTACTGGCTTCGGGAAAAGGAATGTAGCGAGGTGGTTGAAAGATCCTGGAGTTCCCCACATGCTATAACTTATAATCTACCACAGAGACTACATGAAGTAGCTACAGCCCTAACCAAGTGGAGTCGTTCAAAATTCTCAAAGGCACCGAATCAAATATTGTACCTACAGCAGCAACTTCAAACACATATCAATTCTCCCAACAACTACGGCGACAAGCAGCTGATTACTAATTTGAAGTTGGACATTCAACGTTTATGGCAGCAAAAGGAAAAGCATTGGGCAATGCGATCCAAGATAAACTAGCTCAACTGGGGAGATAAAAATACCAAAATTTTCCATGCGACAACTCTACAAAGGCGAATTCGAAATAGAATACGAATGTTGAGAGATACCAGTCTCATATGGATTAGAGAAGATAGCCTTTTGAAAAACATGACAGGGCATTTCTTTTCAGATCTCTACAAATCTGTTGGAACTCGGAATTATGCTCCTATTCTTGTAAAATGCTCAGCTACTGTTACTATGGAAATGAACACTATGTTAACGGCCCAGCTTACTAGAGAAGAGGTTCGCTGAGCCACTTTACAAATGGGGGCTGCTAAAGCACCAGGACTTGACGATATGAATGGTTTGTTTTATCAGACGCATTGGAATATTTTACAAGAAGATATTTTTACAGCAGTTCAGGATTTCTTTAGAACTGGAATTCTACCTGCTCCTCTAAACAAAACTAGCATTACTCTGATTCCAAAAGTTGCTCAACCGGAGATTCTTGACCAATATCGCCCAATCAGCCTTTGCAACTATACATATAAAATCGTCTCCAAGGTGTTAGCTAATTGTCTTAAGCCCTTATTACCTGATCTAATATCTGTTGAGCAAACTGCATTTGTTAGCGGTCAGCAAATCCAGGACAATATTCTCATTGTCTAAGAAGTACTTCATCAGCTGAAGATTAGGAAACGCAAAAGAAATTTTCAAGCAGTTTTGAAGGTGGACATGCAGAAGGCATATGATAGGGTGGAATGGGACTTTCTTCAGGATTATCTACTCAAATTGGGTTTCCATGCCACTTGGGTTCAATGGGTAATGCAGTGTGTCATAACAGCGTCTTTCAGTATCAATTTTAATGGCGAACAACTAGAGTATTTCCATCCATCTCGGGGACTACGACAGGGAGACCCACTCTCGCCTTACCTGTTCATTTTGTTAGCAAATGTTTTATTCGTTCTTATCCATGAAGCTATCGAAATGGGACATCTCAAAGGCCTAAAGCTAAACAGGTGGTGCCCAACTCTTTCCCATCTATTTTTTGTTGATGATGCCATATTTTTCATAAATGCTACAGTCCAGGAATGTCAGAACCTAGCCAATATACTGAATCAATACTGTTTGGCTACGGGTCAGATGATAAATAGAAACAAATCGGGCATTTTCTTTGGTCAAGATTGCCCTGATAGCTTAAGGGCCAACTTGGCCACTGAATTTAGGGTTCCAGTGTTATACAAAACAGGTAAATATTTAGGGATCCCTTCTGACTGGGGTCGATCAAGACGAGACATGTTCGCCTAAATTATGGCAAGAGTGAATGCCAAATTAGAAGGATGGAAAGCAAATTTTCTATCGAAGGGTGGTAAAGAGGTTCTAATTAAAGCTGTTGTACAAGCAATACCACAATATACCATGTCCATTTTTAAACTTCCGGTATCAATTTGCAAATCCATTGAAAAGAAGATTGCCCGCTTTTGGAGGCAAAATGACAGCAGCAGATCCGGTATTCATTGGACACTTGCAAGAATGAGGGAGGACTGGGATTTCGTGATCTTTTAGCTTTCAATAAGGCATTGCTAGGTAAACGGGCCTGGCGCTTAATCCAAAACCCATCATCACTGTGCAGCACATTACTAAAAGGTATTTATTTTCACCAACGAGATTTCAGATATGCAGAGAAAGGAGCGTGTCCATCTTGGGGCTGGCAGAGTTTATTATTAGGAAGGGATTCGATTTCAACCAAACTTCAATGGTTCGTCGGAAATGGGCGAAATATCAGAATACGTGGAGACAGATGGCTTCCTAAAGGAATCCTAGGTGGTCTTGCAAATCTAACGGAACCTCAACTGATTGCTGAATTACTAGATTCGCAACAGCAAAACTGGAATGTTACAGCACTATGATGCCCACACGATCCAAGAAATCACAAGCACTCCGGTAAGACCCAACCATACAGAGGACAAACAAATATGGGCAGACACTCCTCATAGTTAATACACAGTGCAGAGCGGATATAGAGCAATAAAGGTAGCAGAATCAAGCATTCATACAGACAAGCCATCATCCTCATATCAAGCACCCACGAACCTATGGAAAAGTATTTGGCATCTCAAGCTTGCACCAAAAATCTGGACCTTTCTTTGGTCCCTCTGCCATAATGCGGTGGCTACCAAAGAAAACCTCTTTCGCCGTCACATAAACACAGATTTGATATGTACTCTATGCAACAACAACAGTCCTGAAACCATTAAACACCTCTTCCTTTTCTGTCCATGGACAAACCTGATATGGTCTCACCCCAACATTGGTATTTATCTAACACCTCAAGCTGTTCCTCGCATAGATCAATGGCTAGCAGACAGCTCTTACCTGATTTCGACACTATAGCTGAGATTCTCTGGCAGATCTGGAAGGTGAGGAACAACTTTGTATTCCGTCGTCACCGTCCTAATCCGATAAATCTTCTTAATGTCGTCTCTGCACAGGTTCATACAGCTAGGATTTTCAACCGTAGATCTGCGCCAACAGGACAACCCCCAATCCTAACTTCCGATGTGTGGCGACCTCCTGATCCAGGTGTCCTGAAGTGTAATATCAATGGGGCTTTTCAGCTTGCAAGCAAGGAAGGATCAATGGCATGTTTATGCCGAGATCAGAATGGAAAATTGATCGAAGGATTTACCCGAGGATTTGCCGCATCTTCAACTCTGTAGGCTGAAACTCAGGCTTTCTCAATCATCCTAAAGCACTTGATCCAGCAAGGGAGGACGCAGGATCCGCTTGTGATTGAATCAGACTGCTTGATGTTGGTTAACGCCGTGCTCGATGATCGTTTGATGCCATGGGAGGTGTGACCCCTGCTCGCTGAAGCCGATGTCCTTTTACGCTGCTTCTCTTGTCTACGAGTGCAGCATTGCAAGCGTGAAGCCAACTTTGCAGCCGACTGGGCCGCAAAGGCCCACAGGAATGGAACCCTAGCTGCTAATTGGGCCAATGCGCCCCCCTCTTGCTTGCTTGATCTTCTTGTTTCGGATGCTATGGTTGCAAGATGTAATGCTTCCTTTTCTTGAATGAAAGTTTCGCTTTTACGACAAAAAAAAAATGTAAGAGACACATTGCCGGTGCTAGTTCCACTGCTGAACCTCTTAGCAGCACATGCTTCCCATGTATTAATACGAATGTTGTCACGCCCCGATCCTAGGGCTTGCGCCCATCCCTGCATGGTTGATTAAATAGCGACGTCCCAGGACGCATCGCCGACCTGTTCATTTTAATACGCAAGCGGAAGCATATAATTAATCTCCAAACAATAAAACAATGGGACAAAAAGTAGGGCCATATTTTTCATAACTGAAAAAACCACAACCACACTTTTAAACAATGCAAACCACCTAATATATATTACAATACTAGTCATCAAAGTCTAATCTATCACACATCAGTTCTCAACCCAGGGTTTGCAAACGGGATGGGATCTTAGTCCTCATTCAGGTCATACTCTGGATCCTCTTCCAGTTTTTCATCTTCAGGTTCCTCCTTTGCGGGTTCTTCCTCTGGCTCTTCCCACTCCTGATCCTCCTCCAGTCCCTCCTCTTGCTCGACTATCTCACATTCCTCTTCACTCCAGTTAGCACCCTTGGCTGAGTATACCGGTGACTTAGGATCACCCTCGAGCTTGGGATCCTTGGCATCCACTACCGACCCATCCTTAAGGTCTGTCGTCCCCATCCCAAATGCTGCCTCCAGAACATACAAAGGCACATCACCTTCCGGGATGGGACATTCTCTTCACCCATCATGGTAGTGACGATACCATGATCGATACTCGTGGGTACCAGGTCGTCTCTATTCACATCAACCCAAAACTTGGACTCTACCAACACATACTCTAGCCCTTCTGGGTGAGGGTGTATCGGGAAATGGTATCATACCTCGGTGATCTCTTCAGGAATATTAAAATGCATAGGAGGACGAGGAGGTGGAGGTGATGCCATATAGGGACCTGAAATGTTGTCCCACAACGGAGTGAGACTACGTCTCAGCGAGTTCTACCCTCTTAAGACCCTATTAGGAAACCAATACACTTTAAAGAAGCACAACATGAGTCGGAGGACTTACATTGGCCTCTATTTCCTTCCTGCAAGTCAGTATATTTCAAATATACACTAATCACATCAATTCAACCAAACAGATCGAACTATCGATCAATTGACCTAGTCGATTATATGCCAATTAGACCATTCCTCGGTCATATTAGTCAATACTATGCATTTCCAAGATGATATATATCTAGTCATCGAGCCACGTGCATTCTCAAAGGCGACGTACTTGGTCACCGAGCCACGTGCATTTTCCGAGATGACATACCTAATCACCGAGCCACGTGCATTCTTTAGGGCGACATACTTAGTCACCAAGCCACGTGCATTCTCCGAGGTGACGTATCTAATCATCGAGCCATGTGCATTATCTAAGGCGACATACTTAGTCACCGAGCCACGTGCATTCTCCGAGGTGATGTATCTAATCAACGAGTCACGTGCATTCTCCAAGGTGATGTACTTAATCACCGAGCCACATCATACAACATTATTTCTCGTCTTTTATCATATCAGATAAAATATCGTGTATGAGTACACGGTTGGCCTTAGCCAAAATATAATAATTTCACTTTTATTTCTCCCACTTCTTTCAGCAATCGCGCTGTAGACCGACGCCCGGTAATTCTCCAATTAATTACCACAATTTTCTGTTTTTGGAATAATTACCAACCAACATAATTTCACTCAATTTGCACAATCAGGTACTCAAATAAATAAACAGAGAGCACCATTGCAATTAGCACGAAATTCCGGTCACCGACTATCCCGGTCTAATTTTCGGAAAATAATTAATTAATTAATTAATTACGAAAATTAATTGTTAAATAGTAATAAATCCAACTTAGGCCCGTAATGCCTCATTGGACTCCGAAACGGACCCTAAAAAATTCCAAGGTTTGTACTATAAATACTAGGACCTATTTACCTGCTAAGTACACTAACTATTTGCCTAACATACATAGGTAAATGCCTAATTTAATTATTCTAATTTAATCTATCAACCTAATTGCATTTAATTAAATCTAATCAACCCCTAAGCATCATTAGTCTACTAAGCAAGGATTAGTGAGTTAAACTCACTTGTTTATCGAACCGCTCGGTTCAATTTGACGGGAACGCGACGGGGACCGACTTTCTCCAAAGCGGGCCTAGGTTTCGAGGCTCGAAACCACCTCAAAACAGGCCACGAACACCGCTGGAAACCCACAAAATTTCTGTTCTGTTCTTACTGAAACAGAAGAGAACAAAGCCGGTTTAGAGTGGGACTTGATCGGGAAAGGGGGAAAAGGGCAAACCGGGCCTTGGCGGGGCTTATCGGCGGCGGAACGGCGAAGCACGGGCTTCGGTTGAGCTCCACAAGCTACTAGACAGTGGCTGGGATAGCGTGAGGTGCGGATGAGGGGTCGGGGTCGAGCGGTGAGGCGGTGAGCACGTGCGGCGGTCGCAGCGGTCACGGCAGCGTGCGGCGTGGAGGGGCGACTGTCTAGTGCGGCTGCTGGCTTCTTGCTAGCTGTTGGGAGCGAAAATGGTGAGGGAAATGGAGAAGAGGTTGGCCGGTTGCTTGGTGAGGAAGAGAGGAGGCAAGAGGGGGCCACCATGGCCAATTTATCCATTCAATTGTCCCCTTTGACCCATCCCTAGCCAAGTATGGTTCCTTGGCTGTCCTTAGGCCACCAAGGCTCTCATCTAGAAGCCTAAGATGGTCCAAATGTTGAGGGTGGTGGGGGCATACGAATTTCATAGACCTCTCTCTCAATTGGCTTAGTTTCTTACTCAATTCATTCCCATTTGGTCCTCACAAATTCAATTGACACCTTGACAATCAAATTGGTGTTTTTCCTCACCAATTGATCCCACTTACTTCCCAAGTGCGAAGTCAAAAACCGTCCTCGGCTTTTTCTTGACAAAAACAGCCCTAGGACGACTTTTTCCCAAAAAGTCTCAATTTGCAGAAAAATCTTCTGAGACTGAGTCGATACTCCTAAAATTTATTGTGATATGACAGAAACTTCAATTTCTAAAATCGGACTCGAATTCGCGGTTAATTTCCATTCGGCGCGTTTTTAGCGTGACCTAGGCTTTCGGGTAACTTTCAAAAAATTTTAGTGCAAATGACCCGTGATCAATTTTCTTTGAGCTACAATGAACCCACTCGACACATTGGCGACTCTCGATTGTCGTGAAAATCTCGAGGATTCAAATACGGACACAGGGTACCAAAACGATAGAGAAATCAGTCTAGTGCCACTCGACGAGAATTTTTCAATTTAGTGGTATCATCCACGATTAGCCACACATCTCAGTTGAACCGACCTATCTCTGATCTCAAATCGATTTTTAACTGTGCCGTAATGGCCTCTAAAGATAAGCACGGTTGAAAAGCCGATTCCTGGTCGAATTCTCAAGTTATTATCTTAAAATTTCTTAATGGCTTCTCCAGATAGTCTAATTATCTCGAGAGTGATCAGTTTTGAGAACAGCCCTATAGAAAACAGGATTGAAATTCATGGTCAGTGAAATGCCTGATTTATTCAGTAGAAAACAGGATTGAAAATCTGAAATGTTACAAATGCGAGTTTTAAAAATTTCTCTGTCGTGTTCTTAATCATCTTATTTGTTTATATCAGGCGAATGATATTTGACAGGGTTCCTGTAAGAGCATCCCGAGGGCTAACTATGTTTTTAGTTTTATGTTCTCAAGCATTCAATTCGGGGGAATTCGCTTGGCATTTTCAGATTGTCGCACCTGAAATCTGTTATTGCCAAGTGTCAATGTTGTTCCACGAATCTGGAGTCAGACTCGCTCATCCACCTCGAAACTAGAGACCTTTCAGGTTCAGCAGTAAAATTCACTAAAATCTCTCATGAGGGCAATTTACAATACTAAAGCTTTTTTGCTCCTTCTCTTTCTGCCAAGTTTACATTCAAGAGCTAATGACTGAGAAGGTCTCAATGAGAGCAAAACTAGGTGTAAGCAGTAGGATTTGCCAATAAGTAGGCCTCAACGGCCCTGTACAACTCCATCGCTGTCTCCTTACCAGCCTCTATATCCTCATCTCTGAACTCGATGTCTCGGTCTGAACAATAGTAGCTCGACATCCTACAAATGGACCCGCCATTGTCATCATCTACAAACTCCATCTCATACACCACAGACTTCAGGTCGTCGCTGAGTATGTCCCCTTCGATCAGAGTATACTTGCAACGGAAGTTGTCCGCGTCCAGCTCATCAATCCGATGCTTCGCATATCGAAGCAAGCTTTCTAAATAACAAGCAAAGGCGGTGAACCCCCTTTTTATTCCAAGGGAAGATATGGGAATCGACAAAAGGATGGAGATAATTAGAAAGGGGAGGAGAATTTGAGGGCAGACCTTGAGAGAAGTTGGTTTGCTTGACACTGCCAACGCCTCCATCACCTTGAATCAGGTCAATTCTCTTGATGTGCTGAGGCATGAGCTTAGGGAACAGCACGTGTGAATCGAGCATCAAAGCTTCGAAGAGGCGGTCCGGAGCAACTGGCGATTCTAGCTCCTGCGCAAAAGTGACCACACCCATCTTCTCAAATATGTACCAGAGAGAGAGAGAGAGGGAGAGTGATGAAGAGGAATGGCCTGGTGAAGGAATTTATAGGACCGAAGCCTTGAGGAGATGGATCAGGAGTTTTTGTTTGGACTTTGCATCGAGCTGGCCTCAACCAGTTTGGAGAGTGACGACTCTTTAGGCTAATCCCAAGTTGACTTATCATCCATAGAAGTGCCGTGGGGAGGCTCCTTCATCAGTCCACCATTCTGGGCGGCTGCCTACCTCTTTTTCTACAAGTAGGACCTGGTTTTCCTTCGTTGTCGGCTGATTTCTCGATTCCGCCGCGTGAGCAGTTCCATCATGATGAGATGGGCCATCTTTACGGACCAATCACTTACGTACGCAAAGCACGTACCGTGGGGATGATTTTTGGTTTCTTCGGAGGGGATTTGAATAACAAAATTGTGAAAAAATAGAGAAGAAGAGTAAGATCTTTCTCTTATCATGGTGCTCTCAACTGCATGCCGAGTATGGAATTGACTTTCGGAGAAAACAACGAGACATACAAGTCAAGATCTCACTGGTCGAGGGTTTGAATATAGTTCTATGTTCATATGTATGAACATATTTCTCCACGCAAATCATAAATGAAGAATGGCCCTACAAGTGGGATCCTGGGATAGAGACAAGGATATAAGTTCTAGACGCAAGAGGAGTCAAATTCAACACATTTTGAGAAATACCAACCATCTACGTTGTCTTTCCTCATCATGTTGTCTTCTTGCCCAAGGTCCCAGTCAACGTTCGCATGCTGGCGGCTTCAAATGGCAACTGATATTTCGTTAAAGTAATGGATAAAACTCCAGCACGTGGCACTAAATTTAATCGTTTGATTGTTAACCGCCTAGTGTTTAAACATACGAGTTCAAGGAACTGTAACTTCACAATCTAATTAATGGCAGCAACCAACTGAAGGAAATGCCCTGGCTATTCCATTTCGTATTAGAGTGCCAATGTTTTGGTTCAAGAATAAGCTCGTATTGGAGTGCCAATGTTTTGGTTCAAGATTAAACACCGGCGCAGTTGCTGTATTATACTATAAGATGAAAATTTTACATCAAAAAACCGGGGGAAAGAAAGAGGAAAGGCATGCGATCAATACATTCTTTTCAACATCACTCTCTCTCTATCTCCCTCCATGTTCGAAGAAATAAAACAATTAGATAAGAAATGGCGTGGTTACAAAGAATTTACTTTCTATTACCGGGCTTCCGCTTCCCATCGATGGCAGGCTGCTGGTTTCCATCCTGATATACAGGAAGGCCGGCCGCATTTGATGACTTCCGAGATGGCCAAGGGCCACACTAGAACTTAAGTTCCAGCTGAACCGGCCAAGGAAGATCTTTTTAGATGGAAGAAGCTCATTGGCTAATGAGTTTTGTGCCATAAATTCCAGTGACTTAATCAAAATGAAAGACTTAACATTTTCTTTTCTTTGCATTGGTTCTGTGCATTCGACCGATGCTTAGAATTACTCGTTGCCACATCAGACCAACGCTCCTAGCTGCGGGCCTACACAGAAGTACTATTTTGTGGACTACTTTGGGCTAATTTTGTGGAATGCACGTGCTGAGTGCGGCGTATATATTTCGGAAATGTGTTCCTATATTATTTAGCAAAGACATAACAACATGTAACAACACGTTGGCTGTGCACACCTTTTACTGATTGCGTGGCCTCCCCGCTGCCATGGGTGCTTGGTTCAACTAGAACTTCTGATGCTCTCTTTATCTAGGTAGACTATATTCCCCAATTTCATGCTAAATGAGTTAAATTCACGCTCAAACTTATTTAGATTCACTCAAATGTGAATGTGAATGCGCAATTCAAATATCTTATATAAGCTAAGTCTCTTATGACATCTCAAGTGAAACATGTCCTATTGGTCAATTTTATTACACGGATTAAATTAGAAGTACACTTATTATTTATATCGAGCTTTTCTCTTTATCAGATCAATTGTAACAAGCTAGTTGACAATTGACACATTTTAATGTTACTGCGGCTCACTTTACTAAATTTGCTTGGGAAGCTACTCTGTAGTGTTATATATGGTCAAATGAAAGATGTGACATCCTTGTCCAAGTTAGTCTAAAACTAAGCCATTGCATCGAAAGGTACTTTTTGTAAGTTCGTTTTAGTCTTACTCTTTCGTTGTCGGTTGCATAATTTCGTGTATTCTTATCCCACCGTTTTAAAAGTTTGTTAGGAGCCGCTTAGTGTCCGATCAGTCCAGCCCAAATGATCACTCCATGTCCTTGTTTCCCAGAACTTCAATGGAAGATAGTTTTTTTTTTTTTTTTTTGGTCGATTAATGAAAGATAGTTAGCAAAGCAAGTTATCGTGCATATCAAGTAAAGGGCAGGGAGTTTCTACTGCATGCCATGTGGGATTCTACGAGTGAATTAGAAGGTTCTTGCTTACATTAGGGAATTAGCTAATCTTAAATTTTCCTGCGACCACTTTGATAGATCATGGCAAGCAGTAATATTGACGTGGCAGGAAATCCCGAGTCGTAAGGCATCGGTAATACGGTCATGGCAGAGGCATCAGTAATACGGTCATGGCAGATTTTATCCATGAAAAGATGGGAAAGATGTACAATCAGTAAAACAGTTATGTCAATCACCACCTGCGGTTGAGGTTAAAACTTAGAACTTGACAGGTCCCACATGTTTAAGTGAGGCAAATGTTCTCAACAAGAATAATTCTACAGTTCCATGAAGAAATATTAATTACAATAGTAAGGTTGCTTTTGATCTGCTTGTTAGTGCTAAGACTTTTTATGCATGTAAACAACCGCTAAAAAGTAAATAACCCACTAAGTAAAAACTGGAAGACTCTCAAGCAGAATGTAATTCTATGTCAAAGATGGATAAGACAATAAAAAACGTACTGATGCCACAATCCAAGGAGGGCATCCCCCATTTCCGGGTTGAAAAAGAACCCCCTTTTTATTCAGGCATCAAAAAATTTCTAGGATACAACATGCTCATTGTAGGCCTCCTTATTGCCTCTGTTTACTGCTTGTGTCAACAGTACAAACCTCGACAAGCAGAGATGAAGAGAACCTTATCAACTGCGTCACTAATAAGAGCTTGAGACCAATCGATAGAATCCCACTCAATAATAGAGTTCTTAAATTAATAATCCGATAAGCCCTCCACCCTTCACAGGGATCAGACAAAAATGCCGGGGAAAAATTGTAATAATAGCTAATCTTCCGTTAGCTAAGAGTATCGATTGTCTTGAGAATCTATTGTTCTTTTCAGTCAGATGGTCCAATCATTTTCTCAGGCACAACAAGATTGTCGAACTCTTCACTTGTAAGGACTCCAAGTTTTAGAGCAGCTTCCTGAGAAAAAAAGAAAAAAAAAAGGATACTTTGAGGCAGAATAATACAACTAATACATTTACCAAATGCGAAGCAAGTACACCACATTCATGGCAGGCAACATTGCTCTCTTTTTACCACACCATATTTGGAGGACCCCTATGGCACCTATTATGAGACTACACAGGGTACCTCCTCAAAAAGTGTCATTTGGGACATAGATATGCAACCCATAGTCAGGTAACAAGTTTGCAGCCCATTAGCCACTAGACCAACCCAAGGGTTGGCGATAAGCATATTCTTTTGACAAAAAATACACCACACTCTGGATCTGTCTTCCAAGCCAGTCAAATGTGAATCCCTTTTTCCATGAGTTATGGAAATTATAGATGCAATGCAACTCGTGCTGTCATTAAAAATTTAACAAAGACACGCTAAACTAACCACATTCTCACCACTTCAGGTTTAAAAACGCCCTGTGTCAGTCGACAGAAACTATGAAACGAATAAAAAGTTGAATTTTGGATAATTTGAATCATTTTATTGCTCATTTTCCTTATAGCTCAAGCTCTGGAAAAATTGATGTGTAAACAATTTATACTTGCACCATACGAATTAAAGCAAAAAAATGCCAACTCTTTTCATCTAATAAATCTTTCTATTTTCTAAGTCAGAATCACACAACTACACCAAATATAGATGTTTAACTGCGGAATAATACTAACCATTCAGATTGCGTTTGGTCGGCAAACCAAAGTCAAATAACACACTAGGTTCAATAAGTTTCCACAAAACTAAACCATATTAAAAAGCCTAAATGTTCAGTTTGATCTTCTTTTCTTTTTCTCCACAACCTTATTGTTTAGCATAAAGAGTTACAGCCAAGCTGACCGTAAAGGCTTTCCATTCCAGTCTATAATGTAAACCTAAGTAAATATAGAATCAAGGAACTCACCTTCAAAGTAGATCCCTCCTTGTGGGCTTTCTTGGCAACTGCAGCAGCATTATCATACCCAATTTTCTGGAAAGAGCAGGATCATTTGCTTTCAAAAACTTGTTTCTTTAATATAAAAAATGTCAAGAAGAGATATACTGAAAGTTATGATTAGAATACAGCAGGAAGTTGGACACTTACGGGGTTCAAGGATGTGACAAGCATTAATGACTGCAAGGCCCACAATTTCAGCCCACATCAAGAACAAATAATCAGCTTCAGATTCTAACAAGCCAGAAATTATATCCATATACTATAAAAAATAGCCCAGCTGACCTCATGTAGTAACTTTGAAATTCTTTCCCTGTTAGCTTGAATTCCATGGACGCAATTCTTGTCAAAGGAAGAAGAGGCATCCCCCAATAGTCTTAGTGACTATAAGTAAAAAGAAGAGCAAAAACGCAAGATGAGTCAATTTGGTGATGTAGCAAATATTAACCATAGACCACAATATTAACGAAAGGTTAAGCATCAATAAATAACAAACTAATTGAAGCTAAAACTGCATGTAAAAAGTTTCTGTGCTATGTTGTCAAGAAAATGACCTGTCTTGTTTTCATTAAGTGTAGTCATTCAATACTAGTTTCTATCCATTTGTACACCGAAACATTTTTTGCCTATATATCCTCATGTAACAAATAATTTTCAGAACTTCCAAATATGATCAAACTAAATGCTTCATATATTTTGAAAAATTTCAAGGCCCACTACCGCGTCTAGCTATCGCGATCAAGTAGCACAGAGCAGCATTGCTGGTCTGTTATTTGGCTCATAAATCAAGGATATACACTTTAAACAATGACAAAATGCAAGATGAGGAGCACACTTGTAAGAGACCACTAGCAATCATTGGCTTGAAAACATTCAGCTCAAAATGGCCATTTGATCCGCCCACTGTAACGGCTACATGATTTCCCATAACCTGCAAAAGATGTCATCTTCTGATTATTTTTCAATTTAGAATGGTCATCGTCTAAATGGAGTGACCAGAGGACACTCCCTCAGTCTGTAACTTAATAAATAATAACATTTAACTCTAGCATATCAACTACTCACAAATTGGCTTGGGAGAGATTGGAATTGAAGATAAAATTCTTACCCGTGCACAGACCATGGTAAGAGCCTCGCATTGGGTAGGGTTGACTTTCCCCTGCCATAGAATAGGTTCAGTGAAGTGATGTCAAGTAGCTTTGTCAATTTTAGGTTCTAAGACCCAACCTACTTGTTGTTTCAATTATAACTTGCAATAGTAGTTACGATATCGTCATTACCGGCATAATACTGCTGCCAGGCTCATTTTCCGGAAGAATAAGTTCCCCAAGGCCACAACGGGGACCACTGTGTTAAGCACAAAAAATGTGAACAAAATATAACAGAAAAGGAATGACAATGATAGAAGGTAATAACTCTTGCTCTGGTGGTGAACTGACCTTCCCAAAAAACGAATGTCATTAGCAATCTTCATGAGAGAAGTAGCTACTGTGTTAAGGGCACCACTTGTCTCCACAAAAGCATCATGTGCAGCCTGGTCAGCACATAGAGGAGGATATAAATTTCTTTTTCTTATATGATTGAAAAAGACTACACATGATCACTTAGTTATCTCCCTACTACATGGAAGAGAGAACAAGAGAGAACTAAAAAGCGTAAAGAACAAGGTTTGTATAATAAAAGCATTACCAAGGCTTCAAACTTGTTTTCTGCAGTAACAAAAGGTAAACTAGTTTCCTCAGCTACTGCTGCAGCTATCTTTACATCAAACCTGCACAAGTGTCCCTTCAATTGGTGATGCGTTGAAGAAAAGCCCCCAACTGTCAATATTGTCTGAGAATCACTAAAGTGAACTTAAAACATATCTAGAGAGAAAACAGCCTCAAACAACCTCTACGATTGGCCATATCATGCTTTCTCAGTAAAAATTTCATTTTAGGCAGTCAGCCCAAGTTGCTAAAGTTATAATCGAATCATCAGAACACTAACAGGTAAGATTTGATCAGAACCAGAAATATAAAGCAAAGCCATGACCATTATACCATGGGCGGCACACAATGAGGTGAGATTGAAGAAATTATGTTAGGACAAACCTACCCTTTCTTTGTATTCAGACCGGTACCTACAGCAGTACCGCCTTGTGCAAGCTGCTCAAACCTCAACTGTCAGAACTCTTAAAATAAGGAACATTGAGAGCAAGAACATATGTATCTCCTACGAACCTGGTACATACGAGGTAGAGTGCAGTTGACACGGTCAATTCCATACTTAACCTGCAATAGGAACATCCTGGATGAATTGCATCCTCTATGTTGCCACATACATTATCATGCTTTTGTACAACCAAAAATATAAACAATTAATTTTTCCATTTTTTGGTTGCCAGTAGATATAGAAGCTCTTGGAGCCACTGGCTAATAACCAAGCAGGCATCTAAGTACATACATCACAGACTACAACTGAGCATGCAGGATTTGGAGCTTAATATCTGCGCTTCCTGAAGTGCAGACTTAAATTTGTGCTACCACTAGACTACAGCAGAAAGGAAAGCTTACTTGGGTACAATAGCCACTAAACTCTTGCCCCAGTGTCAAAGGAGTTGCATCCTGAGTGTGAGTTCGTCCAATCTTAACAATATCCTTAAATTCGATGGACTGTTAAGACGAAAAAGAGAAAATGATCTAATTGATTGTAAGAGAGGTAAGCATTGCATATTAGAAAATCATGCACTAGCATCATCTTTAAGATAATGAAGTCTCCGGAGAAAACAGGCACAAGCACTAGTAGAGAGCACACAAATAGCCAACGCATATGCACAAATGTGCATGGTGAAAAAAGAAAAGTGCAGTGGATGAGTGTGTGCAGAATCTTCCAGCATAGTCACATTAATTAGAAAATCCATTGAAGAAGGAGACTACATGACCTAAAGAAAACTCAGTGTCATTGCACACAACTAAGCACTACATATCTTATGAGCCCACACATTATACTTGTGAAGCTTGTCCCATGGGTATACCGCGTGTTGCTTAGCCTAATGAATATGGGAAGCAAAAAACATCCACCAAAAAACTAGGATTTTTCACAGTGTGAGATAGTGCATAGGGATCTTTCCTCCGCACAGTCTTATGCATGAGCATAACTATGAAATTCTTTAAAAGAATTGGCATCGACAATCTGAAAGAGATAAAATAAAGGTATATAGTTTAAAAAGAAGAACAATAAAGTTTACTTGAAGATTGAAGGTGTTATGTTCAAAAGGGCCAAAATAGTGTCGAATGGTGAAATATCCAGTGCTGAAAGAAAGAAAGCTGCATTAACCTAGAGTATTTCCATATCCTTCAGAGCAAAAATACCAAATGATGTAAACACAAAGCATTGCTAAGGGAGCACTTCAACAATTATCAAACCTTTGATATAGAATAAAGAATTGTTTTCAGTCTTCACAATTATCAAACCTTTGAATGAAGAGAAGAATGCAAGTTCCCCAGACTTGGCAATAATCTTGAATTTATTTCCATTGCAGCCGCAATATGCATCACCTACAATATGAGAGTTACAATAATGCATTTGTTTAACAACAAACTCTATAGTTCTTTATTCTCTTATAAATGATATAGAGTTCACATCAATACATGCCCTGGATCTGATCCCCTTGAGGCTTAAAAAAAGCAGAAGAAAGCGGTCAAGGATGACAATTTGCATCAAGTGACAGAGGTAATTCAGTGATGAAGAAAACAAAGCTTACAGTTGGGAAAGTGTCGTTAGAAGATTGAGATCGGTTCACATGGTCATTTGGGTGCACAAACTTTTCTCCAAGCTTACGGCCAAGAATTTCAGCTGCTCTGTTTGCAATCACCTACAATAGCCCATAAATTGAAAAACATAAATCATTAGGAAAAGAAATCATCTAGCGATTACCATCATCCTGCTTCCACATTCACATGAAATGACAAATCAAACTGCCCTTACCCCCCATGCAGAAAAAGAAAACTCCAAATTCCTTACTTAGAAGTTCATAAGGATCATCAAGAGACCATGATTCTCATGTACAAAATGGGACTTCCCAATAGCATAAAGGATGCCAGATAAAAATATGAGCAACCCAAACGAGGACACGGCAACAAAAATCCAGTGGGAATCCACATGGGCATTAGTATATTGTATCGAAAAGCACAAGTCCTTAGAAGCCTTGTTGTATACGTATAATTGCACTCACCTCATTGGCATTCATGTTACTTTGAGTGCCACTGCCAGTCTGCCATATGACAAGGGGAAAATGATCATTCAACTTTCCCTCAGCTACTTCTTGAGCTGCTTGCATTATGGCTTCTCCTATGGAAGGATCGAGACCATATTCCATGTTAACCTGAGAATTATAGCATTGACACAATCAATAACCTTCTGCAATTTGTTTTTAAGTAAATATGACATACGATGCTGATGACAATTAAATTGGCGTATGGACTTTGATAACACATCCTGCTTCATAAAAGTTTAAACTGATTTTCCTAGATAATACAGCTTCAAAGTTCAAGACGTTAATTATTAGATTAAAAAAAAAAATTCCATACTGTGATTACATCTTATTGTTCAGAGTGCAGGATTTCTAAAAAGAGAAACTAATAAAGAGCTCCAAAGCACTCCGACTCATACTGTGGTAACAATTCGACATCGGTAATAGGATTTGAAGTTAGATAAGACTTAATCTAATCAATACAAGGGGGAAGAGGTCAAAAAACGGCAAGCTAAAGCGTAACTATGTGGTTCACTAGCATCCGTACGGCACGACAGTGTCGGCACAAAACAAGAACAGGACCTTAAAAGCGACGAGTCCATTCGCATAACTCAACGATACAAAGTAATCCCGAAACGAATCCACCAGAAAAGCCAAAAAAAGGGGATCGGTCGAAGAACACACGACCTTGGCAGCACACTTCTTCAGGACCCCGAAAGCTCGCACAATCGGCTCGGGCATCCGCTCCCGCTCGCCCCCGATGTCGAAATTCTGCAGCGACCTCTGCGTCTGCGCTCCCCACAACCTACACACGAAAATCCCAAACAAACCATCAACCCCGCGCTTCATCAATCCTCGCGTCGCGCGCGCGCACTTAAAAATACGAGCTTCGGACGAGGGGCCGAGAGACATCTTTCACAGTACCGCCGAGAGTTGACGAGGAATTAGCGAAGACGACGAAAAGGGTAAGGCACGAACCTGTCGGAGGGGACGAGGATGGGTCCAAAAGTGTCCCTTTCCTCCCGGAAGCCGGTCGAATACGATCTCCAGCAAGCCGCGTAGCGCAGGGCGCGGCGAGCTGCGACGGCGCCGCCGATCCGCTCGAGAGGCGCCTGTACACGACGTACGCCGCCATTTCCGCTGCCCTCCGGTCTCGCGAGCTGAGGTGGGTTGGGAGAAGTCAAAGCTTTTTTGCCCGAAGGATGACGGAGAAGGAAGGGAGGCGAACCAGAGGAGAGCGCCAGGGGAGGGACGGATGCAGAGAAAAATGTGTAGATGTATATTTTAGATTTCCTAGGAAAATCACTTTTTTATTGGAAAATATTTTGTCTTCTGGCTAATTTTCCAAAATAGAATATACGTAAGTCATCATTCATCATTTATTTGTAGTAATTTATGGGGATGATAACGACACATATAGTCCATTAATTTTAACTCAATATTTAATGTGGTCTTCAAACTTTCAATTTGTTTAATGTAGTCCTCAAACTTTAGCCCTATATAAAATATGATCCCTAAACTTTCTATTTATTCAACATGATTCATAAGTTAATATGCATTCAATTTAATCTCTGAATTATATGAAAATATTTAATGTTGTTTTTCCATTAAAACAAATTCAAAATTAATATTGAATGTTTCATATAACTCTAGAACAAAGTTGAACATATTGAACAGATTAAACATTCAGAAATTAAATTATACATTGGACTAAAGTTTTAGGACTATTTGCATTATTTTTCATAATTTATATTAAGCTTCTTGTTCCTGGTACAATAGAAGTTGGGAATAATTCTCCTTTTTTTTTTGTGAGATGGGGGATAATTTTTTCATGGAATGAAATGTGTTAGTAAAATACTCCTACTTTTATGTCTCGTACGTATTGAATTTTTAACAAGACTTCCATCTCCCATACATGCGGAAATGTACTTGTTCTTTTGGAATTAACCAAATTATGCACCCATAAAACCCGTCCGGTATTATACTCGGCAAAAATATTTTGATTTTATTTAGTCGGCCGATGAAATAATTTGCGAAGAACCATTTATATGACATGATTACTTTTATTTCATGTTGACTTTATAAATATAATATTCTTGCTATATCTCATTATATGATACAAAACTAGTAACAAGGTTCAATAATTAAGTAAGATGTTCCTGTAGAATTTGTGTCATTTAAATAGTTCTAGGATAATGTGTAAACTTTGCTTATTTGTAATAGTTCATGATAATATCCATTTATGATTCTATTGCTATAACGCCCGATTTGTTTAACGTATTTTAAAGAAAAATTATCATATATACCATATAATATCCCAAATAGTATAAATTCTGTACATACATGTGTAGTAATTAAGAAGATGAATACTTTTCATATCCAAATTAGGGCCTTTTTTGAATGGAAGAAAATTTTCGTTTTAAAAAATAATGTGGCATCTCAAAATCCAAACTGTTTATTGTCCATATAAGTATGCCATTCTGACAAAAAAAAGAAGTGTATATATAAAAAGTATCCCATTATATTATTCATTTGGGAGTGGCTACAGATTTGGGCATTGAGAGCTCTTCTCAATCGGCTGCTAGTCATTTGCACCTCCCAAGAGAAAAAGCACAGCTCCTGTCAAGCAACAGAGAGCCAATAATCCATATTACAAAGCCAAATGGACAAGTCTCAGGCACCGAATTACGTAGCCAGGCAGCACATTAAGGGTAAAGGATTCCTCCGGCACATGGAAGCTCAATATCACTTGCATATTGCACTGATCTCTTCTCCTTTAAATGTAGAACGACACCATAGAAATGTGCTATCGATAACCCATTCCGTGTGAGTTTTAGCAGTATTTTCTGCGAGCGCCACCTTTTAGTATAACCAAGCAAATTGTTCATCCCAGTCTCTAATGTTTCTATTGTAGCCCTTCACATTCAGCAAATGGCTCTATACGCGCTTCGGAAATTAACACTTAACGAATAAATGGTCATTTGGTTTTTCAGGCAGCTCTGCAAAAAAACATGTACGTCATTTATACCAGTAGCCCTTCTCCTGATTCTGTCATTAAGTTTGCAGTTTTGCCAAAGTAGCCAACCAAGTGATAAATCCAAATTCAGGCACATTTGGTCTAAACCAAACTAGTTTAAGCTACAAAACTTTGGTCTCCCTAATTTTTAGTGACTTCCAAGCATCTTCGAGAGCGATTCTGTCGTTTGTAGAGCTAGTAAAAGATCACCTGGTCATTTTCATCAGTGTGAATGGCAACCAGACACTTCGACCTAACAAGTGGCCAGAGCCAATCCTTGTCTTGAATTACGTAAGAAACTTGGATGCGAGCATCAAGCGCAGCATCTTACCTAATTCTTCTACAGTATGCTTCTGGAGGAGTCCATGATCACGCCACCAGTTGTCTCCGCTCATTGGCCGATGATGGGCTGGCCCAAGCATTGGCATGTTTCTGTTCATTTTTCTGCTCTCCATGTAAGAGACATATCCCCGGTGTTAGTTCCACCGCAGGACCTCTTAGTAGCACATGCTCTCCATGTATTAATACGAATGCGAGTTTCAAAATTTCTCGTCATGTTCTTAATCATCATATATGTTTATATCAGGCAAATGGTATTTGACAGCGTTACTTCAAGAGCATCCGAGGGACTAACTATTTTTTTAGTTTTATGTTCTCAAGCTTTCGATTTGGGGGAATTCGCTCGGCATTTTTAGATTGGAGCACCCGACATCTGGTAATGCCAAGTTTCAATGTTGTTCCACGAATCTGTAATCAGACTGGCTATCCACCTCAAAATTAGAGACCTTTCAGGTTCAGCAACAAAATTCACTAAAATCTCGCATGAGGTCAATTTACAATGTTAAAGCTTTTCTGCTCCTTTTTCTTTCTGCCAAGTTTACATTCAAGAGCTAATGACGGGGAAGGTCTCAGTGAGAGCAAAACTAAGTGTGAGCAGTAGGATTCGCCAATAAGTAGGCCTCAACAGCCCGGTACAACTCCATTGCTCTATCCTTACCGGCCTCTATATCCTCGTCTCTAAACTTGATGTCTCGGTCCGAACAATAGTCGCTCGACATCCTACAGATGGACCCCCATTGCCATCATCGACAAACTTTATCTCATACACGACAGACTTCAGGTCGTCGCTGAGTATGTCCCCTTCGAACAAAGTATACTTGCAGCGGAAGTTGTCTGTGTCCAGCTCATCCATCCGATGCTTCGCATATCTAAGCAAGCTTCCTAAATAACAAGTAAAAGGCAGTGAACCCCCTTTTTATTGCAAACGAAGATATGGGAATTGGCAAAAGTATAGAGAAGATTAGAAAGGAAACGAAAATTTGAGGGCCGACCTTGGGAGAAGTTGGTTTGCCTGACACTGCCAACACCACCATCGCCTTGAACCAGGTCAATGCTCCTGATGTACTGAGGCATGAGCTTAGGGAATAGCACGTGTGAATCGAGAATCAAGGCTTTGAAGAGTCGGTCCGGAGCAACCGGCGATTCCTGCTCTTGCGCAAAAGTGACCACACCCATCTTCTCAAATATGTACCGAGAGAGAGAGAGAGAGAGAGAGGGAGAGTGATGCAGAGGAATGGCCAGGCGAAGGAATTTATAGGACCGAAGCTTTGAGGAGATGGATCAGGAGTTTTTGCTTGGATTTTGCATCGACCTGGCCTCAACCAGTTTGGAGAGTGAGGACTCTTTAGGCTAATCCCAAGTTGACTTATCATCCATATAATGTCCCAAAGGGGAGGCTACCTCGTCAGTCCACTGTTCTGGGCGGCTGCCTTCCTCTTTTTCTACAAGAAAGACCTGTTTTTCCTTCGTTGTCGGCTGATTATGATATCTTCTCGATTCCTCCGTGAGCTGTTCCATTTATGACGAGAAGGGCACTTTTTCGCACCAATCACTTACGTACACAAAGCACGTTCCCGGGCGATGATTTTGGTTTCTTCGGAGGGGATTTGAATAAGAAAAATGGTGAAATTATAGAGAAGAAAGGTAGGATCTTTCCGCTATCGTGGTGCTCTCAGCTGCATGCGGAGTATGGAATTGACATTCGGAGAAAAACTGGAGACATACAAATCAACATCTCACTATCGAGGGTTTGAATATAGTTTTGTGTTCACGTGTATGAACAAGTTTTCCACGCGGATCATAAGTTCTAGAAGCAAAAGGAGTCAAATTCAACACATTTCGAGAAACGCCAACCATCTAAATTGTCTTTCCTCATCACGTTGTCTTCTTGCCCAAGGACCCGCTAAACGTTCCCATGCTGACCGCTTGAAATGGCACTGATATTTCGTTCAAGTAATGGATAAAACTTCCAGCGTTTAGCACTTAATTTAATCGTTTAATTGTTAACCGCCTAGTTTTAAAACATAGGAGACCAGGGAACTGTAACTTCACAATCTAAACAATGGCAGAAACCAACTGAAGGAAATGGCCTGGCAATTCCATTTCGTATTAGAGTGCCAAAGTTTTGGTTCAAGAATAAACACATGCAAGCAACACTGGCACGGTTGCTGTATTATACTATAAGATGAACATTTTACATCGAAAAACAGGTAAAAAAAAAAAAAATTAAAGGCATGCGATCAATACATTCCTTTCAACATCACTCTCTCTCCATCTCCCTCCATGTTCAAAGAAATAAAACAATTAGATAAGAAATGACGTGGTTACAAAGAATTTACTTTCTAATGCCAGGCTTCCGCTTCCCATCAATGGCAGATTGCTGCTTTCCATTCTGATGTAGAGGAAGACCGGCTCCATTCGATGGCTTCCGAGATGGCGAAGGGCCCACACTAGAACTTAAGTTCCTGCTGAACCGGCAGAGGAAAATACTTTTAGATGGAAGTAGCTCATTGGCTAATGAGATTTAAGCGACAAATTTCCAGCGACTTAATCAAAATGAAAGACAATAATTTTTGTTTTGCATTGAATCTGTGCACTCGACTGATGCTTAGAATTAATTGTCGCCACATCAGACCAACTCTCCTGACTGCCGGCCCAACAGAAGTACTATTTTGTGGACTACTTTGGGCTAATTTTGTGGACTACACACACTGAGTGCAGCATATATATTTCTAAAATGCATTCCTATATTATTTAGCAAAGACATAACAACATGTAACAACACATTGATTGTTCCTATATTACGCAAGCCAAGAAAGCAGAATACATTGACCGTACCTGATATCTGGGTTCTTCCGGGGTTTGGAAGTGGATCTATTAGTCTTTGACGCAATGCCATTAGTGATGCCATTCAATTTGGCATGATTGAATTGCCAGAGCAAATCTGGTTCTGAAGAATCACTGGTGGCAGCATCAAGCTCATCCCCATCATCTGTATTTGTGTGATCGAAACCATTACCACCCATGAACATGTTGTAAGTTTGCTCCGTGAAATTTTTGGAGCCATCCTGGAGATATTTCTGGTAGAAGCCATCGGTTAGGTGCCCATTGTTTGTACTCCAACACCCCAGGGTGTTCTCAACTTGGCTACCATCTTCCTTGTTCACCATGACTTTGTCTACCCACTCACCTGAGCCTACTTCTTTTTCATCATCTCTGTAACTTTGGACTGGAACTGGAGGCCAAGGAGGTGAGTTAGCCAACAGTTCGTCCAGGTCAAAGCTTGGTCTCTTGTGCTTCAATGTAGAGTTTGGGAACACCTGCATGACCCAAATGTCGGTCTCAGCTCCAGGCTTACAGAAGGCATCACATATCCATACACATATGCGAGCACACACAAACACACAGAGTAGAGAGAGAGAGAGAGAGAGAGAGAGAGAGAGAGAGAGAGAGAGAGCTAATGCTAATCAATCTTATTGGGAAACAACTCCCGTGGTATGCAAAAAGCGTGTTTGTTCGGTCAAATCAGCATGAATTCTAACTAAATGGCAAGAGCTTCATAATTTTTATGACCTTCGAAAAAAAACTCCACTAGTTTCTTCAAAAATTTTAACATCTAGAGGCTGCTGTTATTCCATACGAAAGTGAGGGTGTTGATGAAGACACGATTCTAATAACCGGCCCCAATGTTCATAGTTTTGAGGAAACTAGTGTCTACTTTTGGAAGCTGAGCCGATTTGGCACTATAATGAAAGTTTGGTTTTTCTTAGACCAAAAAAGTTCGGGGTAAGATTGATATCAGACATAAAGTTGGGGTTGTTTTAGGGAATTAAGCCTAATTTTTATTGGAATGATTACTACTGCTGCAAGTATATTGAGACGAGATATTTATGCTTCCCATTCAACAATGATAAGGGAATCAGGTTTACCTCAATATTCCCAACATCACCCATTGGTCTTCGGCAGCTATTTTGATCCCTTATTGCATCTGCATGCTGTGGGTTAGAATGAAAAGGTGATACTTCTGCTGCTTTCCTTCTCTGTCGTTCTGAGCTTCCGGAAACAGGGTGTGGCACGTGCTTTGGTTCTTCCTCCTTCCTAGCTAATGCTGCCTTGAGACTGGCTATCTGTTGAATGGTTGTAGTCTATTACCACACTGAAAGTCTAAAAGACATAATGTGAAAAGTGATGACTGGATGGGGATTAGATATTTCAACCTGTTCCTTGAGGTCTTTCACGTCTGCGCTATCTTTGTTTACTCGGGCAGTGCCTAATTCTACTGAAGCAACTCGCTCAGCAAACTTAAGTGTACTTATCGTTTCTCCTAAAGCATCAGGCTCAGGGCTTATGTGAACAAACATTAACGTCTTTGCCTGCCCTCCTGAAGAAGAAAATTCCTCTATTAAACTTGACTAGAACTTCAATTTAGATATGAGGACCATAAAGTACAAATTACATGATAACTTTCAGATGTGACTTTTTATTCTAGCTCTATTATATATGAAGAACGGTGAGGGGAAAGAACTGTTAGCTCTAGTTTACCAAGTGAGTCTTGAAGCAGCTGGGTGAGCTTGCTATTTCTGTAAGGGACATGTGGGTTTTTCTGGGCAAGAGAGGAAATCACATCTCCAAGAGCTGAAAGGGACCTGTTGATGTGTTGTGCCTCTTTTAGCCGATCTCCTGTCACTTCAGATTTGTCTACTCTCTCACTTCCCGCCAAATCAACCAGATGCATACATCCACGAAGAATGGTTCCAGAAGTCAAATCTCGTCCTTGAACATGTACAGTTAAACAACTGCAAATTAAAAGAAGAAATTGTCAGTCTTCTGGGAAGCCCTAAGATATGCATTAGTGAAACAGATCTCACCTATGAGAACGACTACTCCGATCATTCAGGGCTGTAGCTCCCACCGCACGATTTCTATGCCCAAGGTTCATGAGATCAATAACATCAAATGTTGATGAAACAGGCACGAGGCTTGCATCCGGTACACTGAGTCCAGTTTGGGAACTATTTCGAATTTCTAATGTTTTCATAGCTAAGGAAAACTTGGTAGCAATCTGGAAAGAGAGATGCTATATTGAAAGCGTACATCACTGGACAATATTAGACCACAGCATAGTTTAAAAAGGCTTCAATAAAATGGAAATATCAGATTTACTAGCAAGTCTAATTAGCTTTTAAGCTTTATATCACTCATTATAATTTAGAACTGTTGGAACTGATGACAAAATTTTAAGCCTTCTATGAAGCACAACAAATTTTGTTTCAAGGATATCTCCTATTTGTTCCATCGGAAACAAGAAGGTCCCGCACTTGCTCATTATAGATCTCGATCATTTGGACAGAAACATCGTAGAGGAATGTATCCTTTCTTTGTTCTGCAAGGAAAAACAAATCACCCAAGGCCCTATAATTTACCCCTTGATTTTGCTCCGTAAGCTGTTTAGGACCCGTCTGAAAAGGGAAAAAAGAGAAGCAAAAGTCACAAAACTAGCAGATGTTACAAACAGACGGGGAAGGTAGAATTACAAAGAGTAGTAAAACTCGAAAGTGTCTTTTACAACTTCTTACCATGGTGTAGGTCTTTCCAGATCCAGTCTGGCCATATGCAAAGATACATACATTGTATCCATCAAGAACTGACCGGATCAATGGCTGGGTATCAGAAAATACATCCGCTGGAGAAGTTGAGACAAGGTCAGTCTGCCATATCTGCAAAATGCAAAATGCAAAATGGAAAATGGAAAAAAAATCGACTTTTTGTTACCTTGGGATGCTGATGGCCCAAAGACTTTGTTGAAGTTGAATGACCTATGCCCTTTTCCGTGTTTAGATGGGGTGGTGATGCTGATAACCCCGTCCTCAATATTCTCGACAGTGCTCATATAATTTGATTGTCCAGGCAAGAAGGGTCTCACTCTGCAATAAACTCTGATATTCCCTAGCAACATAAACAGTAAACCAATCACTGTATGATTCATTGAAAATCTTAGGGAATAATGGGGATAAGCTTAATAGGTGGGGGATCTGGAAATCTTACCTTTGAGATCCATCACTTGGTTGTAAAGCTTGCGGTTTTCCTCAAGAACTCTATGATAGCCAGATGCAGCATTGGCAAGGCCATATACATGTAAACCTGTTGAGAAAGCTCAAATGTGAAAACGGACAAATGATCTTGTCTGGAATGATCTTTATAAGTGTGAAATGCTGATATTTTTAAGTGCAAAATGCTGAAAGGAGACTGGCAAGATAAGGAACAGAGACTGTACTGAGGCTGCTGAACTCTTCTTGGACTTTCATTTGCATGAACTGCATGCCAGCTTTTGTAGTACAGAGGGCTTGCTTTAACTCCTAAGAATTGTAGATACAAAAAACTAAGTAGGAATAATAATAATAAATTAATTAAGCAGTTGGAATGCATTTAAATAACAAAACTCAAACCTGAACATCTTTCTGTTGTTGATAAAAAATCTGTTGCTGTTTTAACATCAGACTTTTTGATTCCTCATTGGTTGTACTGCTTTTACCAAAATAGTCTTCTTTACTACTTGACTTCATGTTATTGTCTTCAGTCTAAGACATTAGAGAAATATAATGAAAACTTCAGTGCACAAACTATTTCCATAATGTACATATGATATTTCAAGGAAAGAGATTTTTGCTTGCTGAAACTGGCTCATGCTAGCCTTCAGCAATCTGTTTCAAGTGATAAGAAAGCAACACCTTTTCACTGGCAATAGATTTCGCCAGAGTCTTGTTCCCAAAAGAAACAGCAACATCATTTGTGGTGCTTTTCTTCTACAGGAAAATCAGAAAAGTAGTAGAATTGTTAGATAATCACTGAACGAGGAACGTTAGTCAGAGTATAAAAAGAAATGCATAACTGCTCGACAAGAACTTTCCACTGGATGATTTAGCTCCAAGAAAGAAAAATAAATTTATCGAAGCTCTACACTCTAATCGTAACAAAAAATCACCTCATTATATAAGAAGATGAGTGTGTGGTGAAATTATTGTTTAAGAGTCAAAATCGGCTAAACTTATGTACATCAAAATGACATACCAGCTCAAATTGGTTAGTGATACGGTGTTCAAACTCCTCGACCACCTTACTTAGGACAGATTCCACCAACTGCCATAAAAGGGAAGATCAAAAGAAAGTTTTAGCAATGCACTTATTAATAAAGATACAGTAGAAACTTGAGAAATTATAAACCTGCGCTACCATAACCAAGTAAAGAGCGCTCCATCATGTAAACAAATCAAGGAGAATAATACTTGTATGAGCATAGTGAATTATAAACCAGTCCTTATATCTACAAATCTTATAAAGAGCTGTAAAAAATTTAAAAAATGACACCAATGAAAGCAGAATTTTACCGCCGGAATTTCTTCAGGCTTTTTATCCAGAAGAACTGCGCGAACAAGCATGCTCAACGAACCCAAGTTGGCCTAAATAAAGGAGAGCAGTTTTAAGTTTTCTGTCATCCGTGAAGATGAAGGAAATAACTTAAATCTAGAAGAGATAAGCTTACCGACCATTTTATTCGAGTCAATACCAGAAGTTAAAGCGTTCAAGGATTTCTCGTTCATTGAAGAATTTCTTGACAAAGGATTTGAGAATGGTTCCGAATTTTTCCTAACAAATGATTTACATGACATCGTAGGCTTTACATTGCCACCAAATTTCCATACTCCGTTTCCACCAGCTTGTTTCCAATCAGCAAATGACTTTAGTGCCAAAACACAATTCACAATCCTTGAAGTCTTTCCTCCCTGCAAAGATTAAAGTTGAGATAAAAAAAATTATCCTTAATTTATGGAACTTAGCCTTCCGCCCTCCTGGTGTGACCCACGCAGTGATATAGATAGTCTCAAAACATGTATCCAAACATATGTACCTGTTCCAGGTCTGATGCTTCAAAAGTGGGAATGCCCATCTCCTGCACAGCCACAAGGAAGTTCCGGACATTTTCGAAATATTGAAATGCTGACAAAGCAGCTCCATCAGGGATTAGAGCAGCATCACCTGGACTTTCTACAACCTATGGATCAGCGTGAGATGTTAATATCAGTTAAAATAAAGCATTATTATAACCTTCTACTCTACTCTGAAGACAAAAGTAAAGTTCATTCAAGGCTCTTTACTGGCATCGTCCACGGAAGCTTAATTTTCTGATCAGTTTGCATGGCAGCAACTTTTCCAAAGGAATTTTGGCTAAAAAGGAACTATTCTGAAGGTATTAGAGAATAAGGAACAGACCTTTGGTACCGCCCCAGATTGTATCTTGTTGAGAACATTGCAAAGGATAATACCACTTCTCAACCCGAGCCTAAATTCTTCTTCGGATGGCTCGGCAGGTAGGTCTCTGGCTGCAACCACCCCGACCATCTTCCTCAGCCAACCAGCTGCATCATTCCTTCTTGATGCTGCAAAAGACAAGTAATCAGGATCCCAAACTAAGCTCTTCAGCAAGAGGACTTCCAGCCAAAGTGAACAGAGACCGAGAGAGTTCCGAAGTCCAGTTCCATTAGGCCATGATTGATCCGCAAATTCAGGCGATCGCGCAAACAAGAGATTGTGACTTTAGAATTCTATCATATTCTGGGAAAAAAAAAGTGGCAATTGCCGTACCGAATACGCGGAACGGCAAGGAAGTAGAACATGACACAGAAAGGGTAGTAAAAAATTGAAATTCACTTGCAAGACAGGCGCAGATATTGAGGCTCAAGCGCAGGATCCAAGAGAAGACAGACATCTGATCGTTATAGTGAGAAACCACCCAATGAGCCAAGGCACAAACTTTCTTATCATCATCGTCCTTGAAACAAGACTGCAAACATTTCCAAATTCTTCCTTTCAGCAACTAAATTCACAGTCAGATAATCTCATCCCGAACGAGAGACCTCGTGCGGGAGAAGGCGAAAAATCGGGTACGCATCGGGTTCAAATTGGACCGAGGCGAATCCGAGTAAGGAGTCGAAACAGAGAATTCAAAACGCCACCGAAGGTCACGAACGCGGCGCCCGCCCGCCCGAGCAGTAAAGGCACAGAGGCGAATCGACGTACCGGCCTCTTCAGCTCTCCTGGACTCCACGTCGACGTCCCTGAGCCGCGTGCCGTGCTGCTGGAGGAGCACGTCCTCCACCACCGACGCCGCCGAGAACGACAGCCCCCCCTCCGCCGCCGCCGCCGCCGCCATGTTCCGCAAACTATCCGCACGCTAAGCACAAGAGAAGAGACACGCCGGACCCTCGTCGCTTCGGAATCGGGGAAGCTCTCTCAGACCACCATTGCCGGGGCGGAATTCAATGCGGAGGTGGTCAGAGATTGCAGAGGATCTAGAGAGAGAGAAAAGAAGAAGGAGGAGATGAAGTTGGAGGAGTGAGGAGTTAGAGAGAGAGAGAGGGGTTGCTTTGCTAGGAATACAGGGAGTCACATTCTTGCTCCATTTTTAGCTTTTGCACTCCCGACTTTCTTTTTCGCCGTTGCGTCTTCTCTCTCTTACTCTCTCTCTCTCTCTCTCTCTTCTTTATACACTCGACTCCATCGCCACACCAGCACCAGCACCAGCACCAGGTGTCTTTCTCTCTCCTCTCCTCACCGAGGCTGACGCCCGGGCCTGGCTCCGAACCTCGGGGAGGCTCCCAAACCTCTCCTCCTCCCCCAACCTCCCCACTTCGCTTCTCTCTCTCTCTCTCTCTCTCTCTCTCTATCTACACCAAAGTTGATTCGCGCTCCACGCGCGCGCGTGACGCGCCGGCGTTTGTCTCCCTCAATGTATTATCTGCTGGAAGTTTTTTTTTTTCCCTTTTCGAAAGAGAATGATTTAATCGGACCGCGTAACTTCGATTTGAAGAGAAATGAAACCGAAGGAAGGAAATTATAATTGCAGATTTTGATCAGTTCGTTTCTTGGGAAAAAAATGATGTGAAAAATATTCCTCTAAAAATGATCAATTATACCTTTTGTAAGTGACTAAGCCATTGTTTTTGGGGAAAATAAACAAAAAGAGCAAGCACTTGATTTCGATGTCTTGCAATAATCACAACATTTGGAGATCATCTATCTTATTTGGGCTCATGATGGTCTTCCATACATTTCTAGCCACTATAAATAATTTATCTTCATATGCTAGTAATCTTTTATGCGTTTATTTCGAGTTGTTGTTTGCCCAATTTGACCCGGTAGCTCTTTCTCTCTTTTTCCTAACTTTTTCACTACATGTGATCAATTCCCTTCTGTCCCCAATCCTGTCAAATCGTTAATGTGGCACAACATCCCTTATGTGGCAAACTTTGGGATGTGGCAGGAGGCTTTGCTATCTCATATGATTATAGTGAGGGTGGCATCACCAATGTCAATGGTAGGCAGGGCTCCCCATTTGCACTGACAAACGTTCAAGCCACTCTGCTCTCGGTGAGGGCCCAACAACCTTCATCCCCCCTTCCTCTCTTCCCACTGAATTGGTTGAGAGTCCAACTACACTTGCCTGATCATAGTTGGAGTCCTAGGCCCTTGCTTATACATGAAATAATAGTTGGAGAACGGTGTTGCACAATCAACAATATGTAGAAGACCGACGATAAATATACAGCATGTACTAACTAGCCTTAAGTTTAGGGATGGATTCGAGGGTTGGACATGAGCGGGGATCATACTCCTCTTCCCTGCCCCATGAGGTCAAGCTTTGCCTCGCCACCCTCCTCGTGCCCCGAGTGAGGTGGGGTGGGCAATGGTGTGGCTAGATTTTTTTCTTTTCATTGAGGTCAAGTAAATAAAGGCATAAATAAACATGCCATCATAAAATATGTAACAAAAACTAATTGTGTCAACGTTCTTTTGAGAGATTTAATTTGATCTAAGAAAACATGTTAGTTAATTAAAATTAGGATTTCCTTGACACTATTATAAATCTTATTAAGTAATAGAAATTGTTTTTTTTTTAAAAAAAGCGTTATATCTGTTGTTTGATTGAGTTCAAAACAATAAATCTATGAGCCATTCCCTCTCTTAGAGTTCAAAAATTTCAAACTTTGGGTTATGAATGATAACTTCTGAAGTTTCGGTGGTTTTGTCCCTTTCTCCTTGTGCGCTTGCACATATTAACTTTGGAGTGGGTCTGGTGAAGTGAATATTAAATTGGGTTTTTTTTTTCCCTCCTAAATTCTCTTGCAAACTAATTTTCTTGGAGGACCTCCTTCTTAGCATATTTCATCATCTTCTCTTAGTCACTTGTCTTATGGAATTTCTTTCTTAGCCATGCTCATATCAAAGATGAAACACATTTCACCTACAATGGATCATGGAGAAAGGGGCGATCTAGATATCATTAACCCGAGAAAAAAAAACAAACATTTTAAATAATAATTTTAGAGATTGCAAAGTTTATGAAACCATTCATTTTTACGTGATCACAAAGCATAAAGTTACCCCCTGTATAAAGAATATAGATATAATAAAGGAGGTAATCACATCATGTTCCTATCCGTCCCAATGTATTTACACATTCAATGTGTTTGTCATTCATATAATATTCACTTCTAGGCATGTTGTGTATGCCAAGACAATATCCTCATGCCTTGAGATACCCAAAATACCAACATATAACTTAGAAGAGACACTACTTCATATTGCAAAATTGATCCGTCTAATTGGCAACAAATCTTTTCTAACATGAGAAACCTCAATGAGGGAGGCAAATCATCAACAGGCGAACATCTGATCTTGCACCAGATGTCTAGACAAGCATTATCTTCTTCATTAGACTTACAAAAAAGCCTAAGGTCCTCTGTTCTCTACTGATACATGTTTCAAAGGCAAGTAAGACAACATGGCAAGCTAAAACACAGGCCACGTGAGGTGCTTTTTAGCAAAGAGATGAGCGCAAAAGCAAGCAAGACCCAAATCCCATGTCATCGAATTATGCCGGACACTATTCTTTTGACCCTAGTAGTTGCTTGAAAACTACCCACCGAGTGGTCGGCAGAGGGTTGTTTTCAATCGGGCCAAAGTGTTAGTTGGAAAAACAGTTACCAAACCCGGATTTTATGAGGTCCTCTTCATCATGGAATTTAGCCAAATTTTCTCGAGATATGATTCGACTTCTGGCCTAAGGAAGGAAGAGAGCGTGCAATCTCTCTAAATTTTCGCATTTTTCTCTTTTAAATGATGTCCAAACTAGGATGTTGTGTTGGATCAAAGTCAAATTGCTCGTAAAGTTTCATGAGGTGCTACTATTCTTTTAGACCATATTGTCTCTTCTAAGAATAGTTTAGTCCTATAGGTGAAGTGGACATCACACCTAAGAGCACCTAAATAGATTGATCCTGGATACAAACAAATGCAACTACCTTAGCTTACATTGAACTTGAACATGGAAATTAAGGATGCAATCCATACGTTCCACAATTTGACTCTAGTTATCCAAGGGAATATTACCCAATTAGTTCTAAATATGCTAATTTAGTCATAAATTTTTCAATTGTTGTCAATTTA
Source organism: Eucalyptus tenuipes (assembly GCA_014182365.1). Classification (NCBI taxonomy): domain Eukaryota; kingdom Viridiplantae; phylum Streptophyta; class Magnoliopsida; order Myrtales; family Myrtaceae; genus Eucalyptus; species Eucalyptus tenuipes. Next base: position 8,881,942 of record CM024544.1, on the reverse strand, counting down.
GCCCTCAACCACTGCATGTAATTCCAATGTAATCATTTTGGTCAATTTTCGTTGGAAATCGATAAAGCGACGGCCTAGTCATTGCCAATCATCTTACTTGGCACACCGTCAAGTCGATAATTACTAATAAAAATTGGTCAGAAGGACTACGTTGGAATTTAGTGTAAATGTTTAAAACTAAATTGAAAAGTTTGGAATTTAATTAACATATGTATAATAAGTTTAGGATTAATTGAACAATTTCTCTACTTATCCAAAGATGTAATTCGTAGATTACATCTCCATACGACAAATAGCGTCGGTAAATTCACCAAGTCGAATAGTAACTAGGACTTACCTCAAAGTTCTCTTATTAATTGTATGTGGTATCCTGATTATATACTATATATGCTAAATGGTACGATGAATTGCTTTGAGGCAAAGATATACATACGCATGCAAGGAGGGATTTGCATTTTGACCGAGCCATACGTTTCCAAGCTATAGTAGGAAGGAGCCATTCTTCTGAACGAATTATCATTTTTCTCTCTTTGTAAAACTAGATAATCCAATTGCCACTAAAGACGGTAGAAAGATGGTCACCAGAAAAATGAATCGAACCTATTAGTATGATCTCTGTTGTTGACGTACATTCAACATCTCAAAAATGTTAAATTGATGCAGTCATTCAATACATCGAATTCGTGCTATTACGTATATTTCTTTCGTGTCCTTTAGCCATCAATGAGCACCAAAGTGTTAGCATTAACACAACAATTCGAGCAAAACTGACAATCTAATCCGAATGATATCGAGCATAACTTTCAATAGACGAAAAAGGTAGAAAGACTCACTAGGCATGACATGACAGAGGCTCTGCCGACATGGTTTGAAAAACCTTTTCATACGTTATCATCGCATCTCACTTAGTGTGCTTTGAATTTCTTGTATTAGCCCATGTTTAGTATAGATATATAATTAACGGTCGTGATCACAAATCTTCCATCGAACTTAGATGGGGATGGATTCCAAGAAAAGGACCAATCCCTCGTATCTATCGATCTTGATAGAGAGAGAAAGAGAGTAGGTGAAAGGGTCGAGCTCAAAATGGGGGAGGATAAGAAACTCAAAAGAAAAGGGGGGCATAACTGCCGATTGTTAGAGGGCCTGCGGGTGAGTCCGTACCGGGGCTCCAACGTTCGAAAATTTCAAATTCGGCGGTTCGGGAGGGGCCCCGAACCTGAGGCTCGGGGGGAGTCGCTGCCGAGTTGGAGGCATAACCTTTTTCTCTCCCCTGCGGGGCCGGGGCGGGGGGGCCCACTTTCACGGGAATCCGGCCGCCTCTCTTTATTTTAACGCCCCGTGGGGGCCGAGCGTTTCCCCCAATCTCCCCCGGCCGGTGGGATCTCGATCTGACAGACCAATGCGGGGGTGCCACGTGGTGGACGGGGACCACGTCTCCGCCCCTCCAAAGCGCCGCGCGGCGTGTGTTTTCGTTCGACACCGTGTACTCTCGCGGCGGCGCGTGCCCTGACGCGCGTGGGCTCTGGAGCTGATGGGATTGCAACTCAAAAGTCTTCGGCGCGTGGTCACGGTTCCTTTGGGTTTTCTTTCGACCTTTTGAGCGTTTTTTTTTTAATTCCTCCGACGTATAACGAATTATCGAGGGCTATTTGAATACATTGCTGCTCCCAATTGAATATATCAATCATTCACTTCCCACGCACATGATGGACAATGACTAAAGTCTCACGTCTTTGTACTCTTAAAGAAAGATGGTCCTTTGGGAGATGTGGATATGACGATTTAAATTTATCGTATCGAGTGAGGAAGACAAACACGCTTACCATTCGAGTTACCGATTAAGGACCTGAGCTTTTTGAGTTGTGAGTTGATAGTCGAAATATTCGAGCTCATCGAGTGCTGGGCCAATCTTCAATAAATTAGCTCGTCATTCAATGATGATAGGATAATTGATAGAGCACGGGTCGATGCCAAGAAAATGGTAAAACACGGATCACACCGTGGTGCAAATCTTGTGAAACCTCTCTCATAATTCCTTCCGCGCCTGGAGACGAACGATACTTGTCATTAGAAGCAAAAAAGATGTACCTATTATGAGAGTAATATTATAGAGCAATGCCATTTGATTCAAGTAATAGAATCATCATTCCTTCATTTGGTCTGACAAAGTAAATGAATAAAGATAAATATCAAAATGGAGAACATTGTCCAAAAAGTCTTAAACTCATTATATTTTTGTCAATTTAGTTTTAAACATTATAGTATTGTCGATTAAGTCATAAAACTTATCACGTTTTACCAATTGAGTTTATTCGGCCAATTTTAGTTGGAAATCATTGACGCCAGTCGCTTTCTAAGGTACGGTTGATAATGACATGACGGTTTTAATAATATTTTAATATTTTTTTCGATTTTTTTCTTCTTTACTTTTTTTTTTCTTTCTTTCCTTTTTCCCTCCACGATTCAGTAATGGTTGGCAGAGGTCGTCGACCCCTCACTAAGCAAGGGCGGCCTATTGCTACATCGAGACGAGGGCGAGGGTTATCCTAGCCAGTTCAAGCAAGGGCAGCCCATGCTTGCCCAAGCAAGGCCGACCCTTGCCTAAGGCAACAAGGCTAGTGATGGCTAGCGAAGGGAAAAGGAGAAAATGAAAAAAAAAAAAAAAAGAAAAGAAAAAGTAGACAAGGAATATAAAAGAAAAGAAAAAAGTAGACAAGGAATATAAAAGAAAAAAAAAAAGGAAAAAGAAAAAAAAAATAAAAAAATTAACAATAAAATAATAAATATCATTAAAAATTATCTACTTCAACGCCGTCCATGCCACGCAAAATGACTAGCATTTATATTAGTGATTTTCGACCAAAATTGGTCATATGTACTCAATTGACAAAACGTAAAATATTTAGAACTTAATTATTATAATTAAAAGATTTAGGATGAATTGGTAAAAGTGCAACACGTTTAGAATTTTTTGGATAATTTTCCCTATCAAAATGTTCAACTACTTTTTTTGATAAATAGTAATCAATTTGCATAACAATATTATATACAAGCGCATAATTAAATCCTTTAATATATATATAGCATAATCATTACATAAGCACAACTATCGGTTTATGTAGCTTGGAAAATTTTGGACACAACTTAGTATAGCCGTCGTTATACTACTGTAGTTAGATTGTGATCTAACTTTGCTGTGAAATGCTATAATTTTAATGTTGGCGCCTTCAAATTTGGTGGGTCGACTTCTTTAAAGCTGTAATGAGTTGCTGCAGTTGTGAAACCATGTAGTTAAGGGGTTTGGGGCACCAAAGTGGTAGCACTCATGTTCACAGCTCAAATTGCTGCGAAAAAAATTATGAAAACTAAGATCATACAGATTACGAAATATACCATATTCTAGAGCAAAATTGGTCATATACAAAAGAACCTTGTTTGTGGAAAAGCTTTATTAGAAACCCTAATTATTCCCTCCATGAACCGAAAAGTGGGCAATTGTTGTATTATAATTGCAATCCTAATTAGAAGATATATCATCAGCTACTTTATTGCTCCAATGGCAGATCAAACCTATTTGGAGTAACTGGCTTAATAGTCAGTGCTCACCTTTACGGCACTCATAATTTTTAAGGGAAGACAGCTGTGTTTGATCTACTTTTAACATGATCATACTCATAAATCATAGGCATTAGTTTTCGCTGGATCATGACTTTCCACTGCATCAATGTGCAGGTTCATGGTGCCGTCTCTTCAGCCATAATAATCTCTAGGATTGTTTTGGATGAAATTAAAGCAGATGCTCACCCGGAAAGAAATTTTTCACTTATTGCACTCATCATGAGGATGGCTTTTTCATATTATATGTCAGTCTGGAATTTGTTTTCTATGCTTATCTGGATCTTAGTAGTAGAATGTACAGCCAACATTGGGTCATTGACCCACAAAAGAAGCAACTCTTAATGTCCAGGTTCTAGCCTTATCATCAAAGTTGAAGCTACTGAAGCCTTGTTTATCATTAGATATGCAAGTGCATATGGGTTTTCATAATTCAAGTGAAGGGAAGAAGGACAAAATGGCTTCTTTTTCATCTTTTTTGAAACCATGACATTATCCTAGACAGAGAAAACACATGTATGGCCCGAGCCATTGACAAAGATAAAAAGAGTTCATGATTGTAATAATGGCATTCTTTGGCCACCAAGTGAAAACCCTAAAAGGAGCTCTTGGGTGTAAAGCGCCAACTAATTAACCACACTAAACTCAGAAGAAACTTATCAAAACAGAAAAAGGAAATCAGTCTTTCTTTGCAAGAAAGGTGTAGTTTGTTAAAGTACCAAACGCAGATACTTGGCACTAGTTAATTCCTGAGGCCAGAAACCAAGGGGCTCTTTGGCGTGAAGGGATTTTGGTTAGATTTTATTTCTAAAGGCAAGAAAAGGTAATAAAGTCGGCTACAAGGAAAGAGCAAAGAATATCATCATACCCCTGTTTTTGTTCTTGTTTTATTTATTTATTTTATATATATTAGATTTTCCCTTTTTCATAAATTAAATGGGTGGGGCAACCAGACATTCTCATATGAATCATGAAAGCATAGCACTCTCCACTTTCATCTTTTGATGGCTCCCATGCTTTTGAACCGACCAGACTATGATGAAGATTGTAATGTGGTCCATTTGCTCTCTCTCCCACCCATTTTGCCTAATTATAATCTGTACTCTTTGTTGTTTCTTTTTGCATTGTGTAGCCCCAGACATTTCAGTGCGACAATTCACTATCTTGGTGGCGAAAATATTGATGAAACCCAAAAAAAAAAAGTTGCAAAATTGACGTGGTTTGACAATGCTTGCGATGGAGAGCGAAGGAAAAGTAGAAATTCAATCTGTCAGATCTTGGAGTACACAAGAACAGATCCGAGTTCCCCTCAAGTTTCATTTACTTTCAATCTGGAGAAGGAGCAAAGACAGGATACGCGAAAAAGCCGAATAGAAAATATTAAAATAATTTATTCGACTCCTAACTACTTTTGCTAAGAATAAATCTTTAACTCGATGGGGCCAACAATCAACAGCAAAAATTCATATTCACTATTAACATTATCCCCCGTACGTACTTGTGTTAGTATTCCAATTATACTTTACAATAATGGCACAATTGACCCTTAAATTTTTGCTCGATTTCAATTTAGCCTTCGAACTTTTTTTTTTATTTGATTTGGACTTTGAACCCTTTTGCTTTGTTTTATATGGTCCTTAAATTTATAAATTTGCCCCAACTATTCTCCGACTTTATGCGACAGCCCATGAAATTAAGGAGTTATGGTGACTTTTACCTTGTCAACTTTCCATGCTACAAAAAAGGCGAAAAAAAAAAGTGTTGGCTTCTCTTTTTGCTCTTTTTTATCTTGTTTCCTTTGATCTGTGTATTGGCCTTCTAGAGAAGGCATCCCGACCAAAAAACTAAAGAGTAGAAAGGAGACTGCTCAATGAGATATTTTAGCAGCAACACCGGTCCTAGATTTTAGCGATTCGCGGAATCCAAGGTGCTTAAGGGACATGAGAGTTCTGATTTTTTCAAAAGTCGTTTGGACGATGAACATTGAAGGGTCAATCCTAGGTCTTCCAGTTGATTATTTGAACGTAGAGAAGGGATGCGAGGTTGCATTCGTCTGTCTGATCAGAAGATAAATAAGTCGTGAGGGGATCTTTTCCTTTTCTTTATGGCCTTTGGCTAGTGAGTTGTCAAATTATGGGCGCCATCAACGTTTGACAGTGAAATGCAACTAATTCAACAGGTCAAACTTAGGGAAGAAGACAAAGAACATTTCATCATGGAGTAACGTTGGGGGGACGCAGCGTCATCAAGTCGAACGGAGTCGACACGGTTTGGTAATTAAGCTTGAGTCGTTTAGAACATTCATGGCTCTAACACTCATTTCACCCTGGATCCAGCTTAACTTTTGAAAGCTCGAACTTGAATAGAATCAGCTTTCGATGAACTCGAGCTCCTTGGCGTGATTGAACCAATTTGTTCGAGTCGTACTTGAGCTCATGCCAGAGCTCGGATTGTGGGAAGTCACTATACTTGAGAAATCAAGTACTTTATGACCTCGACTCGAGTCCGCAAGCAGAGTTCGGAGGCTTTTCTGAGTAGCTTGACTTACCAGGGTGTATGCACTCGGCCTATGCGATCATGCCTCCGGAGTGTAGCCATGTGCTAGTGCCAATGCTGATTTTGTCAAGTAAGCTCCGGAAAAAAGAAACGTGATCAAGAGATGCTTATACTCCAAAGAGAGCTCAGAGCCCATGGGCTAAAGGAAGAATTCTTTAGTAGGCCGATCTTTGGGAATCGCGGGTCAAAATTTTATATCTTTGGGCATTAATTGGGCCAACGTGCTCGTCACAAAACATTCGAGCCCATCGAGGCAACAAATTGTCTCTCTCACGTCCGCTCCATGTCATTCCTTGGGGTGCGCCTCCGCCGTACCGGGAGATTTTATCTTTTCTGCGATGGCTCGGGGTACCTTACGGCTGCCCCATGCCTCCACCTCCATCTGCCCCGGAATCAGCACCCCCTGTCTCGACGGTTGGGTCCTTAAATGAGAGCAATTCAACATATAACGATTCTATTCGTCTGATAATCAATTCAACATATAACGATTCTATTCGTCTGATAATCGAACTCTGAAAATATCCAAAACACCATTTGGAATTTATGTTTAGTCTAAAATCGAGTTACATATTGATCATCTCGAGAATGTCAATCGGAATCCATCCTATTCTTTTTATCTATCGCAGTTCTTCCCTTTACTTTACAGCGATAGCTGGGTCTAGACGATGAGCTAGGCCCGACCTTGATCTAGGCCCATCTCTAGTAAGATCAGGATCTTATCATGGCTCGAGGCCATGCCAACCTTGTCCAAGATTAGGAACTGGAACAGAATAATCCCCCTCGAATTGCTCCCGAGAAAAGGAAAATATCGCACTCCAAACTTGTCCGAGTTAGGGCGCATTTGGTAACGATTCTATTCCCGAAACGATTCGATCGAAATGATTCTTTTTTATTATGTTCCCGGAAATAATTTTTGAGCAAAAGAACGCGTTTGGTAACTGTACAAAATTTCTGATTCTAGAATAGAAAAAGAACATAAATGCGTTTGGTAACTATATAAAATTTCTATTGAAATTCTAAAATTTTATCAAATTATAGAAATTCTATTGATTAATTATATTTATAGTAAGTAATAAAGATATTAACTAATCAAATTTTTATTAAATAGCAAATAATAAATTAAAATACAAAATTAAATATCTATTCTATAAATAGCAAAATTTCAATTCATACTTCAAATCATTTTTTTATTTTTTAAATAATTTTATTAATTTTTTTCCTTTTTTTTTTTTTTTTTTTCCTTTCTTCCTCCCCTTCTTCTTCTTCTTCTTCAAGGTGGTGGTCGTGGCCGACGAGCGCCGGCGACCTCACCGGAGCGTCGCTGGCCCTCGACTAAGGCCGAGCCTCACCCGAGGCTGAGCCTTGGTGCTGGGCGAGGCGCGCCTGGCTACCAGCGGGGCTGGGCGAGGCCTGCCTGGCCACCGGTGAGCTCGCCAGACCGGTTGCCGGCGACTAGCGGCGGTGGGCAACGGACAACGGACGGCGGTGGGCGGCGGACGGCAATCGCGGCGGTGGCGGTAGATGAAGAAGAAGAAGAAAATGGCTTGATTCTTAAATTTGTTCCCGGGAACAATAATCAACTTTTTTTTTATTCTTGATTCTGTTCCAATTCTACTTTTGGGAACAAAAAAATAGAAATTTGTTCTCGGAAACAAAAATTTTACCAAACACGATTCTGTTCCAAAATTACTCCCATGAACAAAAAATCAGAATCAAGGCCCGTTTGGATGATTACCAAACAGGCCCTTATTATCCATCATCTTCCAGCCTAGGGTCATTTCTCAATGAGGAGGGAAAGCCAATATAGTTCTTACACAGTACATCATTTTTTATCCCGCTTGAAAGCTACTTCACTAATCTAAAGAACCCAAAGGCTCAAACTTCTTTGAGATCTTCGGCCAGATGAGAATCACGAATCCCATTTCTCCTATGTCTGTGAAACATATCAAGATCATGATTTGTTTTCATGCCTGCTTCTTGAAGTATCCAAGATTTCTAGAAGAAGTATCTTAGAAGTACCGTAAGATTTGAGAATGTGGCATTGCTTGGGAATGAAAAATTTGTCGAATCTTGTAATTAGTCCGCAATGGACTGGATTGTTCCCCATCGACCATGCTGCAAATTGATCCTTGTGAGTCTGGCACTGTCTTGTTGTATAACTTGACCATATGCCTTTGTTATTTTGTAGTGCTTAGGAATTGGGGCTCTTCTAGCATGTATAGTACCATACCATTCACACAAAATTATATAGTAAGGAATTCCAAAATATGCTCCTGTATATCAGTTGGGTGTTGAATATAGACATAAGTTTTAGAACTCCTGCTATCATTATTCTTTTTCTTATTTGGGAGACTCGGAGTTCGATTAGACTAAGGAGCACTCTCTCACTCTGGAACAGTTTCTACTATAGCATCTGTCATCAGGAAAAACATTTGCCTAACTTACTGAGTTCAATGTGGACGGTTTCATGTCGACAAGGTTTGGATGGTAGTATTAAGGTCGCTCTCCCAACACCCTTCATCATCTTGGTTGGAGAGGAGTACTTGATCTAGTTTTGGTGTCCTTAAGGCACCCTTGCAGAATATATTCATCTTTGGGCATTGCATCACAATCATACACACCAATGATGGGAACATGAAGGTGTGATTCATGGGGGAGAAGCTCTCAAGGCTTGGTAAACCACCAAATATTAGCTCCTCTAGCTTGGGGAAAGAGATCTCCTCTACTCCATTTCCATCATCTTTGACCACGTCTTCCATTGCACGACAATCTTTTAGGATTAGCTGTGTAAGGTTCACCAGACTTGTCACTGCTGAGCAAGTCCCCACATGAACTAGACCAACACAATCCTCTACTACTAATTCCGTCAAGCTCTGGAATGAAGTCAGAGACAAAAATATGATTGATAGACTAGGGCACTTCCAAACGAACATAAGTTCAATCTGTTTAAGAATTTCAGCCATCAAGGAGCCATCTTTCGAGACTCGCCTCAGCTTCCCTAGGTTCATCAATCGAAGTTGCTTCAAATTTCCAAGTACCATCAGAGGTTTGGCCATGTCAGTTAGTTCTCCACAAGGAGTCACCCCCCAACATTCAAACACAGCTTCTGGAAATATCTCCTCGAATGAGCTACAGTCCATAATAGAAAACTCCATAAATATTTACTCACATTTTGATTAAAGAAAACAGGCAAGGATAAGTCAAAGTTGATATAACCAAACACTTGTAAACCCATATTAGTTGTCATCAATTGTTGCTTTCCTTCGAATGAGGAGAATGTCATCATTTTGGGGCATTCAAATATTCTCAATCTTGTTAAGGATGGCCAGTGTATACAATACTTTCCAGAACAGAATGTCCCGAGATTTGGCAATTCCTCAAGGGACAAGAAGGTTAATAGAGGGAACTCTAACTTGTCGGTGGTTGTAGCTTCTGCCGATTCTTCTTCTTGCACATCTATAATTTCCTCCATTACTTTACAACTCGCGATTTCTGTTTCTTTTATTTGCCCAAGTGCTTTAGCCATGGAAAAAGAAAAAAGAAATCTCATACTCTCGCAATTTCGCACCTCCAATGTCCTTAAGTTTTGGAAACACAACACTTTTTTTTTGAATTCTTGTTCCATGTGCCTCTCAAACTTGGTAAGTCACTCAAATTTAATATTGTCAATCGTGATAGAATCTCAACATCCCCACTAGTCGTTAGTCCTTCAAAATTGAATACTTCTCATATTAATTGACATCTTTCAACAGTGATGCCTTCCAAATTTTGTAGCTCTATTAGCAAATTTGATGGGATGACTCTCAAGAGAAACATGCAATCCTCTACTTTCGGAAATTGTAGGCTGCTCAAATTCGAGGGAAATTGAGAGTTCCATATCTCTTTCAATTTGGGAAGTTCAGACTGTGTCAAGGACTCCAACCATGGCAATAAAACCTTACAAGGCAAGAGAATAAGTTAGGAAGGCATATATATATATATATATATATATATATATATATATATATATGTGTATAATATATATATATATTTTAAATCTACAAGGGTGTATAACCCCACATAATCTCATAACAATGCTTGTAACTAGAAATTGTGAACAGGTTGCGTGTGGAAAAATAATAAAGGAAGTAATCTCATATAAGAGATTTAAAGATAATGGAAGAAAAGGCAGAGTAGAGGTTTTTGAATTTTATCTTCTTCTTTACAACTTATCAGCGTGACACTTACTTATCATTGACCTATTTTGTATTTGGACTTATTATATATAATAATAAGAGAATTTATAGTCCATGAATGAGGTTATTGAATTTACCATCACATTTTGTGCTTTTTGCCTAATTTTACAAATTCATGGCATGGACTCAATTAGTTTTTAGTTAACACAATTAAAATCCCAAAATTGTAACAATAACACATTTACCTCAAATTAATTTTTGTCTCACAGAAAATCCAAATTGGCTAGTGCATTCGTGTCACATTTATCCCCAAACTAATTTTCTTTCAAAAAATCTCAATCTGGTACCCCTAACCTAAATCTATTATCAGTTGAAATGCATATGTGTCAATACACGTGAATTTTCCAAGTCAAATCTATCATTCTCACATTAGATCCTTCTTGTAATTGTCCGTCACGAGTGTTAAAAGTTGCCACTATCAGCATCTAGTCATCGGCCGGAGTCTACGTTAGCGCTGGCTAGCTAAAATGAGCCGAATGGACTGAATTGGTACAAATGTAAAAATGTTTAGAATTAAATTAGTCAAATTGAAAAGTTTATGACTGAAGTGGTACAAATATAATATATTTAGGACCTTTTTTTGTACTTTTCTCGCCAAATCGAGCATCAAGCGAATGTACATGCACTTTCAATAGTGTCAACCCAATTAGGGTTAATACCAAAAAAAAAAAAATTCAAACGAATATACTTATAATCCAAAACTAATTATTTAACAACAAAAAATATCAAACTAGTACACTTGTGGTAAACTTTTATCCTTCATTAGTTTCAATTAAATTTTATCATTAACTTACTAATTCGCATGACATGTGGTAATTAACAGGTGTACCGATTTGGGGTTTTACCCCTTATTTGTCATAGATGTGTCAATCTCTAGCTTTTCATGGTATTATTCTAATTTAACAGTGACGGATGATAAATTTGTCATAAATGTACTAGTTTGGGATTTTGATGGTCAAAAAATTAATATAAAGTAAATTTCCTATATGTGTACCAGTTTTGTATTTTTTTATGGAAGTAAATTTGTCATAAGTTTACTAGTTTGAGATTTTTATGATATTAACCCCCAATGAAAAGTAGACTCAATTGAAACAAGCTTTTAAAGTACAGAATGTTTAGATATTAGATGTGCAAGGGCTCCATTGAAGTATTTAAATTTTCTCATGAAGCATGGAAAAGATTAGAAGTAAAACATAAACAAATGTATTGGTTTCACAAAATTAGGAACATTAGTGTCCATGTAATTACTGATACATCGATTTGAATCTATACATATTTATGAGTCCTCTAACTAAAGTGTTAATGAAGCATTGTTAATCATGTCCACAACCCAAACTGCCTGAAATTCTGTTGAAATTCAAAGGTATATCCATATGCACTTATGGCGATGAAGTGTGTGGCTACGTGCCCAGTATGAAGAATCTTGTGACTTTGTTTTGGGACAGACCCAACAAAAAATGGGCCTAATGCCCTAAAAAAATCTTTAACTTTAACTCTTGTCCCAATTCTACATTTTATCTCATAAAGAACCTCCAACTTTATATTCAATCCCAATTCTACCCCAACTTTTCTTTTGTCCCAAAAAAAAAACCCTCCACTTTTGATCCAGTCTCAATCTTACTTTAAGCTTTTTTCTATCTCATAAAAAACCTTCAACTTTAGGTCAAGTACTAATTATATCATAAAAATTTTTTGTCTCATAAAAATGTCTCAACATTAGGTCCAATTTCAAATTTACTATATTTTTTTTGTCTTATAAAAACTCATCAACTTTTACTTGAGTATCAAATTTACCTCCATTAATTTTCTGTCAAAATCGTCTTTAGTGATTTTGTGCTCTATTATTCTTGGGAATGCTCCACCTCTTGCGGTCAGAAAGCTCGCACTTGAGATGCGCGTATAACTTGTGCTTGGAAGATTTTCATCTCTCGATTGTTAACAAGAAATTTTTGACGAAGGATTAGTAGGGTCATATATTTGTGACTTAAGTAGAACTCTATGTTTTTTATGAGACTATGAAAATTTTAGGATAAGATTGGGACTAGACCGTAGATCTAAAGTTGTGAGTATTTCACAGGACAAAAAAAGAGAGTTTATAATAGAATTAGAACATGATCTAAAGTTGAGGGTTTTTTATCACACAAAAAAAGAATTATAATAAAATTAGGATTCGACCTAAAGCTAAAAAAAATAAATTATAAGACGAAAGTTAAAGTTTGAAGTTTTTTAGAATATTATGTCACAAAAAATGAGACATACTTGCAGACCACGTGGGAATCACCTTATTTGAAAATGCTCACATGCACCTAGAGGAGCCACTGTATATTTCAGGGGCCGGACCCGATGGGCCAAAGGGGCAGAATGAATTTCTATCTTGAGATCTAATTCTCTCCTAAAAAAGCCCAAGCCTATCTAAAAGAACAAGGAATAACGTGTGAGCATAGGAGATATCTCAAATCTGGATAGGGAAGACCATGCGGGATATGGATAATGTGGCCAGTCCTGTATTTAGGGCTCTTTTGCAAGTTTAAACCTATAGTGGGATGTAACAGTTTCATTGTACATTTACACTTTTTACATGAAAGATTTGACCTCAAGTTTCTTTACCAAACGAGCGTTGACTTCCAACTTAGAACCTAAATAGCACCGGCACTAATATGCAACAGGCAACATGACACGACATGCCAATACGTTGTTTCTTAAAAAAACAGATAATTTCGACACATTGTAACACGTTGCATATTAAATATATATTTTTATATATACATAATAAATTATCAAGTTTTTATAATTATTTCAATCAAATTAATTTGATATAAATTCATAAATAAATAAATAATAAAAACCTACAATGAATTTATAGTAAAAAATTAATCCATCATTTATTACTGTCATTCATTGTCTTAATTTGACAAATTCAACTCCATTATAATAATTCATAAAACTTGGGAAAAAAAAAAAAGCAATTCACATTCTAGACTCGCATGTTAGACTTGTTGAAAGAGAAGAGAAACAAAACTTAGGAGTAAATTGTGTATTATAGGAAGTAAGAGTCAGAAGAGAAGAGAATACTGGATTTTTCTTCATTCTCCATTTATTTTTATTTTTTATTTTTTATTTTTCAAATATATACATTTTGGCCCCTTAATTATTATTATTTTTTAAAATTGACTTGCGTGTTAGAAATAAGTGTCAGAAACTCAAATGTCAGAATTCCAATTTGAATGTCAGAGAATATTGAAAAAGTTGACTAGATATCGGATTTTTCGACATATGTTGACCAAGTGTCGGAGAGTGTCCAAGAGTATTGGACAGTGTTGGACAAGTGTTGGAATATCCAACATGATATGAAGGCTCTCGAAAAATGTCGGTGCTTTCTAACTTAGAACTTAAGATGCTCCATTGATTTTGATTCTTTACCGTCTCAATCACTTACAAACGGTATAGCCATTTCATTCCCATTAAGTTGGCTTTGACACATGACTTGATCGTGTTGCCTCTTTAGATCAATACATATGTCGAGTAAAAGTGGATTAACGACGAAAATGAATGCATCGAAACAAGAGATACTAATATTTCCATGTCTGAAATTGCACAAAGAAATTGTCCATCATTTAAGAATAGTTGAGACAAAGGAAACATTTCCGAATAATTTGAAATTCAAATAGGCCAGCAAGGTTGCCCCTTGCAAGTTTTTTCCTTTGGCTAGTCACCAACCATCACTGAAGCCTAGCGGCCGATTGGAGGAAGAAAAAAGAAAGGAGAGAAAAAAATTAATTAAAAAATTTGAAAAAATTTGAAAAAATATTATTAAAGATTATCTACGTCAATATTGGTCGCGCCACGTAGGATTAGTGATGCCTGTGTCAGTGATTTATGGTCAAAATTAACCGGATGGACTCAATTGGCAAAACGTGAAAATATTTAGGACTTAATTGGTATAATTAAAGGTTTATAACTAAATTAGCAAAAGTGCAATAGGTTTAAGACTTTTTGTATAATTTTCCCTGAGAAATTACTATGACATAGCACTAGATGAAAAGATATTTGTTTCATAGATGTATTGAATTAAGCATAACATGTAGATACTCTTGTTATTCATATGGAAAGCTCGAAATCTATTTACCTGCTTAGAAAGTTCCTACATCATGCTGATGAGCAAGACTATAGTACCATTCTATAACAAATTCGCACCATGTAGTATTCTCTATTCGTCATCCAATCTGAAAATCTAAAGAACATGGAAAGAATTTCAAAGATACAAAAGATATATAGACTTTTATAAATTGTTACCAAAGATGACCCAATGAGCACGAGACTAGAAATACATCTCTAATTGCATTTCCTAGAATAAAATTAGATTGCCAGTAATTTATGTCACGATAATTTTTGCCATGTGACTTGGCACATTCCAATAGTGATACGCAGGGGTGCCATGGCATAAGTTAATTTGAAGAGACTGTCAAAGTCGGACAAAGCACATCATTGAGGGGTCGTGGGAATGAAACTTTGCATATTAGTGCACTTTGTAGACATCTATGTAGCGTAGACATCTATGTAGCGTAGACATCTATGGAGTTACTGTTATAAGTCACCAAAAGGATTTCGAGAAGAATAAGGACAATGTACATAACGCTTGGTGTTAACGTTTAAAATAACATTTAATAATCATATATTTTGTGGTTACTTATCAATCTATTTCTTGTTTTGAGCATAAGTCACAGTGAAATCGACGGCAAGCCTAGAGTGAGCAAGCAAGCTCAGCTTGAGCTCAACAGGAACTACTTGTCGGTGACCGTGAGTATGGATGGGTCTAAGCTTCAGGAGCTCTCCCACTGGTTCTTCGTCCTGCAGTCACCCGCAACGGCGGCAGCTAGGACGGTGCGCCTGTGTTGCCAATTGTGGTTTCGGAGCAATGGAATGTGTCAAAATTGGAGATAATTGCACAACTGCGCCGCACCATCACACCGTCGCAACCCCTCATTTCTATTCGCGGACCTCCATTTTCGCCAATCCGGAGGCTCCCGACCTTGAATCCAAGGTCACGGAGCTTGTTCTGGTGATCTCATTCGGTAATTGAACCAATGTAGAGCATGTTCAGAGACAATTTGTTTAGAAGCCAACACCAGCAGATAAATTGGCTTGTTTTGTTACCGAACGAACCAATTCCGAGAAACTAAGCAGCTACATATTGTTAAAAAAGGGATCAAAAGCTTGTTCAGAGATGCGACATCAAGTGACTTGAAGGAATCGCAAGGACTGAGCTGAGGCCTCCATGGGTTTGGCTCTTCAAAGACGACGATGATGGCCGTTGCCGGTCGAGCAAGGTCAAAGATGGTGGCAGCATGAAGACGATGAAACAGCAAGAGAAGTTCTAGGCATGGAAAAATGCAAAAAAAAGAAGGAAAACTAATAAGAAAACGGCATCATTTCATCGTAGGTCAATTTGTGATGATTAGACCGTCATGTCAAATGAATCTGCTGAGATGCAGTTGAGAAGACTTGATTGTCTCAAATATTTAGAAATACATTAGCTTAAAAAAAATTGGATCAAACACATTAATTTAATTAAAACGTATAGAACTGAATTTAAATTTATGTTATAAGCTTAGAACCGATTGTGCAATTCTTCCAAATTTATGTTATAAGTTGAGAGGACTTGCTGCTATGTTATTATCACATGTGCCATCTAATTGTTGCAAAGATCTAGTCTCGAAGGATAATTGCAAAGCAAGAAAGCTCAGACATTTAAATAGAGCTCAGAGCCCATGGGGTTAAGGAAGAATTCTTTTGTAGGCCCATTTTGGTAATAAGGGACCCAAAGTTATTGTCTTTGGGCCTTCATTGGGCCACCACGCTCCATTTCCAATTTTCTGTTCCTTCCACTTGGTCACAAAACACTGGAGTCCATCAAGACCACAAATTTGCTTCTCTCACGTCCTTCTCTGTCTCATCCTTCATGCCAAGAGATCTTATCTTTTTTCAACGGCGTGATGCACCTTATGGCTACCCTCTGTGCCTCCGCCTTCATCTGCCCTGGAAGTGGCACCCGCCGTCTCAATGGTCGGGTCCTTAAACAGGAGCGAGTTAGCATATAACGATTCCATTCGTCACGATAATCAAATTTTAATAAAATCCAAACTACCTATTAAAATTTATGTTCAATCTAAAATAAAGTTAGATCTCAACCCACTCGAGAATATCGATTGGAATCCATCCTTTTCTTCTTTTCCCTTTCGGCGATAACCGGGTTTTTAGATGATTAGTTAGGCCCGACCTCGGTCCTTAGCCCAGGATCTTATCATGGCTCGAGGCTGTGCCAACCTTATCCAGGAACAGGAACAGATTTATCCGCCCCACCCCAAATCGCTCCCGAGGAAAGGAAGATAACGCGCTCCAAACCCGTCCGAGTTCTTGTCCATCGTCTCTTCAAGGTAACGCCTCGCTCTTTATCCCTTCTCCCGATTTAGCATCCCTCCTCCTCCCAATCCAATCCTTACGTTGGAATATAGTCTCCTCCTCCTTCTCCTCTTCCTCAGACGGTAATTCTCCGGGTAAACCTCCATCGCTGGTTTCTTTAATGGCCTCAAGAAAACTAGTTTAGTGAGGTGCTCAATAAATTAATCTTTTTTAAGTGCCGTGAGTAGTTTTTTTCAAGTGGGTAGCTGTGACCTTCCTCCCATGCTGTGTATTTACAGTTTGATCGATGGGAAAAGGAAGTTTGTAAATTGGAATGCGCTCGTCTTGAAAAGGGTTGGCTCTCCCGGTGTTAAAGATCGGATCTTTTGCATTAAAAAAGCCATCTTTTTTTTTTTTTTTTTTTTTTTTGTGTGTGTGTGTAAATTTTCAGTGACTACTGAACGAGAGAGTTGGCCAATTTGGTTTACAATGCCCTGTTTTTAAAATTGGCTTGTGGGCTTCGATTATTCAGAAGGGGGGCTGCATTCTTCTTACTGATTGGTGGCCTTTGGTTTTTTTCTTGCGGTGGTCGGTTTTGTTGTTAGAATGGGAAGTTTCTCTATGGCTTCTGCATTTTCAGCAGTACTTCTGTTGTGGAGTGTAGAGAGTCCAATGCATGAAAGCGTGAAAAGTTTGTAAACATGTTTATGTTCCGCATGGATTAAATCTAAGGGATGACATTTTCTTATTTATAGGAGAGGAAAATTTGTGATCTAATTTCAGCTGTCAATATTACTCAAACAGAAAAATGTGAGTTGAGATGAGAGAAAGACCTCATTCTCAGCTTTTCAGTTATGGTGGTTCATTAAGAATGTTATTGCCTTTCCCTCTCTCTGTGGCAATTACATGTATTGGTGCAAACGCTAGAGGTTATAAGTTGAAATTGATACCAGATCCAGCCAAGTTGGCTATTTCCCTCTCATAACCACCACGCCGTGCTTTTGAAAGATTGAGGATAATAGATTGACATTACAATGAATATGAACAGCATGTCATATCCTGGTGCTGCCAAGTCCACATTATGGAGAGTTTGCATACAAATTGAGAACACTACTAGATATGTTTAGCATCAGCTTCACCATGGATTAGTAGTTGGAAACAAAGTAGATTTGAATTGTTGCAGTATTCCTCTTTGTGCCTTGCTATACCGGGATTTTAAACTGATGGCTCCTGTCCTTGTCAGAGTAGATGTTAGAATGTTGGGACAGAAAACTGTTTGATGCTGGAAAAAGGGAACTTAACCAAATTTTAACGATAGTGAAGCCATCTTGCTCACATACATGAATGGGAACTACATATCTGAGTTTGAGTTGATGACAATTTGCTGATATAAAGAATTTCACTGTTTAGCTTTTTAAGATGGTGATAAGGAAATAGGATTAATTGATTTCGTGGTGGGTTGTGCCTTTCAAATATCTAATTGTGTTTACTCACAAATTTCCTGATGTCTTTAGCATGGGCATCCGGGCTCGAACTGATGCTGAACGTCTGAGGACAATTTGGACTCCTGAAATGGATAGGTACTTCATTGACCTTATGATAGAGCAGGTCAACCAAGGGAACAGAATTGATGATAACTTGTTCAGCAAACGGGCATGGAAACATATGATGCTGCTGTTCAATGCAAAATTCAAGTTTCATTACGAGAAAGATGTCCTTAAAAATCGCCATAAATCACTTAGAAATACGTACAAGGCAATAAAAAACTTCTTGAGCAGACAGGGTTTAGTTGGGATGAAACCCGAAAGATGGTGATTGCTGATAACAAAGTTTGGGACGACTATATCAAGGTGCAACTATGAAATTTCATTACTCATGAAGTTTTTATCTTTCGAGATGTGCACTGATCCTTTGCAGATTTACAGGTACACCCAGATGCACGCTCATACAGGATTAAAAGCATTTCATACTACAGAGATCTTTGTCAAATTTATGGAAACTCATCTCTTGAACAGAAAGGTACTTTTACAGTCCCACCTTTCCAAAAGATTTCCTAATAGCCCAGCATGAGGGCATTTACTTGTTGGTAGGCTTGGACTTATAGTTGTTTGTTGATGTAAAGAACCAGGCAACAACGTACCAACGTCATCATCACATTCAGCTAACAATGTTACAGTAATGCTCCCTGATAGTGTTGGTGAAGAAGGGGCAGATCCTCTCCCTGATATCACAATTGATGAGGACTTTAGCATTTCTGTTCCTGAAGGAGTTGCCGAGATGGCTACTTCACAGGACGAGCCAAATGTCATTGGTTCTGGTATTAGTAGTCGGACAAGGACTTACTGGCAGCCAACTATGGACCGTTATTTTATCGACCTCATGTTAGAACAAGTGCAGAAAGGGAACCAGGTTGATGGTCTTTTCTTGAAACAAGCATGGATGGAGATGATTGCATCATTTAATGCCAAATTTGGGTTTAGTTATGAAGCAGAAATCCTGAAAAATCGATACAAGACTCTTAGGCGCCAATTCAATGTGATTAAAAATTTACTTGATACAGAGGGTTTCTCCTGGGATGATTCCCGTCAAATGGTGACTGCTGATGATTATATCTGGCAAGACTACATCAAGGTAAACATCCACTAATAATTACATGATAGTGCCGTCCTGTCATTCTCTTCCTTTTGTTAGTTTGTATCCATAGTGTACTATACTGCCGATTCCAGTTTTAAATATTGAATGCCTGACAGACACTTGATTTGTAAATTTCTGGTTTCAAGCACTTTCTTGATGTTAAGGTGCTTTGGCATCACTAAGCGTAATACACCTGTTTAAGTACTTTTAGGATCTTAGCTGTGGCGATACTTTATATACTGTGGAATTATATTTAATATGAATCCGTGGAATGAATGGATGTTGATCGTTCAATCTCAACCCGTCATATTTTTGGTTGACTGAGTTTTATCCTTGCCTTGCCTGCCCTGCTTCTGATGTCTTCCTTGCACTTCCATTTAGGTATATCATGTTTCAATGAGCTGGAATGTGGTGGAGTGCAGGTACACGCTGATGCGCGGCAATTTATGACTCGACCTGTACCATACTACAACGATCTGTGCATAATATGCCGTGATCCAAGTATCAACGAAAGAGAATTTCTCTTGGGTCAAAATGTGGAGCAGCCAAATGAAGTTGCGGTAGTCAAAGATGGACGGGCTTCCAAGAATTCACACTCCCCTTCCTCCCTGATTTCTGGTGTGGTCCAAGATGACAATTCACAAGACCCTGGGCCATGGGGTTCAAAAATGCCCATTTCCAGAAAGCGCCGGTTTGAAGACCAATCGGACATAGGAACGCATATAAAGTGCCTCAAGAAGACTACTGAGGGGACTGTGAGTAGTCAGCAGGAAATGGCAACTGCGGCTGCTTGTTTGTCCAATGAAAAGAAAGACGATGAGTACTCGAACTCCGTACAAATTGAGCTGGTAATTGAAGCAGTGCAGGCCTTACCGGACATGGATGATGACCTAATACTTGATGCTTGTGATTTCCTGGAGGATGAAATGAGATCTAAAACATTCATGGCGCTGGATGTTAAACTTAGGAAAAAATGGCTGCTGAGGAAGCTTCGGCCACAGTCACATTAGTTTTTTCTAGTTTTAGGCAAATTCTTCCTACATTCGTGCATCCTTCATTGCTCCTATCATGTAAATTTTGGCGGATTGATCTTAGGCAAATTCTTCCCATCTTCGTATTTTGCATCGTTCTTTGTTCCATGCATGTAAATTTCATTGAATAGAGTAACGCGACTAAATAATTGTCCATTTGAAGAGGACTTGAAGAGGACCAGAAATTTTCAGCTTGTCATGAGAGGCCTCTCCTCCACCATGCGTAGAAATGGTTGTCCAAAAGAGGGGTACGATAAATAATTAGTGGATCGGGGTAGGCAACAATTGCGTGACTGTCTTGACATTGCGGTTACTTGATGCCGGAGAGTTAATAGTACTCATGCCCCTCACAGTAATTTAGGCAAGCCCTGAAATCACATTTCAGGTAAATTAATGGTTGATGGTGTACGATTGTCTTTGAAATGCAGAAGATGGTCAAGAAGTTAGTCTTGCAAACAGATTTCGCAAGGGCCAAAAAAATAAAAACTATCTGAATTGCTTTTTGGTTAATTGACCATGGTTTTAAAAGTGGCCTATATATACGCATTACATTAGGGGCCTGAACACGTTCCTTGGCCATAGGGTACATATATAATCCAGTATCCTTGGAAAGTGATATAAGGAGAAACAAAAACTGATAAAGCAATGGTTGGGTATATTGTTCTTGAAGATTGCAAGAGTGCTAAACTAGAAACCTAGTGTCTCCATTATCTACAAAGGCCTAGCATTATGAAGAACACTGGAGATTCTTTACATAAAACTACTAATCTCCTCCAATTCGTCAGAAGCGAACGTCTAAGCTATAACCTCTTCCATTTTGAGGGGCAAAAAGCTCGTCCAATAGAAACAAGACTTCATTAGCTTCTGATCAGCGCCAGCACCCCCTCACAAGTCAAAATCAAGTATTCTGGACATTACCAAACCCTGTACAAATTCACATCTCCCTGCTTTCTCGATTTGGTCCTTCTCCAGCATAGGAGATTGATGCACATCCCTGCATACAGAACAAAGATAGAAGATGTTTCAGTAGAGAGTTTCCCAGACAGCACAGGAAGAATATGGAGCTGACATGCTGATCATTTCCAATGTACTTGGGAATTGCCTTTGGAATATGTGGTGAAAGTCGATAAAACCAGCTGAAAATGAATGCACACACATTCATGACAACATACTCGCTTTGAGACATACATCCTCCAGTTCTGTATAACTTCGTCGTCAATAGACTTCCAACAAATGAAGTTCCTGACTGCTTCATGTTGGCGCTTATGTGTACAATGTGCAAATCTATTCCTTCAAGAACCACCCGACGGGTAAGAAATTTCATACTTGACCTCATGTCTAACGGATTCATATCCAACATCTATTCGCGCTTATGTGTACAGTGTGTGCAAACGTTAGCACTACCGTTGTCGTAAGAGCACCTTCACCATGCTTCCCCAGCAATCATTCTCGCCCAGGGCATGAATATGTTACAAGGAAGTGTCTATTCCTTCAGAAACCATCCGACAGGGGGCAAGAGGTTTCATACTTGACCTCATGTCTAACGGATTCGTATCCAACATCTATCACTCTATAGCCATGCTCATTGCACCTACCTCTCTTCCTCTCTCCCTCCCTTCCCTTCTCTATATTTCTCAGTGAAAACCCACAGTTTGCATCATCAACTTCTTTCAGCAAGTGTTTTCTCTACGGGAGTGTCTAAGCATCCATGGTAATGAGTGATTTCATGTGCTAATTAACTTTTCGCTGCTTCTTTATACAATAGAATTTCCAAACCTACTCATATTCAGCGATGGCATTGAGCAAATTGATGCAGGCTGGTCATGCTCCTGCATCACGACTTTTTATACAATTTAGATATTCTATATGTGGATCAATAATTCCTCAGACACTCAGGTAATAAAATGATTTCGGAGTGGTATCAATGTTCATGGAAGAGTGTTGTGCCATATTTGAGGCAATATAGTAGCCACTGTGAGTATGTGTAAGCGGGCATGCGCGCACCACTTTAATGCAGGCATCAATTGGTACATTTGAGCCTGAACCCTGGAGAATCGACTTTTACAGCTTTGACAATCTTTTTAAGAGAGTGCTGCAAACCTTTTCAAAGTTTCTCAGGCACCTTTAATTCTACTACAGCTGAGACATTAATGATCATCTAACAAGATAACACACACAGTTTTGCGTACTACTTTGATTCTTTGGACAGGGAACCAAGGAGGGAGGATTGCTTATTCCATTGGAAGCAATAGATGTGGAAAGTGTTCCCTGACTAGTAACTCTAGCTTGGTGAGCTTTACAAGAATGGGGTAGGGATGATTTCAGGTAGGGGAAAAAAGGTTCTGCCGAATCAGCACAGCACTTGCAAACTATCAACCTTACTTTGCTATTGAAAGGGAGAGAATTATGGAATTGTTCATGGTGGATTACGATACTCCTCAACTATCAAATTGGTTCTCTAGGTTGTAGGTCCTCAACACCACAAGTAAAAGGCCATCATTTAGTCTGAACCTTAGATCGACAACATTTCAAGGTATTTGTCTAAAATGAGTCTCCATGAATCCAGCTGTAAGGTTGCTCCATATTTTCAGCTTAAGTAAATCAAGAAAGTCAGTTTGTAGGGTTCTACAGGGAAAGGACACATGAGTGACTCCTGGTTTGATGTCCCAAGGCTTGTACACTGCTTTTGCAAAAGTCAGATGAGTTAACCATCTTGTAAACTATGATGAAAATTTCACTTCATTACATCTACAAAACAGAAAGAGAAAAGAAAGCAGCCAAGGCTGCTCAAAGGACATTTATTCCCTTATATCCTGTAAATCTTTTTGATGACATCTGATTTCAAGCAACATTGCAGATGGAGCATACACAAACTGTCTAAAGAGTAAAGTCTGGAATACCTTTCTGACAAAGCTTCATCAGGGGTACTCTCTGCAATATCTGAAGCAGATGGTGAAGTGGACTGAGCCTTTTCAGACTCGTATGCAGCAGGCACATTCCAAATAAATGATAAAAACGGATCTGGTGGCCCATTGGAGGAAGACGCCGCAGATGGACCAGATCCAAACTCTGCTCTAGATGACGAAAAAGATGAATAGGACTCGTCTTTCCGGAGATTTAATTTCTGTTGCCAGTAATCTTAAGTCAAGGAAATCATGGTTCATGGTCATATCAAACCAAAAGAGGAAGAAATACTGTAGTAGGAAGGAAAATACAACAAAAAAAAATATAAAAATTTAAGCAATGAAGATTGCTTATGAAGAAATGCATGCATATAAATGTACAAGAAAAAGGATATCTTCACAATGTCACTATGCTTTGTTGATATGTGTTCAACAATATCACTATCCACCTTTGTAGCGCAAACTGGGCATACCTGCATAAACAGAAGCTGCAAACTCTGAGCTACATGAAACATTGAGCATAACAAGCATCTTCTCCCAAATTTGGAGAAAAATTGAATATGTTGCTGACAATAAGCTACAGTATCAGTCCAATGGTTAGTGAGAAAGAAGACGATATCTTTCTCAGAACTAACCTAAAGAAAACGCCAGTTCTCAATAGAAAGTAGAAGAAAGAAGCCTTGTGCATATCAATAGCTAGATCAACTAACATGCAACAATGAATCCTACTCTATCATATAACAACACATGTTAGAATCCAAAAAACAAAAAAGGCAACATCCAAAGTCATATGGTTACAGAGGGAAAAAATCATTGAAGAACTTCTACGGTCCTCCTCTACCATTGTAGATGATACAACACAATGACAACCCGCATGGTAAGAGCAAAAGTCATCATACGTCACAATACAGTTGCATCAATAGGGAGACCAAGAAGGTATTGTCCTATGACAATATATCTATAATCTGACTAATATTGTAACAGTCTCCAATTAGATTTCTAAAGTTGAGCTACCACGTTACTCAGCAAACCAAATGAAGCAATCTGCATAGCAGTGTAATGTAAAACAAACCTTGACAAGAGTGACAATAAACATCAACAAAAAGGAATACACCAGAAAAGCTGGCAACTAACCCTCGGGAACTATTGGAAAAACGTGCTCAAAAGAAAGCTAATTTAAAATACCGGCCCGAGACTCATCAAATAGTGTCATGCCTCTCTACTACACAGAAGTAACTGCATCAAAACCAAAGACTTGCATTCACTGAAACAGATGAATCCTTTTTTCATTTGGTTGTTCAATCTCAAGGAGTATATGGAGGATTATATTCAATCTGTTCATACAACCTAGAGAGAGAGAGACCTATTGGTGACTGGACTAAGGACCTTCAGTGGGTATCACGGAACTTGAAAGGAGCCCCATTTGCTGCATTGGTCGCCAAATCGGCTCGGCATAAAACTTTCTAGTTCACACCAGCGACGGCTTGCTCGAAACAAGAAACTCACAACGAAAATAGCGTTGTTTCTGCCCCTACGATCGGTGCTCCTTCGCGCTTTTCAATTTCTATAAGTCGGAGCTCAGTACGAGCTCGGACCAGCAGTAACTCTCCGCTAGTGGTCGTCATCGAAGTGAAATGACATCCCAGCTTGCTCGGCAGACAAAACAAGAAACAGACATGCGTTGCCAAACCTACGAACCTACGACGAGAGAGACCCCTAAAACCCCGACCAGACCCAATTCTCCTCTTCCCCCGAAACCCAAAACCAGAGACCTAAAAACAGATCACGACAACAATCCGAGAAAACACCGAAGAACCCAAACGACCCCAACGAACGACCTAAGCAGAGACATGAACAGGGAACAAAAAAAAAAAAAGCCCAAAGCCCAAAACTTGAACGGAGGTCGTACCCCAGAATCAGCTTCCACGGGATGCTCCTCGTCTATGTGCAGGCACAGCTCGACCAAATCGTAGTCGTCCGAGCAGTACGGGCACGGGTAGTACACCTCCAGGTCGCCCTCCCCGTCGAACTCGTCGATGAAAATATCCGCATCTGATTCCGCCCCACAGATCAAAAACCACAAAAAAATAAACGAAAAAAATAAACGAAAAACGAAAGCAAGATCGGAGTCAAAGAGAGAGAGAGAGGGAGAGAGGGAGCGATTCTCCACCGTATCGAGACTTGCGAGCAGATCGGTGGCTCCTGGGGGAGGCGGAGAGGTCGAAGCGCCACATGTCTCCAAGGCCAGCGACCCACCGACTAAGGAGATGGCGAGGAGAGCGCCGTCCGCTCCGCTCCACCGCGCGCCGCCGGCGGGATCCTCACCGAGCTCCGCCGCGAGAGGTTCCCGATAAATTAAGCGGGGAGTGAAGGAGGAGGAGAAGGATGAGGAGCGGCTTCGAGCTCGTCGATTCCCTGTGTCATCGATTCTTAACGAACGAGGACCACCACCGCCTCCCCTCCCTTAAAGAAAAAAAGAAAAAAAAGAAAAAAACGGAAAATGGAAAAAAAAAAAATAAAAATGAAGAGAACGAATCTGCCGTTCTTCCCCGCACGCCTTTTATTTTATTAATTAATTCATTTATCGCGTCATAAAAGGAAGGAAAGACCCCGGGGGTGCTGTGCTGACTCTGACTTCTCCTCCCTAATAATTTAATAATGCCTCGAAGTAACGAGATATCGACACGTGGGCTCGTGCGCTTGTTTTCCTCGTGATTTTCTAATTTTTTTTTTGGGAAATCGCTTTTCCTTCTCCCTTTTCGGTTCTCGGGAAAAAGGAAAATTTTTCGGTGTGAACAGGTTTTCGCGACGACGACGGAAGGAAGGAGGCCAGGAAATTTCGGGACCGGACAAGTGGGGGTGGGGGGCGTTCCCGTCTTTTCACCTCGGGGGCGCGGACTGGTAGGCTTCTGCTTTCCAGGGGGTCAGTTTTATAACGTGTTGACCCGACGGCGAGGAGGGGATTGGCGGCGAAGTGGGCCCGCGAGGACCTTTCTGGGCCGAAAGGGGGTTAGAGATCTGAGCCCGGCTGGTCCTGGTCCAACTTCTGATGGGCCGTTTGACTCCTTCTTGTGTAGGGGTGTCAAAAAAATCTAAACTGAACCGAATCGAAGCATTATATCGCATGCTTGAACCGATTCGGCTCGGGTCGGTTTGGGTCGAATTTTCGATTTTTTTTCTTTTTTTCTTTTTGGATGTTTTTATCCTCCATGGTTTTTTCCTTCATCCCCACAAGTCCTTGGTCGTCAAACTTGAGAAAGGAGGTACTTACGCCAATCTTGTGTGCGCCATTTACTACGGGTGATCAATTGAGCATGCCTAGGCAGGCTTCGGACGAGTCGACGTTGGTTCCGTTGCCGCTGATGTTTGCGCATTGGCGAGCTTCTCCAGATGTTACCCGCTTGGTGTGCGTGTCACGGAGCCTTTGGAGAAACGGGTGTAGTAGCCATTTGATGCGCTTCACTATCTTATTGAGTATGTGAACGAGACTTCAAAAGTCTTCATCGGATTGACCTGAAGGTGAACCAAAGTCTAATACAATCAAGCGAAGCAATGAGTATATCTTATTGCCCTCTCAAATATACAATGAGCATACCAACATTAACCGAAGTGGTACACGCATTTCTTCCCTTAGGAGTCATCAAATTGGGCATCATACATGAGAGAATTCGAGGCCGGTTTGCTCTGGTAAAAGAGGAGTTAAATAGGAAAAACAAATGTTCAAACATTGTCTCTTAGGAGCTGTCGAAGTGCACTGATTCTAGCGGCTAATGCCATAGATATCTTAACTATTCCATTAGTATTTCGGGCGCAGTTCATTGAGGAACTTCAAACTTCCCCTCTGCAGCATTACCATATTGTTCTGTCTCATCTGTTCTACAGAGAAGCAAAGGTGAACATACCCTCTCATGTCCTTTAGGTGAGCATCCGGATAAATGGGTGTCGTCTGGCTTGTCCATAATCAAAGGATGACGTTGGTTGCTGATTTAAGGGTCTGAACACGCGGCGCAATTCATGAAACGAGCCTACAACCTTCGAACACTGCATACTTTCACCATTTGCATCTCGGTGCTCCTCTCAAATCGCTATTGTACATGCCCATTAACTTTAGGCAACTTATTAGATGGCGAGGATGTGAATATTACATGACATGACACCTCGGCCTTTACTAGACAAACGGCAATTTAGAAGCAAACTAGTTCAAGTTGGAGTAGGATTCTTTTGTCATTCATCAAATTATCTTGCGCATCAAAGATGCAGGATCTAAGATGTTTCAAACCGGTGACAAGCTTTGGCTGTAGTAGGCCGATGGTTTCTGGAGTTGAGAATTAGGGCCTCGATTGTGTGTGCATCAAGAGCAAGATGACCAAAGCTCTGAAAACGCTACAAAGCCGACCAAACTCCAATCGGAACAGCCAGTTGGCACCCATAACCCACACCTTCATCAGCCTTATATTGTTCTTGAGTCCTAAAACAATAACAAAAGCAAGATCAAGTCCCCGCGGTTCAGACCAAGCTTTCTTGTTCTTCAGAAAGAGAACTCTCTATCGTCTGGATTACTAGGAAGGACTCCAACAAGGTCCAAAGAAGCAATCCAATCCCGTGGACCACATGTTCATGCCACTTCCTCTCGGACCTTTTGCTCTTTTTTTCCTTTTTCCTTCTCCCCATCCTCCATGTGGGTAATGACATAATGTTCTTAGCTACACATACAAGGATGTCCCACGTAAAAAGGACCCGAAAATGTGCTTTAACTGTCTTCTTGTGGGGAATACGTTGGCAAGCATTTTTCTGTTCTTTTATTTAATGTTTTTGTGGAGTACAAAGAGAACGAGAACAATATATAGCGGTGGACCTAAAAATATTTGATGGTCCCCCTCAAATTCCAGCCCGAAAGATCTTTTGATATCTGGCTGTTCTCTTGCTGTAAAGGTTGCCGAATGCAGTATTCTTTTCCACAACACGTGCGCTAGCTCTTTTTCCTCTTTTTTTTTTTTTTTTTTTAGTAAAACTTTTTCCTCTTCATTTGTTCTCTTCTCCCCGTGCCTAAACACGAGTCGGAACTGTAGAGCATTCATGTGGGTTTTTGTGCCTTGATTGGGTTGCTGAAAGTTGAGACAGTGCTCGCCACGTGTAACAAGTGCGCTCGAGGACAATATTTCGTACTAATGCATGCGTAATAACACGAGCAAACAGTGAGATTCTTGGCATAGAAAAGAAGGGGGAAAAGTTGAAAACGGGTACAGAATCTACCGAAAAGAGCTAGCTGCAGGCACCGACACAGCACGAGATCATCGTAGCCCACAATCTTAGACTGTTCGTTGTATGAAGGGAACCAGGAAAGTTCGTGCATTGGCTGAATCCTAGTTGACAATCTTGCAAGGGTAAAATGCATGTTGGCCCCCTGTACTCTGTTTTTCCTTCTTGTATTCTTAGGTTGGTGAGGAATGAAAATATTCTTCGTAATTTGCGAAATCTTTCTTCGAACGACCCAGCAATCATAAATTCCCTTCCTCTAGTGTCATTCTTTTATTTCGCTAAATATCATCAATATCATTATTATAGTTAATATGTTTTGTAATTCTCTTCCTCTAGTGTCATTCACTGTGATATAATTGAGAGAGGGCGATGCTACAGAGTCGTGAATGCCTGATGCAAGCTTTTCCTACAGGGCCTGGTCATGTAGAATTCATTGTTAGTGGACCATCCATCCCCACCTCTCAAGGGCACTCGAGAAAGCAGCAGCACGCTGCGGAATAGAAAAAGGTGAGGAAATTGTGAACGACCGGACCAAGAATAACGAGGCCGACCCACATCCACGTGAAATGAAGTGCCTACTCTCCCTCTGCCTTGGTTAGACCAGGTAGGTTGGGCCTGCTGTCGAACTTCGTGTATCACGCCGGAGTCGCTTCACGGGAGGCAGGTAATTTCATGTTCCGACATTAAAACCTACTAATTTGCTCATTTCTTTCATTAGCGATTAAACAACGTTGGATGTGAATAAAATGTGCTGCGCGTGTTCCACAAGCATCTAGGATCGATGATTTTGACCCGACCCATTTGTGCTATACCGTGGGTTCTTGTCATATGTAGGCCCACCCATTTATACATGGAACTGAGGAATGTGTCCGTCATGGATCTTTTCTTTTTAGCCCATTTATAACAAGTTTAGACCCGCTTAACTCCACGGATTGTCATGTTTTCTGCAATAGCACCACATATTTAGATGTATCAAGACGCACAACTACACATTTTTACATTTAATGTAAGAATTATATCCTGAACGTGTTATACAGGTTGTACCCATTAATCGATTTAATAAACTCATGGTGCTCGCGTTTCAAAAGCACGAAGCCGTGTTTGAATCCGACCAGAATTGGGAACAATACGATTCTAACAGGAAGAAATGAATCATAAGCCCTGTATACTTTCAATCTTTCGTACCCTCACACGTAAAAGACCCGAAATGATTTTCGCCCAACCATGGAAAAAAAGATACACCCCGAGCCAGAATAGTGCGGGCAAGCGAAGCGGGGGCCAGAATTCTCGTCCATTCCGCTTCACGCGATACATGATGATTGCAATGATCAACACAGCAACAAGCGCATGATTAGAATAATGGCGACAGCGGAGCTGTCTCTTATATTTGGTTTAACAAACGAGAGGAAAAAGGGTGGCGACAAGCGTCAGTGTCGGTTGCTGGGTCCTAATCATCATCGCAATCATGTTTCGCTCGAACAGAGAACACCTAGCAGCTTAACACGGAGAGAGAGAGAGAGAGAGAGAGAGAGAGAGGTGGGGGACAAGCAGAAGGAGCCAAACCAAGCAAAGCATTAGGAGCCCCCGGAAATTCAATAATAAAGAAATGGTAATGCGAACCAAACACGGAACAGAACAGTACGAGAGAGAGCCAGGGAGATAGGGGCGACCGACCTCGTCGTCCAAAAGTCGTCGGCCGTAATCCTCTTGGCATCAGGCGCACGCCCGAACAACTGGGCCACGTGTTGGAGCGATGCCACTGGGCCAAAGAAGAATCGGTCCCCACGCCTTCCCGACCCGCGCTGGCCGACCATCGAGGGCAAGAACATCATTTCGGACCATCAACTAGTGCAGAACTTACTAACTTCGGATGCCCCCGGGGCAGAACAAAGTACAGTGAGATCTGGGCCCCGCGCCTCACCACCACCATCCCCATCATTTCACTTGATTTGTTCTGCTTCTTCTTCTTCTGCTGCTGCTTTTTCTCCTCCTCCTTCCTCTACACGTCTCCACAAATTGTATATTGCCACTTATCAGCAGTGAGTGAGTGACAGAGAGAAAGAGAGAGAGAGAGTTCACTGATTGTCAGGTCTCACTTTCCACACACGCTTTCATATGCATCACTCATATGCATCACCATCATCGAACATTACAAAAATTGCCGGTCAAGTCTTAATTGCGGAAAAAAAAATGGAATTGCATATGAAGTTGGCAAAAAAGTGAAGGGATAGCGGGGAACGAGGGCTGTGGAACGTAAATTACAAGCGCTCTCTCTCTCTCTCTCTCGGTGCTTCTCATTTCTATACAAGGCTCGAGAGCCATCTTTCAATCATCATTCTGGGAACAATCTAGGCCAAAAAGCGTAGGTAAAGGTGACCCTCAGATCATGAACTTCCAAATTTCACAAAAAAGGCAGACTCGGATTTGAGTACAAAGACAGATGATGATATGGTTTAATAAAAATAATCTCTTCTCCACTAAGTCAGTGTGCGAGTATAAAGAAAGAAAAGCCAAAAGGGGGGCAGGGGACACAAAACCCCCCAATAAAGAAGAGGAAAGTTCCCCAGAATCGATCCATCAGAACAGACGCCTAATAACACTAATCAAACCCCACCTGCAGCGATAGTTTAATGTACCTAGAAAGATGCAAATTGGACATCTCAAGGTCTCCTCTTCACTTGCCGTAGCAGGTAGCTTCGAATTCAATTTAATTCATAACAATTCATTCAGCTAAGGCAGTCCGAATCAATCCCAGCCAAACTAAAGCAGTGGACTTGATCATCAACGAAAAGCAGGCATGCGTAGATTGAAGAGGCGAATGATTCAATGTTCAATGTCCGTCTATCTGTTTTATTTCCAAAGGCATTACAGAGTAGGATACAGATGGGCTGGTCCAGCAGCTAGAACAAAGAGAAATGGAAGAAGAAAAATCAAGGGGAAAAAAATTACAGAGCTAAATCCTACCCTAGCCCAGTGAAAAAAAAAGGGGGGGATGATGTAGAAGAACAGAACACGAAATTATTAAAAAGGAAGGGGACAAATTACAAATCGCAGAATGAGGGAAATCAAAGAACCAGAGGAGTGACGAAAGAACATCATTCGCTACAAGGGGAAAATTTACCGGCGACTAGTTTGAATTTCCCGTCCTCCGTAGAATCGCCCTCCGGCCCTTCAACGGGAGTGACCATACAAGTCGTAGGGCGCCCAGAGCGCGTCCAGCGGACACGGCCGTCTGGAGTCGAGCCGGAGCCACGGCTTGCCGCTTCCGGACCAGTGCAGGAGGCTGACCGGGCCGGGGTGGAGGTCGCGGCAGCTCCCCCTCACGTTGTCGCCGCCGAGCCCGTGCTGGTTCCACCGGTGCTCGATCGGCGCCACGTGTCCGGCGAACACGAGCAGGAACGGCGGCAGCGACCCGAGCTCGTAAATCCGGTCGCTCTTCTGGACCTCCATCCACCGCTCGATCCGCTTCGTGTACTCGAACCGGCGCCACCGGGCCAGATCTATCACCATTACTCCTGTGTTGAAGTAGCACGGCCTCCTCCCGGCGAAGGCGCCGGAGAGCCGCTCGTCCGACCAGAACCTCGCGGTGAAGTACTTCGTGAAGTTGGCGTGGCAGTACTCCGGCGCGCCGATCGTCCGCGCACCCAGGCTCGTCGACCACAGCTTGTGAATGTCGTCCACCACGACGAGGTCGGAGTCGAGGTAGATGACCCGGCTGAGGCACGGCTCGAGCAGGTCGGCCAAGTAATTCCGGGCGTAATTGAGCGGCTGCTCGAGCGCCTGCCTCACGGAGGTCGAGATCAGGTCGCGCACCACCGCCGGATCGAAGTAGTACACCTTGAACTTCAGCTGCGGGAAGGCGAAGCGGACCAGGGCCTTGAGGCCCGTGTCGGAGACCAGGAAGTGGAAGAAGACGTCCTCGGGGCACCGCGCGTGCTGCAGGATGGAGTGGACGGCGGCGACCGAGCCGCGGAGGTACTCGGCGTCGAGCGTGATCGCCACGTGGACGAGGCTGGGGTCGCAGATGCCGATCTCGCCGGAGTTCGCGGGGGCGGCGGCGGCACCCGTCGGCATTGCGGAAGGCGGGGGCGCGCCGGAACGGGAAGCGGTGGCCGAGGCGGGACGAGGAGCGGATGGCCTCAGCGGGCGGGGAGGACTGGAAGGAAGGGGACAGGAGGACGATCGCGATCGCGAACGAGAAGAGGGCGGTGAACCGCGGTATCCATCGCATCTTCACTCGCCGGGGAGGACGACCGAGCCGCCGCCGCCGCCGCAGCAGCAGCAACCGCCGGGAGGGGGACGACGGCGGGCGCTAGGGTTCCGCTTCGCCGGCGGGCCGATCGGGATTCGCCGGAGAGGGAGGGGGCACAATGCGCCGGAATCGAACGGAGGCGCGGCGGAGGGGAGGGCGGGTGCTAAAATGCGCACCCCGTGCGGACGATGCTCTGCGTGCCTGGCTTTCTGTCGCTCTTATGTGGCGCGGTACAATTCCGGAAGCAGAGGGACGCTTCTGAGGAGGAATCGAAGCAGAGACCTACGCAACAACAACAGTTTAGAGAGAGAGAGAGAGAGAAGCAACCGATCGAATCCATTAATTAATTAAATCAAAATGTTGGGTTGAGTTTCCGGGGCGAAAAGGGGGAAAAATAATAATAATACGAGAATTATTAATTATGACCTGAAAAAATTTTAAAAAATGGATATTATTGATTGACGCTAGAAACAGAATTTCCCGCATCTTACCCCGCGACGTGAATATAAATTTTGGGAGGGAATTCCAATTGCCACCATTGAGATCGTATTGTTGATTTGAAAAATCCTCAGGGAAAAAAAAGGGAAGACCTTGGGAGGGAAATTCGGTTGCCAATATTAATCGTAAATTTCGAAAAATCCCAAATTTGAAACGCTCTCGAAATTTTGTAAGACGGATCGCGTATCTTGAGCACGACTCCGGAATAAATCCTCTTTTACATTGTCGTTTACGCTTTGCCCTCCTTTTTTTTTATGAGTTTAAGATCTCTACTTTAACTTGTAGTGAAAGGGCTTGATATTTTCTACTTAATTTGAGTTCGATCAGTTAAACGCAAGTCTACACTAGTATCTTGCTTTTTGCTAAAGGATCGAGGTAAGTTAGCACCTAAAGACTTGTTAAAGTTCTATAAAAAGATCAATTAGTGTCTTTTTTTTTTGTATTTTGGGAAAAGAGGCAAAAGAAAAGAAAGTTAAGTAAGTGGAATGCCTTTAGCCGACAGGATCGAAAGTGGCAATTAACATATAGAGGAGAAGTCTTGGCCAACAAGAAGAAAAAAAAAGTATTAGCATGGAGTCATTTAAGTTACTCTAGTGTAAGACAAAAATTTAATCCTCGCCCACCTCAACTTGCCTAGCCCACCCTAATTTCAATCGAATTTATCATAAAAATAAATTCCGAAATTTTCTCAAATTATAGATGGGTTCATATAGGGACACTCTAGGTCTGATATAAGACCGGACCAACTTGCCCAAGGCCCCCTTACCCTCCTCAGAAGAAATTAGATTGATGGTGATTCTTGAAGACTATTCAACATTTACGAATTTATGTGATCTTATGATTTTTGGTACATCGTGGACATCCTATGACTGCTACGTCTAGTGACAATTTTTCTGTTACGCAATCCTATAAGTTAATAGCATCTATCTCTCTATTTTCTCCATTATTTTTATGGAAGCACCGGACCACCGACAATTTTTCTTTTAAGTTTATTTGTTACCCTTTCGGCTTCTGAGCAACATATATATAATAGGGACGATAGGAAGTTTGTCAGCATCTCGAGGCATCTCGAGGCACTGCCATTCATGCCACTCCCACGGTTTATATCCTCAAAGTCTTTTTATATATAAAAAGCGAAAATTCAACACGAAAGCGGACATCGGATGTTCCATTCAAACCTCCAAGGCTCTACTAAGACGTTAGCGTTCAGCCCCTAATTGTCAAATCCCACAATCAAGATTCTCATGTCCCCATGCGTTTTTGGCTCATGCCCCCATCCCGGTTTCCGATCGTTTTCGTTGACAATACATTAATCAATGCCCATCCGACAATCGATATGAAAAAATGGACACTCTTAATTTATCTTTACACATGACTCTTGAAGCGTACGCTACTTTAGAAAAATTACACCAATAATTCTAAAGTTAATGTGTGAGTGTCAATTCGGTTTTGAATTTCAATTTTACTAATTCATTCGTAAACATTTTCGTAAAATTTCCATGCAATTATTCTAGTAACCAGATAGGACCACGTAAGAAATTTTCGGTGAAAATTAACTAGAAAGATTGCTTTGGAAATTTCGCCCAGATGTTCGAAACCATAATGAGCAACTGTTGTACTGATGTATTTATTTAAACGGTGTTGAGTTGTGGAGAAAGGGAATGAGGAAGGATGCAGAACCCCAACAAATGTGTTGAAGTTGGATTTAGCAGGGTTGAACTGATCAAAGCAGCAAAATACATTGACAATAGCACCCTGCTAAAAGTACGACTAAAGTGATTAATAACTCTCCAGGGAGCAGCCTTTCATTCGAAAATGATGAGTGGATCCTATAGGAGAAGCATATTTGGTGGCACCTTCCTTTCCATATCCGACTAAATGTTGAAGAACTGGAGATAAGAAAGGAATCAATGTGTTTCTCAAAGTCACCAAAATGCACTAATTTCCTGTTTGTGTTTTGAAAGTAAAGGATTCGACTTTACAAATGAGACTTGGTCTTGGTCCTCTCATGGGTATATCGGAGTCGTGGAGAAACCTTGTGGTAGATAGTAATGTCTTCTGTGGGTAGAGCACGGAAATCTTCGTAGAAGAAGATTAGGCCTTGTTTGGGAAATGAGGGGCAATGAAAGCTTGGGTGGATTTCTTTTAGATATTTTAAGATTTTGTGAGAACAGATTAGAGGAATTTTATTTTATTTTTTTGAATTTAGGTTACGTCCATCCTGCTTTCTTCCAAAAAAAGCATAAATTTATTATAATTTTATCAATTCAGTTCTAAACATTTTTTTAACCAATCAAGTCCTAAATCTTTTGTATATGTATAGATTCGGTCCATCCGGTCAATTTACATTAAGATAATTCTCCCATGCGTTAGTGAAAGGAAATCCTCAATTCAAAGCATTCCATTTCCAAAGATTGGATCAACTTTGCCCTCTTTTTTGATCTAACGAGAGATAACTCAATCCTGTTTGGGATTATCGCGAATCCTGCAACGGTTTACATTCTTCGGCTATGATTATAATTTGACGGTGATTGTTTTGCAAGAATGGCGCTTATCTTTTATACGAGGAACTCGTGGTAAGGGACCCCAAAATATTAGTGTGGAATTTAATTCTAATTAAATCAACGACCAAGACCCGAGTATTCATATCTTGGCATGTAAGGGGAATGAATTATTATAAGGGTTAGAAAAAGAAGTGGGAAAGGTCAATAGGGACGTTGGTTGGGCTAGCCGTTGGGGGCCAGTCATTTCATTGACCGAGTTAAAACTAAAGTCCATCTAATATACTCCAACGCTAACCAAACCCCGCCACGGTTTCCTCCTGCCCTCTTCTCTTCCTTTTATTCTCGTGTTTTGGTTGGTTGGTTGGTGGACTTTTGGGCCTCCACATGTTTGACTCGGTCTCTTTAAGCCTAGAATTTTAAAGCTCTCTGTATTAAATTTCGAGGGACCGGAATAGAAACTGGCGAAATCGGCTTTTGAAGGAAGATTATATTATGAGAAGGTCAGTCCAATTTGGAGACGCGGCAAGCGCGAATTTCTTTTCTATTTTCGGGGGGAGTTTAGCGGTCGGGTGGTGTCTGGCCGACTCAGATGTGTTCTCCCCTGCCTCGGGTTGCCTAAACCCTAGCAATGCAACTGATCTTTAAGCTGTAAACTATGTTAAAGGAAAGGAAAAAGAGCAAATCACCAGCTCTTTGATTTCATGACGTGCCCATACTATTTATATCTAGAGCCTGAAACTTGGGTAAGTCTTCGGTGACTTACGCGAAAGGGTTTGGAATGGCCGATGATTACTTGTCAACATATGTTATTGGTTTGTTTACTGTAGTTAGGTAGTTTCCATTCTTTGTTAAGTCATGGAAAAGAATAAGAAGCTTTGCTTCAATGGATTGGTTTTGTCATGATTAAATATTGAAAAGTAAGGCTTGCGCTTATGGCCTCACTTGGCATCTTACTCTATTCTGTCCATTGTCGTTCTTGGTCTCTCTTTTCTGCCTTTTCTTCTCCTTCTAAACCTGCTCTCCATTACATATTTGTTTCTACTTTATATTTCCCTAAACATCTTCCGCGAATCATCCTCGGTCTTGTCTCCACGTTCACGGAAAGAAACTATGGGCTGGATTTCCGCAACAGTCGCCAAACTTAGGGGACATCTAATTTGCAATCCAACCAGTAATCGTGGAGCACACGAACTTCTGGTTGTCCTTTTTCTTTTTTGCAATCGAACATTTTATCAAGAATTCAAACAATTTTTTTTTACCGAATGTTGACATAGCAGACATGTAACGTTGACATGCGTCTAAAATGGTGCCGGTAAAGAGTCGATAGATGGTCATGTGACCCTTTGCAAGCCATGGTAGATGGTAACTCGACCCTTCGTTAGAGATGGCAAAGGATTGCAGCCTTCAATCCGTTCTTCCTTTACTAGAGACGGCAGAAGGTGGAGGTTGGATTTCATGTCAGTGCCACTTGTCTACCATGTTAGCATTTGGTTAGAAATTTGGTCGAGTTCTGGTCAAAGTGTAGTCATTACAAAAGAACAAACGAAAAGTTCACTGCTTCGCGCGATAGAAATCAAATTACAATGGTCAAATCAAGCACTTCTAAGTTT
This sequence comes from Eucalyptus tenuipes, assembly GCA_014182365.1. Lineage (NCBI taxonomy): Eukaryota > Viridiplantae > Streptophyta > Magnoliopsida > Myrtales > Myrtaceae > Eucalyptus > Eucalyptus tenuipes. The sequence goes on along the minus strand of CM024544.1, from coordinate 8,844,443 downwards.
AGTGGATTTATATGATCCCTCGAGAAAGTGATCCACCGTCCAAAAATATCGCATTCTAACGCATTTTATCTTCTTACACGTGCCATACTATTACAAACGTTTTAAAGGCTTTCGACCGAGATCTATTCATCTAGGATGAAATGATCATAAGACCCCGGGATCGGATTGGGGACCCGGGGAAGTGCCGTTTGAGTTTTGGTTAATTTAGCTACAAATTATGTATTCTTTTTCAAGAGAAAAGTACACCGGAAGTGCCATAATTTTCTGTAAGCTTACTTAAGTGTCAAAATCGCAGAAAAATAATCATTTAAGTACCTCCGGTAAAAAATTCTGATTAAATAAATTACGTGACTTTTATAATTAAAATTTTTATCTGAAGTGACATTTTTTGGTACTGAAACGATCACTTTTTCATTAAGATTGGCATTGAAGTAATCATTTTTTACAATTATTGGCATTGAAGTGATCATTTATTAACTTGCTATATGACGTCGTTTATTTATTTATTTTTTTTGTACCGATATGATCACTTTTCATTGAGATTAGCATTAAAGTAATCGTTTTTTTAACAACGATTGGCATTGAAGTGATAATTTTTTTATAACGACTGATACTGAAGTGATTACTTCTTAACTTACTACACGACATCGTTTAGAAACAAGCCACGTAGGATTGAGAAATTTTTAAAATATTATCACGATAGATTTTCAGCGACTTAGTTAGGAGTTGACACTTAAGTAAAGTGAGCCAGCGAAACTTTGTGGTACTAAAGTGAGCGTTTTACACAAGTTAATACATTTTTTTAGTGTATTTCTTCCATTTATCCATTATTTAAAAAAGGAGATCTGAAAAGGTTCTTAACTAAAGAGCATATACTTTGTGCTTTTGGTCTGAAACCGTTTAGTAATAAGTATAACATGATCCTTCGAAACTAAGGAAGACTCACCAACTTTCAGGACTTCGACTCGTCGATCTCAACAACTATATAAACCCTAAAGACTTTCCTCGGTCAAACTCGACTCCCCCAATTCTACATTCGACACAACATTTCCTGGTAAATCATTATTGTCATATGATATCTCTGAACTAAAGAAGATGAGCACGAGCATCTCTGATTTAACGTGTCTATGTGCATCGCTCCAATAACATAGGTTACACAAAATTCTATTAAAAAAATCCATTTTGTTCTATTCGCTTGAAGAATTCAACTAGATAGGTACGACTTTGATCTATACTTATATCTCGACGGAAACTATGATGACATATGCACATGCTTTCCTGTGATTACTTGGTCTTTCTCTTCTTCCTTCGATCCTAAGGAATTAATTCCAGGAAAAGCACCTCCCCGTATGCTGTTCTATGCCAAAAAAAAAATCACTATTATAGAAAATTCCTGCTTTCTATAATAAAATGTAATTAATCGATCAGTGAAAGCTCTTTCTGCGGCTCCTTCTTGGGCATATGTTAAGATAATATACATGTGAAATAGACCTGATTAGAGTATGCTAATAAAGTTTGAACCGTTTCTCTTTTTTTTCCCAAAATATAAATGAACCCCTTTATCAATTTGATCACATTCCCATATTCGTCACATCTCACTTACCACCTGAAAACGACAGTATGGAAGTGGGGAACCTACCGGGTCTCGATCTTCTTAAATATGAAATCAAGGTAAAAGCATATTCAGAATATAACAAAGAAGAAGAGAAGAAAAGAGTGGACAAGGTGTTATATGATTATCGCAAGGTAAAATCCAGTAGTTTGACTTTGGGGCTGAGCATCACTTGTTTTTTAATTGCCTATAACAGAATCAAAGTGAACTAAAGTTTGTCGCGATCAATTCACTTCAAAGAGTGTGGAAATCGAATGCACAAATTGAATTGAACTGAACCAAACCGTTTTACGATAGGTTGGAATGGGTGGCTTGATAGAGATTGCAATCACTACTAAATTGTGGAGTTCCACTGAAATTTAGGAATTGCAATTAATGCCAAATTGGAGATTTAGAGTAATCGAGAAACTTGAGATAGAAGTGGACATTACAAGCGTTGTTAATTTGATTGAATATTCTCTTGTTTCGACATACATTTACTTGCGATGCTTATCAATGATTAGAAGTCAATTCCAAAAACTTTGTTTATGCTTTGGAGAAGCACAAATTGTCTTAGGATGAAGACATTGTCTTTTCCGCTGTTGTTATCTTATCGTATGGACCTCTTGGGAACTAGTTTCTCTTGTCATGCTTATCAATGATTATATGAACTTTAGGTGTTTATATTCCCTTCCAGAACAGAAAAACTTAAATTTTGTTGTCATTTCCTTTATTTTTTTCCCTTATTCAGTTTTGTGTGATGAGAAGATCGTCGATGAGTTTCTAGAGTGATTGGCTCACAATACATTTCTCTAGTCTCCAGATTCATTGTTCTAATTTTTTATTGGTAATTTGTTATTAATTCCCATCTATTTTGAGTTGTCTAGCAAAATTTTGATGCTCAAAATTTTTTATTATGATTTGTGATTATTATAGGCGATCTTTGATATTGTGAAATTGAATCTTCATGAAATTCTTAGTTGAAATTAAATTTTCATAAGAGTCTAAATTGTCTAAGGTAATTCCTTGATGTGAATTTTAAAAACCTAAATTTTTAACATAGAATAGTTTCTTAGCACGAATTTAAGCAACCTAAAATCCAAATTAAATTCAAGATTCCTTGTCAATGCTTAGAGTAGGCCATTTGTCTAGGTGAGAGACAAAGTATTCAGGGAATTCTTTATAAATACTTAGAGGTGTGGTTTATAATTTGGGGAGCGAGCATACTGTCTTATGTGTACAAGGTGTGAGAACACCTATTGGAGAACCAATGATTACTTATTCTATGACGGGGTTACAGTGGAAGGAAGTCGAGTTTTGCACAATAGCATATTCAACACTTGCAACAAGACAATATTTGCACTCTTGGTGTAACTAGTGATATTTGGCTTATTGGTGTTGGATCTACAAAATTAGCCTGTGTTTATTAAAAAACCAATTCACCCCCTTTTGGTTGTTTATTTTGACCTAACAATTACTTGATCAATCATTTCTCAACATTCGCTAACTATTTAATAGTATATAATGAATATCTGATGTGTGTAATTTGATTTTTTTGTTATTGAGACATTTTATATTTTTATTTAATGGTGTTTCTTTTTCTTAGAAAATCTGAGCGGTTCTATTTATATATCCATCGAGCTTGAGCAAATTTTGCTTTTTAACGTTATTATTTATTTTTCTCCATTTTCTTTATTTTTTCACTTTTTCACATATCAATGATAAAGGAGAGATTTCCTTATAAATATGAGATCAATTACTCTTTGAACCCCTAAAAGTAATGTGCATTCCATATGCTAATGAAAAATATAATTGAGGGCTAACGGCTTTAACTAAGTGAGATTTTCAAGGGATAATTTGTGATAGTTGAAAATGTTTAGGAACAAACATGCACTACCCAAAATGCAGCGGAGTTTGGCATAATTTCTCCAAAACTTTTTGAAGTCTTTTGAACAAGCGGTCACTTGATAATAATATGAGCTAGACATCAAATTTTCACGTGACTTGTCAATTACTGCTTGAGGTTGGAGGGAAGTCCTTTATTTGGATTCGACCAAAGGGAAAGTGTTCATGGAAAGTAACCGTGCGGCCCACCAACTTCAAGCCCAAAATTCAGTTAGGTCCAGCTCGAACGAAGCAAAACAAAAAGGCCTGGGATTGGGCTTCGGCTTGGGGTCGAAGATTAGCTCCTTCGTCCGTGGCCCATTGGCACTCTATCAATGTAACCTCGTGTTCAAAATGATCATGCGCCTTGAAGTTTTGAAATTTAATTTAAATAAAAGTTGTATAAAAAATCAGAATTAGACCAAAACGACGTTGTTCAGCCACGTGAGAAATTGAAAATATAAAAAAGAAAGCCACATCAACATTTTCCTTTAGCCAATTCAAACGAAGTTGACCAAAGGACTCATTTGCACTAATTTTGCAAGTTGTAAAATTAATTGCACTTTTTGTAAATTTTAGAACTCAATTGTACTTTTACTTTCATGATAAGTTTAGGACTTCCAGTGCATATAACCCTTCATTAAACAACGTTTGCCTTGGCTAATTGCTATTTCTTAAAGATTTATTTTAACACTACATAATGCTTTTTTTTTCTCATAATCTATATAGATAGAATGATTATCGACTAATGTAAAAATAAAAGAAATACGTTTTAATATGAATATTAAATATCAAGGTGCAATGAATAAGCCTTACCTTATTCATCTTGTACATATTTAAAATTAAAGGAAGTAATACAATCGTGTGAATTAGTGCAATGCATCTTCGAACATAAATGAATTCATATATATTGATAATTCCATTAGCCTATCTGTTATAACATGGCCTGTTAATTAGAAAAAATGCAACTTTGAGACAACTTTTTTTTTCCCTGACTTATCTTGAAGATGGCTTTAGGGATTCTCGATCAATTTCGGTTGTGAAGAAGAAAAAAGTAGATGTTTTTAAGCGCAAGAGGTCTTATGGTCTTTTAAGGCCAAAATTTCCCTCCATCAATCTATAACTGTAAATAGAAAGAATTTTTTTTAATCATTTTAAATTGATTTTATTCGTAGCCATCCCAAAGGTTTTTCATGTGAAAAACTCTTTTCTTACCTTGAAAAGCAAAAAACTAATTATATCATTGTAACCAAGGGCCTCTAAGACTTCAAGCCACTTTCATTTTTCCATTTCAAAATTGAAAGATTATTTTCGTGGTAATAAATATCAACAGAAGCTTATGTCCGTAGGTACTATAGCAACAAGACAAGATGAGATCTCTCGATTCTAATATTTTGTAATAAATCTTTCCAGCTTGAAAATTTCATGATTTGAGGATTGACCAAATATAAGCATTGAACTTCAATACTTACCAAATATGAGATGGGCTTGTGAATCAATCATACGCAAGAAAGCTTCGTGAAAATCTCCCATCAATCACAAGAAAAATGAATCATGCATTCTCAATCTATTCCCTCATCCTGATCCTTTTCCTTACAATCTTCCATCGTGTTCGATCCGCAAATGACATTGTTCAAGATACTTGCAAGAAGCTTGTGCCTAGGGACCTAGACTTCGACTTCGACTTCTGCGTGAAGTCTCCTGGGTCAGACCCCGAGATCCACAAGGCAGATTTCGAGGGACTTGGGCTGAACGGGCTCAAGCTGTTACAAGCCATTGACGGGCACGACTGAGTACATTAAGCAACTGCTCAAAAAAAAAAATTGGAACAAAGCCTACCCAAAGCTCTCTCCCTTTGCTTGGATGCTTACTTGACAAGTGAGGGCGAAGACATGACCCCAGCAGACAAGGAGAGGCGTTACTTTGATGTGATTATTTGGGTGGGTGGAGTGACGGATAGCGAAGATATACTCACACACAAGAATCAGAGAAGAAAGGCACGGTTCCACCTTTGACAAAGCGTAATGTTGACATTCTTCAAGTGTCTATTATAGTACTCGGTATTACGGCAATTTTGAGAGGGGGAGCATAGGGAATGTGATGAAGAGCATATTAGCCAATAAATTAAATGATTTTCATCGATTCTCTGAGTTTTTTTCTTCATACCATGTTATGTTTCTTGCCAAGAGAATCCTATGCACTCCATTTGATGTCTTTTTTCTTTTTCTTTTTTTCATTCTATGCTATGTTTCTTGCTAACAAAATCCTATGTATTTGACATGTCTAGTGTGAAAAGGAATAAACAGAGTACTATCTGAAGATTGTTGGTCTTTGGGATTATAGTAATTCTAAATCAGTGAGTATTGTACGGATGTAATTGTAATTTGCCTTGGAGGAACTGTCATGTGTGTCATGCTCGTATGCCTTCGTCAGCAAAAGGAATTGCAGTATTGGTCATGAAATTAGTCAATAGTAAGACTAATAATTGCGAGCGTTCTATGAGTATTTTACGTAGTTTACTTAAGAGGATGAGATTATGTGATTACCGAGAGTACCGGTGGAAGTAAGTTCAATGTGTGTTGTGTTTCACATGTATTTGTGGCGGTTGGAGATGGTCGCCGATGAGAGGAAAAAGCTCGGAGTCTCTCTAGTTTTGACATTCTCGATCAACTGGAGCTCCTGCTGGCGAAATCAACGGAAGGCAAAACATGCGTATGCGAAATCTTTGGTCGATTCGTAGGACACGTAATAGTATTTGGCTGATGTTAGAATAGGCGTGAGCATGTGTTTTGGCCTCACATAGCTGAATTTTGGGTTTAATTAATCTCGGTCAAGAAGAAAAGCGATTGGGCGAAAGAGAAAAGAACAGAGCAGAGAGACTTTGCGCGTCAGGGACGTTGGAATGAGAAAAGGGAAAAAATAATAATAAAGAAATCGAAAATGTAAGAATAATAATAAATGAAATAATAATAAATAATAATAAAAGAGAAAAATGATAGAAAATCAAAGTCCCAATTAGGTAGCTAGATTTTGGAATTAGATCTAGTTAAACGTCATTTAGACCACGATCATATAGTTTAGGAAATTGAATTTCATGATTTTTAGGGTAAAATTAATTTAAGAAAGTTTTCTTTAGATGAAATAAATAATGAGATTGAAAATCGAAATGTAAGCTATGTCAAATAATAATGATTAAAAGATAAAAATCACGTCTTCGCAGTTTCATCTGAGGAGTAGATTTAGTTTGAGTAGTTTTATTTAATTACAGGCTTAGTTGTATGGCCTAGAATAATTACTTTGAAAAAAAAAAAGGGTAATCTTTGCTCTACTTAGGGTTTAATAATCTCGCCTCAAATAATGAAATAAGTAATATCAAATATGTTGCATCATAACTTCCTAAGGAGAGACCATAATAAGCCTAAAGAGCACCGGCCATCTTAGATGGATCGGTGCCCCGATCTAAGATGGTCAAAGGATTACCATGGCAAGTATTAGTTTCTCTAAAGGTTTTGAAATATTTTCGTTACCTGTTTTACATTAGAATCACCTTTTAAACTCATTCTAGATGGTTCCGTTAGTTTTTTTCTGTCTTAAATTATATTAAGTCTAGATAGATTAGCTTCTCTAAAAAAATTTGGATTCAATTTGATATGACTTTAACTCACGGGATTGCTTTCCCGAGGCTTAAGAATAAGGCTATGTCGACTCATGTTCAGTGGCTTTACTGTACTTTATTTGGGAGGACTATCATCGTCGGCCCCCAATTCGACATTACCTCTACACCCGTTTCCCTCGGATGTGAGGATAGCTTCGGGAGAGTTGTGACACTACTAAATGAAAGCAATACTCTAATCATGAGTAAATAAGTCATTTATCGTCACGAAGAGATAAAAGAAGAACTCGAGCCATCAATGAATTATAATCCAACATTACTTCTAAGGAATGCCAATCAAACTAAGAGATGTATAAAATGGCGACTGGAGGATTTTTTTTTTTTTGGTCGAAGAGGATTGTTAACTCACATCAAAATAAATAAATATAAATAACAGTTGTAAAAATAATTAAATTGACAAGTATATGTTAAGGAGGAGCAAGTTGCCAACTCGAAAAATTCTCTCAATATTAGGAAATATTACAAGGAAGAATTTCTCAAAATAGGATGTCCATGTGGAAGCTTAGTGCCGATGTTTTACATTTCGTCTTTGCATTCTTGTACTAGCAACAACCCGTGTGTCACCTCATTGCTTATTTATTTAATAGATATATGATGGCACTTTCATATAATTAAAATAAGTTTCTAGTTAGCTAGAACTAACAAAGTACCATGTCTTCCTGATAACACTGAAAATAGACTATATTTATCGTAATTCAAAATAATTCGAATACAGTTTATTAGACCTAATCATATTTTAATCATTGGAAAACATAATAAAGATTTTGAAGGCTTCAATAGCTCTTGCTACATGATATAAGAAGATCGTTATTGATGGTAATGAAATACGCCTTCTGAGTTTGCAATTGCATCATTCCTCATTCTATTCACTATTTTAGGAAAGCTTTATTGGTCAACGAAGCACGAGCACAGGCTTCGACGTGTTACCCTCCACTCGCAACTGGTGGGTTTGCAGTTGGGAGCTTGCTTAATGTTTATCCTCAAGATACCCAAGATCAGTATCCATGCTAAAAATAGGGGAATATTACTCTAAATGGAATGCTTCAAATTCTGCTCGTGTAAAAATGGTAAGTCAGCTATACGTTTTGTTCAATTCATTCGTCTTCTTCGTCTTGTTAAATTCATTCGTCTTCTTCGTCACCATATTCCAGAGCTCCTGTTCAATTCTTTCGTATGCCAACAAAACATCAGCAGCGATGATGGCCCTGAAGGTGCAGCTCCTGATGATCCTCTTCTTCCCGGCATGGATGTTGGGAAGCCAATTGTTGGAATCTCCATACTCTACACAGTTCAATCTTGTGGTGGCGAAGGACGGATCCGGAAACTTCACCACCATCAATGAAGCTGTGGTTGCTGCACCGATCAATAGCAAGACCAGGTATTTTGGTCGAATTTTTGTCAACTTGTGCAAACAACGATTGTATCTCGGTTTGTTTAGGTCCGTGCAAGGTTCGTGCAAGGTCTGTGCAATGGGCCACGGATGAAGGAGCTAATCTTCGAACTTAATACGAAATATCCTCAATTGATAATATCGACTTACAAATTACAGCAACCAGTCAATGAAATATTAGCGAATCCAACTATTCAACACGTTCATAATCACCGAAACATGATTAATATAATATCTTAACACTGAAATATGAACAAAATAATCTTTTAGTTAATCGTGTATAGACGAATCACTCACATGTCATATGAATACTAACTCTTTAGTTCAAACGTAATATATTTGGTTAATTATTAATATAATATCTTAACACTGAAACGTGAACAAAATAATCTTTTAGTTAATCGTGTCTAGACGAATCATTTACATGTCGTGTGAATACTAACTCTTTAGTTCAAATGTAATATATTTGGTCAATTTCGCATTCGGTGAATTTGACGCGGGAATATAATGACAAGGATAGATCCAAAATTGATCCGAAGACCCCCACCCAAATTTGAATGATTTTGTGCATTAGTCGCATTTAAACAAAGGTCAGAGAAAGACGGATACAAAAACTTCACCACCATCAACGAAGTTGTGGCTGCTGCATCGATCAACAACAAGACCAAGTATTTTGGTCGAATTTTTGTCAACTTTTGCAAACAACGATCGTATCTCAGTTTTTTTTAGATTCCAATAGCAATATTTTCGTTTTGGGAATTGTGTTCGATTTTTCATTAAATGTGACTTAACTGTAAAACTAAGGCCCTTTAGATATTAACAATAAAATATTTTGTGTAGGAATATTTTGCAAAATTGAAAATATTATAAAAATGGCTCATGCTGTCAAGGGGTTAAGACAATGAAACGACTAAATCAAAGTAACGGGCGAGGGGAAAAAGAGCTCATGCAGTTTTCGCACCACCACATAAGTGGGCTGGGGTGCACCACAATCGAGCATGAGGCCCACTAAGAGGGAAAGTGGGTTTATGGGCCAAAGGCATAGCCCCCAAATCGTGGGCCTGGGGCTTAGTGGGGTGCACCTTCTTCATGGGTTGGTCCACCCACATGCAGCCTCACCATCCTCATGGGCTCGGCCCACCTATTAGATGGAACCTGATCTTGGAGTGGGCCCATAATACCCAGTCTTGCGCAGATGTCCATGTTGACCTCTCTACCTTTGGGCCATCAGATTACGCTGGAGGAATCGTTGGATCTATTTAAATCATGAAAACCAAACCCATTTGGACCCTTAATAATGTGGCTCTCGTGGTGAGAACTAAATATCCACATAAATAAAACTGCTTAGTGGATTCAAAAATCAAAAACTGCTTGTATGTAATCATCGACGGTGGGCTATAAATATCCACATAAATTTATTCTTTTCAAAATTAAATGTGCAAATTTATCTTAACCTTTAAAATTTCAGCAAAGTAATCTTTCCTGCAATTTAATTTCCAGCCATTTATTTTCCTTCCAAGGTCAACAGACAACCATTTTATAATCTTTATGGATTCTATTCAATCTATATTAGGAGATATTTCACTTTTCCGGCGGAACGCATTCATAAGGCTTGACAACTATTTTCCTCTCCATTAATGTAAATATCATTTGTCTTGGCATAAGGCCGAATAGAAACGATCATTTCTGGTCGTTAATTCTTTGTTGAAGAAGGAAGTGAGGCCTATTGATCTTCCCAAAGGAATGCACAGCCTAAAAAAACTCACTGATTAATATACATAGGCATTTTCTCTAGAAATGCAACTCTTGGTGTATTTATTTCTTTCTCATTGCACGATTTTTATGTAATCCAAGCAGTCTCTCTTTGTTTCTTGAAAAGGCAAAGTAAAACGCAATTAACCAATAAAAAGAATAATCCATTTTATATAATAAACGGAGGACTATTTATGCCAAGAAAACAACCAAATAAAAAAATATGATATGGTACTTCTCTCATTTAGTTTTTTCACTTTCCTTTCACTCGCAACTTCGAAAAAGAATTCCTATTAATCTCTTAGTTGTTATGTTAAATTTTAATTTATGTTCCAAATTATAAAAACCTTACCTTCCTTATATACCGATTTTCTTGTTTTGTATAGATTTGTCATCCACATAAAAGAGGGAGAGTATTTGGAGAATGTCCTGGTGGACGATACAAAGACCAACCTCATGTTCGTAGGGGATGGGGTTGGGAAGACCTGGATCAAGGGCGATCGGAACAATGCGGAGAGATGCAGTACTTACCAGTCAGCCACTGTCGGTAAATTCTTGAATATCAATTTCTAATTAAATAGAAATATTCATTTATTTTAGGTCCAAAAACAAATTGATGTGCATACCAATCGGTCACCGTTTGTTCTTAGGCAAGCAGTTTTATGAATTTGCTCCTTATATTTATGGCTCATGCACTCACAATATTTATTGTTTTTTTTTTTGTATTATTTGAAAAGTTATACCCACACGTTCTTTTCCTAGAGTAATAAGACCTCGGGGTTTTTACTTTATTAATGAACTTTTTTTTCAATACTAAGGTGTTTTTTATACTTTGGTAAATGATTTGTATAAATGCGGATTTTCATAATTTCCAAAACGGAAAGAAAAAACACTGTAAATTTGTTGATTATGCAATTCTTCACCTTATTATGTAACTTCTTATCGTCAAATAACATCTATATATATCATCTAGCATTCATAGCTAAGAAGGACATAGATAAAAGTTGAGAATATATCAACATGAGTGGATGATTCCATGAACTTAATAATAGCGGTCTCTAATTCGGAATAGAAATCTATTACAAACTTTTTAAGATACATTCACACCTGAAATTTATCATATCTCACCCATTTTCCTCGTTCAAAAGATTTTTCTCACAAATTATTTTAAGTTATAGCATATGATGGCTGCCTTAATTTTTTGCTTTGTATTATGCATTTACTTGTGAAATGTATGCACTTGGGATTGATCAAATGTTTAAGTTTCGGTCTTAAATCATAATTGCATGAGACAAATTAATTTGGACTATAACTTTTAGAACTCTCCACCCATCTAAGTGAGAAATTTGTAGCAGGTGCTAAAATATTGGGAAGGCTAATTGTCGACAAATTAATTTTAAATGTCTGTTATGCTGGCCGATTCAATTATCAATGATATTTAATTTCATTTTCCTCTATTCGCAGTTGTTGATGGTAATGGATTTCTTGCTACACGGATCACAATTGAAAACTTTGCTGGGCCAAAGAAAGTGCAGGCAGTGGCTTTGCGAAGCGGCTCGAACCAATTGGCCTTCTACCAGTGTAGCTTCCTAGGATATCAGGACACTCTATACGTGCATAGCCAAGTCCAGTTTTATGATAAAACTTTTGCAAACAACGATTGTATCTCGGTTTGTTTAGGTCCGTGCAAGGTCTGTGCAATGGGCCACGAACGAAGAAGCTAATCTTCGAACTTAATACGAAATATCCTCAATTGATAATATTGACTTACAAATTACAGCAACCGGTCAATGAAATATTAGCGAATCCAAACTATTCAACACATTCATAATTATCGAAATATTATTAATATAATATCTTAACACTGAAACATGAATAAAATAATCTTTCAATTAGTCGTGTCTAGACAAATCACTCAGATGTCATGTGAATACTAACTCTTTAGTTCAAACGTAATATATTTGGTTAATTATTAATATAATATCTTAACACCAAAACATGAACAAAATAATCTTTTAATTAATTGTGTCTAGACGAATTATTCACATGTCGTGTGAATACTAACTCTTTAGTTCAAACGTAATATATTTGGTCAATTTCACATTCGGTGAATTTGACGCGAGAATATAATGATAAGGATAGATCCAAGGTGATTAAACCGCCATCCAAATTTGAACGATTTCGTGCATTAGTTGAGTCATTTAAACAAAGGTTAGAGAAAGAGAGATCAGTTTAGCGTGCAGAGAGATCAGTATGCATGCTAAAAATAGGGGAATATTACTGTAAATGGAATGCTCAATTTCTTCCTGTTTAATTAATAAAGTTAAAAAGAAAGTCTGAATGTAGACGTTAAACTGAACTTCCATTTTTGCTCGTGTAAAAATAACAATCCATTTCATTAAATATGAGCTCTAAATGGGTTTTTAACCCATTTTGATGCCTCTACTTGGAGGGCATGTTAGGAGGAGAAATGAGAAAAATGGACCATAGATTAATGGGACAAAGAAGATGATGTGAAGTCGACGTGCAAGCTACGTGCAAAATTCGTGCAAGGTCTATGCAATAGGCCACGGAGGAAGGAGCTAATCTTCGAACTTAATACGAAATATCCTCGATTTATAATATTGACTTACAAATCACAGCAACCGGTTAATGAAATATTAGCGAATCCAATTATTCAACACGTTCATAATCACCGAAATATTATTAATATAATATCTTAACACTGAAACATAAACAAAATAATTTTTTAGTTAATCGTGTCTAGACGAATCACTCACATGTCGTGTGAATACTAACTCTTTAGTTCAAACGTAATATATTTGGTCAATTTCGCATTTGGCAAATTTGACGCGGGAATATAATGACAAGGATAGATCCAAAATTGATCCGAAGGTGATTAAACCCCACCTAAATTTGAACGATTCCGTGCATTAGTTGAGTCATTTAAACAAAGGTTAGAGAAAGAGAGATCAGTTTAGCGTGCAGAGAGATCAGTATGCATGCTAAAAATAGGGGAATATTACTCTAAATGGAATGCTTCAATTTCTTCCTGTTTAATTATTGAAGTTGAAAAGAAAGTCTGAATGTAGACATTAAACTGAACTTCCATTTTTGCTCGTGTAAAAATGATAATCCATATATAACCCATTTCATTAAATATGAGCTCTAAATGGGGTTTTTAACCCATTTTGATGCCTCTACTTGGAGGGTATGTGAGGAGGAGAAATGAGAAAAATGGACCATAGATTAATGGGACAGAGAAGATGATGTAAAGTCGACGTAAAATAACCTTCCATATTTAGATAAAAGCACAAATTATAGATTACATGACGAATGTTTAATTGGCCGTTCCCGTTTCCTCTTAAAGTAAGAAAGCCACTTAAAATTGAATCATACTTTTGATGCGAGTTGACTCACGGGAATCAGCCAAATTAAAACTTTTATCTTCAATATCATAAAAGGTTTTGGGACTTATCAATTTAAACTTCGAGTGATTAAAGGAACTTATTTGGATCATTTTCGCAACAAACCAAACCCTTCAACCGGAGAGGCGTGGAAGGTTCGTGCAAGGTCCGTACAAGGTTCGTGCAAGGTATGTGCAATGGGCCACGGACGAAGGAGCTAATCTTCAAACTTAATACGAAATATCTTCAATTGATAATATCGACTTACAAATCACAGCAACTAGTTAATGAAATATTAGCGAATCCAACTATTCAACACGTTCATAATCACTGAAATATTATAAATATAATATCTTAACACTGAAATATGAACAAAATATTCACATAAATAAAACTGTTGGGGCCATCAGATTGCGCCGGAGGAATCGTTGGATCTATTTAAATTATAAAAACCAAACCCATTTGGACCCTTAATAATGTGGCTCTCGTGGTGAGAACTAAATATTCACATAAATAAAACTGCTTAGTGGATTCAAAAATCAAAAACCGCTTGTATGTAATCATCGATGGTGGGCTATAAATATCCACATAAATTTATTCTTTTCAAAATTAAATGTGCAAATTTATCTTAACCTTTAAAATTTCAGCAAATTAATCTTTCCTGCAATTTAATTTTCAGCAATTTATTTTCCTTCCAAGGTCAACAGACAACCATTTTATAATCTTTATGGATTCAATTCGATCTATATTAAGAGATATTTCACTTTTCCGGCGGAACGCATTCATAAAGCTTGACAACTATTTTCCTCTCCATTAATGTAAATATCATTTGTCTTGGCATAGGACCGAATAGAAACGATCATTTCTGGTCGTTAATTCTTTGTTGAAGAAGGAAGTGAGGCCTATTGATCTTCCCAAAGGAATGCACAGCCTAAAAAAACTCACTGATTAATGTACATACGCATTTTCTCTAGAAATGCAACTCTTGGTGTATTTATTTCTTTCTCATTGCACGATTTTTATGTAATCCAAGCAGTCTCTCTTTGTTTCTTAAAAGGGCAAAGTAAAACGCAATAAAAAGAATAATCCATTTTATATAATAAATGGAGGACTATTTATGCCAAGAAAACAACCAAATCAAGAAATATGATACAGGAGTTCTCTCATTTAGTTTTTTCACTTTCCTTTCACTTGCAACTTTGAAAAAGAATTCCTATTAATCTCTTAGTTGTTATGTTAAATTTTAATTTATGTTCCAGATTATAAAAACCTAACCTTCCTTATATACTGATTTTCTTGTTTTGTACAGATTTGTCATCTACATAAAAGAGGGAGAGTATTTGGAGAATGTCCTGGTGGACGATACAAAGACCAACCTCATGTTCGTAGGGGATGGGGTTGGGAGATCTGGATCAAGGGCGATCCGAACAATGCAGATGGATGGAGTACTTACCAGTTAGCCACCGTCGGTAAGTTCTTATAAATCAAATTCTAATTAAATAGGAAATATTCATTTATTTTTTAATGCAAAAACAAATTGATGTACATACCAATCGGTCACCGTTTGTTCTTAGGCAAGCAGTTTTATGAATTTGCTCCTTATTTTTATGGCTAGTGCACTCACTATATTTATTTATTTATTTTTGTTGTTTGTATTATTTGAAAAGTTATACCCACACTTACGTTCTTTTCATAGAGTAATAAGACCTCAGGGGTTTTTACCTTATTAATGAATTTTTTTTTTCGAAACTAAGGTGTTTTTTATACTTTGGTAAATGATTTGTATATATGCAGATTTTCATATATTCCAAAATGGAAAGAAAAAACACTGTAAATTTGTTGATTATGCAATTCTTTACCTTATTACGTAACTTCTTATTGTCAAATAACATCTATATATATCATCTAGCATTCATAGCTAAGAAGGACATAGATAAAAGTTGAGAATATATCAACATGAGTGGATGATTCCATGAACTTAATAATAGCAGTCTCTAATTCGGAATAGAAATCTATTACAAACTTTTTAAAATACGTTCGCACCTGAAATTCATCATATCTCACTCATTTTCCTAATTCAAAATTTTTTTTCTCACAAATCATTTTAAGTTATAGCATATGATGGCTGCCTTAATTTTTGGTTTTTACTATGCATTTACTTGTGAAATGTATGCACTTGGAATTGATCAAATGTTCAAGTTTCGGTCTTAACTCGTAATTGCATGAGACAAATTAATTTGGACTATAACTTTTAGAACTCTCCGCCCATTTAAGTGAGAAATTTGTAGCCGGTGCTTAAATATTGGGAAGGCTAATTGTCGGACAAATCAATCTTAAATGTCTGTTATGCTAGCTGATTCAATTATCAATGATATTTAATTTACTCAAATCAGAAATTTTGCACCACTAGAAGCCCTTCCTTTCTAGGACAAAATCACATTGAAAGTTAATGCCATATAACCATTACAAAACCTCAGTCCGAACTTTCTTTCGCATAGTCCTCTAATAGCAAAATTCTATTGTTTCGTACTCAAAAATACGAATGCCTTTTCCTTTTATTTAATTTTAATAAGTGCGGATCAATGTGGTAAAACTATTGGTGAAAAGAAATGATCGGTGACTTTATTCAAAGAAAATCTGTTCCCGTAATGGATCTCGGGAAGCCGATTGTTGGAATCTCCAGACACTACACAGTTCAATCTTGTGGTGATGAAGGACGGATCCGAAAATTTCACCACCATCAATGAAGCTGTGGCTACCGCACCGATCAATAGCAAGACCAGGTATTTTGGTCGAAAAGAGAAAAATGGACCATAGATTAGTGGGAAAGAGAAGGTGATGTAAAGTCGACGTGAAACAACCTTCCATATTTAGATGAAAGCACAAATTATAGATTACACGACAAACGTTTGATTGGTCGTTTCCTTTTCCTCTTAAAGTAAGAAAACCACTTAAAATTGAATCATACCTTTTGATGCAGAGTGACTCATAAGGAATCGGCCAAATTAAAACTTTTTATCTTCAATATCATAAAAGTTTTTTGGACTAATCAATTTAAACTTCGAGTGACAAAAGGAGCTTATTTGGATCACTTTTGCAAGAAAGCAAACCCTTCGGCCCGAGAGGCGTGGAAGGTTCGTGCAAGGTCTGTACAAGGTTCGTGCAAAGTCTGTGCAATCGGCTACAGACGAAGGAGCTAATCTTCGAACTTAATACGAAATATCCTCAATTGATAATATCAACTTACAAATCACAGCAACCGGTCAATGAAATATTAGCGAATCCAACTATTTAACACGTTCATAATCACTAAAACATTATTAATATGATATCTTAACACTGAAATATGAACAAAATAATCTTTTAGTTAATTGTGTCTAGACGAATCACTCACGTGTCGTGTGAATACTAACTCTTTAGTTCAAACGTAATATATTCGGTCAATTTCGCATTCGGCGAATTTGACGTAGGAATATAATGACAACGATAGATCCAAAATTGATCCAAAGGCGATTAAACCCCCACCCAAATTAAAATGATTTTGTGCATTAGTCGAGCTCAGTATGCATGCTAAAAATAGGGGAATATTACTATAAGTGGAATGCTTCAATTTCTTCATGTTTAATAAATGAAGTTAAAACGAAAGTTTGAATGCAGACGTTAAAGTGAACTTCCATTTTTGCTCGCGTAAAAATGCTAAGTCAGCTATACACTCTGTTCATTCGTCTCCTTCGTCTCCATATTCTAGAGCTCCGCCAGAATTCTTTTCTTTATTCAATTTTTGTTTGCCACCAGAACATCAGCAGCGATGATGGCCCTGAAGGTGCAGATGATCCTCTTGTTCCCGTAATGGATCTCGGGAAACCGATTGTTGGAATCTCCAGACACTACACAGTTCAATCTTGTGGTGATGAAGGACGGATCCAGAAATTTCACCACCATCAACGAAGCTGTGGCTGCCGCACCGATCAACAGCAAGACCAGGTATTTTGGTCGAAAAGAGAAAAATGGACCATAGATAAGTGGGAAAGAGAAGATGATGTGAAGTCGACGTGAAACAACCTTCCATATTTAGATGAAAGCACAAATTATAGATTACACGACAAACGTTTGATTGGCCGTTTCCGTTTCCTCTTAAAGTAAGAAAACCACTTAAAATTGAATCATACCTTTTGACGCAGCCATAAGGAATCGGCCAAATTAAAACTTTTTATCTTCAACATCATAAAAGTTTTTTGGACTAATCAATTTAAACTTCGAGTGACAAAAGGAGCTTATTTGGATCACTTTTGCAAGAAAGCAAACCCTTCGGCCGGAGAGGCGTGGAAGGTTCGTGCAAGGTCCGTGCAAGGTTCGTGCAAGGTTTGTACAATCGGCCACGGACGAAGGAGCTAATCTTCGAACTTAATACGAAATATCCTCAATTGATAATATTGACTTACAAATCACAGCAACCGGTCAATGAAATATTAGCGAATCCAACTATTTATCACGTTCATAAATACCAAAATATTCTTAATATAATATCTTAACATTGAAATATGAACAAAATAATCTTTTATTTAATTGTGTCTAGACAAATCACTCACATATTGTGTAAATACTAACTCTTTAGTTCAAACGTAATATATTTGGTTAATTATTAATATAATATCTTAACATTGAAACATGGACAAAATAATCTTTTAGTCAATCATGTCTTGATGAATCATAATACTAACTCTTACTAACAAAAGAATAATCCATTTTATATAATAAACGGAGGACTATTTATGCCAAGAAAACAACCAAATCAAGAAATATGATATAATAGTTCTCTCAATTAGTTTTTTCACTTTCCTTTCACTCGCAACTTTGAAAGAAATTTCCTATTAATCTCTTAGTTGTTATGTTAAATTTTAATTTGTGTTCCAAATTATAAAAACCTTACCTTCCTTATATACTGATTTTCCTGTTTTGTACAGATTTGTCATCTACATAAAAGAGGGGGAGTATTTGGAGAATGTCATGGTGGACGATACAAAGACCAACCTCATGTTGATAGGGGATGGGGTTGGGAAGACCTAGATCAAGGGCGATCGGAACAATGCGGATGGATGGAGTACTTACCAGTCAGCCACTAGCAGTAACTTCTTGAATATCAATTTCTAATTAAATAGAAAATATTCATTTATTTTAGATCCAAAAACAAATTGATGTACATACCCATCGGTCACCATTTGTTCTTAGGCAAGCAGTTTTATGAATTTGTTCCTTATTTTTATGGCTCATGCACTCACTATATTTATTGTTTTTTTTTTTGTATTATTTGAAAGGTTATACCCACACTTACGTTCTTTTCATAGAGTAATAAGACCTTGGGGGTTTTTACCTTATTAATGAACTTTTTTTTTCGATACTAAGGTGTTTTTTATACTTTGGTAAATGCTTTGTATATATGCGGATTTTCATATCTTCCAAAATGGAAAGAAAAAACACTGTAAATTTATTGATTATGCAATTCTTTACCTTATTACGTAACTTCTTATTGTCAAATAACATCTATATATATCATCTAGCATTCATAGCTAAGAAGGACATTGATAAAAGTTGAGAATATATCAACATGCATGGATGATTCCATGAACTTAATAATAGCGGTCTCTAATTCGGAATAGAAATCTATTATAAACTTTTTAAGATACGTTCACACCTGAAATTTATCATATCTCACCCATTTTCCTAGTTCAAAAGATTTTTCTCACGAATCATTTTAAGTTATAGCATATGATGGCTGCCTTAATTTTTTGCTTTGTACTATGCATTTACTTGTGAAATGTATGCACTCGGAATTGATCAAATGTTCAAATTTTGGTTTTAACTCGAAATTGCATGAGACAAATTAATTTGGACTATAACTTTTAGAACTCTCCGCCCATTTAAGTGAGAAATTTGTAGCCGGTGCTTAAATATTGGGAAGGCTAATTGTCGGACAAATCAATCTTAAATGTCTGTTATGCTAGCTGATTCAATTATCAATGATATTTAATTTACTCAAATCAGAAACTTTGCACCACTAGAAGCCCTTCCTTTCTAGGACAAAATCACATTGAAAGTTAATGCCATATAACCATTACAGAACCTCAGTCCGAACTTTCTTTCGCATAGTCCGCTAATAGCAAAATTCTATTGTTTCGTACTCAAAAATACGAATGCCTTTTCCTTTTATTTAATTTTAATAAGTGCGGATAAGTGTGGTAAAACTATTGGTGAAAAGAAATGATCGGTGACTTTTTTTCAGAGAAAATTTGTTGTTACTGTACCGACATCTATATGAAATTACCAACTTTCTTTTGATTAGGCAATTTTCTTATTAACTTTTCAATTTTTACTACCATAACTTATAACCCTTCAAATAAACTAACTCTTATATAAAATTATTAGCATATATTAGAGTGATTTACCCACTTTCGTCAAGTTAAATTTATTAACTGATATTGGTCATCAACTATCATTTGAATTATTTAACCAACGTTTAATTGTTCTTTTGAAGCACCAACCTTTCTATTGATTTATCTATTTTTTTTTTCCTCAGTTTGATTTGCTAAGTCTTTTTGAGATTACCAGTTCAGAATAACGTGATCAATTTTTCCTTAAACCAAACTCTGTAGCTCCTATTCCATCAGCAAAAAGAATGTCCGAGGGCCTTGGCGGTGGTGGGGATGAATGCTGGGCTCGTCTTTTATATATCATTTAAAGCTATGTTTGTTTAAGTGAGAAAAAAAAATCACAAGTTGATTCTTTAAACTTTCAACCATTTAGTTCAGCAAAAATAATTAGTTAACGAAAAATCATTTAAAATCAAAGAAAACAGGCATGTTTAAAATTAGGAAATGAATTCCCTAACCTAAAAAGATGACATTTTCCTTTAAAATGATTCTTCGAAAAGTATTATTCTTTATACGAAATCCCCCAAACAAACCCCTAAACACGTAAAGCGTTTTAGCACTGCACAAGTATTAATTTATACATAGTCATTTAAAATCCTTTAACAACTCTTTCGGAAATCTAAAGTAACCGTCTTCGTTCTACAAGTGTAATCCCATAGCTTATACTTCATAGCACTTGATCGAAACCATTCAATCAACAGTATTGAAGTTTGTCGTTTTCAATACACTGATTCCACATAAGACGAGAAAAAGGGTTTTTGAAGGTAACAAAATTCTGTCATATAAATATTTAACAAGTGTCTCTGACTATCCGTGAATTGAACTCTATTTACCGAAAGGCTCTTGAAGATTCCGGTTTTGTGGAACATGGATTGGACCAAAATTTGGTTATGCCAGACCCGAGTCGAAATTAAATAAATCAAGCCGCACGCGAAACTCTTTTAGTGATATTTAAGATACATACCATATGGTCCATCTGTCCATGAAACAATAGAAAACATATTGAGTCAGTCATACATAAACGAGACATCGGATCTTTTTCTTCTCTGGCCAACTCGACTTGCTGCCCAAGACATCCGGCGATCTGCTAAATGTATGTTCATTGCGTTGACTCAAATTCTCTCATTTAATTTTTGTCGAGATTGTCCACCTAAATTTTCCATGCGCCTACCTATTTATGCTGCTTTCTTCCTTGCAACAATACCAACTACAACATTTACCCACGCTTAGGGTAGTATTTTTCACTTTTATAAGTTATGCATAGGTAACATGCAAGTTTTATGTTTAAAATATATCTATTCGTTTTTAAAAGTTCAAATATACAAAGTAAAAAATATTAAAAATAAAAATAAATTGATATTTATGTCCAAGCTATTGTGAGTAAGTGTGAGGCATTCTCAGATTAGTTAATGCTCATTAACGCCTTAAACTAAACATTTCTTACGCCATCAAAATGTGAGCATATACAATCTTTCATCTCAATTTTAGACTCTTTGCGAATGGGTAGATCGGGTCCAGTTTGAGTTAAGTCGAAAATTATCCAACCTAAATTGACCTATTTCCGTGCAATACAAATTTAATACCCATATTAACCGATACCCAACCTAATTCCTATTACTAAAATACTTCTATTAATCTAATTTAGTAAAACTCATATACAAACTAAGGTAAGAATACGGAGTGAGCGAGCGCGAGATCAAATGATGGCGAAAGAGAGTCATAAATGTGAGTTGAGTTTAAATAAATTATAAACTCATTTAATACCTATATTATTTTGGACTTTACTTCCCTAAATTAATTTATGAACCATTTGTTGAACACAACTATTCCATATAACAACCCAACTTTGTGACTTATTTTGACAGATTTACCCTAGATGAACAGCATCTAGAAGAACCATGGACTTTCGATCACCATACATAGGATATCTCACTCATCCAACTGAAAATTCTTTTTTTGTCTTCACGTGCTCCAGCATCTTGGATGAAAATTACGATAAAACAATGCACGAAGGTAGATTGGTCTTCTCCTCCAAGAGCCATAGAACCCACCGAAAAGAATAGAAAAGAAAAATGGAGGAAGCATTAGAAATTGGAGAGATGACCAGGAGTTAGGAAACATGATGCATCACGTTCGGGGTAGCTAGCAGGGTCCAGCTAGAAAAAGATTCTGCAAAGCTTCGAGATGTGCCCATTGTCCGCCTTGGTTGTCGCAGCACATTGCATTATCAATATAAATCTATTTTTAGGGTTCGGCCTGAGGTCACGGACGACGAAAGCGATCCATCGGAATTTTCCCATTTTCAACTATCTATCTCCTCCGTCTGTTCATCTTTTAATCATAGATCTATAATTTACCATCAATCTCGTTTTATACCTGCTTCAACAGTCACGAGTTTTTACAACTGGCAAACGTGAAACTTGGCTTCTTCTATAGAATTATTCGCCACAATTTTTCTTACTCGTAATCCATGCGTTGGGACCTGATCCTATATCAAAAGAGCCGCACGCAGGGCTACTTTATCGAGGCTCTCTATCCCGAAAAGCACTTGGTTTTCAATGCGAATCCTGAACCTTTAGGCCCTCTTGAGAAAACAAGACTTAATTTATGAAAAAGATTATCGAGCTCTAAGTTTGGATCCGCGATCGATTCCGATTTGTCTGTATTGGCTTTCCACGTCCACTCGGTCCATATTCTTCCGCAGAGCACCTACTTTTACTAATCGGTATGTCTTGCAGCATAATGACACCTGAAAGAGACGACGGGAAAAGGAAGAAACGACTTGTGGTGTGCTCAAAGCAAGCGGAGAGCAAACGAGTTTCGTCTTGCAAGAAACCACCTAATCGAATCTTTCCAATTAGGATGGGCTTGACCAACTTCGGCAAAGTTTAGGATTACAAACTCTCTCACCTGCCCTTCCAACGTTGTGGCATCAATCGCAACCACTCCGGTTTGCACACAAGGAAAATTTACCCCAGAAAATTTCGGGCACTATAGTCTTTTATCCATAAAACCCATTTAGAATAATACGAACCAATGGCTATAGTGATATTCCGACATCAAACAACCCGACCCGACCCGTCCTCACTCGCTGACCATCGAAAGTCTTTATATCAATATATGCGCATGATCCGCCCCGTCCACATCCATTAGCTAAGAGTCCAACCGCACCATGACCAAATATCTGTCGTGGCATGATAGGGAGTAAAAACAAAGGAGAAGTGATCGCGACACTTGCTACCCGTAAACTGTGACAAGAAAGTTGCTCCACGGTTGACCATTATGATATATGAGATGATCATGACGTTTGTCACAACTCCCACCAACAAAATGAAAATGAAAATTTGTGATGAACCGAGCAAGGGGGCCGATTCTATTCTCAAAATGAAAATTCTAACGACAACTCCAATTGCAATTCCTCGTCCCCCCGCCCCCTTCTAATGACAACTCCAATCGTAATTCCCCACCCCCTCCTTCTCGCTTAAGAAAATCGTAATTGCATGTGACGTTTCCTTTTATTTTCGCAGACAATGGGAGTACAGGGGCAAATGTACAGTGGGGATTAGAAAGAAAGAAAAAAAGAAGAAAGGGAGGCAACCTTATCCGTAAGCCCATCTCCGGCGACGACAAGGCCGCTACCTCGCCGGACCTACTCTATTTCTGGCTCCCCCCATCGGCTGGCCAAAGAAATCCTCCGTTACACGATTTTTGCCGATCATTCCTCGCTGATCGCCGCCAGTTGGATCCGTTTTGGCGCGGCTGTGGTGACGGCCTTCGCCTGCGCCGCCATCAGGGCCTTGTACACCTCCAGGATCACCCGCTGGTCGTACTCCTTCGGCGGGGGCCTCCCGAACGCGCTCAGCCCTGCGTCGGCGACCGAGGCGCCGTACGTGCCGCACACCCCCGAGTCGGCGAAGCGCAGCATCATCTTCACGTAGCCGTCGCGGAGCCAGATCAGGAACTTCTTGGGCCACAGCAGCAGCTTCTTGGGGGACCTGAGGCGGCGGACCTGAGGCGAGATCTTGATCCGCCAGGACCAGCGCCGCCTCCGCCGGGTCGAGCCCAGCTCCACCACCCGCATGCGGCGCCGGTTGCCCGACCCGTCTAGCCTCCGGTAGCTCCTCCTCTTCCAGTATCCCCTCAGGCCCTTGTACGCACTCACGGACACACCTTCCATAGCTTCTCTTCGAGCCTCACCCCCCCCCTCTCTCTCTCTCTCTCTCTACTCGTTTATGGTTCTGCAAAGATAAAAAGAGAGAGAGCGCTGAGTTCTAGATGAAGCTAAGTGAATTTTGGTCAATTCGTAAGAACTAATTATATAAGATATATAGAGACAGAGACATCAATGTGTGGAGGCATGAGCTTTGCTGATGTGGATATGCATTGGTAGAAGTCATATATGTTGCGAGAATAAATAAATGTAGTCGCGCAAGGCCGGCAACCTCACATGATTCGATGCATCCAAATAAATGGAATCTCAATAAAATTACTGATTCCTAATATACTGATTACCCAAAAAGCGGGACGATATCGCGTGCAATCCCCTTGGTCATATTTTTCTTTCACTGAAAATCAATCTTCAGATATGTGAATTACAGAAGTGGACATCATTCGTGCACTACAGATTTCATTAAAGTTTATACGTACATGATTTCATAAATAATGGAGCTCCATGTTACTCGTGGGACAAGCGGCCTAACGTATAATGAATACCCTTTTTGTACTTTTCTATCTCGAAAAAAATGTCGCCACCTGATTCGGATCAATGGATCATTTAGAATACTTCTTTAGAGGGAATGGAATCTACATGGGTCGGGTCAATTCGTCACGGAAAAGGGGTTGGTAAAAATTTACAACTCTCCCTTCTCATGATCCTCAGAGGGAGTGAGGGAAGGTGGTGGTGATCATTCGTTAATGGGTCGTGCCAAGAAAGAAGGGTGAAACTCCATTTTCGAGTGGCATCCGAATGTCACCGTCCATGGTGGGTTTGCGATGTGACTAGACAAAGAGTAAGGTGGTCCTGGGGGACAGCCTCCCCCTTGTGCGCCCCGCATTTAATGCGGGGGGTCGACTCATTGGCGATTGTAGTCGGGTGAAGGGTACGGTATGTATAATCAATCGCGGTACAGAAATTGAGTGTAGAGATATTGGATTTCCCGCTTTTGCGTTAGTGAGATTTGATGTGGGTCGTACTTTGTTGCGTTGATTAACGTAATCGGCCGTGGAAATAGCTTCCACGTTGCCTTCTCTGTCAAGGTACCTTTGGCTAAAAGCTCGCAAATATCCATGGACTCGAGAGGATCCACCACCTTCTTTCTTGGACTCGGGTCTACTCATTTCAGGACCTTTATAGGTTCTTGATATGAGTAAGGTTCTTGAAATGAGTGTTTTTTCTCTTAATTTTTCGGGTGGTCTTTGACCAGGACTTCTAGGATCGTCGTCCGACTCGACCCGTCCATTGAGTAGAAGTAATTTATTTGTTTATCGATGTCATGTCTGAGTTTGGTCGTAGTTGGTGAATAATCTTGGAATTGAGTACCTAGTGGTGAGTGGGTACATACTTAAAGGTTCAAATCACAAGATTTCCACCATCTAACATGAGATTTGCTTGGCTCAGCATAACACTAATTGAAAAACGAAATAGGTTGAACCCGGTTTAAGCTCACTTTTATGGTCTGCAATTGCTTCCAAATATACACACATTTACTTCTCTAATGAAAGGACATTTCGAATTCTCAAGAGAGATGTCTAGCGTGTATTGATCCTGCCTACTATATGGACCAAACAAGTCACCCTAATTAGAGGTGTGTTTCGAGATTTGCTTCTTATCGGGAGGTCCACCTACTATAACGAGTCGAATTTATTTTTCCACCAACCATATGTTTCTAATAATAGCCAAACTAACATTCAGGTTCCATCTTCGAAACCAGATTCAAAAAATGAAAGTGCTTAAACCAGAGATTTCCTCTTTCCATCAAGGATTGAGAGTAGGGAGACCCTTGTAATCGGGGAACTAGTTAAACCCCCCATCATCTAAGCTAATTAAGGCTAAGCAAAGAGCGCGAGATCTTGATTTAGGCAGGGCATTAGACACGAATGATTGTAGAAGCCGGTGTGACGGAGTTGCGATGCCCTAAATTACCTAAGTGAAGAATAAGCCTAACCTGCCTAAATTCAACGACATTTTGGCGATTGCTTGAATGTGATTCAGATTTCACTGCGACACCAAACAAGAATCCAGGAGAGGGAAGACGAAAAAAAAAAACAAAAACCCCTGAAGATGACAAATCGGTGGAACTTACCGGGTCGACGTAAGCCGAGGGAAACCACCGGAAAAGAGAGCCGAGCGGCGAACGATGACGAACGATGATGCATCACCGCGAAGAGACCGTTCTCATGCGCTCGATCCAGATAAGAGAAGAGAGGGATGCGCAGGTAATGGCGCCGACGGGAGGGGCTGCAAAAGAGGTGAAATCGTAGCCATAGGCATGGTTGTCCGATTTCCACACAAAAATGCAACATATTAAAGGGGAAAAAGATTGGTCCAGAAAGAGTACGAATTTCTGGACCATTCGTACTCTTTCTGGACCATCCGTTCACGTCAGATTAGGCCGACTAAATTTGGAATTTTTCTCTGGTTGCCTCTTATTCTTCGGATGTTGAATGAATTATGTTCTCAATTGCCGGAAAAATAGCAAACTTTTAACTCATTTTTCCTTTCCAGATTGATATTTGTATAGCGGCAAAAGAGGAGGAGAAAATAATGTCGATTCATTCAACTCTCATTGCCCTTAAAGGGGATAGGCACTGAAAACAGTGCTTGTATTTGATAAAAGTTGACATGGACGTAGACTGTGATTCGATGTTTATTTACTCAATAATTATAAGATTTTTAGGTATTATCTCGGACACATGATACTTTTGCTAATTATTGGAATTGCCTTGTTGAACCTATGATTATTTTTGGAAATGATACCTCGAGGAGTCCCGTGCCGTCTCTTCCCTTTCCTAAAAATCTAGATAAACCTAATTTTGCTTCTTCTTTTTTTCTTTTTTTTTTTTTGCAGAAAAATTTCCCTCCAATCAACTATACAGGCAGGTTCACCAGGGAAATAAATGAAGTATGCTAAAATCAAATTATGTCATAAATGACTATCTTGCAAATAATTTTCAGAAACCCAATAATAAAACGACCGACATTGTATCCAATTTGCAGCTAATTGATATTTTCTGAAGAGAGGATGATGCCTATATAATATGAGTTATTTTAATTTGAAAGTTTTGGAATCGAAACTTTTCTTACAAAAACACGTGACAGAATGATCATTTATATCTAATTCAATAAAGTAAAAAGTTGCAAAACGATAATTTAAAGGAGAGAACCATATAAGTCTGAGCACACCAAGCAGGCTTAGGAAAACCAAAAATTACTTTTTAAAGTCCTCCCAAATGAAAGAGAAACAAGGGGTTTGAAACTACAAATTAACCAGAAGATTAACCAGAAAAACAGCAGCTACATCACGAGAGCTCGTGATTGACAGAAACGAACGCAGAACAGGAGCCACTGACTTCTCTTCTCCGACGAATTACTTCCTACCCTTCTTCGCTGGCTTTGAAGAGCTCGCTCTCTTCAAGCTCTTCCTCTTCACTGCCGCCGCCGTCACCGTCGCCGTCGCCTTCTTGGTCCTCTTCTTGTTCCCGTTCTTGAACCCCTCGGGCGTCTTCACCTCGCTCAAACGCTTCATCTTGCCGCCGTCACGACCACCGACCTCTGGCGCCGTCGCCTTCCTCTTCCTCGTCGCCTTCTTCAGAGCTTCCGGCGTCTCCACCTGGCTCAGCCTCCTCGTCTTCCTCGTAGCCCTCTGCTCCTCCGGGGCCTCTCTTTCCGGGAGCCCCGGATCCTCGGTCGGTGACGCCGCCTTGTAGGAGCTCTTCACCTTCACGAGCCGCTCCGAAGCTGCGGGCGGGCTCGAACCTGCTTGGTCCTCCGAGATAGGGATGGCGCTGCTCATCATCTGCCAAAACAAGAAAACATGGAAAAATTCACGACGAATTTCCACAATCCTCTTGAAGAAGGGAAGGGTCAACGCGGAAAGCAGAGAGAGAACCTCCAGTAGGGCGGATGCACTGTCGAAGATGGTTCGGTGCTTTTCGCCAATCTCCTGCCTTTCTTGCCTCAGAGAGAGAGAGAGAGAGAGAGAGAGAGAGACAGCAGAAACAGTGACAGTGCGCGCAAGGGGGTCGTCTTTTCAATTTTGAAACACGCGGCGGGATCGAGAAGTAGCCGTTTGTGGGCTCGTAAGCATGAGTGGGCCACGATTAGTATTACAGTAAGTAGTGGCCACCGATTCAAACTGCAGAATGTAAGCTGCAGTCCTCAAATTATTAGGTCACATCAGCAAAAACGAAAAGGCCATCATGTTCTTTTTCATATGATAGGCGAGGAAAACGGTCGTTGGTACGTCTGACAAACGTTCTGACTTAGCAGGTTTCCGTTCATACACTCACCGATCGAAAGAAAACTAGGAAGGAAAGAAAATGTAGCTTCCCAGTACTCAGATCGAAACATCAGAAGACTGGCAAATTTTTCGGTCCACGCCGTTTTTACTTTCTCCTTGTTATTGCCTTCCGCCTAAACCGGTGGCTCCGGGGGCAACTTATGACCCCGCAGAGCGATTCAGGTCATCCCCATTTAACGAGACCGCGCTAAACGGGCCCCCAAGAAGCGAAAGACGCCGACTTGGGCTCTCCAAATAACTTGAATCGCCAGTCTTGGTGACAGGAGCCCGGCAGTGGATATCTTCGGCCCGAGAGCCGCGGCGAATTTCGTCGGTCCTCTCCTGCGGGTACTATTCCCCAAAGCTCGAGCGATGTGGCGTCGTTTCACTGGTGGATCTGTGTTGCGCGTCCGTCCCACGTCAACGTAAAAGAAGACAAAAACTCTCTCTCCTCCCGGCGCTCTTCCCCCCTTGGCTCCCACCGGAGACGACCAACCTGCAGAAGCCCGGCCACCTCCGTCACGTGCCGGCCGATGCTAGGGCAGCCCACTTCTGCCACAGACGTCGCTTATCGTGGCATCACGGTAGTTGGAGCCGACGGCTCTCTTGAGTTCCCTCCTTTTGGATCCTTGGGAAAGCCCAGTTGGTAAAGCTTCGCCCTTCCAATTGGGCCTTTGCGATTACGGATTCTCTGCTCTGATCACTCACACTCCATCCATCAACGCGTAGGACAAGGTGACAAGCCAAAGATCTGAAGCTCCCTCAACTCGTGATCGACCGAGGTTTGACTGGGGCAAGCGTCGACGGGGCGGAGGTAGACGCTGATCGGGCAGATTTTAGGTTGTCGATAGGCCACGGACTGGCGGGCGAGGGACAGCGAACGAGACGACTGCACGACAGGGCATGGCAGAGGAGCGAACGGAGGACAGGAAAAATTGACAGAGCGAGGAGACCGGGAACGGATATTAACAATTTTCGCTGAAATTTGTTAACTTTTGAACAAAATTACAAGCGTTCTCTGCACCAAATTATGCGTCTCGGATGTACATGAACGGGCACGTCCGTGGAAATTGCGGGTTGTGAAGATCCAGCACGTCTACAAGCAGACAAAATTAAGAACAAGTACAGGTAGAACTCTCTTGAAATGTGCCCATTCCCATTTTGCCACAAGCAAACCTGCGGTTAAAGTCGGTTTATTGGGAAGGAGAAGCCCTCGAGCAGATTATTAAATATATACACACTTCGTTTACAAGTCGAAGCTTACGAGGAAAAATCGTAGCTCTCATACTTCACCACGAAGAGCCCTGAGCACCCTGGACTGCGGAGCATCGGGGTCCCCCTCATCGCCGACTCCTTCCAGATCCTGGCCGCCCGCATCAGCGCCTCCTCCGCCGTGTCCAGCTGCTCCGGCCTCCACCCCACCACGTCCGGCGCTCCCCGTAGCTCCCCGAGTCCGCGGTCCCGTCCGTTGCCCTCGTGATCGGCTTCCTCGTGTCGGCAAACTTTATCTCCGACAGGGGCGAAGCCTTGTGGTGCTTGAAATACTCCCTGTCGTCCTCATCCGCTTCTCCCCTGTTCCCCGCGATCGGTTCTCCCCATCGTCTTCCGGCCACGGCGAGCCATCCAGCCCCGCGCAGCTCACGTTTTCAAGCGGCGTGGCGGACGCTTTGTTCCGTTTCTGCTGGTAATTGGGTTCGACGGGGTTGTTCACAGGGGTACTCTCGAGCCTCGGCGAGGTGGAGTGCGGCGGCCTGGGCGGCGCGAACGGCTCGGAGTCTCCCCCTGGCTTTGGGGTGCTCCGGTTCCACGTCTCGCTTCATCGCTGGTTTAGGGTCAGGCTCATACACTTTCCTAGTTTCCTGCCAATTACACAACTCTCATTTTAGCTATTCACTAGAATCGTGCATCGTACACCGTATGTGAAACAAGTCCAAACAGACATTATTACTATACGAAACCCAGTTAAGATGATTCGCATACCTCCGGCTCTCCGGAGAAAACGGCGGGCTTCACTTCAGATTCTCTCTCTTTTGCATGGACGTCGGGATCGGCCGTGCGACCTGCCGACACCGACGCGAGCCCTCGCCTCGCGGCTTCACGGCGACGGTATCCGGTCACGGCTCTGTAAGAGCTCCCGGCGATGGCCGCTAACCTCGATCGCATCTGGTCTCGTGCGCTCTTGATCTCGCTGCGCTTTACTCCACTGGGCCGCTCGATCGCGTTCTCAGCTGGGACGATGATGACAAGACGGCGCGGCGAAGGGTCTTTATTTGCAGAGGCCAGGAGCTGACGAGGACTTTCTAGAGAAGGCGTCGAGGGACGACGCGTGGCGGTCGTTGCTGACGTGGCCTCGCGTATTTGGGTGCACGTGTCGGTTGTTTATTTGATGTTCGGAATATTTTTGCGTGGGCGGGCTGCGAGACTCGCCCAGAAACATGTCGAAGCTTTCGTTCTTCTCCTGTGGCTTAGGACCGACGCTGCGTTGTCGTATTTGGGGTGCGGCGTTCCCATGGAATTTGTAACTTAGGATTGAAACAAGAATATCTATGGACATCGCAGGATCGCTGGACAGTAAGAGTTTCCTCTTCTTGTGTTTTTTTTTTCTTTCCTCCTTATGGCCTTTGAGATATCTTCGATGACGATGTGACCAAATCTTTCGACTCGAACATTTCTCTATTATGAAGGCACGCATCGTATTGGGCTACAACTATCTAAGTGTTTGTTCACCGAACGATAAAAACTCATGATGTTACTCTTTATCGATAGAATCATATCTCGCCACTAGTCTTATACTGCTTCTTATGATAATTCAATGACGTAATGATCATCATTAGCTTATCGCCTCTACTTGTCAGGGAGAACATTGAACTTGAAAAAACTGATTCTAATGACGATGCGATTTTCGGTGTCTGTTTCTCCACCTCCTCTCAAGCCAAAGTAATTAAAATAAACCCACTTGATAAAAATAGTCGGAGTTGATACGGTTGATTAGAATATTATCGGGACTTCTCACTTAAGGATTGCGTCACTTATTTGAATTTCATAAATTTCATATAAACTGCTATGGATCAAGGTCACCTAATAGTCTTAATTGAGATAACCAAATCCACAGCTATCATACATCACTTCTTATAAAATTTTATTAATGGAATAGTCTACTAACTTTGACATGAAAACAATCAAAATAAAATCCACTTGATAACAACAACCATAGTTGGAACAGCTGATTGGACCATGGGAGGAATTATGATTGAAGAACTATACATTATCCGTTTGAATCTTATTAAGTGCATGCAAGCTTTTCTGAGTCAATGTTATCTTTACAAACAAAAGACTCGGGCTTAATTGATTTACGGAGCTTGTAGGGTGTTCCATAGACCTCCAGAAAAAACCAAGCCTTTGTGTTTATGCCTTAAAAAGAAGAAGAGAAATACACTATCTTGATAAGAACTCATATGATATCAACACAAAGGCGTCGTATTTAGCAAAATATTCTTGTGGTCCATGCTCGGATTAAAGACTGGACAAGCCGAACTCATTTGGGTGACATCGCTCGAACAAAACCAAAACATTGGATCATGTACTACATTTTAGAGACACCTTTTTATTAGAATAAACCCCTGAATCCGGAAAAAAAAAGAAAATGACGGAATACTTTTTGCCTAGAGTGGTCTAAGACCCTATTTGGTTCAGCATTTAACTCTTGGGACAATCCCAACTAAGACGGACTAATGGCGAGCAAGATTTAAAAAACCAATTGGCCCTACGTGTAAGACCTTGCACGAGAGTCTTTCTCAATAAGAATAAAGAAAGCTTTCGGGCTTGCACTTTGGCCAAAAAGGATGTTACGCTAATTGCTTGCGATGTCTGAGTGAGGGAATCTATGAGAAAAGATTCTCGAACCTGAGTCACGATTAAACAAAGTCGCAACTTCATCCGACGCCACTTTGATATAGCCGGTTGTACATCTCAATCGACCCCTTCTTTTTTGCTTCCCTCGTTTCTTTTAACTCGCTAGAACCGTCTTTTTACCTCTTCACCCAAAAGTAAGCCGGTAAATGAAATACCCCCTCCTATCAGTTTGTGACATAACCCTAACTTCGACACACAAAGCAATGAATCGATTTCAGTTTGAGAAAGGGCAAAAAAAAAGGGAAACATACGAGCAATGAATGTCCAATTATTCCTTCAATCGGTTCAACATAGTTCCTAAGTTTAATATGAAAAGCTAGATACCCCTCTCTTTAATAGCATGGTTTGGTTCCACCCTTTAGCGTTCCCGGGGCTCTCGACGAATCATTGAATAGAAAAAAATTCTTGGATCGTTCTGGACTTTCAACGACTTGCATATTAGAAAATGGTGGTTGTCTCAAATATTCTTCAATATCGATATATCCCTAATCTCTACAATTCACCGAATGGCCGCTCTTCATGATTATCCTATCGAACCTTGCGCATCAAGTCGAAGACCGACGCCACCCTCCTTAATGATTGGACTAGGAATCGTTTCGAGTCGTCTTTTCTCTAGATGCTTTAACCCAGAATGGGTACGCAAGTTTCCTTTATCTAAGAAAATGATCCTGCCTATAGGCGAGAAATAATATATAAAATAAGAACCGCAGCAAACAGAGTATCTAATCATCGATCCAGTCCGCTCCAATCCACATGAAAATAGGTGAGAAATGCATTATTCACATTCGTAAAGTACCCAATTGAACCAATTCTGGACAAATTCAAAGAGATTCTTCAGGCTTTAGCCAGAGATTAGTGCACAACTCGGTGTGGAAGCCCAGGGAAAAGGAAAAGATAAGGGGGCAAAAACTCAAAACAGTGTCCAGGTATTACACTGGTGATTTCTTTTTCATCCACCAGAGAGCGGACTTCATCCAGAGGTTGAAGATGATGGCGATGCTCCAAAAGGCCAAAAAGATTGTGCCCTCGACGTTTTCACCAGAAGACGTCGCAGGAGAGAGCCATCAAGAGTATGGCCGCCTCTTCTTCCTCTCGCAACCTCCACCTCATCTCGCCGGTCATTGCTCTGTTTTTCTCGGACTCTGTTTTCGCAGCGGGATTCACCAACCCCTGCTTCACCATGTCCGCCAGCCCTCGCTCGATTCTGTCGTTGTTGGTGGCGGGGCGGCGGCGGGTGTGTTCTTGAAGCACTTCTTGTCCGCGCCCAGCAATCCCTGCTCCTCTTCCTATACTTGATCCCACACGCGTTGCACAGGGACTGCCAAAGAAAACAGAGCACCAACCGAATCAGGAATCGAACAGTGAAGAACTACAGAAAGAGAGGAATCGGGTGTCGAATTCGATAGAAAAATCAGGTTTCGATCAGTACCCGAGGACCGGCAGGGCCGCCTCGCCACATCGGGGTTCGCGTGGTGCGACACTCCACGCAGTGCCTATCCACAACTTTCATCTTCTTCCTTTCCCCGACAAGACAAGAACAGAAGATCGCTTCGATGTAGGATGAGATGGATCAAGAATCGCTTGTTGCCCTCTTCAGATCACCCGCGGACGCTTCTTGTCCAGCTTGATCTGGGGGACCGGAAACCGATCGGCGGGTGCTTGGATCGTTGCGTGCTGGACTGGAGGACTTCGGTTGGAGAACGGGATTCGATAAGAACGCGGAGAGAATTCGGGAGGCAGAGCACGGGAGGGAGCGAAGCAGAGGAGCTCTGGGGTTGCTGAGATTTTTAGGAGTTTATAAGGCTCGGGGATTAGCCTCTGTTTCCCTTTTTCTCTCCTCTTATTTTTATATCTTATTTTTTTTATCTTTTTGGGGACAAATGAGACTTCATAATTTATAAGAAATGCTCTTGAAAACATAATTGTTTTAATAAATAAATAAAATTAAAAGCCAGGAGGAAGTGATAATGTGCCAAATTTGTATCACATATTTCCCATTTGAAAACAGCGTGAAAAGACGGCGACCCTCTCCGGCTTCTGTGGGCGACTCTCTGTTTTTGCCCCCTCTATTTTTGTTTTTCCTTGCCTTACCTCTTTTCTTTTTTTATTTGTTTGCCCTCTATTTTTTTTTAAAGAAAGTTATGTGGATATCATATCATCTCATTCAATGATTAAGAACCTCTATTATTTTTTTTTTTTTGTCGGAAATTAAGAAAGAACCTCCATGAGAAGGCCCCTTCCGATTGCACGAGTCAAAATATTTCCAAACCTATAGATGTTGATGTCTAGATTAAAAGTCATTTTGAATTTTTTCACTCATTAGAAACTTCAATTTTTTTATTTTAATTGATTTTTTATTGGAACTACCCCAAATATAGATTTTGACTTCCCCATGCACATCTTTAGGCCTTATTTATTTCATGGCCGGCGAAGTAACATAAACAAACATCATCTTGTTTCACTTCTCTAATTGTGCTTAAGAGTTTATTTTTATCATCAATTCACCGAAACATGTCGACTTGCTAATTTTTGCCTAATATATAATCTCCTTATTGATTAAGGGTTTTTACATGATATACATATAAAACAAAGCAAGTCTTCTATTTCTATAAGTTGTGGTCAATTTCATAATATATTTCTCTAAATTGGTTTAAGAATCAGCTTCATTTTCAAATTGGCGAACACGCAAGTTTTCAAATCCGTTTTTAACAAAATATATATTTTTCAATAGGCAATAAATATTGTAAGATTATCCATGAACAGTTTCGTCCATCAATGCTAAAATAATGGGCGAGGTTGCGTGACAGAATTTTGTGCAGAAAAGGAGAATAAATTGCCCCCTTCCCCAACATTAATCAAGAAAAAGCGAAAGGCTATCATCATCTTGAGACACGAAAGCTGGCTTTGCTTTGAGCAGGTCGACGTGGAGATGAGATGTCCTTTCTTTCTTCGTTTATCGACAAGATTAAGCAGATTGCAAAGAGCGGCCGTGAACGGTGCAGGTTCTAATGAGTTCCTGAGAATTCCAAATTAACCTCCATCGTTGAAGGAAGAAAGCAAAGTACAAAAAAGGGATAAAGATTTTCCTCTTCCTTAAAAGTTAAAATTATTTTTTTCCTACCAATGATTTACGAAATAACGTCACACATGTCTAAGTTTTCAGAAGTGTGTTTAGCAACAAATAAAAGTCAAAGTTCGGTATCAAATTCAAGTGTACCCTTCTTTGTTTTGATAAATAAAGAATTAATTTTTTGATTTTGCCCAGTCATTTTTGTTGGTAAATATACCAATTTCAAAGCATTGCTTTGCTCCCTATTTCCATCGATACCCCAAATTCATTTTCATCATGAACTAGTTTTTTTCTATTTTTATCATAAATCCAAAATTCTTTTAATTTTTTGAATCATAAACAAGATAGGTTCGGTCTGTAAAAGAAAAAAACCATTAACGTGGTAATAGTAAGATCCCACAAGTCAGATGACTTGTGCAGATTCGTAGGGGACACGTGGCATTAGCCTCTCCACCGCCACAAGTAAGTGATCCGGTGTCGCCGTCAAAGGTCCTAGAATGTGTAGACTTTTTTTAATTATAATGGTTTTTTTTTTCCTTTTTCTAATTGAGGGATATTTCTATATTTATTATTTTCAATTGCCGCTAATAACCAAGCTAAATGATAAGTATGAAAATTCAAAAGGGGTGAAAAGCGTGGGGACAAGAAGACGCCAAGCCAGACAAAACCCGGCCCATACATTCTGGACCAAACACAAGAAATTGCCCCTTCTTTTCCCCATCACAAGCCAGACAAAAAGTAGCTCCCGATTAATAAATAATTTTTTAAAAAAAGCCCAGGCCAGAAAAAAGAAAATTATTTAATTAAGATGAGAAGAACCCAAGAACACGATGTGGTGTTCTTGTCAGGCACTTTTTCGATTATCATTAAGTTAATCATTGTGAGAAAAGCTGCTAAATAAAAAAAAAAAAAATTCAACTGCTTTTAACTTGACAGCGCGAGGGGAATATGGTTTTTGCGCCCCACTAACAAGTTCCCAGTCACCTAACCCATAAATCAGTTTCTAAAGGATTTGTTTCATTTTGTTTTTTGAGTTCTTCCAATTTGCCTTTTTTTGGGGCTCTCCATGCTCTAATCTTAACTAATATGAGACGCTAGTAAGAAAAGTGAATGAAAAAATCGTAAACGAAAAGGTCGTGTTTTTAGTTGGTAATTAT